>OX451735.1:316631845-318079345 GCA_948472305.1 Vicia faba
TATATATATATATATATATATATATATATATATTATATATATATATATATATATATATATATATATGTATGTGTATGCTTGTCTCTAACTATTGCAGCCCAAAGAAAGATGCAAATTCTCTATGATTAAAGGGATAATTTTGATCAAGAGGGAGTTATCAAAGATAGGGGGAGCATTCACATAAGAGTTTCTCATTCTGGCCAAAAAAAAAGTCAAGCATATTTAACATTATGTTTTGATGAAGATAACTACTATGTGCATTTATCAAAGGATGAGAAAAAGCATCATGAATCAATATGGCTATGGTTAAGATTTCAATATTATTACATATATTTTGTCCATTTTTATGCATTTTTCCCTTCTTTTTGATAATGTCAAAGGGGGAGAAGGATGTGGTACTTTATGCTTGTATATTTCCTTGTCTTAATTTTTTAAGGTACTCTCCAACCAAGATGAACAAATACAAAGGATTCCAACCTTCTCATACTTAGGGGGAGTTTTGCATCTTAGGGGGAGAAAAGCTGTTTCTGGAAACTACAACGCATAAAGCAAGATTGTTTGTCATCATAAAAAAGGGGGAGAATGTAAAATCAAGCTTCTCAAATGAACTTTTGTTTTGATGAAGACAAACCATGATTGACAAAGAAGGCAAAAGATTTATGATCAAGCTCAAGGCATCTATGGACAAAGTCTTCAGTTCAAGCTCTTAACAACTTTCAAGGTATAATGATATTATTTACTTTGATATTAAGATATAGATGCTCAATGGTGAATAAGAAATGTTTTATAAATCATTACTCAAGTTTTTTAAAGTTAAAATTCATTTTTCACTTGAGTGCAATTGATTTGCATATTAGTGCAATCGATTGCATGCTTCAATTTTTCAGATCTTTTGATTTTGTTTCTCAGTGCAATCGATTTAAATTGCTTGTGCAATCGATTGCATACTTAAAATTTTCAAAATGTTTGCTTCTGTTTCTCAGTGCAATCGATTTACATTGCTTGTGCAATCGATTGCAATCACTTATTTTTTGCTACTGACTTCACATGCAATCGATTTACATTGCTTGTGCAATCGATTGCACACTTAAAACTTTTGAAAATATAGTTGTTGAAACCCCATGCAATCGATTTACACAAAGGGTGCAATCGATTGCATGCTTCACGATTTTGAAAAACAACAGCTTTTCACATGTCTGTTCATAATACCTTTTCATTGAAACCTTTCACTCAATCTTGGCATTTGTTCATGATTCATTTTCAGAACTTTATGATGTTTCAAAAGGGTGTTATGAACATATAAATATTCATTTTCATAATCATTTTCAACACATCTTCCAAATATATTTTCTGAATTTTTAAAATACAAACTCAAGCTTTTCTTCACTTTCATACATAAGTTTTCTTCACACTTTCATACATTATTAAACATAAAACTTTGAGCAATTATATCTTGAGTCACTGTACAATATTATCATTGGAAGAGAAGATCATTCATTGCTAATCACTCTAAGTGTTCAATACTACTCAACTCACTCCAAATCAAATATTGATAGTTACTTACTTATTTTTCCATGATTGTTGGAAATAAGTTTAAGTGGTTTTTAAATCTTGTCTTTCCAGGATTGTTGGATACAAGTGTAGTAACTTTGAGAGGATTGTTCTCATTGTTGACATAGTGAAAATCCAAGAGGATTGTTCTTGGTACAAGAGGATTGTTCTTGGTGGTTTTATTGGTTAGAGTCTTGTATAGAAGGACTAGGGTGTCTTGTCTAGAGATCTAACAATAAGGAAATCTCTTTCATGTTGAAAGGGGACTGGAGTACTCTCGGACTGTGAGGGGAACCAGGATACATCTGTGTTCTTTACTTTTCCGCATTTACCGCTTTCATCACTAGTCATTAACCAGAAAAGAAAGAAACACATTTGGTAAACTCATGCACTAAACAAGAAAAATAACATCCATCTCACTAAAACGGTAAAACTTTTAAAGTACCTAATTCACCCTCCCCCCCCCCTTCTTAGGCGCACTCTCATACTTATATGTATCCTTAGGCCTGTATTTATAGGGGTGTATAGGGGAATGAAAATGGCAAGGGACAACCATTAACTAAGTTGTGAAGGCAAAATCAGACAAATTAAAGGATTGTCATTTTTGATGGATTCCTACCCTTTTGGATTTTGGGATGAACCTGGACATGTTTCACTCCTGACTCCTTCGAATGCCTTCACACCTGGTTCTTCGATTGGCTCTGAATTGCTCCTTTTGATGGCTCTGAGAACACCGAACTATCCTAATTGAACACTTTGCTCTTGCCAGTCGAAGCTTCTTTTGTCATTTCCTTCTAATGCAATTGCGCAAGAGGTTTGGGCTTGGAAACATGTTGGACTTTAGCCAGCAAGCATCTTGAGCCAAACTCATCAAAAGGAAAACAAACTTATTTCCAACAATTTGTGTATCCTTCAAATGGACCACATGTGCGTTCTTCGAATAGACCACATGCATGCCCTTCAAATCCACCAAATTCATGTTCTTCGAATGGACCTTTTGAATGCTTCTTCGAATGGACCATACTATGTGTCAAAGTGTAGAAACTATGTTGAGGGGTCTTAGAGGTAGAGTCAGAGCAGGCCTGAAGATAGACATTGCCTAGTCAAAGCTTGCATGTAGATAGCCATTATTTTGTGAATCAAAGGCAAGTTGAATGGGCCTTTGCCTTGTGGGTCAAAGGCAAGCATGAAGAGGCCTTTGCCTTATGGATCGAAGTCAAGTTGAAGGGACCTTTTGCCTTATGGGTCAAAGGAAAGTTGAATGGGCCTTTTGCCTTGTGGGTCAAAGGCAAGTTGAAGGGGCCTTTGCCTAGTGGATCGAAGGCAAGTTGAATGGGACTTTTGCCTTGTGGGTCAAAGGCAAGTTGAAGGGGCCTTTGCCTAGTGGATCGAATGCAAGTTGAAGGGGCATTTTTCCTTGTGGGTCAAAGGCAAGTTGAAGGGGCCTTTGCCTAGTGGATCGAAGGCAAGTTGAAGGGGCCTTTGCCTAGTGAATCGAAAGCAAGCCTGAAGCAGCCAATGCTCAGTCGAGGCTTTGGGAATTAAACTTGATCGAAGGAGGCCAACTTCTCAATCGAAGCTGGTGAACCAAGCTTGCATCGAAGGAGTCCAAATTCCCAATCGAAGACTTTGAAACAAAAGCTCGCTCAAAGGACTTTAGATGCCCAATCGAAGCTTATGAATCAAGGCAAACTTTCTCTTTTTTATTTGATGCTTGAAAACCCAAAAATCCAATTGTACTTATGTAAACTTGCCCTTTTGAAAATTCTTGTGAGAAAATGCCTTGAGAAAAATGAGGGCAAATTTTAGGGTACAACAGCTGCCCCTGTTCAATCTTCTTAAACCTGAAGATTTAGATTGGCTTATTTTCCTTTCGTGATCTGAAGGTGGAAGATGATTGAACACTAGAGTGCCCAGAAATTTACACTCGATGATGTGATGGTTGACTGTATAGAGAATGGGCTTAAAGATGCCATTTGGAGAAGATGCCAGAGAGTTATTGGAGATGGGCTTAAAGATGCCCATCCAAAGTAGATGCTGACTTCATAAGAGGTCTCTTTATGGGGGATTCATGTTCCTATTGTCTGAGGAGGACTCCGCTGGGGAAAATTGATTTATGTTGTTCTCCTGCTTGAGGAAAACTCTGTGGGGAATAGAGTCTAGGAGCTTTAGTTGTCCATGGCTCTACTGAGGAGTTATCTCTGGACTGGAGAGATGAAAGTTTGTTGTTTTCTAGTTGGAATCCAGGATTTACAGTAACTTGCTAGGGAGAATGAAATTAACTGTTGTCTGGAAATGTATTAGAAGGAACCTGTGTAGGGCTATTTCAGGATGAGTCCATGTTAGACTGTATTTGAAAACAGCGAGAAGGAATTTGTGTAAGATTGCTTCAGGATGAGTCCTTGTTAGACTGCATCTGGAGATCATGAGAAGAAACTCGTGTAAGATTGCTTCAAGATTAGTCCGTGTTAGACTGCATCTGGAGATCATGAGAAGGAATCTGTGTAAGATTGCTTCAGGGTGGTCATGTAGATAGTCTCCCCGTCTTGTTTCAGGAATTGATCCATAATCAGTTGTTTCACAGATAGTTGTCTTGTTTCAAGTATTAATCCAGAACTTGTTTTTGTCGGTCATTGAGATAGTTGTCCTGGCTGGTTTCAGGTATTTAATCTTTGACCTTAGAGAAATAAAGATAGTCCCCACGGCTTGTTTTGGGAGTTAATATTCAATTTGCTCATGTAGATAGTTGTCTTGGCTTGTCTCAGGTATTAATCTACAATCATTCGTTTATAGATAGTTATCCTGGCTTGTTATAGGTATTAGTCTGGAACTTGTTTTTGTCGGTCGTTGAGATAGTTGTCCTGGCTGGTTTCAAGTATTAATCTCTAAGTGATATGAAGTGTTTGGATGGCTAGTTTATGGGAGAGCTTGCAAGGTGGAATAATGGGTTGAGGTTTTGTTTTTGTGAATGAAGATAGAGCTGAAAATGAGCAGAAGTTACAAGAAAATTTTTGTTAGATTTTTTTCAAAACTCTTTATTCTCTCTCTAAAAGCCCGCCCTTTGTGTATTGTGAAAACATTTTATTTATAGATGAAGTTTAGCTGAGATTTGGGGGGGGGGGGGGGGACAAATAAGTTTTTGAACTTTTTGGGCATACTGTCTCATTGCTTTTTAGATGCAGCTCTCATAAGCAAATTTGGTGCAAACATGGGACTGATATGATGCAGATTTTTCAAGGCAGCATTGCAGGTTTTGGAGCAGATTGTGACAGTGTTTAGAGGCAGCATAGCATGAATCTTTTTGTACAGGACACTCGGCTGTCTTTTAATAAGGTTTTGGACTATCATGTGGACAGTACAGTAGGCTTGGACTTGACAGCATATAGGACTTTGGAGCTTTTCTGGGCATCAACATTTGTAACATGATACAAGTCTGGTTTTGTGGATAGCATAGTGGCAAGGTTTGAAGATTTGAGTCAAACGGAAAAGTTCAAACAAGACAAAACTTAGGATTTTTAACTTGCAATTTTTAACTTTTAAAAATGCAACCTTGTTATTTACTTGAAAGCTTGTAGCAATTTGAATTGTCTTGAATTATGGTGAAAAGATGTCATGAAGAAATGAAATTAACATGTATAGAAAATACTTAGAAAAATTTCCAAGTCTTGCAAAGTTTGATTTTTTTACTTTCTTGACTATTGATGATCAAATTCCATATTTTGAATTGTCTTAATTAAATGTGATTTTTGAAACTCAAATTCGACCAAAAAGTCAAAGTTTGACTTTTCAGTGAACAATTGACTTTTTCACCAGCTGATCAAATTTCATCTGTCAATCGGGGGATGAATTAAAATATGCAATTAGGTCAAAATGATGTAATTGAACCCTTGAGATCATGTTTTGAACCAATAAGTCATGTACTAGGTCAAAAGTCAAAGATTGGTCATTCTCAGTCAAAACCCTAATTTGGAGTCTCAGTGCTTCCGAGATGATTTTGTCTGATCAATTCCTTGAGAATCCTTGAAAAAGATAGGACAAATTTTGGGGTACAACAAAAACTCATCCATTTCTCTTGCCCTTTCCCCTTGTTCTCAGCTAGTCTTATCCATATGTCAGTTAGAGCATTTACAAGTGGCTTGAAAGTTATCCTTTGATTCACTTAAGGGTAGGGACTACCTGGCCTTCGAGGTACTCCTCGTTTGTCAAACACGAACCCACTATTAGAATATCTCTAATTTCCCCTCTTACGAGCAATCTGAACCCTTTCGTAGTTCCCCACAACTTTTCGATCATATATTGCACTGCATCTGGGACACATAAGAGTCTCAGAATGCTTTTTCTGTCAGTGAACAAGAAAGTCCAACAAATTTTCTCCTATTTTTGGGTACACCACTTTCATTTGATCCTCCTCTCTTTGGATATGAATTTCCACATCATCCGTCTCAGCATGTTGGTTCATCTCCACCATGTTCCCTTTGAGGTTGTGACCATCAATGATCATAACTTTTTGGAATTTGATTATGAGGTCTTTAGTAGCCTTCTTCATTTCAGCACTTTGGCAGCAATCCTTGTTACTTTGACACCTCCAACAAAACCTTCAATAGTCTTACCCTTGGCATATTTGTTGATGAGGCCCTCTGTAGCCTCCTTCGATTCGACACCTGCAGAAAAATCTTCAGTGATTTTGTCCTCGGGGCCCTGGTTGATGGGGTATTCAGTAACCTTCACCATGTTGATGTTTGTTGGTTCAACATAGTTGGTATCTTTTATCTACAAAGGATCAACGTCAACTTTCATCGGCTTTGACATATGCAACCCTTTCTTTTCTATTGTTTTTATTCGTCCTAGCCTTTTCAGCCTTTAGACGTTCCACTTGTAGAACTCGGTCCTCTAATTAGGCCATGTTCCTCAAGTATTGAGTGTCTAATTTCTTTCGAATGGAGTAATCTAAATCAGCCTTCAACAAATAGAACCTGCTTAAGTAATCATCAATTGACTCAGTAAATATTCTCTTGATAATGGCTAATTCTTTGAGACTAATCTTTGATTGTCCCATATAGAATTGCTCATGAAACAATCTCTCTAAGCGAGTCCAATCATGGATGGAATTCGTTGGGAGGGTGGTGAACCATGTGAAAGCATTTTTGGTTAGAGAACTCGGAAAGTATTGTATCTTCAGGTTTTCGTTATTTGTGATGTCCCCAGCCTCGGTAAGATACCTAGTAATATGTTCTACAGTAGATTCGCTGGTGTCACCAGAAAATTTCGTGAACTTTGGGACTTTTCAACCCCTTGGTAATTCAGTATTTAAAACATACTCAGACAAAGGGGACATATAATTTGGCCTTTGCATGCCTACATTTACCCCCATTTCGAGCCATTATTCTTTTGACCATGGCTGTCAGACTATTTTCTCCTGCAAATTCGTCTTGTCGAACATGATGAAGGACTTCGTCTGCATCCTGGTTTCGATTAACCATCACTACCCTTGGGGCTTGAATCTCTCCTGGTATCGCCTGTTCGACCCTAGGTTGTTCAATTATTTGCCTCTAGTTAACTTCGCCAGCATTCTGCGCAACTAATTGCGCTTGGTTAACTGTTTGATTCTCTTCGAAAACCACTCCTTGGTTTTCTTGTTATCCAATTTTGTTGATTAGTTTGGGTAACACTTTGAATCAACGAGTTAAAAATTACGCCTATTTGTTGGGCTAAAACATCAACTAATTCGTGGTTATTGTCATTCAAATGCAACATTAATTGATTTTTACCAATTTTACCCCCAATTAATTATATCTGCACTATTATCAAAACATTAAATTTCACTATATTTTATGACAATGTAAAAATAATTAACTATTATTAAGAATAATTTTGTAAATGTGTTAATATTTATTCTTTTACTCATTATTTTTTTTAATTTGTGTGTTACATCTTTAAAAAACTTTTATTTTAGAAACAGCAATACTTTAAGGGCTAAAGATAGGATTACTTATCGTCAAATATATTTATGTGGAATATGACACATATCTGTTGGCAAGTGTCACAAGAAAAGTTTAACACTGATGAATAATTTCAGTCAGTTTTATCATACACTTTACTAATGTCTAATTTCAAAGTTTTCATCTCTCTCATACTAATCTAATCTTAGACTAAAGATTGCATTTTTATGCCATTGTCACATTATCAACTTCATCCAACTCAATCACATTTTTATTCATCTATCATTATCAACTTGATCCAATTCTATATCTAAAACCAAGACACCAGCTGACCAATTCCTACTTTCAGATAATATTTGGTGAAAGATAAATCTGAATTTCTTATAAGACAAGATTATCCTGGGAGAACAGAAAATCCAGAGCGATTTAGAAGCTGAATCTATTAATGACAATTCAGAACAATTTACCTTATTGAAAAAACTCATTCTTGAATATTTAGTGAATATTGAATATTAATAGAAGGAAAAAATTAGAATCACAGGTGACAAAAGAAAACTGATTATCATTAGATTTTTCAATCCATGTAATTTGAGTGTGTTTCAAATACGTAACATTTCTTTTCTCAACTAACCGAAACTCATCACAAGCATCCAGAATTACAATCACACAAATTACATCGCTAAAGCTAATAAAATTAACGAAGAAAAGCTTCTTCATCAACCACCAAATCCGTACAAGGTTCTTCCTTGCCTCTTCAAGGCATAAACAACATCCATGGCGGTAACAGTCTTCCTCCTAGCGTGCTCAGTATACGTAACAGCATCGCGAATCACATTCTCCAAGAAGATCTTGAGAACTCCTCTGGTTTCTTCATAGATCAAACCACTGATCCTCTTCACACCACCTCTTCTTGCCAATCTACGAATAGCTGGCTTTGTGATACCTTGGATGTTGTCGCGGAGAACCTTCCTATGCCTCTTTGCACCTCCCTTTCCCAGTCCCTTACCACCCTTTCCACGCCCTGACATTTTCAAGAGAAATTTTGAGAAATTGAGAGATTAGGGTTTAGATTTGGATTTGAATTTCAGTGGGAAATGAGATTGCGGAACGGAGTATATGTATTGGAGGAGATTGAGTTTTGTGCTCTGATATTCGTCGTTGGATTCAATTCAATCAATGGTCTTCATTTGCGATCCGTGCGTTATGCCCAAAATAATAGTGAACGTCGATAACTAAATTTTGACGGTGAGATTTTACTTTTGTTTTGCTTGTGCGGATCAACACTCCTCCTTTGTGCTATTGTTGTCTTATTGGTGGATTTCTTTGTCTCAACACACATCATTGTTTTTTTATATTTGTTTTATACAATTTTTTCTTTTTTTATATTTACTAACCTTCAACTGCTTTTTTCGGTATACAAACCAGTAAAAATAAAATCGGTGTTTTTTTTAGTTTTAATTATTATGAGATAATGAAATGCAAATTGAAACAAATAAATACTAAAATATATAAATAAAATAGAATTAAATATGTTTTCTCTCTATAAATAATTTAAATTCGGTTTTATTCTCTACAAGAATTTTACTTCAAAAAATTGTATTTCTAAAAATTTTCATCCACTTTTAATCTCTCCTTCTAAAACAATCGCCAATCCAGTTGTTAATTAGAAATAGTCGTTAATTTTATCGCTAAGTTGTAAAAAACATCGCTAAGTTTCAAGAAGGAACAAAAGTGTAGATGAAATTTTTTAGAAGGATCATTCTTTGAAGGAAATTTTTCTAGAGAAGAAAAATGAAATATGAGATATTTAGGAGGACCACAAACATGTTTAACCCAATAAAATATATACATTGGGGAGGTTATATCTGATTCGGAAAGAATCAACAAATCAAAACTAAACTTGGATGCAAGCACACAATCAACCTATACTTGTGATCAACTACCTAATCGTGTGAAAGTCCATTCATTTGGCCGCAATTATAAGATCAAGAAAATCGATAATTAGGTAAATTTAACATGTCTCTAAAGAATTCTTCTTTGATGAAATTAGGAATCGAATCCCACAAATGAAATTCCTAGATCACATGACCGTGGTTAGTTGATAACGTGAAATTTCATTATATTTTCGACTCGACTCGCATGAATTATTTTTCCATTTTTAGTTATTTATGTCATTTTATGCTGCTAGTGTTATTGTATTTCAGGTGTTTTCCTCCAAGAAGCTTGTGTGAGAAAAGAAGAGAAATTGGCAAAGAAAACGCAAGGAAACATGGAGTAACATAAGAGATAAAGAAAATATGCACACAAAAGGTTGTAGCCCTCGCCACACCTTTTGTACCCCTCGCCACACATCTCAAGGTTATGGCCCTCGTCACGCTTCCTGTGGCCATTGCCACATGCTTCTTATAACAGGCCCACGTTGACTCTTCCACGTCAGGGCCACGAGATCATTTATGTTGTTTTTTCTCTGCAAGACCAGACCTGGCAAAAATCTCTCCACGAACAAAGATATTTCGGATTCTTCTTGAGGGAGTTACGTGAATTAACCAAAAAGACCTATAAAAAGGGTGAGGATTAACAATTATGAGGGGTCCAACACTTTTCAGTGGCTTCCAAATCACAAACTCTATGTAGTCGGTGGCGGATTGGGGAATGTTACAGTCAGGCCCTAAAACGATATTGCCTATTGCGGTGAAGTGGGTGGCGGTATGACCGCTAGCCGAAGCTTAGCGAACAAGACAAACAGTTTATGATGATAGACATATAAGAGATCGAAAATAGAAGAATACACAAAATTAAATACATATTCATAGATCATAGATAACATTCAAAGTTCTGTTACTTATTTTCGAAACTGATAGAAAGCAAGAAAGAAAATATGCAGAGAGAAGGGATGGGTTTTGTTGGAAAGAGAAGAGAAGGGCTACTATTTTTTCTGTGCAGAAGTGAGAAAGCGACGTTGTTAGGTTTTATTTTCTCCAATCAGATTTTCTATTTTTTTGGGATACAAAATGTCCAAAAAAACGGCTATTAAATAGTGGTATATTTGGATTTTTATTTCATCTTCAATGTTGTGGCTGGTGCATCCACACTTTGGCCGTAATTTGGGGTGATATGGCCACAACCTAGAACGCAATGTGTGAATCTGTACTGTAGTGCCCTGCCTCCGCTGCTGTTAAATGCAGCCATGGCACCTCCTTGACAGAATAATGTGGCAGGGTTTTTTAATTACTGCCATAGTCAATATGTGAAGAGTACCCACCATAGGCCACAAAAGCGAGTTTATACGGCAAACTTTTGACCTTATTCCATGTTCTGTCATCAACAACACTGCCTGCCTCTGCTATGTAATGTTGTAGTCGCGGTCACTGCAGGTGCAATTAAGTATGTAGTTTCAGGCCAACTCCCTCGAGTACAGAGGAAAAATAAAGATTCAAGAAGAAGAAAATAAATAGAAAATTATGGTCCTGTTTCCTTTGTTAATTATTTAATAAATTGAATTTATTATTTATAGTTATACGACATGCATTTGTTCTAGTTTTGCCTTTGGCTTTTCGGGATTAACAACATATCTTATATTATATATTTTTTATTCAAATGCTAATCTAGTTGATCTCTTTCGCCTCAATTTATAAAAATAATTGATGAAATCTCTATTAGACATGAAGGTGAGTAATCTTGAAACCTTTTTTTGTATATCTCTTTATTATCATAAACATATGTAGAGGATAATATTATATACATGGAAATGGAAGGCAAGCGGACAACTAGTTGCGCCACTACCCAATAAAGAGAGGAATCGTGAAAACTTTGATGATTCAAAATATTTAAGACAAGTAGAAAATAGTGAAGAGCATCAGCTGAACAGAGCAAATTAGTCCATGCTTGCATATTGGGTAAATAAATAACCTTCAAATGATAACTAGTCGAAACTCATAAAGAGTCTAATAAAGACCCCCAGAAGGAGAAAAAAAACTAGTCTTTCCTCGCCCAAAGCCCAGAAACTCCAAAATAAATGGGTTAAGTATTTATGTTGGATGGATACGCATCTTAACCGATACTCCTAGGGTACTCTCAAATGTGACTATTCTTACAAGTTTTTTATGACACTTTTTTTAACCATTTAATTTTCTACATTTTTAAAGGGAAAAAATCTCTCCCCCATAAACATAGAAAATCTCCTCATCCTCCTTTCGACATTACAGCTTTTGTGTTTATGTTTATGTCAAACATAATTTGATTTAGGTGAAAACCCTACAATTTTTGTCACGATCACATGTATCTTTTCATAAATTGTGATCATTATAGTTATTTATTAACCATAATATATATCTATAATGATCACAGTTAATCTATGAAGTCGTTTTGTTTGGGACTGATAAGAATATGTATTGAACTATTGAAAGATGTCTCTAATAGTTCAAGTTTACTCGTCATATCATTCCTTTTATCTTGATTCATTGAATGACTTTATTTTGTTGTTAAAAATTCTATAACCTAATAATTGCGGTTTGATCTTGAAGGTTCTCCAAACTCCTGACTATAAAGATTGCAAGGCGTCACATGAAATTCGAGACAGTAAGTTAACCAACTTATTAAATCATAATTAAAATCACATAGCAGTTATACTCCTGACATATTGAATATGGCGTTAAAATATGTAGCTGCATGTAACTAGAACCATGTTCTTGTTGATTACATTTTCTTCATGTTTTAAGTTTCTTATACTTATAGATTAGGTAGTATAAACTATATATGATTCTTTAAAAGAGATACGTAGGCATTAGGTTGCAGGGCCTAAGCGAGCACAACTATTTAAAACCTTTGTTTTCCCTGTATTTTTATTTTGCATTCATGCATTCTCCTTAGCTTGTAAGTTTAGGTAGACACGCCCTTTGATTAGAACAACAAGAGTGGATCCCGTGGAGTACCACGGACGTGAGGGGTGCTGATACCTTCCCCTTGCGTAATCGACTCCCATACCCATTTATTTGTCACGAGATGTTGTTCTCTCTTACTTTAGGTTTACTCAATATTTTCCTTTCCCTTCTGTAGAAAAAGAAAGATTCAATGGTGACTTCATTGTTCATTTTCCTAATTTCCTCAACAGGCCTATGTTTGGCCATTTCGATTTCATCGGCCTCTTTATTTTCTCCAGCCTTAGTCATTTGATTGTACTCATGAGGTAGTACACAAACCATATTACAATTTAGACCCGAAGATGATTCTTCCTCTTAATTGAAGTTGTCAGTTAACATGTCTTCGTCCTCTATTAGCCTTTCTTGCCTTCTTTCGTTGGTTTTCTCTTTTCTTGGGGAAAAGTTTCCTTCCTACTGGCTTTTTCTCCACAGATTTGTTTTGAGGAGGAAGTTGATTAGTGCTAGACTCCCCCACATCTTTCTCAACCATTTCCCTTTGTGCTTTCTCGATTCTCTGATGCCTGCTCCATTGAGACCTGGACATTGGTTTTTTTCTCTTTGTAGTTCTTAGACTTATAGGCCTTTTATTTCAAAACTTGAAATTCTTTCATGTAGGCTATAGATGAGCCTCTTCCAAATTCAAAACTCATCCATTTCTCTTGCTCTTTCCACCTGTTCTCAGTTGGTCTGACCCATCTCTCAGTTAGAGAATTTACAAGTTGCTTGAAAGTTACCCTTCGGTTCACTTAAGTAGGACTACTTGGCCTTCGAGGTACTCCTTGTTTGTTAAACACGAGCCCACTATTAGAATACCTCTAATTTCCCCTCTTACGAGCAATTTGAACCCTTTTGTAGTTCCCCGCAGCTTTTCGATCATATATTGCATTGCATCTGGGACACATAAGAGTCTCAATGCTTTTTCTGTCAGTGAACAAGAAAGTCCAACAGATTTTCTCCTGTTTTTGGGTACACCCCTTTCATTTGATCCTCCTCTCTTTGGATACGAATTTCAACATCATCCATCTCAGCATGTTGGTTCATCTCCACCATGTTCACTATGAGGTTGGGACCATCAGTGATCATAACTTCTTGGAATTTTATTCCGAGGTCTTTAGTAGCCTTCTTCATTTCAGCACTTTGGTTGGTTGGGCCTTCAACAACCCTTGTTATTTTGACACCTCCAACAAAACCTTCAATAGTCTTACCCTTGGCATATTTGTTGCCCTCAGTAGCCTCCTTCGATTCGACACATGCAGAAAAATCTTTAGTGATTTTGACCTCGGGGCTCTGGTTGATGGGATATTCACTAACCTCCATCATGTTAATGTTTGTTGGTTCAACATAGTTGGTATCTTTTATCTGCAAATGATCGACGTCAACTTTCATCGGCTTTGACATATGCAACCCTTTCTCTACTATTGTTTTTATTCGTCCTAGCCTTTTCAGCCTTTAGACGTTCCACTTGTAGAACTCGGTCCGCTAATTAGGCCATGTTCCTCAAGTATTGAGTTCCTAATTTCTTTCGAATGGAGTAATCCAAACCAGCCTTCAACAAACAGAACCTGTTTAAGTAATCATCAATTGGCTCAGTAAATATTCTTTTGATAATGGCCAGTTCTTTGAGACTAATCGTTGATTGTCCCATATAGAATTGCTCATGAAACAACCTCTCTAAGCGAGTCCAATCATGGATAGAATCCGTTGGGAGGGCGGTGAACCATGTCTAAGCATTTTTGGTTAGAGAACTCAGAAAGTATTGTATCCTTAGGTTTTAGTTATTTGTTATGTCCACAGCCTCAGTAAGATACCTGATTATATGTTCTACAGTAGATTCGCTGGTGTCACCAGAGAATTTCGTGAACTTTGAGACTTTTCAACCCCTTGGTAATTCAGTATGTAAAACATGCTCAGACAAAGGGGACATATAATTTGGCCTTTGTAGGCCTACATTTACCCCTATTTCGAGCCATTATTCTTTTGACCATGGTTGTCAGACTATTTTCTCCTGCAAATTCGTCTTGTCGAACAAGATGAAGGACTTTGTCTGCATCCTGGTTTCGATTAACCATCACTACCCTTGGGGCTTGAATCTCTATTGGTATCGCCTGTTCGACCCTAGGTTGTTCAATTCTTTGCCCCTAGTTAACTTCGCCAGCATTTTGTGCAACTAGTTGCGCTTGGTTAACTGTTTGATTCTCTTCAAAAAACACTACTTGGTTTTCTCTTACTCAATCTTGACGGCGATGTTGAACTAAGACTCGAGGGACACCAAAGAAATCTACAATATGTGCCATCTGTGCTGCCAATTATTGATTCATCTGGACATTTTATTGATTACTTTGGGTAGCACTTTGAATCAACGAATTAAAAAATACGCCTATTTGTTGGGCTAAAACACTAACTATTTCGTGGTTATTGTCATTCAAATGCAACATTAATTAATTTTTATCAATTTTACCCCTAATTAATTATATCTGCACTACTATCAAAACATTAAATTTCCCTATACTTTTATTATGAAAATGTAAAAATAATTAATTATTATTAAGAATAATTTTATAAATGTGTTAATATTTATTCTTTTACTCATTATTTTGTTTAATTTGTGTACTACAACTTTAAAAGACTTTTATTTTAGAAAGAGCAATACTTTAAGGGGTAAAGATAGGACTACTTATCGTCAAGTATATTTATATGGAATATGATACATCTCGGTTGGCAAGTATCAAAAGAAAAGTTTGACACTGATGAATAATTTCAGTCAGTTTTATCATACACTTTACTAATGTCTAATTTCAAAGTTTTCACTCCTTTCATACTTATCTAATCTTAGACAAAAGATTGCATTTTTATGCCACTGTCACATTATCAACTTGATCCAACTCTATCACATTTTTACTCATCTATCATTAACAACTTATCCAACTCTATATCTAAAACCAAGACACCAGCTGACCAGTTCCTACTTACATATACATTTGGTGAAAGATAAATCTGAATTTCTTTAAAGACAAGATTATCCTGAAAGAACAGAAAATCCAGAGCGATTTTAAAGCTGAATCTATTAATGACAATTCAGAACAAATTACATTATTGAAAAAACGCATTCTTGCATATTTAATGGATATAGAAAATTAGTAGAAAGAAAAAAGTTAGAATCACAGGTGACAAAAGAAAACTAATTATCAATAGATTTCAATTTCAATCCATGTAAATTGAGTGTGTTTCAAATACGTAACATTTCTTTTCTCAACTAACCTAAACATCATCACAAGCATCCAGAATTACAATCACACGCTTCAAATTCACCGCTTAAGCTAATAAAATTAACACATGAAAGCTTCTTCATCAACCTCCAAATCCGTACAGAGTTCTCCCCTGTCTCTTGAGAGCATAAACAACATCCATAGCGGTAACGGTCTTCCTCCTCGCATGCTCAGTATACGTAACAGCATCGCGAATCACATTCTCCAAGAAGATCTTGAGAACTCCTCTGGTTTCTTCATAGATCAAACCACTGATCCTCTTGACACCACCTCTTCTTGCCAATCTCCGAATAGCTGGTTTGGTGATACCTTGGATGTTATCACGAAGAACCTTCCTATGCCTCTTTGCACCTCCCTTTCCAAGTCCCTTACCACCCTTTCCACGCCCTGACATATTCAAGAGAAATTTTGAGAAATTGAGAGATTAGGGTTTAGATTTGGATTTGAATTTCAGTGGGAAATGAGATTGGGGAACGGAGTATATGTATCGGAGGAGATTGACTTTTCTGCTCTGATATTCGTCGTTGGATTCAATTTAATCAATGGTCTTCATTTGCGATCCGTGCGCTATGCCCAAAATAATATTGAACGTTGATAACTAAAATTTAACGGTGAGATTTTAATTTTGTTTTGCTTGTGCGGATCAACAAGCTTATATGCTATTATTGTGTTTTTGGTGGATGCTGTATTTCTTCAAGTATTTATAAAATGGTACTAGTAGAAGATAATGAAATGCTACAGACATATAACTATCATATAACAACATTTAGTCAAACATAAATTAAAGTTTCAATAAAAAGGGAAAATAATATATTTGAAATAAAAAATAGGCTACATCAAAATTTTATTTTATCTTTATATATTGTTATGTTATAGATTATGATCGTAAATATTTTTCGTCAGTCCATTTTTTATTTCAAAAATTAAATCATTTTTTTGATATTAATAGTCATTTGATAATTGCAAACATATATAATTGATGCTAATAAATGCTTCTTATTTTTGAAATGTTAAAGAGAAAGTTTGGTCGGTATTCAATTTTAATGGTTCTATCAACTGAAGGAAACCAACATTCACATATGGGAAGACTTGGCTGCTCACATATGGGAAGACTTGGCTGCTGTTTTCTACAAGCAGTATCAATATAATGCCTACCTGACACTGACTCATGTACAATTATAAAATATGTCTATGAGTTCGAATGAAGGGTTCAAGGAGTATGCACAAAAATGGAGGGACCTAGCTGGAAGGGTGCAACCTCCTTTGACTGACCTATAATTGGTGGATATGTTCATGGAAATTCTGACATGTCCATTCTTTAATTTGTTGATTGGGAGTTCTTCATCAAGGTTTACTGAGTTGATTTTGACTGGCGAACAAGTTGAAAGTGGTATCAAGAGCGAGAAGATTTTGATGGTTGCATCCTCTAGTACCGTCAAGAAGCCATTCATTGGTAAGAAAGAAACCAACGATGTCTATGGCCAGAAGAGTCGTAGTAAGAATGATCGTCATCAGTCTGTAGGGGCAGTGTTGATATCTAATCCGGCGCATGTTCAACAATTACAACAGGGTAACCAGCATAAGCTAGACGCTCTGAGAAGGCAATTCACCAGAATTAATATATCATTGGCTCAAGCATTGCAACATTTGTTAAAGGCTAACCTCATAACACTCCAGGATCCTCCTCCTAATCCCAACACATCCTCTCTGAAGTACAATTCAAATGCAAGATGTGCCTATCATTCGAATAGTCCTCGCATAACACCAATAACTGTTGGGCCCTAAAAAACAAAGTTCAATACATGATTGATAATAAGGAAATTGAGTTCGACCCTCCTGATACTCCGAAGTGATACTGCTCCTATGTCGAAGCATGACAAAGACAAAAGTGCTATCGAAGATGTTTTGTATGTTACCTCCGTAAGTGATGTGGTTACTCCTCTCTCAACGGTCAAGAAGAATTTGCTACAAGCCGGTTTATTTCCGGGTTATATTAAAAAATGTTATTGTTGTACAGTTCAACCCAATGGTTGCGGGTTACTGAAGGAAGGCATTCAACGCCTGATGGATGAACATGTAATTTTTATTTAAAAAGTTCTGCATACTGAGAATTTGTGTCGAGATTTGTCTGTCATATCTAGTACTCCTTTCAAGATCACCTCCAAAGGTCCTGTAAGGATTACTTCCAATCCAAAAGCTTCTCCCTTAATCATTACAAAAGCTGGCCCATCCCATATTCCTCGGAGAAGGTTATTCCATGAA
This sequence comes from Vicia faba, assembly GCA_948472305.1. Taxonomy (NCBI): domain Eukaryota; kingdom Viridiplantae; phylum Streptophyta; class Magnoliopsida; order Fabales; family Fabaceae; genus Vicia; species Vicia faba. The sequence goes on from OX451735.1 coordinate 316,649,783, forward strand.
ATTATGGGTCTGGCATCTATTACCATGGCATTAAACAAGAGTTGTCTGATGAAGATGATGAAGAGGTTGATCCCAACATTGATAATATTGCAGGTACCGGTAAAATCACTAGAAGTGGGAGGATTTTCAGTCCGAAAATCTCTCCACTTGTTCAAGTTACAGACCAAGACAACTGCCGAAGCTCGAGGTAAAGAGCCAGTGACAGAGCCTGCCCAGACGGAGGCACTAAAAAAAGCTACAATCAAGGATACCTCTGGACAAGAAATGGAAGAGGTTCTGAAGATCATTCGTATAAGCGACTACAAAATTATTGAATAATTGGGGCATACCTTATCCAAAATCTCCATGTTATCTTTACTATTGTGTTTTGAAGTCCATGCGTAAGCTTTAATGAAATTTTTAAAGATTGCTACGTGTATTTCATGTAATCAACTTAAAAACTCAGCAATTGAAATAATTATCAACAACTAAACATCAAGCGTTCATCCCCTCGAGTGCTACGTATCAGAGCGACAACACCGACTCGAACTAATGAGGTAATAACTATCCTTCTCGATTACCTACACGTTACCATCAGAGGGCAACATTCAAACATAAGAGGTGAGATATCGAACTAAATAATAAAATATATGATAATTAATATATCAGAATCAGTTCATATAAAATCACCACTTCACAACTTTCAAATAACTTTAATCTCAACAAAACATCAACACGACATAACGAATAATTCACAGCTTTTCGATGATACCTGTCACAACAAGTCAACAACATAAAGCAACAACAAATCTATCTTCACCACAACTCAAGATGCAACATCGAATGCGACTCAATTACAATGCACATGCATGTGATACCATTGGAGCAGAACTCCCAACTTAAAAACAGAGCAGAACTTCTATCTTAAAAATCTGCCAATAAATAGAGGCATCAACAAGGCATAAGCCTTCTTCGCAGTTTGCCAATCCAGGCCATCATAGAGTATGCAAATGTATGTGACTCAATGAATGCACTATCACATACTCATAACAATCATCATTCATAGCAAGGCATAAGCCCACATCACCATTATTACCATTAAATAGAGGTAATTCATCATCATTTAAAATTTCTTGCAACTTCGCATTATCAACAAGAATTCACATCGACAATCACAACAACACAACAACTCAACATAAATCAACATTGGCCATAAGCCTACCACATCAATCAACGATTCAACATCAACTTAACATAATTCAACTTTGACCATAGGCCTACAACTTGATATTTCAACAACAACAATTAACACAATGTTGATATAAGCCTACAACTTAGTATGTCACAACAATAATATCATATCAATAATAGTAATTTGACAACAACATCAACAAGAAAACAACATTGCCCATAAATAGAGGCAATTCAACAAGATACAACATCATCTGTAATTTCACATTTTTTTCAACAAAAACACCACCCAACGAATCAACCAACAATTACTACAAATAAACCGCGTAATTATTCGGACTATTTTGACTAAAATCGGTTAATTAATTATCGGCCAAAAAGTTCTATTATTTCTACTTTGTATCACTGTGTCTTATTATGCTTTTGTGAAGTAATGTCACACTGCTACTAAAGTCTATACTATTAACACTATTATCCTGTCAAATAATACTAGTCTGCTATTGATATACTACTTCTGCTAAATATTCTTCTGTTACTACCGAATAGCACTAACTCTACATTTTTAATAAATTCAGCTAATGTCCTATATATATATATATATATATATATATATATATACTCTGATCTAAACTCTACATTTTTAATAAATTCAGCTAATGTCCTATATATATATATATATATATATATATATATATATATATATATATATATATATATATATATATATATATATATATATATATATATATATATATATATATATATATATATATATATATATATATATATATATACTCTGATCTAAACTAAAAAAATTATGATACATACTTATATTAAGTCTTAAGTTAATAAGCTACTATGAAATGCAATTGTTGAAAACCATTTTTCTAAAGGAACCTTATGTGCCTATCATTACATTTCCATGCATATCATCAAAAAATTTCATGCCTATCATTTAGGAAGTGTGCCTACTGTTGTACAGTGGGAGAACTTACTTAATTGTTTTGCGTTTGTGTTTGCAAATGTTGCAATTTAGCAAGAGTCGCCATCGACTTTTCTTTTATCTAATAAGGAAAGGTGAAAAAGCACATGAAAGACCTTTAGAGATGTTTTCTTGAGTTCGGGGGGTAGATTATGAAAAGGGAATGTATTAGCACTCTTTTCATCCATGGTTTTCCATGGACTCTTAGTTACTTGCTAGATCACTTACTTTTGTTTGAATGTGCTTGTGGTGTGGTTTTTGAAAGTATTTTGAAAATGTAACTTTGTAATGATTCTCGTTTCTATAAGAACGCATATAAAGTGTTTGTTTCGAAAATAGTTCAAAGAGGTGTTTGTGAGATGTGTTTTTGAAAATGATTTTGAAAAGGGTTTCCTTTGTAATTACTCTCGTTTCTATAAGAACGCGTACAAAGTGTTGTTTTTAAAAGTGTTTCAAAATGAGAGTGTTTGGTGTATAAAATGTTATTGTTATGAGCAAGCGAGTAACTAAGAGCGAACTTACCTACTCAAAAGGTCTTAGATGTGCTTTTCCTCCTCCTTTAGATGTCGCTATCTTACTGTGATACAGTGGGAGAACTGACTTGATGTTTTTCATTTCGATCGCACTTGTGCAGTTAGCAAGAGTCACCACTGACTTTTTTTTATCCAAAAGGAAAGGTAAAAAAGCACAAGAAAGACCTTTCGAGGTTTTCTCGGGTTCGGGGGGTAGATTATGAAAAGGGAAGGTATTAGCACCCTTTTCATCCATGGTTTTCCATGGGCTCTTAGTTACTCGTTTAGATCACTTGCTTTCATTTGATTGTGTTCTTGTGGTGTGGGCTTTGAAAGTATTTTGAAAAATCTCTTTGTAATGGTTCTCGTCTCTATAAGAACTTTTACAAAGTTTTGTTTCGAAAAGTGGTTCAAAGATGTGTTTGTGAATCGTGTTTCTAAAAGTGTTTTGAAAAGAGGTTTTGCAATGGTTCTCGTCTCTATAAGAACGTATACAAAACGTTTTATCTTTTAAAAATGTTTTGAAATGAGAGTGTAGGTGTAAGAGTTTTGGTCGTGAGCAAGCGAGTAACTAAGAGCGAATCTATCTACTCGAAAGGTCTTAAGTTGTTCTTTTCTTCTTCCTTTTAACGGTGTTATCTTACCATTGATTTGGTAAGAAGCCCCATCGTTGGATGTGAAGGGACAAGCGCAGGTCAATTTTACAATCATTGAAGGCAACTTGTGAAACGCTTTAGCAATTTTTGTGAGGAACGGGATCGTTTTAATCGAAGGCAACATCGAGGGTCATCGAGGGACTACGATCTTTTTTATCGAAGGGTCATTGCTAGAGCGTCCCATATTCGAGGGACATGATTGTATTTCCGAGGCAACGAGCGAGGTTACCCTAGAGGTGCGCGTGTGAAAAAGTGTGTTGGTTTCAAGTTATTTTATTCTTTGATTATGTCATCTAGCGATTGATTTTGAATCTTATCATACACGCCTAATTACTATACAGTATATGGAAAACAGTAAATTGCGGGAATTGAAATTCTACGCTATTACAAAGTGCTCGGGAATGGGGGTACAATTTTTACACATGGGGATAAATCAAATGGGATAGAAATGTCTGAATATCAAACAATACAACCAAATCGAATTTTGTGCGATTTAATTAAAGCTATGATAATTCATGAAAATAATCAACAAAGTATGAGATGAAATGTTAAGTACTTACATAAAAAGAGAAAGATAAAACCTATTCTAAAAAAATTGATCAAATTAAAATCTTTATATTTTTTTTGTATTTTATTAATTATGTAAATAATTAATAAGAAAGAAAACAAACTAAATTAATAATTTTTTTTGGTGTTTTATTAAATGTAAAGATTAATAAAAAAAAGTTTATAAACAAGGAAAATGATAAAAGTTAATTACAAAAAAAAACCTAAATCAATTTAATAAAAATATTGAGTTTTATTTAGCATTTTGCAAAACAAATAAAATAAAAGAAGAAAAAACAAAAAAAGAAAGAAATATGGGCTTAAGGAAATTTAGGGATGTTAGGCCCAAAAGAAAATAGTTGTGTTTGTTGTGACAAAACAAAGCCAGAGGGGGGTGTATCCAGCAACGACATATGGGCTTATGGGATTTACAAAACAAAACGGCCCAAGTTTCATAAACTGTATAGTTGTTTGATTAAGGGAAACAAATGAAATTAGGGTTCTAAGGGACCCTTTGTTCACAGCGACGTCGCTCATCTCCTTCGCTTAATCTCTGTATCGGTCTTTTCTCATATTGATGGAACCTCTAAATCTCTCACTAACCATCCCTGTTTCGCGAGCAAAGTCGCTCTCTCCATCTTTATCTCACCATGATTCGTGTTTTCTGAAAACCATAAGTTCTGATTGCTCTAAAAGCAATGAAATTGGTTCGTCTGATCTCCCCCCAACTCTCAGTTGTCGGAACGCCGCCTCTCTTGCCTCCCTAATTGAGTTTCAGTGGGTTTTTTTTTTTGAAAAGGTGAAGTTCTATTCTTATTAAAGCTTGAACGATTTCATTGGTTTTTGTCATGTTATGTTTTTTTCTGTTAATCAAACTTGTTATCCATTGAAATGCAGGAAAAGTTCATACCTGTTGAAATTCTTTCTGTGAAATGAGAAAGGGATGGAGAGACTGAGGACGGCGCTCCTTGGTGGCCAGAGCTGCACGGGGGAAGGAGATGAGGATACCGCCTTGGTGCTTCTGACTCGTTGGTAACTCTTTTCTTCCTGTGTTTGAATGATGCTTCATGTGTTTGAAATTTTGGCTTTTGGTTGGTTTGAGACTTTGACAGGTTTTTGCTTTTGTTAATGGTTCTGATTTCTCAGTTTGAGATTTGTGTTTTGTTGGCTTTGTTACAGTTTTGGTTTGAGGATGGCTACTGGTTGTTTGTATTTTCTTTGGTTCAGGTTGGTTGATGATGGTTCTTGAGGTTTGACGACAGTTTTGGTGAGATTGGTGATGGCTACTGTGTTTTTGGTTTTGTGGATTTGTTATTGATCTTGTTTTTGCTGTTGTTACTGGTTTGGTTTGAGACTTGTGTGTTCTGGTTTTTTCAGCTTGTGAAACTGTTGCAGGTTTGGTTGATGGTGGGATGCTTTTACTGGTTTTCTTTTGTTTTGGTTTTAGGCCTTTGGAGCTTTGGTTTTGAATGTGTTGATGGTTTGGCAGTTTTTTGGATTTGGTTACAGTTTGATGGTGGTTCTGTAAGCTTGAGGCTTGAGACTTGTGTTCTGTTTTTTGGGGGTTAACAAGTTTTGTTGAGTTTGTTGATAGCTGACTCTGTTTTTTGGTTTTTATCAGGTTTAATGAGTGTGATACGGTGGGATAACTGACTTGAGGTTTTGCGTTTGTGTTTGCAAATGTTTCGGTTTAGCAAGAGTCGCCACCGACTTTTTATTTTATCCTAAAGAAAGGTCAAAAAGCATAGGAAAGACCTTTGAGATGTTTTCTTGGGTTCGGTGAGTAGATTATAAAAAGGGAAGGTGCAAGCACCCTTTTCATCCATGGTTATCCATGAGCTCTTAGTTACTTGTTTAGATCACTTGCTTTGCTTTTCAATTGTTTGAAATGGTGCTTTTCAATTGTTTGAAATGGTGCTTTGTGTGTGGTTTTGAAAGATGTTTTGAAAAGAGGTCATCATTGTGGCAACCTTTGTAATGATTCTTGTTTGAATGTATACAAAGATGTTTTGGTCTTTTGAAAAGGTTTCAATGTTTGAAAGTTTGATTTGAGAAATGTTTTGAAATTGTGTTGTGAAGTGTGTTTGAAAATAGCAAGGATGTTTTTGCAAACTTTTTGATCAAATAACTAAGAGCTATCTACCCTATTTTACTCAAAGATCTTTCTTATGTTTTTAACCCTTTTAACAATGTTGTTTCACTATTGTATTTGGTGAACAACCTTGTGTTAGGATGTTAAACAGGACAAGCGCGGGTCATCGTATAGACCATGATAGCAATTGTGTCAAGTATTTTTGGCAATTTTTCTTGAGGGATTTGATCATTTTTGTTTAGGAAACTCATATAGCGTCATCGAGTGACTATGATCTTTTATTTTGTTTTTGTGTTGCCAAAGTACCCAACATGCATACAATGGCCCATTTTTGAAGGAAACAAGTGGATTGTAACCCTAGGGGTGCAAGTGTGCATTGTGTTTCATTTTCATGCATTTTTGTCTTTGATTAGGTCAAGCTATTTGTTAATTTGGATTTTTGCATACAAACCCTAATTCTCTAATTGAAAGCGTAAAGTGCGAGAATTTAAAGTCCTAAGTTATTACAACATGATTATGGGGGTACAATTTTGAATGGGGGTATTTGACAAGAAATATAAACCCTAGATTACTATTACATCCAAATTGAATCTCAAATGCATCAATATTTAAATGTACAATATTTAAATAAACAAAATAAATAAATATTAAATAAAATGTATTATGCAAAAAGAAATTTTTATTTGTTTATGTATGTAAAGTATTTTCAATGTAAAAAGAATAAAGAAATAAAATAAAAGATTAATTTCATTATTTAAGGGATGAAACCCTAATTTTCTTTAAGAAAATAAATACACTATTATTTATATACAATAAAAATATATTAATATGTACAAAAATAAAATATACTTAAAAAGGTATTTTTTAGTATGAATAATAATAAAAATGTGAATTTTTTTTATTAATAACCATGTATTAAAATAATATTTCGCAAATAACCGGGTTTCGGAAAAAATTATGCAAATAACCATGTTTCAGATGACTCCCCAGAGGAGGAGCCATCTCACTTGGCGCCTCCACCTAGGGTTTTGCCCTAGGCGCCATCTCACTTGGCGCCTCCCTTGGCTTTTAGCCAAGTGAGATGGCGTATGCTCCTTAAAAGTGAGAGGAGGCACCATCTCACTTGGCTCATATGGCAAAACTAGGACAAAATGCTGTTTTATAAATAATTCGTCCGTTTCTCCGAAATTTCTCACACTTTCTCGCACTGTATTTTTATTTTGTACTCTGTTATTTGCATCATGACGTCGCCTATGATTTTTAGCATAGATGGTTACGTTATCTTCTCCGCCACGAAACCTGCGATGAAAATGAAATTCTGGCACATTCACTCCATGGAGCGTCTGAAGCGGGAGTTGATGCGATGGATAGATGGAGACATTGTGGAGGAGGGGGGGGGGGGGAATTCGAAGGATCCAGCGAAAACGAACAATAACCTCACATGCGACAGGAAAACCTAATATGTGGTTGGAGGAAGTCAAAACAGACAGCGATGTAATGTTGATGATGCATGGGTCAGATGAAATTGTGTTAACAGTTGTAATTTCGTAGATGGAATATCGTTAATTATTTTTGTACGTGTTTTATTAATTGTAGCAAAATATGTTATCAGAAAACCTAAATGTTTACAACACAATTATGAAAAGATTTTATGTATTACAATATTTATGTGGTCGAGGCAGACGCCCGATTCGGACAGTTTTTGCGATTGTGTCCGACCTGACGGCATAAACCACACTTTCTTTCCAACCTGTCAAGATCGTCCATTTCTGTTGTGATGCGCTTACTTTTGGTACGACCCTTCTTGTTCCTTCGCATTTGGTCATTGTGCCACACTATTTCGCCGTCGTATGCAGGCCAATAATATGGTTTTGCTACCAAAGGAAAGTTGTTGTTGTAAACGTTGAGCAACGTTTCAGATTTGTAAACGTTTGACAGAAGTTGCAGCGCGTGTTGATGGGTATGAGCACAAGCGGCAATGACATGAGAGCCAGGCATACGAAATGCTTGAAACCTGCCACAATCGCACCATTGAGAAGGTAAAATGACCCAATATTCTTGTCTTGGCAGGCCTTCATTGTGGTCGATTGTCTCTTTCACAATGAAGTTGTGGCTGTGTCGGTCAAACCGTATAACCATGTGAGTGTTGGCTTTAGCACTTTCAGCCTTAATGTATTTCATGCAGCTTTCACTCCATAGTTGTCCAAATTGCAACACCGCATTCCACATTTCACCTCTTTTTGCAAATAACACAACCATCCTAAAATACGTAGATTTTACCAAGGCAGTGATTGGGAGGTTTCATATGCCTTTGAATACCCCATTCATTGATTCAATAAGATTCGTTGTCATATGACCCTATATTTGGCCATTGTCGTATGACCTAGTCCATTTTTCCACCGGAATATTGTCGATCCACCTACCGGCTTTCGGATTAGACAAACGGATCTCGTTGCGGTAATATTTGAATGTGGGTTGTGTCAATGCATACCCCACATTCATAACCGCTTTCCTCAATGTTTTGTCCTTGACCTCCCTCGAGAAATTCTGGACGATATGCCTAACGCAATAGACATGCGTAGAAGGAGGGTCATGCCAACCATTTGCTGGATTATTGTAGGCACTTTCAATGGAGGCATGTCTGTCCGAGATCAAACAGAGATCTGGTTGAGGAGCCACGTGTGTCCGCAGATTTTTCAGGAAAAAGCTCCAAGCACCACTAGTCTCCCCCTCGACAAGGGCAAAGGCAATGGGGAAAATGTTGTTGTTGCCATCTTGTGCAACTGCCATCAATAGCGTGCCTTTGTACTTCCCATACAACCAAGTCCCATCAATTTGTATAATTGGTTTGCATGATGCAAACCCTGTGATGCATGGTTGAAATGCCCAAAACACGCGACTAAATATTCCGTTGCCATTCAGTAGACTACCATCTTGGGCGTATGCTGGCAATGTTTCCAGAATGTAAACACTACCTGGAGAATACGTCTTGAGTGCATTCAGGTAGCGGGGAAGTTCTCGGTATGACTCCTCCCAGTTTCCGTACACCCTTTCAATCGCCTTAGTCTTTGCTAACCATGCTTTACGGTAAGACGGAGTGTAGTTAAAAACCGTGGTGATGTGGGAGATGATTGTTTTCACCTTCAAAGATGGGTCGTTGCTGACCAGGGGTAGGATTTCTTGACAGATTAGATCATAATTGAGTTTTCGGTGGTTCTGTGATTGAGTGGAACTTACACAAGTGTGGGTAGTCATGGAACCTATGACCCAGCAGTCACCCCTTAATCTGTATGAAGCGGTCAGCTTGAACATACAGTCAGGGTGGACACACTTGATCTTGTACCTTTCCGGGTGGACACGATCCACCTTAAAATCAACCGAGTTGAGCATGTGAAATTTTTTAATGGCCCTGATGCATTCCTCTCTGTTACGAAACTTGTCCTTCTCTTTTAAATTTTCATCCGACTGCATATACAGATTGAAAAATAAGTCAGTAGAAGGTTCATCTTCACCCATGTTGAAGTTTGTCATGTGCGGAGGTGGTGTGTAGATATTGTTTGCAGGAATACTAGGGATGCCATCATCGTCAGAATCATCATTCACCATTTCATCAAACTCTAACTCGTTATCTTCTTCTTCATCATCAACTGCATCTACCTCAGCTTGTTCATTCTCCAAAGTATCAACCTCTTGTGTCACCTGAGGCTCTCGCAGCAAAACGTACAACTCAATAGAGTCGTATCTGGAATAGACATGGCTGGAAATCATATTCTAGAGATCCTCGTCATCTTGAACTTCAACCTTATAAAAAATTACTTGGTTGTTTCCAAAGAAAACTGGATTCTGATAAAATATATGGGACACCGGGACTCGTTCAAGTTTGGCCTCCAATCTTTTTTTGAAGTACGAGAAATTGGCTTTCTCGTTTAAGAGAAATCGGATGTTGTCTGTGTCTCTAAACAAAAACCCAGCGGTGGGACAAATGTATGTCTCACCGTTGAAATGTGCTTTGACGACAAATTGTGGTGAAGAGGCCATTGCATAGAATTGTTTTAAGGTTTGAAGCTTGGAATGTTTGAGGTTTATTGATTGTATGAAGGTTTGAATGCTGTAATGTTTGAAGGTTGGGATGTTTGAATTTTATGAGTGATTCAAAGGTTGGAATGTTTGATTGTTTGCAGGTTTGAAGGTTTGGTTGTAAGAACGTTTGAAGGTTGGAAGATTTGACAGATTATGTGAATCAATGTTATGATAAACGTAAGGCTAAAAATTTCAATTAAGTAAGGATGCAACCCCCCAAGGCTGCCAATAATGTTACATGCAAGGAATCCCAAAGGCTGCCACGTAGCCTGAACCTAGGCTGCAACAAAGGACACCTCTTATTCGCCAATTGGGGTGGCGACACCATTCATTTTTGTACTCTTTCGCCAAGTCCAATGGCGCCTCCCTTACTGTCCAATCGTGATACACGCATGGGCTGCCACCTAGCCTGCAAGAGTGACACATTTCATTTTTTGTACATGCATGCATGCATATGTGTAACCCCTAGGCTGCCACCTAGCATGCCCCAAGTCTGCACCTACACATGTATTTTGTAAGTCTCCTCCCATCAACTCCAATGGGCTTACATGCACTAATGCAAGGAATCCCAAAGGCTGTCACGTAGCCTGAGCCTAGGCTGCAACAAAGGACACCTCTTATTCGCCAATTGGGGTGGCGACACCATTCATTTTTGTACTCTTTCGCCAAGTCCAATGGCGCCTCCCTTACTGTCCAATCGTGATACATGCATGGGCTGCCACCTAGCCTGCAAGAGTGACACATTTCATTTTTTGTACATGCATGCATGCATATGTGTAACCCCCTAGGCTACCACCTAGCCTGCAAATGTGACACTTCGCAGGCATGCAAGCACAAGCAACCACTATATCAAATTTATTTGCCTATAAATACATACCATATGATACATCTCTCACACCCACACAAGTCTCACTCTCTGCGACAAAATATTTCATAAGTCTATCATACTCTCTATCTCTTCCTAAGTCTTTCATACTCTCAAGCATTTTAAACAATGACTCTTCTAACAATGGGCGATACTCACAGAGGCACAAGGGAAAACATTGCCGCATTTGTAAGTTTCTTTTTTGGTTATACATTTTTCATACTTCAAATAACGTGTTGTTCATCTTAATTAATCTTACACATGTTACATTATGAACTCAGGACACAAAAAGATTCAGAATCCGTTCGCACAACTACCTGGCTCCCGACCCATTTATCGTCCCATATCTGGAATACGCAGGTTTTGGACATGTCATATAGATCTCCAACTGCACCATTGACTCGAAGTTCATTCTTGCAATGTTGGAAAGGTGGAGACCGGAGACCCATACATTCCACCTACCAATAGGTGAATGTACCATCACGCTAGAGGATGTGTACATGCTACTAGGTCTCCCTGTCGACGGTAAGGCCGTGAACGGGTCAGTTCAACAACCCAACTCTCAGTGTGAAGAACTATTGAGCAGGGATATGGTAGAAGGTGGTGGTGCGAGAGGGCAGAGAATACTACTCACTGAGCTGATAAGTCATTATGCAAGTTTGGAATTAAATGAAAATTCCTCCGAGAATGACAGGGTAGTAAAAGCCAGAACTTATCTTATGATACTTTTTGGTACATTTTTATTTCCCGAAAGTACGGGAAATAGTGTAAATTTTATGTATTTACATTTACTAAGAAATTTTGAAAAAACAAGAAAATATAGTTGGGGTTCTGCAGTTTTAGCCCACCTATACAGTTCCTTGTGCAAAAACGCAGTCAAGGAAAAATGTACATTTTATGGGTGCGCTTTTTTACTACAAGCCTGGGGTTGGTGGAGGATGGAGTCCTTAAACCCCGTCAACAACAACACTTTCGGTTTCCCGTACGCAACAAAGTAAGTCATCAAGTTATAGCATTTATAACTATTCATCTCTTCACCAAATATATGCTAAGAATAAAATGTTTCTCATTTCCTTTAGGTACTGCGTGAGGGGTATGGATTACGGCAAGAATCCAAGATTCAATGTCGCACTCTACCGCAATCTGTTGGATCACTTAGGCCCAGATGACGTACGTCATGGCTTTTAACTTTTGCTCAATTAAATTATTTATACATTACTTTTGCGTTAACCTGATTTAAATTTTATCGCAATTCGTCTGGAGACCATATTTTATCGCAGTTCAAGGTAATATGCGACACTCGGATCAATATTTATCTTGGTACAGGTCGGTTAGTAACCCTGAAATGCACGTGTCTCATCCAATGTACTTGGTTGACCCACACACACAATGGGCACAACCCTCGTTTCCCCATCAACAAACCCAAAACCCATCACCCTCCCACCAACCCCCAAGAAGAAACAGGCCCACAAACACCCAACCACAGTCCCCACCACAACACAATTACACTCAAATGCCACACAACCAACCACAATCACCACCACACTACCAATACCCTGATATGCCTCACACCCAACCACAATACCAATCCCAATACCAGCACACCCGCATACCCCACACACAATTTCAGTCTTCCACATATCCCAATATGGGCCCCTCAACATCCAGCCTTAGCCCTGATATGGGAATGTCGGAAGATTACGAACAAACTGACCCAGCCTACCATCAACCACAATATCACCAAACCACCCAACATCCTCAATACCAAACACCCCAAGATCCATTTTCTTTCTACCCACCGTACTCAGACGATCAATGCTACATACCCACTATGGAACCCCACCCACCGCCAACACGACCAAACTTTGAGGGTATGGGTAACCGACTGTACCAAAGCGGATCTTCTAGATATGGAGATCTGACTGATTTTATGGATCCGTACCGCATTGACTTCGCTGGGCCATCGACCTTGCCGCAGCAGGAAACGCGACGACACCCAGCACGAGAAAGGCGAGGACGGGGATGCGAAACCGGGGGTCATTACCGGGTTCCGGGGGATCACTGATTTATCTGTTTTTTTTTTTCCTGTATTTTTTTATCCATTTTTTTAATCTGTTTTTTTATTTGTTATTTTAATGTAATACAGTTGGATGTAATTATTTTTTTTTTAATAAAAAATCCATTTTGTTGATCCTCTGTCCAACACGCAACGCACCAAACAAAAAAAAATCAATTTTTGCCCTAAAAATACACCTAGGCGCCATCTCACTTGGCTTAGGGCATGCCCTAAGCACATAGGCGCCAAGTGAGATGGCGCCTCCCCTTAAAATATAGGTGCATGCGCCATTTCAGATGGCTCCTCCTTTGGGGAGTCATCTGAAACATGGTTATTTGCGTATTTTTTCCCGAAACGCGGTTATTTGCGAAATATTATTTTAATACTTGGTTATTAATAAAAAAAATTCTAAAAATGTAATATTTTTGTATTTTTATTCTAAGTATTTAATAAAAGTATATATGTATATCAAATTAAATATGTACAAAATAAAATAAAATATGTACACAAATAAAATATATTCAAGAAAATATTCTTATTATAAATAAAAGTAAAGAATAAAAATAAAAGTATAAAATGTAAATATTTTTCAAGTCTTAATAATATAAAAGAATATTTAAATACTTTTAATGTTAGAAAAAAATTAGAATAAAATGCCAAATAAATTAAAAAAATTATGAAAATATTTTTTGAGCATTTATTATATTTGGAAATAAAATAACAAAGTCAGAAAAGAAAACAAAAATGCAAAAATGCAAAAATATAAGAAATTGGGCCAGGGGGTGTGAAACTGAAAAGAGGGGTGTTAGAAGCAAGCCAGGCCAGGCCCAACCCAAGCCAACTTCATCTTCTTCCTCCAGACTGAAAAATGCGCGCCTGTTATACAAACTTGAACATCCTGGAAACGTGATCTTTTGCCAAAACTCACAACATCAAACTTGTAGAGAATTTCAATACGATTCTAACCATATAAAGCATTAATCCTAACTCTCAAAGACCATAGAGAATTTCTCTGACCCTAAAATTTGACCTAGTTTTTTCAGCATGTTCATGGATGAAATTCTCCTAGCACACTTAATATAAATAAAAACTGAGCATATGTACAGCTTCATGGCATTGAATACTACATTTTTCATTCACAAACTTAAGGCTAAATGTTCCTAAATAGAGAGATAGAAAGTGATGAAAAACCCGTTTCAGTTGGATTCGTGTAGGGTAATGCAATGCTTCTCAACAAGTTTTGAGGTGTCTGGTAGCTTGCCTGAACTTCACTTGATCTTTTCCAATAGCTAGCTTGCCTTGAATGTCCCTGAATAAACCTCTAGAACTCAACCTGCACAAGCTTGAAATGAAAATGGTGAACACTGTAAATAGAGTTACAGTTGGCAATGAAGGTTTGGGATAGCTTGAGTGAGTTTAATGGAAGGTGTTTGAAGCAAAAAGGGGCAAAACGCACGAGCCAAATGAGCTGAAGAACTCAAGTTGCAGCACCTGCCCTGTTTTGCCAAAGAAGTGTGTTTTCTGGCTATGGGAGGTTTTGAGGCTCAAGTGCTTTTGTTTCTTGCTCAAAGGGTTGTGCGAAAGTTTTTTGTAATGTTTGTGTAAGCTAACAATGGCTGGTTTTCAAGTTGGCAAGTGTTTGGATAATTTCTTGTTTTTGAAGCAAAGATGTGAAAGTTGTCAATACAGGCATGTACAAGCCATCTAATATGCTGCACACAATCCTCTTGGTTGCTGGAATTTGTGGATTTGATTTGGCTTCTGAGATCTTGGCCCTATGCTTCAAAGATCATGTTTTGACATAAAGCATACCTTTTCCAAAATAGAAATGTACCTTTTTCTAATTAAGGCTTAGTTTTATGTACAATGCCCAAATGGCCAAAACAAATGCTTAGACTGATGGATTTGCATTTAATTAAGGAGTGTGAATTGGTTTAGAGGCCTTCAAACTAGTACAAAGCATGCTGGTTTGAAAATGCCACTTGAGTGAACATGAATTTGCCATGGATACAAAGTGAGTTTTTGCCAACTTCAAGCATTCGATTCTCCCTAACCACAAATATATTTGAGGAGTTCTTGGACAATTTGGAAAGCTTGAAACATGCACTATAATCCATCTTTGAAATGAAACTTGATACTCCAAGTGGAACTATGTGAAAAATGGCCAAGAAGATAGGTCAAAATCCTGCCTAAACTAGGGCAAAATTTCTCTAAGTTAAAAGTTTTAGGGACCCTTGTTCCAAAAATCATAACTTGAGATCCAAGCTTCTTTTGAGAAAACTTTGTGAATAAAAGTTGTAGAATTTGTGGAGGACTACAACTTTCATGTTGTAAGTTTTGTTTGAATCCATTTGCATCATGGTGAAAATGTGGGACAGAGTTAGGAAAAATTAAGAAAATTTCATAACTTAGAAAAATTCTAAGTTATGAAAATTTTCAATTTCAAACCCTAATTTGCAATTTTGGGTTTCTTGATGAACAAGTTTCATAATTTGACACATCTTGATGAAAAATGACCCTTGGCACTTGACTTTGACCAAAAAGTCAAAGTTTGACTTTTCAGTGTACAGTCAAATTTTGATCAGTTGACTGAAAAATCCATCTGTCAATCCCATGCATTTGAAATCTTTTGAACTTGTTGAATAGGTCAAGATGATGCCGTTGAGTCCTTGAGTCCATGGTTAAACATAATTTGCCATTGGCTAGGTCAAACATTCAAAAATTGCCTTTGTACAGTCAAAACCCTAAAAATGACCATTTTGCCCTTTTGGTGATCTGATCAAATTTCTTGTGGAATTATGGTCGAAAATTGATCCAATGATTCATATGAGTTCATAATGTTGATGTGGGTCAAAATTCATGAGGTTTGACTGTAAATTGGCCACAATTGACTTTTTCCTCAATACAGTTGATTTCTAGGTCAACTGTCCAATTGACTGGGCAAAAATTTGATTCAAGGCTTGAAACTTGGTATGGGCAAATTTATGAGTCCAACATGAAGTATGAAAGTCACTTAGGGCATTGTAGGTCAAAAAATCCTTGTGCAAACTCAAACCCTAATTTAGCTCATCAGTGCAAGGAGATGTCTTGAGCAGAGCAAATCCTAACTTGATCTTGAGTTCCAAGAGCCTTGTGATGAGAAATGTTGATAAAATGAGAGGGCAAATTTTGGGGTACAACAGTTTCCCCTGTTCAATCTTCTTGAACCTGAAGAGTTAGATTGGCAAGTTTGTCTTTCGCGACTCAAAGGTAAAAGAGGATTGGACACTAGAGTGCCCGTAAATTTGCACTCGTCAAAAATGTATCTGAGGGAATAGGCTTAAAGATGCCATTTGGAGATAGTAGAATCTTGCTGGAGATGGGCTTAGAGATGCCATCCGAAATTTGTTCGTTGAAGATCAGTAGAATGAACATCAGAATGGTATCCGTATTTGGAACGTATCTGAGTTGTATCTGGAGACTGGGTTTGTATGAGCAAGGGAATGGCGTCCGTGTCTAGAGCGTATCTGAGCTGTAGCTGTATTTGATTCTTGAATGAATATCAGAATGACTGCCGTGTCTGGAGTGTTTCTGTATTCTGAATGGGTAACAGAGAAACATCTGTATATGGAGCCTCTACGTGTTGGTGATAAATTCCGAATGAGTGAAAGAATGGCAACCGTGTCTGGAGCGTATTTGGACTGTATCTGCAGTGGAGATCTGTACGAGTAGCAGAATGACTTCCGTGTTTGGAGTGTATTCATACTGTAATTGGGATCCGGACAAGTGACAGAATGACTTTCGTGTCTGGAAGGTATCTGAACTTGAAGTTGATAGTTGAATCTGAATGAGAAATAGAATGGCCGCCATGTCTGGAGCGTATCTAGTCTGTATCTGATTGCTGAAGTCTGAATGTGTAATAGAATGACCGTCGTGTCTGGGGGTGTATCCATACTGTATCTTGATTTGAAATTCTGAATGAGTAATAGAATGACCGCTGTGTCTGGGGGTGTATCTATATTGTATCTGAAATCTCTGAATAGTTGTTTAACAATAGCTTTTTAATCTTATCCCGAAAAGGGTAAAATGTTAGCTAAAACACAAAGTTATGTTGCATGATATGTATGATGCAATAAAATGTTTTCCATCAATGTTTATGATATATGAATGTAATGGATGTGCATGTAAGCTGAGTAGCTGTCTTGCTGAGGAAAATAAATCCTTGATAGCTAGAGATAATGAAATCTTTGATTGCTGTCGGGGAAAGTAAATCCTTGACCGATGCTGGGGATTCCACAAATCTTTGATTGTTGAAGATAAGAAATCCTTGCTGACTGCTTGGGGATTAAATATCTTTGATTGTTGAGAATGAGAAATCCTTACTGACTGCTTGGGGATTGAAGATCTTTGATTGTTGAGAATGAGAAATCATGGGACCACTGCTGGGGATTGAAAATCCTTGGTGACTTGTGGGGATTAACAAGAGTTTTGATAACTTTTGCGGGGAACGAGAATCCTTCATGACTTTCCTGGGGAAGTAAGGAGAAATCCGACGACTTCTACTGGGGAATTAAAACCTGGGAGACTTCAAATGGAGAAACAGGAACTAGAATCTTCATTCTGTTGGGAAATAACTCTGTGGGGAGAGTGTTTATTCTGCTTGGGAAATCAGAAGCTTGGGTTGTATGCCAATCTACTGGGGAATCCAAGTTGGGGATAAGACAAAGAGTTAACTGTTATCTGATTGATCCTAAGACTCTTAAGATAACCTGCTGGGGAAGTTGGGGAAAACTGAATTGTTCCCGCCGGGGATTGATAGTTGGAAATTTGACTCCGCTGGGGAAGAAGGTTTAGAGCATTCTAGCTCCGCTGGGGATATGTATCTCAAGGTTTTAGCTTTGTTGAGGAGCAGGATAATGTACTGCAGGGGATTTCTTCTGGAATAGCCTAAAGACGTTTTCCTATACTTTCGACCTATCAACAATTATCCTTTCTCATTTCGTTTTATTTGTAAGCAATGATTATATTCAAATGCATATGCCTATTTAACAAACCATTAGACGTTTTCAAATAAAACATAAGTGTAAAAAGAACGGAAAGGCAAGCAAATTTCTGCATTTTGAAGTATCTTTGTATTAACTTTTGCAAGTATCTTTGTACAAAGGAGACAGTAATCCTAGTAAGCGAATGTTGTCATAAAAATTGAGAAAAATATTTATACAAAGAAAGATGGCTATGTGTGACAATTCCATGGGGTTCCCATTCTGCTATAGCCTTCAAAACTCTGAGTATCTTGTCCATTCGTTGCTTCGTCCGCAGGTGACTGGATAGATCAGAGGATCGGAGTTTGGTCGTGAAGAGACTGTCCTTAAAGTGATCCGACGAGACATAGTCATACGCTTTAATTCCCTAACTTTTGCCTGGACCTCCCTTTCGGGTTTTCGGTCCACCGGGAAACCCTTTTTTGCCCAAGTCGCCCTTTCGGGTTTTCAACTTGTCGGGTGTACAGATTTTTTTTTATTTATCCCTAATTTTTGCCTGAATCGCCCTTTCGGGTTTTCGATTCACCGGGATGCCCATTTTTTTGCCCAAGTCGCCCTTTCGGGTTTTCAACTTGTCGGATCATTTTATGCGTAGTATCTTTTGACTATGTCTGCGTTCGCAGGGTGCGGCAAGTCATCGCCGTCCATGGTGGTCAGAATCATTGCCCCACCAGAAAAGATGTTCTTGATCACAAATGGTCCTTCGTAAGTAGGAGTCCCCTTGCCCCAGGGATCACTTTGCGGCAAGATGATCTGCTTGATTACAAGATCTCCGACTTGATATACCTGACGTCTGACTTTCTTGTTGAAAGCCTTGATCATCCGTTTTTGATACGTCTGACCATGACAAACAACAGTAAGTCGCTTCTCGTCGATCAAATTAAGTTGGTCAAGCCGGGTCTGAATCCAATCGTCTTCACTTAACCCAGTATCCTCCATGATCCTTAAGGAAGGAATCTGAACTTCCATAGGTAAAACAGCCTCCATGTCGTATACCAAAGAAAAGGGGGTTGCCCCAGTTGAAGTACGCGCCGTGGTACGATATCCGTGCAGAGCAAACGGTAATATCTCATGCCAGTCCTTGTAGGTGACTGTCATCTTTTGAATGATCTTCTTGATATTTTTGTTCGCGGCTTCAACAACACCGTTCATCTTTGGCCAATAGGGAGATGAATTGTGATGATAAATCTTGAACTGCTCGCACAGAGCGGTGATCATAGTGTTGTTCAAATTTGTACCGTTGTCTGTGATAATCCCGTCAGGGATACCGTACCGGCATATGAGATTCTGCTTGATGAAGCGGGCAACCACATTCTTTGTAATAGAGGCGTAGGAAGCTGCTTCGACCCACTTAGTGAAGTAATCAATAGCCACCAGAATGAAACAATGTCCATTGGATGCCGTAGGCTTGATCTCTCCAATCATGTCAATACCCCACATCGCGAATGGCCAAGGAGCTGTTAGAACATTGAGAGGAACAGGAGGAATATGTACCTTGTCAGCATAGACTTGGCATTTGTGACAAGTATGGGAATGTTGATGACAATCAGCTTCCATGGTAGACCAGTAGTAGCCTGCCCTTAGAATCTTCTTAGCCATCGTATGTCCGCTTAAGTGGGTGCCAAAGGTGCCACTATGTATTTCGGTCATGATCAACTCTGCTTCAACCTTGTCCACACAACGAAGTAGAACACAATCATGGCTGCGCTTATAAAGGATACCATTGCTCAGGAAGAACTTGGCAGCAAATCTCCTTAAGAAATTTTTGTTATTGACTGAAGCTCTTTCAGGGTATTCTCGAGTCTGGAGATACCTTTTGATTTCATGAAACTAGGGTTGTTCCACTACTTCTTCGGTATTAATCTCATGAAAGTGTGCAGGTTCGTCCATTCGCTCAATGGTGATTTGGGGAGCCTCATTATCCCAGTTGAGTTTAAACATGGAAGACATTGTAGCCAGAGCATCCGCTAGCTGATTTTCTTCTCGCGGAAAGTGCTCGAAGGTAATCTGCTCGAAGTGAGTTAACAATGTCAGAACATGTTCTTTGTATGGGATAAGATTAGGATATTTGGTATCCCACTCTCCTTTGATTTGACTGATAACCAAAGATAAGTCCCCAAATACGACCAAAGATTTGATTCCCAAGTCAATAGCAGCCTTGAGACCAAAGATACAAGCTTCATATTCAGCCATGTTGTTGGTACAACTGAAGCAGAGTCTAGCAGTGAAAGGTGTATGGCAACCTTCTGGAGAAATAAGTACCACGCCGATACCATTGCCAAGTGCATTTGAAGCACCATCAAAGTACAGGGTCCATCGGGATCCTTGTTCAGGTCCGTCATATGGTCTGTTACCTTCAATGTTGTTCAATGTCATGATGTCCTCGTCAGGGAAGTCGAATCTCATAGATTGATAATCTTCGACGGCTTGATGAGCTATATGGTCAGCTAGTACACTCCCATTTATAGATTTTTGGATTGTGTACTGAATATCATATTCAGTCAGGATCATCTGCCATCTAGTGATTCTTCCAGATAAAGCAGGCTTTTCGAAGATATACTTAATCGGACCCATTTTAGAAATCAGCAAAGTGGTATGTGTCAACATATACTGTCTTAGCCGGCAAGCAGCCCATAGCAAAGTGCAACAAGTTTTCTCGAGCAGTGAGTAGCGAGTCTCACAGTCGGTAAACTTTTTGCTAAGGTAATAAATGTCATGCTCTTTTCGGCCAGACTCATCATGTTGACCCAGTACGCACCCCATTGAATTATCCAAAACAGTCAGATACATGATTAACGACCTTCCTTCGACGGGCGGCATCAAGATTGGAGGTTCCAACAAATACTCCTTGATCTTATCAAAAGCAACTTGACAATCATTGTTCCATTCAACCACCTGATCTTTCTTCAACAGCTTGAAGATTGGCTCACAGGTAGATGTCAGGTGAGAGATGAACCTTGCAATATAGTTTAAGCGTCCCAAGAAACCTCTAACCTCCTTCTCAGTGCGAGGGGCAGGCATTTCTTGTATAGCTTTGACTTTAGCAGGATCAACTTCAATGCCTTTGTTACTGATGATAAATCTCAAAAGTTTACCGGACCTGACTCCGAAAGTGCATTTGCTAGGATTCAGTCTGAGTTTATATTCCTTCAACCTGACAAACAGCTTTTGCAGATGGTCGGGGTGTTCTTCTTCTGTGTGTGAACGGGCTATCATGTCGTCTATGTAGACTTCAATCTCATGATGTATCATGTCATGAAACAAAGCTACCATGGATCGTTGATAGGTTGCCCCGTCATTCTTCAGTCCGAATGGCATCACTTTATAGCAGAAGGTACCCCACTGCATAACAAAAGTAGTCTTCTCCATGTCTTCGGGGGCCATTTTGATCTGGTTGTATCCCGAGAATCCATCCATGAAGGAAAATACCTTGTGTTGAGCTGTGTTGTCAACCAAGATGTCAATGTGTGGCAGTAGAAAATCATCTTTAGGGCTAGCCCTGTTTAGGTCTCTGTAGTCCATACACATTCTGACTTTGTCGTCCTTCTTAAGCACGAGCACAATGTTAGCAACCCATTGTGGATAGGAAGTAACAGCCAGAAAACCAGCATTGAATTGCTCCATTACCTCAGCTTTGATCTTCTTAGACATGTCGGGCCTCAATCGGCGAACTTTTTGTTTGATCGGTGGACAATCTTCTCTTGTAGGGAGACGGTGAACCACGATATCTATGTCGAGTCCCGGCATGTCTTCGTAGGACCAGGCGAAGATCTCAACATATTCATTCAACAACTGCATTAAGCGCTCTTTGACATTTGGTTCCAGGTTGGCACCCACTTTAACCTCTTTCTTGTCTTCCTCTGTTCCCAAATTGATGGTCTCTAGCAACTCTTCATGGGGCAGAATGGCCCTTTCTTCTTGTTGCAAAAGTCTGGCTAACTCTCCAGGCACTTCACAGTCTTCATCACCTTCGTACTCGCCTACTCGGCATGATTGACCAAATCTTCAGAGTCACCGAAGGCTAAAGCAGAATAGTCACCCATGGAATCCGGAGTGGATGGGTACCTGCATTTGTGAGTGTGGGTGTGTGTAATGGATAGCCATCCTTAAACAAAACAAAAATGTAAAAGGAAAGAAAATTAACACAACAGTTTTATAGATGAAAACGTCCAATGATTCATTAAATATGGCATATGATAATGAAGAAATCAAGCCCTTACAAATGGACCTATATGCCCCGGGAAAGGCATAAGGCAAAAAGAGAGTGTACGAATTTTTTAATTATTACAGACTAAAATAGAAAATTGTTCAAAGATAAATTACTGATTGATGAAAGTGATGGGAACGAAGTCTTTCGCTTCCCAGTTGCTTAATCCCCCTTCAACGGTTGGAAAGATCCAATCTTCAAAGTTGTCTTCTTCATCATCATCTTCTAAGGCATTAATTCCATGGTGAGTGATTTTAAAGGGTGGTCCTCCAGCCCGGGAGCGATGCACAACTTTCTGGCCAACAACAAAAACCTAGTCCGAACTTGTCTATCTTGTGAGAAAAATCAGGAAATTGCCCTCACACTGTATTCTTTCCTTCTTTGATTACAGCCTCCGCATCCTTGAGGGATGCCATTCGGGACACCGACTTGGAAATGATAGGCACATCAGCCATTGCCT
This sequence comes from Vicia faba, assembly GCA_948472305.1. Taxonomy (NCBI): domain Eukaryota; kingdom Viridiplantae; phylum Streptophyta; class Magnoliopsida; order Fabales; family Fabaceae; genus Vicia; species Vicia faba. The sequence goes on from OX451735.1 coordinate 316,672,430, forward strand.
TTGCAACTGCGACTTCAGAGGACACTTCTTCAAAGTGCTGGAATGGTGTTTCTATGAATTCTCCATCCAACTCCACATAGCGGAAGGAGTTGAGGTGACTTATCATGTACTCTTCCTCACCGTGCACCGTTATAATCTTACCCTGAACTGGATACTTTAGCATTTGGTGTAAATAGGAGGTAACTGCCCCAGCATAGTGGATCCATGGCCTTCCCAACAAACATGAATATGAAGGATGGATGTCCATCACATAAAAGGTAAAGTTGAAGGTCACGGTACCCACTTTGATTGGGATGTCCACCTCTCCGTGAACCATCTGCTTAGAACCGTCGAAAGCTCTAACAATGATGTTACTGGGATTTAAAGTCAAACCTTCACAGTCTAGCTTGTCCAACGCCTTCTTCGGGAGGACATTCAAAGATGAACCGGTATCAACTAGGACATGGGCAAGTGTAGTCCCTCTGCACTCTACCGAGACATGCAATACATCGTTGTGCTTCCTTCCTTTAGGGGTCAAATCAGTGTCAGAAAAACCAAGACCGTTATCAGCTGTAAGGCTAGCCACGCACTCTTGAAACTGGTCAACAGAAGTTTCTTGAGGCACGTGTGCCGTCTTCAGAAATTTGATTAAGGCCTTAGCATGAGCCTCAGAGCAGAGTAGGAGAGCCAACATGGAGATTTTAGAAGGGGTCTGCCCTAGCTGCTCTACGACATCGTAGTCGCTCTTCTTGATTATCCTTAAGATTTCTTCCATCTCTTTTTGGGTGGTCTCGGGGATTACCACAGTTTGAGCCTTCATCCTGACAAGCGCTTCTAGTATCCCGTTACCCTTATCGGTAGTATCAACAGCAGGTCTAGCTTCGGGAGCATCCAATTCTTCAATTACCGGGCTTTGCACAGATGTCTTGAAAGGCACAAAAGCTTTCGAGGGTCCGAAGACTGCTCGTGGAGGAGCAATCTCCAGAGAGAAGATCCTTCCGCTGCAAGTTATCTTGCTTGTTCCCGTAATATTCCCTATATCAGGGGTTTCATCATCAGAATTCTCTTAAACTGATTCAATTTGCTTGACACCATGGTAGAAGATTTCTCCTCCGTAATTCCATGGTATCGTCTTGTTAGATTTATACGGGACGGGCCCCGACATGGTGATTTTCAGCGGCACAAACTTAGAATCAGGCGTAATCTTGACAGGCCTTTTGCAGGTCTTGGGAAGATTGTCGGAGATGGTTATTATGGAAATGTCATTGGTTGAATTAACAAAGGTAGCAGGAGTAACATGAGTGATAGTATCAACATGAGTCTTTTAAAAGAGAATCTCTTAGGTATCCATCAGGCGTTGGATGCCTGATTTCAACAGTGGACAGTCAGCTTGCAAGTTTGAACAGAAGTAACAGTCTTTTCCACAGCATGGGAATATCCCGACTTTCATCAAATTCACTTTAATCACTGGTAATGGAGTCAAAAGGTCATCAACAATGGTAACATGAAGGTCTTCCACAATGGCATGGACATTATGACCATGTTTGGGCATTGGAGCGGATATCACGTTGGGCTTTTCAGGCGCATCAAACTCTACCTCCTTGGTGTCTATCAGATCTTGGATCTTGTTTTTAAGAGCCCAACAGTTGTTGGTATCATGCCCTACACTGTCCGAGTGGTACGCACATTTTGCATTGGAATGATAATAAGGAGAAGAGGTATTGGGGTTTTTCGGCGCTTCTTTCAAGTTGGTAAGATTCAGCTTTAACAAATGAGGGAGGACTTGAGCCGGTGTCATATTGATTCGGGTGAACTGCCGTTGTGGCCTTTCTACCCTTTGCTGGTTAGCTCTAGGTTGGTTGCTTCGAGGTTGATCAGCTGTGGAGTTTTGAATCATCACAACCCCCACCATTGGTCAGCGCTCCGTTCTTCCTTGAGTTTTCTGGGAATAAATAGCATAAGCTTCTTTCTTGGCTGGGAAAGTCTTTTTAACAGCAGTGGAAGCGAAAGCATCCTTCTGAATTTTACCACTTTTAATTCCAGCCTCGACCCTTTCACCGGTCAGAATTAATTCGGTGAATCCTGCAGATGAACTCCCGATTAAATGATTGAAGAATGGGCCAGATAGGGTCCCCAGAAACATGTCAACCAGCTCTCTATCCAACAATGGTGGCTGCACCCTTCCAGCCAAATCCCGACACTTCTGGGCATATTCCTTGAATCCCTCATTAGAATCCATACCCATACTCTATAGTTGAGTATGAGTAGGCGCTAAATCAGCATTGTATTTGTATTGTCAGTAGAACGCAGCAGCTAAGTCCTCCCAGTTATGAACATCAGATCTCTCAAGTTGATAGAACCAGTCCAATTGCGTGCCTGACAAACTATCTTGAAAAAAGTAGACCCAAAGATCCTTATCAGAGGAGTGGGGTTGGATCTTTCTGATGTAGGATCTCAGATGCATCTTTGGACAAGACAAACCGTCATACTTAGCAAATGTAGATACTTTGAACTTGGGAGGAATGATGATCCCAGTGACCAACCCTAGTTCTTCGAAATCTAAACCAGGTACCCTTTGCAACTCCATGGCTGCCAACCGATCCTCAAGATTTTTATACTTATCATCTGCCGGGGGATATTGTTGTTCGGAGTAATCTTCTTCCTCTTCCTCCTCTTCTTCTTCAACTTCGGATTCAGAAGGCAACGCAACTCCTTTTCCTTTACCAGCCCCTTCATCAGACGTCGAGGGGAACTCGAGAACCTTTCTAGCCTGGTTTTCAAACCTTCTTCCCAAAGTGGCCATACCAGTCCTTTTCTTTTTTTCCCTCTTTATCTTTCTCTTTTTCCAACAGTGCTTTAAGGTTCTCTTGACCCTTTGCTAAGGTCATGAGGAGTTGCTGGAATTGCGAATTATGTGCTTGCAGATCCTTAACCGTCTGCTCCAAATCCATCTTGCTGAAATAAACATCAGAAAGATAAGGAAACCTGATGTGAAGACCTGTTTATGCATATGATGAATGATGTGTTATTCATGTAGTGCATTCAAGGATTCAGAAAATTCAAATTTGTTGTAAACAAAAAGAACACACGTCATATTAAGAAGAAATTTGTTAGTACATAAATGCCCCATGGGCAAAATATTACAAAATTCTTAATGTAAAAAGACATTGCGCATCCTCTTTGGTGCGATGTAAGTATTAAGAGTTTCATCCTCATGAAGTCGGCGGGTAAGTTCTAAAACCTTCTTCTCACTGGCATAGAAGTTGGCTTCAAAAGTATTCCGTTCTTTTTTGAGTTGGATCCAACTCTTTTTCAATTCTTCCAATGACGTTGGCATGTCTGGATGTAGGAGGGTGTATGAAACCTCTCCTTCCATAACAGGCTCTTTGATCACAGGGAGAATGTGAGGGTATGGCATCATAAGATTCTGGGCGCGGGTTCGTACCCACTTGAGATAAGGCTCAAGGGGATGGAATTCTTGTGCCCCAGTGTCTTACTATCCACTTTGTTGGGCGTCCTCCAAGCTCTGATAAACCTTTGTCGAAGTCCTTGCGCATCGTTGTCGAAGTTAAAAACTAGGTCAGGAATTAACATATCATGAGGGTCATCCCTCCGAGCATATCCAAACTGTCTTAGAGCTAAACAAGGGTTGTAGGTGATGCCTCCCCTAATTCCAAGTAGTGGGAAATTAGGGAATTCCCCACAACGATCAATGATGATGACATTTTCTCTGGACCGAGAACACCAATGAACATCAGAATGTGTGAGTGTCATCAACCGTTGTGACCACCTTAAACCCTGCTCATTCTTCAAAACTGATTGGGGAAGGTGAGAAATAAACCACCTTGCTAGAAGAGGAGTACAACACATGAGAACACCCATTTTCCTCATTGTTTGTGTGTAAAATGAGTGTAGGATGTCCCCAAGCAATGTAGGCACAAGATTCCGAGATATGAAAATCTTGACAGCATTCACATCTATAAGCTGATCAGGGTTTGGGAACAGGACCAACCCATAGATGAGGAGTGCTACAATCTCGTCAAAAGCTTGTAGATCTAGAGAATTCCAGCAGTCTTGTGCCTTCTCAAATAGAAACTTTGCCAAGAAACCCTTAACACTACTTCTGGTTTCCCAATGACCCTTGATATCAGATGGTTGCAAGTGTAATGCTTGAGCAACATCTTCAAGCTTTGGTTCTTTCTCCGTACCGTTGTAGGGTAGTTGATGAAGAATAGGAATCCTCAGGAGTTGAGAAAATTCCTCCAAAGTAGGTACTAGTTGGTAATCAGGGAATGTAAAGAAATGGTGTAGGGGGTCAAAGAACCGGAAGAGAACTTTCACCATGTCTTCTTCAATGTTGGAGTTGACCAAGTTGAGAAGTCTACCATGTCTTTCACTGAAGGTAGAATTCTATGGAATCTTGGAAATAAGCTCCTTGAGTTGAGGAGGGATTCTCACAAGGTTGACTTGTATTGTTTTCCTGCGAAGATATTCCATGACCTACAAAACAAGAACAAAGATGAAGATCCAAACCCTTGAAATGGTTAGTGGATGCATATGATGCTTTATGATGTTCATGATGTATGCACAAGCACATGTACAAACAAGTCACACAAGTTCCTAGTTTCAGGCTTGCATGAGGTCTCGTAGGTAAGTACCCTCTTGAAGTTAGTTGGCTCAACTTGTCCTATAAATAGTAATCGGGTTCTAAGGAGCTCAATATCACTGGTTTATTTTCTATGTTCATTGTTTTGGTTTAGCCACTTAACTGGCGACCAAAATATTCTAAGAAAATAACCCTCAATGAGTGTAGTATCGAGTATCTACCAACTTCGGACTGCACCAAAGCCGGTCATCTCACTACCCCTAAAAAAGGCCAAGATGATCAAGTAAGGTTCTAAGAGTTCATTAGTGCTTCATGACATCACTCAGCGGTCCCGTATTCTCTTTTATTGACTCAAAGGCTACCGGTACTCACAAACATGTCGCACTAATATAGCTATTGCTTCAACCATGTCGGTATACCCCGCACAGTTTCCACAATGTATTGCTATTTACCTATGAATGTTTCCCAAATCCGGGTGGAGGATTCAAACCCAAACAAGAGAACCAAATGTAAAGCAATCAAAGCAAACAAGATAAGCATGCAAAGGTGATCTAAACCCTAAGGTTACTCCACTTTTAGAATAACTCCCCAACAGAGTCGCCAGTTCTTTGATACAGTGGGAGAACCGACTTGAGGTTTTGCATTTGTGTTCGCAAATGTTTCAGTTTAGCAAGAGTCGCCACCGACTTTTTATTTTATCCTAAGGAAAGGTCAAAAAGCACAGGAAAGACCTTTGAGATGTTTTCTTGGGTTCGGGGAGTAGATTATAAAAAGGGAAGGTGAAAGCAACCTTTTCATCCATGGTTATCCATAGGCTCTTAGTTACTTGTTTAGATCAGTTGCTTTGCTTTTCAATTGTTTGAAATGGTGCTTTTCAATTGTTTGAAATGGTGCTTTGTGTGTGGTTTTGAAAGATGTTTTGAAAAGAGGCCATCGTTGTGGCAACCTTTGTAATGATTCTTGTTTGAATGTATACAAAGATGTTTTGGTCTTTTGAAAAGGTTTCAATGTTTGAAAGTTTGATTTGAGAAATGTTTTGAAATTGTGTTGTGAAGTGTGTTTGAAAATAGCAAGAATGTTTTTGCAAGCTTTTTGATCAAATAACTAAGAGTTATCTACCCTATTTTACTCAAAGATCTTTCTTATGTTTTTAACCCTTTTAACAATGTTGTTTCACCATTGTATTTGGTGAACAACCTTGTGTTAGGATGTTAAACGGGACAGGCGCGGGTCATTGTATAGACCATGATAGCAATTGTGTCAAGTATTTTTGGCAATTTTTCTTGAGGGATTTGATCATTTTTGTTTAGGAAACTCAGATAGCGTCATCGAGGGACTATGATCTTTTGTTTTGTTTTTGTGTTGCCAAAGTACCCAACATGCATACCATGGCCCATTTTTGAAGGAAACAAGTGGATTGTAACCCTAGGGGTGCAAGTGTGCATTGTGTTTCATTTTCATGCATTTTTGTCTTTGATTAGGTCAAGCTATTTGTTAATTTGGATTTTTGCATACAAACCTGTTGTACCCCAAAATTTGCCCTCCCATTTCCTCAACATTTTCTCATCACCAGACCTTTGAAGATCAAGATCCAGTTAGGGTTTCCTCTGCTCAAGACTTCTCCTTGCACTGTTGACCCAAATTAGGGTTTGTGTTTGCACAAGGATGTTTTGACCTAAAATGCCTAAGATGACTTCCATACTTCATATTGGACTCCCAAGATTATCCACACCAAGTTTCAAGCCTTGATTCCAAATTTTGCCCAGTCAATTGGACAGTTGACCTAGAAATCAGCTGTATTGGGGAAAAAGTCAACTGTGGCCAATTGACAGTCAAATCTCATGAAAATTGACCCACATCAACATTATGAACTCATATGGACCATTTTATCAAGTTTGGATCACAATTCCACAAGAAATTTGATCAGATCACCAAAAGGGCAAAATGGTCATTTTTAGGGTTTTGACTGCACAAAGGCAATTTTTGACTGTTTGACCTAGCCAATGACAAACCAAGCTCACATATGGACTCAAGGACCCCATGGAATTGTCTTGACATGTTCAACAAACTCAAAAGATCCCAAGTACACAAGATTGACAGTTGAATTTCCCAGTCAATTGATCAATTTTGACTGTATACTGAAAAGTCAAACTTTGACTTTTTGGTCAAAATCAAGAGTCAAGATTCATTTTTCATCAAAATATGCCAAATCATGAAACTTGTTCACCAAGAAACCAAGAAATGCAAATTAGGGTTTGAAATGGAATTTTTCATAACTTAGAATTTTTCTAAGTTATGGAAAACCCTAATTTTTCCCCAACTTTGCCCCACTTTTTCACCAAGATTCATTTGGATTCAAACAAAAGTCAAAACATGAAAGTTGTAGCTTGTTGCATAATCTACAACTTTGATTCACAAAGTTTTCCCATTTGAAGCTTGTATCTCAAGTTACAATTTTTTGAATAAGGGCACTAAACCATTCTTAACTTAGTAAATTTTTGACCTATTTTGACAAGGTTTTCTACCCCACTTCAAGGCCATTTTCCATACACTTCCACTTGTAATTTCAAATTGCATTTCAAATATGGATTGTAGTACACATTCCAAGCTTTCCAAAATGTCCAAGAACTCATCAAACAACCTCATAACTTGAGAGATTCGAATTTCACAATATAGCAAAAACTCACTTTTGGTTAGGCCAAGTTACATGTTCATAACACTATGCATTTTCAAAACTCAGCATGCCCCTTGATTACAGGTCCTAAAACCATCCAACACTCAATAATTTAATGCATGTTCATTGTGCTAAGACCTTGTTTCATGAGCTAAAGCATTGTATGATGGATTAATCCCAAATTGGAAAAAGCATTATATCCATTTTTGCAAAAGTTATACTTTATGTCAATTGGTAAATCAAGAAGGTACAGATCAAATCTCTTTAGCACAAGATTATGAGCATAACACACTGATCAAGGAGGGATTATGCAGCACATTAGGGGCCCTCTACATGCCTAGAAACACAAGTTGGCTTTTGTTGCTTAAGAAAGAAGAAAAGTGTCATAACATCACACAACTCTCATATCAACTTAGGCACACTTAGACAAACTTATCAAACACATTCCAAAGATCAGAACCAAGCTTTTGCACGACCCTAGCACCTCTCAAACACTCCCTTTGCCATAATCACTCTCAAACTGCAAAAACAGGGCAAGGCCTGCAGTTTGAGTGCTATCTTTCATTTCTCTCAAGCTTTCTTGCCCAAACCAGTTCACACACCTTCCATACCATCTATGCAAGCTAACCAAAAGCAAAAGCACGACCTGTAATCCCTCTAACCACTTCCACCATTTTCAGTTTCTTGTTTTGCAGGTGAAGTGCTCTAGCACGATTCAGAAGCTTTCAAGACAAAGTAAACATTGGAATAGCATCCCTGGACCTCAAGGAAGCTTTTCCAATCATCACCTTGCACTGAAAGCTCCCTCATTTCCAGATAGAACTTCAGCTGAACAGGTATCTTGGTGAACTCGTATCTCTCTTATTAGGCATCATTAACTCTAAGTTTGTGAATAAACAATGTTCTACTCATGCCACTGAACATGTACATTCTTTTACTTTTCATTTCTTTTGCCTGAGCTGTGAGAATTTAAGGTCTGAAAATGGTAGAAAACTTAGGTCAGGATTTGGGATTGTTAAAATTCTCTCTCATTTCTGAGAGTTAGGAGATGTTCTTTATATATTTGGAATCGTGGTTTCATGATTAACATTTTTTGTGTTGGAAGTTTGTGCAAAAGATCAAAGAATCAGGATGTTTGAATGTTGGAACCAAATGCGCGTTTTTTGAACATTGTTTGCTGGAGGTTGAAGAAGACAGGTCTTCTGGGCTGGGCTTGGAATGTTTTTCTTATTTGCACCTTGTTTCTACTTTGACACCCCCCTGGCCCATTTTGATTTTTACTTGTTATTTTCTATATTTTCTTTTTGATTTTGTTTCCATATTTTTTCAATTCATAAAAAACATTAAAAATATTTTTTTCATATTTTTTGCATTTATTTTGATATTTATTTGACTATTAGTTAGTTTTGTACATAAATAAATAAATTTGCCTTTTATTTAAAATAGCCAAAAAATAATACAAACATGCTATTTTCTGATTTTTATTCTATATTACCTCTTGAAAACATTTTACATAAAATATATTTTTTTATATAAATATTAAATATTATTATTTTTGTATATAATATATATTTAGTAAATTATACAAATAAATACATATGTATTAGTATACTTAGAATAAAAATACCAAAATATACATTTTTATTTATTAATATTTAATACTAAAAATACCCTTTTTACAAATGTACTTCATTTTTATTTTATTTTATATATAATTACTAAATATTGCACATATTAAATAATTAATGCATTTCATTTAATAAAAATTAGGGTTTTGCCCTAAATTTAAAAATACTCCAAAAAATAATATCTTTTTATTTTCTTTTTTTTACATAAAAAATACTTTTTTTTTCATACATATACAAAACATTTTTGCATCTTGCATATTTATTCCATTTTTATTTAATTATTGTACATTAATTAAATTGTATAAATTCAAAATTGATGTAATAGTCTAGGTTTAAATTCCTTGTCAAAATCCCCATTTGAAACATTGTACCCCCCTCCCCATATTATTGTGTTGTAATAGCGTAGGAGTTTAAATTTCGCACTTTATCGCTTTCTAATCATACTATGTTAGAATTAGGGTTTGTATGCGAAAAAATGACAAAATAGTTATGACCTAATCTCAAGACAAACAAGCATGAAAATGGACACACAAATCACACTTGCACCCCCTAGGGTATTCCACTTTGTTGCCTTCAAATAATTGGGCCATATTGCATGTTGAACTTCTTTGGGCAAAACAAACAAATCAAATGATCATAGTCCCTCGATGACGCTTTCAAAATGTTGCCTAAACAAATGATCAAGTCCCTTAAGAAAATTGCCCAAAGATACTTGACACCGTTGCAATTATGGTCTAAACGATGACCCGCGCCCGTCCCTTTCACATCCTAACATAAGATTGCCCACCAAATACAATGGTGGAACAAACTTATTAAAAGGGTTAAAACATAGCAATAAACTTTGAGAAATTTAGGAGTAGATAACCTCTTAGTTACTTGAATCAAACTTGCAAAAAACAAAACACTTGCCTATTTTCTAAAACACACCTCACAACACTTTCAAAACAACTTTCAAAAACAAATGAAAACCTTTTCAAAAGACATACACCTTTGTATACATCCCAACATGGATCATTACAAAGGTTGCCACCACATTGGCTTCTTTTCAAAAAACATTTTTCAAACCCACACACATAAGCACCATTTCAAACAATTGAAAACAAAAGGAAAGTGATCTAAGCAAGTAACTAAGAGCCCATGGATAACCATGGATAGAAAGGGTGCTAATACCTTCCCTTTCTATAATCTACTCCCCGAACCCAAGAAAAATCTCAAAGGTTTTTGCTGTGCTTTTTAAACCTTTCCTTAGGATAAAATAAAAATCGGTGGCGACTCTTGCTCAACCGAAACATTTGCGAAAACAAACGCAAAACTTCAAGTCAATTCTCCCACCGTATCACAGAACTGGCGACTCTGCTGGGGATTTTTTAAAAGTGGAGTAACCTTAGGGCTTAGATCACCCCCTTTGCATGACAAATTGTTTAAATTTTTTATACTTTGGCTCTATTGTTTGGGTTTGCAATCCTACACCCGGATTTTGGGGAAACATTCATAGATAGCAATACGTTGTGGAAACTGTGCAGGGTATACCGACACGGTCAAAGCAATAGCTATATTAGTGCGACATATTTGTGAGTACCGGTAACCCTTGAGTTCAATCAAGGAGAATACGGGGCCGCTGAGTGATGTCACTAAGCACTAATGACCTAGAACCTTACTTGACCATCTTGGCCTTTTATTAGGGGTAGTGAGATGACCGGCTTTGGTGCAGTCCGAAGTTGGTAGATACTCGATACTACACTCATTGAGGGTTGTTGTGATACGGTGGGAGAACTGACTAGTGTTTTGCGTTTGTTTTCGCAAATGTTTCGGTTGAGCAAGAGTCGCCACCGACTTTTTATTTTATCCTAAGGAAAGGTTTAAAAAGCACAGCAAAAACCTTTGAGATTTTTCTTGGGTTCGGGGAGTAGATTATAGAAGGGGAAGGTATTAGCACCCCTTCTATCCATGGTTATCCATGGGCTCTTAGGTACTCGCTTAGATCAACTTGCCTTATTTTTCAATTGTTTGAAATGGTGCTTTGTGTGTGGGTTTGAAAATGTTTTGAAAAGAAGCCAATGTGGTGGCAACCTTTGTAATGATCCATGTGGGGATGTATACAAAGATGTACGTCTTTTGAAAAGGTTTTCATTTGTTTTTGAAAGTTATTTTGAAAGTGTAGTGATGTGTGATTTTGAAATTAGGCAAGCGTTTTCTTGGTAAATTGGCAAGTACTTAGGAGTTTATCTACCCTAAAGCTTTCTCAAAGATTTTGTCATGTTTTAAACCCTTTTGACAAATTTGTTCCACCATTGCATTTGGTGGACAATCTTGTCTTAGGAGATGAAAGGGACAGGCGCGGGTCATCGTTTAGACCATAGTTACAATAGTGTTGAATATCTTTGGGCATTTTCTCTTTGAAAGGGACTTGATCATTTTAGGCAACTTTTCGAAAGCGTCATCGAGGGACTTTGATCATTTGATTGTTTGTTTTTACCCAAAGAAGTTCAACATGCAATATGGCCCAATTATTTGAAGGCAACAAGGTGGAATACCCTAGGGGTGCAAGTGTGAGATGGGTTGTTTATTTTCATGCTCATTCATCTTGTATTAGGTCCAACTATTTTTTATCGTTTTTCGCACACAAACCCTAATTCTAACATGGCATAATTAGAAAGCGTATAAAGTGCGAAATTTAAATTCCTACGCTATTACAACATAATAATAGGGAAGGGGGTACAAATTTACAAATGGGGGATATTTAGACAAGAATTTAAATCTAAATTATTACATCATTTTTGAATATTTGCAAGGTAAATAAATTGCATAATTAAATGGAAATGAAGTAAATATGCAAAATGCAAAAAGAAAGTTTTTCTATGTATGAAAAAAAAAAGTATGGTTTATGTAAAATAAAACAAGAAAATAAAAAGGTATTATTTTTGAGTATTTTTAACTTTTTAGGGCAAAAACCCTAATTTCAATTAAAATGGATATTAATTACTTAATTCATATAATATTTATTATACAAAAATAAAATAAAACATGGTATATTTGTAAAAAAGGCATTTTTTAGTATTAAATATTAAAAAAAAAAAAAATGTACATTTTTGGTATTTTTACTCTAAGTATATTAATATATATATATATATGTATATTTATATTATTTTAAATATGTACCATATATAGTAATAATAATTAAATTTTTTAGAAAATAGTATTTTTTATATGAAATATTTTCAGAGGGTAATATAAAATAAAAATAAAAAAAATAAAAAAAGAAGTATTTTTTACATATTTTTCTATTTTATTCTAAGTAATAATATATATCTATTTATGTATAAACAAAAGAAATAACTAAATAAATATGCAATAAATTCAAAAAATGATGGAAAAAATATTTTTAAAATTTTAATGTGCTGAGAAAAAATAAATGAGTCAAATGAAAAAAGAAAATATCAAAAATCAATAAAAATAAAGCAAATGGGCTTAGGGGGTGTAAACCAAAAAAAAGGGTGTGAATAAAAAAACACAAAGCAAGCCCAGCCCAATGCCACTGTCTTCAACCTCCAGCACAATGTTTGAAAATGCGCGCGCCCTGTTCTTCAATGTCCAACTCTCGATTCCTGGCTTTTTAACAAAAACTCATAACACAACAAATGTTCAGCATGAAGAGACGATTCTAACCATGTATGGAACTTGATCTAACTCTCTAAGATGAGGGAGGATTTCTCCTCCCCCAAATCCTAACCTAGTTTTTCTGCCATTTTCAAACTCCAAATTCTCTCTACTCAGGCAAAAGAAATGAAATGTGAAGATATGTGCATGTTCAGGGCTATGAGTAGAACCTTGTTTCTTCACAAACTTAAGACTAAAGATACATAATAAGAGAGATACGAGTTCAAAGTTTTACCTGTGCAGTTGAACTTCTATCTGGAGAATGAGGAACTTCCAGTGCAAGGTGATGATTGGAAAAGCTTCCTTGAGGTCCAGGGATGCTGTTTCAATGCTTACTTTGTCTTGAGAGCTTCTGAATCAAGCTATAGAACTTCACCTGCAAGTCAAAAATGTGAAAATGGTGGAAGCTGTTAGAGGGATTACAGATCAGGTTTTAGGTCATGGTTAGCTTGCATATATGCTAGGGAATGTGTATGAACTGATTTTAGCAAGAATGCTCGAGAGAAAATGAAGTTGGCACTCAAACTGCAGAGGCAACCCTGTTTTTGCAGTTTGAGGATGATTCTGAGATGGAGGGTGTTTTGGAGGTGCAAGGGTCGTGTCTTAGCTTGGTTATGTTCTTTGGAAGGTGTTTGATCAGTTTGTTCTTGTGTGTCTATGCTGAGATGAGAGTTGTTACAAGTTATGGACTTTTCTTCACACTTAAGCAACAAAATGCAACTTGGCTTTCTAGGTCAGTAGAGGACCCCCTAATGTGCTGCATAAGCTTCTCTTGATCAGTGTGCTATGCACATAATCTTGTGCCAAGCAGATTTGCTATGTACCTTCTTGATTTGCAATTGGACATAAAGCTAATCTTTTCAAAAATGGAAAGTTCACTTTATCTAGTTTAGGGTTAGTTCATCATGTAATGTCCAAATGCTTAGAATAACAACTTGGCACATTGGTTTTGCATTTAATTCTTGAGTGTAACTTGGTTTAAGGACCTGTAATCTAGCCTAAAGCAAGCTGAGTTCAAATTGCAAGATTATGAGCATGTTTTGGTTAAGAACAAAAAGTGAATTTTTGCCAACTTGTGAAATTCGAATCTCTCAAGTTATGAGGTTGTTTGATGAGTTCTTGGACATTTTGGAAAGCTTGGAATGTGTACTACAATCCATCTTTGAAATGCAAATTGAAATTCCAAGTGGAAGGGTATGAGAAATGGCCTTGAAGTGGGGTAGAAAACCTTGTCAAAATAGGTTAAAATTCCACTAAGTTAAAAATGGTTTAGTGCCCTTATTCAAAAAATTGTAACTTGGGATACAAGCTTCAAATGAGAAAACTTTGTGAATCAAAGTTGTAGATTATGCAACAAGATACAACTTTCATGTTTTGACTTTTGTTTGAATCCAAATGGATCTTGGTGAAAAGATGGGGCAAAGTTGGGAAAAAATTAGGTTTTTTTCATAACTTAGAAAAATTCTAAGTTATGAAAAATTCCATTTCCTAATTTGCATTTTGTGATTTCTTGGTGAACAAGTTTCATGATTTGGCATGTTTTGATGAAAAATGAATCTTGACTCTTGATTTTGACCAAAAAGTCAAAGTTTGACTTTTCAGTATACAGTCAAAATTGATCAATTGACTGGAAAATTCAACTGTCAACCTTGTGTACTTGGGATCTTTTGAGCTTGATGAATGTGTCAAGACCATTTCATTGAGTCCTTGAGTCCATATATGAGCTTGATTTGCCATTGGCCAGGTCAAACAGTCAAAAATTGCCTTTGTGCAGTCAAAACCCTAAAAATGACCATTTTGCCCTTTTGGTGATCTGATCAAATTTCTTATGGAATTGTGATCCAAACTTGATCAAATGGCTCATATGAGTTCATTATGTTGATGTGGATCAAATTTCATGAGATTTGACTGTCAATTGGCCATAGTTGACTTTTTCCCCAATACAGCTGATTTCTAGGTCATCTGTCTAATTGACTGGGCAAAACTTGGACTCAAGACTGGAAACTCGGTGAGGATAAACTTGGGAGTCCAATATGAAACATGAAAGTCATCTTAGGCATTCTAGGTCAAAACATCCTTGGGCAAACACAAACCCTAATTTGAGTCCACAGTGCAAGGAGAAGTCTTGAGCAGAGGAAACCCTAACTGGATCTTGATCTTTAAGGGTCTTGTGATGAGAAAATGTTGGGGAAATGGGAGGGCAAATTTTGGGGTACAACAGTTGTCCCTGTTCAATCTTCTTGGACCTGAAGAGTTAGATTGGCGAGTTTGCCTTTCGTGACTCGAGGGTAAAAGGAGATTGGACACTAGAGTGCCCGGAAATTTGCACTCGCATGCTGGAGTCTCAACAATGTGGTGTCGGGAATGGGCTTATAGATGCCATTTGGAGAGATGGTGGATAGGGAGATGGGCTTATAGATGCCATCTGGAGATGTGACAGAACCTTGTCGGGAATGGGCTTATAGATGCCATTTGGAAGTGTCGATCGCATAAGAGATTCCTTAGCGAGAACTTGTGTATTTGAGAAAGACGGATGTTTTCCTGGCTTGTTACAGGTGTTTGATCTTCAGTCTCCTTATGCAGATATGCCCTGGCTAGATACATGTATCGAATCTACAATTGGTTGCTCACAAATGTGCCCTGGCTGGATACAGGAGTCGAATCTGGAAATAGTCGTTAATAGATGTGCCCTGGCTGGATACAGGAATCGAATCTTCGAACTCTTCAGACGTGCCCTGGCTAGATACAGGAATCGAGTCTGGAAACGTGGTCAACAGATATGCCCTGGCTGGATACAGGAATCGAATCTGGAGATGTTGTAGTTGATAGATGTGCCCTGGCTGGATACAGGAATCGAATCTTCGAACTCTTCAGACGTGCCCTGGCTAGATACAGGAATCGAGTCTGGAAACTGATCACTCTCAGATGTGCCCTGGCTAGATACAGGTATCGAATCTGGAATTATGACAGTTGAAGGTAGTTGTTTTTGGGATTGTCTTTTTCCTGAAAAGGCAAAAACATAAGTTGTATGCAATGTCATGATGCACGATGTCATGATGTTCAATATGAGATGGTGTTGTATGCACTTTATCATATATGTAAGCAAGATGTATGAAAATGTGAAATGTTTATGAATGTAATTTCGTCTTAGGAAAATAAATCCTTGACGAACGGCCGGGGAGTTGCTCTGTGGAAGAGATACTTGGCCGAAGTTTTGCTGAGAGGCCTGTTGAGGACTTTAATGATGGATTCCGCTGGGGATAATGATGATAAACTTCGCTGGGGATAATAGGAACTTGCCGAGGGCGATCTTCCGTTATTATCATTATTATTTTAACTGAGGATAACCCAATTATAAGTCCTTGTGAGGAAATAACTCTAAATAACACTCGGGAGAGACGTCCGTGCACTATAGGGAACAAGCTTCCAGAATCTACTGGGGAGTGAGCTTTAAGACCTGCCGGGGAATGTTGTCCTTTTCAGGATTGTCGGGGAGTCAACTCCGCTTGGGGAGAGTATTGCTGAATCTTGTTTTACTCTGCGGGACGTTGAGATGATTTGGTCACATTCTTCAGTCGAATCTACCTTGGTACCTTGGCGGACAAAACAACCAGACTGCATCAGACAACTCCACATTGCCCCTGTTTCTGATGTCACCTGTAATTAATCTTTCGTTTCATATGCGAATATTTATGAGTCAACAATTTTAATGTCAAATGCATATATCAAAAATGAACATTGGACGTTCTTTGCAAGACAAAGCAGAAAAAAGGGAAAACAATGGCAATTTGTATGGACAAGTGAATTTGTATTGATTTGAACTTTGCCTGTGAATAGGCGTTTTTGTACAAGAGGCTGACATCCTAGTAAGAGGACGCCGCCAAATAACATAGAGTTTACAATTTGAAAAAAAGAAACCAAAACAGCTATGTGAACAATCCCACTGGGTTCCAACTCTGCTATCGCCTTTATGTCTTCGGATGTCTCATCGCTTTGCTACCTAGTTGAAGATGAAGCTGATTGGTCGATGCCGAAATCTGAGCCAGATAGTTGATGTCTAATTCCGGATGCGAAGCGATCCAATGAGACATAGTGTTACGCTTTTATCCCTAACTTTTGCCTGGACCACCCTTTCGGGTTTTCAGTCCACCGGGATACCCATTTTTGCCCAAGTCGCCTTTTCAGGTTTTCGACTTGCCGGGTGTACAGATTTTTATTCATTTCATCCCTTATTTTTGCCCGAACCCTTTTGGTTCGCCGGGAAGCCCTTATTTTTGTCTAGGTATGTCAACCTAGCGGGTCTTTTATTTATGCGTAGTATTTTTTCACTATGTCTGCATTGGCGGGGTGAGGAAGGTCGTCACCATCCATGGTGGTTAGGATCATGGCTCCTCCTGAGAACACACGTTTAACCACAAATGGCCCTTCGTATGTAGGGGTCCATTTGCCCCGGGGATCACTTTGAGGAAGGATGATACATTTGATTACCAGGTCCCCAACTTGATACTCTTGTGGTCTGACTCTCTTGTTAAATGCCCTGATCATCCGTTTTTGATATGTTTGACCATGACAGATAGCAGTGAGCCTCTTTTCGTCAATTAGATTTAATTGATCAAGTCGAGTCTGTATCCAGTCATCTTCACTCAAGTCTGCATCCTTCATTATCCGGAGAGAGGGTAACTAGACTTCAATTGGCAAGACTGCCTCCATGCCATAGACCAAGGAGAAGGGAGTTGCCCCGGTTGACGTCCTTGCTGAGGTGCGGTACCCATGAAGAGCGAACGGTAACATCTCGTGCCAATCTTTATAGGTCACTGTCATCTTCTGCACAATTTTCTTGATATTTTTATTGGCTGCCTCTACAGCCCCATTCATCTTCGGCCGGTAGGGAGAAGAATTGTGGTGTTGTATCTTGAATTGTTCACAGAGTTCAGTGATCATCGAATTATTGAGATTGGTACCATTGTCCGTAATGATTCTTTCCGGGACGCCGTACCGACAGATCAGATTATGCCGGATGAAACGTGCCACGACGCTCTTGGTTACTGTGGCGTAGGAAGCTGCCTCAACCCACTTCGTGAAGTAATCGATCGCCACCAAGATGAAGCGATGCCCATTAGATGCTGTCGGTCGGATCTCACCGATCATATCGATGCCCCACATTGCAAAAGGCCAAGGTGCCGTCAGGACATTCAAAGGAACCGGAGGGATATGCACCTTGTCAGCATAGATCTGGCATTTATGACAAGTTCGGGAGTGTTGGTAACAATCGGCTTCCATTGTGGACCAGAAATATCCTGCCCGAAGGATTTTCTTAGCCATGGTGTGTCCACTGGAATGTGTTCCAAATGTGCCTTCATGTAATTCCATCATAATTTTCCCTGCTTCAGCCTTATCCACACAATGTAGCAGAGTTGAATCATGATTCCGTTTGTAGAGAATGTCGTTGCTGAGGAAGAATTTTGCAGCAAACCTCCTCATGAACTTCTTATCATTGACAGATGCACCTTCAGGGTATTCCTGAGCTTCCAAGTACCTCTTTACCTCATGATACCAGGGTTTTTCAGTCACCTTCTCAGCCTCCAGCTCACAGCAGTACGCCGGTTCATCCAACTTCCAGATAATGATTCGGGGAGCCTCATTGTCCCACTTAACTTTGAACATTGAAGACATCGTAGCTAGGGCGTCTGCTAGCTGATTCTCCTCTCTAGGGAAGTGTTCGAAAGTTATCTCTTTAAAGTGGGGAAGCAAGGTCGACACATACTCCTTGTAAGGAATAAGATTCGGGTGTTTCGTATCCCACTCGCCTTTGATCTGATTGATCACGAGAGCGGAATCTCCGAAGACACTTAGAAATTTGATCCTTAAGTCGATTGCAGCTTGTAAACCCATGATACATGCCTCATATTCTGCCATGTTGTTGGTGCAGCTGAAACATAATCGGGCGGTGAGGGGAGTATGAGTTCCTTTGGGAGATATGATTACAGCACCGACGCCGTTACCCAAAGCATTGGAGGCTCCATCAAAATGCATAGACCATCGGGATCCTTCCTCAGGTCCTTCATCCGGTCCAGGTACTTCACAGTCAGTTACCACCATGACGTCTTCGTCCGGAAAATCAAAGTTCAATGATTGGTAATCGTCCACAGGTTGGTGTGCCAAATGATCTGCCAGGACACTTCCCTTAATTGCTTTCTGAGTTGTATACTGGATGTCATATTCTGTCAAGATCATTTGCCATCTCGCTATTCTTCCAGACAGAGCGGGCTTTTCGAATATGTACTTGATAGGATCCATTTTTGAAATCAATAAAGTAGTGTGAGTCAGCATATACTGTCTCAGCCGGCGAGCAGCCCATACAAGAGCGCAACAAGTTTTCTCAAGCAGTGAGTAACGAGACTCACAGTCGGTAAACTTTTTGCTCAAGTAATAAATAGCGTGCTCTTTTCGGCCAGACTCGTCATGCTGCCCCAGCACACACCCCATTGAATTGTCAAGTACTGTCAAGTATAGTATCAGAGGTCTTCCTTCCACCGGTGGCATAAGAATGGGTGGCTCTTGGAGATATTCCTTTATCTTCTCAAAGGCGGCCTGACATTCATCATTCCAGCGTACTACTTGATCTTTCTTCAGCAATTTGAAGATTGGCTCACAAGTAGCAGTCAGATGTGAGATGAATCGGGCAATGTAATTCAGTCGTCCCAGAAAGCCTCTGACTTCTTTCTCTGTTTTTGGAGTCAGCATCTCTTGTATGGCTTTTACCTTGGCAGGGTCCACCTGGATACCCTTATCACTCACGATGAAACCTAACAATTTTCCGGATCTTACCCCAAAGGTGCATTTGTTGGGATTCAACCTCAGCTTGTACAACTTGAGTCGGTCAAACAACTTCCTCAGATGGTCAAGGTGCTCCTCCTCAGTTTGAGACCTTGCAATAATGTCATCAACGTATACCTCAATTTCATGATGGATCATATCATGAAATAAAGCAACCATGGCACGTTGATAGGTTGCCCCTGCATTTTTCAATCCGAATGGCATGACCTTATAACAGAAGGTGCCCCACTGAGTCACAAAGGTAGTCTTCTCCATATCTTCTGGAGCCATTTTGATTTGATTATACCCTGAAAAACCATCCATGAAGGAGAACACCTTGTGTTGAGCTGTATTGTCAACAAGGACATCAATGTGAGGTAGGGGGAAGTTATCCTTGGGGCTGGCCCTGTTCAAATCCCTGTAGTCGACACACATTCTGACTTTACCGTCCTTCTTCGGCACTGGTACCACATTAGCAACCCACTGAGGGTAAGAGGTCACTGCAAGGAACCCGACATCAAACTGTTTCATAACCTCGGCCTTGATCTTTTCAGACATCTCTGGACGCATCCGTCGGACTTTTTGCTTTACCGGAGGGCAATCTTCCTTGGTTGGTAGGTGGTGAACTACAATGTCGGCATCCAAACCAGGCATATCTTCATAGGACCAAGCAAAAATCTCCATGTAATCCTGTAGCATCTGGATCAATCGTTGCTTCACGCTGAGCTCTAGATTGGCACCAATCTTGACCTCTTTCCTATCTGTCTCAGTACCCAGGTTAATTGTCTCCACCGGCTCTTCATGTGGCTGAATAGCTCTTTCTTCCTGGAGTAGCAGTCTTGCGAGTTCACCAGGCACTTCGCAATCATCTTCACCTTCGTCTTCGGCTAAGTTGATCGGATTTTCGAAGTCATAACTAGCGGTAGCAGAGCTGTTACCAGTGAGATCCAGAGTGGATTGAAACCTGTATAAGTGAGTGTGTGTAAATATAGCTGTTTTGCAATATATAACACAGAAAGGAAAAGAGCACAAGATTTGAAATGCAACAAACGTCCAATGTTTTGATTGATGATATATGAAAATGTCATACAAAAAAGCCCTCACAAATGGAGCTACGATGCCCCGGGTAGGACACCGAGCCAACAAAGTTTTAACATATTGTTTGTTACAAATTGGAAATCAAAAGAAATTAATTACTGCGTGACAAATGTGATAGGCGTAAAATCCTTTGCCGTCCAGTTGCTTGGTCCGTTGCTGGTAGTCGGGTAGATCCAATTGTCAAATTCTGCTTCCTCTACATCCTCCTCAATAGCATTCACCCTTGAGCTGGAGATAAACACCGGAGCCTTTCTGACCTTCTCCTTACGCACAACCCTCTGAGCCTCTGCAGTAAAGCCCAGCCCAAACTTGTCGTTCTTCTGAGTGAAGTCAGGAAGCTGACCCCAGTTTGCACAATTGCCTTTCTGAACCACAGCCCGGGCATCCCTTAGGGAAGCCATCTTCAAGGAAACATTCTCTTCGACTGTTGTTTCTGCTGCTGCTGAAATTGGATGTACCTCCTCGAAATGCTGAAAGGGGGTTTCAATGAACTCCCCGTCCATCTCAATGTATCTGAAGGAATTCAAATGGCTCACCATATACTCCTCTTCTCCTTGCACAGTGACGATCTTCCCCCTGACAGGGTACTTCAGCTTCTGGTGCAAGGTAGAGGTCACTGCCCCAGCTTTATGGATCCAAGGTCGACCCAGTAGACAAGAGTACGATGGACGTATATCCATCACATAAAAAGTAGAGTCAAATACTTGAGAGCCCACACGAATAGGGATGTCAACCTCTCTATGAACCATCCTTTTTGAACCGTCAAAGGCCCTGACGATGATATTGCTGGGCTTCAGTTCTAGGCCTTCATAATCCAAACGGTCTAAAGCCTTTTTCGGTAGAACATTCAAGGAAGAACCAGTATCCACCAATACATGCGCCAGAGTAGTGCCCCTGCATTCGATAGAGACATGCAGGGCATCATTGTGGTCTCTTCCCTTCGCAGTCAGGTCAGCATCTGAAAAACCCAAGCCATTGTCTGCTGTCAGATTTGCTACGCAATCAGTGAACTGGACTGCAGATGTCTCCTGTGGCACATGGGCCGTCTTGAGAAATGAAATCAAGGCTTTAACATGGGCCTCGGAGCATAGAAATAAAGAGAGCATGGAGATCTTGGAGGGCGTATGCCCCAGCTGCTCGACAACATTGAAATCACTTTTCTTTATTATTTTCAGGATCTCCTCCATTTCTTGTTGGGAGGCCTCAGCATTTATAGGTATTGGTGCCTCCATCCGGGCAGGCTCCTCTTCAATCCCTTTGCCCCGAGCATTAGATGACTCGGCGGCAGGGGAAATAACTTGATCAGCAACAGTAACAGGTACACTTGTAGGTGTTATAAGGAGGGGTCTTCGAATAGCGGGCGGTGCAATGTCAGGCGAGAAGAGCCTGCCACTGCGGGTGACCTTGGCTGGACCAGTGATATCGCAGATACTGGCGCCAGTGTCGAATTCTTGTTTGATTCCATTTACATATACGTCTGCCCCATAATGCCAGGGGACAACTTTATCAGATACGTAGGGGAGAGGCCCCGGAACAGTAATAACCACAGGTGCAACAGTCATGATTTGAACAGGCTTCTTCGGGAGAGCCTTGATTGGATTATTGAAGATGGTAACCACATAAACTTCTTTTACCGGAACCAACTGAACAGTAGACTTCTTAAACAGAATCTCCTTGCTATCCATTAGGCTTTAGACGCCTAACCTCAGCAAGGGACAACCAGATAGGGAAACAGCACAGAACAGGCAACCTTCACTGCAACCCGGAAATAAACCGGCTCACAGTAGGTTCTTCTTGACGGTCCTCAGAGGGGTGACAACTTCATTTACCGAAACAGCATACAATTCTTCCTCAATGGCATTTACTCTATGCTGGGGCATAGGAGCAGTTACAACATTTGGTCTCTCCGGCGCTTCAAACTGAATTTCCTTTGCGTCGATCAGATCTTGCACCTTGTTTCTCAAGGCCCAGCAATCATCAGTAGTGTGCCCGAGACTATCAGAATGATAAGCACACCGGGCATTTGGGTTATACTTAGGAGACGCAGTGTTGACGACCTTAGGAGCTTCTTTGAGGGTCACCAGGTTGGTGGATAACAGTTGGGGTAAAATTTGAGATAAGGTCATACTCAGTCGGGTATACTGCCTCTTGGGCCTTTCGCTTCTTTGTTGATTGTACTGCTGAGGAGCAGCAACAGGTTTTGAGATGACCAAAGCATTGACGGCTTGGCGAGTTTCGGGCTTGATTTGTCTTCTAGGACCATAGACGACACTTGCTTCTTTCTTAAACGGCCTCTTCTCAGTACTTGTAGAAGCAGCTTTTTGTATCTTGCCTGACCTGATGCCAGCTTCAATTCTTTCTCCCGTCAATATCAAATCTGTAAACCCAGCGGAGGAGTTACCAACCAAATGATTGAAAAACGGACCAGACAACGTCCCTAGAAACATATCAACCAGCTCACGATCAGTCAATGGAGGCTGCACCCTGCCAGCCAAATCTCTCCATTTTTGTGCGTACTCTTTGAACCCTTCACCCGTTCCTAGAGACATACCCTGAAGTTGGGTACGCGTAGGAGCAAGATCAGAATTGTATTGGTATTGTCTGTAGAATGCGGTTGCCAAATCTTCCCAGTGTCGGATGCTGGTTCCATCTAATTGGTAGAACCATTCGAGCTGTGACCCCGAGAGGCTATCTTGGAAGAAGTGAATCCAGAGGTTCTTATCCGCCGTATAAGGTTGGATCTTCCTTACGTACGACCTTAGATGCAGCTTTGGGCAGGAGACCCCATCATACTTGGCGAAGGCAGGCGCCTTAAACTTGTGTGGAATTACTACCCCAGAAGATAACCCCAAATCTCCGAAATCCAGCCCCGGCACATTCTGAATTTCCATGGCGCTTAAGCGGTCCTCCAATTGCTTGTATCTGTCAGCAGCAGGTGGGTATTGTTCGTCGTTATAGTCCGTCTCGTTGTCGGAGGCTGCGGGACTAGGAGCCCCTCCCCCTTGGGGACTGTTTTTCTCAGCAGAAGAAGTGGTTGGATCAGCTTCATTATGGAGTGTGTTCCCAAATCTGCGTCCGGTGTTGAACAACGCAGTCCTCTTTTTCTTCTTCTTCTTCAGGAGTATAGTCTTCAACTCTTGCTGACCTTGGGCTAGGCTTAGGACCATCTCTTGAAACTGTGCACTTTGGGCCTGAAGGGCCTTGATTGCTTGCTCACTGGAGGAGTCTGGATTCATGATGACTGTGCAAAATAAACAGCGAAGGAGATTAAGCAACCTGTGAAATAGGGTACCTGCTATGCATATGGTGCAATGGAATGCGTATGTTTTATGTTTTCAAAGACAAACAAGATTCAACTTTGTAGACAAAAAGGGAAACACACTTCATTAGATTAAAATTTTCAATTGTTCAACAATTTGCCCTTAGGCATTACAGGAATGAAAAATACTGGAAAGGAAATAAACTATAAAAGGAAACATCCAAAGCTCATCAATGCTCCCATGGCCTCCTCTTTTCAGTGCTGATGTAGTTGTTCAGGACCCGTTCTTCCTCCAATTGCTTAGTCAGCCTCTGGATCTTCCGTTCCTGCTCGTTGAATTTCTCCCGATAGAAATCCCGTTCTTCCTTTAGCTGCGCCCAAGATCTCTTCATGGTGTCAAAATCAGTAGGTATCTGAGGAGGGAGGACAGTTGGAGGAACCCCATCTTCAACAGGAGACTCAAGAATGAGAGGTCTAACAGCTTCGTAGGGCATACCTAACCTTTGAGCACGGATGCGGACCCATTTGCAATAGGGCTTCAATGGCAGAGAAGTCTTTGGTCCCAACTCATGTGGGTTGACTCTGTGGATTATGTCCCAGGCTCTAATGAATCCCTGGCGTAGTTTGTCACTGTCTGCCTGAAACTCAAAATGGAAGTGAGGAACCAGCATTTCATGAGGCCCATCTCCTCTGGCTCTTCCAAACTGACGGAGAGCTAAGCATGGATTGTAAGAGATTCCTCCTTGGATACCAATTAACGGAACGTTAGGGTATTCTTCGCAACGGTCAATAACAGCTACCTCATCCAAACCTCTGAGAGTCCAGGTGATGTCATTATCAGTGAGAGCCATTAACCTCCTAGCCCAACCTTTTCCTTCTTCATTCTTCAGCGCGAACTTAGGAAGGTGCGAAATAAACCACCTTACTAGCAAAGGAGCACAACACCACGGAGTTCCCCGTTTTCGAGCAGTACGAGCATAGAGTTGTTGTAGAATATCACCCAAAAGCGTGGGTACCGGATTCCGAGACATGAAGATCCTTATGACATGGATACTGATAAAAGTGTCAGGGTTGGGAAACAATACCAGACCATAGATCAAAAGAGCCAGAATATCCTCGTACGCCTTGAAGTCCAAGTCATTCCAGAAATCATTAGCCTTGCCAACCAGAAATTTGACCAAAAAGCCCTTGATCCCATTTCTAGTTTCCCAGTTGGACAATACCTCTTCTTTGGTCAAGGGGAGAATTGCAGCAATCTCTTCAGGCCTAGGAGTCTTTTCCAAACCGGTGAATGGAGTTTGTTCCAAGACAGGGATCCCAAGCAAATAAGAAAATTCT
Source organism: Vicia faba (assembly GCA_948472305.1). Classification (NCBI taxonomy): domain Eukaryota; kingdom Viridiplantae; phylum Streptophyta; class Magnoliopsida; order Fabales; family Fabaceae; genus Vicia; species Vicia faba. The sequence continues at coordinate 316,697,485 of OX451735.1, forward strand.
TCCAGAGTAGGAACCAGCTGGAAGTCTTGAAAGGTGAAACAATGGTATAGAGGGTCATAAAACTGGGTCAGAACACTTATCAGTTGTTGGTCCCATTTTGCAGTGATCAAGCCAAGGAGAGACCCATGTCTGTTGATAAAGGAAGAAGTGTTTGGAATCCTACCAACCAAATCCTTGAGTAAAACTGGTGGTTGAACAAAGTTGAGCCGGACAGTATTCCTACGCACGGGCATCATGATGTCCTACAAAACAGAGCAAAGATGAAACTCTTTTGTCTTTGAAATGGGTTAGCCCTTTATACAGGATGCATGCAATGGTATGATGGCATGATGCTATGATGAAGCACACCACAAGTATTCACATAGGTAAATAAGGCACACAAGTCACACAAGACACCCTTAGGTTTCAGGCCAGCATGAGTCTCAGGTATTACCCTCTTTTGGTTTTGTTGGTTAAAACCTGTCCTATCAAAAGTAACCGGGTTCTAGGGGATCTCAAATCATTGGCTACCCTCAATCGGTCATAACTCCAGCATCGCAATCTTTTCTCGCGGCCAGAACCATCTCGAGAGTTTAGCCTCAATGAGTGTAGCATGCTGCTACTGTCCTAATAGCCAAGTTGGTCAATTTAGGGTTCTAAGGTTGGTTGGTGTTTAATGACCCCTTAGAAGACCTATATTCTCCCCGTTGCAACACAAGGGATATAGGTACAGACTAAGATGCCACACCAACGTAGCCACTGCTTCACCCATGTCGGTCTACGCCGGACAGGTCCCTCACAGATTATGCTACCTAAAAAGGGTATTTCCCAGATCCGAGTTAGGATCTATGAAACTCCGATGCAAAGCCCACAAATATAAAAGCAAACAAAACAAACAATTGAAAACAAAGGTGATCTAAGCCCTAAGGTTACTCCACTTTTAAAGAACTCCCCAGCAGAGTCGCCAGTTCTGTGATACGGTGGGAGAACTGACTAGTGTTTTGCGTTTGTTTTCGCAAATGTTTCGGTTGAGCAAGAGTCGCCACCGACTTTTTATTTTATCCTAAGGAAAGGTTTAAAAAGCACAGCAAAAACCTTTGAGATTTTTCTTGGGTTCGGGGAGTAGATTATAGAAGGGGAAGGTATTAGCACCCCTTCTATCCATGGTTATCCATGGGCTCTTAGGTACTCGCTTAGATCAACTTGCCTTATTTTTCAATTGTTTGAAATGGTGCTTTGTGTGTGGGTTTGAAAATGTTTTGAAAAGAAGCCAATGTGGTGGCAACCTTTGTAATGATCCATGTGGGGATGTATACAAAGATGTACGTCTTTTGAAAAGGTTTTCATTTGTTTTTGAAAGTTATTTTGAAAGTGTAGTGATGTGTGGTTTTGAAATTAGGCAAGCGTTTTCTTGGTAAATTGGCAAGTACTTAGGAGTTTATCTACCCTAAAGCTTTCTCAAAGATTTTGTCATGTTTTAAACCCTTTTGACAAATTTGTTCCACCATTGCATTTGGTGGACAATCTTGTCTTAGGAGATGAAAGGGACAGGCGCGGGTCATCGTTTAGACCATAGTTACAATAGTGTTGAATATCTTTTGGCATTTTCTCTTTGAAAGGGACTTGATCATTTTAGGCAACTTTTCGAAAGCGTCATCGAGGGACTTTGATCATTTGATTGTTTGTTTTTACCCAAAGAAGTTCAACATGCAATATGGCCCAATTATTTGAAGGCAACAAGGTGGAATACCCTAGGGGTGCAAGTGTGAGATGGGTTGTTTATTTTCATGCTCATTCATCTTGTATTAGGTCCAACTATTTTTTATCGTTTTTCGCACGCAAACCCTAATTCTAACATGGCATAATTAGAAAGCGTATAAAGTGCGAAATTTAAATTCCTACGCTATTACAACATAATAATAGGGAAGGGGGTACAAATTTACAAATGGGGGATATTTAGACAAGAATTTAAATCTAAATTATTACATCATTTTTGAATATTTGCAAGGTAAATAAATTGCATAATTAAATGGAAATGAAGTAAATATGCAAAATGCAAAAAGAAAGTTTTTCTATGTATGAAAAAAAAAAGTATGGTTTATGTAAAATAAAACAAGAAAATAAAAAGGTATTATTTTTGAGTATTTTTAACTTTTTAGGGCAAAAACCCTAATTTCAATTAAAATGGATATTAATTACTTAATTCATATAATATTTATTATACAAAAATAAAATAAAACATGGTATATTTGTAAAAAAGGCATTTTTTAGTATTAAATATTAAAAAAAATAAAATATGTACATTTTTGGTATTTTTACTCTAAGTATATTAATATATATATATATATATATATATATATATGTATATTTATATTATTTTAAATATGTACCATATATAGTAATAATAATTAATTTTTTTAGAAAATAGTATTTTTTATATGAAATATTTTCAGAGGGTAATATAAAATAAAAATAAAAAAATAAAAATAGAAGTATTTTTTACATATTTTTCTATTTTATTCTAAGTAATAATATATATCTATTTATGTATAAACAAAAGAAATAACTAAATAAATATGCAATAAATTCAAAAAATGATGGAAAAAATATTTTTAAAATTTTAATGTGCTGAGAAAAAATAAATGAGTCAAATGAAAAAAGAAAATATCAAAAATCAATAAAAATAAAGCAAATGGGCTTAGGGGGTGTAAACCAAAAAAAAGGGTGTGAATAAAAAAACACAAAGCAAGCCCAGCCCAATGCCACTGTCTTCAACCTCCAGCACAATGTTTGAAAATGTGCGCGCCCTGTTCTTCAATGTCCAACTCTCGATTCCTGGCTTTTTAACAAAAACTCATAACACAACAAATGTTCAGCATGAAGAGACGATTCTAACCATGTATGGAACTTGATCTAACTCTCTAAGATGAGGGAGAATTTCTCCTCCCCCAAATCCTAACCTAGTTTTTCTGCCATTTTCAAACTCCAAATTCTCTCTACTCAGGCAAAAGAAATGAAATGTGAAGATATGTGCATGTTCAGGGCTATGAGTAGAACCTTGTTTCTTCACAAACTTAAGACTAAAGATACATAATAAGAGAGATACAAGTTCAAAGTTTTACCTGTGCAGTTGAACTTCTATCTGGAGAATGAGGAACTTCCAGTGCAAGGTGATGATTGGAAAAGCTTCCTTGAGGTCCAGGGATGCTGTTTCAATGCTTACTTTGTCTTGAGAGCTTCTGAATCAAGCTATAGAACTTCACCTGCAAGTCAAAAATGTGAAAATGGTGGAAGCTGTTAGAGGGATTACAGGTCAGGTTTTAGGTCATGGTTAGCTTGCATATATGCTAGGGAATGTGTATGAACTGATTTTAGCAAGAATGCTCGAGAGAAAATGAAGTTGGCACTCAAACTGCAGAGGCAACCCTGTTTTTGCAGTTTGAGGATGATTCTGAGATGGAGGGTGTTTTGGAGGTGCAAGGGTCGTGTCTTAGCTTGGTTATGTTCTTTGGAAGGTGTTTGATCAGTTTGTTCTTGTGTGTCTATGCTGAGATGAGAGTTGTTACAAGTTATGGACTTTTCTTCACACTTAAGCAACAAAATGCAACTTGGCTTTCTAGGTCAGTAGAGGACCCCCTAATGTGCTGCATAAGCTTCTCTTGATCAGTGTGTTATGCACATAATCTTGTGCCAAGCAGATTTGCTATGTACCTTCTTGATTTGCAATTGGACATAAAGCTAATCTTTTCAAAAATGGAAAGTTCACTTTATCTAGTTTAGGGTTAGTTCATCATGTAATGTCCAAATGCTTAGAATAACAACTTGGCACATTGGTTTTGCATTTAATTCTTGAGTGTAACTTGGTTTAAGGACCTGTAATCTAGCCTAAAGCAAGCTGAGTTCAAATTGCAAGATTATGAGCATGTTTTGGTTAAGAACAAAAAGTGAATTTTTGCCAACTTGTGAAATTCGAATCTCTCAAGTTATGAGGTTGTTTGATGAGTTCTTGGACATTTTGGAAAGCTTGGAATGTGTACTACAATCCATCTTTGAAATGCAAATTGAAATTCCAAGTGGAAGGGTATGAAAAATGGCCTTGAAGTGGGGTAGAAAACCTTGTCAAAATAGGTTAAAATTCCACTAAGTTAAAAATGGTTTAGTGCCCTTATTCAAAAAATTGTAACTTGGGATACAAGCTTCAAATGAGAAAACTTTGTGAATCAAAGTTGTAGATTATGCAACAAGCTACAACTTTCATGTTTTGACTTTTGTTTGAATCCAAATGGATCTTGGTGAAAAGATGGGGCAAAGTTGGGAAAAATTAGGTTTTTTTCATAACTTAGAAAAATTCTAAGTTATGAAAAATTCCATTTCCTAATTTGCATTTTGTGATTTCTTGGTGAACAAGTTTCATGATTTGCCATGTTTTGATGAAAAATGAATCCTGACTCTTGATTTTGACCAAAAAGTCAAAGTTTGACTTTTCAGTATACAGTAAAAATTGATCAATTGACTGGGAAATTCAACTGTCAACCTTGTGTACTTGGGATCTTTTGAGCTTGATGAATGTGTCAAGACCATTTCATTGAGTCCTTGAGTCCATATGTGAGCTTGATTTGCCATTGGCCAGGTCAAACAGTCAAAAATTGCCTTTGTGCAGTCAAAACCCTAAAAATGACCATTTTGCCCTTTTAGTGATCTGATCAAATTTCTTATGGAATTGTGATCCAAACTTGATCAAATGGTTAATATGAGTTCATTATGTTGATGTGGATCAAATTTCATGAGATTTGACTGTCAATTGGCCATAGTTGACTTTTTCCCCAATACAGCTGATTTCTAGGTCATCTGTCTAATTGACTGGGCAAAACTTGGACTCAAGACTGAAAACTTGGTGAGGATAAACTTGGGAGTCCAATATGAAACATGAAAGTCATCTTAGGCATTCTAGGTCAAAACATCCTTGGGCAAACACAAACCCTAATTTGAGTCCACAGTGCAAGGAGAAGTCTTGAGCAGAGGAAACCCTAACTGGATCTTGATCTTCAAGGGTCTTGTGATGAGAAAATGTTGGGGAAATGGGAGGGAAAATTTTGGGGTACAACAGTTGTGTTCTTGGATTATTTTGGTCGCTAGTTAAGTGGCTAAACCAAAACAATGAACAATGAAAACAATCCAGTGATATTGAGCTCCTTAGAACCCGGTTACTATTTATAGGACAGGTTTTTAAGCCAACTACACTCAAGAGGGTACTTACCTATGAAACCCCATGCAAGCCTGAAACTAGGGTTTGGTGTGATTTGCTTGTACATATGTTTTGTGCATACATCATAAACATCATAAAACATCATATGCATTCACTAACCATTTCAAGGGTTTTGGATCTTCATCTTTGTTCTTATTTTGTAGGACATGGAAATTCCTCGCAGAAATACCATTCAAGTCAACCTTGTGAGAATCTCTCCTCAACTCAAGGAGATCACCTCAAGAATTCCGGAAAATTCATCCTTCAGTGAAAGACATGGTAGACTGCTCAGCCTAGTCAACACCAACATTGAAGAAGACATGATGAAAGTGCTATTCCAGTTCTTTGACCCTCTTCACCACTGTTTCACTTTCCCTGATTACCAGTTGGTACCCACTTTGGAGGAGTTTTCTCAACTCCTAAGAATCCCTATCCTTAATCAACTACCCTTCAACGGTACGGAAAAGGAACCAAAGCCGGAAGATGTTGCTCGAGCATTACATCTACAACCATCCGACATCAAGGGGCATTGGGAAACCAGAAGCGGCGTCAAAGGATTCTTAGCAAAATTCTTGTTTGAGAAGGCACAAGAATGTTGGAACTCATTGGACATACAAGCCTTTGAAGAGATTGTGACACTCCTTATCTATGGGTTGGTCTTGTTCCCAAATCCTGACCAATTGGTAGATGTCAACGCCGTCAAAATCTTCTTGTCCAGAAATCCAATACCAACATTGCTTGGGGACATCCTTCACTCATTTTACACACGAACAATGAGAAAGAGGGGTGTTCTCATGTGCTGTACTCCTATCCTTGCAAGGTGGTTTATTTCGCACCTTCCACAATCTGTCTTGAAGAATGACCAAGGTACAAGGTGGTCCCAACGGTTGATGACTCTTACTCATTCTGATGTGCATTGGTGTTCTCGGTCCAGAGAAAATGTCATCATTGTCGATCGTTGTGGAGAATTTCCTAATGTTCCTTTACTTGGAATTAGAGGGGGTATCACCTACAACCCTTGCCTAGCTTTGAGGCAATTTGGATATGCACGGAGGGATGGCCCTCATGATATGTTGATTCCTGACCTAGTTTTTGACTTCGACAACGATGTGCAAGGACTTCGCCAAAGATTCATCAGAGCTTGGGGAAAACTCAACAAGGTTGATAGCAAGACTCTGGGACACAAGAACTCCATCCCTCTTGAGCCCTATCTCAAGTGGGTACGAGCCCGAGCCCAAAGTCTAATGATGCCTTATCCTCATGTACTCCCAGTGATTAAAGAGCCCGTCAATGAAGGAGAGGTTCCCTACACCATCCTACATCCAGACATGCCTACATCGTGAGAGGAAATGCAGAAAAGCTGGATTCAGCTCAAGGAGGAACGGAATACTTTTGAAGCTAGCTATTACGCCAGTGAAAAGAAGGTTCTAGAGCTTACCCGCCGACTCCACGAGCAAGAGGCCCTCAATACCTACATCGCACCAAAGAGGATGCGCAATGTCTTTCTTCCTTAAGAAGTTTATTTTGTAATATTTGGCCCATGGGGCATTTATGTACTAACAAATTTCTTCTTATTAATATGACGTGCATTCTTCTTTGTCTGAAACAATTTTGAATGTCCTAAATCCTTGAATGCATTGCATACATAAGCATACCATTCATCATGTGCATAAGCAGGTCTCATTCCAAGTTTCCTTATCTGTCTGCTGTTTATTACAGTAGGATGGATCTCGAGCAAACAATCAAAGACCTGCAAGCTCAAAATGCACAATTCCAACAACTCCTGATGACCTTGGCTAAGGGTCAGGAGGATATCAAGACTCAATTAGGGAACAAAGACCCAGTGAAAAAGAAGAAAAAGAGACTCGGGGTGGCTACTTTGGGGAGAAGATTTGACGGAGAAGCTCGAAGAGTGCTTGAATTTCCTCCTACTTCTGATGAAGGGACCAATAAGAGAGATGGAGCTGCGGTGCCTTCCGAGTCCGATGCGGAAGAAGAAGAGGTCGAAGAGGATGAAGATTATTCTGACCAGCAATACCCTCCAGTTGATGATAAATACAAGGGTTTAGAAGACAGATTGGCCGCCATGGAGCTACAAAGAGTACCGGGTTTGGATTTTGAAGACTTGGGTTTGGTTGCCGGGATTGTGATTCCCCCAAAATTCAAAGTGCCAGTGTTTGTAAGGTATGATGGGCTGTCCTGTCCAAAAATGCATCTTAGGTCCTACGTGAGAAAGATCCAGCCCTATACAGCAGATAAAAACCTCTGGATTCATTTCTTTCAAGACAGCCTTTCTGGAGCTCAGTTGGAGTGGTTTTATCAGCTAGAGGGAACCAGTGTCCGGAATTGGGAAGATTTGGCCACCGCTTTCTACAAACAATACCAATACAATTCTGACCTTGCCCCTACTCGTACCCAACTTCAGGGTATGTCGTTAGGAACAGGCGAAGGATTCAAAGAGTACGCACAAAAATGGAGGGATTTGGCTGGCAGGGTGCAGCCTCCTTTAACCGATTGTGAGCTTGTTGATATGTTTCTAGGGACCCTATCTGGGCCATTTTTCAATCATCTGATTGGTAACTCTTCCGCGGGGTTTACCGATTTGATCTTAACGGGCGAAAGAATAGAAGCTGGCATCAAGTCAGGAAAGATTCAGAAGGGTGTTGCTGCAAGTACTGAGAAGAGGCCTTTTAAGAAAGAAGCAAGTGCCGTCTATGGTCCTAGAAGACAAGTCAAGCCAGAAAGTCGCCAAGCCGTCAATGCTTTGGTCATTTCAAAACCTGCTTCTGCTCCTCAGCAGTACAATCAACAAAGAAGTGAAAGGCCTAAGAGGCAGTATACTCGGCTGAGTATGACCTTGTCACAAATTTTACCCCAACTATTATCAACCAACTTGGTGACCATCAAAGAAGCTCCTAAAGTCGTCAATACTGCGTCTCCTAAATATAACCCAAATTCCCGGTGTGCTTATCATTCTGATAGTCCCGGGCACACTACTGATGATTGCTGGGCCTTGAGAAACAAAGTGCAAGATCTTATCGACGCGAAGGAAATTCAGTTTGAAGCGCCTGAGAGACCAAATGTTGTAACTGCTCCTATGCCCCAGCATAGAGTAAATGCCATTGAGGAAGAGTTGTATGCTGTTTCGGTGAATGAAGTTGTTACCCCTCTTTTGACTGTTAAGAGGAACTCACTATTAGCCGGTTTATTTCTGGGTTGTAGTAAGGGTTGCCTCCTGTGCGCTGTTATCCCTACCGATTGTCCACTGCTGAAGTCAGGCATCCAAAGCCTGATGGATAGCAAGGAAATTCTATTCAAGAAAATTGTTGTTCCGTCTGTTTCCATTGAAGAAATATCTGTTGTCACAATCTACAATCCTGCCAAAGCTCCCATAAAGAAACCAGTCCAAATTTTGTCTGTTGCACCCATCACTATTACTGTCCCGGGGCCTCTCCTGTATGAGTCTGATAAAGCTGTTCCATGGCATTATGGAGCCGACGTGTATGTGCTTAGGGTGAAGCAGGAGTTCAACACCAATACCAGTATCAGTAACATCACTGGTCCCGCCAAGATTACCCGCAGTGGTAGGCTCTTCTCGCCTGACATCGTACCGCCAGTTATCCGAAAACCTCTCACCATCACACCCGCAAGTGTGCATGTTCCAATTCAAGTTCCTGTGTCTACTACTGCCGCCGAGTCCTCTGATACTCGGGGCAAAGAAGTTGCTACCGATTCGCCTGCCAGGACGGAGGCACCAAAAAAGAAGACTGCTGTGGAAGCCTCCCAACAAGAAATGGAGGAAATTCTTAAAATTATCAAAAAGAGTGACTTTAACGTTGTTGAACAGTTGGGGCATACCCCCTCCAAAATCTCTATGCTATCATTACTGTTATGCTCAGAGGCCCATGCAAAAGCCCTGATTTCATTTCTGAAAACGGCCCATGTGCCGCAAGAGACCTCCGCGGATCAATTCACTGACTGTGTGGCTAATTTGACGGCTGACAATGGCTTGGGGTTCTCAGATGCTGACCTTACCGCCAAAGGGAAAAATCACAATGATGCCCTGCACGTCTCTATAGAGTGCAGGGGCACTACTCTCGCACACGTGTTAGTAGATACCGGCTCTTCCCTGAATGTTTTGCCCAAGAAGGCATTGGATCGTCTGGATTGTTAGGGTTTGGAGCTGAAACCTAGTAACATCATTGTTAGAGCCTTCGACGGTTCTAATAGGATGGTGCACGGTGAGGTGGACATCCCTATTCGTGTGGGTTCCCAAGTTTTCGACTCAACGTTCTATGTAATGGATATTCGTCCATCTTACTCCTACTTATTGGGTCGACCCTGGATTCACAAAGCTGGGGCAGTAACTTCCACTTTACACCAAAAGCTCAAATACCCTGTCAAAAGGAAGATTGTTACTGTGCAGGGTGAGGAGGAATACATGGTGAGTCACTTGAATTCATTCCGGTATATCGAGATGGACGGGGAGTTTATTGAAACCCCCTTTCAGCATTTTGAGGAGGTACCTCCAACGTTGGCGTCAGCTGAGACAGTGGTTGAAGAAGACTTTCCTTTGAAGATGGCTTCCTTGAAAGATGCCCGGGATGTGATCGAGAAAGGCAATTGTGCAAACTGGGGTCAGCTTCCTGACTTCACTCAAAAGAATGACAAGTTTGGGCTGGGCTTTACTGCGGAGGCTCAGAGGGTTGTGCGCAAGGAAAAGATCAGAAAGGCTCCGGTGTTTATCTCCAACCCAAGGGTGAATGCTATCGAGGAGGACGTAGAGGAAGCAGAGTTTGACAGTTGGATCTACCCGACTACCAGCAATGGACCGAGCAACTGGACGGCAAAGGATTTTACACCTATCACATTTGTCACGCAGTAATTATCTCTTTTGATTTTCAAATTGTAACAAACAATGTGTTAAAACTTTTATTGGCTCGGTGTCCTACCCGGGGCATCGTAGCTCCATTTGTGAGGGCTTTTTGTATGACATTTCCATATATCATCAATCAAAACATTGGACGTTTGTTGCATTTAAAATCTTGTGCTCTTTTTCTTTCTGTGTTATATATATTGCAAAACAGCTATGTTTACACACACTCACTTATACAGGTTTCAATCCACTCTGGATCTCACTGGTAACAGCTCTGCTACCGCCAGTTATGACTTCGAGAATCCGATCAACTTGGCCGAAGACGAAGGTGAAGATGATTGCGAAGTGCCGGGTGAACTCGCAAGACTGCTACTCCAGGAAGAAAGGGCCATTCAACCACATGAAGAGCCGGTGGAAACAATTAACCTGGGTACTGAGACAAATAGGAAAGAGGTCAAGATTGGTGCCAATCTAGAGCTCAGCGTGAAACAACGATTGATCCAGATGCTACAGGATTACATGGAGATATTTGCTTGGTCCTATGAAGATATGCCTGGTTTGGATGCCAACATTGTAGTTCATCACCTGCCAACTAAGGAAGACTGCCCTCCGGTAAAGCAAAAGGTTCGCCGCATGCGCCCAGAGATGTCCGAAAAGATCAAGGATGAGGTTATGAAGCAATTCGACGCCGGATTTCTAGCAGTAACTTCTTATCCTCAATGGGTCGCCAATGTGGTGCCAGTACTGAAGAAGGACGGTAAGGTCAGAATGTGTGTCGACTACAGGGATTTGAACAGGGCCAACCCCAAGGATGATTTTCCTCTACCTCACATTGACGTCCTCGTTGACAATACTGCTCAACACAAGGTGTTCTCCTTCATGGATGGTTTTTCAGGGTATAATCAGATCAAGATGGCTCCGGAGGATATGGAAAAGACTACCTTTGTGACTAAGTGGGGCACTTTCTGTTACAAGGTCATGCCATTTGGGTTGAAAAATGCTGGGGCAACCTACCAACGCGCCATGGTTGCTTTATTTCATGATATGATCCATCATGAGATTGAGGTATATGTTGATGACATGATAGCAAGGTCTCAAACTGAGGAGGAGCATCTTGACCATCTGAGGAAGCTATTTGACCGACTCAAGTTATACAAGCTGAGATTGAATCACAAATGCACCTTTGGGGTAAGGTCCGGAAAATTGCTAGGCTTCATTGTAAGTGATAAGGGTATTCAAGTGGACCCTGCCAAGGTTAAAGCCATTCAAGAGATGCCAACTCCAAAGACAGAGAAAGAAGTCAGAGGCTTCCTGGGACGACTGAATTACATTGCCCGATTCATCTCACATCTGACTGCTACTTGTGAGCCAATCTTCAAATTACTGAAGAAAGATCAAGTAGTACGCTGGAACAATGAATGTCAGGCTGCCTTTGAAAAGATAAAGGAATATCTCCAAGAGCCACCCATTCTTATGCCACCAGTGGAAGGAAGACCTCTAATATTATACTTGACAGTACTTGATAATTCAATGGGGTGTGTGCTGGGGCAGCATGACGAGTCCGGCCGAAAAGAGCACGCTATTTATTACTTGAGCAAAAAGTTTACCGACTGTGAGTCTCGTTACTCACTGCTTGAGAAAACTTGCTGCGCTCTAGTATGGGCTGCTCGCCGGCTGAGACAGTATATGCTGACTCACACTACTCTACTGATTTCAAAGATGGATCCCATCAAGTACATATTTGAAAAGCCTGCTCTGTCTGGAAGAATAGCAAGATGGCAAATGATCTTGACAGAATATGATATCCAGTATACAACTCAGAAAGCAATCAAAGGAAGTGTACTGGCAGATCATTTGGCACACCAACCTGTGGACGATTATTAATCATTGAACTTTGATTTTCCGGACGAAGACATCATGGTGGTAACTGACTGTGAAGTACCTGGACCGGATGAAGGACCTGAGGAAGGATCCCGATGGTCTATGCATTTTGATGGAGCCTCCAATGCTCTGGGTAACGGCGTCGGCGCTGTAATCATATCTCCCAAAGGAACTCATACTCCGCTCACCGCCCGATTGTGTTTCAACTGCACCAACAACATGGCAGAATATGAAGCATGTATCATGGGTCTGCAAGCTGCAATCGACTTAAGGATCAAGTTTCTGAGTGTCTTCGGAGATTCCGCTCTCGTGATCAATCAGATCAAAGGCGAGTGGGATACGAAACACCCAAATCTTATTCCTTACAAGGAGTATGTGTTGACCTTGCTTCCCCACTTTGAAGAGATAACTTTTGAGCACTTCCCAAGAGAGGAGAATCAGCTAGCGGACGCACTAGCTACGATGTCTTCAATGTTCAAAGTTAAATGGGACAATGAAGCTCCCCAGATCATTATCTGGAAGTTGGACGAACCGGCATACTGCTGCGATCTCGAGGCCGAGAAGGTGACTGAAAAACCCTGGTATCATGAGGTGAAGAGGTACTTGGAAGCTCAGGAATACCCTGAAGGTGCATCTGTCAATGACAAGAAGTTCGTGAGGAGGTTTGCGGCAAAATTCTTCCTCAGCAATGGCATTCTCTACAAACGGAATCATGATTCAACTCTACTGCGTTGTGTGGATAAGGCTGAAGCAGAGAAAATCATGATAGAATTGCATGAAGGTACATTCGGAACACATTCCAGTGGACACACCATGGCAAAGAAAATCCTTAGGGCAGGATATTTCTGGTCCACAATGGAAGCTGATTGTTACCAACACTCCCGAACTTGTCACAAATGCCAGATCTATGCTGACAAGGTGCATATTCCTCCAGTTCCTCTGAACGTCCTGACGAAACCTTGGCCTTTTGCAATGTGGGGCATTGATATGATCGGTGAGATCCGACCGACGGCATCCAACGGGCATCGTTTCATCTTAGTGGCGATCGATTACTTCACGAAGTGGGTTGAGGCAGCTTCCTACGCCACAGTAACCAAGAGCGTCGTGGCACGTTTCATCCGGCATAATCTGATCTGTCGGTACGGCGTCCCGGAGAGAATCATTACGGACAATGGTACCAATCTCAACAACAAGATGATCACTGAGCTCTGCGAACAATTCAAGATACAGCACCACAATTATTCTCCCTACCGGCCGAAGATGAATGGGGCTGTAGAGGCAGCCAATAAGAATATCAAGAAAATTGTGCAGAAGATGACAGTGACCTATAAAGATTGGCACGAGATGTTACCGTTCGCTCTTCATGGGTACCGTACCTCAGCAAGGACGTCAACCGGGGCAACTCCTTTCTCTTTGGTCTATGGTATGGAGGCAGTCTTGCCGATTGAAGTCCAGATACCCTCTCTCCGAATAATGAAAGATGCAGATTCGAGTGAAGATGACTGGATCCAGACTCGACTTGATCAATTAAACCTGATTGACGAAAAGAGACTCACCGCTATCTGTCATGGTCGGACGTATCAAAAACGGATGATCAGGGCATTTAACAAGAGAGTCAGACCACAAGAGTATCAAGTTGGAGACCTGGTAATCAAACGCATCATCCTTCCTCAAAGTGATCCCCGGGGAAAATGGACCCCTACATACGAAGGGCCATTTGTGGTTAAACATGTGTTCTCAGGAGGAGCCATGATCCTAACCACCATGGACGGTGACGACCTTCCTCACCCCGCCAATGCAGACATAGTGAAAAAATACTACGCATAAATAAAAGACCCGCTAGGTTGACATACCTAGGCAAAAATTAGGGCTTCCCGGCGAACCAAAAGGGTTCGGGCAAAAATAAGGGATGAAATGAAAAAATCTGTACACCCGGCAAGTCGAAAACCTGAAAAGGCGGCTTGGGCAAAAATGGGTATCCTGGTGGACTGAAAACCCGAAAGGGCGGTCCAGGCAAAAGTTAGGGATAAAGCGTAACACTATGTCTCATTGGATCACTTTGCATCCGGAATTCGGTATCAACTATCTGGCTCAGACTTCGGCATCGACCAATCAGCTTCATTTTCAATTAGGCAGCAAAGCGATGAGACGCTTGGAGACATAAAGACGATAGCAGAGTTGGAACCCAGTGGGATTGTTCACATAGCTGTTTTGTCTTCTTTTCAAAATTGTAAACTCTATGTTATTTGGCGGCGTCCTCTTACTAGGATGTCAGCCTCTTGTACAAAAACGCCTATTCACAGGCAAAATTAAAATCAATACAAATTCAGTTTTCCGTACAAATTGCCATTGTTTTTCTTTTTTCTGTTTTGTTTTGCAAAGAACGTCCAATGTTCATTTTTGATATATGCATTTGACATTAAATTGCTGATTCATAAATATTTGCACATAAAATAGAAGATTAATTACAGGTGACATCAGAAACAGGGGCAATGTGGAATTGTCTGATGCAGTCTGGTTGCTTTGTCCGCCAAGGTACCAAGGTAGATTCGACTGAAGAATGTGACCAAATGATCTCAGCTCCCCGCAGAGTAAGGCAAGATTCAGCAATACTTCCCCCAGTGAAGTCGCCAACTTTCCCCAGCAGGTCTAAAAGCTTATCCCCAGTAGATTCTGGAAGCTTGTTCCCTGCAGAATACGGACGTCTCTCCCGAGCTTTATTCAGAGTTATTCCTCACAAGGGCTTATAACTGGGTTATCCTCAGCTAATTGCCATGGAAGATCACCCTCGGCAAGGTTCTTTCAGTCCCCGGCAGGAGTTTGTCTTTGGCATTCCCCAAGCGGAGTTTATCATCATTATCCCCAGCGGAATCCATCATTGAAGTCCTCAGCAGGCCTCTCGTCAAACTTCAGCAAAGTATCTCTTCCACAGAGCAATTCCCCGGCCGATCGTCAAGGATTCATTTTCCTAAGACAAAAATACATTCATAAACATTTCACGTTTTCATACATCCTGCTTACATACATGATAAGTGCATACAACACTGTCTCATGTTAAAGCATCATGCATATCATACATCATGACATTGCATACAACTTATGTTTTGCCTTTTCAGGGAAAAAGACAATCTGAAAGACAACTACCTTCAACTGTCACAAATTCCAGATTCGATACCTATATCTAGCCAGGGCACATCTGAGAGTGATCAGTTTCCAGACTCGACTCCTGTATCTAGCCAGGGCACGTCTGAAGAGTTCGAAGATTCGATTCCTGTATCCAGCCAGGGCACGTCTATCAACTACAACATTTCCAGATTCGACTCCTGTATCCAGCCAGGGCATATCTGTTGACCACATTTCCAGACTCGATTCTTGTATCTAGCCAGGGCACGTCTGAAGAGTTCGAAGATTCGATTCCTGTATCCAGCCAGGGCATATCTGTTGACAACTATTTCCGGATTCGATTCCTGTATCCAGCCAGGGCACATCTGTGAGCAACCATTTGTAGACTCGACACCTGTATCTAGCCAGGGCATATCTGCATAAAGAGATTGAAGATCAAACACCTGTAACAAGCCAGGAAAACATCTGTCTTTCTCAAATACACAAGTTCTCGCTAAGGAATCTCTTATGCGATCAACACTTCCAAATGGCATCTATAAGCCCATTCCCGACAAGCTTCTGTCACATCTCCAGATGGCATCTATAAGCCCATCTCCCTATCCACCATCTCTCTAAATGGCATCTGTAAGCCCATTCCCGACATCACATTGTTGAGACTCCAACATGCGAGTGCAAATTTCCGGGCACTCTAGTGTCCAATCTCCTTTTACCCTCGAGTCACGAAAGGTAAACCTGCCAATCTAACTCTTCAGGTTCAAGAAGATTGAACAGGGGCAACTGTTGTACCCCAAAATTTGCCCTCCCATTTCCTCAACATTTTCTCATCACCAGACCTTTGAAGATCAAGATTCAGTTAGGGTTTCCTCTGCTCAAGACTTCTCCTTGCACTGTTGACCCAAATTAGGGTTTGTGTTTGCACAAGGATGTTTTGACCTAAAATGCTTAAGATGACTTCCATACTTCATATTGGACTCCCAAGATTATCCACACCAAGTTTCAAGCCTTGATTCCAAATTTTGCCCAGTCAATTGGACAGTTGACCTAGAAATCAGCTGTATTGGGGAAAAAGTCAACTGTGGCCAATTGACAGTCAAATCTCATGAAAATTGACCCACATCAACATTATGAACTCATATGGACCATTTGATCAAGTTTGGATCACAATTCCACAAGAAATTTGATCAGATCACCAAAAGGGCAAAATGGTCATTTTTAGGGTTTTGACTGCACAAAGGCATTTTTTGACTGTTTGACCTAGCCAATGACAAACCAAGCTCACATATGGACTCAAGGACCCCATGGAATTGTCTTGACATGTTCAACAAACTCAAAAGATCCCAAGTACACAAGATTGACAGTTGAATTTCCTAGTCAATTGATCAATTTTGACTGTATACTGAAAAGTCAAACTTTGACTTTTTGGTCAAAATCAAGAGTCAAGATTCATTTTTCATCAAAATATGCCAAATCATGAAACTTGTTCACCAAGAAACCAAGAAATGCAAATTAGGGTTTGAAATGGAATTTTTCATAACTTAGAATTTTTCTAAGTTATGGAAAACCCTAATTTTTTCCCAACTTTGCCCCACTTTTTCACCAAGATTCATTTGGATTCAAACAAAAGTCAAAACATGAAAGTTGTATCTTGTTGAATAATCTACAACTTTGATTCACAAAGTTTTTCCATTTGAAGCTTTTATCTCAAGTTACAATTTTTTGAATAAGGGCACTAAACCATTCTTAACTTAGTAAATTTTTGACCTATTTTGACAAGGTTTTCTACCCCACTTCAAGGCCATTTTCCATACACTTCCACTTGGAATTTCAAATTGAATTTCAAATATGGATTGTATTACACATTCCAAGCTTTCCAAAATGTCCAAGAACTCATCAAACAACCTCATAACTTGAGAGATTCGAATTTCACAATATAGCAAAAACTCACTTTTGGTTAGGCCAAGTTACATGTTCATAACACTATGCATTTTCAAAACTCAGCATGCCCCTTGATTACAGGTCCTAAAACCATCCAACACTCAATAATTTAATGCATGTTCATTGTGCTAAGACCTTGTTTCATGAGCTAAAGCATTGTATGATGGATTAATCCCAAATTGGAAAAAGCATTATATCCATTTTTGCAAAAGTTATACTTTATGTCAATTGGTAAATCAAGAAGGTACATATCAAATCTCTTTAGCACAAGATTATGAGCATAACACACTGATCAAGGAGGGATTATGCAGCACATTAGGGGCCCTCTACATGCCTAGAAACACAAGTTGGCTTTTGTTGCTTAAGAAAGAAGAAAAGTGTCATAACATCACACAACTCTCATATCAGCTTAGGCACACTTAGACAAACTTATCAAACACATTCCAAAGATCAGAACCAAGCTTTTGCACGACCCTAGCACCTCTCAAACACTCCCTTTGCCATAATCACTCTCAAACTGCAAAAACAGGGCAAGGCCTGCAGTTTGAGTGCTATCTTTCATTTCTCTCAAGCTTTCTTGCCCAAACCAGTTCACACACCTTCCATACCATCTATGCTAGCTAACCAAAAGCAAAAGCACGACCTGTAATCCCTCTAACCACTTCCACCATTTTCAGTTTCTTGTTTTGCAGGTGAAGTGCTCTAGCACGATTCAGAAGCTTTCAAGACAAAGTAAACATTGGAATAGCATCCCTGGACCTCAAGGAAGCTTTTCCAATCATCACCTTGCACTGAAAGCTCCCTCATTGCCAGATAGAACTTCAGCTGAACAGGTATCTTGGTGAACTCGTATCTCTCTTATTAGGCATCATTAACTCTAAGTTTGTGAATAAACAATGTTCTACTCATGCCACTGAACATGTACATTCTTTTACTTTTCATTTCTTTTGCCTGAGCTGTGAGAATTTAAGGTCTGAAAATGGTAGAAAACTTAGGTCAGGATTTGGGATTGTTAAAATTCTCTCTCATTTCTGAGAGTTAGGAGATGTTCTTTATATATTTGGAATCGTGGTTTCATGATTAACATTTTTTGTGTTAGAAGTTTGTGCAAAAGATCAAAGAATCAGGATGTTTGAATGTTGGAACCAAACGCGCGTTTTTTGAACATTGTTTGCTGGAGGTTGAAGAAGACAGGTCTTCTGGGCTGGGCTTGGAATGTTTTTCTTATTTGCACCTTGTTTCTACTTTGACACCCCCCTGGCCCATTTTGATTTTTACTTGTTATTTTCTATATTTTCTTTTTGATTTTGTTTCCATATTTTTTCAATTCATAAAAAACATTAAAAAAAATTTTTTCATATTTTTTGCATTTATTTTGATATTTATTTGACTATTAGTTAGTTTTGTACATAAATAAATAAATTTGCCTTTTATTTAAAATAGCCAAAAAATAATACAAACATGCTATTTTCTGATTTTTATTCTATATTACCTCTTGAAAACATTTTACATAAAATATATTTTTTTATATAAATATTAAATATTATTATTTTTGTATATAATATATATTTAGTAAATTATACAAATAAATACATATGTATTAGTATACTTCGAATAAAAATACCAAAATATACATTTTTATTTATTAATATTTAATACTAAAAATACCCTTTTTACAAATGTACTTCATTTTTATTTTATTTTATATATAATTACTAAATATTGCACATATTAAATAATTAATGCATTTCATTTAATAAAAATTAGGGTTTTGCCCTAAATTTAAAAATACTCCAAAAAATAATATCTTTTTATTTTCTTTTTTTTTACATAAAAAATACTTTTTTTTTCATACATATACAAAACATTTTTGCATCTTGCATATTTATTCCATTTTTATTTAATTATTGTACATTAATTAAATTGTATAAATTCAAAATTGATGTAATAGTCTAGGTTTAAATTCCTTGTCAAAATCCCCATTTGAAACATTGTACCCCCCTCCCCATATTATTGTGTTGTAATAGCGTAGGAGTTTAAATTTCGCACTTTATCGCTTTCTAATCATACTATGTTAGAATTAGGGTTTGTATGCGAAAAAATGACAAAATAGTTATGACCTAATCTCAAGACAACCAAGCATGAAAATGGACACACAAATCACACTTGCACCCCCTAGGGTATTCCACTTTGTTGCCTTCAAATAATTGGGCCATATTGCATGTTGAACTTCTTTGGGCAAAACAAACAAATCAAATTATCACAGTCCCTCAATGACGCTTTCAAAATGTTGCCTAAACAAATGATCAAGTCCCTTAAGAAAATTGCCCAAAGATACTTGACACCATTGCAATTATGGTCTAAACGGTGACCCGCGCCCGTCCCTTTCACATCCTAACATAAGATTGCCCACCAAATACAATGGTGGAACAAACTTATTAAAAGGGTTAAAACATAGCAATAAACTTTGAGAAATTTAGGAGTAGATAACCTCTTAGTTACTTGAATCAAACTTGCAAAAAACAAAACACTTGCCTATTTTCTAAAACACACCTCACAACACTTTCAAAACAACTTTCAAAAACAAATGAAAACCTTTTCAAAAGACATACACCTTTGTATACATCCCAACATGGATCATTACAAAGGTTGCCACCACATTGGATTCTTTTCAAAAAACATTTTTCAAACCCACACACACAAGCACCATTTCAAACAATTGAAAACAAAAGGCAAGTGATCTAAGAAAGTAACTAAGAGCCCATGGATAACCATGGATAGAAAGGGTGCTAATACCTTCCCTTTCTATAATCTACTCCCCGAACCCAAGAAAAATCTCAAAGGTTTTTGCTGTGCTTTTTAAACCTTTCCTTAGGATAAAATAAAAAGTCGGTGGCGACTCTTGCTCAACCGAAACATTTGCGAAAACAAACGCAAAACTTCAAGTCAGTTCTCCCACCGTATCACAAAACCCTAATTCTCTAATCATGGCATAATTGAAAGCGTAAAGTGCGAGAATTTAAAGTCCTAAGTTATTACAACATGATTATGGGGGTACAATTTTGAATGGGGGTATTTGACAAGAAATATAAACCCTAGATTACTATTACATCCAAATTGAATCTCAAATGCATCAATATTTAAATGTACAATATTTAAATAAACAAAATAAATAAATATTAAATAAAATGTATTATGCAAAAAGAAATTTTTATTTGTTTATGTATGTAAAGTATTTTCAATGTAAAAAGAATAAAGAAATAAAATAAAAGATTAATTTCATTATTTAAGGGATGAAACCCTAATTTTCTTTAAGAAAATAAATACACTATTATTTATATACAATAAAAATATATTAATATGTACAAAAATAAAATATACTTAAAAAGGTATTTTTTAGTATGAATAATAATAAAAATGTAATATTTTTGTATTTTTTATTCTAAGTATTTAATAAAAGTATATATGTATATCAAATTAAATATGTACAAAATAAAATAAAATATGTACAAAATAAAATAAAATATGTACAAAAATAAAATATATTCAAGAAAATATTCTTATTATAAATAAAAGTAAAGAATAAAAATAAAAGTATAAAATGTAAATATTTTTCAAGTCTTAATAATATAAAAGAATATTTAAATACTTTTAATGTTAGAAAAAAATTAGAATAAAATGCCAAATAAATTAAAAAAATTATGAAAATATTTTTTGAGCATTTATTATATTTGGAAATAAAATAACAAAGTCAAAAAAGAAAACAAAAATGCAAAAATGCAAAAATATAATAAATTGGGCCAGGGGGTGTGAAACTAAAAAGAGGGGTGTTAGAAGCAAGCCAGGCCAGGCCCAGCCCAAGCCAACTTCATCTTCTTCCTCCAGACTGAAAAATGCGCGCCTGTTATACAAACTTAAACATCCTGGAAACGTGATCTTTTGCCAAAACTCACAACATCAAACTTGTAGAGAATTTCAATACGATTCTAACCATATAAAGCATTAATCCTAACTCTCAAAGACCAGAGATAATTTTTCTGGCCCTAAAATTTGACCTAGTTTTTTCAGCATGTTCATGGATGAAATTCTCCTAGCACACTTAATATAAATGAAAACTGAGCATTTGTATAGCTTCATGGCATTGAATACTATATTTTTCATTCACAAACTTAAGGCTAAATGTTCCTAAATAGAGAGATAGAAAGTGATGAAAAACCTGTTTCAGTTGGATTCGTGTAGGGCAATGCAATGCTTCTCAACAAGTTTTGAGGTGTCTGGTAGCTTGCCTGAACTTCACTTGATCTTTTCCAATAGCTAGCTTGCCTTGAATGTCCCTGAATCAACCTCTAGAACTCAACCTGCACAAGCTTGAAATGAAAATGGTGAACACTGTAAATGGAGTTACAGTTGGCAATGGAGGTTTGGGATAGCTTGAGTGAGTTGAATGGAAGGTGTTTGAAGCAAAAAGGGGCAAAACGCACGAGCCAAATGAGCTAGAGAACTCAAGTTGCAGCACCTGCCCTGTTTTGCCAAAGAAGTGTGTTTTCTGGCTATGGGAGGTTTTGAGGCTCAGGTGCTTGTGTTTCTTGCTCAAAGGGTTGTGTGAAAGTTGTTTGTAATGTTTGTGTAAGCTAACAATGGCTGGTTTTCAAGTTGGCAAGTGTTTGGACAATTTCTTGTTTTTGAAGCAAAGATGTGAAAGTTGTCAATACAGGCCTGTACAAGCCATCTAATATGTTGCACATAATCCTCTTGCTTGCTGGAATTTGTGGATTTGATTTGGCTTCTGAGATCTTGGCCCTATGCTTCAAAGATCATGTTTTGACATAAAGCATACATTTTCCAAAATAGAAATGTACCTTTTTCTAATTAAGGCTTAGTTATGTGTACAATGCCCAAATGGCCAAAACAAATGCTTAGACTGATGTATTTGCATTTAATTAAGGAGTGTGAATTGTTTTAGAGGCCTGCAAACTAGTACAAAGCATGCTGGTTTGAAAATGCCACTTGAGTGAACATGAATTTGCCATGGATACAAAGTGAGTTTTTGCCAACTTCAAGCATTTGATTCTCCCTAACCACAAATGTGTTTGAGGAGTTATTAGACAATTTGTAAAGCTTGCAATATGCACTATAATCCATATTTGAAATGCAACTTGAGACTCCAAGTGTAACTATGTGAAAAATGGCCAAGAAGATAGGTCAAAATCCTGCCTAAACTAGGGCAAAATTTCTCTAACTTAAAAGTTTTAGGGACCCTTGTTCCAAAAATCATAACTTGAGATCCAAGCTTCTTTTGAGAAAACTTTGTGAATCAAAGTTGTAGACTTTGTGGAGGAATACAACTTTCATGTTGTAAGTTTTGTTTGAATCCATTTTCATCATGGTGAAAATGTGGGACAAAGTTAGGAAAAATTAAGAAAATTTCATAACTTAGAAAAATTCTAAGTTATGAAAATTTTCAATTTCAAACCCTAATTTGCAATTTTGGGTTTCTTGATGAAAAAGTTTCATAATTTGACACATATTGATGAAAAATGACCCTTGGCACTTGACTTTGACCAAAAAGTCAAAGTTTGACTTTTCAGTGTACAGTCAAATTTTGATCAGTTGACTGAAAAATCCATTTGTCAATCCCATGCATTTGAAATCTTTTGAACTTGTTGAATAGGTCAAGATGATGCTGTTGAGTCCTTGAGTCCATGGTTAAACATAATTTGCCATTGGCTAGGTCAAACATTCAAAAATTGCCTTTGTACAGTCAAAACCCTAAAAATGACCATTTTGCCCTTTTGGTGATCTGATCAAATTTCTTGTGGAATTGTGGTAGAAAATTGATCCAATGATTCATATGAGTTCATAATGTTGATGTGGGTCAAAATTCATGAGGTTTGACTGTAAATTGGCCACAATTGAGTTTTTCCTCAATACAGCTGATTTATAGGTCAACTGTCCAATTGACTGGGCAAAAATTTGATTCAAGGCTTGAAACTTGGTATGGTCAAACTTATGAGTCCAACATGAAGTATGAAACTCACTTAGGGCATTGTAGGTCAAAAAATCCCTGTGCAAACTCAAACCCTAATTTAGGTCATCAGTGCAAGGAGATGTCTTGAGCAGAGCAAATCCTAACTTGATCTTGAGTTCCAAGAGCCTTGTGATGAGAAATGTTGATAAAATGAGAGGGAAAATTTTGGGGTACAACAATGAGTTTGACTGTTTCTTTGTATTTGATGATGATTTTGTTTTATGATGGTTCAGATTTGAGACTTTAGGTTTTTGGAGGTTTTGGAAGTTTGACAGGTTTTTGAAAATTGGAGACTTGTTTCATGTTTTTGAGTTTGATAAAATGTTTCTATCCTACTTTTGCTTGAGATTTTTGTTTACTGTTATATTGGTGTTGCTTCTGTTGAATTCCTATTCAAAATGGTGGGAAACCCACCAATTGAATATTTTCAGTATATTGCTCTTATGCCCTTTTTGTTGCAGTTTTGTTTTCTAGCAACTTCTATGCAATTTGTGACAGGCAGGGCAGCAGGGCTGTGCATCCCAATAACCTAAGTGACTTATTTCCTCTCTTCTCTCTCAATGACAATAGGAAAGAAAATTGCTTTTTACCCCTTTTTCCAATTCTGAAAAGTTTGCAATGAAAAATGGAAAATGATGAATTATGCTTCTTGAACAAGCTTTTGCTTATTTGACTTAGCTTATTATATTGCCATACTTCTGCTTTGCTGCATGCTCTAACTTATGTTGTGTATTGTTTGCTATATTGCTGCCTCGTTTTTGTTGTCCAATTTGCGCTGATGTTTGGTTCAGTTTTGCTGTTTGCTTGGACAACTTGCTGGCCTTTGTTTGGACAGTTTTGCTTGCCTCTTGTTTGGACAGTTTTGCTTGCCTCTTGTTTGGACAGTTTTTGCTGTTTGTTGTTTACCATATTGTTGTTTGTTTGGTTCTGTTTGCAATATTTGTTTGGGTAATTTTGCAACATCTCTTTTGGACAGTTTGTAGCATTTCTTCTTTCTTTCTTTTTGTGAACCAAGAAGAATAATCTTCTTGTTATTTGCAAATAGAGGAAATAAATTATGATGAATAATGGCATTCTGATTCCACTTTGCAAACTTTAATGATGAATAGCATTTAAAATCTTTGTTCATGCCCAAATGATTTTGTACTAATCATTTTTCTTTCTTTCATTTTCATGTGTGCAAAATGGAGATGACAAAGCAAGGAAGGCAAGAAACTCTGGGGCAAGCAAGGAGGTCTTGGAGATAAGCAAAGGAACTTCATTCAAACTTAGGCATAGATTAATTCTCCTAGGCGAATCAAGCATTTAGATTTTCTTTGTAATTTAGAAAAAACATTCTTGTATTGTATCCAACAATTGTACTAATTTATCTTTTAAATACAATAAGTTGTAAAACATAGAGTATTTAAAAGAACAAATTATTTTGTAACAATGTCTGAAAAATTGGAGAAAGTCTTATGAAATATTCTGGTGTGAATTGAAATCCTTTACTGACAATAACTTGTAATTTTCTCTTCGCATCCTAACTGATTCTTAAAGATTCCCAATCAAGATATTTAAAACAAAATGCTCCAGTCTGGTAACTTACATTCCAAGTAATCCCAATAACTATGTAACTGCATTCCAAACAAACACGCACTATATATTCAATTTCCTGACCAAGCAAATGTTTTAAAAGATGCAAATCATCTGGTTAACCTGGATTAAACAATCATGAGTGTCCTACATGACAGTCTTAAATTTTATCTCTTGTCCCAAACAAACATGCCTTGAGAACAAACATTGTCTTTTCAGTAAACTTGAGAAAGCATGAAGACCTGTGAAAGCCAATTGGATCTTTGAGAATTCAATTCTTTTGAGAATTGCAAGAAAAACCCTAATTGTTGGTTTACTGCCACTGAAGAAAATCTGTCTGATCGATTCCTGAGCCAGCTTGAATATCGGAGAAACCCTATGGTTGTGTTTTCTATGAAAAATGGGAGGGAAAATTTTGGGGTACAACAGCTGCCCTTGTTCAATCTTCTTGAACCTTAAGAGTTAGATTGGCGAGTTTTGTCGTTCGTGACTCGAAGGTAAAAGATGATTGGACACTAGAGTGCCCATAAATTTGCACTCGGCAAAGGTGTAACTGAGGGAATGGGCTTAAAGATGCCATTTGGAGAGTATGTTAGAAACTTGTTAGAGATGGGCTTGTAGATGCCATCCAAGAATGTTTGTTGTAAATCAAAAGAATAAGCATCAGAATGGTGTCCGTATATGGAACGTATCTGAGTTGTATATGTACTTGAATCTGAATAAGTAGCAGAATGGCTTCAGTGTCTGGAGCGCATCTGAACTGTATCTGAAGGATGAACCTGAATAAGCGACATAATGGCTTCCGTGTCTGGAGCGTATATGTAATGTATCGGTACTTGGAATTTAAATAAGCGGCAGAATGGCAACCGTGTCTAGAGCATATCTAAACTGTATCTGAATGAGAAATAGAATGGCTTCCGTGTCTAGAGCGTATCTAAACTATATCTGAAACTTGAATCTGAATAAGTAGCAGAATAACTTCCGTGTCTGGATTGTATCTGTATTGTATCTTGAAATTAAGTCTGAACGAGTAACAGAATGGCAACCGTGTCTGGAGCATATATGTATTGTATCTGAAATATTTGAATATTTGTTAAAGATAGCTGTTAATCTTATCCTGAAAAGGGTAAAATGTTAGCTGAAACACAAAGTTATGTTGCATGAAATGTATGATGCAATAAATGGGTTTTATCCATGTTTATGATATATGAATGTAATGTATGCGCATGTAAGCTGATTTGTTAGATTGCTGAGGAAAATAAATCCTTGACTACTGCAGGGGAAAATAAATCCTTGACTGCTGAGGATTCCGTTGTGAGAGTAATGCCATATACTTCTTGAGGAATCTACTTGGGGAATCCATAGAATTTTAATGACTTCTACTGGGGTTTATTGACGGGAGTCTTTGTTCTGTCGAGAAGCAATAAAAACTCTGTGGAGAAAAGCTTATTCCTGTTTGGAAAAAGTTCAGGAGTTTCAGTCGTCTGCCACTCTACTGGGGAGTTACCCTAGGTTGGGGAGAAACAAAAGTTAACCGTAATCTGGTTGATTTTCAAGCTTCAAAACAACTTGCTGGGGAAACCTGGAGAAACTGGATGGTTTCCATTATGGGTTGATAGTTTGAAGTTTCGGCTCCGATGGGGATTGGTAGTTCAAAGTTTTGGCTCCGCTGGGGATTTGTAGTTCAAAGTTTTGGCTCCGATGGGGATCTTAATGACGTGCTATAGGGATTGCTCATGGAATATCCTAAAGACGTTTTCCTAATCTTTCTACCTGTTAGTAATTATTCTTTTTCACTTTGTTTATTTGTAAACAGTAATGATGTTCAAATGCATATGTTTATTAATGAATCATTGGACATTTTTGCAAATAAAAACACAAGTGTAAAGAAACAGGCAAATAGTTTTATGTACTTTGAAAGAGATATCTTTGTATTTACTTTGAATAAGTATTTTGTACGAAGGAGACAGACATCCTAGTAAGAGGATGGTGTCATAAATAAGAAAAAATTTACAAAGAAAGATAGTTATGTGTAATAATCCCATGGGGTTCCCATTCTGCTATAGCCTTTGTATCTCCGAATATCTTGTCCATTTGTTGCTTCGTCCGAAGATAATTGAATTGATCAGAAGCTCTGAGTTTGTCCATGAAGAGATTATCCTTAAAGTGATCCGATGAGACATAGTCATACGCTTTAATTCCCTAATTTTTGCCTGGACCTCCCTTTCGGGTTTTCAGTCCACCGGGAAACCCTTTTTTGCCCAAGTCGCCCTTTCAGGTTTTCAACTTGCTGGGTGTACAAATTTTTTTATTTTATCCCTAATTTTTGCCCGAACCTTTTGGTTCGCCGGGTGCCCTTGTTTTGCCTAGGTGTGTCAACCTAGCGGGTCTTTTATGCGTAATATCTTTTAACTATGTCTGCGTTCGCAGGGTGCGGCAGATCGTCGCTGTCCATGGTGGTTAAGATCATTGCCCCACCAGAAAAGATGTTCTTGATTACAAATGGTCCTTCATAGGTAGGAGTCCATTTACCCCTGGGATCACTTTGTGGCAGGATGATGCGCTTGATCACTAGATCTCCAACTTGATACACTTGGCGTCTGACTTTCTTGTTGAAAGCCTTGGTCATCCGCTTTTGATACATCTGACCATGGCAAACAGCAGTAAGTCTCTTCTCGTCAATTAAGTTCAACTGATCAAGTCGGGTTTGTATCCAATTGTCTTCACTCAAACCTGCATCCTCCATGAATCTTAAAGATGGGATCTGGACCTCAATAGGTAAAACAACCTCCATGCCATAAACTAAAGAATAAGGTGTTTCCCTAGTTGAAGTGCGAGCCGTGGTACGGTACCCATGGAGAGCACACGGTAGCATCTCATACCAGTCCTTGTAGGTGACTGTCATTTTTTAATGATCTTTTTGATGTTTTTGTTTGCAGCTTCGATAGCACCATTCATCTTTGGCCGATAGGGAGACGAATTGTGATGTTGAATTTTGAACTGTTCGCACAAGGCGGTGATCATTGTATTGTTAAGGTTTGTACCGTTATCAGTGATGATCCTTTCCGGGATACCGTACCGACAGATAAGGTTCTGCTTGATGAAGCGGGCAACAATATTCTTAGTAACGGATGCGAAGGAAGCTGCTTTGACCCACTTTGTGAAATAATCAATGGCCACTAGAATGAAGCGGTGTCCATTGGATGTTGTAGGCTTAATCTCTCCAATCATGTTGATTCCCCACATAGCAAAGGGCCAAGGAGCTATTAAGACATTTAGAGGAACCGGAGGCACGTGCACCTTGTCTGCATAGATTTGACATTTATGACAAGTTCGGGAGTGTTGATAGCAGTCTGCTTCCATGGTAGACCAGTAATAGCCTGCCCGTAGAATCTTCTTTGCCATCGTATGCCCGTTAGAGTGAGTGCCAAAGGTACCTTCATGCAATTCAACCATGATCTTTTCATCCTCAGCCTTGTCCACACAACGGAGCCATTACTCAGGAAGAACTTAGCTGAGAATCTCCTTAAGAACTTTTTGTCATTGATTGAAGCTCCTTCAGGATATTCTTGATCCTCGAGATACCTTTTGACTTCATGAAAACAAGGCTGGTCCGCTACTTCTTCGGTATTAATCTCGTGACAGTCTGCGGGTTCGTCCATCCGTTCAATGGTGATCTGGGGAGCCTCATTATCCCAATTAAGTTTAAACATGGATGACATTGTAGCTAGAGCATCTGCTAGCTGATTTTCTTCTCACGGGAAGTGCTCGAAGGTAATCTGCTCGAAATGTGGTAACAATGTCAAGACATTTTCTTTGTAAGGGATGAGGTTTGGATTCTTAGTATCCCACTCTCCTTTGATCTGACTGATGACCAAAGCTGAGTCCTCAAACACAAGTAAAGAATTGATTCCCAAGTCTATGGCAGCCTTGAGTCCAAAGATGCATGCTTCATATTCTGCCATGTTGTTCGTACAGTTGAAGCAAAGTCTGGCTGTGAAAGGAGTATGGAAACCTTCTGGAGATATAAGCACAACGTCGATACCGTTTCCAAGTGCATTGGATGCCCCATCAAAGTACATAGTCCATCGGGATCCTTGTTCAGGTCCGTCATATGGTCTGAAATCTTCAACATTGTCCAATGTCATGATGTCTTTGTCAGGGAAGTCAAACTTCATGGATTGATAATCTTCTACAACTTGATGGGCCAGATGATCAGCTAGCACACTCCCCTTTATAGCTTTTTGAGTCGTGTACTGTATGTCGTATTCCGTTAGGATCATCTGCCATCTAGCTATCCTTCCAGACAAAGCAGGTTTTTTGAAGATGTATTTGAACGGATCCATCTTATATATCAGCAAAGTGGTATGGGTCAACATGTACTGCCTTAGCCGGCGAGCAGCCCATACCAAAGCGCAACAAGTTTTCTCGAGCAGTGAATATCTTGTTTCACAGTCAGTAAACTTTTTTTTAAGGTAATAAATAGCATGCTCTTTTCGGCCAGACTCGTCATGCTGCCCCAATACGCACCCCATTAAATTCTCTAGGACGGTCAGATACATGATTAGCGATCTTCCTTCGACTGATGGAATCAAGACGGGAGGATCTTGTAAATACTCCTTGATTTTGTCAAAAGCAATTTGGCATTCGTCATTCCATCTTACTACCTGATCTTTGTTCAACAGCTTGAAGATTGGCTCACAGGTAGATGTTAAGTGAGAAATTAACCTAGCAATGTAGTTTAGGCGTCCCAAGAACCCTCTGACTTCCTTCTCAGTGCGAGGAGCAGGCATTTCTTGTATCACTTTGACTTTGGCAGGATCAACCTCGATGCCTTTTTTGTTGACAATGAAACCTAAGAGCTTACCAGACCGGACTCCGAATGTGCACTTGTTTGGATTCAATCTTAGCTTGTACTCCTTCAACCTGACAAACAGCTTTTGCAAGTGATCAAGGTGTTCTTCTTCAGTTTTTGATCGGGCTATCATGTCATCTACGTAGACCTCTATCTCATGATGTATCATATCATGAAACAAAACTACCATGGCACGTTGATAGGTTGCCCCGGCATTCTTCAGTCCGAATGGTATCACTTTGTAGCAGAACATACCCCACTGTGTGACAAAAGTAGTTTTCTCCATGTCTTCAGGTGCCATTTTGATCTGGTTGTAACCTGAGAATCTGTCCATGAAAGAAAATACTTTGTGCTGAGCTGTATTATCAACCAGGATGTCGATGTGTGGAAGTGGAAAATCATCTTTAGGGCTGGCCCTGTTTAAATCTCTGTAATCCATGCAAATCCGAACTTTGTCGTCCTTTTTAGGCACGGGCACAATGTTAGCAACCCATGGGGGATAGGAAGTAACAGCCTGAAATCCAGCATTGAACTGCTTCATAACTTCTACTTTGATCTTTTCCAATTGTCAGGTCTCATGCGGCAGACTTTCTGTTTCACCAGTGGACAGTCTTCTCTTGTGGGTAGACGGTGTACCATAATTTCTGTATCGAGTCCCAGCATGTCTTCATATGACCAGGCAAAGATCTCAACATAATCATGCAACAGCTGAATTAAGCGCTCCTTGACACTCGGCTCTAGATTGGCACCCGCTTTGATTTCCTTTCTGTCTTCCTCATTACCCAAGTTGATTGTATCCAACAGCTCCTCGTGAGGCATAATAGCCCTTTCCTAAGTCTAGCCAATTCCCTTGGAACCTCAAAATCTTCCTCACCTTCGTATTCGGCTTGGTAGATCAGATCTTCAGAGTCACTGAAGGCTATAGCAGTATCGTTACCCATGGGATCCGGAATGGAAGGGTACCTGCATTTGTGAGTGTGGGTGTGTGTAAGGGTATAGCCATCTTAAAACAACAAAATGTAAAAGAAAGACAATGAGCACAAAAGGTTTATATATGAAAAAGCATCCATGATTCATTGAAATGACATATGAAAATGAAATAAGAACCCTTACAAATGGACCATTGCGCCTCGGGTAAGACACAAGGTTGAAAAAGTATGATTTGTTTGTGAATTATTACAGTCCAACAGAAATGTAAAAGGTAAATTACTGTGGTATGAAGGTAATCGGAACAAAGTATTTGGCTTCCCAGTTGCACAGTCCTCCGCCAACAGTAGGAAAAATCCAGTCTTCCAAGCTGCCCTCTTCTTCACTGTCCTCTAGTGCATTAAACCCTTGGTGACTGAGCTTCACAGGTGGCCCTCCGGCACGGGTGTGGCACACGGCCTTCTGAGCACTCGAAGTAAATCCCAGGCCAAACTTGTCTGATTTGTAGGGAAAGTCTGGAAGCTGACCCCAGATGGTGGATCCGCCTTCTTCCACCACTGCCCTTGCATCTTTTAGTGAAGACATCCGAGGTAGAGGTCTTGTGATCACAGGAGTTAAGGATACTGCCTTGGTCGCTGCTATTTCCTGAGAAACTTCTTCAAAATGTTGGAAAGGGGTTTCAATGAATTCGCCATCCAATTCTACATATCGAAAAGAATTTAGATGATTGATCATGTATTCCTCTTCACCATGAACAATTATGATTTTCCCTTGGATAGGGTACTTGAGCATTTGATGCAGAGTGGAAGTGACAGCTCCAGCATTGTGAATCCAAGGTCTTCCTAATAAACAAGAGTAAGAAGGACGGATGTCCATCACGTAGAATGTTGAATTGAACATTTCGGTACCTACCTTAATTGGGATGTCCACCTCTCCATGGACCATCCTTTTAGAGCCGTCGAAAGCTCTCACAATGATATTGCTGGGTTTCAGAGTTAGGCCTTCACAATCCAACCTATCCAAGGCTTTCTTTGGCAAGACGTTTAGAGATGATCCAGTATCAACCAATACATGGGCTAGGGTGGTTCCCCTACACTCCACCGAGACATGTAGTGCATCGTTGTGTTTTCTCCCTTTTGAGGTTAAGTCAGCATCGGAGAAACCCAAGCCATTGTCAGCTGTTAAACTGGCCACACACTCTTGGAATTGATCAGCCGAAGTCTCTTGGGGCACATGAGCCGTCTTCAAAAAATTTACCAAAGCTTTAGCATGTGCCTCAGAGCAAAGCAGCAATGCTAACATAGAGATTTTGGAGGGGGTCTGCCCCAGTTGTTCGACCATATCATAATCACTTTTCTTAATGATCCTCAGGATTTCTTCCATCTCCTTCTTGGGTGTCTCAGGAATAGCTAGTGGTTGAGCCTTCGTCAAGACATGCTCCTCTTGAACATTCTTTCCTTTATTCTCAACAGCGGAAGTAGGGATAGGCATTGTATTATCATTGTTGGTGGGTACACTTGCAGGTGTAATCACTGGTACAACTGTAATCTTCGGAACAACCACGGGTCCAGAGACTGCCTTTGGAGGGACAATCTCTGGAGAGAAAATTCTCCCACTGCGGGTAATTTTGCTTGTTCCGGCAATGTTACTGATGTCGAAATTGTCTTCTTCAGAACTCTCTTCATCGGCAGTCTGTTCAATCTGTTTGACACCATGGTAGTAGATTTCTCCACCATAGTTCCATGGTACCGTCTTATTTGATTTGTATGGGGTTGGCCCGGGCATTGTTATCTTCAACCGAGTAGTCATATGAGTGGATGTAATCCTAACGGGTTTTTTAGGAACCCTGGAAGGATTGGCGTATATGGTTATTATTGAAACTTCTGGAACTGGAATGGGTGAAATAAGAGCTTTCTCAAACAAGATTTCCTGGTTATCAATCAGTTGTTGGATACCTTTCTTCAACAGAGGACAGTCAAATAATGAGGATAGGCAAGTATGGCAATCTTGGCCACAACCTGGGAACACCCCAGCTTTCAACAAATTTAACTTGATGGTTAGGAGAGGAGTCAATAAATCATCCACGGTGTCAACAAACAAGTCTTCCTCAACAGCGCTGGCATTGTGTCTATGCCTAGGCATTGGAGCAGAGATAACATTCGGTTTTTCAGGAGCTTCAAATTCAACTTCCTTTGCGTCAATCAGATCTTGAATTTTATTCTTCAGGGCCCAACAATTGCCAGTGTCGTGCCCTGGGCTCTCCGAATGGTAAGCGCACCTGGCGTTCGGATGGTAGTGGGGAGATGCAGTATTAGGATTTTTAGGGGCCTCTTTTAGCATGGCCAAATTCAACTTCAAAAGATATGGTAAGACTTGAGCTGGAGTCATGTTTATCTTGGTGAATTGCCTTACTGGCCTTTCCACCCTTTGCGGATTGTTTCTCGGCTGGTCATTTCTCGGCTGATTGTTTCTTGGTTGGTCTGATGCAGACTTTTGAATCATAACGGCCCCCACCATTGATCGGCGCTCGTTTCTTCTCTGACTTCTCTGTGAATAGGCAGCAGACTCTTCCTTCTTTCCTGTGAAGGGCTTTTTAACAACAGCAGAGGCAGATGTGTCTTTCTGAATTTTCCCGCTTCTTATGCCGACTTCTATCCTCTCACCAGTTAAAATCAACTCAGTGAACCCCGCAGAGGAGCTTCCAATCAGATGATTAAAGAATGGTCCTGACAGAGTTCCCAGAAACATGTCCACTAGCTCCCTTTCAGATAAAGGTGGTTGCACCCTTCCGGCTAAATCCCTCAATTTTTGGGCGTAGTCTTTGAATCCCTCATTTGACACCATGGCTATACTCTAGAGTTGAGTACGGGTTGGTGCCAAGTCGGCGTTGTATTGATACTGTTTATAGAAGGCGGCTGCCAAGTCTTACCAATTATGCACATCATACCTCTCCAACTGGTAGAACCAATCAAGCTGCATTCCTGCCAAACTGTCTTGGAAAAAGTGGACCCACAAATCTTTGTCAGCAGAATGCAGTTGAATTTTCCTGACATAAGATCGTAGGTGAATCTTGGGACAAGACACCCCATCGTACTTGGCAAATAGTGGCACTTTAAACTTCGGAGGGATTACAATTTCAGATACCAACCCTAACTCCTCAAAGTCCAGCCCCGATACTCTCTACACTTCCATAGCAGCTAGACGCTCTTCCAGGTTTTTGTATTTGTCATCGACCGGAGGGTATTGTTGTTCAGAGTAGTCCTCTTCTTCCTCTTCTTCAGCTTCAGAATCTGAAGGCACTGCAGTCTCTTTACCTTTTCTTTCCCCTTCCTCAGAGGTTGATGGAAAATCCAAGGCCCTTCTGGCTTGTCCTTCAAACCTTCTGCCCATGTGTTATACCCCAAAATTTGCCCTCCCATATTCCTCAAGAAATTGCCAAGCCAAGCTACAAAATTCCCCAAGGGTTGTGCAGTGCAACAGTCTCCCATACAGTCAAAATTAGGGTTTTGAGTTTGATCAAGAAAAGGAGGTTTTCAAGGACCCAATCAAGTCTCATATGCCTACAAACATGGTCAAGCATCCTCATATCAAGTTTCAAGGCATTCAGCTCAAAATTGCACAGTCAAAACCCTAAATTGCACTACAGTCAACTGTAGGGGCAAAATGGTCATTTGACAGTCAAAAGTTCAAATTTTTGGTCAACATATCATTTTGAAGCCACAAACATCATTTGATCAATGCTTGATCATGATTCTCAAAGTTTGGCTCAGAAAATCATCAAAGATGCAAAAGTTGCTATATTTGGACAGCTGAAAAAGTCAACTGAAATTGACCAGGGCATAACTTTCACATGGATTATCAGAAAAATTCCATCCAAAGCTCATTTTGAAGAGAAAGACATTTCCTACAACTCATCTTCATATTCCAAGTCCAAGAAATGCTCTCACAAAAAGTTATCAATTTCAACATTACAGGTCATTTTCAAAAGTCAACAAAAAAGGACTTTAAGTCAAAGACCATAACTTGAGATTGGTAAATCAAAATGACATGGGACCAAAGACATTGGTTAAAGGACTCAAAGACCTTTCCAAAATGTCCAAGAACATGTGAAAAGCTTAAAAATTGAGCAAGTTATGCCTTGTAGAAGTTGGGAAATTTTTGTGAAATGGCAAAAGTCAACTATCCTTGAAAGTCCAATTTTGACAAAAGGGCCCCATTTTTCTCACTTTGTCCATCCTTGTCATGCCACACACGTGGCCCATGGTTGATTTCAAGACCAAATGTTGACTTTTTTATTTTATTTAATTTTTGATGATTTAATTCATTTTAATTCATTGAAAATTCAAATAAAATTTAAAAAGCAATGAAATGGTGTCAAATGAATTTGGACAAGTTCTATACATCATGAACCAACTCAAAAATCAGGCCAAGGTTCATTTACACACTAGGTCTAGGTTTTGGCTAGAAAATAGGAAAAATGGTTAATGGATGAAACCCTAATGCCAATTCTTTCTCAAGCATGGATTAAGGAGAGATAGCAAGCCAAGTCTATTCCATAATGATCATTGAGTCAAACCCTAACCCTAGTGCAGCAAGAAACTCGTTCAAAAGGCATTTGGACATTTGAAATTTTGGACATAAAAGGCAAAACTGATTTCAATGCTAGAGATGCTTTGAAGCCAAAATTTTTGTACCAATAGCTTCCTGAGACAATTTGGAACGTATTTCAATTCATAACAACACTCAAAGCTCTTTGAACTGGTAGCTACCATCCAAACTGCACAGCAAAATTTTTGAATTCGTATTCTTGATTCTAAGCACCCTTTTGCATTTTTAACTACATATTCATACTCACAATGATGTTTCCAAACTGACCAATGCATTTGATTTCATTTTTGTGCCATAAATTGGAACTTGCCATTTTCGAATTCTAGGGTTCCTGTGTTCTTAAATTGGGGATTTTGAGTATAAGAAAAATTAGAACTCAGAAGCACCATGGTTGAATCCAGTGCCTCAAGACGAAAACATCTTGACCCTCGCGATTAATTTCTGATGCACACAGCTCTATTCGCTATTTTTTCAAATGTGGCCTAATGAAACGCGTAAGAAAGCGTTGCCTTTGGGTTTTGTTTACAGGGACGTGAAGAAGATGAAGAGGTGGCATGCTGTCATTCGTCCATTCAAAGTTCGCGCGCTTCAAGTCATTAGCGTGTAGCTTTTATTTTATATGATTTATTTGTTTATTATATAACGAATGAACTAACTGGCTCAGATGGCAAGCAAGCGCGTGATTAATGCATAAGACCTGGGTTCGATCCCCAGGTCTACTTCACTTCAATATTATTTTTCATGTTAAGGTTCCATGCAGCGCTCATATAAGGGCTCACCATGCACTGCAGAATCAATTCATCCACGTGTCCCAGGGCCTCAGATCCATGGCTAAGGTGAAGAGTGCACCATACATCAAGTCAATAGGCGTGCACAGGATTTCAAAAGTCAACAAATGGCCAGCAATTGGGCCAGGCCTCTCAAAATTGCACCTCCAAATTCAAATCCACACCCCCTGGTTCTATCTTTTTTCTTTCTTTTCTAATTTTCTTTATATTTTATTATTTTTAATTTTACTTGTGTTTTATTTTCTGATTTAATTAATTTTTACAAAAAAATATAAAAAAAAACATTAAAAATACAGAAAAGACAAAAAAAATATAATTAATTTTGATTCTTCTTTTTAATAAATTAAAATATAACTCATTTAGTTTAATTAGGTCTTAGTTTTAATTTTAATTCTTTTTTCATAATAAAAATCCAAAAAATGTAGAATTAGGTTAATTATTAATTTTTATATCCTTTTTAATTTTTTCCTTTTTTCTCACAATATTATTATTTATTATTTATTTTCTATAAATCAAAAATTGTATATAAATTGATTTAGAATTTAATTAGGTTAGAAATTAAATCTTTTTCATAATAAACTTAAAAAATGATAGAACTAGGATTTTAATTTTAATTAACTTTTCTCTTTTTTCTTTTAAACCTAAAAAACACAAAAACATTATTTTTCATTTAATTTTTAATTTTTAAATTCCTTGATTATTTTAATTATCTGTTAAAGGGTCCAATGCCCTATTTTTGTTTAGTCTTTATTTCGCGCATTTATTTTATATTGTTTAAATACCTCTGTATATGCCCCAAAGCCTTGTAATGAGTTTAGATCTATTTCTCGCACTTTTTATTTTATTCGCTTTATTTATTTTCAGTCAAATCGGGTTCGGTTTTTTTGGCGATGTGGACCCGCGCCGGTTGTAATAGTTAGATTTATTTTCTCGCAAATATAACTGTTAATAAATATGCATGAAAGAATGAATGCCCGATAATAAAATTGAACCGTTAGATCACCAATGCATGACAAGACAAACAATGAACTGAAAATGACACACAATTCGCACACACCACCCCTAGGGTACGCCTCACTGTTGCCTTTCGAAAGGTGGTCATCGAGTAGAAAACGTCTTAGTAAGTCCTCATGGTCCGGGAACCTGGCATGAGGGTAGCTTCTAAGGTGTTTTCCCATTGCTCCGGTGATCACCACGTCCCTAAAACTCGAATTGACCCGAACACCTCCAACGGTGGTGCTACCTACCTCTCAATGGTGGGATGGCACTACCTTAAAGGACATTTACACAGACTAATTCCTTAGGGTAGGTAGGTTCTCAAGGGTACTTGCTCTAATTTCAAAACAAAATCAAAACATCTTTTCACACCGACACACTTTCAAAAAACTTTCAAAACAAACTTTTCAAACACTCTGACGTACGAGTTGAACTGAAACTTTTCAAAGAATATTTTTGAAACCCACATTGAAAAGCAAGCAAACATTTTTGAAAACACATTGAGCAAGTACCTAAGAGCCCATGGATAACCATGGATAGAAAGGGTGCTAACACCTTCCCTTTCTATAACCTACCTCCCGAACCGAGAGCGATCTCTTAAAAGGAATTTTTCTGTGCTTTTGTCCTTTCCATTTGGAGAAAATAAAAGACGGTGGCGACTCTTGCTTACCGCGACATTTCGCGAACCAGCTTTAAAACAGTCAGTTCCAGATCCACCGATCACAGAACTGGCGACTCTGCTGGGGACGATTTTAAAGTGAGGTGTACCTTAGGACTAAGATCACTGTGTTTTCAATTGCTTTCCTTGTATGCTTTAAAATTGTGGGTTGCTTGGGAGTTCTATAGATCCTAACCCGGATCTGGGGGATACCTTTTAGAAAGTAGCAACAAGGCTGTGAGGGAACTGTGCGGGGTATACCGACATGGTTGAAACAGTCTGCTACGTTGATGTGGCACTTTGGTGTGTACCGGTAACCCTTGAGTCAGTCAAGGAGAGTATGGGGCCTCCATGTGGTGTCATGAAGCATCAACAGACCTTAGGAACCTTAATTGAACCATCTTGGCCTCTTTAGGGTAGTGAGATAACTGACTTTGGTGCAGTCCGAGGTTGGTTGATACTCGATACTACACTCAATTGAGGGTTGCTTTCCTGGAATATTTCGGTCGCCAGTTCAGTGGCTAAATCGAAACGATGAACAATGAAAGCAATCCCGTGATATTGGGAACCTTAGAACCCGGTTACTTTGATTAGGACAGGTTGAACCCACCAACTTCAAGAGGGTACTACCCAGACCCCATGCTGGCCTAAACCTAAGGGCTCTCTCTTGTGTGCCTTGTGTGCCTTCCTACTTGAACTACTTGCATGCTTATTACCTGACCTTTGTCTCTTGCAGGTTGTGTTTGTAGTCCTTAATTAGGACTCATAACAGGGTATCCTAAGTTTCTTGCAGGTTTTTGCAGTCCTTAATTGGGACTCATAACAGGGTTACTCACATTACCCCATACATATCATGACATCATACCATTGCATACATCCTAACCCATTTCAAGGATCTCAAGGGCCTGTGATACAGGTCATATAAATCAAACATCTAGCAAGGGGCAAAGAGGATTTATTTTCCTCTAGCCAATGTTGTCAGAGGCTATGACCCACTTGATATGGTGAGCTCTGACTCCTGAAGAAAGTTCCCTAACCAAGGTTGTTTGGAAATCAAAATCAGACATGATGACTAAAGTCAGAGGCTATGACCCACTGGATATGGTGAGCCTTTGACCCTTTGAAGAGGGACTCTCCATAATATGCAGTTCCTTCAATCAAGTTACCGGACCCAAATTCTAACAAATTTTCTTGTTTATCCCGTGAGATCCTTGAAAACATTGCATGCATGTCATACATATCATTGCATAACAGGTATCCTTGTTGCAGGTCACTTACCTTTCCCGCTGTTTATTTCAGCAATGGCTTCCCAACCAGACAACCAGGGCCTTCTTGCTCAAGAGACCCGGTTCGGGGAAATCCTCTTGAATCTATCCAAGGGGCAGGAGGAGCTAAGGACACTTCTCATGGAGACTCTAGTCAGGAACAGCGCTGAGGATGAAGGGCTGAAACACCTACAAGCGGAGATGGATGCAATGAAAGCCCAGATGCTGGGGCAGAGGAATGCCATTCAAGGTTTAGCTCAAAGACAAGATGAGCTTCGGTTTCTCGTCAACCAACTGCTTCAGGGTAATCAACTGGGGCAAACATCTAAGGGTAAAAAGCCAATCATCGTCCAACCATCTTTGAGACAAAGAGGCGAGGAAAAAGCTCCTCATATGGCTCCAGTATCACCAATTCAGTATCAACCTCACCAGCTTCAGACAGACAAGCCCAAAAGGCAATTCACCAAGCTCAGCGTGTCGCTGCCTCAAGCCTTACAACAACTGCTGAGGTTGAACTTGGTAACTCTAAAGGATCCTCCTAAGAATCCCAACAGGACACTCTCAAGATATGACCCCAACGCTCACTGCGCTTATCATTCTGACAGTCCGGGGCATGCCACAGAGGACTGTTGGACTCTGAAAAATAAAATCCAGGACCTGATTGAGGAAGGAGCTGTGGAATTCACCCAGGATGGCCGGGCTGAGTTCTTCTACTACCCCTGCAAGACTCACCATTTGGAGTGACAAATCCTGAGACTGGAAAACCTTTGTTCATTTGAATGTTCAAGTTGCAATTTCCTTTTGTTCAAACATTTATTCATGTTAAACATTGTTATCACATTAATGCATCGCTTATGTCTATTTTGAAACAATATATTCGTATTCACTATACGCAAGTTATTTTCATATTTGTTCTGATGTCAACTCTTTCAATCAATAATTCTAAGCCTCTTGAGGGAGGATGACGAAAATGATACCATAATCTACAGTATGCTTTTGAACAGACCCCGCTGATGAGGTACAGGCATTGTTTCAATTCCTAAACACTGGAGTAATAAGGAAGATAATCCCTCGTCAACCCCTTTGAGCCAAAGAAGTAGGAGTTTTTCTTTTCGAAAATTAAAACCCTTAATCATAACCTGGGGCAGGGTAGTCTTCTCAGTTGATCCAAGTGCATAACGAATGGCACCAAAGATGATCCTTACGAAAAACAGTGATGGTTCAGAACAATCAAAGGACAGGCGGTCATTATCAAAAAAAATCATAAACGAAAAGCCCAAGAAGTCAAAACCTATAAAAAGGGACTGGGGCATCCCGCTGATTGTAATTCTAAAAAGAAACAGTTCAGGCAAAAATAGGGATAACCAAAAAAATCAGACAAGAAAGAGGTCATACAAACCCTCAACAAAAACAAAAATGACTGCCTATTTAAAATAAATTGTCAACATTCGAACCATCGCTGGTATATCAAAGCAAAGACTCAAACAAGGTCTAACGTAGGATCAACTGGGTTTAGGTTTAGAGAATATCACGAAGAACGGGTGGGTACAAATAATTTGAGCCTTTACCCTTTGTTTCTTAAACCATGAACCATGCCACGTTATAACCCTCAAAAGTCCTAGCTGAAGCACGGGTTAGTTCGAAAGCCTACTGTTACGAAAGGTATCCTGACTCCTGAAGACCTACGGTAAATACAGAGTTGACATCATGTTTTACAAACATTCACATGTTTTATGAAAAAATGCATTTTCAAAATCTTCAAGACAGACATAAGCTTTGCATTTTTAACATAACTCTGTTTGCATATGACTCTTTGTGTGAACAGCAAGGAAATTCGCACGACGAATGCCTAATGAATAGAAGTACCTCCAATCAAGGGGCATGGCATGACTATTGTCCATCATCTGGGGCAGTTAAGTCAAGATCCGGAGAATCTCTCAAAAGGCCAAAAAGTCTGGGGCAAATCTCTGCATGAGTCACTTGGGGCAATCCAGCAACGAATCTTGCACGGTCAGACACCTTCTGACAATATGGTGACACCACCAGCCTGGGGCAAATCTCCGTCTAAGTCACTTGGGGCATTTCAACAACGAATCTGGCCTGATCAAACACCTTCTGGTGGCATGACGAAACAATTTCTAACAGGGGCAATTCCCTACATGCTGAAAGCACGGACATAGTCGAAAAATACTACGCACAATCAAAGACCCGCTAGGTTGACACACCTAGGCAAAAATAAGGGCTTCCCGGCGAACCAAAAGGGTTCGGGCAAAAACAAGGGATGAATATAAAAAAAAAAAAAACTGTACACCCGGCAAGTCGAAAACCTGAAAAGGCGGCTTGGGCAAAAATGGGTATCCCGGTGGACTGAAAACCCGAAAGGGCGGTCCAGGCGAAAGTTAGGGATCAAAGCGTACGACTATGTCCTGTCATCTCGTCACCTGCCTACCAGAAGAAGGTTTAACCCTCAACAATTATCAGCATCCCACATGTGCCTCCCCCTATAGAAACAGGGGCAATAACGGATGGTTTAAGCAATCTGATTGTTTCCGTCCTCCAAGGTACCAAGGTAGGTCCAGCTAAAGAACATGATCAGTACATCTTAATTCCCCAGAGAGTAAATGCATTCTTCTCCAAGCAGAGTTGATAAGTCTCAAGGAAATTGGGTGTCCTCCCGTAGATCCCAATATTCCCCGGTAGCATATACTCTTAACAAGCATCCCCGGCAGTCTTGGTCTGAAGATTGTTCCCCGGCGGCATATATCAACATTCAAAGGAATCACTTCCCCAGCCTATCTTAAATTCCCCAGGAGAGTCCCATCCAAGTTCCCCAGGAAAGATGGAATTCATCTCCCCAAGCAGTAAGCTTATCCCCAGTAAATTCTGGAAGCTTATCCTTCACAGGACACGAACGCGTCGTCTGGCTTGATTTAAAGAGTTATTTCCTTAACAGGATATAACTGGGTTATCCTCAGCCAAAAGCCAAGGGAAGGTCGTCGTCAACGTAGTTCTTTCCTATCCCCAGCGAAGTCTATTCACACTTCCAATACAACAATGGTATCCCCAACAGAGTTACTATCAACATTCAGCGAGGCATCACTCTTCCCACAGAGTATTGCTTTCCAGCATGACGCTAGAGTATCTTTTCTCCCCGCAGAATCTCCCATTCGCCAAGTTTATTCCGCAACGGAGTCATCTTCTCCTACCGGTATCCTTGCAGTTATCATCCCCAGTGGAAGCAAAATCTATCCTTCGACATCAGCCCAGGATACGATTTCCCGGCACCCGTCAAGGATTCATTTTCCTGGACGAAAACATACATAAAACATCACATACATCATTATAGCATGCATAACGCACTGCATCATACAAATCTCATTTATGTTGAGAACATCATTGCTTGATCCATATCATGCATTGCACATGACTGACTTTTATCTTTCAGGGAAAATTCAGTTAAGTTCTCAAGACATTTCAAGACCTAGACTGGTTCAGTCAAAGGCCTCCTCTGGTTCAGTTAAATCGTCCCAAGATTTTCCTGATTGCTTATCCAGTGGAAGACATTTCAAGACCTAGACTGGTTCAGTCAAAGGCCTTCTCTGGTTCAGTCAGATCGACCTAAGATCTTCCTGATGCTTATCCCTTTGAAGACATTTCAAGACCTAGACTTATTCAGTCAAAGGCCTTCTCTGGTTCAGTTAAATCGTCCCAAGATTTTCCTGATTGCTTATCCCTTTGAAGACATTTCAAGACCTAGACTTATTCAGTCAAAGGCCTCCTCTGGTTCGGTTAAATCGTCCCAAGATTTTCCTGATTGCTTATCCAGTGGAAGACATTTCAAGACCTAGACTGGTTCAGTCAAAGGCCTCCTCTGGTTCAGTTAAATCGTCCCAAGATTTTCCTGATTGCTTATCCAGTGGAAGACATTTCAAGACCTAGACTGGTTCAGTCAAAGGCCTTCTCTGGTTCAGTCAGATCGACCTAAGATCTTCCTGATGCTTATCCCTTTGAAGACATTTCAAGACCTAGACTTATTCAGTCAAAGGCCTTCTCTGGTTCAGTTAAATCGTCCCAAGATTTTCCTGATTGCTTATCCCTTTGAAGACATTTCAAGACCTAGACTTATTCAGTCAAAGGCCTCCTCTGGTTCGGTTAAATCGTCCCAAGATTTTCCTGATTGCTTATCCAGTGGAAGACATTTCAAGACCTAGACTGGTTCAGTCAAAGGCCTCCTCTGGTTCAGTTAAATCGTCCCAAGATTTTCCTGATTGCTTATCCAGTGGAAGACATTTCAAGACCTAGACTGGTTCAGTCAAAGGCCTCCTCTGGTTCAGTTAAATCGTCCCAAGATTTTCCTGATTGCTTATCCAGTGGAAGACATTTCAAGACCTAGACTGGTTCAGTCAAAGGCCTTCTCTGGTTCAGTCAGATCGACCTAAGATCTCCCTGATGCTTATCCCTTTGAAGACATTTCAAGACCTAGACTTATTCAGTCAAAGGCCTTCTCTGGTTCAGTTAAATCGTCCCAAGATTTTCCTGATTGCTTATCCCT
The DNA here is from genome assembly GCA_948472305.1 of Vicia faba. Classification (NCBI taxonomy): domain Eukaryota; kingdom Viridiplantae; phylum Streptophyta; class Magnoliopsida; order Fabales; family Fabaceae; genus Vicia; species Vicia faba. The sequence goes on from OX451735.1 coordinate 316,740,776, forward strand.
TTGAAGACATTTCAAGACCTAGACTTATCCAGTCAAAGGCCTTCTCTGGTTCAGTTAAATCGTCCCAAGATTTTCCTGATTGCTTATCCCTTTGAAGACATTTCAAGACCTAGACCGGTTCAGTTAAATCGTCCCAAGATTTTCCTGATTGCTTATCCAGTCAAAGGCCTCCTCTGGTTCGGTTAAATCGTCCCAAGATTTTCCTGATTGCTTATCCAGTGGAAGACATTTCAAGACCTAGACTTATCCAGTCAAAGGCCTCTCTGGTTCAGTCAGATCGACCTTAAGATCTCTCTGATTCTTATTCCAGTAGAAGACACCCCAGATTTTTCTCAACGAGCGTTGTTGAAGTTAAAAGTCGCTCAAGACTCTCCTACCATTCATGCTAAGGAAATAATCATCCCTGGTTCTTTCATCGCCGTTTGAAGCTCCAGACTCAGCTCCTGTAACTTGTCAGGACATATCTATACCAAGCATCTAAAATCAGCTCCTGCAACGTGTCAGGTACTCATTTTCTCTTTTGCAGGTATGCAGGTTCTCGCTAAGGAATCTCCTACGCGATCAACATCCAGATGGCATCTATAAGCCCATCATCCTATCCAGCACTCTCCAAATGGCATCTATAAGCCCATTCCCATCATTGCTAACATGTGAGCGCAAATTTCCGGGCACTCTAGTGTCCAATCATCTTTTACCCTCGGATTACAAAAGGCACGTCAGCCAATCTCCATCCTCAGGTCTAAGAAGATTGAACAGGGGCAACTGTTATACCCCAAAATTTGCCCTCCCATATTCCTCAAGAAATTGCCAAGCCAAGCTACAAAATTCCCCAAGGGTTGTGCAGTGCAACAGTCTCCCATACAGTCAAAATTAGGGTTTTGAGTTTGATCAAGAAAAGGAGGTTTTCAAGGACCCAATCAAGTCTCATATGCCTACAAACATGGTCAAGCATCCTCATATCAAGTTTCAAGGCATTCAGCTCAAAATTGCACAGTCAAAACCCTAAATTGCACTACAGTCAACTGTAGGGGCAAAATGGTCATTTGACAGTCAAAAGTTCAAATTTTTGGTCAACATATCATTTTGAAGCCACAAACATCATTTGATCAATGCTTGATCATGATTCTCAAAGTTTGGCTCAGAAAATCATCAAAGATGCAAAAGTTGCTATATTTGGACAGCTGAAAAAGTCAACTGAAATTGACCAGGGCATAACTTTCACATGGATTATCAGAAAAATTCCATCCAAAGCTCATTTTGAAGAGAAAGACATTTCCTACAACTCATCTTCATATTCCAAGTCCAAGAAATGCTCTCACAAAAAGTTATCAATTTCAACATTACAGGTCATTTTCAAAAGTCAACAAAAAAGGACTTTAAGTCAAAGACCATAACTTGAGATTGGTAAATCAAAATGACATGGGACCAAAGACATTGGTTAAAGGACTCAAAGACCTTTCCAAAATGTCCAAGAACATGTGAAAAGCTTAAAAATTGAGCAAGTTATGCCTTGTAGAAGTTGGGAAATTTTTGTGAAATGGCAAAAGTCAACTATCCTTGAAAGTCCAATTTTGACAAAAGGGCCCCATTTTTCTCACTTTGTCCATCCTTGTCATGCCACACACGTGGCCCATGGTTGATTTCAAGACCAAATGTTGACTTTTTTATTTTATTTAATTTTTGATGATTTAATTCATTTTAATTCATTGAAAATTCAAATAAAATTTAAAAAGCAATGAAATGGTGTCAAATGAATTTGGACAAGTTCTATACATCATGAACCAACTCAAAAATCAGGCCAAGGTTCATTTACACACTAGGTCTAGGTTTTGGCTAGAAAATAGGAAAAATGGTTAATGGATGAAACCCTAATGCCAATTCTTTCTCAAGCATGGATTAAGGAGAGATAGCAAGCCAAGTCTATTCCATAATGATCATTGAGTCAAACCCTAACCCTAGTGCAGCAAGAAACTCGTTCAAAAGGCATTTGGACATTTGAAATTTTGGACATAAAAGGCAAAACTGATTTCAATGCTAGAGATGCTTTGAAGCCAAAATTTTTGTACCAATAGCTTCCTGAGACAATTTGGAACGTATTTCAATTCATAACAACACTCAAAGCTCTTTGAACTGGTAGCTACCATCCAAACTGCACAGCAAAATTTTTGAATTCGTATTCTTGATTCTAAGCACCCTTTTGCATTTTTAACTACATATTCATACTCACAATGATGTTTCCAAACTGACCAATGCATTTGATTTCATTTTTGTGCCATAAATTGGAACTTGCCATTTTCGAATTCTAGGGTTCCTGTGTTCTTAAATTGGGGATTTTGAGTATAAGAAAAATTAGAACTCAGAAGCACCATGGTTGAATCCAGTGCCTCAAGACGAAAACATCTTGACCCTCGCGATTAATTTCTGATGCACACAGCTCTATTCGCTATTTTTTCAAATGTGGCCTAATGAAACGCGTAAGAAAGCGTTGCCTTTGGGTTTTGTTTACAGGGACGTGAAGAAGATGAAGAGGTGGCATGCTGTCATTCGTCCATTCAAAGTTCGCGCGCTTCAAGTCATTAGCGTGTAGCTTTTATTTTATATGATTTATTTGTTTATTATATAACGAATGAACTAACTGGCTCAGATGGCAAGCAAGCGCGTGATTAATGCATAAGACCTGGGTTCGATCCCCAGGTCTACTTCACTTCAATATTATTTTTCATGTTAAGGTTCCATGCAGCGCTCATATAAGGGCTCACCATGCACTGCAGAATCAATTCATCCACGTGTCCCAGGGCCTCAGATCCATGGCTAAGGTGAAGAGTGCACCATACATCAAGTCAATAGGCGTGCACAGGATTTCAAAAGTCAACAAATGGCCAGCAATTGGGCCAGGCCTCTCAAAATTGCACCTCCAAATTCAAATCCACACCCCCTGGTTCTATCTTTTTTCTTTCTTTTCTAATTTTCTTTATATTTTATTATTTTTAATTTTACTTGTGTTTTATTTTCTGATTTAATTAATTTTTACAAAAAAATATAAAAAAAAACATTAAAAATACAGAAAAGACAAAAAAAATATAATTAATTTTGATTCTTCTTTTTAATAAATTAAAATATAACTCATTTAGTTTAATTAGGTCTTAGTTTTAATTTTAATTCTTTTTTCATAATAAAAATCCAAAAAATGTAGAATTAGGTTAATTATTAATTTTTATATCCTTTTTAATTTTTTCCTTTTTTCTCACAATATTATTATTTATTATTTATTTTCTATAAATCAAAAATTGTATATAAATTGATTTAGAATTTAATTAGGTTAGAAATTAAATCTTTTTCATAATAAACTTAAAAAATGATAGAACTAGGATTTTAATTTTAATTAACTTTTCTCTTTTTTCTTTTAAACCTAAAAAACACAAAAACATTATTTTTCATTTAATTTTTAATTTTTAAATTCCTTGATTATTTTAATTATCTGTTAAAGGGTCCAATGCCCTATTTTTGTTTAGTCTTTATTTCGCGCATTTATTTTATATTGTTTAAATACCTCTGTATATGCCCCAAAGCCTTGTAATGAGTTTAGATCTATTTCTCGCACTTTTTATTTTATTCGCTTTATTTATTTTCAGTCAAATCGGGTTCGGTTTTTTTGGCGATGTGGACCCGCGCCGGTTGTAATAGTTAGATTTATTTTCTCGCAAATATAACTGTTAATAAATATGCATGAAAGAATGAATGCCCGATAATAAAATTGAACCGTTAGATCACCAATGCATGACAAGACAAACAATGAACTGAAAATGACACACAATTCGCACACACCACCCCTAGGGTACGCCTCACTGTTGCCTTTCGAAAGGTGGTCATCGAGTAGAAAACGTCTTAGTAAGTCCTCATGGTCCGGGAACCTGGCATGAGGGTAGCTTCTAAGGTGTTTTCCCATTGCTCCGGTGATCACCACGTCCCTAAAACTCGAATTGACCCGAACACCTCCAACGGTGGTGCTACCTACCTCTCAATGGTGGGATGGCACTACCTTAAAGGACATTTACACAGACTAATTCCTTAGGGTAGGTAGGTTCTCAAGGGTACTTGCTCTAATTTCAAAACAAAATCAAAACATCTTTTCACACCGACACACTTTCAAAAAACTTTCAAAACAAACTTTTCAAACACTCTGACGTACGAGTTGAACTGAAACTTTTCAAAGAATATTTTTGAAACCCACATTGAAAAGCAAGCAAACATTTTTGAAAACACATTGAGCAAGTACCTAAGAGCCCATGGATAACCATGGATAGAAAGGGTGCTAACACCTTCCCTTTCTATAACCTACCTCCCGAACCGAGAGCGATCTCTTAAAAGGAATTTTTCTGTGCTTTTGTCCTTTCCATTTGGAGAAAATAAAAGACGGTGGCGACTCTTGCTTACCGCGACATTTCGCGAACCAGCTTTAAAACAGTCAGTTCCAGATCCACCGATCACACCATGGTAGCCACACCGGCTCGCTTCTTCTTCTTTTTCTCTTTTTCTTTCTCTAGCAGAGTCTTGAGCTCCTCCTGGACCTTGGCCAAGGTCAAGAGTAGCTGTTGAAATTGTGACTTCTGAGCTTGCAAGTCTTTAACCGTTTGTTCAAGATCCATGTTGCTGAAATAAACAGCAGAGGGATGAGGAAACTTCTTGCAAAGACCTGTTTATGTATATGATGAATGATATGTATTCATGTGATGCTTTCAAGGATTTGAAAAAAATTCAAATTTGTGTCAAACAAAAAGGAACAAACGTTATATTAATAAAATAGAATTTGTTTACATCAATGCCCCTAGGGCAAAATAGTACAAAATTCTAAGATAAAAAGACGTTGCGCATCCTCTTTGGCGCAATGTAGGTGTTGAGAGTCTGCTCTTCGTGAAGTAACCGAGTGAGTTCTAAAACCTTCTTCTCGCTTGTGTAGAATTGGGCTTCAAAAGTATCGCGTTCTCCCTTGAGTTATATCCAACTCCTTTGTAGATCTTCGAGTGATGTTGGCATGTCAGGATGTAGGAGAGTGTATGGAACCTCTCCTTCCTTAACAGGCTCTATAGTCACTGGGAGAATGGAGGGGTAAGGCATCATAAGACTTTGGGCGCAGGTTCGTACCCACTTGAGGTAAGGCTCAAGGGGGGTGGAATTCTTGTGTCCCAAGGTCTTACTGTCTACCTTGTTAGGCATTCTCCAAGCTTGAATGAACCTTTGACGAAGTCCTTGATTGTCGTTGTCGAAGTCGAAAACCAATCCTTGAATCAGCATGTCATGTAGGCCATCCCTTCGGGCATAACCTAACCGTCTTAGAGCCAAGCAGGGGTTGTAGGTGATGCCTCCCCTAATGCCAAGTAGAGGGACATTAGGGAATTCCCCACAACGGTCGACGATGATAACATTCTCTTTGGTTCGAGAACACCAATAAATATCTGAATATGTAAGAGTCATCAATTGTTGTGACCACCTCAAACCTTGTTCATTTTTCAAGACTGATTGGGGAAGATGAAAAATAAACCATCTTTCCAGAAGAGGAGTGTAACACATGAGAACACCTCTTTTCCTCATTGTACGAGTGTGAAAAGAGTGTAAGATATCTCCAAGCAATGTAGGCACCAGATTGCGTGACATAAAGATTTTGACAGCATTCACATCTATGAGTTGATCAGGATTAGGGAACAAGACCATCCCATAGATGAGAAGAGCTACAATCTCCTCAAAAGCTTGTAAGTCCAAGGAATTACAACAACTTTGGGCCTTCTCAAACAAGAACTTTGCCAAGAAACCTTTGACACCACTTCTAGTTTCCCAATGGGCTGTGACATAAGATGGTTGCAAGTGCAGGGCTTGAGCAACATCTTCTGGCTTTGGATATCTTTATGTACCTTTGAAAGGTAGTTGATTGAGAATAGTAATCCTCAAGAGTTTAGAAAATTCCTCCAAAGTGGGCACAAGCTGGTAGTCATGAAATGTGAAGCAGTGATGCAAGGGGTCAAAGAACTCGAAGAGAACTTTCATCATGTCTTCCTCTGTGTTGGAAGTGACTAAGTTGAGAAGGCGACCATGCCTCTCGGTGAATGGAGAGTTCTCAGGAATTCTTGAAGATATCTCCTTGAGTTGTGGAGGAATTCTTACAAGGTTGACTTGAATAGTTTTCCTGCGAAGTGAATCCATAGCCCACAAAATAGGAACAAAGATGAACTTCCAAAAATCCTTGAAATGGTTAGTGGATGCAAATGATGCTTCATGATGTCCATGATGTTACGCACAGGTATATATGTATAAGCAAATCACACAAATTCCTAGTTTAGGCTTGCATGGGGTTTCATAGGTAAGTACCCTCTTGAAGTTTAGTTGGCTCAACCTGTCCTAGAAATAGTAACCGGGTTCTAAGGAGCTCAATATCACTGGACTATTTTCTGTGTTCATAGTTTCAGTTTAAGCCTCTTTACTGGCGACCGAAATATTCCAAGAAAACAACCCTCAATGAGTGTAGTATCGAGTATCTACCAACTTCGGATTGCACCAAAGCCAGTCATCTCACTACATCCTAAAAGGCCAAGATGGTCAAGTAAAGGTTCTAAAAGTCCATTAGTGCTTCATGACATCACTCAGCGGCCCCGTATTATCTTTGATTGACTCAAAAGCTACCGGTACCCACAAATATGTCGCACTAATATAGCTATTACTTTAGACCGTATCGGTATACCCCGTACAGTTTCCATAACATATTGTTATTTACCTATTATGTTTCCCAAATCCGGGTGGAGGATTCAAACCCAAACAATAGAACCAAATGTAAAGCAAACAAGGCAAACAAGATGAGCAGATAAAGTTGATCTAAACCCTAAGGTAACCCCACTTATATATTCCAATCCCCAGCAGAGTCGTTGGTTCTGTGATACGGTTGGAGAACTGACTTGATGTTTTTCGTTTCGATCACACTTGTGCGGTTAGCAAGAGTCGCCACCGACTTTTCTTTTATCCAAAAGGAAAGGTAAAAAAGCACAGGAAAGACCTTTCGAGATTTTCTCGGGTTTGGGGGTAGATTATGAAAAGGGAAGGTATTAGCACCCTTTTCATCCATGGTTTTCCATGGGCTCTTAGTTACTCGTTTAGATCACTTGCTTTCATTTGATTGTGTGCTTGTGGTGTGGGCTTTGAAAGTATTTTGAAAAATCTCTTTGTAATGGTTCTCGTCTCTATAAGAACGTATACAAAGTTTTGTTTCGAAAAGTGGTTCAAAGATGTGTTTATGAATCGTGTTTCGAAAAGTGTTTTGAAAAGAGGTTTTGCAATATTTCTCGTCTCTATAAGAACGTATACAAAACGTTTTATCTTTTAAAAATGTTTTGAAATGAGAGCGTAGGTGTAAGAGTTTTGGTCGTGAGCAAGCGAGTAACTAAGAGCGAATCTATCTACTCGAAAGGTCTTAAGTTGTTCTTTTCTTCTTCCTTTTAATGGTGCTATCTTACCATTGATTTGGTAAGAAGCCCCATCGTTTGATGTGAAGGGACAGGCACGGGTCAATTTTATAATCATTGAAGGCAACTTGTGAAACGCTTTAGCAATTTTCGTGAGGGACGAGATCATTTTAATCGAAGGCAACATCGAGGGTCATCGAGGGACTACGATCTTTTTTATTGAAGGGTCATTGCTAGAGCGTCCCATATTCGAGGGACATGATTGTATTTCTGAGGCAACGAGAGAGGTTACCCTAGAGGTGCGCGTGTGAAAAAGTGTGTTGGTTTCAAGTTATTTTATTCTTTGATTAGGTCATCTAGCGATTGATTTTGAATCTTATCATACACGCCTAATTACTATACAATATATGGAAAACAGTAAATTGCGGGAATTGAAATTCTACGCTATTACAAAGTGCTCGGGAATGGGGGTACACTTTTTACACATGGGGATGAATCAAATGGGATAGAAATGTCCGAATATCAAACAATACAACCAAATCGAATTTTGTGCGATTTAATTAAAACTATGATAATTCATGAAAATAATCAACAAAGTATGAGATGAAATGTTAAGTACTTACATAAAAAGAGAAAGATAAAACCTATTCTAAAAAAATTGATCAAATTAAAATCTTTATATTTTTTTTTTGTATTTTATTAATTATGTAAATAATTAATAAGAAAGAAAACAAACTAAATTAATAATTTTTTTTGGTGTTTTATTAAATGTAAAGATTAATAAAAAAAAGTTTATAAACAAGGAAAATGATAAAAGTTAATTACAAAAAAAAACCTAAATCAATTTAATAAAAATATTTTGAGTTTTATTTAGCATTTTGCAAAACAAATAAAATATAAGAAGAAAAAACAAAAAAAAGAAAGAAATATGGGCTTAAGGAAATTTAGGGATGTTAGGCCCAAAAGAAAATAGTTTTGTTCACTGTGACAAAACAAAGCCAGAGGGGGGTGTATCCAGCAACGACATATGGGCTTATGGGATTTACAAAACAAAACGGCCCAAGTTTTATAAACTGTTTAGTTTTTTGATTAAGGGAAACAAATGAAATTAGGGTTCTAAGGGACCCTTTGTTCACAGCGGCGCCGCTCATCTCCTTCCCTTAATCTCTGTATCGGTCTTTTCTCATATTGATGGAACCTCTAAATCTCTCACTAACCATCCCTGTTTCGCGAGCAAAGTCGCTCTCTCCATCTTTATCTCACCATGATTCGTGTTTTCTGAAAACCCTTAGTTCGGATTGCCCTAAAAGCGACGAAATTGGTTCGTCTGATCTCCCCCCCCCCCCCCCCCCCCCCCAACTCTCAGTTGCCGGAACGCCGCCTCTTTTGCCTCCCTAATTGAGTTTCAGTGGGTTTTTTTTTTTAAAGGTGAAGTTCTATTCTTATTAAAGCTTGAACGATTTCGTTGGTTTTTGTCATGTTATATTTTTTTCTATTAATCAAACTTGTTATCCATTGAAATGCAGGAAAAGTTCATACCTATTGAAATTCTTTCTGTGAAATGAGAAAGGGATGGCGAGACTGAGGACGGCCCTCCTTAGTGGCCGGAGCTGCACGGGGGGGGGGGGGGGGGGGGGGAATTTTGGCTTTTGGTTGGTTTGAGACTTTGACAGGTTTTTGCTTTTGTTCATGGTTCTGATTTCTCAGTTCGAGATTTGTGTTTTGTTGGCTTTGTTACAGTTTTGGTTTAAGGATGGTTATTGGTTGTTTGTATTTTCTTTGGTCCAGGTTGGTTGATGATGGTTCTTGAGGTTTGACTACATTTTTGGTGAGATTGGTGATGGCTACTGTGTTTTGGGTTTTGTGGATTTGTTACTGATCTTGTTTTTGCTGTTGTTACTAGTTTGGTTTGAGACATGTGTGTTCTGGTTTTTTCAGCTTGTGAAACTGTTGCAGGTTTGGTTGATGGTGGGATGCTTTTACTGGTTTTTTTTGTTTTGGTTTTAGCCCTTTGGAGCTTTGGTTTTGGATGTGTTGATGGTTTGGCAGTTTTTTGGATTTGGTTACAGTTTGATGGTGGTTCTGTAAGCTTGAGGCTTGAGACTTGTGTTCTGTTTTTTGGGGGTTAACAGGTTTTGTTGAGTTTGTTGATGGCTGACTCTGTTTTTTGGTTTTTATCAAGTTTGATGAGTTTGACCGTTTCTTTGTATTTGATGATGATTATGTTTTATGATGGTTCAGATTTGAGACTTTTGGTTTTTGGAGGTTTTGGAAGTTTGACAGGTTTTTGAAATTGGAGACTTGTTTCAAGTTTTTGAGTTTGATAAAATGTTTCTATCCTCCTTTTTCTTGATAGTTTTGTTTACTGTTATATTGGTGTTGCTTCTGTTGAATTCCGATCAAAATGGTGGGAAACCCACCAATTGAATATTTTCAGTATATTGCTCCTATGCCCTTTTTGTTGCAGTTTTGTTTTTTAGCAACTTCTATGCAATTTGTGACAGGCAGGGCAGCAGGGCTGTGCATCCCAATAACCTAGGTAACTTCTTTCCTCTCTTCTCTCTCAATGACAATAGAAAATCAAATTGCTTTTTGCCCCTTTTTCCAATTCTGAAAAGTTTGCAATGAAAAATGGAAAATGATGAATTATGCTTCTTAAACAAGCTTTTGCTTATTTGACTTAGCTTATTATATTGCCATACTTCTGCTTTGCTTCCTGCTCTAGCTTATGCTGTTTGTTATTTGCTATATTGCTGCCTCGTTTTTGTTGTCCAATTTGCGCTGCTGTTTGGTTCAGTTTTGTTGTTTGCTTGGACAGCTTGCTGGCCTTTGTTTGGACAGTTTTGCTTGCCTCTTGTTTGGACAGTTTTGCTTGCCTCTTGTTTGGATAGTTTTTGCTGTTTGTTGTTTACCATATTGTTGTTTGTTTGGTTCTGTTTGCAATATTTGTTTGGGCAATTTTGTAGCATCTCTTTTGGACAGTTTGTAGCATTTCTTCTTTCTTTCTTTTTGTGAACCAAGAATAATAATCTTCTTGTGATTTGCAAATAGAGGAAATAAATTATGATGAATAATGGAATTCTGATTCCACTTTGCAAACTTTAATGATGAATAACATTTAAAATCTCTGTTCATGCCCAAATGATTTTGTACTAATCATTTTTCTTTCTTTCATTTTCATGTGAGCAAAATGGAGATGACAAAGAAAGGAAGGCAAGAAACTCTGGGGCAAGCAAGGAGGTCTTGGAGATAAGCAAAGGAACTTCAGTCAAACTTAGGCATATATTAATTCACCTAGGCCAATCAAGCATTTATATTTTCTTTGTAATTTAGAAAAAACATTCTTGTATTGTATCCAACAATTGTACTAATTTATCTTTTAAATACAATAAGTTGTAAAACATAGAGTATTTAAAAGAACAAATTATTTTGTAACAATGTCTGAAAAATTGGAGAAAGTCTTATGAAATATTCTGGTGTCAATTGAAATCATTTACTGACAATAACTTGTAATTTTCTCTTTGCATCCTAACTAATTCTTAAAGATTCCCAATCAAGATATTTAAAACAAAATGCTCCAGTCTGGTAACTTACATTCCAAGTAATCCCAATAACTATGTAACTGCATTCCAAACAAACATGCACTGTATATTCCATTTTTCCTGACCAAGCAAATGTTTTAAAAGACGCAAATCATCTGGTTAACCTGGATTAAACAATCATGAGTGTCCTACATGACAGTCTTAAATTCTATCTCTTGTCCCAAACAACCATGCCTTGAGAACAAACATTGTCTTTTCAGTAAACTTGAGAAAGCATGAAGACCTGTGAAAGCCAATTGGATCTTTGAGAATTCATTTCTTTTGAGAATTACAAGAAAAACCCTAATTGTTGGTTTACTGCCACAGAAGAAAATCTGTCTGATCGATTCCTAAGCCAACTTGAATATCTGAGAAACCCTAGGGTTGTGTTTTCTATGAAAAATGGGAGGGCAAATTTTGGGGTACAACACTTACCATTGTTTTGGTAAGAAGCCCCATCGTTGGATGTGAAGGGACGGGTATTGGGACGTTTGTATAGTCATAGAAGGAAACTTATGAGACATTTTATCAATGTCGTTTAGGCAACTTATGGTGATAATCTGGTCAGAAGTTCTGAGTTTTATCATGCTTCTTAAACACTTAGAAAAATTTCTAAGTATTTAGAATTTGACTTTTCCAAAGTAAAATTTGACTTCTGAAATTCTTGATGAAATAAACTTTGTATTCCAACATGTCTTGATGAAATATGATTTTTGAGATTTGATTTTGATCCAAAAGTCAAAGTTAGACTTCTCAGTGTGCAAATGACCATTTTGCCCTTGTGAGTGATTTTCTTTGAAAATTGATAATTCAAGGCTTGGAAGCAAACTTGAGGATCCAGGGTAATTCTTTGAGAAATGAGAGGGCTAATTTTGGGGTACAACAGTTGCACTTGTTCAATCTTCTTACACCTGAAGTGTTAGATTGGTAATTCTGCCATTCGTCACTTGAAGGTGGAAGATGATTGAACACTAGAGTGCCCAGAAAATTTGCACTCGAAGATGTGTTAGTTGATTATGTGGGAAATGGGCTTAAAGATGCCCTTTAGAGAGATAATGGATAGTTGTTGGAGATGGGCTTAAAGATGCCATCCAAAAATGATTGTTGGACTGTATCTGTAAGCTAGAACTGAATGATTATCAGAATGGCATCCGTGTCTGGAGAGTATCTGAACTGTATCTGAAAGATGTCTTTGAATGAGCATCAGGATGGAATCTGTATCTGGAGCGTATCTGAATTGTATTTGAATGAGTGATAGAATGACATCCGAATCTGGATCGTATATGGACTATATTTTGAATGAGTGACAGAATTACATCCAAATCTGGATCGTATCTGGACGGTATTTGAATGAGTGACAGAATGACATCCGAATCTAGATCATATTTGGACTGTATTTGAATGAGTGACAGAATAACATCTGAATCTGGATCGTATCTGGACTGTATTTGAATGAGTGACAGAATGACATCTGAATATGGATTATATCTTGACTGTATTTTGAATAAGTGACAGAATGGCATCTGAATCTGGATCGTATCTGGACTGTATTTGAATGAGTGACAGAGTTCCATCCGAATTCAGATCGTATTTGGACTGTATTTGGAAGAGAATCTGGAGTAAGTATCAGAATGTCAGCCATATATGGATCGCATCTGAACTGTTTCTAGAAGGAATCTGGAATAAGTATCAGAATGTCAGCCATATCTGGATCGCATCTGAACTGTCTCTATAAGGAATCTGGAATAAGTATCAGAATGTCAGCCATATCTGGATCGCATCTGAACTATTTCTAGAAGGAATCTGGAATAAGTATCAGAATGTCAGCCATATCTGGATCGTATCTGAACTGTCTCTAGAAGGAATCTGGAATAAGTATCAGAATGTCAGCCATATCTGAATCGCATCTGAACTGTCTCTAGAAGGAATCTGGAATAAGTATTAGAATGGCAACCATATATGGATCACATCTGAACTGTCTCTAGAAGGAATATGGAATAAGTATCAGAATGTTAGCCATATCTGGATCGCATCTGAACTGTCTCTAGAAGGAATCTAGAATAAGTATCAGAATGTCAGCCATATCTGGATCGCATCTGAACTATCTCTAGAAGGAATCTGGAATAAGTATCAGAATGTCAGCCATATTTGGATCGCATCTGAACTGTCTCTAGAAGGAATCTGGAATAAGTATCAGAATGTCAACCATATCTAGATCGCATCTGAACTGTCTCTAAAAGGAATCTGGAATAAGTATCAGAATGTCAGCCATATCTGGATCGCATCTGAACTGTCTCTAGAAGGAATCTAGAATAAGTATCAGAATGTCACCCATATCTGGATTGCATCTGAACTATCTCTAGAAGGAATCTCAACGAATGATGAAGGAATCTGAGACGATTGCTACTCCAAAAGATGATGACCTTTATCTGTTGATTGATCTTTCCTGAAAAGGTAAAGACTTAGTTGTATGCAGTGTCACGATGTATGCATTGCGTAATGATGTTCTCAAAATAAATGAGATTGTGTCGTGTGCACTTGTCATGTATGTAATATGATATATGAAATGTTTATTGAAGTGTATCTTTGTCTGGGGAAAATAAATCCTTGACAAATGTTGTTGTGTCTTCAAACTTTGCTTAGAATATTTCCACCGGGGATTCCTGTTTTGTTGTTTGAGGAGAATTCTGTTGGGGAATATTGAAAACTCTGTTGGAGAATGTTGATTCCTGCTTGGGAAAAGAGTTCTAGAGTCTCGGTTGTCCGTTGCTCTACTGAGGAGTCGAAGTTGAACTGACATCTGGCCGGGTCCAGGTTTCACAGTAACTTGTTGGGTATTGTAGAGTAGTCTAATGGGGAAGAGGAGTTTTGGTCCTTTGATTTGTAGTAGTCAGAGAGGCTACCTCAAGCTGGGGATTCCTACCGTTTGTTGGGGAAATAAACCCTATTGTCGATCTGTTGGGGAGGCGGCGACTTCACTGGCAGAAATCCTCGAGGATTCTTGAGGTTGTCTCAGCTGGGGAAAGGTTTTCAGTGGTTAAACTCTTGTTGGGAGTCATCTTATGAGAATTATTTTGGGGAGATTTGTCGTTGCCCCTAGTAGCAAGTATTTGTGGCATTGCCAGAAAATGTTTGATTGTACGTAACCCTTTGCTGAGATTGACGTTCAATGCCCCAAGTGACAGAGATGGATACTTGCCCCTGGTTACTCTGCACTTCTTGAGAGATTTCTTGGAATCTTGACTGGACTGCCCCAGGTGTGCTGGATAGTGACATGTCATGTCCCCTTGTTGATAGGAGTTTTGACAATGGAAGTGTCATCCTTCTTGAATTGATTTTGTTCACTGAGAGAGACTTTGTTCATCGGATATTTGTTGTGTGAATTTCTCCGCTATCAAACAAATAGCCATATGCTAACAACGGTATTCAAGTAATGCAAAGTTTATGTTTGTCTTGAAGTTTTGAAAATGCGTTTTAGCAAGTGAAGAAATTTTGTTAAGAGAATTCAAACTCAAGATTTAGAGCAAAGCCTTACAGGAGTCAGGATACCTTTTGTAACAGTATGCTTTCGAACTAACCCATGCTTCAATTAGGACTTTTGAAAGGTTGTAATGTGGCTTGGTTCACGGTTTAAGAAACAAAGGATAAAGGCTCAAAGTGTATTTGTACCCACCCTTTCTTCAAGATGTTCTTCAGTCCTAAGCTCAGTTAATTGTGCGTTTGAACTCCAATTGAGTCTGGAAAGACATTTTAGTGATGGTTCATACAAGTTAGGTTTGTCGAAAGGCAGTCATTTTTGAAATATTTTTCATGTTGTCGAGGATTTGTAGTGACCTCTTTCTTTTGATTTGTTATCCCTAATTTTTGCCTGACAGTTCTTGTTTTGAGATTACAGTCAACGGGATGCCCCAGTTTTCTTAAGTCTCCTTTGTAGGTTTTGACTTAGTGGGCTTTTCCTTTTGAGAGATAATGACTGCCTATTTGGTAGGGAACCGCCACCGTCTTTTGATTCTAGAGGAATGTTTCTTGATGTCATTCGTTGCATTACGAGATGACAGTTTGCGGCTTAAAGCACATTTGAATTAACTGAGAGACTACCCTGCCCCAGGTTTTGATTAAAGGTTTCAATTTTGTGAAACAGAAAAATATCTACTTCTTTGGCTTGAAGGGGTTGACTAGGGATTATCTTCCTTATAACTCCAGTGTTTAGGATTTGAAAGAATGTTTGTACATCATCATCAAGGTCTATTCAAAAGCATACTGTATGAGATTATGGTATTGTTTTCGTCATCCTCCCTCTAAAGGCTTGTAACTTTTAGCAAGAGTTGAATGTCATAAAGTGAGTAAAAAGCATAGTTTAAATGTAATGAAAATGAGTGGATCAAATCAAGATAAACATATGCAATCCATTAATGAAACAAAGTTTGACATTAATAGATAATTGTTTGAATAACAAAAGAGAAATTACAACTTGAAAATTCAAAATGAACAGAAGCCCCTTTATTTGAACTTGTCACTTTAGGTGGTGAGCCTTTGGCAGAAGAATTCCAGTTGACCATCTGGTGCAAATTCTAGCGTTCCTTCTTCAATTAGATCTTGAATTTTATTTCTCAACATCCAACAGCTATTGGTGTCATGTTCATGACTATTGGAGTGGTACGCACATCTTACATATAGATTGTACCTTGGGGAGGCTGCGTTGGGATTCCGAGGGGGGGCTTTTAACGTAACCAGTTTGGCCTCCAACATGTGTTGCAGCGCTTGAGACAATGACATATTGATTTCGGTAAAGCGTCTTTCAGCTGTATTCCGCTTATGCTGATTGCTCTGTTGTTATTGGCGAGGTTGTTGTTGGACCCATGAGGTAGTAGAAAATTTGGAAGGTCTTCTCTCCCTTAAACCGGCTTCTTGTCTCATGGGAGGCTGAATGATGACCTGATCCCCAATTCTAGATGTTTTCCCCATTTGGTTACATCCGTCTTGACGAAGCTTGTTGATGAGGACTCTCATCTCTTCTTGTCCCTGGATAGGTTCAAGAACATCTCTTGAAGTTGAGCGTTTTGAGCCTGGATGCCTTTCACCGTTTGTTCCATATCCATCTTACTGAAATAAACAGTAGGAAGATAAGGAGACCTGTATGGGAGAAACCTGTCATGATATGATGCATGATATGTGGATGCATGTTTTCAAGGATCTCGAGGGGTAAATGTTAGTAGTCACTTACAACTTTGGTTGAAGAACTTTGTATCGGTGGATGTCTTTCCACGAGAACTAAGCTCACCATATCAAGTGGGTCATCGCCCTTGACCCAAATTGTTGTACTTGACAGCGTTTGGTTAAAGGGAAGTAAATCCTCTTGCCCCTTGATAGTCGTCTGGTTCATTGTGACCCTGCATCAAAGACCCTCGAGATCCTTGAAATGTTATGGTTCAATGTTATTGAAAAATGCTATGGTATGATTTTATGATGTTATGTATAAGGATGCAAAGTAAGCAATTTTATATACAAATATATACACACAAAGCAGACAAATCCTTAAGTTTAGGCTTGCATGGAGTTTGTAGGTAAGTACCCTCTTGAAGTTTAGTTGGCTCAACTTGTCCTAGTTAATAGTAACCGGGTTCTAAGGGATCTCAAAATCACTGACCTTTCCCACAAGCTTCGTTCGGTAAGCAATTGACTCGCAACCAAACAAAACTCAGGAGTCAAGTCTCAATGAGTGTAGCATCGAGTATCTACCAACTTCGGACTGCACCAAATCCGGTCATCTCACTACGTCCTAATGGCCAAGTTGGTCAAGTAAGGTTCTAAGGTCAGTTGATGCTTCACGACACCACGTGGCGGCCCCGTATTCTCCTTGATTGACTCAAGGGTTACCGGGTACCAACCAAAGTGCCACATCAACGTAGCTATTGCTTCAACCGTGTCGGTATACCCCGCATAGTTCCCTCGCAGTTTATTGCTACTTATCTAAAAGGTGTCCCCAAATCCGGGTGTAGGATTTAAAACAAATCCAAACAAGGAACCAAAAATGTAAAGCATGCAAATCAAACAATGTAAGCAAGTAAATGTGATCTAACCCTAAGGTAACCCCACTTTTAGGATAAGTCCCCAGCAGAGTCGCCAGTTCTGTGGTAGGGTGGGAGATCTGACTTGATTGTTTTGCGTTCGTGTTTGCAAATGTTGCGGTTTAGCAAGAGTCGCCATCGACTTTTCTTTTATCCAATAAGGAAAGGTGAAAAAGCATAGGAAAGACCTTTAGAGATGTTTTCTTGAGTTCGGGGGGTAGATTATGAAAAGGGAAGGTATTATCACCCTTTTTATCCATGGTTTTCCATAGGCTCTTAGTTACTTGATAGATCACTTGCTTTTATTTGAATGTGCTTGTGGTATGGTTTTTGAAAGTATTTTGAAAATGTAACTTTGTAATGATTCTCGTTTCTATAAGAACGCATACAAAGTGTTTGTTTCGAAAATAGTTCAAAGAGGTGTTTGTGAGATGTGTTTTTAAAATAGATTTTGAAAAGGGTTTCCTTTGTAATAGCTCTCGTTTCTATAAGAACGCGTATAAAGTGTTGTTTTCAAAAGTGTTTCAAAATGAGAGTGTTTGGTGTATAAAATGTTTTTGTTGTGAGAAAGCGAGTAACTAAGAGCGAACCTACCTACTCAAAAGGTCTTAGATGTGATTTTCCTCCTCCTTTATATGTTGCTATCTTACCATTGTTTTGGTAAGAAGCCCCATAGTTGGATGTGAAGGTACAGGTATTGGGACGTTTGTATAGTCATAGAAGGAAACTTATGAGAAGTTTTAGCAATGTCGTTTAGGGACTAGATCACTTACTGAAGGTAACATCGAGGGTTATCGAGGGACTACGATCTTTTTTATCGAATGGTCTTTGCTAAAACGTCCCATGTTCGAGGGACATGACTATTTTCTGATAGGCAACAAAGCGAGATTACCCTAAGGGTGCATGTGTGCAAGTGTGTTTGATTGCATGCCATTTAGTCTTGATTATGGTGGTCTATTTGTTAATTTCATATCTTGCCATACACACCCTAGTTACTAACAATATATGAAAGCAATAAAAGTGCAGAAAGTAAGGATTATACGCTATTACAATATTTAGGGGATGGGGATACATATTTATGAATGGGGGTTGCAAGTAAAAATAAGTCTTAAGTTACTATTACAACCATATTGAAATGTACAATAAGAAAAAAATGTTTTTTTTGTCTTAAAAAAGAAATAAATTAGTTAATAAAAGAAAATATTTTTATGTCTTTTTATGTTAATATTAAAAAATGATGAAAAGGAAAATAAATGCAAGATAGAAACAGTGTGCTGCTGCAAGAAGAACAACTAGGATCAGAAGTTCTGAAGCCAAGAGCGCTGTGACTCAGCAG
This sequence comes from Vicia faba, assembly GCA_948472305.1. NCBI lineage: Eukaryota > Viridiplantae > Streptophyta > Magnoliopsida > Fabales > Fabaceae > Vicia > Vicia faba. Next base: position 316,759,206 of record OX451735.1, read on the forward strand.
GAGACGTTAGTGGAATCAAAAGTTCTGGATTGGTAAACTCTGAGGTTCTACAAGACACGTTAGAGGGAAAACACAGAAGTTTTGGGTGGTATCTAGACAGTGGGCCACAAGTCAGAAGTTCTGTATCACACTAAAACAGTGAGTAAACGTCAGCAGTTCAGTGCGTTATCAGCATGTAAAAATCAGAAACTCTGAGTGTTTGAAAACAGCGAATGGTAACATCAGAAGTTCTATGCCATATTTCAACTCTTAATCAGCACATCAGCAATTTATTCAGTTCTTAATAAACAACAAATCAGAAGGATAATAGCACAACAACTTATAGAAGTTCTAATCATAAATATGAGTCTAGCCCTAATTAAGAAACTCTGATCCACAGTTTTTTATATTCATGCAATGATATAGACAAACATTAATACTATGATATTTACATGTTAATGATGTTCAGAATGAAAAACAAGAAAAGTCAGAAAGACTTACCTTGATCCTGGAACGTGGGCTTGGAGCTTTGGGTTGCTACCTTCTGATGTTCTGGTGTCAGCGAGAGTGACGGAAGAGTGGTTGTGTTCTTTGATTCAAAGGGGAAGAACAAAATGTTTTTTTTTTGGATTTGCAAAGGTTTTCCCTGTTTCCTCTTCTCTCTTTTGGCCAATCTCTCTCCCAAAGCCATCCACTTGAACGTGTGATGGAGAAAAGTATTTATAGGTGAATTTGTTGTGATTTTGGGGGGGGGGGGGGGGGAAACAAATGGGATTCAAACCTTTTTGGTATACTGCTCCCTTGCTTTTTCATCACTGTTTTCGTATGCTAGTTTGGTGAAATTATGGGATGCAGACGTAGGCTGAATTAGCTATTGGTTAGCAACTTTTAGCCATGCTTGAGCTAGAGTTGTCAGCAGGAATTAAGGAAAAGCAAAACAAAGCATGGGCCTAGTATCAGAGTTTGCTATCCAAGACAGTAGAGGTACACGTGGTGGAAATCCTTTGGATAAAGACTCAAAAGTGGTTGTGAGTATTAAATGAGTATTAAATGATGATGAGACTTATCACAACCAGAAATCATGCAACGTGAGATTCTACACCATGGCTTAGTTCTGGATCAGAAGTTCTGCTTCAGCGTAGCATCCATCCTATGATCTTTGTATCTTCTGGCTCCAACATGTTCTGAAGGAGCTTTCAGACTTTCTAGAAAGCCTGCAGCACGCTTCTTAACCTTCTTTGAATTACCCTGGCAAACTCTGACTGAAAACTTGCCCAGAAGTTCTGACCAAACTCTGTCTTGAGAGTGTCCAGAATTTGCTGAGTGTTATGGTGATAATCTGGTCAGAAGTTATGAGTTTTGTCATGCTTCTTAAAAACTTAAAAAAAATTCTAAGTATTTACAATTTGACTTTTCCAAAGTAAAATTTTACTTCTGAAATTTTTGATGAAACAAACTTCGTATTCCAACATGTCTTGATGAAATATGATTTTTGAGATTTGATTTTGATCCAAAATTCAAAGTTAGACTTCTCAGTGTGTAAATGACCATTTTCCCCCTGTGAGTGATTTTCTTTGAAAATTGATAATTCAAGGCTTGGAAGCAAACTTGAGGATCCAGGGTGATTCTTTGATAAATGAGAGGGTAAATTTTGGGGTACAACACCTACCATTAAAACATGAACTAGTCCTATAGCCACTAATATACTCAAATTAATTAAGTTTCTGAAGATGAAAATATATATACATGCAGTGCCTAACGACACCCTTCCTATTTTTCCATGCCTATCGGCATATGTTCATGTGCCTAACAACATGTTCACTTTTCCTCCTAGGGTGCCGATCGACACCCCCTTCCTCTCCACACGTGCTGTTCGGCACAATGCTTCCTGCCGTTCGTCACTTCCTTTGTGTCGCACGGCACAGGCTTCTAGAAGAAAACAATTTCTTCTCCAAATTTTTCCTTCGATTCATCAGTTCACAAACTCGGACCAACACGGCATATAATTAAGCAACATAACAACTATACCAACATTAATATAGAGTAGTTTCCAACACAAGTTCATTGACAGCAACTAATTTTCATCAGTTTCAGAAACATCCACAACAATCAACACATATATAGAAACAATTTTAACAATCCAAATTCCACATACTATTCATGATATACCTTATTATAGAGTCAGAACCCCACTCTTACCTTGGATTGGAGATCACTCTATAATTTCTGATTGCACCCCACTGCTGCCATAGCTCTAAACCTCTATTCTTCTTCTTTTCTCTATAGTTTCCATGTACTGCATCATTTTCTTTTCTCTTTCTCTAAAACCATTATTTTCTTTAGTGCCACTTCTTATTCCCTCCTTATTTCCACCGACCAATATAATAACACTATTATTTATTATTCTTATCAATACTATTGGGCCTAATATTCACACCACACATTTTACTACCAACAACGCTTTAAATTAAGCCCATAAGAAATAATAATAGTATTATTATAATACTATTTTCCACCACTTAATCAACTCAATAATTCAACTAACAGCGCGACAACTTAAATCGATATTTCAACAATAATTCACAACTTCGACAATTAATTTAAAAACAATTAGAAAATATTTTATTAAATAATTAATTAAATAACGGGCGTTACAATTGGATTAAGCATTGCAACATTTGTTAAAGCCTAACTTCATAACACTCCAGGATCCTCCTCCTAATCCCAACACATTCTCTCCGAAGTGCAATCCAAATGCAAGATGTGCCTATCATTAAAATAGTCATGGGCACGACACCAACAACTGTTGGACCCTGAAAAACAAAATTTAATACATGATTGATAGTAAGGAAATTGAGTTCGACCCTCTTGAGACTCCGAACGTGATTACTGCTCATATTTCGAAACATGACAAAGGCATAAGTGCTATCGAAGATGTTTTGTATGTTACCTCCATAAGTGATATGGTTACTCCTCTCTCAACAGTCAAGAAGAATTTGCTACAAGTCGGTTTATTTTTGGGTTATGTTAAAGAATGTTATTGTTGTGCAGTTCAACCCAATGATTGCAGGTTACTGAAGGAAGGCATTCAACGCCTGATGGATAAACATGTAATTTTGATTAAAAAAGTTCCGCATACTGAGAGTTTGTGCCGAGATTTGTCTGTCATATCTGATACTCCTTTAAAGATCACCTCTAAGGGTCCTATAAGGATTACTTCCAATCCAAAAGCTTCTCCCTTAATAATTACAAAACTTGGCCCATCCCATATTCCTCGGAGAAGGTTATTCTATGGAATTATGGGTCTGACGTCTATTATCATGGCATTAAACAAGAGTTGTCTGATGAAGACGATGAAGAGGTTGATCCCAACATTGACAATATTGCAGGGACCAACAAAATTACTAGAAGTTGAAGGATTTTCTCTCTGAAAATCTCTCCACCTATTCAATTTACAGACCAAGACAACTGTTGAAGCTCGAGGTAAAGAGCCAGTGACAGAGCCTGCCCAGACGGAGGCACCAAAAGAAGCTACAGTCAAGGATACCTCTGGACAAGAAATGGAAGAGGCTCTGAAGATCATTCATAGAAGCGACTACAAAATTGTTGAACAACTAGGGTATACCCCATCCAAAATCTTCATGCTATCTTTACTATTGTGTTCTAAAGTCCATGCGGAAACTTTAATGAAATTTTTGAAGACTGCTCATGTACCACAAGAGATTTCTGCCGATCAATTTGGAAGTTATGTTGCTAGCCTAACGACTGACAATGGATTAAGTTTCTCTGATGCTGACCTTACTCCGGAAGGGAAGAATCATAATAGGACTTTATACGTCTCCATTGAATGCAGGGGCACTACATTAGATCATGTGTTGGTTGATATGGGCTCTTCTCTGAAAGTATCGGGTTTTTCGAAAATTCCAAAAAAAAAATTCCTAAAATTTCTGATATACTCCCTAAATTCCTAATAAAACTCATGTTTTTGAAATTTAGTGATTATTCACAAAGGTATAATGGTAAAAGTATACTTGATGGGGATTCCATGTATAATTGTGAGAGTAGCATGTGAAATAAAAACATATCCACTGCAGTCACTTTTTAGAAACAACAAAACAAGAAATTGAAACCTCATTCCTAGAAGAGAAGAAGGAAGGTGACCACACATTGAGAGACATAAAAGGATGACTCCAAAACTTTACTTTTGTCTTCCTAAACACATTCAAAATCTCCTCGTTAAAAGCACACAAAAGGATATATCCTCCCCTTAGCTTGAATAACTAAATATGTGGAAATCCAAATAAAAAGTGTTGAAATATAGGAGACTAGACTCTTAGTTAGTTAGTATATAAAATAAAAGGTTGATTTATTTGTAACCAACTTGTTCACTTGTATCATTTCACTATTTTCAGTATACAAATTTCTTAAGCTTTATCTCTTTTTCCTCTGATATCATGATTTCCAACGAGAAGTTCTCCACAACTTTTTCAAAACTCAAAGATTGGTTAAGAAAGCCCTCAAAACATGGTAACGGCCACCTCAATTTGGATGATCTTCATTCATTTTCAATCTAGATAAGTAGAGGGAAGCTTTACCAACCGAAGTTTAACCAACCTTTGAAGTGCTTAGTTCCCGTGATTTTTCTTTCAAAAGAACATTCTTGACAGACACTATTTTCTTCAACTTTCTCCACGTACAGTTGCTTTAGAATACTAATAGGATTTCTGCAACTTATTATTGAAGTGATTTATCCTCTGCCTCGAAGGGTTAACAATATTCTTGGAGAACATAGTCAAATGATATTTAAATTATTTAAGTTTATAAGGGCTCTCTTTAGTAAAATTAGCTGGTACCTGATAACTTATAGTTTATACTTGATAGTTTATAGTTGATGACTAATAGCTAATAAACTAATATGAGTGTTTCGTAAATTAATTGTTTTATTAGCTAATAGATACAAAATGACATAAAAAATCATTTTAAATAAGGATAATAATATATTTTTGTTAAAATAATAAGAGTATAAAATGAATAAAAAGTCATAAGCTAAAAGTTATAAACTCAAAATTGAAAAAGCTAAAAATTAATAAAAAAGTAATAAGTTAAAAGTTAAAATCGAGTTATCAAACAGAATTTTTCATTAATATGAATTGAAAAGTTAAAAATTAAAAGCTCTTTTTTAAATCTTCCTAAATAGAGTCAACTTCTAAACCACAAGCCATTTACCTATTCACATAGCTTAATCATATTCTTAACCTCGAAATATCTAACAAAACCAAATATGGCTCCAAATTTATTCCTTTTATCAAAGAAGAATACAGACTTCCCCAACCAAACCACGAGATTTGTAGTTGAGATATGGTCTGGAAAATTTGAAAAATAGAACGTGCTCATATACAAGAGCAAGAACCCAAGAAAAAAGACAATGCAGTGCAATGCATGAGTTTTAGGAAAATGCAGGAGAAAAGAGATTGTGTTAATATGACAGCAAACTGTTTGATCCAATAAGAAAAATATAATGACACAAAGACACTAAATAATTTCAATAAGAATAGCATTGAAGACACTAAATAATTTCAATAAGAATAGCATTGAAGACACTAAATCTTACATAAAGGTAGGATTCAAACACCATCAGATAAGATGCATGGGGGAATGCATAGAAATGCATATTGAAATTTAATTGAGCTATATAGAAATGCATATCCAAATTGCTCAATAAATTATTAACAAAATTTGTTGAAGTTGTTCTGCAGCTACATCAAATTCTTCTGCACAACTTTGTAAAATTTTCAAGAACTGTCACATTCATATCAAACAATCATCTACCGTTAACAACTTGAACAAACTCTAGACCTAAAGCAAGAATTCTCAACAACAAGATTTCACAAGCTGGAAATTCAAAGAAATTTGACAATCACATGAGTGATACCAATGGAGAAGACATTGAAACAGAAGACACGCAAAACATGATTATGTGCTGCAAGAAAACAAATTATTTTGAAGCAGTTTCAATTAATAACATTTAGGATTCAGAACAAGTTAATGTAATGAAAAGCTCAAATTCTTGAATAGTAGATGCAAGTAGAAAATTAATAGCAAAATAAATTAGAATCACATATCACCAAAATAAATACTGATTATAATTAGATTCCGAAATTACAATCACACGCTTCAATTACATCGCTAAAGCTAATAAAATAAACAAAGAAAAGCTTATTCATCAACCACCGAAACCGTACAAGGTTCTTCCTTGTCTCTTCAAGGCATAAACAACATCCATGGCGGTAACAGTCTTCCTCCTAGCGTGCTCAGTATACGTAACAGCATCGCGAATCACATTCTCCAAGAAGATCTTGAGAACTCCTCTGGTTTCTTCATAGATCAAACCACTGATCCTCTTCACACCACCTCTTCTTGCCAATCTACGAATTGCTGGCTTCGTGATACCTTGGATGTTGTCGCGGAGAACCTTCCTATGCCTCTTTGCACCTCCCTTTCCCAGTCCCTTACCACCCTTTCCACGCCCTGACATTTTCAAGAGAAAATTTGAGAAATTGAGAGATTAGAGTTTAGATTTGGATTTGAATTTCAGTGGGAAATAAGATTGGGGAACGGAGTATATGTATTGGAGGAGATTGAGTTTTGTGCTTTGATATTCGTCGTTGGATTCAATTTAATCAATGGTCTTCATTTGCGATCCGTGCGTTATGCGCAAAATAATATTGAACGTTGATAACTAAATTTTGACGGTGCGATTTTAATTTTGTTTCACTTGTGCGGATCAACACTCCTCCTTTGTGCTATTGTTGTCTTATTGGTGGATTTCTTTGTCTCAACACACATCATTGTTTTCTTTATATTTTCTTTTATACAAATTGTTTTTTTTTATATTTACTAACCTTCAACTGCTTTTTTCGGTATACAAACCAGTAAAAATAAAATCGATGTTTTTTTTTTTGTTTTAATTATTATGAGATAATGAAATGCAAATTGAAACAAATAAATACTAAAATATATAAATAAAATAGGATTAAATATATTTTCTGTCTCTATAAATAATTTTAATTCGATTTTATTTTTTATAAAAAAATTCTTCGAAAAATGGTATTTCTAAAAATTTTCATCCACATTTTTAGAGAATTAAGTTCTCGATTGAGTAAGGCGAAATCACCTTGGCGGGTGGATTATACTAGCTTGATAATTTTCAAGTGAACTAGTATAAACATACATTGTACAGGGGAAGCTATGAACGGCGACGTGTCATCCTCGCTTTTCAGGTTTAAGAAGATTGAACATGGGAAGTTGTTGTACCCCAAAATTTTCCCTCTCTTTTCTCAAGACATTTCTGACGAAGAATTTCAAAGCTCAAGTTTGCATAAGTACAATTGGACTTTTAATGCCCCATATAGTTTCCATGGATCATATTGGACTTTCAAGCATCAGGTCGAAGAGGAAACTGTCGAAAGGGAAAAGCAGATAAAAAAGGTGTGTTGAATTTAAAATTTGGTTCAAGCTATTCAATCACATGACTGGTCTAAAGGAGTGGTTGGCAGATTTTGACAAGTCAAAGAAGAGCAAGCTTGCTTCGATTTCCCAAGTTTCGATTGAGCAATGGCTTCCTTCATGCTTGCTTCGATCCACAAGCTTCGATTGGGAAATGGCTTCCTTCATGCTTGCTTCGATCCACAAGGCAATGGCTTCCTTCATGCTTGCTTCGATCCACAGGGCAATGGCTTCCTTCATGCTTGCTTCGATCCACAAGGCAATGGCTTCCTTCATGCTTGCTTCGATCCACAGGGCAATGGCTTCCTTCATGCTTGCTTCGATCCACAGGGCAATGGCTTCCTTCATGCTTGCTTCGATCCATAGGGCAATGGCTTCCTTCATGCTTGCTTCAATCCACAGAGCAATGGCTTCCTTCATGCTTGCTTCGATCCACAGGGCAATGGATTCTTTCACGCTTGCTTCGATCCACAAGGTAATGGCTTTATTCATGCTTTCTTTGATCCACAATGCAATGGCTTCCTTCATGCTTGCTTCGATCCACCTCTAAACCCTTCAACACACGTAGTTTATACACTATGAATTACAATTTGAGGTTTGGACATTTAAACTTTTGACCACTTAATCAACTGATGGTTACTGGTAAGAAAGCAATCCATAAATTCTTTCGTTTTAACTATGCCAATGAGATCATCTTGCATTCTCAAAGTGGTACATTCAGATGAATGTGGTCCATTCGAAGAACATATATTTGGTGGATTCGAAGAACATATATTTGGTGGTCCATCCGAAGAACATATATTTGGTGGATTCGAAGAACATACATTGGGTGGATTCGAAGAACATACAATTGGTGGTCCATTCGAAGAACATACAATTGATGGATTCGAAGAACATACAATTGTTTATCCATTCGAAGAACACACAATTGGTGGAAACAAATATTGTCTTATCTTTTGATGAGTTTGGTCGAAGGCTGCTGAATAAAGTCCTATATGCTGTCAAGCCCAAGTTTGTTGTACTGTCCACATAATAGCCTAAAACCATGTCAAAAACAGTCTGTTGTACTGCTATGAAATAGCCCTGCACCAAGCTACCACAACACTCCAAAACTGCTGCAAAACAGTCATGTTATGCTGCTCTTAAACGAGTCCCATATTTACACCAAACTAGCATATAAGAGTTGAACCTAGAAAGCTATGAAAAGAACATACCCAAACTGTACAAATTTCATTTGTTTTTCCCCTCAAAACTCCAGCAAGACTCTTCTATAAATAAGTTGTTTCCACAACACACAAAGGGGGCTTTTGGACAAGTAAAAAGGAGAAGAAGAAAAAAAGAGAGAAGAGAGAACACTAAGATTGAAGCCTTAAAAACTCTTAAACCCAGAATCAAAAACAACACCTTTGTTCTTTTCTTCGAACTCAAGAACATTCAAGGTAGCAACTCAAGTTCAAATCACACATTTCAGCTTCAAGGTAAGTCCTCTTGACTTTAAACCTTTCGTTTCAAGCATCATTAATGATTCATCTTTGAAGATAACATGTAATAACCATTGCATTCGAAACTAACCTTTTGCTTGTCTTCTTTTATTGTTAATTATATGTTAATATCTAACCTGTACATACCATAAAACAACGTTGGAGTGAAAAATTACAACATGATTCGACACCGAGCCTTAGACTTCGACCCATACTGCTTTACAGTCCCAAATAGAAGGAAAAAGGGTGTGTGAATCGAAGGGTGTGTGATTCGACACATAACATTATGCTTCGATTCAAATTGAGTTTGATTTGGAATTACAAGGTCGAAGAAGGACATGTTTTGATGCATATACACATGTTGTCGAAAGATTTGTTTTTCTCTCTTTTGTATTGTTCTTGTCTTTATATTTTCTATATATTTATTTAATTGATATTCAACATGGTTGCAATAATTAAGATTTTTATTGCTTTCCACCCCTCATTTGTAAATTTGTATACCCCATCCCCAAATTATGTAATAACGTAGGACATCTATTTTCCGCAATTTACCGCTTTTATATAAAATGCTAGTAATTAGGGTGTGTATGGTAAGACAAAATCAACCGTTAGAAAATCTTGATTTCAAAGATAAAAATGCATGCAATCAAACACACTATTCACACACGTGCACCTCTAGGGTAACCTCGCTTGTTGCCTCGGAAAATAGTCATGTCCCTCGAATATGGGCGTTTTAGCAAAGCCCCTCGATAAAAAGATTGTAGTCCCTCGATGTTGCCTCTGGTAAACGATCTAGTCCCTTATGAAAATTGCTAAAATGTCTCATAAGTTGCCTTATATGACTATACGATTGATCCACCCCTGTCCATTCACATCCAACGATGGGGCTTCTTACCAATCAATGGTAAGATAGCAACATATAAAGGAGGAGGAAAATAACATAGACTTTTTGAGTAGGTAGGACGCTCGTAGTTGCTTGCTCACAAATCAAAACCATTTCCACACTTACACTTTCAAAACACCTTCAAAACCAAACATCTCTTTGAACTATTTTCAAAACCAACACTTTGTATGCATTCTTATATAGACGAGAATCATTACAAAGTTTGCCACAACAAAGGCGTTTTCAAAAACACACCACAAACACATTTCAAACAAAGCATTTTTTTCAAAGTGATCTAGCAAGCAACAATGAGCCCGTAGATAACTACGGATGAAAAGGGTGTTAACACCTTCCCTTTCCATAACCTACCCCCCGAACTCAAGAAAATATCTCAAAGGTCTTTCATATTCTTTTCACCCTTTCCTTTATTGGATAAAAGAAAATTCGGTGGCGACTCTTGCTATCCGCAACAATTGCGATCAAACGCAAAACACCCAAGTCAGTTCTCCCACCGTATCACACACTGCAAAAACTGTTCTTGTGCTTGAACAATCTCTAAGTGATATGAAGTGTTTGGATGGCTGGTTTATGGGAGATCTTGCAAGGTGGAATAACGGGTTGAGGTTTTGTTTTTGTGAATGAAGATAGAGCTGAAAATGAGCAGAAGTTACAAGAAAATTTTTGTTAGATTTTTTTTCAAAACTCTTTATTCTCTCTCTAAAAGCCCACCCTTTGTGTATTGTGAAAACATTTTATTTATAGATGAAGTTTGGATGAGATTTGGGGGGAAACAAATAAGTTTTTGAACTTTTTGGGCATATTGTCTCAATGCTTTTTAGATGCAACTCTCATAAGCAAATTTGGTGCAAACATGGGACTAATATGATACAGATTTTTCAATGCAGCTGTTGTACCCCAAAATTTTCCCTCCCATTTTCTCAACATTTTCTCATCACAAGACCCTTGGAGCTCAAGGTCCAGTTAGGGTTTCCTCTGCTCAAGACTTCTCCTTGCACTGCTGACCCAATTAGGGTTTGTGTTTGCACAAAGATATTTTAACCCAAAATTCCTAAGATGACTTTCATGCTTCATGTTGGACTCCCAAGTTTATCCATACCAAGTTTCAAGTCTTGATTCCAAATTTTGCCCAGTCAATTGGACAGTTGACCTAGAAATCAACTATATTGGGGAAAAAGTCAATTGTGGCCAATTGACAGTCAAATCTCATGAAAATTGACCCACATCAACATTATGAACTCACACGGACCATTTGATCAAGTTTGGATCATAATTCCACAAGAAATTTGATCAGATCACCAAAAGGGCAAAATGGTCATTTTTAGGGTTTTGACTGCACAAAGGCAATTTTTGACTGTTTGACCTAGCCAATGGCAAACCAAACTCACATATGGACTCAAGGACCCCATGGAATTGTCTTGACATACTCAATAAGTTCAAAAGATCCCAAATGCACAAGATTGACAGTTGAATTTCCCAGTCAATTGATCAATTTTGACTGTATACTGAAAAGTCAAACTTTGACTTTTTGGTCAAAATCAAGTGTCAAGATTCATTTTTCATCAAAACATGCCAAATCATGAAACTTGTTCATCAAGAAATCAAGAATTGCAAATTAGGGTTTGAAATGAAGATTTTTCATAACTTAGAATTTTTCTAAGTTATGAAAAACCCTAATTTTTTCCTAACTTTGTCCCACTTTCTCACCAAGATGAATTTGGATTCAAGGAAAAGTCAAAACATGAAAGTTGTAGTCCATTGAAAAATCTACAACTTTTATTCACAAAGTTTCCTCAAAAGAAGCTTGTAGCTCAAGTTACAATTTTTGGAACAAGGGTACCAAACCATTCTTAACTTAGAGAAATTTTGAACCATTTTAGGCAGGATTTTTGCCTAACTTCAAGACCATTTTTCACATACTTCCACTTGGAATTTAAATTTGCATTTCAAAGATGGATTGTATTACACATTCCAAGCTTTCCAAAATGTCCAAGAACTCATCAAACAACCTCATGGTTAGGGAGAGTCGAATTTGGCAAGTTGGGAAAAACTCACTTTGTTCTTGGCCAATTTACATGTTCATAACTTGGGCAACTTTTCAAATCAGCATGCATAAGCTAGTTACAGGCCTCTAATCCCATTTTCACTCAATAATTAAATGCCAATCCATTGTGTGTTAGCATTATTTTGTGCATTTGGACATTACATGTTAGATTAAGCCTTAATTAGATAAAGCATTTTTGCCATTTTTGAAAAGTAGAACTTTATGTCAATTAGCAATCCAAGCAAGTACAGTGAAAATCCTTTTGGCATAAGTTTATGAACAAAACACACTGATCAAGGGGAAGGTTAGCAGCACATTAGGGGGGGCTCTATCAGTCTAAAACTCAAGTGGACACTTTGTTGCTTAAAGTTGAAGAAACATAGCATAACAAGACACAACTCTCATTCCTGTGAACCAGAGCTTAAGCAAAGTTATCAAGCACTTTCTAATCATCAAACCTAAGCTGAAACACAAGCCAACCATCTCCATTGCCTTCTCAAATACAGAATCACCCTAAAACTGCCCAAACAGGGTACCTGCTGCAGATTGAGTTCCATAACTCAATCCATTCATGCATTCTTGCTAAAACCACTTCAAACATATCCCACATCATCCCTTGAAACTATTCCAAGCCTCAAACACGACCTGTAACACTCCCAAGCAACATCACCATTTTCATTTTCTTGTTTTGCAGTTGAAGTTCCATAACATGATTCACTAGGTTTCAAAGCAAACTAAAGCTTGGAATAGCATCCCTGGACATCAAGGAAGCTGTCCCAGCCATCACCTTGCATTGAAAGCACCTCCATCACCAGATACGATTCCAACTGAACAGGTAAGTTCATGAACTCGTATCTCTCTATCCAGGCATTGTTAGCTTTAGGTTTGTGAAGAAATTATGTCACATTCATAGCCCTGAACATGCCCATGTAATTAGTTTTCATTTATGTTATGTGTGCTATGAGAATTTGATGTCTGAACATGGAACAAAAACTAGGTTAGTAATTGGGGGAGAAGAAATTCTCTCTCATTTCTGAGAGTTAAATCATGTTCTTTATATGAATGAACTCGTGAGATGATGCTTTACATTTTTTGTGTTGTGTGTTTTCATTAAAAGTTCAGGAATCAGGATGTTTGAACCCATGTACCAAGCGCGCGTTTTTTGAACAAGGTTTGCTGGAGGTTGAAGAAGATAGGTTATGGGTTGGGCCTGGAATGTTTTTTCTTTTCATACCATGGTTTTACTTTTAAACCCCTTTGGCCCATTATGCTTATTTTTATGATTTTTTGATCTTTTCTTTTTTGTTCTGACTTATTTATTTTTTCTCATAATATTAAAAATATAAAAATTATTTTTTAAACCATTTTTGTATTTATTAGGCATTTATTTGTTTAAATGAGTATTTGTACATAAATAAATATATAGGTATACTTTTATTCAAAATACTAAAAAATAATGCAAATATGTTTATTTTCTTGATTTTATTTTTTATTACCTCTTGAAAACATTTTACATAAAATATACTTTTTTTTAATAAATATTAAATAGTTTATTTTTGTATATATAATATATATTTAGTAAATAATACAAATACATATATATTTATTAGAATATTTAGGACAAAAATACAAAATATATACATTTTTATTTTTATTAATATTTAACATTAAAAATACCTTTTTGACAAATATACTTCATTTTTATTTTATTTTTGTACATAATTATTAAACATTGTACATATTAAATAATTAATACTTTTTACTTAATGAAATTAGGGTTTTACCCTAAATACATAAAAACTCCAAAAATTAATACTTTTTATTTTGTTTATTTGACATATAAAAAAACACTTTTTTTCATACATATAAAAAATATTTTTTACATCTTGCATATTTATTCCATTTTTATTTAATTATTGTATATTAAATAATTTGTATAATTCAATTTTGATGTAATAGTTAGGTTTAAATTCCTTGTCAAAATACCCCCATTTGAACATTTGTACCCCCCTTCCCATATATTGTGTTGTAATAACTTAGGAACTTTATTTTTCGCACTTTAACGCTTTCTAAATATGCCATGTTAGAACTAGGGTTTGTATGCAAATCAATTAACCAAAATAGTTTGACCTAATTTCAAAGATAATCAAGCATGAAAATGGACAACACTAATCACACTTGCACCCCTAGGGTATTCCACTTGTTGCCTTCAATAATGGGCCATATTGCATGTTAGGTCTCTTTGGGCAAAACAAACAATCAAATGATCATAGTCCCTCGATGACGCTTTCGAAAGTTGCCTAAAAAATGATCAAGTCCCTCCAAGGAAAAGTGGCCCAAAGATACTTGGCACCATTGCAATTATGGTCTAAACGATGACCCGCGCCCGTCCCTTTCACATCCTAACACAAGATTGTCCACCAAATGCAATGGTGGAACAAAATTGTTAAAAGGGTTAAAAACATAGGAGAAATCTTTGAGAAATTTAGGAGTAGACAAACTCTTAGTTACTTGAATCAAACTTGCAAAACAAAACACTTGCCTATTTTCAAACCACACATCACTACACTTTCAAAACAACTTTCAAAAACAAATGAAAACCTTTTCAAAAAACATACACCTTTGTATACATCCCAACATGGATCATTACAAAGGTTGCCACCACATTGGCCTCTTTTCAAAACATTTTCAAACCCACACACACAAAGCACCATTTCAAACAATTGAAAATTAAGGCAAGTTGATATAAGCAAGTAACTAAGAGCCCATGGATAACCATGGATAGAAAGGGTGCTAATACCTTCCCTTTCTATAATCTACTCCCCGAACCCAAGAAACATCTCAAAGGTTTTTGCTGTGCTTTTTTAACCTTTCCTTAGGATGAAATAAAAAGTCGGTGGCGACTCTTGCTCAATCGAACAAGTGTGAATACAAACGCAAACCTCAAGTCAGTTCTCCCACCGTATCACAGAACTGGCGACTCTGCTGGGGAGTGTCTTTAAAAGTGGAGTAACCTTAGGGCTTAGATCACCCTCTTGCATGATTAATTGTTTGTCTTGATTGCTTCATATCTTGGCTCTCTCGTTTGGGTTTGCAATCCTACACCCGGATTTTGGGAAACATTCATAGATAGCAATACGTTGTGGAAATTGTGCGGGGTATACCGACACGGTCGAAGCAATAGCTATATTAGTGCGTGTGATACGGTGGGAGAACTGACTATGGTTTTGCGTTTGTTTTCGCAAATGTTTCGGTTGACCAAGAGTCGCCACCGACTTTTTATTTTATCCTAAGGAAAGGTTTAAAAAGCACAGCAAAAACCTTTGAGATTATTTTCTTGGGTTCGGGGAGTAGATTTATAGAAAGGGAAGGTATTAGCACCCTTTCTATCCATGGTTATCCATGGGCTCTTAGGTACTTGCTTAGATCAACTTGCCTTGGTTTTCAATTGTTTGAAATGGTGCTTTGTGTGTGGCTTTGAAAAGGTTTTGAAAAAGATGCCTTGTCTAGGCTACCCTTGTAACAATTCTTTACTCGAATGTTTTACAAAAGGTGTTTGTCTTTTTGAAAAGATGTTTCAAGGTTTTTTGAAAGTTTGTTTTGAAAGTGTTTGTGAAGTGAGGTTTGAAAAATAGGCAAGTGTTTTTGTTTTGCAAGTTAACAAGTACTTAAGAGCTATCTACCCTAAAGTTCTCAAAAGATTTTTGCTATGTTTTAACCCTTTTAACAATTTTGTTCCACCATTGCATTTGGTGGACAATCTTGTGTTAGGATGTGAAAGGGACGGGCGCGGGTCATCGTTTAGACCATGATTGCAATGGTGCCAACTATCTTTGGGCAATTTTCCTTTAAGGGACTTGATCATTTTTAGGCAACCTTTCGAAAGCGTCATCGAGGGACTATGATCATTTGATTGGTGTTTGTTTTTGCCCAAAGAAACCTAACATGCAATATGGCCCATTTATTGAAGGCAACAAGTGGAATACCCTAGGGGTGCAAGTGTGATAAGTGTTGTCCATTTTCATGCTTGTTTATCTTGAAATTAGGTCAAACTATTTTTGTCGTTTTTTATTTGCATACAAACCCTAATTCTAACATGGTATAATTAGAAAGCATTAAAGTGCAAAAATTAAAGTTCTAAACTATTACAACACAATATGGGAAGGGGGGTACAAATGTTCAAATGGGGGGTATTTGACAAGGAATTTAAACCTAGCTATTACATCAATTTGGAATTATTTACAAGATAATTGATTTCACAAATTAAATAGAAATAAAATAAATATGCAAAATGTAAAAAGGGTTTTTATATGTATGGAAAAAAGTTATTTTTTATGTCAAATAAACAAAATAAAAAAAGTATTATTTTTTGGAGTTTTTGTGTTTTAAGGGCAAAACCCTAATTTACTAAGTAAAATACATTAATTATTTAATATGTACAAATATTTATCAATTATATACTAAATAAAATAAAAGTGAAGTATGTTTGTCAAAATGTATTTTTACTATCAAATGTTAAATAAAAAAATAAAATGTATATATTTTTGTATTATTTACTAAATATTCTAATATATATATATATATATATATATATATATATATATATATATATATATATATATATATATATATATATATATATATATATATATATATATATATATATATATATATATATATATGTATTAATTTCTAAATATATATTATATATACAAAAATAATAATATTTAATATTTATAAAAAAGTATATTTTATATAAAATATTTTGAGAAGATAAAACAAAATAAAAATGAAAATAAAATGTGTTTACATTATTTTTTAGTATTTTAAGTAAAAAGTGTTTATTTATTTATTTATGTACAAATATCAATATAAACAAATAAATGCCTAAAAAATTCAAAAATGGTTTAAAAAATTATTTTTATATTTTTAATATCATGAGGAAAAATAAATAAGTCAGAATAAAAAAAGAAAAGTCAAAAAATCATTAAAATAAACAAAATGGGCTCAGGGGGTGTCAAAGTAGCAAGAGGGTGTAAAAAGAAATGAGAAACAAAGCCCAGCCCACATGGAGCTTCTTCAATCTCCAGCATTCATGTTTGAACAAAAACACGCGCCTCTTTTCTTCCATTGCAAGGCCCTGATTCTTTGAGTTTTAGCAAAAACTTACAACACCAAAAATGTTAAGCATTGAATCACGATTCTGAATATGTAAAGAACTCCTCCTAACTCTCAGAAATGAGAGAGAATTTTATCATTCCCAAATCTTAACCTAACTTTTCTTCCATATTCAGACTTAAAATTCTCTAAGCATACATAATATAAATGAAATCTAATCACATGGGCATGTTCAGGGCTATGAATGTGACATGTTTTCTTCACAAACCTAAAGCTAACAATGCCTATATAGAGAGATTCGTGTTCATGAACTTACCTGTTCAGCTGAAGTTGTATCTGATAATTGAGGTACTTTCAGAGCAAGGTGATGATTGGTACAACTTCCTTGGTGTCCAGGGATGCTATTCCAAGCTTTACTTTGTCTTGAAACCTTTTGAATCGAGCTATGGAACTTCAGCTGCAAAACAAGAAAATGAAAATGGTGATGTAGCCTGGGAGTGTTACAGGTCGTGTTTGATGTTTGGATTAGCTTCAAGGGATGTTGTGGGATGTGTTTGATGTGGTTTTAGCAAGAAAGCATGAAAGGGATGAGAGTTGGCACTCAAACTGCAGCAGGCCCTGTTTTTGTGCAGTTCAATGGTGATTTTGTGAATGAGAATGTTTGGGACTTGGTTAGCTCGTGTTCTAGCTTAGGATGGATGTCTTGAAAGTGTACAAAGTATTTTCTTAAGCTTGCTTGTGCTGAGATCAAAGTTCTGTTTAGTTATGCCACATTTCTTCACACTTAAGCAAGAGATGGCCACTTGAGTTTCTAGGCCCTTAGAGGCCCCCAATCTATGCTGCATATATTAGTCTTGGTCAGTGTGTTATGCCCCTTGACTTGTGCTTCAGAGATATGCTTTGGTACTTCTTGGATTTGCTTTTGACATAAAGCCATACCTTTTCAAAAATGGATAATTTGCTTTATCTAAAAATGGCTTAATCTTGCAAATAATGTTTGGACACACAAAATAAGGCGTTGGTACAATGAGTATGCATTAAATTATTGAGTGCAAATGGGATTAGAGGCCTGTAATGTAGCATAAACCAAGCTGACTTGAAAATGGCAATGTGTATGAACATGTCTTGGTCAAGAACAAAAGTGATTTTTGCCCAACCTGCCAAATTCGATTCTCCCTAACCATGAGGTTGTTTGATGAGTTCTTGGACATTTTGGAAAGCTTGGAATGTGTACTACAATCCATATTTGAAATGTAAATTGAAATTCCAAGTGTAAGCATGTGAAAATGGTCTTGAAGTTAGGTAAAAACCTTGCCTAAAATAGGTCAAATTTTCACTAAGTTAAGAATGGTTTAGTACCCTTGTTCCAAAAATTGTAACTTGAGATACAAGCTTCTTTTGGGAAAACTTTGTGAATCAAAGTTGTAGATTATGCAATAGGCTACAACTTTTATGTTTTGACTTTTGTTTGAATCCAAATGAATCTTGGTGAGAAAGTGGGGCAAAGTTAGGGAAAAAAATTAGGGTTTTTCATAACTTAGAAAAATTCTAAGTTATGAAAAATCTTCATTTCAAACCCTATTTTCAATTTCTTGATTTCTTGATGAACAAGTTTCATGATTTGGCATGTTTTGATGAAAAATGAATCTTGACTCTTGATTTTGACCAAAAAGTCAAAGTTTGACTTTTCAGTATACAGTCAAAATTGATCAATTGATTGGGAAATTCAACTGTCAATCTTGTGCATTTGGGATCTTTTGAACTTGTTGAGCATGTAAATACAATTCCATGGGGTCCTTGAGTCCATATGTGAGCTTGGTTTGCCATTGGCTAGGTCAAACAGTTAAAAATTGCCTTTGTGCAGTCAAAACCCTAAAAATGACCATTTTGCCCTTTTGGTGATCTGATCAAATTTCTTGTGGAATTGTGATCCAAACTTGATCAAATGGTCCATGTGAGTTCATAATATTGATGTGGGTCAATTTTCATGAGATTTGACTGTCAATTGGCCACAGTTGACTTTTTCCCCAATACAGCTGATTTTTAGGTCAATTGTCCAATTGACTGGGCAAAATTTGGAATCAAGACTTGAAACTTGATGTGGATAAACTTGGGAGTCCAATATGAAGCATGAAAGTCATCTTAGGAATTTTTGGTCAAAACATCTTTGTGCAAACACAAACCCTAATTTGGGTCAACAGTGCAAGGAGAAGTCTTGAGCAGATGAAACCCTAACTAGATCTTGAGCTCCAAGGGCTTTGTGATGAGAAATCATTGAGAAATGGGAGGGAAAATTTTGGGGTGCAACAGTTGCCCCTGTTCAATCTTCTTGAATCCGAAGAGTTAGATTGGCAAGTTTGCCTTTCGCGACTCGAGGGTAAAAGGAGATTGGACACTAGAGTGCCCTTAAATTTGCACTCGTCAAAGCAATGGATGAGGGAATGGGCTTAGAGATTCCATTTGGAGATGGGCTTAACGATGCCATCGGGAGGAGTGACAGAAATTTGTCGGGGATGGGCTTAAAGATGCCATCTGGAATGAGTATCAGGAAGGTGTCCATGCTTTGGACCATCTCTGAACTGGGGGTCTGAATAAGCAATAGATTGACATCCGTTGTTGGGAGGAATCCGTAAACTGTTTTCAAAAATTGCATCTGAACAAGTTGATAGATTAACATCCGTTGTTGGGAAGAATCCATAAACTGCTTTCAGAAGTCTTGAGAAGAAACTGAACAAGCGATAGGTTAACATCCGTTACTTGGAGAACCCGTAAACTGTTTTCAGAAGTTGAGAAGAGTCTGAACAAGAGATAGATTAACATCTGTTGTTGGGAAGAATTCGTGAACTGTTTTCAGAAATCTTGAAGTTGAATAAACAATAGAGCAGCATCCGTTGTTGGGAAGCGTCCGTAAACTGTTTTCAAAAATTGCATCTGAACAAGTGATAGATTAACATCCGTTGTTGGGAAGAATCCATAAACTGTTTTCAGAAGTCTTGAGAAGAAACTGAACAAGCGATAGGTTAACATCCGTTACTTGGAGAACCCGTAAACTGTTTTCAGAAGTCTTGAATTTGGAGGAAGAACCGGTGTAGGGTTCCCTGATGATGAGCTCGTGTAAAACTGCATATGGATAAATCTGGAATAAGCATTAGAATGTTGCCATGTCTGGGTCACATCTGAAATATTCCTGGAAAGAATCTCGGAAGATAATGATTTTAGTTTGTCGACTGGTCTTAGCTGAAAAGGTAAAGAGTTAGTTGTATGCAATGTCATGATGCATGATGCAACGTATGTTATATGATATGAATGTAAATGAATGCGCATGTAAGCTGATGAGCTATCTTGCTGAGGATAGATGAATCTGAGACGGCTGAAGATAAAAGCATCTTGACTGCTGCCGGGACGAATAATTCCTTGGTTGTTTTTGGGGAAGAGAATTCCTGATGACTTCTACCGGGGAGTTCCACTCTAATAGACTCATGTTGGGGAGGTAAGACTGAGAATCTTCAGTTTGGTGGGAAGTATCTCTGTGGGGAGAAGGTTCACTAGTCTGGCTCTGCTGGGGATTGATAATTTGAAGTTTTAGCTCTGCTAGGGATACTGAAACTTAGTTCTGAGGGGAATTGAGTTCTGGAGGATTCTCTGGCTGGGGATAGCAATGATAAGCTCCTCTGGGGGATTGTATTGATAAGTTATGTTGGGGAACTTTGATGAACTCCGCTGAGGATAGGAAGAAATTTGCCGAGTGTGATCTTCCGTTGACAATAAGCTGAGGATAACCCAATTATAAGCTCTTGTGAGGAATAACCTTGAATAATTCGGGAGAGACGTCTGTACTCTGTAGGGGATAAGCTTCCAGAATCTACTGGGGATAAGCTTCAAGACTTGCTGGGGACATGGATTCTAAATCTCCTGGGGGTTCCTTTGAAGGGGTATCAAGATATCCAACTGTACCTTCAACCTATCAGTAATCCTCTTTCTTGATTCATAAGGAAATGATTATGTTCAAATGCATATGCCTATTTAACAAAACATTGGACGTTTCTCAAAATAAAACAATTAGTGCAAGAGAAAAAGAAAAAGGAAATGACACAAATTTCTGGGAAGAGTATTTGTATTAACTTTCTCTGAGTATATTTGTACAAAGGAGACAATCACCCTAGTAAGAGGATTTTGTCGTAAATATTGAAAGATTTATACAAAATAAAGATGGCTATGTGAAATAATTCCATGGGATCCCATTCCGCTATAGCCTTCACAACTCTGAATATCTGTCCATTCAATGCTTCGTCTGCCGATGACTGGATTGATTAGAAACCTGGAACTGGTTGATGAAGGGATTGTCCTTGAAGTGATCCGACGAGACATAGTCATACGCTTTAATTCCCTAACTTTTGCCTGAATCGCCCTTTCGGGTTTTCGATCCACCGGGAAACCCCTTTTTGCCCAAGCCGCCCTTTCGGGTTTTCAACTTGCCGGGTGTACAGATTTTTGTTTTTATCCCTAATTTTTGCCTGAACCGCCCTTTCGGGTTTTCGGTTCACCGGGATGCCCATTTTTGCCCAAGCCGCCCTTTCGGGTTTTCGACTTGTCGGGTTATTTTATGTGTAGTATCTTTTGACTATGTCTGCATTCGCAGGGTACGGCAAATCGTCGTCGTCCATGGTGGTTAGAATCATCGCACCACCAGAAAACATACTCTTGATCACAAATGGTC
Source organism: Vicia faba (assembly GCA_948472305.1). Lineage (NCBI taxonomy): Eukaryota > Viridiplantae > Streptophyta > Magnoliopsida > Fabales > Fabaceae > Vicia > Vicia faba. Next base: position 316,780,952 of record OX451735.1, read on the forward strand.
CTTCATATGTAGGAGTCCATTTTCCCCTGGGATCACTTTGCGGCAAGATAATCCGCTTGATTACAAGATCTCTGACTTGATACACTTGACGTCTGACTTTCTTATTGAAGGCCTTGATCATCCGTTTTTGATACGTCTGACCATGGCATATAGCAGCGAGTCGCTTTTCGTCGATCAGATTGAGTTGATCAAGTCGGGTCTGCATCCAATCATCTTCATTCAAACCTGTGTCCTTCATAATCCTTAGAGAAGGAATCTGAACTTCCATAGGCAGGACAACTTTCATGCCATATACCAACGAAAATGGGGTTGCCCCGGTTGAAGTACGTGCCGTCGTACGGTATCCATGTAGAGCAAACGGTAACATCTCATGCCAGTCTTTGTAAGTGACTGTCATTTTCTGAATGATCTTCTTAATGTTTTTGTTCGCAACTTCAACAGAACCGTTCATCTTCGGCCAATAGGGAGATGAATTGTGATGATAAATCTTGAACTGTTCGCACAAAGCGGTGATCATCGTGTTATTCAGATTTGTACCATTGTCTGTGATGATCCTGTCTGGAACACCATACTGACATATGAGATTTTTCTTGATGAAGCGGGCAACCACATTTTTAGTAACAGAGGCGAAGGAAGCTGCTTCGGCCCATTTGGTGAAATAGTCAATGGCAACCAGGATGAAGCGATGTCCGTTGGGAGCCGTGGGTTTGATCTCTCCAATCATGTCAATGCCCCACATTGCAAACGGCCAAGGAGCAGTCAGAACGTTGAGAGGAACCGGAGGGATGTGAACCTTGTCAGCATAGACTTGACATTTGTGGCAAGTACGGGAATGTTGATGACAGTCAGCTTCTATGGTAGACCAGTAATAGCCTGCCCTTAGGATCTTCTTAGCCATTGTATGCCCGCTCAAGTGAGTGCCAAATGTGTCGCTGTGTATCTCAGTCATGATCAACTCTGCTTCAGCTTTGTCTATGCATCAGAGTAATACACAATCATGGCTTCGTTTGTAAAGGGTGTCATTTCTTAGGAAGAACTTGGCAGCGAATTTCCTTAAGAACTTCTTGTCATTTACGGAAGCTCCTTCGGGATAAACTCTAGTCTCGAGATACCTTTTGATTTCATGGAACCAGGGTTGTTCCACTACTTCTTCGGTATTAATCTCGTGACAATGTGCAGGTTCATCCATTCGCTCGATGGTGATTTGGGGAGCCTCGTTATCCCAGTTGAGTTTAAACATGGAGGACATTGTAGCTAGAGCATCCGCCAGCTGATTCTCTTCTCGCGGGAAATGCTCGAAGGTAATTTGCTCGAAATGAGGCAACAATGTCAAGACATGTTCTTTGTATGGGATGAGATTATGATGCTTGGTATCCCACTCTCCTTTGATTTGACTAATAACCAAAGCCGAGTCCCCGAATACGATCAAAGATTTGATCCCCAAGTCTATAGCAGCCTTGAGACCAAAGATGCAAGCTTCGTACTCAGCCATGTTGTTTGTGCAGATGAAGCAAAGTCGGGCCGTGAAAGGTGTGTGACAACCTTCTGGAGAAATGAGTACGGCGCCGATACCGTTTCCAAGTGCATTTGAAGCACCATCAAAGTACAGGGTCCATCGGGATCCCTTTTTGGGTCCGTCATACGGTCCGTTACCTTCAATGTTGTCCAAATTCATGATGTCCTCGTCTGGGAAGTCAAATCTCATGGGTTGATAATCTTCGATAGCTTGATGAGCCAGATGGTCAGCTAGTACACTCCCTTTTATAGCTTTTTGGGTGGTGTACTGGATGTCATACTCAGTTAGGATCATTTGCCATCTGGCTATTCTTCCAGATAAAGCGAGCTTTTCGAAGATATACTTGATAGGATCCATTTTGGAAATCAACAAGGTAGTATGAGTCAACATATACTGCCTTAGTCAGCGAGCAGCCCATACCAAAGCGCAGCAAGTTTTCTCGAGCAGTGAGTAGCGAGTCTCACAGTCGGTAAACTTTTTGCTAAGGTAATAAATAGCATGCTCTTTTCGACCAGACTCGTCATGCTGGCCCAAAACACACCCCATTGAGTTATCCAAGACGGTTAGATACATGATCAATGGTCTTCCTTCGACGGGTGGCATCAGAATAGGAGGTTCTAGCAAATACTCCTTGATTCTATCAAAAGCAGCTTGGCAATCATCGTTCCATTCGACTACCTGATCTTTCTTCAAGAGTTTGAAAATTGGCTCACAGGTAGAAGTCAGATGAGAGATGAATCTGGCAATATAGTTCAAGCGCCCCAAGAACCCTCTAACCTCCTTCTCAGTACGGGGAGCAGGCATCTCTTGTATTGCTTTTACTTTTGCTGGATCGACTTCAATGCCCTTGTTGCTTACAATGAATCCTAGAAGTTTACCAGACCTAACTCCAAAAGTGCACTTACTTGGATTCAGCCTGAGTTTGTATTCTTTCAATCTAGCAAACAACTTTTCTAGATGTTCAAGGTGCTCTTCCTCTGTTTGTGACCGAGCTATCATATCGTCTACGTAAACTTCAATCTCATGATGTATCATATCATGAAACAAAGCTACCATGGCGCGTTGATAAGTTGCCCCGGCGTTCTTCAGCCCGAACGACATCACCTTGTAACAGAAAGTGCCCCATTGTGTGACAAAAGTTGTTTTTTCCATATCCTCGGGGGCCATTTTGATTTGATTGTAGCCCGAGAATCCATCCATGAAGGAAAACACTTTGTGCTGCGCTGTATTGTCGATCAAAATGTCAATGTGTGGAAGTGGAAAATCATCTTTGGGGCTGGCCCTATTCAAATCTCGGTAGTCCACACACATCATGACTTTGCCATATTTCTTAGGTACTGGCACGATGTTAGCGACCCATTGAGGATAGGACGTAACAGCCAGAAAGCCAACGTCGAATTTCTTCATCACTTCTGCTTTGATCTTTTCAGACATGTCAGGCCTCATTCGCCGGACTTTTTGCTTGATCGGTGGACAATCCTCTCTTGTGGGGAGACGGTGAACCACGATGTCTGTGTCTAAACCCGGCATGTCTTCATAAGACCAAGCGAAGATTTCAACATACTCATTCAACAACTGTATCAGGCGTTCCTTGACACTTGGTTCCAGATTGGCACCCACTTGCACCTCCTTCCGGTCTTCCTCGGTCCCTAAGTTGACAGTTTCCAATGACTCTTCGTGCGGTAAGATGGCCCTTTCCTCTTGCTGTAGAAGTCTGGCTAGTTCCCCTGGTACTTCACAACCTTCGTCATCTTCATACTCAGCTTGATTGACCAGATCTTCAGAGTTATTGAAGGATATAGCAGAATAGTCACCCATGGAATCCGGAGCGGATGGGTACCTGCATTTGTGAGTGTGGGTGTGTGTAAGGGATAACCATCCTTAAAAAATGCAAAAGGAAAGAAAATGAACACAAGCAGTTTATCAAATGGAAAACGTCCAATGAATCATTAAACATGGCATATGGATATGAAAAATAATCAAAACCCTTACAAATGGACCTACATGCCCCGGGCAAGGCATGAGGTGAAAAGATAGTGTACGGATTGTTTGAAAATAAATATTACAGACCAAATAGGAAATGTTTGACAAATAAATTACTGATGAATAAAAGTGATGGGGACAAAGTCTTTTGCCTCCCAGTTGCACAATCCTCCTTTGACAGTTGGGTAAATCCATTCTTCGATGTTGCTCTCTTTGTCTTCATCCTCCAAAGCGTTGATTCCGTAGGGAGAAATTTTGACTGGCGCTCTTTCAATCTTCGAACGGCGCATAGCTCTCTGGCCCGCGGTAGTGAACCCTAATCCAAATTTGTCGGTCTTATGTGGAATATCAGGCAACTGCCCCCATGCTGAATTCTTCCCCTCCTTTATTGCGGCCCTTGCGTCCTCCAGAGATGCCATCCTGGCCATCTGCCTCGGTGTCTCAACTGCCAACTTTGCTACTGTTACTTCAGGAAGGACTTCTTCGAAATGCTGGAAAGGCGTCTCAATGAATTCCCCTTCTACCTCCACATACCAGAAAGAGTTCAAGTGGCTAATCATGTACTCCTCTTCGCCATGGACAGTAATGATCTTTCCCTTGACAGGATACTTCAACATCTGATGTAAGGAGGAGGTGACTGCCCCAGCATGGTGTATCCAAGGCCTACCCAACAAGCAAGAGTATGACGGACGAATGTCCATCACATAGAAAGTAGATTTAAACACCTCAGTGCCTATCTTGATGGGAATATCAACCTCCCCATGGACCATTCTTTTCGAACCATTGAAAGATCTGACAACAATATCACTTGGCTTCAACTCCAACCCTTCACAATCTAGTCGGTCCAAGGCCTTCTTAGGCAGTACATTCAGCGACGAACCAGTGTCGACCAAGACATGTGCGAGAGTAGTTCCTCGGCACTCGACTGAAATGTGCAAAGCATCATTGTGGTTTCTACCTTTAGGAGTTAGGTCGGCATCAGAGAAACCTAATCCATTGTCCGCAGTAAGGCTAGCCACACAATTTTGGAATTGATCCGCATAGGTTTCCTGGGGCACATGGGCTGCCTTCAGGAATTTTATCAAAGCTTTAGCGTGCGCTTCTGAGCAAATTAGTAGTGCCAACATGGAGATCTTTGAGGGGGTTTGCCCCAGCTGTTCTACCACATCGTAATCACTCCTTTTGATTATCCTCAAGATCTCATCCATTTCCTTCTTGGAGGTTTCCGGGATGACCAAGGGTTGAGCCCTCGTCCTGACGAGCTCATCTTGGATTCCCTTACCTTTATCAGCAGTGGTAGGAGGGACAGTACTAGGAACAACAACATCTTCAATCAAAGGGGTTCTAGCAGAGAGTTTTATTGGTGCAGGGATGACCTTGTTAGTAGATGAGGGTCCAAAGATTGCTTTTGGAGGGGAAATCTCTGGAGAAAATATTCTCCCGCTCCGAGTGATTTTGCTCGTGCCTGCAATATTTCCAATGCTGGCTTCTTCATCATCCGAACTTTCTTCAGTTATTTCGATTTGTTTGATACCATGGTAGTAGACGTCACCGCCATAGTTCCATGGTATTGACTTTTCCGAAACATAGGGAACAGGCCCTGGCATTGTTATTTTCAACGGAACGGATTTTGTAGCTGGTGTAATCTTAACAGGCTTTTTGACGGCCTTGGAAAGATTGGCGTGAATGGTTATGATTGAGACATCTTCAGTATGGGTTGGAACAACAGAAACTTTTTCAAACAAAATTTGTCGACTATCCATTAGGCCTTGGATGCCTTTCTTCAGTAACGGACAATCAAACGGCAGAGAGTAACAACAATAGCAGTCTTCTTTACATCCCGGGAAAATCCCGGCCTTTAACAGATTCAACTTGATGGTTAATGTTGTACCCCAAAATTTGCCCTCCCATATTCTTCAGGAAATTGCCAAGCCAAGCTTCAAAATTCCCCAAGGGCTGCACAGTCAAAGAGCCTTCTATACAGTCAAAACTAGGGTTTGGGTTCTGATCAAGAAAATGAAGTTTTCAAAGGCCCAATAAAGTCTCATATGCTTACAAATATGGTCAAGCATCTTCATATCAAGTTTCAAGGCATTCAGCTCAAAGTTGCACAGTCAAAACCCTAGATTGCACTACAGTCAACTATAGGGGCAAAATGGTCATTTGGCAGTCAAAAGTTCAAATTTTTGGTCAACATATCATTTTGAAGCCACAAACATCATTTGATCAATGCTTGATCATGATTCTCAAAATTTGGCTCAGAAAATCATCAAGATGCAAAAGTTACTATATTTGGACAGCTGAAAAAGTCAACTGAAATTGACCAGGGCATAACTTTCACATGGATTATCAGAAAAATCCCATCTAAAGCTCATTTTGAAGAGAAAGACATTTCCTACAACTCATCTTCATACTTCAAGTCCAAGAAATGCTCTCACAAAAAGTTATCAATTTCAACATTATAGGTCATTTTCAAAAGTCAACAAAAAGGGACTTTAAGTCAAAGGCCATAACTTGAGATTGGTAAATCAAAATGACATGGGACCAAAGGCATTGGTTAAAGGACTCAAAGACCTTTCCAAAATGTCCAAGAACATGAGAAAAGATTAAAAATTGAGCAAGTTATGCCTTGTGGAAGTTGGGAAATTTTTGGATATTTTGAAAAGTCAACATTAATTCAAATGACCTAAAATTGTTAATGGGCCCATTTTTCTTCCATGATTCATCATTCTAAGCATGTGCACGACCACTTGGCCCAAAGGGAAGTATTTTCTCATTTTTTATTTATTTGAATTATTATTCATATTAATTCATTTAAATTATATAAATATGTGAAAAATATCTAACATGACCTAACCAATCTTTTGTACACATTTTAGGCTCAATAATTCGTGCACATCCCAACATGGAAAGATTTGGCTTGATTGGATGCTAATTGAATCAAATGCACATGAAAAAGATATGAAACATAATGAAAAAAAATCAAATATTCAAACAATGAATTACAAGAGATTTGATTGATTTTCTTAACCTAATTGCCTCACTACAAATGCCTGAAGAGAACCCTAATGCTCAGAGACTCTAAGCTGCGCAGGAAATACATTTACAAACTTGGAATTTTTGTCCAAAATAGAAATTCTGAAAACCACTCTAGAGGTCGATTCAAAGCACCATTCCTTTTCCAATAGCTTCCTCAAGGTTCCCAGAAGCGATTCCAATCCCTAACATCAACTCAAACGCAAAGAATTGGTAAAACGGATTCAAACTGTACCAAGAAAAATCCATGATCGTATTTTGATTTCTAGGCATTCTCATTGCATTTTAATTGTATATTCATGTTCCTTGTGAAGTTTTGAAACTAACCATGTGGTCCAATTGCGTTTTTGTGCTATATATTTGATTTTACCATTGCTGATCTTTAGGGTTTTCAGAGTTTCAATTTAGGGCTTTTCACCCAAGGCAAAATCATGACTCCAGACCAAGACCATTAAACTCAGCTCACCTGGACGAAGAGATCCCAACTCTCGCGATGAATTTATATTCAAGGATAGCCTAATCGCTATTTTCTTGAAACCGGCCTAAGAAAACGCATCCAAAACCGTTGCCTTACAGTCTTGTTTCAGAAAAAAATAAAATAGAACGAAGGAGATGATGTGTTGTCCATCAGCGATAGGCCGGTTTGAAAATTGGCGCGTTAAACCACTAATGCGTTTGTTTTTCTTTTTGTTATTTGTTTGTTATTAATATATCAAAAGCGTTCAATGGCTCAGCTGGCAGGCGTTGGTAGCGTTCACATCCAAGACCTGGGTTCGAGTCCCAGGTCTGTATATTTCTCATGTTATTTTTCACTAACCATTCATGTGCAGCGCTTATGATAAGGCACACCATACATCTTCATTATCCAGCGTCCACGCGTCCCTGATGACCAAACCAAAGGCTGAGATTGGAAGCACACCCTGAACCCTAGTCAAAAGAGCCACACGGCGCCTGGAAAGTCAACGAATTCTGAAGGTCATTGGGCCAGATTTGCTAAGTCCACACCTCCACTTTGGGGACTTCCACCCCCCCTGGTTTGCAATTTTCTTTTTACTTTTTATTTCTAATTATTATTTTATTTGCTTCATTGTTTTTAATTTAATTAATTATTTTTACAAATTATAAAATGCACAAAAAAAATTAGAAAAAGAGCAAAATAAAATATTTATTTATTTCAATATTTTTTATAAATAAATTCACATGTAAATATTTAGTTTTAATTAGGTTGCAATTTTAATCCTTTTTTTAACAAAAATACAAAAAAAAGTAGAATTAGGTTTAATAAATTTTTATTCCTTTTAATTTTCCCTTTTATAATAATATTACTTATTTTATTTATTTTTTAATTAAATTGTACAATAAAAAACTTAGGTTTAAATTAGGTTAAGGTTCAACATTTTTTCTTAAATAACTTAAAAATAGTTAGAACTAGGTTTAACATTTTAATTTTCATTTTAATTAATCCTTGTTTCTATTAAATCTAAAAAACACTAAAAATACCAAAAACATTTTTCTTTTAAGTTTAATTTTAATTCCTTGTTAATTTTAATTTTGCAAAAGGGTCCAACGCCCATATTTTTAATTGTTTAATTCCGCGTATTTATTTTATTGCTTAAATAATTATGTATTTCTCCCAAAGCCGTGTAACTTAAACTTCTCGCACTTTTCTTTATTTGCTTTATTTATTTTTCTGTCAAATCGGGTCCGGTTTAATTTTGGCGATGTGGACCCGCGCCATTTGTAATAGCTTTAGAATTTACTTTTCCGCACTCTTTTAATTGTTAACAAAAAAGCATGCAAGAATGAATGAACTTAATTAAAATCAAGCGTAGATCACAATGAACATGACAAGACAAATATCAATGAACATGACACACGAATCGCACACACCACCCCTAGGGTACGCCTCACTGTTGCCTTGTCTCGAAAGGTGATCGTCGAGTAGAGGACGTCTTAGTAAGTCCTCATGATCCGGGAACCTGGTATGAGGGTAGCTTCTAAGGTGTCTTCCCATTGCTCTGGTGATCACCATGTCCCTAAACTCGAATTGACCCGAACACCTCCAACGGTGGTGCTACCTACCTCTCAATGGTGGGATGGCACTACTTTAAAGGACATTTACACAGACGAATTCCTTAGGGTAGGTAGGTTCTCGTAGATACTTGCTCTCTTCAAAAACAAACAAAAATCTTTTCACACCGACACTTTTCAAAAGCTTTCAAAACAATTTTTCAAACACTCTGACACAAGAGTCGATCTGAAACTTTCAAAGAAACTTTTTAAAACCCACAGTTGAAAAGCAAACAAACCTTTTTGAAAACACATTGAGCAAGTATCTAAGAGCCCATGGATAACCATGGATAGAAAGGGTGCTAACACCTTCCCTTTCTATAACCTACCTCCCGAACCGAGAGCAATCTCTTTAAGGAATTTTTCTGTGCTTTTGTCCTTTCCAATTGGAGAAAATAAAAGACGGTGGCGACTCTTGCTTCCGCGACATTTCGCGAACCAGCGTTAAACAGTCAGTTCCAGATCCACCGATCACAGAACTGGCGACTCTGCTGGGGACCAAACTTAAAGTGAGGTGTACCTTAGGGCTAGGTCATAACTGTGTTTTCAATTGTTTTCCTTGCTTGCTTTATTATTGTGGGTTGCTTGGGAGTTCTATAGATCCTAACCCGGATCTGGGGGATACCTTTCTTAGAAAGTAGCAACAAGGCTGTGAGGGAACTGTGCGGGGTATACCGACATGGTTGAAACAGTCTGCTACGTTGATGTGGCACTTTGGTGTGTACCGGTAACCCTTGAGTTCAGTCAAGGAGAGTACGGGGCCTCCGCGTGGTGTCGTGAAGCTTCAACAGACCTTAGGAACCTTAATTGAACTATCTTGGCCTCTTTAGGGTAGTGAGATAACTGACTTTGGTGCAGTCCGAGGTTGGTTGATACTCGATACTACACTCAATTGAGGGTTGCTTTCCTGGAATATTTCGGTCGCCAGTTCAGTGGCTAAATCGAAACGATGAACAATGAAAGCAATCCCATGATATTGGGAACCTTAGAACCCGGTTACTTTGATTAGGACAGGTTGAACCCACCAACTTCAAGAGGGTACTACCCAGACCCCATGCTGGCCTTAAACCTTAAGGGCTTGTCCTGTGTGCCTTGTGTGCCTTACATGTTTGTCTTTGTAAATATCTGTGGTGTGTTTAATCATAGCATCATGACATCATCCAGCATCATATGCATTGACTAACCATTTCAGGGGTTCGAATTTTCATCTTTGTTCTTGTTTTGTAGGACATGGAAACTGTTCGTAGAAAGACAATTCAAATCAATCTTGTAAGGATACCTCCTCAGCTTAAGGAGCTTATATCCAGGATCCCCGAGAATTCTTCATTCAGTGAAAGGCATGGAAGCCTCATCAGCTTGGTCAACACCAATATTGAGGAAGATATGATTAAGGTCTTGTTCCAATTCTTTGACCCTCTGCATCACTGTTTCACCTTCTTGGACTATCAGTTGGTACCTACATTGGAGGAGTTCTCCCAGCTCCTGAAGATCCCTATCCTTGATCAGCTACCCTTCAACGGTACAGAAAAGGAACCTAAGCTTGAAGAGATTGCTAAAGCCTTACACCTACAGTCATCTGACCTCAAGGGACATTGGGAAGTTAGAAGTGGTATCAAAGGGTTCTTAGCCAGGTTTCTTTTTGAAAAGGCCCTTGAATGTTGGAACTCCCTTGACTTGCAAGCTTTTGAAGAGGTTGTGGCCCTCCTTGTTTATGGTTTGGTGTTGTTCCCTAACCCAGATCAGCTCATTGATATCAGTGCTGTCCAGATCTTTATGTCCAGGAATCCTATACCTACGTTGCTGGGGGACATCCTTCACTCATGTTACACTCGAACCATGAGAAAAAGAGGTGTCCTTATGTGTTGCACTCCTCTCCTGGGAAGGTGGTTTATTTCGCACCTTCCACAATCAGTCTTGAAGAATGAGCGGGGTTTGAGATGGTCACAACGGTTGATGACTCTTACACATGCAGATATACATTGGTGTCCTAGGTCCAGAGAAGATGTCACTATCATTGATCATTGCGGGGAGTACCCTAATGTTCCTTTACTTGGAATCAGAGGAGGTATTACTTATAGTCCATGCCTGGCTTGGAGACAGTTTGGTTATGCTCGGAGGGATGGTCCTCATGACATGTTAATTCCTGACATAGTTTTTGACTTCGACAACGATACTCAAGGACTTCGCCAGAGATTCATCAGAGCCTGGAGGATGCCAAGTAGGATAGACAGCAAGACACTGGGGCACAGGAACTCCATCCCATTGGAACCCTATCTCAAGTGGGTACGCGCCCGCTCTCAGAAGTTAGTGATGCCTTATCCTCACATGCTCCCAGTAATCAAAGAACCTGTCTTGGAAGGGGAAGTGTCCTACACTATTCAACACCCTGATATGCCCACATCCTGGGAAGAGATGCAGAAGAGCTGGATCCAGCTTAAGGAGGAAAGAAATTCTCTTGAGACTAGTCTGCATGCCAGTGAAAAGAAGGTCTTGGAGCTCACCCGCCTGTTGCATGAGGAGAGGAATCTCAACACCTACATAGCCCAGAAGAGGATGCGCAGTGTATTTTGGGATTGATTTGATTTTTGTACTTTTGCCCCTGAGGCTTTGATGTATTAAACAATGATTTCTTAATGATAACGTGTGTTCCTTTTTGTCTACAACAAATTTGAACTTTCGAACCCTTGAATGCATTGCATACACATTTCATACATCATGTGCATAGCAGGTTTTTCCCCTTTTCAGGTTGCTTACAGTTCTTCGCTGTTTATTTCAGCATCATGAATCCCGAATCTGCATCAACTGAGACATCAATCAAGGCTCTCCAGGCGCAGAATGCGCAGTTTCAAGAGTTAATCACGGGTCTGGTTCGAGGCCAAGAAGAACTGAAGACTATGCTCCTGAAGAAGGAGAAGAAGAAGAAGAGAAGAACTGTTCTGTTCAACTCGGGCCGAAGGTTTGGCAATACTCTGCAGCATGAAGAGGCTGGTTCTTCTGTTGGCAAGAGTCCTTCTCAGGCAGAAGTAAAGGTTCCTAGTCCGGTCGTCTCCGACAACGAGACAGATTTTGATGAAGAGCAGTACCCTCCTGCAGATGACAGATACAAGCAACTGGAGGACAGGTTGAAGGCTATGGAGGTGCAGCAGGTACCTGGGCTGGATTTCGGAGATCTGGGTTTGTCGACTGGTGTGATCATCCCCCATAAATTCAAAGCACCATCCTTCTCCAAATATGACGGGGCGTCTTGTCCCAAGCTGCATTTAAGGTCCTATGTTCGGAAAATTCAGCCGTACTCTGCGGATAAGAATTTATGGATCCACTTCTTCCAGGAGAGTCTTTCAGGGACTCATCTCGAATGGTTCTATCAGCTGGATGGGACCAAAGTTCGTAACTGGGAGGAGTTGGCTACTGCTTTCTATAAGCAGTATCAATATAATGCCGACCTTGCCCCCACACGTACCCAACTCCAGGGTATGGCGTTAGGTGCAAGCGAAGGTTTTAAGGAGTACGCTCAGAAGTGGAGAGACCTGGCTGGCAGGGTGCAGCCACCATTGACTGATCGGGAGTTGGTAGACATGTTCTTGGGGACCCTATCTGGGCCGTTTTTCAACCATCTCATCGGGAATTCTTCAGCTGGGTTCACTGATTTGATCTTGACTGGAGAGAGAATTGAGGCTGGGCTGAAGTCTGGGAAGATTGCGAAGGGTGCATCATCTAGTTCGGAAAAGAAACCATTCAAAAAGGAGTCTAGTGCCGTGTATGGTTCTAGGAAATCAGAGAGACCTGAGCACCGCCAATCTGTCAGCGCGGTGATGATTGCTAAGCCTGCTGCCGCTCCTCGGTCGAATAATCCTCAAAGGGCTGAAAGACCCCGGCGGGAGTTTACCCGGTTAAACATGACCCTATCGCAGATCCTGCCACAGTTACTATCCACCAATCTGGTGACGGTCAGGGAGGCTCCAAAGTTCCCAAATACAACATCTCCCAAGTACAACCCGAATGATCGTTGTGCTTACCATTCAGATAGCCCGGGGCACTCTACCGATGACTGTTGGGCACTAAAGAACAAGCTGCAGGACCTTATTGATGCCAAGGAGGTACAGTTTGAGGCATCCGACAAGCCTAATGTGGTGACAGCTCCCCTACCTGCTCATGGAGTAAATGCTATTGGGGACGAAGAGGAAGTTGATGAAGCTGAGTTTGATAGCTGGATCTACCCGGCAACCGACAGTGGACTTAACAATTGGAGCGCAAAGGACAATCTCCCTGTTTCTTTTGTTACTAAGTAATGAATTCCTATGTTTTGTTATTTTGTAATAAACAATGATAAACTCTATGGCCCGGTGTCTTACCCGAGGCACCGTGGTTCTATTTGTGAGGGCATACGAGCTGTCATTTCATATATCATGAATGAAAATCTTGGACGTATTTTTCGCATTGCAAATATTGTGTTCCTTTTCTGTCTTTCCTTTCTTTTACATAATTTTCAAAAACAGCTGTATTTACACACACACTCACTCATACATGTTCCAATCCACTCTGGATCTCACTGATAACAGCTCTGCTACTGCCAATTATGACTTCGAAAATCCGATCAACTTAGCCGAAGACGAAGGTGAAGATGATTGCGAAGTGCCTGGCGAGCTTGCAAGACTGTTGCTTCAGGAAGAGAGGGCAATTCAACCCCATGAAGAGCCAGTGGAAACCATAAACTTGGGTACTGAGGCAGACAGAAAAGAGGTAAAGATTGGTGCCAACCTAGAGCTCAGCGTGAAGCAACGGTTAACCAAGATGTTACGTGACGATATGGAGATCTTTGCCTGGTCCTACGAAGACATGCCCGGGTTGGATACCGACATTGTGGTCCATCACTTGCCAACTAAGGAAGACTGCCCTCCAGTTAAGCAAAAGGTCCGTCGGATGCGTCCAGAGATGTCAGAGAAGATTAAGGCCGATGTTATGAAACAGTTTGATGCTGGGTTCCTTGCAGTGACTTCTTACCCTCAGTGGGTTGCTAATGTGGTGCCGGTACCAAAGAAGGACGGTAAGGTCAGAATGTGTGTCGATTACAGGGATCTAAACAGGGCCAGCCCCAAAGATGACTTCCCCTTGCCTCACATTGATGTCCTTGTGGATAATACAGCTCAGCACAAAGTATTCTCTTTCATGGATGGCTTTTCAGGTTACAATCAGATCAAGATGGCACCTGAAGACATGGAGAAGACTACATTTGTTACTCAGTGGGGCACCTTCTGCTACAAGGTCATGCCATTCGGGCTAAAGAACGCTGGGGCAACCTACCAACGTGCCATGGTTGCCTTATTTCATGACATGATCCATCACGAGATAGAGGTGTATGTGGACGACATGATCGCTAGGTCCCAGACTGAGGAAGAGCACCTTGATCATCTGCAGAAGTTGTTTGACCGGTTGAAACTATACAAGCTGAGATTGAACCCGAACAAGTGCACCTTCGGGGTAAGATCTGGGAAGTTGCTAGGCTTCGTGGTCAGTGACAAAGGTATTCAAGTGGACCCTGCTAAGGTCAAAGCTATTCAAGAGATGCCAGTTCCCAAAACAGAGAAGGAAGTCAGAGGCTTTTTAGGACGCCTGAATTACATCGCTCGATTCATCTCACATCTGACTGCTACTTGTGAGCCAATCTTCAAGCTACTGAAGAAAGATCAGGTAGTACATTGGAATGATGAATGTCAGGCTGCTTTTGACAAAATCAAGGAGTATCTCCAAGAGCCACCTATCCTTATGCCACCGGTTGAAGGGAGACCTCTGATACTATACCTGACAGTGCTTGACAACTCAATGGGGTGTGTGCTGGGGCAGCATGACGAGTCTGGCCGAAAAGAGCATGCCATTTATTACCTTAGCAAAAAGTTTACCGACTGTGAGACCCGATACTCACTGCTTGAGAAAACTTGCTGCGCTTTGGTATGGGCTGCTCGCCGGCTGAGACAGTATATGCTGACTCACACTACCTTGTTGATCTCAAAGATGGATCCTATAAAGTACATATTCGAAAAGCCTGCTCTGTCTGGGAGAATTGCAAGATGGCAAATGATCTTGACGGAATACGACATTCAGTACACAACCCAGAAAGCCATCAAGGGAAGTGTATTGGCAGACCACTTAGCACATCAAGCTGTAGATGATTATCAATCAATGAACTTCGAGTTTCCAGATGAAAGCATCATGATAGTAACAGATTGTGAAGTACCTGGACCGGATGAAGGACCTGAACCAGGATCCCGATGGTCTATGCACTTTGACGGAGCCTCCAATGCTTTGGGAAATGGTATCGGCGCCATCATCATATCTCCTCAAGGTACTCATACTCCACTCACTGCCCGGCTGTGTTTCAACTGTACCAACAACATGGCGGAGTATGAGGCGTGTATCATGGGTCTTCAAGCTGCGATCGACCTAAGGATCAAATTTCTAAGTGTCTTCGGAGATTCTGCTCTTGTGATCAATCAGATCAAAGGAGAGTGGGATACGAAACACCCAAACCTGATTCCTTACAGAGAATGTGTGTTGACCCTGATCCCCCACTTTACAGAGATAACCTTTGAGCACTTTCCAAGAGAAGAGAATCAGTTAGCGGACGCGTTAGCTACAATGTCTTCAATGTTCAAGGTCAAATGGGATAATGAGGCTCCCCGGATCATCATCTGGAAACTGGACGAACCGGCATACTGTTGTGATCTCGAAACTGAATTGGTGACTGAGAAGCCTTGGTACCACGAAGTGAAGAGATATCTGGAAGCTCAGGAATACCCTGAAGGTGCCTCTATCAATGATAAGAAATTCCTGAGGAGGTTCGCAGCCAAGTTCTTCCTTAGCAACGGCATATTATATAAGCGAAACCATGATTCAACCTTACTGCGCTGTGTGGATAAGACTGAAGCGGAAAGAATCATGGAAGAGCTGCATGAAGGGACCTTTGGTACACATTCCAGTGGACATACAATGGCTAAGAAGATCCTACGGGCAGGATATTACTGGTCCACAATGGAAGCTGACTGCTACCAACACTCCAGGACATGCCACAAGTGCCAGATTTATGCAGATAAGGTGCATGTTCCTCCGGTTCCCCTGAATGTTCTGACTGCGCCTTGGCCGTTTGCAATGTGGGGCATAGACATGATCGGAGAGATTAAACCTACGGCATCCAATGGACATCGCTTCATCCTAGTGGCGATTGATTATTTTACGAAGTGGGTTGAGGCAGCATCCTATGCTACAGTAACCAAGACTGTTGTGGCACGGTTCATTCGACACAACCTGATCTGTCGGTACGGCGTCCCTGAGCGGATTATTACAGACAACGGTACCAATCTGAACAACAAGATGATTGCTGAGCTCTGCGAACAATTCAAAATACAGCACCACAATTCTTCTCCTTACAGACCGAAGATGAATGGGGCTGTAGAAGCAGCAAATAAGAACATCAAGAAAATCGTGCAAAAGATGACAGTAACGTATAAAGATTGGCACGAGATGTTACCGTTCGCTCTGCATGGGTACCGTACCTCAGCTAGGACGTCAACCGGGGCAACTCCTTTCTCTCTGGTTTATGGCATGGAGGCAGTCTTGCCAATCGAAGTACAAATTCCCTCTCTCCGGATAATGAAGGATGCAAATCTGAATGAAGATGATTGGATCCAGACACGACTTGATCAACTCAACCTCATTGATGAAAAGAGACTTGCTGCTATCTGTCATGGTCAGACGTACCAAAAACGAATGATCAGGGCATTTAACAAAAAGGTCAGACCACAGGAATATCAAGTTGGGGATCTGGTAATCAAGAGAATCATCCTTCCTCAGAGTGATCCAAGGGGCAAATGGACCCCTACGTACGAAGGGCCATTTGTGGTTAAGCATGTGTTCTCAGGAGGAGCAATGATATTGACCAACATGGATGGTGACGACCTTCCTCACCCCTCCAATGCAGACATAGTTAAAAAATACTACGCATAAAAAAGACCCGCTAGGCTGACATGCCTAGGCAAAAATTAGGGCTTCCCGTCGAACCAAAAGGGTTCGGGCAAAATGAAGGGATGAAAATGAAAATCTGTACACCCGGCAAGTCGAAAACCTGAAAAGGCGGCTTGGGCAAAAATGGGTATCCCGGTGGACTGAAAACCCGAAAGGGCGGTCCAGGCAAAAATTAGGGATAAAAGCGTAATACTATGTCTCATTGGATCACTTTGCATCCAGAATCCGGTATCTACATCAAGCTCAAGACGGCATCGATCAGTCAGCTTCACCTTCAACCAAGGTCATCAAGTGATGAGACGCTCGGAGTTATAAAGGCAATAGCAGAGTTGAAACCCAGTGGATCATTCATACTTCACACAGCTGTTTTATTTTCTTTTGTACAAAATTTGTATAAACTCTCTTGTTCGGCGGCGTACCTCTTACTAGGACGTCAACCTCTTGTACACAAAACGCCTATTTTCAGGCCATTCAAAAATCAATACAAAGATATTTTCAGTTAAAACGTGCCAAGTGTTTTTCTTTTTCTGTTTTGTTTTGCGAAGAACGTCCAAGGTTCAATTTGTGATATATGCATTGACAATAATTTGCTAACTCATAAATATTTGCATACGAAACAAAGGAATTAATTGCAGGTGACACTAGAAACAGGGGCAATAAAGAGTTGTCTAAGCAATCTAGTTGTTCTATCCTCCAAGGCACCAAGGTAGGTTCAGCTAAAGAACATAACCAGTACATATTAATTCCCCAGAGAATGGTTCAACCAAACAGTACATTCTTCTCCAAGCAGAGTTGATAAATCTCAAGGAAATTGAGTATCCTCCAGTAGATCTCAATACTCCCCCAGCAGCAGCGATACATATATTCTTAACAAGCATCCCCGACAGTCTTGGCCTAAAGATTGTTCCCCGGCGGTATATCAACATTCAAAGGAATCACTTCCCCAGCAATTCAAAACTCCCCAGGAGAGTCCCATCCAGTTCCCCCAGGAAAGTTGGAATTCATACCCCCAAGCAGTAAGCTTATCCCCAGTAGATTCTGGAAGCTTATCCCTCGCAGAGCACGAACGCGTCGTCCGACTTTATTCAAAGAGTTATTTCCTTAACAGGATATAACTGGGTTATCCTCAGCCAAAAGCTACGGAAAGGTCGTCGTCGACGTAGTTCTTTCCTATCCCCAGCGAAGTCTATTCACACTTCCAATACAACAACGGTATCCCCAACAGAATTATTATCTACACTCAGCAAAGCATCTCCCCACAGAGTATTGCTTCCCAGCATGGTCGCTAGAGTATCTTTTCTCCCCGCAGAATCTTCCATTTGCCAAGTTTATTCCGCAACGGAGCCATCTTCTCCTACCGGTATTCTTGCAATTATCATCCCCCAGCGGAAGCAAAATCTACTTGCCAACATCAGCCCAGGAGCGACTTCCCGGCACCCGTCAAGGATTCACTTTCCTAAACAAAAGCATACATAAACATCACATACATCATTATAGCATGCATAAACGCATCATACAAATCTCATTTATGTTGATAACATCATTGCTTGATCCATATCATGCATTGCATACGACTGACCTTTACCTTTCAGGAAAGACGCAGTTAAAATGCTCAAACATATTTCAAAGCCTTCTCTAGTCCAGCTAAATCGACTCCCAACAGATTTTTCTGATAAAGACTCAGTAGAAGCTATGGTCCCCTCTCCGACAAGTGCGTGAGGTGGTAATTCCTTTTTCAGATGTTTCCCTCTCCGACGATGAGTGTGAGGTGATAGTCTCTTATGGTCCCCTCTCCGACAAGTGCGTGAGGTGGTAATTCCTTTTTCAGATGTTTCCCTCTCCGACGATGAGTGTGAGGTGATAGTCTCTTATGGTCCCCTCTCCGACAAGTGCGTGAGGTGGTAATTCCTTTTTTAGATGTTTCCCTCTCCGACGATGAGTGTGAGGTGATAGTCTCTTATGGTCCCCTCTCCGGCAAGTGCGTGAGGTGGTAATTCCTTTTTTAGATGTTTCCCTCTCCGACGATGAGTGTGAGGTGATAGTCTCTTATGGTCCCCTCTCCGGCAAGTGCGTGAGGTGGTAATTCCTTTTCAGATGTTTCCCTCTCCGACGAGGAGTGTGAGGTGATAGTCTCCTATGGTCCCCTCTCCGACAAGTGCGTGAGGAGGTAATTCCTTTTTCAGATGTTTCCCTCTCCGACGATGAGTGTGAGGTGATAGTCTCTTATAGTCCCCTCTCCGACAAGTGCGTGAGGTGGTAATTCCTTTTTCAGATGTTTCCCTCTCCGACGATGAGTGTGAGGTGATAGTCTCTTATGGTCCCCTCTCCGACAAGTGCGTGAGGTGGTAATTCCTTTTTCAGATGTTTCCCTCTCCGACGATGAGTGTGAGGTGATAGTCTCTTATGGTCCCCTCTCCGGCAAGTGCGTGAGGTGGTAATTCCTTTTTTAGATGTTTCCTTCTCCGACGATGAGTGTGAGGTGATAGTCTCTTATGGTCCCCTCTCCGGCAAGTGCGTGAGGTGGTAATTCCTTTTTCAGATGTTTCCCTCTCCGACGATGAGTGTGAGGTGATATGTCTCCTATGGTTCCCTCTCCGACGGTGTGTGAGGTGGTAACTCCTTCTCCTATGGTTCCCTCTCCGACGGTGTGTGAGGTGACAATTCCTTTTCCTATGATTCCCTCTCCGACGGCGAGTGAGGTGATTCCCTTTCAGATTATAATGGCCTATGGTTCTCGTTCCGATCTTGCAAAGATGGTAGTTCCCACCAAGATTTTCTCAACGAGCGTTGTTGAAGTTAAAATCACCCAAGGTTCTCTTACCATTCATGCTAAGGCAGTAACCATACCTGGTTCATTCATCATCTTTTGAAGCTCCAGACTCAGCTCCTGTAACCAGTCAGGACATATCTACGCCAAGCATCTAAAATCAGCTCCTGCAACGTGTCAGGTACTCATTTTTCTTTTGCAGGTATGTAGGTTCTCGCTAAGGAATCTCTTACGCGATCAACATCCAGATGACATCTATAAGCCCATCATCCTACCCATCAATCTCTAAATGGCATCTATAAGCCCATTCCACCACACTGCTACTATGTGAGCGCAAATTTCTAGGGCACTCTAGTGTTCAATCATCTTCTACCCTCAGATTCCGAAAGGAACGTCAGCCAATCTGCATCCTCAGGTCTAAGAAGATTGAACAGGGGCAACTGTTGTACCCCAAAATTTGCCCTCCCATATTCTTCAGGAAATTGCCAAGCCAAGCTTCAAAATTCCCCAAGGGCTGCACAGTCAAAGAGCCTCTTATACAGTCAAAACTAGGGTTTGGGTTCTGATCAAGAAAATGAAGTTTTCAAAGGCCCAATCAAGTCTCATATGCTTACAAATATGGTCAAGCATCTTCATATCAAGTTTCAAGGCATTCAGCTCAAAGTTGCACAGTCAAAACCCTAGATTGCACTACAGTCAACTGTAGGGGCAAAATGGTCATTTGGCAGTCAAAAGTTCAAATTTTTGGTCAACATATCATTTTGAAGCCACAAACATCATTTGATCAATGCTTGATCATGATTCTCAAAATTTGGCTCAGAAAATCATCAAGATGCAAAAGTTACTATATTTGGACAGCTGAAAAAGTCAACTGAAATTGACCAGGGCATAACTTTCACATGGATTATCAGAAAAATCCCATCCAAAGCTCATTTTGAAGAGAAAGACATTTCCTACAACTCATCTTCATACTTCAAGTCCAAGAAATGCTCTCACAAAAAGTTATCAATTTCAACATTATAGGTCATTTTCAAAAGTCAACAAAAAGGGACTTTAAGTCAAAGGCCATAACTTGAGATTGGTAAATCAAAATGACATGGGACCAAAGGCATTGGTTAAAGGACTCAAAGACCTTTCCAAAATGTCCAAGAACATGAGAAAAGATTAAAACTTGAGCAAGTTATGCCTTGTGGAAGTTGGGAAATTTTTGGATATTTTGAAAAGTCAACATTAATTCAAATGACCTAAAATTGTTAATGGGCCCATTTTTCTTCCATGATTCATCATTCTAAGCATGTGCACGACCACTTGGCCCAAAGGGAATTATTTTCTCATTTTTTATTTATTTGAATTATTATTCATATTAATTCATTTAAATTATATAAATATGTGAAAAATATCTAACATGACCTAACCAATCTTTTGTACACATTTTAGGCTCAATAATTCGTGCACATCCCAACATGGAAAGATTTGGCTTGATTGGATGCTAATTGAATCAAATGCACATGAAAAAGATATGAAACATAATGAAAAAAAATCAAATATTCAAACAATGAATTACAAGAGATTTGATTGATTTTCTTAACCTAATTGCCTCACTACAAATGCCTGAAGAGAACCCTAATGCTCAGAGACTCTAAGCTGCGCAGGAAATACATTTACAAACTTGGAATTTTTGTCCAAAATAGCAATTCTGAAAACCACTCTAGAGGTCGATTCAAAGCACCATTCCTTTTCCAATAGCTTCCTCAAGGTTCCCAGAAGCGATTCCAATCCCTAACATCAACTCAAACGCAAAGAATTGGTAAAACGGATTCAAACTGTACCAAGAAAAATCCATGATCGTATTTTGATTTCTAGGCATCCTCATTGCATTTTAATTGTATATTCATGTTCCTTGTGAAGTTTTGAAACTAACCATGTGGTCCAATTGCGTTTTTGTGCTATATATTTGATTTTACCATTGCTGATCTTTAGGGTTTTCAGAGTTTCAATTTAGGGCTTTTCACCCAAGGCAAAATCATGACTCCAGACCAAGACCATTAAACTCAGCTCACCTGGACGAAGAGATCCCAACTCTCGCGATGAATTTATATTCAAGGATAGCCTAATCGCTATTTTCTTGAAACCGGCCTAAGAAAACGCATCCAAAACCGTTGCCTTACAGTCTTGTTTCAGAAAAAAATAAAATAGAACGAAGGAGATGATGTGTTGTCCATCAGCGATAGGCCGGTTTGAAAATTGGCGCGTTAAACCGCTAATGCGTTTGTTTTTCTTTTTGTTATTTGTTTGTTATTAATATATCAAAAGCGTTCAATGGCTCAGCTGGCAGGCGTTGGTAGCGTTCACATCCAAGACCTGGGTTCGAGTCCCAGGTCTGTATATTTCTCATGTTATTTTTCACTAACCATTCATGTGCAGCGCTTATGATAAGGCACACCATACATCTTCATTATCCAGCGTCCACGCGTCCCTGATGACCAAACCAAAGGCTGAGATTGGAAGCACACCCTGAACCCTAGTCAAAAGAGCCACATGGCGCCTGGAAAGTCAACGAATTCTGAAGGTCATTGGGCCAGATTTGCTAAGTCCACACCTCCACTTTGGGGACTTCCACCCCCCCTGGTTTGCAATTTTCTTTTTACTTTTTATTTCTAATTATTATTTTATTTGCTTCATTGTTTTTAATTTAATTAATTATTTTTACAAATTATAAAATGCACAAAAAAAATTAGAAAAAGAGCAAAATAAAATATTTATTTATTTCAATATTTTTTATAAATAAATTCACATGTAAATATTTAGTTTTAATTAGGTTGCAATTTTAATCCTTTTTTTAACAAAAATACAAAAAAAAGTAGAATTAGGTTTAATAAATTTTTATTCCTTTTAATTTTCCCTTTTATAATAATATTACTTATTTTATTTATTTTTTAATTAAATTGTACAATAAAAAACTTAGGTTTAAATTAGGTTAAGGTTCAACATTTTTTCTTAAATAACTTAAAAATAGTTAGAACTAGGTTTAACATTTTAATTTTCATTTTAATTAATCCTTGTTTCTATTAAATCTAAAAAACACTAAAAATACCAAAAACATTTTTCTTTTAAGTTTAATTTTAATTCCTTGTTAATTTTAATTTTGCAAAAGGGTCCAACGCCCATATTTTTAATTGTTTAATTCCGCGTATTTATTTTATTGCTTAAATAATTATGTATTTCTCCCAAAGCCGTGTAACTTAAACTTCTCGCACTTTTCTTTATTTGCTTTATTTATTTTTCTGTCAAATCGGGTCCGGTTTAATTTTGGCGATGCGGACCCGCGCCATTTGTAATAGCTTTAGAATTTACTTTTCCGCACTCTTTTAATTGTTAACAAAAAAGCATGCAAGAATGAATGAACTTAATTAAAATCAAGCGTAGATCACAATGAACATGACAAGACAAATATCAATGAACATGACACACGAATCGCACACACCACCCCTAGGGTACGCCTCACTGTTGCCTTGTCTCGAAAGGTGATCGTCGAGTAGAGGACGTCTTAGTAAGTCCTCATGATCCGGGAACCTGGCATGAGGGTAGCTTCTAAGGTGTCTTCCCATTGCTCTGGTGATCACCATGTCCCTAAACTCGAATTGACCCGAACACCTCCAACGGTGGTGCTACCTACCTCTCAATGGTGGGATGGCACTACTTTAAAGGACATTTACACAGACGAATTCCTTAGGGTAGGTAGGTTCTCGTAGATACTTGCTCTCTTCAAAAACAAACAAAAATCTTTTCACACCGACACTTTTCAAAAGCTTTCAAAACAATTTTTCAAACACTCTGACACAAGAGTCGATCTGAAACTTTCAAAGAAACTTTTTAAAACCCACAGTTGAAAAGCAAACAAACCTTTTTGAAAACACATTGAGCAAGTATCTAAGAGCCCATGGATAACCATGGATAGAAAGGGTGCTAACACCTTCCCTTTCTATAACCTACCTCCCGAACCGAGAGCAATCTCTTTAAGGAATTTTTCTGTGCTTTTGTCCTTTCCAATTGGAGAAAATAAAAGACGGTGGCGACTCTTGCTTCCGCGACATTTCGCGAACCAGCGTTAAACAGTCAGTTCCAGATCCACCGGTCACAGTTAACAATGGAGTTATCAGATCATTGACATCAACAACATACAAATCTTCTTCAATGGCATTGACATTTCGGCCGTGCTTCGGCATGGGAGCAGATATCACATTAGGCTTCTCCGGAGCGTCAAACTCCACCTCCTTCGCCTCTATCAGGTCTTGGATTTTATGCTTGAGTGCCCAACAATCATTGGTGTCGTGCCCGACACTGTCAGAATGGTAGGCGCATTTAGCATTAGGATGATAATGCGGAGAGGACGTATTCACATTCTTTGGTGCCTCTTTGATAGTGGCGAGATTCAACTTTAACAGATGGGGAAGCACTTGCGCTGGAGTCATATTAATGCGGGTGAACTACCGTTGTGGCCGTTCCACCCGTTGCTGATTTGGTCTGGATTGGTTGTAGCGAGGCTGCTCACTTGAAGGGTTTTGAATCATTACGGCCCCCACAGTCGGTCGGCGCTCAGTCTTCCCTGCTCTTCTTTGGGAGTATGCAACAGCCGTTTCCTTCTTAAAAGGCTTCTTCTCAACACTTGCAGCAACACCCTTCTGAATTTTTCCTGACTTGATGCCAGCTTCTATTCTTTCGCCTGTTAAGATCAAATCGGTAAACCCCGCGGAAGAGTTACCAATCAGATGATTGAAAAATGGCCCAGATAGGGTTCCTAGAAACATATCAACAAGTTCACGGTCGGTTAAAGGAGGCTGCACCCTGCCAGCCAAATCCCTCCATTTTTGTGCATATTCTTTGAATCCTTCGCTTGTTCCCAATGACATACCCTGAAGTTGGGTACGCGTAGGAGCAAGGTCAGAATTGTACTGATATTGTTTGTAAAAGGCGGTGGCCAAGTCTTCCCAATTTCGGACGCTGGTTCCCTCTAGCTGATAGAACCACTCCAATTGAGCTCCAGAAAGGCTGTCTTGAAAGAAATGAATCCAAAGGTTTTTATCTGCCGTATAGGGTTGGATTTTTCTCACGTAGGACCTGAGATGCATTTTTGGACAGGACAACCCATCATACCTCACAAAAACTGGCACTTTGAACTTTGGGGGAATCACAATCCCGGCAACCAAACCCAAGTCTTCAAAATCCAAACCCGGTACTCTTTGTAGCTCCATGGCGGCCAACTTGTCTTCTAAACCTTTGTATTTATCATCAGCTGGAGGGTATTGTTGATCAGAATAATCTTCCTCCTCTTCGACCTCCTCTTCTTCCACATCGGACTCGGAAGGTACCGCAGCCCCACCTCCTTTACTGGTCCCTTCATCAGAAGTAGGAGGAAATTCAAGCACTCTCCTGGCCTCTCCGTCAAATCTTCTCCCTAGAGTAGCCACCCCGAGTCTCTTTTTCTTCTTTTTCACTGGGTCTTTATTCCCCAGCAAGGTCTTGAGATCCTCCTGACCTTTAGCCAAGGTTGTCAGGAGTTGCTGGAACTGTGCATTTTGAGCTTGCAGGTCTTTGACTGTTTGCTCGAGATCCATCCTACTGAAATAAACAGCAGACATATAAGGAAACCTGGAGTGAGACCTGCTTATGCACATGATGAATGGTATGCTTATGTATGCAATGCATTCAAGGATTTAGAATATTCAAACTTATTGCAGACAAAAAAGAACGCACGTCATATTAATAAGAAGAAATTTGTTAGTACATAAATGCCCCATGGGCCAAATATTACAAAAACAACTTCTCAAGGTAAAAAGACATTGCGCATCCTCTTTGGTGCGATGTAGGTGTTAAGGGCCTCTTGCTCATGGAGTCGGAGGGTAAGCTCTAGAACCTTCTTCTCACTGGCGTAGAAGCTGGCTTCAAAAGTGTTCTGTTCCTCCTTGAGCTGAATCCAACTTTTCTGCATCTCCTCCCACGATGTAGGCATGTCAGGATGTAGGACGGTGTAGGGAACCTCTCCTTCCTTGACGGGCTCTTTAATCACAGGGAGAACATGAGGATAAGGCATCATCAGACTCTGGGCTCGGGCTCGTACCCACTTGAGATAAGGCTCAAGAGGGATGGAGTTCTTGTGTCCCAGTGTCTTGCTATCAACCTTGTTGGGCCTCCCCCAAGCTCTGATGAATCTTTGGCGAAGTCCTTGCGCATCGTTGTCGAAGTCAAAAACTAGGTCAGGAATCAACATGTCGTGAGGGCCATCCCTCCGTGCATATCCAAATTGCCTCAAAGCTAGGCAAGGGTTATAGGTGATACCTCCTCTGATTCCAAGTAAAGGAACATTAGGAAACTCTCCACAACGGTCGACGATGATGACATTTTCTCTGGACCGAGAACACCAATGTACATCAGAGTGAGTAAGAGTCATCAACCGTTGGGACCACCTTGAGCCTTGGTCATTCTTCAAGACAGATTGTGGAAGGTGCGAAATAAACCACCTTGCAAGGAGAGGAGTACAACACATGAGAACACCCCTCTTTCTCATTGTTCGTGTGTAAAATGAGTGAAGAGTGTCCCCAAGCAATGTTGGTATTGGATTTCTGGACAAGAAGATCTTGACGGCGTTGACATCTACCAATTGGTCAGAATTTGGGAACAAGATCAACCCATAGATGAGGAGTGCCACAATTTCTTCAAAGGCTTGTAGGTCCAATGAATTCCAACATTCTTGTGCCTTCTCAAACAAGAATTTTGCTAAGAATCCTTTGACGCCACTTCTGGTTTCCCAATGCCCCTTGATGTCGGATGGTTGTAGATGTAATGCTCGAGCAACATCTTCCGGCTTTGGTTCCTTTTCCGTACCGTTGAAGGGTAGTTGATTAAGGATATGGATTCTTAGGAGTTGAGAAAACTCCTCCAAAGTGGGCACCAACTGGTAATCAGGGAAAGTGAAACAGTGGTGAAGGGGGTCAAAGAACTGGAATAGCACTTTCATATGTCTTCTTCAATGTTGGTGTTGACTAAGCTGAGCAGTCTACCATGTCTTTCACTGAAGGATGAGCTTTCCGGAATTCTTGAGGTGAGCTCCTTGAGTTGAGGAGAGATTCTCACAAGGTTGACTTGGATGGTTTTTCTGCGAGGAATTTCCATGACCTACAAAACAAGAACAAAGATGAAGATCCAAACCCTTGAAATGGTTAGTGAATGCATATGATGCTTCATGATGTTTATGATGTATGCACAAAATATATGTACAAGCAATTCACACCAAACCCTAGTTTCAGGCTTGCATGAGGTTTCATAGGTAAGTACCCTCTTGAGTGTAGTTGGCTTAAAAACCTGTCCTATAAATAGTAACCGGGTTCTAAAGAGTTCAATATCATTGGATTGTTTTCATCGTTCATTGTTTTGGTTTAGCCACTTAACTAGCGACCAAAATATTCCAAGAAAACAACCCTCAATGAGTGTAGTATCGAGTATCTACCAACTTCGGACTGCACCAAAGCCGGTCATCTCACTACCCCTAATAAAAGGCCAAGATGGTCAAGTAAGGTTCTAGGTCATTAGTGCTTAGTGACATCACTCAGCGTCCCCGTACTCTCCATGATTGAACTCAAGGGTTACCGGTACTTACAAATATGTCGCACTAATATAGCTATTGCTTCGACCGTGTCGGTATACCCTGCACAGTTTCCACAATGTATTGCTATCTATGAAATGTTTCCCAAAATCCGGGTATAGGATTGCAAACCCAAACAATAGAGCCAAGATATAAAGCAATCAAATCAAACAATTAGTCATGCAAGAGGGTGATCTAAGCCCTAAGGTTACTCCACTTTTAAAGCTGTCCCCAGCAGAGTCGCCAGTTCTGTGATACGGTGGGAGAACTGACTATGGTTTTGCATTTGTTTTCGCAAATGTTTCGGTTGAGCAAGAGTCGCCACCGACTTTTTATTTTATCCTAAGGAAAGGTTTAAAAAGCACAGCAAAAACCTTTGAGATTATTTTCTTGGGTTCGGGGAGTAGATTTATAGAAAGGGAAGGTATTAGCACCCTTTCTATCCATGGTTATCCATGGGCTCTTAGGTACTTGCTTAGATCAACTTGCCTTGGTTTTCAATTGTTTGAAATGGTGCTTTGTGTGTGGCTTTGAAAAGGTTTTGAAAAAGATGCCTTGTCTAGGCTACCCTTGTAACAATTCTTTACTCGAATGTTTTACAAAAGGTGTTTGTCTTTTTGAAAAGATGTTTCAAGGTTTTTTGAAAGTTTGTTTTGAAAGTGTTTGTGAAGTGAGGTTTGAAAAATAGGCAAGTGTTTTTGTTTTGCAAGTTGACAAGTACTTAAGAGCTATCTACCCTAAAGTTCTCAAAATATTTTTGCTATGTTTTAACCCTTTTAACAATTTTGTTCCACCATTGCATTTGGTGGACAATCTTGTGTTAGGATGTGAAAGGGACGAGCGCGGGTCATTGTTTAGACCATGATTGCAATGGTGCCAAGTATCTTTGGGCAATTTTCCTTTAAGGGACTTGATCATTTTTAGGCAACCTTTCGAAAGCGTCATCGAGGGACTATGATCATTTGATTGGTGTTTGTTTTTGCCCAAAGAAACCTAACATGCAATATGGCCCATTTATTGAAGGCAACAAGTGGAATACCCTAGGGGTGCAAGTGTGATAAGTGTTGTCCATTTTCATGCTTGTTTATCTTGAAATTAGGTCAAACTATTTTTGTCATTTTTTATTTGCATACAAACCCTAATTCTAACATGGTATAATTAGAAAGCATTAAAGTGCGAAAATTAAAGTTCTAAACTATTACAACACAATATGGGAAGGGGGGTACAAATGTTCAAATGGGGGGGGGGGGGGGGGGGGGGTATTTGACAAGGAATTTAAACCTAGCTATTACATCAATTTGGAATTATTTACAAGATAATTGATTTCACAAATTAAATAGAAATAAAATAAATATGCAAAATGTAAAAAGGGTTTTTATATGTATGGAAAAAATGTATTTTTTATGTCAAATAAACAAAATAAAAAAAGTATTATTTTTTGGAGTTTTTGTGTTTTAAGGGCAAAATCCTAATTTACTAAGTAAAATGCATTAATTATTTAATATGTACAAATATTTATCAATTATATACTAAATAAAATAAAAGTGAAGTATGTTTGTCAAAATGTATTTTTACTATCAAATGTTAAATAAAAAAATAAAATGTATATATTTTTGTATTATTTAATAAATATTCTAATAAATATATATATATATATATATATATATATATATATATATATATATATATATATATATATATATATATATATATATATATATATATATATATATATATATATATATATATATATATATATATATATATATATATATATATATATATATATGTATTAATTTCTAAATATGTATTATATATACAAAAATAATAATATTTAATATTTATAAAAAAGTATATTTTATATAAAATATTTTGAGAAGATAAAACAAAATAAAAATGAAAATAAAATATGTTTACATTATTTTTTAGTATTTTAAGTAAAAGTGTTTATTTATTTATTTATGTACAAATATCAATATAAACAAATAAATGCCTAAAAAATTCAAAAATGGTTTAAAAAATTATTTTTATATTTTTAATATCATGAGGAAAAATAAATAAGTCAGAATAAAAAAAGAAAAGTCAAAAAATCATTAAAATAAACAAAATGGGCTCAGGGGGTGTCAAAGTAGCAAGAGGGTGTAAAAAGAAATGAGAAACAAAGCCCAGCCCACGTGGAGCTTCTTCAACCTCCAGCATTCATGTTTGAACAAAAACACGCGCCTCTTTTCTTCCATTGCAAGGCCCTGATTCTTTGAGTTTTAGCAAAAACTTACAACACCAAAAATGTTAAGCATTGAATCACGATTCTGAATATGTAAAGAACTCCTCCTAACTCTCAGAAATGAGAGAGAATTTTATCATTCCCAAATCTTAACCTAACTTTTCTTCCATATTCAGACTTAAAATTCTCTAAGCATACATAATATAAATGAAATCTAATCACATGGGCATGTTCAGGGCTATGAATGTGACATGTTTTCTTCACAAACCTAAAGCTAACAATGCCTATATAGAGAGATTTGTGTTCATGAACTTACCTGTTCAGCTGAAGTTGTATCTGATAATTGAGGTACTTTCAGAGCAAGGTGATGATTGGTACAACTTCCTTGGTGTCCAGGGATGCTATTCCAAGCTTTACTTTGTCTTGAAACCTTTTGAATCGAGCTATGGAACTTCAGCTGCAAAACAAGAAAATGAAAATGGTGATGTAGCCTGGGAGTGTTACAGGTCGTGTTTGATGTTTGGATTAGCTTCAAGGGATGTTGTGGGATGTGTTTGATGTGGTTTTAGCAAGAAAGCATGAAAGGGATAAGAGTTGGCACTTAAACTGCAGCAGGCCCTGTTTTTGTGCAGTTCAATGGTGATTTTGTGAATGAGAGTGTTTGGGACTTGGTTAGCTCGTGTTCTAGCTTAGGATGGATGTCTTGAAAGTGTACAAAGTATTTTCTTAAGCTTGCTTGTGCTGAGATCAAAGTTCTGTTTAGTTATGCCACATTTCTTCACACTTAAGCAAGAGATGGCCACTTGAGTTTCTAGGCCCTTAGAGGCCCCCAATCTATGCTGCATATATTAGTCTTGGTCAGTGTGTTATGCCCCTTGACTTGTGCTTCAGAGATATGCTTTGGTACTTCTTGGATTTGCTTTTGACATAAAGCCATACCTTTTCAAAAATGGATAATTTGCTTTATCTAAAAATGGCTTAATCTTGCAAATAATGTTTGGACACACAAAATAAGGCTTTGGCACAATGAGTATGCATTAAATTATTAAGCGCAAATGGGATTAGAGGCCTGTAATGTAGCATAAACCAAGCTGACTTGAAAATGGCAATGTGTATGAACATGTCTTGGTCAAGAACAAAAGTGATTTTTGCCCAACTTGCCAAATTCGATTCTCCCTAACCATGAGGTTGTTTGATGAGTTCTTGGACATTTTGGAAAGCTTTGAATGTGTACTACAATCCATCTTTGAAATGCAAATTGAAATTCCAAGTGGAAGCATGTGAAAAATGGTCTTGAAGTTAGGTAAAAACCTTGCCTAAAATAGGTCAAATTTTCACTAAGTTAAGAATGGTTTAGTACCCTTGTTCCAAAAATTGTAACTTGAGATACAAGCTTATTTTGGGAAAACTTTGTGAATCAAAGTTGTAGATTATGCAATAGGCTACAACTTTCATGTTTTGACTTTTGTTTGAATCCAAATGAATCATGGTGAGAAAGTGGGGCAAAGTTAGGAAAAAAATTAGGGTTTTTCATAACTTAGAAAAATTCTAAGTTATGAAAAATCTTCATTTCAAACCCTAATTTGCATTTCTTGATTTCTTGATGAACAATTTTCATGATTTGGCATGTTTTGATGAAAAATGAATCTTGACTCTTGATTTTGACCAAAAAGTCAAAGTTTGACTTTTTAGTATACAGTCAAAATTGATCAATTGACTGGGAAATTCAACTGTCAATCTTGTGCATTTGGGATCTTTTGAACTTATTGAGCATGTCAAGACAATTCCATGGGGTCCTTGAGTCCATATGTGAGCTTGGTTTGCCATTGGCTAGGTCAAACAGTCAAAAATTGCCTTTGTGCAGTCAAAACCCTAAAAATGACCATTTTGCCCTTTTGGTGATCTGATCAAATTTCTTGTGGAATTGTGATCCAAACTTGATCAAATGGTCCATGTGAGTTCATAATATTGATGTGGGTCAAATTTCATGAGATTTGACTGTCAATTGGCCACAATTGACTTTTTCCCCAATACAACTGATTTTTAGGTCAACTGTCCAATTGACTGGGCAAATTTTGGAATCAAGACTTGAAACTTGATGTGGATAAACTTGGGAGTCCAATATGAAGCATGAAAGTCATCTTAGGCATTTTTGGTCAAAACATCTTTGTAGCAACACAAACCCTAATTTGGGTCAACAGTACAAGAAGAAGTCTTGAGCAGATGAAACCCTAACTGGATCTTGAGCTCCAAGGGCTTTGTGATGAGAAATCATTGAGAAATGGGAGGGCAAATTTTGGGGTGCAACAGTGCGACATATTTGTGAGTACCGGTAACCCTTGAGTTCAATCAAGGAGAGTACGGGGCCGCTGAGTGATGTCACTAAGCACTAATGACCTAGAACCTTACTTGACCATCTTGGCCTTTTATTAGGGGTAGTGAGATGACCGGCTTTGGTGCAGTCCGAAGTTGGTAGATACTCGATACTACACTCATTGAGGGTTGTTTTCTTGGAATATTTTGGTCGCTAGTTAAGTGGCTAAACCAAAACAATGAACAATGAAAACAATCCAGTGATATTGAGCTCCTTAGAACCC
This sequence comes from Vicia faba, assembly GCA_948472305.1. Classification (NCBI taxonomy): domain Eukaryota; kingdom Viridiplantae; phylum Streptophyta; class Magnoliopsida; order Fabales; family Fabaceae; genus Vicia; species Vicia faba. Next base: position 316,812,800 of record OX451735.1, read on the forward strand.
GATTACTATTTATAAGACAGGTTTTTAAGCCAACTACACTCAATAGGGTACTTACCTATGAAACCCCATGCAAGCCTGAAACTAGGGTTTGGTGTGATTTACTTGTACATATGTTTGTGCATACATCATGAACATCATAAAGCATCATATGCATTTACTAACCACTTCAAGGGTTTAGATCTTCATCTTTGTTCTTGTTTTGTAGGTCATGGAAATTCCTCGCAGAAAAACCATCCAAGTCAACCTTGTGAGAATCTCTCCTCAACTCAAGGAGCTCACCTCAAGAATTCCGGAAAGCTCATCCTTCAGTGAAAGACATGGTAGACTGCTCAGCTTAGTCAACACCAACATTGAAGAAGACATGATGAAAGTGCTATTCCAGTTCTTTGACCCTCTTCACCACTGTTTCACTTTCCACGACTACCAGTTGGTACCCACTTTGGAGGAATTTTCTCAACTCCTGAGAATTCATATCCTTAATCAACTACCTTTCAACGGTACGGAAAAGGAACCAAAGCCTGAAGATGTTGCTCGAGCATTACATCTACAGCCTTCTGACATCAAGGGGCACTGGGAAACTAGAAGCGGTGTCAAATGCTTCTTAGCAAAATTCTTGTTTGAGAAGGAACAAGAATGTTGGAATTCATTAGACCTACAAGCCTTTGAAGAAATTGTGGCACTCCTTATCTATGGGTTGGTCTTGTTCCCAAATCCTGACCAGCTTGTGGAGATCAACGCCGTCAAAATCTTCTTGTCCATAAATCCGATACCAACATTGCTTGGGGACATCCTTCACTCATTTTACACACGAACAATGAGAAAGAGGGGTGTTCTCATGTGATGTACTCCTCTCCTTGCAAGGTGGTTTATTTCGCACCTTCCACAATCTGTCTTGAAGAATGACCAAGGCTCGAGGTGGTCCCAACGGTTGATGACTCTTACTCACTCTGATGTACATTGGTGTTCTCGGTCCAGAGAAAATGTCATCATCGTCGATCATTGTGGAGAGTTCCCTAATGTTCCATTACTTGGCATTAGAGGGGGCATTACCTACAACCCTTGTCTAGCTTTGAGGCAATTTGGATACGCACGAAGAGATGGCCCTCACGACATGTTGATTCCTGACCTAGTTTTTGACTTCGACAACGATGCGCAAGGACTTCGCCAAAGATTCATCAGAGCTTGGAGGATGCCCAACAAGGTTGATAGCAAGACACTGGGACACAAGAACTCCATCCCTCTTGAGCCTTATCTCAAGTGGGTACGAGCCCGAGCCCAGAGTCTAATGATGCCTTATCCTCATGTTCTCCCTGTGATTAAAGAGCCCGTCAAGGAAGGAGAGGTTCCCTACACCATCCTACATCCTGACATGCCTACATCGTGGGAGGAGATGCAGAAGAGTTTGATCCAACTCAAGGAGGAACAGAACACTTTTGAAGCCAGCTTCTACGCCAACGAGAAGAAGGTTTTAGAGCTCACCCGCCGACTCCATGAGCAAGAGGCTCTCAACACCTACATTGCGCCAAAGAGGATGCGCAACGTCTTTTTACATTGAGAAGTTGTTTTTGTAATATTTGGCCCATGGGGCACTTATGTACTAACAAATTGCTTCTTATTAATATGACGTGCATTCCTTTTGTCTGCAACAATTGTGAATTTCTAAAATCCTTGAATGCATTGCATATATAGCATCTCATGCATCATGTGCATAACAGGTACCCTTTTTCTACAGGTTGCTTAATCTTCTTCGCTGTTTATTTGGAACAGTCATCATGAATCCAGAATCATCCAGTGAACAAGCAATCAAGGCCCTCTAGGCCCAGAGTGCCCAGTTTCAAGAGATGGTGATGAACCTGGCCCAAGGGCAACAAGAGTTGAAGGCTCTGCTCCTAAATAAGAAGAAGAAGAAGAGGAATGAGTTGTTCAATACTGGACGCAGGTTTGGGAACACACTCCATAACGAGGCTGATCCAACTACTTCCTCTGCAGAGAAAGATAGTCCCCAAGGGGGAGGAGCTCCTAGTCCTGCAGTCTCTGACAATGAGACGGATTATAATGACGAACAATACCCTCCCGCTGCTGACAGATACAAGCAATTAGAGGACCGCTTGAGCGCCATGGAGATTCAAAATGTGCCGGGGCTGGATTTCAGAGATTTAGGGTTATCTTCTGGGGTGGTAATCCCACACAAGTTTAAGGCGCCTGCCTTTGCCAAATACGACGGGGCTTCCTGTCCAAAGCTGCATCTCAGATCATACGTAAGAAAGATCCAACCTTACACGGCAGATAAGAACCTTTGGATCCACTTCTTCCAAGATAGCCTTTCGGGGTCACAGCTTGAGTGGTTCTATCAGCTAGATGGAACCAGTATCCGACATTGGGAAGATTTAGCGACCGCATTTTATAGACAATATCAATACAATTCTGACCTTGCTCCTACGCGTACCCAACTTCAGGGTATGTCTCTAGGAACGGGCGAAGGGTTCAAAGAATATGCACAAAAATGGAGAGATTTGGCTGGCAGGGTGCAGCCTCCATTGACTGACCGTGAGTTGGTTGACATGTTTCTAGGGACCTTTTCTGGTCCATTCTTTAATCATCTGGTTGGTAATTCCTCCGCTGGGTTTACAGATTTGATCCTGACGGGTGAAAGGATAGAAGCTGGCATCAGGTCAGGAAAAATACAGAAAGATGCCTCCGTAAGTACTGAGAATAGGCCTTTCAAGAAGGAAGCTAGTGCAGTCTATGGTCCTAGAAGACAAGTCAAGCCAAAAAGCCGCCAAGCCGTCAATGCCTTGGTCATTTCAAAGCCTGTTGCTGCTCCTCAGTAGTACAATCAACAAAGAGGTGAAAGGCCCAAGAGGCAGTATACTCGGCTGAGTATGACCTTGTCACAAATCTTACCGCAACTGCTATCAACCAATTTGGTGACCATCAAAGAGGCTCCGAAGGTCGTGAATACTGTGTCTCCTAAGTATAACCCGAATGCCCGTTGTGCTTATCATTCTGATAGCCCCGGGCATACTATTGATGATTGTTGGGCCCTGAGAAATAAGGTTCAAGACCTTATCGATGCGAAGGAAATTCAGTTTGAGGCGCCTGAGAGGCCAAATGTTGTAACTGCTCTTATGCCCCAGCATAGAGTAAATGCCGTCGAGGAAGATTTGTATGTTGTTTCGGTGAATGATGTTGCTACCCCTCTATTGACTGTTAAGAGGAACCTACTACTAGCCGGTTTATTTCCGGGTTGTAGCAAGGGTTGCCTCCTGTGTGCTGTTATCCCTACCGGTTGTCTGCTGCTAAAATCAGGCATCCAAAGCCTGATGGATAGCAAAGAAATTATGTTCAAGAAAACTGCTGTTCCGTTTGTTTCCGCTGAAGAAGTATCTGTCGTCACAATTTTCAACAATCCTACCAAGGCTCCCCCGAGGAAGCCAGTCCAAATTATGTCTGTTGCACCCATTACCATTCCTGGGCCTCTCCCCTATGAATCTGACAAGGTTGTCCCATGGCACTATGGGGCATACGTGTATGTGCTTGGAGTGAAGCAGGAGTTCAACACCGGTACCAGTATCAGTAACATCACTGGTCCCGCCAAGATTACTCGCAGTGGCAGGCTCTTCTCGCCTGACATTGCACCGCCAGTTATCCGAAAACCTCTTATCATCACACCCGCAAGTGTGCATGTTTCAAATCAAGTTCCTGTGTCTACTACTGCCGCCGAGTCCTCTGATGCTCGGGGCAAAGAAGTTGCTACCGATTTGCCTGCCCGGACGGAGGCACAAAAAAAGACTGCTGTTGAAGCCTCCCAACAAGAGATGGAGGAAATCCTTAAAATCATTAAAAAGAGTGACTTCAATGTCGTTGAACAGCTGGGGCATACCCCCTCCAAAATCTCTATGCTATCATTGCTGCTATGCTCAGAGGCCCACGCCAAGGCCCTGATTTCATTTCTGAAAACGGCCCACGTGCCGCAAGAGACCTCTGCAGATCAGTTCACTGATTGTGTGGCTAATTTGACAGCTGACAATGGCTTGGGTTTCTCATATGCAGACCTTACCGCCAAAGGAAAAAACCACAATGATGCCCTGCACGTCTCTATAGAATGCAGGGGCACTACTCTCGCACACGTGTTGGTGGATACCGGTTCTTCCCTGAATGTTTTGCCCAAGAAGGCCTTAGATCGGTTGGACTGTGAGGGCCTAGAATTGAAACCTAGTAACATCATTGTTAGAGCCTTTGACGGTTCTAAGAGGATGGTGCACGGTGAGGTAGACATTCCTATTCGTGTGGGTTCTCAAGTCTTCGACTGAACGTTCTACGTGATGGATATTCGTCCATCTTATTCCTGTTTGCTGGGTCGACCCTGGATTCACAAGGCTGGGGCGGTAACATCCACTCTACACCAAAAGCTCAAATACCCTGTCAAAGGGAAGATTGTTACTGTGCAGGGTGAGGAGGAATACATGGTAAGTCATCTGAATTCATTCTGGTATATCGAGATGGACAGGGAGTTTATTGAAACCCCCTTTCAACATTTTGAGGAGGTTCCTCCAACATTGGCGTCAGCTGAGACAGTGGTTGAAGAAGATTTTCCTCTGAAGATGGCTTCCTTGAAGGATGCCCGGGCTGTAATCGAGAAAGGCAAGTGCGCAAACTGGGGTCAACTTCCTGACTTCACTCAAAAGACCGACAAGTTTGGGCTGGGCTTCACTGCAGAGGCTCAGAGGGCTGTTCGCAAAGAAAGGATCAGAAAGGCTCCGGTGTTCATCACCAACCCAAGGGTGAATGCTATCGAGGAGGACGTAGAGGAAGTGGAATTTGACAGTTGGATCTATCCAACCGCCAACAACGGACCAAGCAACTGGACGACAAAGGATTTTACACCGATTACATTTGTCACGCAGTAATTAACTCTTTTGTTTTCAATTTGTAACAAACAATATGTTGAAACTTTTATTGGCTCGGTGTCCTACCCGGGGCACCGTGGCTCCATTTGTGAGGGCTTTTTGTATGACATTTCCATATATCATTAATCAAAACATTGGACGTTTGTTGCATTTCAAAATCTTGTGCTCTTTTTCTTTCTGTGTTATATATTGCAAAACAGCTATATTTACACACACTCACTTATACAGGTTCCAATCCACTATGGATCTCACTGGTAACAGCTCTGCTACTGCTAGTTATGACTTCGAAAATCCAATCAACTTGGCCGAAGACGAAGGTGAAGATGATTGCGAAGTGCCTGGTGAACTCGCAAGACTGCTACTCCAGGAAGAGAGGGCCATTCAGCCACATGAAGAGCCCGTGGAAACAGTGAACCTGGGTACTGAGACAGATAGAAAAGAAGTCAAGATTGGTGCCAATCTAGAGCTCAGCGTGAAGCAACGATTGATCCAGATGCTACATGATTACATGGAGATCTTTGCTTGGTCTTACGAAGACATGCCTGGTTTGGATGCCGACATTGTGGTTCATCACCTGCCTACCAAGGAAGATTGCCCTCCGGTAAAACAAAAGGTCCGCCGTATGCGTCCAGAGATGTCCGAAAAGATCAAAGCTGAGGTTATGAAGCAATTCGATGTCGGGTTTCTAGCAGTGACTTCTTACCCTCAGTGGGTTGCCAACGTGGTTCCGGTGCCAAAGAAAGATGGTAAAGTCAGAATGTGTGTCAACTACAGGGACTTGAACAGGGCAAGCCCCAAGGATGACTTCCCCCTACCTCACATCGACGTTCTGGTTGACAATACTGCTCAACACAAGGTGTTCTCCTTCATGGATGGTTTTTCAGGGTATAATCAGATCAAGATGGCTCCTGAAGATATGGAAAAGACTACCTTTGTCACTCAGTGGGGCACCTTCTGCTACAAGGTCATGCCATTCGGGTTGAAAAATGCTGGGGCAACCTACCAACGTGCCATGGTTGCTTTATTTCATGACATGATCCACCATGAGATTGAAGTGTATGTCGATGATATGATTGCAAGGTCCCAAACTGAGGAAGAACATCTTGACCATCTGCAGAAGCTGTTTGACCGACTGAAGTTGTACAAGCTAAGGTTGAACCCAAACAAATGCACCTTTGGGGTGAGGTCTGGAAAATTGCTAGGTTTCATCGTAAGCGACAAAGGTATTCAGGTGGACCCTGCCAAGGTGAAAGCCATACAAGAGATGCCGACTCCCAAGACAGAGAAAGAAGTTAGAGGTTTTTTGGGACGACTGAGTTACATTTCCCGATTCATCTCACATCTAACTGCTACCTGTGAGCCAATCTTCAAATTGCTGAAGAAAGATCAAGTAGTACGTTGGAACAATGACTGTCAGGTTTCTTTCGAAAAGATAAAGGAATATCACCAAGAACCACCCATTCTTATGCCTCCGGTTGAAGGGAGACCTCTAATACTATACTTGACAGTACTTGACAACTCAATGGGGTGTGTGTTGGGGCAGCATGACGAGTCTGGCCGAAAAGAGCACGCTATTTATTACCTGAGCAAAAAGTTTACCGACTGTGAGTCTCGGTACTCACTGCTCGAGAAAACTTGCTGCGCTTTGGTATGGGCTGCTCGCCGGCTGAGACAGTATATGTTGACTCACACTACTCTATTGATTTCAAAAATGGATCCAATCAAATACATATTCGAAAAGCTTGCTCTGTCTGGAAGAATAGCAAGATGGCAAATGATCTTGACAGAATATGACATCCAGTACACAACTCAAAAAGCAATCAAGGGAAGTGTATTGGCAGATCATTTGGCACACCAACCTGTGGACGATTACCAGTCATTGAACTTTGAATTTTCGGACGAAGATATCATGGTGGTAACTGATTGTGAAGTACCTGGACCGGATGAAGGACCTGAGGAAGGATCCTGATGGTCTATGCACTTTGACGGAGCCTCCAATGCTTTGGGTAATGGTATCAGCGCTGTGATCATATCCCCCAAAGGTACTCATACTCCACTCACCGCCCGGCTGTGCTTCAACTGTACCAACAACATGGCAGAATATGAGGCATGTATCATGGGTCTTCAAGCTGCGATCGACCTAAGGATCAAGTTTCTGAGTGTCTTCAGAGATTCCTCTCTCGTGATCAATCAGATCAAAGGCGAGTGGGATACGAAACATCCAAATCTTATTCCTTACAAGGAGTATGTGTTGACTTTGCTTCCCCACTTTGAAGAGATAACTTTTGAACACTTCCCAAGAGAGGAGAATCAGTTAGCAGACGCACTAGCTACGATGTCTTTAATGTTCAAAGTCAAATGGGACAACGAGGCTCCCCGGATCATTATCTGGAAGTTGGACGAACCTGCATACTGCTGCGATCTTGAGGCCGAAGAGGTGACTGAAAAACCCTGGTATCATGAGGTGAAGAGATACTTGGAAGCTCAGGAATACCCTGAAGGTGCGTCTGTCAATGATAAGAAATTTCTGAGAAGGTTCACGGCGAAATTCTTCCTCAGCAACGACATTCTCTACAAACGAAACCATGATTCAACTTTACTGCGTTGTGTGGATAAGACTGAAGCAGAAAAGATCATGGCAGAGCTACATGAAGGTATTCAGAACACATTCCAGTGGACATACCATGGCAAAGAAAATACTTAGGGCAGGATATTTCTGGTCCACAATGGAAGCCGACTGTTACCAACATTCTCGAACTTGTTATAAATGCCAGATCTATGCTGATAAAGTGCACATCCCTCCGGTCCCTCTGAACGTCCTAACGACACCTTGGCCTTTTGCAATGTGGGGCATTGATATGATCGGTGAGATTCGACCGACGGCATCCAATGGGCATCGCTTCATCTTGGTAGCGATTGATTACTTTACGAAGTGGGTTGAGGCAGCTTCCTACGCCACGGTAACCAAGAGCGTCGTGGCACGTTTCATTCGGCATAACCTGATCTGTCAGTACGGCGTCCCGGAAAGAATCATTACAGACAATGGTACCAATCTCAATAACAAGATGATCACTGAGCTCTGTGAGCAATTCAAGATACAACACCACAACTCTTCTCCTTATCGGCCGAAGATGAATGGGGATGTAGAAGCAGCTAATAAAAATATCAAGTGCATAAGATGACAGTGACCTATAAAGATTGGCACGAAATATTACCATTTACTCTTCATGGGTACCGTACCTCAGCAAGGACGTCAACCGGGGCAACACCCTTTTCCTTGGTCTATGGCATGGAGGCAGTCTTGCCGATTGAAGTCCAGATACCCTCTCTCCGGATAATGAAGGAGGCAGACTTGAGTGAAGATGATTGGATCCAGACACGACTTGATCAATTAAACCTAATTGACTAAAATAGACTCATTGCTATCTGTCATGGTCAGACGTACCAAAAACGGATGATCAGGGCATTTAACAAGAAAGTCAGACCACAAGAGTATCAAGTTGGGGACCTGGTAATCAAACGCATCATCCTTCCTCAAAGTGATCCTCGGGGCAAATGGACCCCTACGTACGAAGGGCCATTTGTGGTTAAACATGTGTTCTCAGGAGGAGCCATGATTCTGACCACCATGGATGGTGACGACCTTCCTCACCCCGCCAATGCAGACATAGTAAAAAGATACTACGCATGAATCAAAGACCCATTAGGTTGACATGCCTAGGCAAAAATAAGGGCTTCCCGGCGAACCAAAAGGGTTCGGGCAAAAATAAGGGATGAAATGAAAAAATCTGTACACCCGGCAAGTCGAAAATCTGAAAAGGCGGCTTGGGCAAAAATGGGTATCCCGGTGGACTGAAAACCTGAAAGGGCGGTCCAGGCAAAAGTTAGGGATAAAGCATAACACTATGTCTCATTGGATCACCTTGCATCCAGAATTCGGCATCAACTATCTGGCTCAGACTTCGGCATCGATCAATCAGCTTCATCTTCAACTAAGCGGCAAAGTGATGAGACGCTTGAAGACATAAAGGCGATAGCAGAGTTAGAACCCAGTGGGAATATTGTGCACATAACTGTTTTATTTCCTTTTCAAAAATGTATAAACTTTATGTTATTCGGCGGCGTTCTCTTACTAGGACGTCAGCCTCTTGTACAAAAAACGCCTATTTACAGGCAAATTGCAAAATCAATACAAGTTCACTTTTCCAAACAAATTGCTAATTGTTTTTCCTTTTTCTGTTTTGTCTTGCGAAGAACGTCCAATGTTCATTTTTGATATATGCATTTGACATTAAATTGCTAATTCATAAATACTTGCATATGAAACAAAAGACTAATTACAGGTGACATCAGAAGCAGGGGCAATGTAGAATTGACCAGGCAGTCTAGTTGCTTTGTCCGCCAGGGTACCAAGGTAGATTCAATTGAAGAATGTGACCAAGTTGCCTCAACTCCCCACAGAGTAAGACAAGATTCAACAATACTCTCCCTAAGAAGAGTTAGTCTATCATCAGCCCTACAATAGGCACCCTGTTCCCCTAGCAAGTCAGCAATACTCTCCTCCAACAGAGTTAGTCGACGGTCAGCCTGAAGGAAGTTGGTTATCCCCAGAAGAGATCAACATTCCCCAGTGGAGTATAGGCATCCCTCAGCAAGCATCCCCGACAGTCTTGATCTAAGATTGTTCCCCGGCGGAACGCAGACACTCTAATGGAACCATTTTTCAAGTACAGTCTGAAAGCCTCCCCAGGAAAACCGGAATCCATATCCCCAGCAGGTTTTGAAGCTTATCCCTAGTAGATTCTGGAAGTTTATCTCCTGCAGAGTATGGACGTCTCTCCCTAGCTTTATTCAAAGTTATTCCTCACAAGGGCTTATAACTGGGTTATCCTCAGCTAATTACCACGGAATATCGCCCTCGGCAAAGTTCTTCCAATCCCCAGCGGAGTTCATCAAAGTTCCCCAACATAACTTATCAACACAATCCCCAGAGGAGTTTATCTTTGATTATCCCCAGCGGAGTTTATCATTATTATCCCAGCGGAATCCATCATTGAAATCCTCAGTAGAGCTCTCGTCAAAACTCCAGCAAAGTATCTCTTCCCACAGAGCAATTCCCCTCAGAGTAATCTCTCCAACAAGTTTATTCCCCAACGGAGTCATCTTCTCCTACCGGTGTATTCTTGCAAACATCATCCCTAGCGGAAACGAAGAATTTTACTCTTCAACGTCAGCCCAAGATTTAATTCCCTAGCCAATCGTCAAGGATTTATTTTCCTAGACGAAAACACATTCATAAAACATTTCACATTTCATGCATCTTGCTTACATACATGATAAAGTACATACAACACTATCTCATTTTGAACGTCATGACATCATGCATGTCATACATCATGACATTGCATACCACTGATGTTTTGCCTTTTCAGGAAAAAGACAACTACCTTCAACTGTCACAGTTTCCAGATTCGATTCCTGTATCTAGACAGGGCACATCTGTGAGTGATCAGTTTCCATATTCGATTCCTGTATCTAGCCAGGGCATATCTGAAGAGTTCGAAGATTCGATTCCTGTATCCAGCCAGGGCATATCTGTTGACGACTATTTCCAGACTCGATTCCTGTATCTAGCTAGGGCACGTCTGAAGAGTTTGAAGATTCGATTCCTATATCCATCCAGGGCATATCTATCAACTGTCACAATTCCGGATTCGATTCCTGTATCCAGCCAGGCATATCTGTTGACGACTATTTCCGGATTCGATTCCTGTATCTAGCCAGGGCACATCTGAAGAGTTCGAAGATTCGATTCCTGTATCCAGCCAGGGCATATCTGTTGACGACTATTTCCAGACTCAATTCATGTATCTAGCCAGGGCACGCCTGAAGAGTTTGAAGATTCGATTCCTGTATCCAGCCAGGGCATATCTGTTGACAACTAATCTCGGATTCAATTCCTGTATCCAGCCAGGGCATATCTGCGAGCAACCAATTGTAGACTCGACACCTGTATCTAGCCAGGGCATGTCTGCATAAAGAGATTGAAGATCAATACCTGTAACAAGCCAGGAAAACATATGTCTTTCTTAAAGTACACAAGTTCTTGCTAAGGAATCTCTTATGCGATCAACACTTCCAAATGGCATCTATAAGCCCATTCCCGACAAGGTTCTGTCACGCCTTCAGATGGCATCTATAAGCCCATCTCCCTATCCACCAACTCTCCAAATGGCATCTATAATCCCATTCCCGACATCACATTGCTGATACTCCAACATGCGAGTGCAAATTCCCGGGCACTCTAGTGTCCAATCTCCTTTTACCCTCGAGTCACGAAAGGCAAACTTGCCAATCTAACTCTTCAGGTTCAAGAAGATTGAACAGGGGCAACTGTTGTACCCCAAAATTTTCCCTCCCATTTTCTCAACATTTTCTCATCACAAGACCCTTGGAGCTCCAGTTAGGGTTTCCTCTGCTCAAGACTTCTCCTTGCACTGCTGACCCAAATTAGGGTTTGTGTTTGCACAAAGATATTTTGACCCAAAATGCCTAAGATGACTTTAATGCTTCATGTTGGACTCCCAAGTTTATCCATACCAAGTTTCAAGTCTTGATTCCAAATTTTGCCCAGTCAATTGGACAGTTGACCTAGAAATCAACTGTATTGGGGAAAAAGTCAATTGTGGCCAATTGACAGTCAAATCTCATGAAATTGACCCACATCAACATTATGAACTCACATGGACCATTTGATCAAGTTTGGATCACAATTCCACAAGAAATTTGATCAGATCACCAAAAGGGCAAAATGGTCATTTTTAGGGTTTTGACTGCACAAAGGCAATTTTTGACTGTTTGACCTAGCCAATGGCAAACCAAACTCACATATGGACTCAAGGACCCCATGGAATTGTCTTGACATACTTAATAAGTTCAAAAGATCCCAAATGCACAAGATTGTTGAATTTCCCAATCAATTGATCAATTTTGACTGTATACTGAAAAGTCAAACTTTGACTTTTTGGTCAAAATCAAGTGTCAAGATTCATTTTTCATCAAAACATGCCAAATCATGAAACTTGTTCATCAAGAAATCAAGAATTGCAAATTAGGGTTTGAAATGAAGATTTTTCATAACTTAGAATTTTTCTAAGTTATGAAAAACCCTAATTTTTTCCTAACTTTGTCCCACTTTCTCACCAAGATGCATTTGGATTCAAGGAAAAGTCAAAACATGAAAGTTGTAGTCCATTGCAAAATCTACAACTTTTATTCACAAAGTTTCCTCAAAAGAAGCTTGTAGCTCAAGTTACAATTTTTGGAACAAGGGTACCAAACCATTCTTAACTTAGAGAAATTTTGAACCATTTTAGGCAGGATTTTTGCCTAACTTCAAGACCATTTTTCACATACTTCCACTTGGAATTTCAATTTGCATTTCAAAGATGGATTGTAGTACACATTCCAAGCTTTCCAAAATGTCCAAGAACTCATCAAACAACCTCATGGTTAGGGAGAGTCGAATTTGGCAAGTTGGGAAAAACTCACTTTGTTCTTGGCCAATTTACATGTTCATAACTTGGGCAACTTTTCAAATCAGCATGCATAAGCTAGTTACAGGCATCTAATCCCATTTGCACTCAATAATTAAATGCCAATCCATTGTGTGTTAGCATTATTTTGTGCATTTGGACATTACATGTTAGATTAAGCCTTAATTAGATAAAGCATTTTTGCCATTTTTGAAAAGTAGAACTTTATGTCAATTAGCAATTCAAGCAAGTACAATGCAAATCCTTTTGGCACAAGTTTATGAACAAAACACACTGATCAAGGGGAAGGTTAGCAGCACATTAGGGGGGGCTCTATCAGTCTAAAACTCAAGTGGACACTTTGTTGCTTAAAGTTGAAGAAACATAGCATAACAAGACACAACTCTCATTCCTGTGAACCAGAGCTTAAGCAAAGTTATCAAGCACTTTCTAATCATCAAACCTAAGCTGAAACACAAGCCAACCATCTCCATTGCCTTCTCAAATACATAATCACCCTAAAACTGCCCAAACAGGGTACCTGCTGCAGATTGAGTTCCATAACTCAATCCATTCACGCATTCTTGCTAAAACCACTTCAAACATATCCCACATCATCCCTTGAAACTATTCCAAGCCTCAAACACGACCTGTAACACTCCCAAGCAACATCACAATTTTCATTTTCTTGTTTTGCAGTTGAAGTTCCATAACACGATTCACTAGGTTTCAAAGCAAACTAAAGCTTGGAATAGCATCCCTGGACATCAAGGAAGCTGTCCCAACCATCACCTTGCATTGAAAGCACCTCCATCACCAGATACGATTCCAACTGAACAGGTAAGTTCATGAACTCGTATCTCTCTATCCAGGCATCATTAGCTTTAGGTTTGTGAAGAAATTATGTCACATTCATAGCCCTGAACATGCCCATGTAATTAGTTTTCATTTATGTTATGTGTGCTATGAGAATTTAATGTCTGAACATGGAACAAAAACTAGGTTAGGAATTGGGGGAGAAGAAATTCTCTCTCATTTCTGAGAGTTAAATCATGTTCTTTATATGAATGAACTCGTGAGATGATGCTTTACATTTTTTGTGTTGTGAGTTTTCATTAAAAGTCCAGGAATCAGGATGTTTGAATCCATGTACCAAGCGCGCGTTTTTTGAACAAGGTTTGCTGGAGGTTGAAGAAGATAGGTTCTGGGCTGGGCCTTGAATGTTTTTTCTTTTCACACCATGGTTTTACTTTTAAACCCCCTTGGCCCATTATGCTTATTTTTATGATTTTTTGATCTTTTCTTTTTTGTTCTGACTTATTTATTTTTTCTCATAATATTAAAAATATAAAAATTATTTTTTAAACCATTTTTGTATTTATTAGGCATTTATTTGTTTAAATGAGTATTTGTACATAAATAAATATATAGGTATACTTTTATTCAAAATACTAAAAAATAATGCAAATATGTTTATTTTCTTGATTTTATTTTTTATTACCTCTTGAAAACATTTTACATAAAATATATTTTTTTTTAATAAATATTAAATAGTTTATTTTTGTATATATAATATATATTTAGTAAATAATACAAATACATATATATTTATTAGAATATTTAGGACAAAAATACAAAATATATACATTTTTATTTTTATTAATATTTAACATTAAAAATACCTTTTTGACAAATATACTTCATTTTTATTTTATTTTTGTACATAATTATTAAACATTGTACATATTAAATAATTAATACTTTTTACTTAATGAAATTAGGGTTTTACCCTAAATACATAAAAACTCCAAAAATTAATACTTTTTATTTTGTTTATTTGACATATAAAAAACACTTTTTTTCATACATATAAAAAACATTTTTTACATCTTGCATATTTATTCCATTTTTATTTAATTATTGTATATTAAATAATTTGTATAATTCAATTTTGATGTAATAGTTAGGTTTAAATTCCTTGTCAAAATAACCTCATTTGAACATTTGTACCCCCCTTCCCATATATTGTGTTGTAATAACTTAGGAACTTTATTTTTCGCACTTTAACGCTTTCTAAATATGCCATGTTAGAACTAGGGTTTGTATGCAAATCAATTAACCAAAATAGTTTGACCTAATTTCAAAGATAATCAAGTATGAAAATGGACAACACTAATCACACTTGCACCCCTAGGGTATTCCACTTGTTGCCTTCAATAATGGGCCATATTGCATGTTAGGTCTCTTTGGGCAAAACAAACAATCAAATGATCATAGTCCCTCGATGACGCTTTTGAAAGTTGCCTAAAAAATGATCAAGTCCCTCCAAGGAAAAGTTGCCCAAAGATACTTGGCACCATTGCAATTATGGTCTAAACGATGACCCGCGCCCGTCCCTTTCACATCCTAACACAAGATTGTCCACCAAATGCAATGGTGGAACAAAATTGTTAAAAGGGTTAAAAACATAGGAGAAATCTTTGAGAAATTTAGGAGTAGACAAACTCTTAGTTACTTGAATCAAACTTGTAAAACAAAACACTTGCCTATTTTCAAACCACACATCACTACACTTTCAAAACAACTTTCAAAAACAAATGAAAACCTTTTCAAAAGACATACACCTTTGTATACATCCCAACATGGATCATTACAAAGGTTGCCACCACATTGGCCTCTTTTCAAAATATTTTCAAACCCACACACACAAAGCACCATTTCAAACAATTGAAAATTAAGGCAAGTTGATCTAAGCAAGTAACTAAGAGCCCATGGATAACCATGGATAGAAAGGGTGCTAATACCTTCCCTTTCTATAATCTACTCCCCGAACCCAAGAAACATCTCAAAGGATTTTGCTGTGCTTTTTTAACCTTTCCTTAGGATAAAATAAAAAGTCGGTGGCGACTCTTGCTCAACCGAACAAGTGCGAATACAAACGCAAACCTCAAGTCAGTTCTCCCACCGTATCACAGCAGCATTGTAGGTTTTGGAGCAGATTGTGACAATGTTTAGAGACAGCATAGCATGACTCTTTTTGTACAGGACAACAGACTGTCTTTAATAAGGTTTTGGGCTATTATGTGGACAGTACAACAGGCTTGGACTTGACAACATATAGGACTTTGGGGCTTTTCTGGGCAGCAACATTTATAACATGATACAAGTCTGGTTTGGTGGACAGCATAGTGGCAAGGTTTAGAGATTTGAGTCAAATGGAAAAGTTCAAACAAGACAAAACTTAGGATTTTTAACTTACAATTTTTAAATTTTAAAAATGCAACCTTGTTATTTACTTGAAAGCTTGTAGCAATTTAAATTGTCGTGAATTATGGTGAAAAGATGTCATGAAGAAATGAAATTAACATGTATAGAACATACTTAGAAAAATTTCTAAGTCTTGCAAAGTTTGATTTTTTGACTTTCTTGACTTTTGATGATCAAATTCCATATTTTGAATTGTCTTGATGAAATGTGATTTTTGAAACTCAAATTCGACCAAAAAGTCAAAGTTTGACTTTTCAGTGAATAATTGACTTTTTCACCAGCTGATCAAATTTCATTTGTCAATCGGGGGATGAATTGAAATATGCAATTAGGTCAAAATGATGTAATTGAACCCTTGAGATCATGTTTTGAAACAATAAGTCATGTACTAGGTCAAAAGTCAAAGATTGGTCATTCTCAGTCAAAACACTAATTTAGAGTCTCAGTACTTCATAGATGATTTTGTCTGATCAATTCCTTGAGAATGCTTGAAAAAGAGAGGACAAATTTTGGGGTACAACAAAAACTCATCCATTTCTGTTGCCATTTCCCCTTGTTCTCAGCTAGTCTTATCCATCTGTCAATTAGAGCATTTGCAAGTGGCTTGAAAGTTATCCTTTGATTCACTTAAGGGTAGGGACTACCTGGCCTTCGAGGTACTCCTCGTTTGTCAAACACGAACCCACTATTAGAATACCTCTAATTTCCCCACTTACGAGCAATCTGGACCCTTTCGTAGTTCCCCACAGCTTTTCGATCATATACTGCACTGCATCTGGGACACATAAGAGTCTCAAAATGCTTTTTCTGTCAGTGAACAAGAAAGTCCAACAAATTTTCTCCTATTTTTGGATACACCACTTTCATTTGATCCTCCTCTCTTTGGATATGATTTTCAACATCATCCATCTCAGCATGTTGGTTCATCTCCACCATGTTCACTTTGAGGTTGTGACCATCAGTGATCATAACTTCTTAGAATTTGATTATGAGGTCTTTAGTAGCCTTCTTCATTTCAGCACTTTGGTTAGTTGGGCCTTCAGCAACCCTTGTTATTTTGACACCTCCAACAAAACCTTTAATAGTCTTACCCTTGGCATATTTGTTGATGAGGCCCTCTGTAGCCTCCTTAGATTCGACACCTGCAGAAAAATCTTCAGTGATTTTGTCCTCAGGGCCCTGGTTGATGGGGTATTCAGTAACCTTCACCATGTTGATGTTTGTTGGTTCAACATAGTTGGTATCTTTTATCTACAAAGGATCAACGTCAACTTTCATCGGCTTTGACATATGCAACCCTTTCTTTTCTATTGTTTTTATCCGTCCTAGCCTTTTCAGCCTTTAGACGTTCCACTTGTAGAACTCGGTCCACTAATTAGGCCATGTTCATCAAGTATTGAGTGTCTAATTTCTTTCGAATGGAGTAATCCAAACCAGCCTTCAACAAACGGAACCTGTTTAAGTAATCATTAATTGACTCAGTAAATATTCTCTTGATAATGGCCAATTCTTTGAGACTAATCTTTGATTGTCCCATATAGAATTGCTCATGAAACCACCTCTCTAAGCGAGTCCAATCATGGATGGAATTCGTTGGGAGGATGGTGAACCATGTGAGAGCTGTTTTGGTTAGAGAACTCGAAAAGTATTGTATCTTTAGGTTTTCGTTATTTGTCATGTCCCCAGCCTCGGTAAGATACCTAGTAATATGTTCTACAGTAGATTCGCTTGTGTCACCAGAGAATTTCGTGAACTTTGGGACTTTTCAACCCCTTGGTAATTTAGTATGTAAAACATACTCAGACAAAGGGGACATATAATTTGGCATTTGCAGGCCTACATTTACCCCCATTTCGAGCCATTATTCTTTTGACCATGACTGTCAGACTATTTTCTCCTGCAAATTCGTCTTGTCGAACATGATGAAGGACTTCGTCTGCATCCTGATTTCGATTAACCATCACTACCCTTAGGGCTTGAATCTCTTTTGGTATCGCCTGTTCGACCCTAGGTTGCTCAATTATTTGCCTCTAGTTAACTTCGCCAGCATTCTGCGCAACTAATTGCACTTGGTTAACTGTTTGATTCTCTTCGAAAATCACTCATTGGTTTTCTGTTATCCAATTTTGTTGATTAATTTGGATAACACTTTGAATCAACGAGTTAAAAAATACACCTATTTGTTGGGCTAATACACCAACTATTTCGTGGTTATTGTCATTCAAATGCAACATTAATTGATTTTTACCAATTTTACCCCTAATTAATTATATCTGCACAAGTATCAAAACATTAAATTTCACTATGCTTTTATGACAATGTAAAAATAATTAATTATTATTAAGAATAATTTTGTAAATGTGTTATTATTTATTCTTTTACTCATTATTTTTCATTATTTTTTTTAATAGGTGTGTTACAACTTTAAAAAACTTTTACTTTAGAAACAGCAATACTTTAAGGGCTAAAGATAGGATTACCTATCGTCAAATATATTTATGTGGAATATGATACATCTCTGTTGGGCAAGTATCACAAGAAAAGTTTAACACTGATGAATAATTTCAGTCAGTTTTATCATACACTTTACTGATGTCTAATTTCAAAATTTTCACCTCTTTCATACTTATCTAACCTTAGACTAAAGATTGCATTTTTATGCCACTGTCACATTATCAACTTGATCCAACTCTATCACATTTTTACTCATCTATCATTATCAACTTGATCCAATTCTATATCTAAAACGAAAACACCAGCTGACCGATTCCTACTTTCAGATAATATTTAGTTAAAGATAAATCTGAATTTCTTTTAAGACAAGATTATCCTGGGAGAACAGAAAATCCAGAGCGATTTAGAAGCTGAATCTATTAATGACAATTCAGAACAAATTACCTTATTGAAAAAACTCATTCTTGGATATTTAATGGATATAGAAAATTAGTAGAAAGAAAAAAATTAGAATCACAGTTGACAAAAGAAAACTGATTATCATTAGATTTCAATTTCAATCCATGTAAATTGAGTGTGTTTCAAATACGTAACATTTCTTTTCTCAACTAACCTAAACATCATCACAAGCATCCGAAATTACAATGACACGCTTCAATTACATCGCTAAAGCTAATAAAATGAACAAAGAAAAGCTTATTCATCAACCACCGAAACCGTACAAGGTTCTTCCTTGTCTCTTCAAGGCATAAACAACATCCATGGCGGTAACAGTCTTCCTCCTAGCGTGCTCAGTATACGTAACAGCATCGCGAATCACATTCTCCAAGAAGATCTTGAGAACTCCTCTGGTTTCTTCATAGATCAAACCACTGATCCTCTTCACACCACCTCTTCTTGCCAATCTACGAATAGCTGGCTTTGTGATACCTTGGATGTTGTCGCGGAGAACCTTCCTATGCCTCTTTGCACCTCCCTTTCCCAGTCCCTTACCACCCTTTCCACGCCCTGACATTTTCAAGAGAAATTTTGAGAAATTGAGAGATTAGGGTTTAGATTTGGATTTGAATTTCAGTGGGAAATGAGATTGCGGAACGGAGTATATGTATCGGAGGAGATTGAGTTTTGTGCTTTGATATTCGTCGTTGGATTCAATTTAATCAATGCTCTTCATTTGCGATCCGTGCGTTATGCGCAAAATAATATTGAATGTTGATAACTAAAATTTAACGGTGAGATCTTACTTTTGTTTTGCTTGTGCGGATCAACACTCCTTTGTGATATCGTTGTGTTATTGGTGGATTTCTTTGTCTCAACACACATCATTGTTTTTTCTATATTTTCTTTTATACAAATTGTTTTTTTTATTTATATTTACTAACCTTCAACTGCTTTTTTCGGTATACAAACCAGTAAAAATAAAATCGATGTTTTTTTTTAAAATTATTATGAGATAATGAAATGCAAATTGAAACAAATAAATACTTAAATATATAAATAAAATAGGATTAAATATGTTTTCTCTCTATAAATAACTTAAACTCAAATTTATTCTCTACAAGAATTTTACTTCAAAAAACAGTATTTCTAAAAATTTTCATCCATTTTTAATCTCTTCTTCTAAATCAATCGCTAATTTAGTTGTTAATTAGAAATAGTAGTTAATTTTATCGTTAAGTTGCAGGAAGGAACAAAAGTGTGGATGAAAATTTATAGGAGGATCATTCTTTGGAAGAAAAAAATTTAGGAAAGAAATGTGAAATATGAGATATTTAAGAGGACCACAAACATATTTAACCCAATAAAATAGATACATTGGGGAGGTTACATTTGATTCGGAAAGAATCAACAAATTAAAAATAAACTTGGATGCAAGCACACAACCAACCTATACTTATGATCAACTACCTAATCGTTTGAAAGTCCGTTCATTTGACCGCAATTATAAGATCAAGAAAATCGATAATTAGGTAAATTCAACCTATCTCTAAAGAATTTTTCTTTGATGAAATTAGGAATTGAATCCCACAAATGAAATTCCTGGATCACATGATCGTGATTAGCTGATAACGTGAAATTTCATTGTATTTTCGACACGACTCGCATGATTTATTTTTCCTTTTTAGTTATTTATGTCATTTTATACTGATAATGTTACTGTATTTCAGGTGTTTTTCCTCCAAGAAGCATGCATGAGAAAGGAAGAGGAAATGGCAAAGAAAACGCAAGGAAACATGAAGTAACAGAAGAGATAAAGAAAATCTGCACACAGAAGGTTGTGGCCATTGCCACACCTTTTGTGCCCCTCGTCACGCATCTCAAAGTTATGGTCCTCGCCACGCTTCCCGTGGCCACCGCCACATGCTTCTTATAACAGGCCCATGTTGACTCTCCCACGTTAGGGCCACGAGATCATTTATGTTGTTTTTTCTCTACAAGACCAGGCCTGGCAAAAATCTCTCCACGAATAAAGCTATTTCGGATTCTTCTCGAGGGAGTTACGTGAGGTAACCAGAAAGACCTATAAAAAGGGTAATGATTAACAGTTATGAGGGGTCCAATTTACTTGAGTTTATAGCACTTTTGTTTTAGATTTTAAGCAGTAAACTCACCATTAAAGTGATAGCTTTCCACATCGGGGAGCTATTGCAACATTAGTCTTAGATTTATATTTTAACATTCATTTTGTATTTTCGAAGAAGTAAATCCTGCCGACATTTGTGGAGGATTGCAGACTTGAAGCTTTCAGTTTATATTTCAGTTTTCGTTTTAATTTAGTTTATTTTTATTGTCTCTAATTTTCAGTAATCATGCTTAGATTTATAATATGTTACGAGTATTGTATGTTTACGTTTAAAAGCATATACGACTAACTTCCTCAGATACCGGTATGTAAAGTAAGCTAATCGAAGGGATTCGGAAATCTATTGGCACAAATATTTACAAACTTCTTTTCTGATTTTGGTTTCTAATTAAAATATTAAAATAATTTTGTTACAAGAGTAAAAGAAGAACAAAGGTTAAAATCAATAAAACAGGAGTTTGAGATTTTTAATCGGATATTAGTAACATAACATTAATTTTAAATACAGCAAGAGAGCTTTAGGATTAATTAGATTTTATTGATTTCTAAAAGATATTTTTAAAAACGAATGAGACAGCGAGAGAAAACATTTAGATTTAAGAAAATAGTCTAAGTCAATAAACACGAGAGTGTGAGATAAAGGCTTTCAAATCAATATTTTCTACTGAAGAGTGTTTTTAAACCAAAACCGATGGTTTATCGAATCCCTGAAGTCTGACGAATTACGTATCGGTGTCCCGTATTTGAATATTTTATTAAACTTGAATTTATTCTCTATTTCTCTCAAAAACCTAAGATTAATCTTCAATCTTAGATTACATAGTAATATTAGATAGAATTAGTTTGATTATTAGTCTCTGTGGGTTTAATATCTTTTAAAACTACGCGGTTAGACTGTGCACTTGTAGTCAGTAATTTGGACAGACTCTTAAAGTCGCGATCAAGTTTTTGACACTGTTGTCGGGGACTGATTTAGTCAATATTGTGTTTCCTTTGTTACGCAGTATAGACTAAGGCAACAAATTTTATTCTCTTTAATCTGTTGATTATATACCAAACACTCGTTGTCAAGGCGAAGAATTAGAGCAACCAGTCGACGAGGTCGAGCGTTTTGTTAGTATAAGACGCCAAATTAGAGAATACAAAATTAAGTACAATCTTCCTAACCAACCCCTTCCTGAACTTGAACAAAGAATGGCTGAAGGACCCCAAAATCATCCTTTGAAGGATTATGCTGCCCCATCACAAGAGGAACCTCACAACAACATTATTGCCCCGCTATCGCTTGGAATGATTTCGAGTTGAAACCTTCGTTGCTATAAGTTGTCCAACAAAATCAATTTTCGGGATGTCCTACAGACGACCCGAACTTACATTTGTCTGTGTTTGTGCAGTACACAAACACATTAAAAGCAAATGGTGTCAGCCTTGAAGAAATAAGACTACGTCTTTTCCCTTTCTCATTACGAGATAGAGCTAGAGCGTGGCTCCTATCTCTACCATCCAACTTTGTTACCACATGGAACAAGTTGAAGAAAGTTTTCCTAGCGTGATATTTCCCGCCGAGTAAGACGGCTATGCTAAGAGCCAATATCAATGGTTTTAAACAAAAGGAAAGTGAATCTCTTTTCGAAGCATAGGAAAGATACAAATACATGTTACGACTTTGTCCACATGATAGTCTAGAAGAATGGATGATCATCCATACCTTTTACAATAGTCTCTTGTATAACACAAGACTAACAATAGACGCTGCAGTTGGTGGAACACTAATGGATAAACCTTATCATGACGCTTATCAGCTTATCGAAAGTATGGCTCAAAATCATTACCAGCGTGTAAGCGATAGAACGATTATGGAGAAACCTCAAACAAAAGGCGGTATGTATGAAGTTAGTAGTTTAGACCAAGTTAACACTAAGTTAGAAGCCCTTACCCAAAAGATAGAAAACTTGACCATAACTCTCGCAACCACCATGGCAACAGTAGTTCCAACATGGGATTTATACAGACTTCATGCACATGTTGCGCCTGAATGTCCACTTCTAACAGGAGTACCAGTTGATCAAGTGAATTATGCTCAAGGGAACTCCTGCGGTAATACCTATAACCTTGTGTAATACGGTGGCAGAACTGACTGTTATACTAGTTTTGCATTTGTGTTCGCAAATGTTGGGGTAAGCAAGAGTCGCCATCGACTTTTCTTTTATCCAACAAAGTAAAGGGTGAAAAGAACAGAAAAAGACCTTTCGAGATTTTTCTGAGTAAGGGGGTAGATTATGGAAAGGGAAGTTGTTAGCACCCTTTTCATCTGTAGTTATCTACGGGCTCTTAGATGCTTAGCTCATTTTTGAAATACCTTGTGTTTTGTGTGTTTTTTGAAAAGTATTTTGAAATTCCTTAGTGCGGCGATTCACTTTATGATAACTCTTGTATCAATCCTCAAGAGTATTGATAAAGCGTTTTTTCTGAAAATATTTTGAAAGAATTTTGTGTATGTGTAAAAGTTTGTTTTTGAGCACAACATATAGGAACTCTCTAATCTACTCGAAAGGTTCGTTCTTTTCCTATTTTCCTTTAGAAAGTGTTATCCTACTATTAGTTAGTAGGTATCCCTATCGTTAGATGTTTGAGGGACATTCAAAGAGACATTTTATAGTCCCGAAGGCAACTTGGCAAGAAGTTTTAGTAACTACCCTAGGGTTTTAAGATCATTGTTTACCGAGGCAACATCGAGAGGATCATCGAGGGACTTATGATATTTTTAAACCAGAGGGTAGCCACTAAAATCTCTCACGTTTCGAGAGTTGTGACTTTTTTCCGAAGGCAACCAAAGTGGGAGTATCCTAAAGGTGCGCATGTGCAAGTGTGTTTGTTTTCAGTTATTTTTGTCTTGTGTTAAGTTTGCTAGTGTTGGTTTTAATTCTTATCATGCAATCCTATTACCATACATCTAATAGTTAATATGTACAGGAATTATAAAATACGGAAAGTAAATCCTACGCTATTACATCCCATGAGCAATTATAATACTTAGGAACAAATACGAAAAGATAAACTAACTATTACAAAATCCAAAAAAATGTGACCAATACATTCTTTCTAGGATTTAAATAACAAAATAAAAATAGAAAGAAAAAAACAAAAATGAGAAGAGGTTGTTTAGAAAGAAAATCAAATGTCCTAAAAAGCCTAAGTATTAATAAAACAATATTTTTATTATTTTTGTGGTTTGATTTTAATATTTAAGACCTAAGTCTAAAATACTTTTACTTTTAAGAAAAAATATTAAATTAATTAAATAATTAATTAACAAAATTTAATCTAAAAAGGAAACTAAGCCTAATGTTTTTTATGATTTTTGATTTTAATGTTTGTAATGAAATAAAAATAAAGAGAACAATAAAAAACAAATAAATAAAAGAAAGGAAAAGGGGGAGGCAGCAAAAGTAAACAAGGATGGTATGATCTTAAAAAACAACATAGGCCCAAGTCAAAGGGAGCCCGGAGGTTGTGCTAGATCCAATAAGGGAACTCCTTGAGAGTTCATGATAAGCTGCACATCTGAGTGTATTGGATCTGGATGCGTTGGGATCTTATGGTGAGGATCAAAGGATGTCTGGCGCATGCCTGGGACACGCCAACGTTGAATCTGCAAATTAAACGTTAGAAAAATAAAACGCATGACCTGGGTGTCGAACCCATGTCCTTTCCCTTAGTTCAATTTCCCTCCTAATTCGAATCTGAGTACAATTGGCAATAGGTTCCTGTATCACCCAGTTCGAAGCTCGGCTGCTTCGAAGGTCTAAATAATATTTTGTTAGGGGAAATGTTTTCTTGCAAAATAAACAAACATTAAATATCCAGGGGGACCTTGCCCCCCTAATTCGAACCTCTCCCTAATTCAAATCTTGAGTCTGAATCTGAGTTTGTTTGGCCTGAAACACCCTAAGTCATGAGATTCGAAGTAAAACTTAGATCGTGCCCTAACAATGGCACGATCTCATCCATGCACCTTAGATTGCATGCAACTCATCTATTCAAACACAAGTATCATTAGTAACAAGAATATATGCGCAATATGTATTTAAATGGTATGAAGGTGCAATTTTGGTTTTGCGAACCCTTACTAATCGAAGACGCGTGAATCTTTATGGCTTTGGGCGTGGAGATGCTTGCTTAAGGACTGGAATAGACTCCTGGATGTAAGGTTTTTGTCTGGCTTATGCGTGTATGGGCAAGAATGTTTCTGTCTGATGCAGTGTATGGTGAGTGTGCGTGTGTGGCAAAAATACTTTCGTGCGGCAATGTGTTTCTTATCTCTTTTTTCCCGTCCTCTGGCAATGTGTCCTTAGGCCTGTATTTATAGGGGTGTAAAAGGGAATGGAAATGGCAAGAGACAATCATTAACCAAGTTGTGAAGGCAAAATCAGACAAATTAAAGGATTGCCATTTTTGATGGATCCCTACACTTTTGGATTTTGGGATGAACCTGGACATGTTTCACTCCCTGACTCCTTTGAATGCCTTCACACTTGGTTCTTCGATTGGCTCTGAATTGCTCCTTTTGACGGCTCTGAGAACACCGAACTAGCCTAATCGAACACTTCACTCTGGCCAGTCGAAGCTTCTTTTGTCATTTCCTTCGAATGCAATTGTGCAAGAGGTTTGGGCTTGGCAACATGTTGGACTTTGTCCAGCAAGCATCTTGAGCCAAACTCATCAAAAGGCAAAACAAACTTGTTTCCAACAATTTGTGTATCCTTTGAATGGACCACATGTGTGTTCTCTGAATAGACCACATGCATGCCCTTCCAATCCACCAAATTCATGTTCTTCGAATGGACCTTTTGAATTCTTCTTCGAATGGACCATACTATGTGTCAAAGTGTAGAAACTATGTTGAGGGGTTTTAGAGGTGGAGTCAAAGCAGGCCTAAAGATAGACATTTCCTAGTCGAAGCTTGCATGTAGATAGCCATTATTTTGTGAGTCGAAGGCAAGTTGAAGGGGCCTTTGCCTTGTGGATCAAAGGCAAGCATGAAGAGGCTTTTGCCTTATGGATCGAAGTCAAGTTGAAGGGACCTTTTTCCTTGTGGGTCGAAGGAAAGTTGAAGGGGCCTTTTGCCTTGTGGGTCGAAGGCAAGTTGAAGGGGCCTTTGCCTAGTGGATCGAAGGCAAGTTGAAGGGGACTTTTTCCTTGTGGGTCAAAGGCAAGTTGAAGGGGCCTTTGCCTAGTGGATCAAAGGCAAGTTGAAGGGGCCTTTTGCCTTATGGGTCAAAGGCAAGTTGAAGGGGCCTTTTCCTAGTGGATCAAAGTTGAAGGGGCCTTTTCCTAGTGAATCGAAAGCAAGCCTGAAGCAGTCAATGCTCAGTCGAAGCTTTAGGAATTAGACTTGATCAAAGGAGGCCAACTGCTCAATCGAAGCTGGTGAACCAAGCTTGCATCGAAGGAGTCCAAATTCCCAATCGAAGACTTTGAAACAAAAGCTCGCTCGAAGTATTTTAGATGCCCAATCGAAGCTTATGAATCAAGTCAAACTTGCTCTTTTTTGATTTGATGCTTGAAAACCCAAAAATCCAATTGTACTTGTGTAAACTTGCCCTTTTGAAAATTCTTGTGAGAAAATGCCTTGATAAAAATGAGGGAAAATTTTAGGGTACAACAGTTGCCCCTGTTCAATCGTCTTAAACCTGAATATTTAGATTGGCTTGTTTGCCTTTCGTGATCTGAAGGTGGAAGATGATTGAACACTAGAGTGCCCAGAAATTTGCACTCGATGATGTGCTGGTTGACTGTATAGGGAATGGGCTTAAAGATGCCATTTGGAGAAGATGACAGAGAGTTGTTGGAGATGGGCTTAAAGATGCCCATCCAAAGTAGATGTTGACTTCATAAGAGGTCTCTTTATGGGGGATTCCTGTTCCTGTTGTCTGAGGAGGACTCCGCTGGGTAAAATCGATTTATGTTATTCTCCTGCTTGAGGAAAACTCTGTGGGGAATATAGTCTAGTAGCTTTAGTTGTCCATGTCTCTACTTAGGAGTTATCTCTGGACTGGAGAGATGAAAGTTTGTTGTTTTCTGGTTAGAATCTAGGCTTCACAGTAACTTGCTGGGGAGAATGAAATTAATTGTTGTCTGGAAATGTATTAGAAGGAACTTGTGTAGGGTTGTTTCAAGATGAGTCCGTGTTAGACTGTATCTGAAAACTGCGAGAAGGAATTCGTGTAAGATTGCTTCAGGATGAGTCCGTGTTAGACTACATCTGGAGATCATGAGAAGAAATCCGTGTAAGATTGCTTCAGGATTAGTCCGTGTTAGACTGCATCTGGAGATCATGAGAAGGAATCTGTGTAAGATTGCTCCAGGGTGGTCATGTAGATAGTCTCCCCATCTTGTTTCGGGAATTGATCCACAATCAGTTGTTTCACAAATAGTTGTCTTGTCTTGTTTCAGGTATTAATCTGGAACTTGTTTTTGTCGGTCGTTGAGATAGTTGTCCTGGCTGGTTTCAGGTATTTAATCTCTAACCTTAGAGAAAGAAAGATAGTCTCCCCGACTTGTTTTGGGAGTTAATCTTCAATATGCTCATGTAAATAGTTGTCCCGACTTGTTTCAGGTATTAATCTACAATCATTCGTTCACAGATAGTTATCCTGGCTTGTTATAGGTATTAGTCTGGAACTTGTTTTTGTCGGTCGTTGAGATAGTTGTCCTGACTGGTTTCAGGTATTAATCTCTGACCTTAGAGAAAGAAGGATAGTTTCCCTGACTTGTTTCAGGAGTTAATCTTCAATTTGCTCATGTAGATAGTTGTCCTGGCTTATTTCAGGTATTAATCTACAATCAGTCATTCATAGATAGTTATCCTGGCTTGTTACAGGTATTAATCTGGAATTTGTTTTTGTAGGTCATTGAGATAGTTGTCCTGGCTGGTTTCAGGTATTAATCTCTGACCCTAGAGAAAGAAGGATAGTTTCCCCGACTTGTTTCAGGAGTTAATCTTCAATCTTCTCATGTAGATAGTTGTCTTGGCTTGTTTTAGGTATTAATCTACAATCAGTCGTTCATAGATAGTTACCCTGACTTATTATAGGTATCAATCTGGAACTTATTTTTGTCGGTCGTTGAGATAGTTGTCCTTGCTGGTTTCAGGTATTAATCTCTGACCTTAGAGAAAGAAAGATAGTTTCCCCGACTTGTTTCGGGTATTAATCTTCAATGTGTTCATGTAGATAGTTGTCCTGTCTGGTTTCAGGTATTAATCTACAATCAATCATCCATAAATAATTGTCCTTTCTTGTTTCAAGTATTCTAGAACTTTTGAAAATTGGTGATGATATTTGTTTGCTTGCTAACTTTCCTAAAAAGGTAAAGAGTCATCTATATGGAGTGTCATGATGCATGAGATGCATCGGGTAATGATGCTCTCAAAATAAATGAGATTGTGATATATGTATTTGTGTTGCTATGCTATGACGCTTGTAAAATGATGTATGAATGCAATGTATGAACATATAAGCAGTTCTATTGCAGTGTTGTTGAACTAGCGAAAATAAATCCCTGATTGTTGATGGGGATGAAGAATGTAAGTCTTCAAATTTTGTTGAAGTTGAATTGCTGGGAGATGAACTTCCGTTGTTAGAGATATAAACTCTGTTGGGGAAGGGAAACTCCGTAAATCGCTTGAAGATGAACATACAATTGATGGATTCAAAGAACATACAATTGTTGGTCCATTCGAAGAACACACAATTGGTGGAAAAAATATTGTGTTGTCTTTTGATGAGTTTGGTCGAAGGCTGCTGAACAAAGTCCTATATGCTGCCAAGCCCAAGTTTGTTGTACTGTCCACATAATAGCCTAAAACCATGTCAAGAACAGTCTGTTGTACTGCTATGAAACAGCCTTGCACTAAGCTGCCACAATACTCCAAAACTGCTGCAAAACAGTCCTGCTATGATGCTCTTAAACCAGTCCCGTATTTACACCAAACTAGCGTATAAGAGTTGAACCTAGAAAGCTATGAAAAAAACATAACCAAAATGTACAAATTTCATTTTTTTCCCCTCAAAACTCCAGCAAAACTCTTCTATAAATAAGTTGTTTCCACAACACACAAAGGGGGCTTTTGGACAAGGAAAAAGGAGAAGAAAAAAAGAAGAGAGAAGAGAGAACACTAAGACTGAAGCCTTAAAAACTCTTAAACCCAGAATCAAAAATAACACCTCTGTTATTTTCTTCAAACTCAAGAAGATTCAAGGTAGCAACTCAAGTTCAAATCACACATTCCAGCTTCAAGGTAAGTCCTCTTGACTTTAAACCTTTCGTTTCAAGCATCATTGATGATTCATCATCGAAGATAACATGTAATAACCATTGCGTTCAAAACTAACCTTTTGCTTGTCTTCTTTTATTGTCAATTATATGTTAATAACTAACCTGTACATACCATAAAACAATGTTAGAGTGAAAAATTACAGCATGATTCGACACCAAGCCTTAGACTTCGACCCATACTACTTTACAATCCCAAATAGAAGGGAAAAAGGGTGTGTGAATCGAAAGGGTGTGTGAATCGAAGGGTGTGTGATTCGAATGGTGTGTGAATCATGAATCGATGCATATACACATGTTGTCGAAAGATTTATTTTCCTCTCTTTTGTGTTGTTCTTGTCTTTATATTTTCTATATATTTTATTTCATTGCTATTCAATATGGTTGTAATAATTAGGATTTTTATTGCTTTCCACCCCTTATTTGTAAATTTGTATACCCCATCCCCAAATTATGTAATAGCGTAGGACATCTATTTTCCGCAATTTACCGCTTTTATATAAAATGCTAGTAATTAGGGTGTGTATGGCCAGATAAAATCAACCGTTAGAAAATCTTAATTTCAAAGATAAAAATGCATGCAATCAAACACATTATTCACACACGTGCACCTCTAGGGTAACCTCGCTTGTTGCCTTGGAAAATAGTCATGTCCCTCGAATATGGGCGTTTTAGCAAAGACCCTCGATAAAAAGATCTTAGTCCCTCGATGTTGCCTCTGGTAAACGATCTAGTCCCTTATGAAAATTGCTAAAATGTCTCATAAGTTTCCTTATATGACTATACGATTGACCCACCCTTGTCCCTTCACATCCAACGATTGGGCTTCTTACCAATCAATGGTAAGATAACAACATCTAAAGGAGGAGGAAAAGAACATAGACCTTTTGAGTAGGTAGGACGCTCGTAGTTGCTTGCTCACAAATCAAAACCATTTCCACACTTACACTTTCAAAACACCTTCAAAACCAAACATCTCTTTGAACTATTTTCAAAACCAACACTTTGTATCCATTCTTATAGAGACGAGAATCATTACAAAGTTTGCCGCAACAAAGGAGGATCAATGGTAAGATAACAACATCTAAAGGAGGAGGAAAAGAACATAGACCTTTTGAGTAGGTAGGACGCTCGTAGTTGCTTGCTCACAAATCAAAACTATTTCCACACTTACACTTTCAAAACACCTTCAAAACCAAACATCTCTTTGAACTATTTTCAAAAACAACACTTTGTATCCATTCTTATAGAGACAAGAATCATTACAAAGTTTGCCGCAACAAAGGCGTTTTCAAAATACTTTCAAAAACACACCACAAACACATTTCAAACAAAACATTTTTTTCAAAGTGATCTAGCAAGCAACTATGAGCCCGTAAATAACTACGGATGAAAAGGGTGCTAACACCTTCCCTTTTTATAACCTACCCCCCGAACTCAAGAAAATATCTCAAAGGTCTTTTATATTCTTTTCAACCTTTCCTTTATTGGATAAAAGAAAAGTCGGTGGCGACTCTTGCTATCCGCAACAATTGCGATCAAACGCAAAACACCCAAGTCAGTTCTCCCACCGTATCACACGCTGCAAAAACTGCTCTTGTGTTTGAACAATCTCTAAGTGATATGGAGTGTTTGGATGACTGGTTTATGGGAGAGCTTGCAAGGTGGAATAATGGGTTGAGGTTTTGTTTTTGTGAATGAAGATAGAGCTGAAAATGAGCAGAAGTTGCAAGAAAATTTTTGTTAGATTTTTTTCAAAACTCTTTATTCTCTCTCTAAAAGCCCACCCTTTGTGTATTGTGAAAACATTTTATTTATATATGAAGTTTGGCTGAGATTTGAGGGGGAAACAAATAAGTTTTTTGAATTTTTTGGGCATACTGTCTCATTGCTTTTTAGATGCAGCTCTCATAAGCAAATTTGGTGCAAACATGAGACTGATATGATGCAGATTTTTCAAGGAAGCATTGCAGGTTTTGGAGCAGATTGTGACAATGTTTAGAGGCAGCATAACATGACTCTTTTTGTACAGGACAACAAACTGTCTTTTAATAAGGTTTTGGCTATTATGTGGACAGTAAAACAGGCTTGGACTTGACAGCATATAGGACTTTGGGGATTTTCTGGGCAGCAACATTTGTAACATGATACAAGTCTGGTTTTGTGGACAACATAGTGGCAAGGTTTGAAGATTTGAGTCAAATGAAAAAGTTCAAACAAGACAAAACTTAGGATTTTTAACTTGCAATTTTTAACTTTTAAAAATGCAACCTTGTTATTTACTTGAAAGCTTGTAGCAATTTGAATTGTCTTGAATTATGGTGAAAAGATGTCATGAAGAAATGAAATTAACATGTATAAAAAATACTTAGAAAAATTTCCAAGTCTTGTAAAGTTTGATTTTTTTGACTTTCTTGACTTTTGATGATCAAATTCCATATTTTGAATTGTCTTGATGAAATGTGATTTTTGAAACTCAAATTCGACCAAAAAGTCAAAGTTTGACTTTTTAGTGAACATTTGACTTTTTCACCAGCTGATCAAATTTCATATGTCAATCGGGGGATGAATTGAAATATGCAATTAGGTCAAAATGATGTAATTAAACCCTTGAGATCATGTTTTGAACCAATAAGTCATGTACTAGGTCAAAAATCAAAGATTGGTCATTCTCAGTCAAAATCCCAATTCGGAGTCTCAGTGCTTCAGAGATGATTTTGTCTGATCAATTCCTTGAGAATCCTTGAAAAAGAGAGGACACATTTTGGGGTACAACAAAAACTCCTCGTTTGTCAAACACGAACCCACTATTAGAATACCTCTAATTTCCCCTCTTACGAGCAATCTGAACCCTTTCGTAGTTCCCCACAGATTTTCGATCATATATTGCACTTCATCTGGGACACATAAGAGTCTCAGAATGCTTTTTCTGTCAGTGAATAAGAAAGTCCAACAGACTTTCTCCTATTTTTGGGTACACCACTTTCATTTGATCCTCCTCTCTTTGGATATGACTTTCAAAATCATCCATCTCAGCATGTTGGTTCATCTCCACCATGTTCACTTTGAGGTTGTGACCATCAGTGATCATAACTTCTTGGAATTTGATTATGAGGTCTTTAGTAGCCTTCTTCATTTCAGCACTTTGGTTAGTTGGGCCTTCAGCAACCCTTGTTATTTTGACACCTCTAACAAAACCTTCAATAGTCTTACCCTTTGCATATTTGTTGATGAGGCCCTCCGTAGCCTCCTTCGATTCGACACCTGCAGAAAAATCTTCAGTGATTTTGTCCTCGGGGCCCTGGTTGATGGGGTATTCAGTAACCTTCACCGTGTTGATGTTTGTTGGTTCAACATAGTTGGTATCTTTTATCTACAAAGGATCAACGTCAACTTTCACCGGCTTTGACATATGCAACCCTTTCTTTTATATTGCTTTTATTCGTCCTAGCCTTTTCAGCCTTTAGACGTTCCACTTGTAGAACTCGGTCCGCTAATTAGGCCATGTTCCTCAAGTATTTAGTGTCTAATTTCTTTCGAATGGAGTAATCCAAACCAGCCTTCAACAAACGGAACCTGTTTAAGTAATCATCAATTGACTCAGTAAATATTCTCTTGATAATGGCCAATTCTTTGAGACTAATCTTTGATTGTCCCATATAGAATTGCTCATGAAACAACCTCTCTAAGCGGGTCCAATCATGGATGGAATTCGTTGGGAGGGTGGTGAACCATGTGAAAACATTTTTGGTTAGAGAACTCGGAAAGTATTGTATCCTTAGGTTTTTGTTATTTGTTATGTCCCCAGTCTCGGTAAGATACCTAGTTATATGTTCTACAGTAGATTCGCTTGTGTCACCAGAGAATTTCGTGAACTTTGGGACTTTTCAACCCCTTGATAATTTAGTATGTAAAACATACTCAGACAAAGGGGACATATAATTTGGCCTTTGCAGGCCTACATTTACCCCCATTTCGAGCCATTATTCTTTTGACCATGGCTGTCAGACTATTTTCTCCTGCAAATTCGTCTTGTCGAACATGATGAAGCACTTCGTCTGCATCCTGGTTTCGATTAATCATAACTACCCTTGAGGCTTGAATCTCTCTTGGTATCGCCTGTTCGACCCTAGGTTGTTCAATTATTTGCCTATAGTTAACTTCGCCAACATTCTGCTCAACTAATTGCGCTTGGTTAACTGTTTGATTCTCTTCGAAATCCACTCCTTAGTTTTTTGTTATCCAATTTTGTTGATTAGTTTGGATAACACTTTGAATCAATGAGTTAAAAATTACACCTATTTGTTGGGCTAATACACCAACTATTTCGTGGTTATTATCATTCAAATGCAACATTAATTAATTTTTATTAATTTTATCCCTAATTAATTATATCTGCACTACTATCAAAACATTAAATTTCACTATACTTTTATGAAAATATAAAAATAATGAATTATTATTAAGAATAATTTTGTAAATGTATTAATATTTATTCTTTTACTCATTATTTTAGAAACAACAGTACTTTAAAGGGCTAAAGATAGGATTACCTATCGTCAAATATATTTATGTGGAATATGATACATCTCTGTTGGGCAAGTATCACAAGAAAAGTTTAACACTGATGAATAATTTCAGTCAGTCTTATCATACACTTTACTGATGTCTAATTTCAAAGTTTTCACCTCTTTCATACTTATCTAATCTTAGACTAAAGATTGCATTTTTATGCCACTGTCACATTATCAACTTGATCCAACTCTATCACATTTTTACTCATCTATCATTATCAACTTGATCCAATTCTATATCTAAAACCAAGACACCAGCTGACCAATTCCTACTTTCAGATAATATTTGGTGAAAGATAAATCTGAATTTCTTTTAAGACAAGATTATCCTGGAAGCACAGAAAATCCAGAGCCATTTAGAAGCTGAATCTATTAATGACAATTCAGAACAAATTACCTTATTGAAAAAACTCATTCTTGAATATTTAATGAATATAGAATATTAATAGAAGGAAAAAAATTAGAATCACAGGTGACAAAAGAAAACTGATTATCATTAGATTTCAATTTCGATCCATGTAAATTGAGTGTGTTTCAAATACGTAACATTTCTTTTCTCAACTAACCTAAACATCATCACAAGCATCCAGAATTACAATCACACGCTTCAATTTCATCGCTAAAGCTAATAAAATGAACAAAGAAAAGCTTCTTCATCAACCACCGAAACCGTACAAGGTTCTTCCTTGTCTCTTCAAGGCATAAACAACATCCATGGCGGTAACAGTCTTCCTCCTAGCGTGTTCAGTATACATAACAGCATCGCGAATCACATTCTCCAAGAAGATCTTGAGAACTCCTCTGGTTTCTTCATAGATCAAACCACTAATCCTCTTGACACCACTTCTTCTTGCCAATCTACGAATTGCTGGCTTTGTGATACCTTGGATGTTGTCGCGGAGAACCTTTCTATGCCTCTTTGCACCTCCCTTTCCCGGTCCCTGTTGGAAATTTTGGTATGATGTAAATTTGGAGTGGTAGTTGGAATATTTTATTGACATTAAATAGACAATAAATGAGTACAAGTAAGAACTAGTATGAAAGTGAATTTGAAAAAATTCATTTTAGTCCCACATAAGAGGGATTATAAATACTAGTAGTGTATATATATTCCAACTTGGACAATTGGGTTGGGCCCCAAGGGGCACCCCAATTTTGTAAAGGAGTGAGGACACACCCATAAGTCATCTAGACACGCGCGTGCCGCCGTCCGGTCGGCTCGGTCCGGTCTAGATGAATTAATCTTTTTTGAACCGAATTAGTGGAAATTAATTAATTAATATTAATATTATTATTAATTAATAGATGGTGATGTGTCCTGCACAAAAGACCAAGTCTTAATCTAATTATTGACTGGTTTTTGCTTGCCCTCCAAAATTCACTAATACAATTCTCTCTTCTCTCTCACTACTCCCTTCATCTA
The DNA here is from genome assembly GCA_948472305.1 of Vicia faba. Lineage (NCBI taxonomy): Eukaryota > Viridiplantae > Streptophyta > Magnoliopsida > Fabales > Fabaceae > Vicia > Vicia faba. The sequence continues at coordinate 316,847,884 of OX451735.1, forward strand.
TATTTTTCTTCTCTCTTATTTTCGACTGGATCACTTCGTATCCAGATACTAAGACTGGTTAACTACCATCTGAATGTGTCATTTTACGAACGACTAATTATAGTGCAAGTAATTGTCGTAAATTGAACGGGCTGTTTTATCCTGGAGGCGTCGTCGAAACTCGACTGCTTTGCATTAATATTGGCAGTACGATGAAACATCTTAAAGAAAGCGACCTACTACGCGACTCGTCCCAATAGTTTTCCTTTGTGCCATTTTCTTTAAATCTGGTTTTTACAATTTTAAGACGTTTTTCATAACTGCCATGGCTACTGAGGAAATTATCGGTACTAGCGTTGTCGCTTCTGTCTCTGACAAACCATTTAAGTTTGAGGGTTCTAATTTCAAACGTTGGCAAGCTAAGATGAAATTTTTCTTAACTTTAAAGAAGGTTGCCCACGTTCTGACTGAGGATATCCCTGTTGCTCCATTTGGATCAAACGAACTAAGTAATGGTAAGTCAACCGTGGAATCAGACGGAACTTCTAAAATGTTTGACTTAGACTCTGCTGCTAAAGCTGCGGCAGATAACCTACAACTCCGAAAAGAAATCGCCTTATGGCAAGAAAATGACTACCTCTGCAAAAATCACATTCTGAACAGTCTTGCTGATGATCTCTATGATTACTACAACAATTACAAGACTGCTAAACAGGTATGGGAGGCTCTGCAGAAGAAATATGATACTGAAGAAGCAGGTGCAAAAAAATATGTTGTCAGTCGCTACTTGAATTACAAAATGGTGGATGAAAGGTCCGTGGAAGCTCAAAGCCACGAGATACAAAAGATTGCTCATGAAATCATAACTGAAGGTATGCCCCTCAATGAACAATTTCAGATTGCTGTTATAATTGACAAGCTGCCTCCTGGTTGGAAAGATTTTAAAAACTTACTCCGACATAAAACTAAAGAATTTTCAATCGAGAGTTTGATTACCCGCCTTCGAATTGAAGAGGAAGCTCGAAGACAAGATCAGAAAGACGAAGTCTTAGTTGTTTCAAACAACAAAAAGAAATTCGGTGCAGTTCGGAAGCCTACGGGCAAACCTTTAAAGAATCAGAACCGTAATACTGTGAACCGAATTAAGAATGGGAATCCCTCTAGGGCCCCATATACTCCAATTCCTAGGCAGCAACCACCATCCCAGAGAAACGATGCTATGGTTTTCACTTGCTACAATTATGGGAAACCGGGTCATATGGCTAAGAAATGTAAGAGCAGGCCTAAATCTGCTACTGGCCCAAATGCACAGGTTAATCTGACTGATGAGCAATTCATTGCTATGATCACTGAAGTCAACATGGTTGATGGAAGTGATGGTTGGTGGATAGACACTGGCGCCTCTCGTCATGTTTGTAATGATCGTGCTATGTTTAAGACATACATGAATACTGAAGATAAGAAAGTGTTGTTGGGAGATGCCCACACCACTAATGTTGCTGGAATTGGAGATGTTGAGCTGAAGTTCACTTCAGGAAAGACCTTGATCTTGAAGGACGTCATGCACGTTCCTGAAATTAGAAAGAATCTTGTTTCTGGTTTCCTTTTAAATAAGGCTGGGTTTAGTCAAACTATAGGGGCAGATTTGTACACCATCACTAAGAATGGTATTTTTGTTGGGAAAGGGTACGCCACTGATGGCATGTTTAAGTTAAATGTTGATTTGAATAAAATTTGTCCTTCTGTTTATTTTCTGCGTGATTTTAATATTTGGCATGCTAGACTTTGTCACGTTAATAAGCGAATTATGTATAATGCAAGAAACTTAAGCCTGATCCCTAAACTAAATGTCAATGATTCAAATAAATGTGAATATTGTACTCAAGCTAAGATAATTAAGACATCACATAAATCAACTCTAAGAGAATCTGATCCCCTAGATCTTATACACTCTGATATATGTGAATTAGACGGAACTTTGACTAGGAGCAATAAACGTTATTTTATCACCATTTTGATGATTGCTCTGATTATACTTATGTATACTTAATGAAGAATAAAAGTGAAACACTTGATATGTTTAAGTTGTATGTAATCGAAATTGAGAATCAACTTAGTAAGAAGATCAAGAGACTTCGTAGTGACAGGGGAACTGAATATGACTCTGGTCTATTTAATGACTTTTATAAAGAACATGGAATTATACATGAAACGACTGCTCCATATTCTCCTGAAATGAATGGTAAATCAGAAAGAAAGAATATAACTCTTACTGAACTTGTTGTTGTAATTATGATGAATTCTGGTGCTGCACCTCACTGGTGGGGGGAAATTTTATTGACTGTTTGTTATGTCCTGAATAGAACCTCCAAGTCAAAATGTAAGATCTCTCCTTACGAGATATTAAAGAAAAGACAACCAAACTTGTCTTATTTGAGAACTTGGGGCTCTCTGGCTTATGCCAGAATTTCGGATCCGAAGCGAGTTAAACTCGCTAGTAGAACATATGAATGTGTTTTCATTGGATATGCATCAAACAGTAAAGCATATAGGTTTTATGACCTAATAGCAAAAGTGATCATAGAATTAAATGATGCTGAATTCTATGAAGACAAATTTCCCTTCAAATTGAGAAATAGCGGGGGCACACAATTGAGTCACACTCCTGTGATAAGAAGCACAGAATGCAACGACAATATAGAAACATAACTTCGACGAAGTAAACGAGTAAGAGTCACTAAAGACTATGGGCCTGACTATGCGGCTTATAATGTAGAAGAAGATCCAATGAATCTTCAAGAAGCCTTGTCTTCTCTGGATGCTGATTTATGGCAAGAGGCTATCAATGATGAGATAGAATCTCTAGAATCCAATAAGACCTGGAACTTAGTAGACTTGCCTCCTGGTTGCAAACCAATTGGTTGTAAATGGGTTTTGAAAAGAAAACTAAAACCTGATGGAACTATTGATAAATACAAGGCTCGCCTTGTTGCCAAGGGTTTTAGACAAAGAGAAAATATAGATTTCTTCGACACCTTTTCTCCTATCACTAGAATTACATCCATTAGGGTACTTATTTCAATAGCTGCTATTTATAACTTAATAGTACACCAAATGGATGTAAAAACAACTTTTTTAAATGGCGACTTAGAAGAAGAAATCTATATGGAACAACCGGAAGGGTTTGTAATCTATGGACAAGAAAACAAGGTCTGTAAGTTAAATAAGTCGTTGTATGGACTAAAACAAGCTCCTAAGCAATGGCATGAAAAATTTGATAACTTAATGATATCAAGTGGGTACAAAGTGAATGAAAGTTACAAATGCGTTTACTATAAATCTGAGAATCGCATTTGCACTATCATATGTCTTTATGTTGACGATCTACTCATATTTGGATCTAACATCCAGACCATTAATGATGTGAAATCATTGTTGTGCAACAACTTTGATATGAAAGATCTCGGAGAAGCAAATGTGATCCTTGGCATCAAGATCACGAGATCCGAACAAGGAATTTCTTTGGATCAATCACATTATGTGGAGAAGATCTTAAAGAAATATAATTACTTTGAATGTAAACCTGCATGCACACCATATGATCCAAGTGTGAAACTATTTAAGAACACTGGAGAAAGTGTCAGACAATCAGAATATGCGAGCATCATTGGCAATCTTAGGTATGCCACTGATTGTACTAGACCCGACATTGCATATGTCGTAGGATTGTTATGCAGGTTTACGAGTAGACCGAGTAAAGAGCACTGGAAAGCTATTGAACGAGTCATGAGGTACCTTAAAAGGACCATGGATCTCGGTCTACATTATCAGAAGTTTCCTGCTGTACTAGAAGGGTACAGTGATGCAAATTGGAATACTTTGTCAAATGATTCCAAAGCTACTAGTGGCTATATATTTAGCATAGTTGGAGGAGCTATATCTTGGAAATCAAAGAAACAAACTATTCTAGCTCAGTCCACAATGGAATCTGAGATGATAGCACTAGCCACAACTAGTGAAGAAGCAAGTTGGTTGAGATGCTTGCTAGCTGAGATCCCTTTATGGGAAAAACTTATGCCAGTTGCGTTGATCCACTGCGATAGTACCGCGGCTATTGAAAAAATTGAGAATCATTATTATAATGGTAAAAGACGTCAAATAAGAAGGAAGCACAACACTGTTAGAGACTGTACCTCTAAAGGAGTTGTGAGAGTGGATCATATACGCACTGATGAAAATTTAGCAGATCCTTTGACGAAAGGGTTAGCTAGAGAGAAAGTCCATAATACATCGAAAAGGATGGGACTAATGCCTATAAAGAAATGAGTTGCTCATAATGGTAACCCGACCTAGATGACTGGAGATCCCAAGAAATAGGTTCAATGGGTAATAACAAGTTATGAGTAATATGAGATGATCATGCAAGTAAAGCATGGATCCTGAAGTAATAAGAGGATGAGATAATAGAAACTCTTAATGAGATCTATACTCTGTATGAGGGAGTACCTAGGCTACATGAGTACTCTTGATAAACTCACCTATGTGATTGTGGAACTTAGGCCGGTTCCTATGGAATTACGAGGCAGGATTCCTAGAGCCTTCACTAAACCAGGATATACGTGCAGGGCCATTAAAGCACGGGCTATTAGAATACACCCTAAGAAAAGGTTGTGTGCGGGTCTGATGTCTGAGATAGAGTTCAAGACAATAGTGTCACTCTTGTTGAATCAGAATCCTACTTGCTACACAAAGTTTCAAGTCGTAGACACCTTTGCTTATGCACAATCTTAGAAACGTTTGACGTACTTCTAAAAATCACCTTTTAAATTCAAGTGGGGGATTGTTGGAAATCTTGGTATGATGTAAATTTGGAGTGGGAGTTGGAATATTTTATTGACATTAAATGGGCAATAAATGAGCACAAGTAAGAACTAGTATGGAAGTGAATTTGAAAAGATTCATTTTAGTCCCACATAGGAGGGATTATAAATACTAGTAGTGTATATATATTCCAACTTGGACAATTGGGTTGGACCCCAAGGGGCACCCCAATTTTGTAAAGGAGTGAGGACACACCCATAAGTCATCTAGACACACGCGCGTGCGCCGCCGCCGTCGTCCGTCCGTCCGTCCGGCTCAGCTCGGTCCGGTCCGGTCTAGATGAATTAATCTTTTTTGAACCGAATTAGTGGAAATTAATTAATTAATATTAATATTATTATTAATTAATTAATAGATGGTGATGTGTCCTGCACAAAAGACCAAGTCTTAACCTAATTATTGATTGGTTTTTGTTTGCCCTCCAAGAGTCTGTGAGACTTGCTGACCAAGTAAAATAACGGCCACCTTTGACTGGGCCAATTCCACCTCTCCCACGATTCTCTCCCACTAGACCTGTTCCATTCAGTTGGACCTTTTCACTTATAAATTGAGTTGTTTCGGTTCATTTGGGCAGTTCCAAAATTCACTAATACAATTCTCTCTTCTCTCTCACTACTCCATTCATCTATATTTTTCTTCTCTCTTATTTTCGACTGGATCACTTCGTATCCAGATATTAAGACTGGTTAACTACCATCCAAAGGTGTCATTTTACGAACGACTAATTATAGTGCAAGTAATTGTCGTAAATTGAACGGGCTGTTTTATCCTGGAGGCGTCGTCGAAACTCGACTGCTTTGCATTAATATTGGCAGTACGACGAAACGTCTTAAAGAAAGCGACCTAGTACGCGACTCGTCCCGATAGTTTTCCTTTGTGCCATTTTCTTTAAATCTGGTTTTTACAGTCCCTTACCACCCTTTCCACGCCCTGACATTTTCAAGAGAAATTTTGAGAAATTGAGAGATTGGGGTTTAGATTTGGATTTGAATTTCAGTGGGAAATGAGATTGCGGAACGGAGTATATGTATTGGAGGAGATTGAGTTTTGTGCTTTGATATTCGTCGTTGGATTCAATTTAATCAATGGTCTTCATTTGCGATCCGTGCGTTATGCGCAAAATAATATTGAACGTTGATAACTAAAATTTAACGGTGAGATTTTAATTTTGTTTTGCTTGTGCGGATCAACAAGCTTATATGCTATTATTGTGTTTTTGGTGGATGCTGTATTTCTTCAAGTATTTATAAAATGGTACTAGTAGAAGATAATGAAATGCTACAGACATATAACTATCATATAACAACATTTAGTCAAACATAAATTGAAGTTTCAATAAAAAGGGAAAATAATATATTTGAAATAAAAAATAGGCTACATCAAAATTTTATTTTATCTTTATATTATTGCTATGTTATAGATTATGATCGTAAATATTTTTTGTCAGTCCATTTTTTATTTCAAAAATTAAATCATTTTTTTGATATTAATAGTCATTTGATGATTGCAAACATATACAATTGACGCTAATAAATGCTTCTTATTTTTGAAATGTTAAAGAGAAAGTTTGGTCGGTATTCAATTTTAATGGTTCTATTAACCGAAGGAAATCAACATCCACACATGGGAAGTGTTGTACCCAAAAATTTGTCTTCTCATTTTATCAAGATTTTCTCACAAGACTCTTTGGACTCAAGACATCATCTTGCACTGATGACCTGAAATCAGGGTTTGAGTTTGCACAAGGATTTTTGGACCATCAATGCTTCATGTGACTTTCATACACCATCTTGGACCCCTAAGATTACTCATACCAAGTTTCAAGCCTTGAATCACATTTTTGCCCAGTCAATTGGACAGTTGACCTAAAAATCAACTGTATTGGGGAAAAAGTCAACCATGGCCAATTTACAGTCAAACTTCATAATTTTTGATCCACAAGAACATTTTAGACTCATATGTAGCATTTGATCATGTTTGGATCACAACTCCCCAAGAAATTTGATCAGATCATCAAAAGGGTAAAATGGTCAAAATTAGGGTTTTGACTAAGAAAGGGCAATTTCTGATTTTTAACCTAGCCAATGACCAATTGGGTTCAAACATGATTTCAAGGGATAAATGGCATCATCTTGACCTAATTGCATGGTTCAAAATATCTCAAATGCATTGGATTGACAGATGAATTTTCCAGTCAACTGATCAAAAATCAACTGTACACTGAAAAGTCAAACTTTGACTTTTTGGTCAAAATCAAGTACCAAAGGTCATAATTCATCAAGATATGTCAAAATGTGAAACTTGTTGACCAAGAAACCTAAAATTGCAAATTAGGGTTTTAATTTGAAATTTTTCATAACTTAGAATTTTTCTAAGTATGGAAATTTCTTATTTTTTCCCAACTTTTCCCAACTTTTTCACCATGATGAAATTGGACTCAAAGAAAACTTCCAACATGAAAGTTGTGGTACTCCATGAAATCTACAACTTTTCTTCACAAAGTTTTCCCAAAAGATGCTTGGATCTCAAGTTATGATTTTGTGAATAGGGGTCCATAAACTAAATAACTTAGTGAAATTTTGCCCTAGTTTAGGCAGGTTTTTGACCTAACTTCATGGCAACTTTTCACCTAGTTCCAAGATATATATCAAGTTGCATTTCAAAGATGGATTGTAGAGCATGTTACAAGCTTTCGAAAATGTCCAAGAACTCTCCAAGATCATTTGTGGTTAGGGAGAATCGAAGAAGAGAAAATGGCATTTTGTCACTTTTGTGCAAGCCATTTTCACAATGCTTCAAGTTGCAAATCAGATCCTAGAATGCTTGTACCTTGCATTACAGGTCCTAATCCCTTCTACACTCCATAATTTAATGCTAAATCAGTGGTTAAAGCCTTTGTTTTCACCTTTGGAGCATTGCACAAGAGATTAATCCATAAATGGCATAAAGGGCACATTGCCATTTTCATAAAGCAAGCCTTTTACAACTTTGCAGTTCTTGAGCCATGGACCTGATCTTTTGTTGCAAGAAATATCCACAAATATCAGGCAATGTTTACCAACTCTCATTATCCCTAGAACTAGCAAGTACAACACTTTGGCATAGTCACTTCAACCTTTCTTCAAAAGCAAGAAAAAAGGAAAAAGGGATCAAAACTTGCACATTTGTTAAAGGGAAGCCTTGGCATCATTCTACACAACTTCAGAAACTTGTCACAAGCAAATACACGAATTCATAGCATCCCAAACACTCTCAAACTCAAAAAACACATTTTTCTACCAAGACATAGTAGTTTCTGCAAATCACTTGTCAACTCCATTTTGGCTCGTGTGTTACTTTGTAACACTTCAAACACATTCCATACATCCTACCAAAGCTATCCAAGCCCTTGTCCTAGTTCTGGAAGCTCTGTTTCAAACATCACCATTTTCATTTTGGAAGGTTGCAGGTTGACTCGTGCAAGGAGTTTCAAGCATCCTCAAGGCAAGCTGAGCATTGGAATAGCTTGAGGGAACTTCAAGGAAGCTCACACGATCCTCAGGCCTCACTCAAAGTCCCCACATTGCCATATCCAAACTCATCTGAACAAGGTATTTTTCAAAACTATATCTCTCTATTTAGGAATCTTCAAGCTTTGATTTGTGAAGCAAAAATGTAGTCCTTAACTTGCTGAAGCTGTACATATGCATAATTGTCATTTATATTAACTGAGTAGTGAGAATTTGAAGCTCGAAGTTCATTAAAAAATTAGGCAGGAATTAGGGCCACTGAAATTCTCCCTGGTCTTTTAGAGTTAGGTCATGAATTTTATATCACTGGAATCGTGAGATCATAAGCTACATTTTTGTGTTATGAGTTTTTAATTTTATGCAAGCTAGAGCAAGATACATGTTTGAGTTCAGAAACGCGCACGCAGGAAGCCAAGGACATGGATGAAGATGAAGTTCCTGGGCCTGGCGCCTTGGGCCTGTTGTTTTACTTCCCATGCCCCCTGTTTACTATTTGCACCCCCTGACTTATCATTTTATATTTTTGTATTTTCTTGCATATTTTTATTTTTTGTGCTTGCATTCTTTTTTTTCTAATGATAAAAATACCTAAAAAAAATTTCTTAATTTTTTGTATTTTTATTATATTTTTTATCTTATTTTTTGCATTAAATATTAATTATTTTAAATAGAATAGGAATTATTTTCTTAAAATAAATAATAAACACATTTAAAAATATCATACATTTTTATTTTTATTATTCATACACATAAAATATTATTTCCACATATATTTTAATTTTTTAATATTTGTAAATAATTTTATTTATTTTTTCTTGTACATAAATGAATAAAATGAATTATATAGAACATATTTTCTTTTAAATAAAAAATTAGGGTTTCCCCTTTCAAAAATAATAATATTATTTTTTCTTATTTTTAGGACTTAAATAAATTTTATCTTTACATACATAAAATAAATACAAAAACATTTTGCATCCATACATTGTATTTGCATATTTAAATATCTGTTTATTTATTTATCTTGTACAATATTTCAATTTGGTTGTAATAATTTTTTAGGGTTTTATTTTGAGCAATATCCCCCATTCAAAATTTGTATCCCCCCTCCCATAATAATTGTTGTAATATAGATTTATTTTATGCAATTTATCGCATTTATGCTATGCTAGTAAACTAGAGTTTTGCATGATAAGACAAAAATCAAACAAATAGAATGACCTAATTCAAGACAATCTAAAAGCATGTAAAATGGCACACATTGCACACAAGCACCCCTAGGGTTTCACCCACTTGGTTACCTTAAAATAAATGGCCATGGTATGCATGTAAAGTATCTTGGCAAAGTCAAAACAAAACAAAAGATCACAAGTCCCTCGACGACGCTATCAAAAGGTTGCCTAAAACAAAATGATCTTGGTCCCTCAAACAAGCTAAGATACTTGGCACCATTGCTATCATGGTCATACGATGACCCACGCCCGTCCCGTTTAACATCCAAAGATAGGGTTGTTTACCAAAGCAATGGTAAATCAACAATGTCAAAGGAATAAAAATATGTAGGAAATACATTTGAGTAGGTAGATGCTCCTAGTTACTTGATCAATTTGAAAACAATCATTGCTATTTTTCAAACACACACACATTTCAAAAACATTTCCAAACAACTTTCAAAACATTGAAACATTTTTCAAAAGACAAACATCTTTGTATACATTCTTACCAACGAGAATCATTACAACGATTGCCTAAATGATGACCTCTTTTCAAAATACTTTCAAAACCACAAAAAGCACCATTTCAAACAATTGAAAAATCAAAGCAAGTGATCTAAACAAGTAACTAAGAGCCCATGGAAAACCATGGATGAAAAGGGTGCTAGCACCTTCCCTTTTCATAATCTACCCCCGAACTCAAGAAAACATCTCAAAGGTCTTTCCTGTGCTTTTTTACCTTTCCTTTTGGATAAAATACAAGTCGGTGGCGACTCTTGCTAAACCGCGACAATTGCGACGAAACACAAAACCTCAAGTCAGTTCTCCCACCGTATCACAGAACTGGCGACTCTGCTGGGGAAGAATAAAGAAGTGGGGTTACCTTAGGGTTTAGATCACCTTTATTTGCTTACAATTGTTTGCCTTGTTTGCTTTACACTTTGGTTCTATTGTTTGGGTTTGAATCCTCTATCTGGATTTGGGAAACATTCATAGGTAAATAGCAATACATTGTGGAAACTGTGCGAGGTATACCGACGCGGTCTAAGCAATAGCTATGTTAGTGTGACATATTTGTGGGTACCGATAGCCTTTGAGTCAATCAGAGAGAATACGGGGCTGCTGAGTAATGTCATGAAGCACTAATGGACTTCTAGAACCTTTACTTGACCAACTTGGCCTTTTAGAATGTAGTGAGATGACCGACTTTGGTGCAGTCCGAAGTTCGTAGATACTCGATACTACACTCATTGAGGGTTGGTTCCTTGGAATATTTTGGTCGCCAGTAAAGAGGCTGAATTGAAACAATGAACAAGGAAACAATCCAGTGATATTGAGCTCCTTAGAACCCGGTTACTATTACTAGGACATGTTGAGCCAACTAAAACTTCAAGAGGGTACTTACCTATGAAGCCCCATGCAAGCCTAAACTAGGAACTTGTGTGATTTGCTTGTACATATATACTTGTGCATAACATCATGGACATCATGAAGCATCATTTGCATCCACTAACCATTTCAAGGATTTTGGAAATTCATCTTTGTTCCTGTTTTATAGGATATGGAATCACTTCGCAGGAAAACTATCCAAGTCAACCTTGTAAGAATTCCTCCGCAACTCAAGGAGCTAGCTTCAAGGATTCCTGAGAACTCTCCATTCACCGAGAGGCATGGTCATCTACTTAACTTAGTCACTTCCAACACAAAGGAATACATGATGAAAGTTCTTTTCCAGTTCTTTGACCTTATGCATCACTGCTTCACATTTCCTGATTACCAGCTTGTGCCCACTTTGGAGGAATTTTCTCAACTCTTAAGGATTCCTATTCTCAATCAACTACCTTTCAACGGTGCAGAAAGAGATCCAAATCCAGAAGAGATTGCTCAAGCCCTGCACTTGCTCCCATCTGATGTCACAACCCATTGGGAAACTAGAAGTGGTGTCAAAGGTTTCTTGGCAAAGTTCTTGTTTGAGAAGGCCTAAAGCTGCTGGAATTCCTTGGACTTACAAGATTTTGAGGAGATTGTAGCTCTTCTCATCTATGGGATGGTCTTGTTCCCTAACCCTAACCAACTCATAGATGTTAGTGCTGTCAAAATCTTCATGGCTCGTAACCCGGTGCCTACATTGCTTGGAGATATATTACACTTTTTTCACACTCGAACAATGAGGAAAAGAGATGTTCTCATGTGTTGCACTCCTCTACTGGCAAGATGGTTTATTTCTCATCTTCCCCAATCAGTCTTGAAGAATGAGCAAGGTTTGAGGTGGTCACAACGATTGATGACTCTTACGCATTCAGATGTTCATTGGTGTTCCCGATCCAAAGAGAATGTTATCATCGTCGACCATTGTGGGGAATTCCCTAATGTCCCTATACTTGGCATTAGGGGAGGCATCACCTACAACCCCTGCTTGGCTCTAAGACAGTTTGGTTATGCCTGAAGGGATGGCCCACATGACATGCTGATTCCAGACTTGGTTTTTGACTTCGACAACGACGATCAAGGACTTTGTCAAAGGTTCATCCGAGCTTGGAGGATGCCCAACAAGGTAGACAGTAAGACTCTGGGCACAAGAATTCCATCCCCCTCGAGCCTTACCTCAAGTGGGTACGAACCCGCGCCCAAAGTCTTATGATGCCTTACCCCTCTATTCTCCCACTGATTATAGAGCCTGTTAAGGAAGGAGAGGTTCCATACACCCTCCTACATCCTGACATGCCAATATCACTCGAAGATCTGCAAAGGAGTTGGATACAGCTCAAGGGAGAACGCGATACTTTTGAAGCCCAATTCTACGCCAGCGAGAAGAAGGTTTTAGAACTCACTCGGTTACTTCACGGAGTACAAACTCTCAACACCTACATTGCACCAAAGAGGATGCGCAACGTCTTTTTATCTTAGAATTTTGTACTATTTTGCCCTAGGGGCATTGATGTAAACAAATTCTATTTTATTAATATAACGTTTGTTCCCTTTTTTTTAACACAAATTTGAAATTTTTGAATCCTTGAAAGCATTACATGAATACATATCATTCATCATATGCATAAACAGGTCTTCACACAAAGTTTCCTCATCCCTCTGCTGTTTATTTCAGCAAGATGGATATTGAACAAACAGTCAAAGATTTGCAAGCTCAGAATTCGCAATTCCAATAGCTACTCTTGACCTTGGCTAAGGGGCTGGAGGAGCTCAAGACTCTGTTAGAAAAGGATAAAGAGAAAAAGAAGAAGAAGAGAGTTGGGGTGGTTCTCATGGGCAGAAGGTTTGAAGGGCAAGCCAGACGGACTTTGGAATTTCCATCAACCTCTGAGGAAGGAGAGAGAAAAGGTAAAGAGACTGCATTACCATATGAATCTGAAGCTGAAGAAGAGGAAGAGGACTACTCCGAACAACAGTACCCTCCGGCCGATGACAAATACAAAAACTTGGAAGAGCGTCTAGCTGCTATGGAGATACAGAGAGTACCTGGGCTAGACTTTGAGGAGTTGTGGCTGTTATCTGGAATTGTAATCCCTCCTAAGTTTAAAGTGCCTCTATTTGCCAAGTATAACGGGGTGTCTTGTCCCAAGATGCACCTACGATCTTATGTCAGGAAAATTCAGCCACATTCTCCTGACAAAGATTTGTGGGTCCATTTTTTCCAGGACAGTTTGTCAGGAACACAACTTGATTGGTTCTACCAGTTGGAAAGGTCTGATGTGCATAATTGGGAAGAATTGACGACCACCTTCTATAAACAGTATCAATACAACACCGACTTGGCACCAACCCGTACTCAACTCTAGAGTATGGCCATGGTGTCCAATGAGGGCTTCAAAGACTACGCCTAAAAATGGAGGGATTTAGCCGGAAAGGTACAACCACCTTTATCTGAAAAGGAGCTAGTGGACATGTTCTTGGGGACTTTGTCAGATCCTTTCTTTAATCACCTGATTGGAAGCTCCTCTGCAGGTTTTACTGAGTTGATTTTAACTGGCGAGAGGGTTGAAGCCGGTATTAGAAGCGGGAAAATTTAGAAAGACGTATCTGCCTCTGCTGCTGTAAAAAAGCCCTTCACTGGTAAGAAGGAAGTGTCTGCTATCTATGCACAGAGAAATCAGGGAAGAACCGAACGACGACAAATTATGGGGGCCATCATGATTCAAAAGTCTACATCAGACCAACCAAGAAACAATCAGCCGAGAAATGACCAACCGAGAAACAATCAGCAAAGGGTGGAAAGGCCTGTAAGGCAATTCACCAAGATAAATATGACTCTTGCTCAAGTCCTACCACATCTCCTAAAGTTGAATCTGGCTATGCTAAAAGAGGCCCCTAAAAATCCCAATACTGCATCTCCACACTACCATCCGAATGCCAGGTGTGCTTACCATTCAGAAAGTCCAGGGCACGACACCAACAACTGTTGGGCCCTGAAGAACAAGATTCAAGATCTGATCGACGCAAAGGAAGTAGAATTTAAAGCTCCTGAAAAGCTGAATGTTATCTCCGCTCCAATGCCTAGGAATTGACACAATGCCAATGCTGTGGAAGAAGATATGTTTGTTTTTGCTGTGGATGAACTGTTAACTCCTCTCCTAACCATGAAGTTGAATTTGTTGAAAGCCGGGGTCTTCTCAGGTTGTGACCAAGATTGCCATACCTGCCTATCCTCATCATTTGATTGTCCTCTGTTGAAGAAAGAAATCCAACAATTAATTGATAACAAGGAAATTTCATTTGAGAAAGCTCATATTTCACCCATTCCAATTCCAGAAGTTTCAATAATAACCATATACGCCAATCCTTCCAGGGTTCCTAAAAAACCCGTTAGGATTACATCCGCTCCTATGACTACTCCGTTGAAGATAACAATGCCCGGGCCAACCCCTTACAAATCAGATAAAATGGTACCATGGAACTATGGTGGAGAAATCTACTACCATGGTGTCAAACAAATTGAACACACTGCCGATGAAGAGAGTTCTGAAGAAGACAATTCTGACATCAGTAACATTGCTGGAACAAGCAAAATTACTCGTGGTGGAAGAATTTTCTCTCCAGAGATTGCGCCACCAAAGGCAGTCTCTGGACCCATTGCCGCTCCGAAGATTACAGCTGTACCAGTTGTGATCGATGGGAATGAGAACTGACTGTTTTTGGAATGCTGGTTCGCGTTTGTGTTTGTTTTTGCAAAATGTCGCGGTAAGCAAGAGTCGCCACCGTCTTTTATTTTATCCAACAAGGAAAGGACAAAAGCACTGAAAAATTCCTTTTTGAGATGTTTCTCGGGTTCGAGAGGTAGATTATAGAAAGGGAAGGTGTTAGCACCCTTTCTATCCGTGGTTATCCACGGGCTCTTAGGTACTTGCTCATTATGTTTTCAAAAGTTTGCTTTTCTTTGTGATTGTGGGTTTGAAAAGAGTTTTTGTTTTGAAGAGAGTGTAAGTGCGAAAAGTTTTGTTTTGTTTTTAAAAGGAGCAAGTACTTAAGAACCATCTACCTACTCAAAAAGGTTTTAAACTGTACAAATGTCCTTTGGACAATGCTATCCCACTATTGAGGAGTAGGTAGCACCGTCGTTGGAGTTTTCGGGTCAATTCGATTAAGGGACGTGTGGTCACTAAAGCAATGTTAGGACGCCTTAGCGGTAACCCTAATGTCTTAGATCATTTTTTCCGAGGCAACCGTTTCGAGGCAACTATGATCTTTGGACAAGAGGACGACCTCTAAAACTTCCTATACTCAATGACCACGTTCGAAGGCAACCAAGTGAGGTGTACCCTAAGAGTGCACATGTGCGAGTGTGTTGTTTCGGTTAATTTTATCTTTGTACATGTCATGGGTGAGCTATGTTGATTTTAAGTTCATACATTTGATCTTGTCATGCATTCCCTATTATCAAACATCTAACAGTTAATATTGTGCGGAAATTAAATTGCGGGAAATTAGATCTAAGCTATTACAAGGCGTCGGGTATTTACATCGCGAAAAACAAACCCTTTAATTTAAATTGCGGAAAGTAAATAAAAGCGATAAATAAATAAAGTCCTAAAAAATTATTACATACCGGAAGCAATTACATTATTGGATAAAAAATACGCGTGCGAGAAAATTAAATCGGAGTGTTTTTAGGGTTTTGACCCTTTTTTATTAAAGAAAGCATTTTTTTTGTTATTTTGAATTAAATGGAATTAAACCTAAACTAATTTATTAATTAATTAAAAAAAATATTATATTTTTGGATTTTTTATATTTAAGGAAATAAAATAAAAATGGTTAAAAACTATTAAAACCTAATATTCTAATTAATTTTAATTTATTGCAAAATATGTTAAAATTATACCTATTTAAAACTAAATAAATAATTAAGATTTATTTACAAAAATAATGAAATTAAATTTAATAAATAAAAATAATGTTTTTTATGTTTTTTGATTTTATTAAGAAAAATATCAATTATTTTGGTTAGCAATTAATTAAAAAAAAAATAATAAAACAATTAAATAATAATAAAAAAATGAGAAGAAATAACCAAATATGGGGGGTGCTGGGCCTGATTTGAGTATATGATCAACAATTTTTCAGGCCCAAAAACGTCCAAGCCTGTTTGACTTTCAGAATCCAATGCGTGCTTGTTGACCATGGTCCATGGTGGATGTTCCATTTGAGCCATTGGATTTGATTTGCAAGCCATATGGCAGGTGGATCTTTGAGGCATATGGTGGACTGCATCTTTGGACGTTGCATGAGATTGCCTGAAAACATAATTCAACAAAGTTTTGGGGGACATGGGATTCGAACCCAGGTCCCAAGGGACTATGCATTCACCTGCTTGCCAACTTAACTAGCGCGTTCTTCTGTTATTAGAATACATGACAATTATTATATTCAAAACAAAGCATTGTTCCTGAAATAAAAAAAATATGGCGCGCTGGTTTAAACCAGCCAATAGGAAGAGGACGCGTAGTCGTCTTCTTCATAAATCCCTGGTTCTCTTACCTGCGGATTTTTATCCGCAGGAAGATTCGTGGCTTGCTTCCAAAATTCACCCTAGGCCATGGAAACGAGATCTAAGAACATCAACGTGCTCGTCTTCTCCCACTGGTTCCATCTATGCCCTTGATTCTTTCTAATTTTCCCTGAAAACAAAACGCCTAAAAACGAAGAACCAAAAC
This sequence comes from Vicia faba, assembly GCA_948472305.1. Lineage (NCBI taxonomy): Eukaryota > Viridiplantae > Streptophyta > Magnoliopsida > Fabales > Fabaceae > Vicia > Vicia faba. The sequence continues at coordinate 316,864,633 of OX451735.1, forward strand.
CCTAGCTTCGGGCATGGCTGTACAGGTTATAAAAATGCAATTCAATTATGCCAAAAGTTTCAGAATGCAACGCAAAGCATGAATATGCAATTATTTGGGCAAAAAGATGCAAGAATCAGAGGTTTGGATTTCGTGTTCAGAGCTTTGTTCTTGGATACTTACAGTGAGTTTGGGGCTGCTTCAAGGCTGGATTTTGATCCCTTTGGCTTCAGTGAATGCCAGGCTAGAAGGCTATGTCAAGCTTTTGGACTGAATCGTGCTCTAATATTGATTTTGATCTTCCACTTTTCACACTTTTTTCAATTCTTGTTTGGCCGTTTCTGCAATGCTTAGGTCGTGTTCTTGATGTCTATGGCTTGTGTATGTAATAAGGACTGTATTAAGTTAAAAACTTGGGCCTTAATCCATGAGCATTGAAGAATCAAGATTTGATTTGATCACCATTGATAAAGTTTCCAAAACTATGCCAAATCTGATTTTTTGTGCACAACAATGCTTGATACGAATTTGATTAGGTGAATCATGATAATTGAAAGCTGCAATGATAAAAAAGACATCATTCCATCCATTTTTAGATTTTATTTGAATTAATATTGATTTAAAATGAATTAAATCAATAATGTAGTTGTTTAGTTATTGGTTTGCATTTTTGGTAAAACCAGGTGTGTGTGTGTGTGTGTGTGTGAATGTCATGACTGATGTCATAACATTCTAGTTTAGTATGTACTGATTCATTAGGTACCTTTGCAGAAAAATATTGTCATACAGGTGCTGCTGTTTATAAGTGTGTATCTGAGCATTTTGCAAAAAGATCACATTTACCTAAATCAGTAGACAGGTTTTCAGATGTCATAACAAATGTTAAGACATCCTGTTCTGAACTAACAGTTATGCAGTTTGGGTAATTCTGAGTTTTTTCAGGATTATGACTCAGTCTTTCCATAACAGAAAATGTCGTGGACTTGGGGTTAACCTAGCTCAACCCTAACCTGGTTGATAAAGTCCTGTGACCTAGTCTTAAGGTCAAACGGAATTACCCTAGCTTTTTGTGGAAACCCTAACTGAAGATGCAGCTGCTATATATTCAACAGAGCTGCTGTTTTGGAATCAATCCCTTTTTGGACAGAAGATCATTTAGAAGCTGTATAGTTTTAACTATTGTAATCCAAGCAATTATCATTGTGATAAGTGACTTGGAATAGGTTATAATTATAAGGGTTGTGTATCACTCAAAGCTTTGAAGCAAGAGTGTTTGTATGTCTCTTGACTAAAGCTTTGAAGCAAAGTCAAGTTAGGTTTGTGTATCACTCAAAGCTGTGAAGCAAGAGTGTTTGTGTTGCTTGATTAAAAAGCTGTGAAGCATAATCAAGTGTATGTTTTGAAGAGTGTCTTCATCAATTCATTAGTCAAATTGTTTTATGTATCACTGCTGTGATTGAGGGGGAGTGAGTAGGAACTCAGGTTTAAGTTGTACTTAGATTGAAGTTGCATTGGGTAGGTCTTAAGTGAAGGAGATAAACTGGTTGGTTTATTCCTGAATTAATATCTCTTATAGTGGATTTCCTCCCTGGCTTGGTAGCCCCCAGAGTAGGTGTTGTTGCACACTGAACTGGGTAAACAATTGACTGTGTTCTTTACTGTTTTTGTATTTACTGTCTTATAGAAAGTCAGATACGGTGTCATAACATTGAACGTGACATTGAGTATCTGCAGCCAGAATTTCAATTGGCATCAGAGCAGGCACCCTGCCTGTATTACTGGGTGAGATCTAGGGATATCACTTTCTGGCACTATGGACAAAGAAGGAGTTTTTGGAAATAGACCACCCATTCTGGATGGAACAAATTATGACTACTGGAAACCTCGTATGATTGCCTTCTTAAAATCTCTGGACAAAAAGGCTTGGAGAGATGCTGACAAAGGATGGATCCATCCCACCATAACTGAGAAAGATGGGACAATCAGTTTGAAGCCTGAGGAAGATTGGAGTAAAGAAGAAGATGAGTTAGCCCTGGGAAATTCCAAAGCTTTAAATGCCTTGTTCAATGGAATTGATAGAAACATTTTCAGACTAGTACATCAATATGAATTGGCCAAGGAAGTTTGGGACACTCTCAAAACTACTCATGAGGGCACTTCCAAAGTGAAAATGTCAAGGCTTCAGATGTTGACCACCAAGTTTGAGAATCTAAAAATGATGGAAGATGAAACCATTCATGAGTTTCACATGAACATCTTGGAGATTGCCAACACCTCAGGAGCACTGGGAGAAAAGATGTCAGAAGAAAAATTGGTGAGAAAGATTCTCAGATCCTTGCCTAAAAGATTTGCTATGAAGGTAACTGCCATAGAGGAAGCCCAGGACATCAGCAAGTTGAAAGTGGATGAACTAATTGGGTCTCTTCAGACTTTTGAGATGGGGATCACTGAAAATGGTGACAAGAAGAACAAGAGCATAGCACTTGTATCCAACACTGATGTTGAAAACAAGGAGGATGAAGAAGAAAATATTTCAGAAGCTATAGCCATGCTTGGAAGACAGTTCAACAAACTCATCAAAAGAATAGATCCAAAGTCAAGGTCTAATGTTCATAACATTCCCTTTGACATTGACAGTTCCAGCAGAAGACCAAGGTCAGAAGAGAAGGGAAATCAAGGCAGAGGAATTCAATGCCATGGCTGTGAAGGATATGGGCATATTCGAGTTGAATGTCCTACCTTTCTTAAGAAACAAAAGAAAGGAATGATTGTTACTTGGTCTGACTGTGATTCAGAAAGTAATTCTGAAGAAGAATCTGCCAAACTAGTTACTGCTCTAACTGGTGTCTGTACCTCTGAAAGTGACACTAGTGATGAAGAAGTGACATTTGAAGAACTGGCTGATACTTACAAGAAATTGTGTATCAGAAGTACTGAAGTTTGTGTGCAGTATGAGAAACAATCAAAACTCATCATAAAGCTGGAGGCTGAAAAAAGGGCAAACCTTGAAACTATAAGTCATCTAGAAGGGGAAGTTCAATTGCTGAACTCACAACTGAATCAAATGATCAAATCTGTCAAGATGCTGACTAATGGAACAGACAAATTGGAAGAGATCCTTCAGGTTGGACAAAATGTGGGAAATAAATCTGGACTAGGATTTATGGAAGCAAAGAAATCTGGTACAGATACGAAGATCAGGCCTGATAAGCAAATGTCAAAACAGATGTCTCAACACAACTCTCAACATCAGGAACAGAGACATATGAAGAAAAGGTACCAAAGATGGAGATGTCATCATTGTGGGAGATATGGCCACATAAAGCCTTTCTGCTTCAGATTGCATGGATACCCTAATCAGAACTCAGGTGTCAAACCTAAGTCTAAAAAGGTACCACAAGCTCCTAAATTGAAGAAAAAGGCTACTGCCCTGATAGCCCACACTTCCCTGAGGGTCTCTGCAAAGGAAGACTGGTACTTTGACAGTGGGTGTTCCAGACACATGACTGGAATCAAGAACCTCCTCAATAATGTTAAACCTCACACCACCAGTTTTGTGACCTTTAGAGATGGTGCTAAAGGTGAAATCAAAGGAGTTGGTAATTTGGACTGCCCTGGAGTTCCAAGTCTGAATGAAGTACTGCTGGTAAAAGGGCTGACTGCTAATCTCATTAGTATCAGTCAATTGTGTGATCTAGGATTCAAGGTCAAATTCTCAAAATCTGAATGTCTTGTAATTAATGAAAAACAAGAAATTGTAATGAAAGGAGTCAGATCTAAAGACAACTGTTACTTGTGGGAGCCTGAGAACACTAATTTCTCCTCTGTGTGTTCCATTGCAAAAGAAGAAAAAGAGGTGAAACTGTGGCACCAAAAACTTGGCCATCTTCATCTAAGAGGTATGAAAAGGATTATCTCCATGGAGGCAGTCAGAGGGATTCCAAGACTGCAAATTGATGAAGGAAGAGTTTGTGGTGAATGTCAGGTTGGTAAACAGACTAGGATGTCACATCCAAAGTCAAGACATCTGACCACCTTTAAGGTTCTAGAACTTCTTCATATGGATCTGATGGGACCAATGCAAGTGGAGAGTCTTGGTGGAAAAAGATATGCCTATGTGGTTGTGGATGATTTTTCCAGATTCACCTGGATTAACTTCATTAGGGAAAAATCTGATGTATTTGAAGTTTTTAAAGAATTGTGCAAAAGAATTCAAAGAGAAAAGGAAGGGTGTATTGTCAGAATCAGAAGTGATCATGGCAAGGAATTTGAAAACAACAAGTTTGATGATTTCTGTTCCTCAGAAGGAATTAGTCATGAATTTTCTTCTCCTATAACTCCTCAGAAAAATGGAGTTGTGGAAAGAAAAAACAGGACCATACAGGAATCTTCCAAAGCAATGATACATGCCAAGAGACTTCCTATGTATTTTTGGGCTGAAGCTATGAATACAGCCTGCTATGTCCATAACAGGGTCACCTTGAGAAAGGGAACCTCATCCATCATATATGAACTCTGGAAAGGAAGAAAACCAACTGTGAAGTACTTCCATGTGTTTGGCAGCAAATGCTATATTCTGGCAGATCGTGAACAAAGAAGAAAACTGGACCCTAAAAGTGATGAAGGCATATTTCTAGGATACTCCTCAAACAACAGAGCTTATAGAGTATTCAATTCCAGGACCAAAGCCATGATGGAATCAATAAATGTTATAATTGATGATTATCATGAAGAAATAGATGTCCCTTGTAATGTTGAGACATTCTTTGAGACTTCAACCCAACAGAATGATCTACCCAACACCACCACAACAGAATCTGAATCAAAGGAAGCTAGCAAGATCCCTTCCATCAGAATTCATAAGGATCATCCAAAAGAGCTCATCATAGGAGATCTCAACAGTGGAGTCATTACAAGATCTAGAGAAATCATCTCAAACTCTTGTTTTGTGTCCAAAATGGAACCAAGAAATGTCAAAGAAGCTTTAACTGATGAATACTGGATTGGTGCAATGCAAGATGAACTGAACCAATTCAAGCAACATGAAGTTTGGGAACTGGTTCCTAGACCTGAAGGAACTAACATCATTGGCACAAAATGGATTTTCAAGAACAAATCAGATGCTGAAGGAGTTGTCACCAGGAATAAGGCAAGACTTGTTGCTCAAGGATACACTCAGGTTGAAGGGGTTGATTTTGATGAAACCTTTGCACCTGTAGCCAGGCTGGAATCAATTAGACTCCTATTGTCAATTGCTTGTCTTCTGAAGTTTAAGTTATTTCAAATGGATGTGAAAAGTGCCTTTCTAAATGGGTACTTGAATGAGGAAGCTTATGTGGAACAGCCTAAAGGCTTTGTGGATCCAAATCACCCTGATCATGTCTACAGATTGAGAAAAGCTCTATATGGCCTGAAACAAGCTCCTAGAGCATGGTATGGCAGGTTAACAAAGTTTCTCTCAGACAAAGGATACAGAAAAGGAGGCTTGGACAAAACTCTCTTTGTCAAAACTGAAGGAGGGAAGTTGATGGTTGCCCAAATATATGTTGATGACATAGTGTTTGGAGGAATGTCAGAACCTATGGTTAAACATTTTGCTGACCAGATGCAGGCTGAATTCGAAATGAGTCTCATGGGAGAACTAACTTATTTTCTTGGACTGCAAGTCTCACAGATGGAGGACTCAATCTTCTTATCTCAAAGCAAGTATGCTAAGAACATTGTAAAGAAGTTTGGTATGGAGAATGCCAGTCACAAAAGGACTCCTGCTCCTACTCATTTAAAGCTTTCCAAAGATTCAAGTGGGGTTAAGGTGGATCAAAGTCTATACAGAAGCATGATAGGAAGCTTGTTGTGCTTAACAGCCAGCAGACCTGATATTGCTTTTGCAGTTGGAGTTTGTGCAAGATACCAAGCTGATCCCAAAGTCAGTCATATCAATCAAGTGAAGAGAATTTTGAAGTATGTGAGTGGAACTTACAACTATGGGTTGCTATATTCTCATGGCTGTGAACCAACTCTGACTGGTTACTGTGATGCTGATTGGGGTGGTAGTGCTGATGATAGAAAAAGCACCTCTGGAGGATGTTTCTTCTTGGGAAATAATATGGTTTCCTGGTTCAGCAAGAAACATAATTGTGTGTCTCTCTCTACTGCTGAAGTTGAATACATTGCAGCTGGTAGTAGCTGTTCTCAAATGATCTGGATGAAACAGATGCTTACTGAGTATAATGTCACACAAGATGTTATGACATTGTACTGTGACAATCTGAGTACAATCAACATTTCCAAGAATCCCATTCAGCATAGTAGGACCAAACATATTGACATAAGACATCACTTTATCAGAGACCTTGTAGAAGAGAAGACAATCAAATTGGAACATGTTGCCACTGAGCTACAGCTGGCTGACATTTTTACCAAGGCTCTTGATGCAAATCAATTTGAAAACTTGAGGGGTAAGTTGGGTATTTGCCAACATGAGGAATTGTAGCAATTAATTTTGCTTAAAACAAGGGTTAAAGGAGTTATGCTTGTTCTGATTGGGTTAAAATTATGTTTTCCCATTTCCTTCAATTCTTTTAAGAAGTTGAATAGACACTTCTTTTCTTCCTTCCCCTCTCGTCTCCTCATCAAAACCCAGTCTCTCAATCAGAATTTTCTCTTCAGTTGCTGTTGGTCCTCTAAGACTGTCAAAATGTCTCAAACACCATCATCATCCAATACGACTATTTCAACCTCTTCCTCTGATCAAGATTCTAGGACAATCTCTTCGTGTCTGGACTCTGAAGTCCTGGAGATCTCTTCTCTTAGAAAAGTGGAAACTAACCCCACCAAGGTCAAAGAGCTGAGAACAAGACATACAGGAAGGTCCCAAGCTTCTGCCTCTGGTAATCCATCTCATCCTTCTTCTTCAGTTCCCCCTGAAATTGCAAATAGGGAAGGGTCAGCCTATGTTCGTCAAGTAATAGCTAAAATTGTTTCAAGAATTCTGAACGAGAACCACTTAGTTCCTGGCATTTCTGTTCCTTTAAATCAAGAAAGTTCAAATACTGAAACAAATCCAGATGTCTCTAAGGATGTTGAGACATCAGACAAAGAGAAGAATGCTGACATTGCTCACAAGAAAAGGAAGAAGCCCGAATCTTCTGAGTCTGATGACAGTGCTTAAAGGTTGGTGAAGTTGCTGGTTGGTGGTGTTGCTGGTCCCTGGTGGAGTTTGCAAAGTGTGTTCAGTTTTTTTGTCTTGTTGTGTTACTTTTTCTGGATGACTGTATAATCTTTAAGAACATGTATCTTTGGCCCATTTGTGGCTAAAGAGGGGGAGATATATTTTGGTAGACTTTATTAGACATTCTATTTTTCTGCAGTCATTTCTTTCTGCTGTTATCTATCTCTGATTGCTTAGGGTCTTTAGCCAAAAATCTGCCAAAGGGGGAGTTTGTAGTTGTTTAGTTATTGGCTTGCATTTTTGGTAAAATCAGGTGTGTGTGTGTGTGTGTGTGAATGTCATGACTGATGTCATAACATTCTAGTTTAGTATGTACTGATTCATTAGGTACCTTTGCAGAAAAATATTGTCATACAGGTGCTGCTGTTTATAAGTGTGTATCTGAGCATTTTGCAAAAAGATCACATTTACCTAAATCAGTAGACAGGTTTTCAGATGTCATAACAAATGTTAAGACATCCTGTTCTGAACTAACAGTTATGCAGTTTGGGTAATTCTGAGTTTTTTCAGGATTATGACTCAGTCTTTCCGGAACAGAAAATGTCGTGGACTTGGGGTTAACCTAGCTCAACCCTAACCTGGTTGATAAAGTCCTGTGACCTAGTCTTAAGGTCAAACGGAATTACCCTAGCTTTTTTTGGAAACCCTAACTGAAGATGCAGCTGCTATATATTCAACAGAGCTGCTGTTTTGGAATCAATCCCTTTTTGGACAGAAGATCATTTAGAAGCTGTATAGTTTTAACTATTGTAATCCAAGCAATTATCATTGTGATAAGTGACTTGGAATAGGTTTTAATTGTAAGGGTTATGTATCACTCAAAGCTTTGAAGCAAGAGTGTTTGTATGTCTCTTGACTAAAGCTTTGAAGCAAAGTCAAGTTAGGTTTGTGTATCACTCAAAGCTGTGAAGCAAGAGTGTTTGTGTTGCTTGATTAAAAAGTTGTGAAGCATAATCAAGTGTATGTTTTGAAGAGTGTCTTCATCAATTCATTAGTCAAATTGTTGTATGTATCACTGCTGTGATTGAGGGGGAGTGAGTAGGAACTCAGGTTTAAGTTGTACTTAGATTGAAGTTGCATTGGGTAGGTCTTAAGTGAAGGAGATAAACTGGTTGGTTTATTCCTGAATTAATATCTCTTATAGTGGATTTCCTCCCTGGCTTGGTAGCCCCAGAGTAGGTGTTGTTGCACACTGAACTGGGTAAACAATTGACTGTGTTCTTTACTGTTTTTGTATTTACTGTCTTATAGAAAGTCAGATACGGTGTCATAACATTGAACGTGAAATTGAGTATCTGCAGCCAGAATTTCAAATAAAAATTAAATAAAATAGAAAAATAAATGATTGGTCATGAAATTAAAGATGGGACACGTGTGTGGTGTGATAAGACCAAATCAAGTGGAAAAAAGTGGGCCCTTTTGTCAAAAATTGGAGTTTTGAGGATAATTGATTTTTGGCAATTTTGGAAAAATGCTCAACTTCAACAATGCATAACTCCTTCAATTTTGAACTTTTGGAAGTGTTCTTGGACTTTTTAGAAACCTTGAGATGTCCTCTAATAAACCATTTTGATCTCATCGAATTTTGATATTCCATTCTCAAGTTATAAGCTTTTGCAAAAAAAGTGTTTTTGTTGACTTTCAAAAATGACCTATAATGTCCAAATTTGTAACTTTTTGTGAGAGCATTTCTTGATCTTGGGGTGTGAAGATGGACTGTAGGAAATTTCATCCTCTTCAAAGTGAGCTTTGGATGGGTCATTTCTCATAAAGTATGAGAAAGTTATGCTTGGTCAAAGTTGAGTTGACTTTTCCTACAAAACCCTAATTTAGCAACTTTTGAATCTTGATGAATCTTGAGCAATCCTTGATGAATCATGATCAACCCTTGATCAAATGATGAATTATCCTTTAAAATGAGAATGTTGGCAAAAAATCTTGAGGTTTGACTGTATTTAGGTCATAGTTGACTTTTACCCTAGCACAGTCGATTTTTGGACTTCTTGAGCAATTGACTGACCAAACTTTCTCTGCAAGGCTTGAAATTTGACATGGATGAACTTTAGAACGTTTTAGGACATTGGGGAGAATTTGAGATCATTTGGATGTAAGGACCCTGATGCAACACAAAACCCTAATTTTGAATTGACTGCCTTATGAGGTGATTTGACTGTCCAACTCTTGAGCCATCTTGAACAACTTGGAGATGATTCTTGACAAGTCTTGAGAAATATGGGAGGGAAAATTTTGGGGTACAACACCAGTGATTACACCTTCAAGTGTATCCGCCAACAATGACAATGCAATTCCTATCCCTACTTCCGCTGCTGAGAATAAAGGAAAGAATGTTCAAGAGGAGCATGTCCTGACGAAGGCTCAGTCACTTGTTATTCCTGAGACATCCAAGAGAGAGATGGAAGAAATACTCAGGATCATTAAGAAAAGAGATTACGATGTAGTAGAACAACTGGGGCAGACCCCCTCCAAAATCTCTATGTTAGCCCTGCTGCTGTGCTCTGAGGCACATGCTAAAGCTTTGGTCAAGTTTTTGAAGACAGCGCACGTGTCGCAAGAGACTTCGGCTGGTCAATTCCAAGAGTGTGTAGCCAGTCTAACAGATGACAATGGCCTGGGTTTCTCTGATTCCGACTTGACCTCCAAAGGGAGAAAACATAACGACACACTACATGTCTCGGTGGAGTGTAGGGGAACCACCCTAGCTCATGTTTTGGTTGATACTGGATCATCTCTAAATGTCTTGCCAAAGAAGGCCTTGGATAGATTGGATTGTGAAGGCCTAAACCTGAAGCCCAGTAATATCATTGTGAGAGCATTCGACGGCTCTAAAAGGATGGTCCATTGAGAGGTGGGCATCCCGATCAAGGTGGGCACCCAGACGTTCAATTCAACATTCTACGTAATGGACATCCGTCCTTCCTACTCTTGCTTGTTGGGACGTCCCTAGATTCACAATGCCGGTGCGGTCACCTCGACTTTGCATCAGATGTTGAAGTACCCTGTCCAGGGGAAAATCATAACTGTCCATGGTGAAGATAAATACATGATTAGTCATCTAAATTCTTTTTGATATGTAGAATTGGATGGTGAATTCATTGAGACCCCTTTCCAACATTTTGAAGAGGTTTCTCATGAAATAGCAGCAATAAAAGCGGTGTCCTCAACTACAGTGATCACAAGACATGTACCTCAGATGTATTCTCTAAAAGATGCAAGGGCAGTAGTGGAAGAAGGCGGATCCACTATCTAGGGGCAGCTTCCCGAATTCCCTTTCAAATCAGACAAGTTTGGCATGGGATTTACCTCGACTGCTCAGAAGGCCGTGCGCCGCGCTCGTGCCGGAGGGCCACTCGTGAAGATCAGCCACCAAGGGGTTAATGCACTAGAGGACAGTGATAAAGAGGGTAGCTTGGAATACTGGATTTTTCCTACTGTTGGCGGAGGACTGTGCAACTGGGAAGCAAAAGACTTTGTTCCGATTACTTTCATACCACAGTAATTTATCTTTTCCATTTCTGTTGGATCTATAATAATTCACAAACAATTCCTACTTTTTTAACCATGTGTCTTACCCGAGGCACATTGGTCCATTTGTAAGGGTCTTTATATCATTTTCATATGTCATTTCAATGAATCATGGACGCTTTTTCATATAAATCTTTTGTGCTCATTGTCTTTCTTTTACATTTTGTTATTTTAAAATGGCTATGCCCTTACACACACCCACACTCATAAATGCAGGTACCCTTCCACTCCGGAACCCATGGGTAACGATACTGCTATAGCTTTCACTGACTATGAAGATCTGATCTACCAAGCCGAATACGAAGGTGAGGAAGATTGTGAGTTGCCAGGGGAATTGGCCAGACTGCTACAACAAGAAGAAAGAACTATCCTGCCTCACGAGGAGCTGTTAGATACAATCAACTTGGGTACAGAGGAAGACAAGAAGGAAATCAGAGTGGGTGCCAACCTAGAACCGAGTGTCAAGGAGCACTTAATTCAGCTGTTGCATGAATATGTTGAGATCTTTTCCTGGTCATACGAAGACATGTCGGGACTTGATACATACATTGTGGTACACCGTCTACCCACAAGATAAGATTGTGCACCAGTTAAACAAAAGGTCCGCCGCATGAGACCTGACATGTCTGAAAAGATCAAAGCAGAAGTTATGAAGCAGTTCAATGCTGGGTTTCTGGCTGTTACTTCCTATCCATAATGGGTTGCTAACATTGTGCCTGTGCCTAAGAAGGACGGCAAAGTGAGTATGTGCGTGGATTATAGAGACTTAAACAGGGCCAACCCTAAAGATGATTTTCCACTTCTGCGCATTGACATCATGGTTGACAATATAGCTCAGCACAAAGTATTTTCTTTCATGGACGGTTTCTCAGGCTGTAACCAGATCAAAATGGCACCTGAGGACATGGAGAAAACTACATTTGTTACACAGTGGGGTACGTTCTGCTATAAAGTGATGCCATTTCGACTAAAGAATGTCGAGGCAACCTATCAACGCGCCATGGTAGCTTTGTTTCATGATATGATACATCATGAGATAGAGGTCTACGTAGATGACATGATAGCCCGATCAAAAATTGAAGAAGAACACCTTGATCACTTGCAAAAGCTGTTTGTCAGGTTGAAGGAGTACAAACTAAGGTTGAACCCGAACAAGTGCACATTCGGAGTCCGGTTTGGTAAGCTCTTAGGTTTCATTGTCAGCAACGAAGGCATCAAGGCTGATCCTGCCAAGGTCAAAGCGATACAAGAAATGCCTGCTCCTCGCACTGAGAAGGAAGTCAGAGGATTCTTGGGACGCCTGAACTATATTGCCAGGTTCATTTCTCACATAACCTCTACTTGTGAACCAATCTTCAAGCTGTTGAAGAAAGATCAAGTAGTTAGATGGAATGATGACTGTCAGATTTCTTTCGACAAATTCAAGGAGTATTTACAAGAGCCTCCTGTCTTGATGCCGCCAGTCGAGGGAAGGCCATTAATCATGTATCTGACCGTTTTAGAAAACTCAATGGGGTGCGTATTGGAGCAGCATGACGAGTCTGGACGAAAAGAGCATGCTATTTATTACCTGAGCAAAAAGTTTACCGACTGTGAAACAAGATATTCACTGCTCGAGAAAACTTATTGCGCTCTGGTATGGGATGCTCACCGGCTAAGACAATATATGTTGACTCATACCACTTTGCTGATATCTAAGATGGATATGATAAAGTACATCTTCGAAAAGCCTGCTCTGTCTGGAAGGATAGCTAGATGGCAGATGATCCTAACAGAATATGACATACAATACACGACCCAAAAAGCTATAAAGGGAAATGTGCTAGCTGATCATATTGCTCATCAAGCTGTAGAGGATTATCAGTCCATGAAGTTTGAATTCCCTGACGAAGACATCATGACAGTAGACAACTGTGAAGGAATCAAACCATATGATGGACCTGAACAAGGATCCCGATGGACCCTGTTCTTTGATGGGGCATCCAATGCTCTTGGTAACGACATCGGTGCAGTACTCATATCTCCGGAAGGATGCCATACTCCTTTTACTGCCAGACTTTGCTTCAACTGTACGAACAACATGGCAGAATATGAAGCATGCATATTTGGTCTCAAGGCTGCCATAGACTTGGGAACCAAATCTTTAGTTGTGTTTGGGGATTCAGCTTTGGTCATCAGTCAGATCAAAGGAGAATGGGACACTAAGCATCCAAACCTTATCCCTTACAAAGAACATGTTTTGACATTGTTACCACATTTTGAGCAGATTACCTTCGAGCACTTTCCGCGAGAAGAAAATCAGCTAGCAGATGCTCTAGCCACAATGTCATCTATGTTTAAACTTGATTGGGATAATGAGGCTCCCCAAATCACCATTGAACGGATGGACGAGCCTGCACACTATCACGAGATTAATACCGAAGAAGTAGTGGATCAGCCATGGTTTCATGAAGTCAAAAGGTATCTCGAGGCTCAAGAATACCCTGAAGGAGCTTCAGTCAATGACAAAAAGTTCTTAAGGAGATTCTCGGCTAAGTTCTTCCTAAGTAATGGCATCCTGTACAAACGCAATCATGATTTTGTTCTGCTCTGTTGTGTGGACAAAATTGAAGCTGAAAGGATTATGGCTGAATTGCATGAAGGTACATCTGGCACTCACTCTAGCGGGCATACGATAGCTAAGAAGATTCTATGGGAAGGCTATTACTGGTCTACCATGGAAGCTGACTGCTATCAACACTCCCGTACTTGTCATAAATGTCAAATCTATGCAGACAAGGTACATGTGCCCCCGGTTCCTCTAAATGTCTTAACAGCTCCTTGGCCATTCACTATATGGGGAATTGACATGATTGGAGATATCAAACCTACAGCCTCCAATGGACACCGCTTTATTCTAGTGGCCATTGATTATTTCACAAAGTGGGTCGAAGCAGCTTCCTTCGCATCCGTGACTAAGAATATGGTTGCCCGCTTCATCAAGCAGAATCTTATTTGCCGGTACGGTATCCCCGAAAGGATCATTAATGACAATGGTACGAACCTCAACAATACTATGATCACCGCTCTGTGCAAGCAGTTCAAGATTCAACATCACAGTTCATCTCCCTATCGACCAAAGATGAATGGTGCAGTTGAAGATGCTAACAAAAATATCAAAAAGATCATACAAAAAATGACAGTCACCTACAAGGACTGGCATGAGATGCTACAGTTTTCTCTCCACGGGTACCGTACCACGGCACGCACGTCAACTGGGGCAACACCTTATTCTTTAGTTTATGGCATGGAGGCTGTTTTACCTATTAAGGTTCAGATCCCCTCTTTGAGAATCATGAAGGATACCGGTTTGAGTGAAGACGATTGGATTCAAACCTGACTTGATCAATTGAACTTAATTGACGAAAAGTGACTTACTGCTGTTTTCCATGGTCAGACGTATCAAAAACGGATGATCAAGGCTTTCAACAAGAAAGTCAGACGACAAGTGTATCAAGTCGGAGATCTTGTGATCAAGCGCATCATCTTGCCACAAAGTGATCCCTGGGGAAAATGGACTCCTACCTACGAAGGACCATTTGTAATCAAGAACATCTTTTCTGGTGGGGCAATGATTTTAACCACCATGGACGGCGATGACCTGTCGCACCCTGCGAACGTAAACATAGTCAAAAGATACTACACATAAATGACCCGCTAGGTTGATACACCTAGGCAAAAAAAAGGGCATCCTGGTGAATCGAAAACCCGAAAGGGCGGTTCAGGCAAAAATTAGGGATAAGAAGAAGAAAAATTTGTACACCCGGCAAGTTGAAAACCCGAAAGGGCGACTTGGGCAAAAAAGGGTTTCCCGATGAATCGAAAACCCGAAAGGGCGGTTCAGGAAAAAGTTAGGGAATTAAAGCGTATGACTATGTCTCGTCGAATCACTTTAAGGACAATCTCTTCACAAGACAAACCTGGAACTTCTGATCAATCCAATCATCTTCGGACGAAGCAACGAATGGATAAGATATTCGTAGTTACGAAGGCTATAGCAGAATGGGGACCCCGTGGAATTTTTTACACATAGCTATCTTTCTTTGTATAAAAATTTTCTCAATTTTTACGACACCATCCTCTTACTAGGATGTTTGTCTCCTTTGTACAAAATACTTACTCAAAGTTAATACAAAGATGCCTTTTTAAAGTACAGAAAACCATTTGTCCTTTTTCCTTTTTACACTTGTGTTTTATTTGCAAAAACGTCCAATGATTCATTAGTGAACATATGCATTTGAACATAATTACTATTTACAAATAAACAGGATGAAAAAGAACAATTACTGACAGGTTAAAAGGATAGGAAAATGTCTTTAGGCTATTCCATGAACAACCCCTACAGTATACCATCTAGATCCCCAGCGGAGCTAAAATTTCAAACCCTTAATCCCCATCAGAGTTAAAACTTCAAACTCCCAATCCTCAGTGGAGCCAAAAATTTGAACCACAGATCCTCAACAGAGATGAAACCTTCTTCCCCAGTCGAGTCAAAATTTCCAACTACCAATCCCCAGCGGAAACCATTCAGTTTTCTCCAAATTCCCCAGCAAGTTGTCTTGAAATCTGAGAAGCAACTAGATAACAGTTAACTTTTTGTCCCTCCCCAACCTAGGATAACTCCCCAGTAGAGTGGAAGACAACCCAAACTCCTGAATTTTTTTCCAAACAGGAATAAGCTTTTTCCCAGAGTCCTGGACCTATTCCCCATCAGAAAGCCTTCTTCCCCACAGAGTCTTATTATTCCCCAGTGAGGTTTCCAGAATGAAGATTCTCATTCTTAACTCCCCGCAGAAGTCATCAGAGTTTTCTCTATTCCTCAACAGAACAAGGATTCCCTTTGTGTAATCCCCAATAGATGTCATTAAAATTTCTATGGATTCTCCAAGCAGATTCCTCAGGCAGTACATGGCATTACTTCCCCAAGCAGACTTTTGTCAATACTTCAAGACATGAAGGATCCCTATATCCCCAGATAAGTCAAGGATTTTTAATCCCCAACGGTCTCCAAGGACTTCTCATCCTCAACAATCAAAGATTTTGAATCTCCAGCAGCGGTCAAGGATTTATTTTCCCCGACAGCAGTCAAAGATTTTATTATCCCCAGCTGTCCAGGATTTATTTTCCTTAGCAATACAGCAAATACGCTTACATGCGCATACATCACATTCATATGTCATAAACATTGATAAAGCACATTTATTGCATCATACATTTCATGCAACATAACTCTGTGTTTCAGCTAACATTTTACCCTTTTCAGGATAAGATTAAACAATTATCATTAACAATGTTCAAAGATTTCAAGATACATTAAAGATACACTCCAGACACGGAAGTCATTCAATTACTCATTCAGAATTCAAAGTCAAGATATAGTACAGATACACTCCAGACACGGATGCCATTTTGTCACTCATTCATACTTCAACAATCATGATTCAAGCTTAGATACACTCCAGATACGGAAGTCATTCTGTCACTTATTCAGATTCTCAGTATGGATACACTCCAGACACGGAAGTCATTCTGCTACTAATTCAGATCCCAGTCCAGATACGCTCCAGACGCAGTTGCTATTCTGTCACTCATTCTTATTTTCCCCAGCTTAGATACACTCCAGACACAGATTCCATTCTATCGCTTATTCTGATTTCAGATTCAGATACAATACAGATACACTCCAGACACGGAAGTCATTCTGTTATTCATTCAGATTCAAGTACAGATACAACTGAGAGACGCTCCAGACACGAATGCTATTCTATTGCTCATTCAGATTCAGTCTCTAGATACAGTTCAAATACATTCCAAACACGGATACCATTCTGATACTTATTCTTCTGATTTACAACTTACAACTCAACAAACATTCTTGGATGTCATATTTAAGCCCATCTCCGACAAGATTCTGTCACCTCTCAAAATGGCATCTTTAAGCCCATTCCTTCAATTACACTTTGACGAGTGCAAATTTACGGGCACTTAGTGTCCAATCATCTTTTACCTTCGAGTCATGAACGGAAAAATCGCCAATCTAACTCTTCAGGTTCAAGAAGATTGAACAAGGGCAGCTGTTGTACCCAAAAATTTTCCCTCTCATTTTATCAAGATTTTCCTCACAAGACTTTTTGGACTCAAGACCAGATTAGGGTTTGCTCAGCTCAAGACATCATCTTGCACTGATGACCTGGAATTAGGGTTTGAGTTTGCACAAGGATTTTTGGACCATAAATGCTACATGTGACTTTCATACACCATCTTGGACCCCTAAGATTTCTCATACCAAGTTTCAAGCCTTGAATCACATTTTTGCCCAATCAATTGGACAGTTGACCTAAAAATCAGCAGTATTGGAGAAAAAGTCAACCATGGCCAATTTACAGTCAAACTTCATAATTTTTGATCCACAAGAACATTTTAGACTCATATGTACCATTTGATCAAGTTTGGATCACAACTCCCCAAGAAATTTGACCAGATCATCAAAAGGGTAAAATGGTCAAAATTAGGGTTTTGACTGAGAAAGGACAATTTCTGATTTTTAACCTAGCCAATGACCAATTGGGTTCAAACATGATTTCAAGGGCTCAATGGAATCATCTTGACCCAATTGCATGGTTCAAAAGATCTCAAATGCATTGGATTGACAGATGAATTTTCCAGTCAACTGATCAAACATCAACTGTACACTGAAAAGTCAAACTTTGACTTTTTGGTCAAAATCAAGTGTCAAAGGTCATAATTCATCAATATATGTCAAAATGTGAAACTTGTTGACCAAGAAACCTAAAATTGCAAATTAGGGTTTTAATTTGAAATTTTTCATAACTTAGAATTTTTCTAAGTATGGAAAATTTCTTATTTTTTCCCAACTTTTCACAACTTTTTCACCATGATACAATTGGATTCAAAGAAAACTTCCAACATGAAAGTTGTAGTCCTACATGAAATCTAAAACTTTTATTCACAAAGTTTTCCCAAAATATGCTTGGATCTCAAGTTATGGTTTTGTGAATAGGGGTCCATAAACTAAATAACTTAGTGAAATTTTGCCCTAGGTTAGGCAGGTTTTTGACCTAACTTCATGGAAAATTTTCACCTAGTTCCAAGAGGTATCTCAAGTTGAATTTCAAATATTGATTGTAGATCATGTTACAAGCTTTCCAAAATGTCCAAGAACTCTCCAAGATCATTTGTGGTTACGGAGAATCGAAGAAGAGAAAATGGCATTTTGTCACTTTTGTGCAAGCCATTTTAACAATGCTTCAAGTTGCAAATAAGATCCTAGCATGCTTGTACCTTGCATTACAGGTCCTAATACCTTCTACACTCTATAATTTAATGCTAACTCAGTGGTTAAAGCCTTTGTTTTCACCTTTGGAGCATTGCACAAGAGATTAATCCATAAATGGCATAAAGGGCACATTGCCATTTTTATAAAGCAAGCCTTTTACAACTTTGCAGTTCTTGAGCCATGGACCTGATCTTTTGTTGCAAGTAATATCCACAAATATCAGGCAATGTTTACCAACTCTCATCAGCCCTAGAACTAGCAAGTACGACACTTTGGCATAGTCACTTCAACCTTTCTTCAAAAGCAAGAAAAAAGGCAAAAGGGAATAGAACTTGCACATATGTTAAAGGGAAGCCTTAGCATCATTCTACACAACTTCAGAAACTTGTCACAAGCCAATACACGGATTCATAGCATCCCAAACACTCTCAAACTCAAAAAATACATTTTTCTGCCAAGACATAGCAGTTTCTGCAAATCACTTGTCAACTCCATTTTGCCTCGTGCGTTTTACTTTGTAACACTTCAAACACATTCCATACATCCTACCAAAGCTATCCAAGCCCTTGTCCTGGTTCTGGAAGCTCTGTTTCAAACATCACCATTTTCATTTTGGAAGGTTGCAGGTTGACTCGTGCAAGGAGTTTCAAGCATCCTCAAGGCAAGCATAGCATTGGAATAGCTTGAGGGAACTTTAAGGAAGCTCACACGATCCTCAGGCCTCACTCAAAGTCCCCACATTGCCATATCCAAACTCAGCTGAACAAGGTAGTTTTCAAAACTCTATCTCTCTATTTAGGAATCTTTAAGCTTTGATTTGTGAAGCAAAAATGTAGTCCTTAACTTGCTGAAGTTGTACATATGCATAGTTGTCATTTATATTAACTGAGTAGTGAGAATTTGAAGCTCGAAGTTCATGAAAAAATTAGGTCAGGAATTAGGGCCACTGAAATTCTCCCTGGTCTTTTAGAGTTAGGTCATGAATTTTATATCACTGGAATCGTGAGATCATAAGCTACATTTTTTGTGTTATGAGTTTTTAATTTTATGCAAGCTAGAGCAAGATACATGTTTGAGTTCAGAAACGCACGCGCAGGAAGCCAAGGACAGGGATGAAGATGAAGTTCCTAGGCCTCGCGCCTTGGGCCTGTTGTTTTACTTCCCATGCCCCCAGTTTACTATTTGCACCCCCTGACTTATCATTTTATATTTTTGTATTTTCTTGCATATTTTTATTTTTTGTGCTTGCATTCTTTTTTTTCTAATGATAAAAATACCTAAAAAATGTTTTCTTAATTTTTTGCATTTTTATTTTATTTTTTATCTTATTTTTTGCAAAAAATATTAATTATTTTAAATAGAATAGGAATTATTTTCTTAAAATAAATAATAAACACATTTAAAAATATCATACATTTTTATTTTTATTATTCATACACATAAAATATTATTTTCACATATATTTTAATTTTTTAATATTTGTAAATAATTTTATTTATTTTTTCTTGTACATAAATGAATAAAATGAATAATATAGAACATATTTTCTTTTAAATCAAAAATTAGGGTTTCCCCTTTCAAAAATAATAATATTATTTTTTCTTATTTTTAGGACTTAAATAAATTTTATCTTTACATACATAAAATAAATACAAAAACATTTTGCATCCATACATTTTATTTGCATATTTAAATATTTGTTTTTTTTATTTATCTTGTACAATATTTCAATTGGGTTGTGATAATTTTTTAGGGTTTTATTTTGAGCAATATCCCCCATTCAAAATTTGTAACCCCCCTCCCATAATAATTGTTGTAATAGCTTAGATTTATTTTACGCAATTTATCGCATTTATGCTATGCTAGTAAACTAGGGTTTTGCATGATAAGACAAAAATCAAACAAATAGAATGACCTAATTCAAGACAATCAAAAAGCATGTAAAATGGCACACATTGCACACAAGCACCCCTAGGGTTTCACCCACTTGGTTGCCTTAAAATAAATGGCCATGGTATGCATGCAAAGTATCTTGGCAAAGTCAAAACAAAACAAAAGATCATAAGTCCCTCGATGACGTTATCAAAAGGTTGCCTAAAACAAAATGATCTTGGTCCCTCAAACAAGCTAATATACTTGGCACCATTGCTATCATGGTCATACGATGACCCACGCCCGTCCCGTTTAACATCCAAAGATAGGGTTGTTTACCAAAGCAATGGTAAATCAACAATGTCAAAGGAATAAAAATATGTAGGAAAGACATTTGAGTAGATAGATGCTCCTAGTTACTTGATCAATTTGCAAACAATCCTTGCTATTTTTCAAACACACACACATTTCAAAAACATTTCCAAACAACTTTCAAAACATTGAAACATTTTTCAAAAGACAAACATCTTTGTATACATTCTTACGAATGAGAATCATTACAAATATTGCCTAAACGATGGCCTCTTTTAAAAATACTTTCAAAACCACACAAAGCACCATTTCAAACAATTGCAAAAGCAAAGCAAGTGATCTAAAGAAGTAACTAAGAGCCCATGGAAAACCATGGATGAAAAGGGTGCTAGCACCTTCCCTTTTCATAATCTACCCCCCGAACTCAAGAAAACATCTCAAAGGTCTTTCATGTGCTTTTTTACCTTTCCTTTTGGATAAAATAAAAGTCGGTGGCGACTCTTGCTAAACTGCGACATTTGCGACGAAACGCAAAACCTCAAGTCAATTCTCCCACCGTATAACAGGAAGACTTGGCTGCTGCTTTCTACAAGAAGTATCAATATAATGCCTACCTGGCACCGACTCATGTACAATTGTAAAATATGTCTATGAGTTTGAATGAAGGGTTCAAGGAGTATGCACAAAAATGGAGGGACCTAGCTGGAAGGTTTCAACCTCCTTTGACTGACCTATAATTGGTGGATATGTTCATGGAAATTCTGACAGGTCCATTCTTTAATTTGCTGATTGGGAGTTCTTCATCAAGGTTTACTGGGCTGATTTTGACTGGCGAACAAGTTGAAAGTGGTATCAAGAGCGAGAAGATTTTGATGGCCGCATCCTCTAGTATCGTGAAGAAGCCATTCATTGGTAAGAAAGAAACCAACAATGTATATGGCTAGAAGAGTCGTAGTAAGAATGATCGTCATAAGTCTGTAGGGGCGGTGTTGATCTCTAATCCATCACATGTTCAACAATTACAACAGGGTAACAAGCGTAAGCTAGACGCTTTGAGAAGGCAATTCACTAGAATTAATATGTCATTGGATCAAGCATTGAAACATTTGTTAAAGGTTAACCTCATAACACTCCAGGATCCTCCTCCTAATCCTAACACATCCTCTCTGAAGTACAATTCAAATGCAAGATGTGCCTATCATTCGAATAGTCCTGGCATAACACCAACAACTGTTGGGCCCTAAAAAACAAAGTTCAATACATGATTGATAATAAGGAAATTGAGTTCGACCCTCTTGATACTCCGAACATGATACTGCTCCTATGTCGAAGCATGACAAAGGCAAAAGTGCTATCGAAGATGTTTTATATGTTACCTCCGTAAGTGATGTGCTTACTCCTCTCTCAACGGTCAAGATGAATTTGCCACAAGCCGGTTTATTTCTGGGTTGTATTAAAGAATGTTATTATTGTACAGTTCAACCCAATGGTTGCGGGTTACTGAAGGAAGGCATTCAATGCCTGATGGATGAACATGTAATTTTTATTTAAAAAGTTCTGCATACTGAGAATTTGTGTCGAGATTTGTCTATCATATCTAGTACTCCTTTCAAGATCACCTCCAAAGGTCCTGTAAGGATTACTTCCAATCCAAAAGCTTATCCCTTAATCATTACAAAAGCTGGCCCATCCCATATTCCTCGGAGAAGGTTATTCCATGAAATTATGGGTCTGACATCTATTACCATGGCATTAAACAAGAGTTGTCTGATGAAGATGATAAAGAGGTTGATCCCAACATTAATAATATTGCAGGTACCGGCAAAATCAATAGAATTGGGAGTATTTTCTCTTTGGAAATCTCTCCACCTGTTCAAGTTACAGACCAAGACAACTGTTGAAGCTCGAGGTAAAGAGCCAGTGACAGAGCCTGCCCAGACGGAGGCACCAAAAGAAGCTACAATCAAGGATACCTCTGGACAAGAAATGTAAGAGGTTCTGAAGATCATTCGTAGAAGCGACTACAAAATTATTGAATAATTGGGGCATACCTTATCCAAAATCTCCATTTATCTTTACTATTGTGTTCTGAAGTCCATGCGCAAGCTTTAATGAAAATTTTGAAGATTGCTACGTGTATTTCATGTAATCAACTTAAAAACTCAGCAATTGAAATAATTATCAACAACTAAACATCAAGCGTTCATCCCCTCAAGTGCTACATATCAGAGCGACAACACCGACTCGAACTAATGAGGTAACAACTATCCTTCTCGATTACCTACACTATGATACGGAGGGAGAGAACTGACTGTCTTTGGAATGCTGGTTTGCGTTTTGCGTTTGTTTTTGCAAAATGTCGCGGTAAGCAAGAGTCGCCACCGACTTTTATTTCATCCAACAAGGAAAGGAAAAAAGCACAGAAAAATTCCTTTTTCGAGATGTTTCTCGGGTCCGGGGTAGATTATAGAAAGGGAAGGTGTTAGCACCCTTTCTATCCGTGGTTATCCACGGGCTCTTAGGTACTTGCTCAAAGTGTTTTCAAAATTTGCTTTTCTTTGTGTTTGTGGGTTTGAAAGAAGTTTTTGTTTGAAAGGTGTAAGTGCGAAAAGTTTTTATTTTGTTTTGAAAGGAGCAAGTACTTAAGAACCATCTACCTACTCGAAAAAAGGAATCAATCTGTACTAATGTCCTTTAGACAATGCTATCCCACTATTGATGAGTAGGTAGCACCGTCGTTGGAGTTTTAAGGGTCAATTCGATTAAAGGACGTGTGGTCACTAAAGCAATGTTAGGACGCCTTAGCGGTAACCCTAATATCTTAGATCATTTTTCCGAGGCAACCGTTTCGAGGCAACTATGATCTTTGGACAAGAGGACGACCTCTAAAACTTCCTATACTCAATGACCACGTTCGAAGGCAACCAAGTGAGGTGTACCCTAAGAGTGCGCATGTGCGAGTGTATTGTTTTCAGTTAATTTTATCTTTGTACATGTCATAGGTGAGCTATGTTGATTTTAGGTTAAAGATTCGATCTTGTCATGCATTTCCTATTATCAAACATCTACAGTTTATAAGTTGCGGAAATTAAATTGCGGAAATTAAACTAACTATTACAAGGTGTCGGGTATTTACATCGCCAAAATCAACCCATGAAATTAAAATGCGGAAAGTAAATAAAGCGGTAAAAAATAGTAAAGGTCCTATTAAACTATTACATTCCGGGAAACAAATACAATATTGGATAAATGGATCACGTGCGGAAAATTAAATCGGGCGCAAGTTCTTTAGGGTTTTGACCCTTTTTTGAAAGAAAGCATTTTTTGGTTATTTTTTGAATTAAGAAAGAAATTAAATTAGGTTAAGCATTAAATTAACAAAATTAATTAATTAATTAAAAAATGATATTTTTGGATTTTTGATATTTAAAGAAATAAAAATAAAATTGGTCAATGTTAATAAAACCTAATTGTCTAAGTTGATTTTAATTATTGCAAAAGATATTTAAAGTTATTCCTAATTAAACTAAATTAATTAAATGATATTTATTAACAAAAATAAAATGCTGAAATTAATTTAATAAATAAAAATATTTTTTGGTTTTAATTTTATTAAGAAAAATGTTTAATTGGTTAGTGATTAATAAAAATAATAAATCAAACAAATAAATAAAATAAATAAATGAAAGAAAGAAAAAGAAATACTCAAGGGGTTTTGGGCTGGAAAAGAGGTGAGAATTGCAATTTCCATGGCCCATTACAAGCTGTCCTTGCTGACTTTTCTGATTCCATGCATATGCGCTGACTTTGACTCATGGTAGGCATTCATTATAGGCCACCAGATCTGGCCTGGGGCCATCTGGCAAGCATCTGAGTGAGGGTGTATGGTGAACTACGCGTTGGAGCTTGCATTGGAATACCTGTTGAAAAATAATAACATGCATTTGGGGGACCTGGGATTCGAACCCAGGTCCTGTGAGTCACTGAACAACAACTCTACCACTCAACCAGCGTGTTTCATTTGTTAGTGGAATGGACAATAAATGTAATATGGCAAACAAGTTAATGGATTAGAAAAATATAAAAAAAGAGCGCGAAATATGAATCAGCGAATTGGAAAGGGCCACATCTTCGTATTCTTCATTTGACCCTGGTTATTTACATGCGGATTTATATCCGCAGCTAAATTCGTAGCTCTTTCCTAAAATTGGTTCTAGGCCATGGAAATTAATTCCAAGCACATGGTTGTGCTCATCTAGGTCTCCTGAGCACGCCTATGTCCATCAATGGCGTCAATTTCACCTGCAAACAAAATTCCCAAAAACAAGAACCAAGAACCCTAAGTTTGGCTAGGGGGTTATAGACCATATAAATACAATTGGCTAATGCAGAAAGCTTGCAAATTGAACAAGGATCATGAATATGCAAAGATTTTGTCAAAAAATGCAAGAATAATGATATATGAATTCGACTGAAAGGTGGTTTTTCGAAACACTTACAAAGCTCCTAGACGCGTATGGAGACTAGTTCTGGATTGATTTCGCTTCAAGGATGGTCCAGCAATTGATTAGTGATGAGATTTGACCTTGAAACCACCTCTATGCACGATTTCAGTTTCAAGCTTTTTGGCAATTTTTTCAAGTTTGGTTCTTGTGATTTTGCAGCCTCCAACCCCTTAATTTCGTGTGCCTCTCTTCTATATGTATTATGGAATGCATTAGGTCAAGAATTATGGTCCAAATCTTTGTGCATCAATGCTTGAAGATATGATTTGATTCTCCATTGAAAAGCTTCTAATTTGGTCCAAAATCCAATATTTTTGTACATGAAAAGCTCGATACGGATTTGATGATGATCATGATGATAATTAAGACCTATGACAACCAAAAAGATCCTAAATAATCAATATTTGGATTTTATTTGATTTAAATTGATTTAAAATGAATTAATTCAATAAAAAAATCAAATAAAAAAGAAAAATTAATAAATGGACACATGGATGAAGCTAGGACACGTGTGTAGTGTGACAAGATCAAATGAAGTGAAAAGGAATGGTCCCATTTGACAAAATTTGAAGTTTTGGGGATAGTTGACTTTTGGCAATTTTGCAAAAATGTCCAACTTCAACAATGCATAACTTCTTCCATTTTGAACTTTTGGAAGTGTTCTTGGACTTTTTGGAAAGCTTGAGATGTCCTCTAAACAACCCTTTTGGTCGCATCTCATTTTGATATTCCATGCTCAAGTTATAAGCTTTGGAAAAAAAGGTGTTTTTGTTGACTTTCAAAAATGACCTATAATGTCCAAATTTGTAACTTCTTGTGAGTGCATTTTACAATCTTTAGGTGTGAAGATGGATTGTAGGAAATTCCATCCTCTTAAAAATGAGATTTGGATGAGTCATTTATCAAAAAGTATGAGAAAGTTATGCTTGGTCAAACTTGAGTTGACTTTTCCTGCAAAACCCTAATTTAGCAACTTTTGAGTCTTGATGAATTTTGAGCAATCCTTGATGAATCATGATAAACCCTTGATCAAATGATGAAATATCCTTCAAAATTAGAATTTTGACAAAATATCTTGAAGTTTGACTGTTTATAGGTCACAGTTGACTTTTGCCGTAGCAAAGTCGATTTTTGGACCCTTTGAGCAATTGACTGACCAAACTTCCTCTGCAAGGCTTGAAATTTGACATGGATGAACTTGAGAACATATTAGGACATTGGGAAGCACTTGAGGTCATTTGGATGCAAGTACCTTGATGCAACACAAAACCCTAATTTGAAGTTGACTGCCTTAGGAGATGACTTGACTGTCCAACTCTTGAGCAATCTTGAGCAACTTGGAGACTATTCTTGCAATGTTTTGAGCAGTATGGGAGGGAAAATTTTGGGGTACAACATACACGTTACCAACAGAGGGAAACATTCAAACATAAGGGGTGAGATATCGAACTAAATAATAAAATGTATGATAATTAATATATCAGAATCAGTTCATATAAATCACCACTTCACCACTTTCAAATAACTTTAATCTCAACAAAACATCAACCCGACATAATGAATAATTCACAGCTTTTAGATGATACCCGTAACAACAAGTCAACAACATAAAGCAACAATTAATCTATCTTCACCACAACTCAAGACGCAACATCAAATGCGACTCAATTACAATGCACATGCATGTGATACCATTGGAGCAGAACTCCCAACTTAAAAACAGAGCAGGACTTCCATCTTAAAAATCTGCCAATAAATAGAGGCATCAACAAGGCATAAGCCTTCTTCGCAGTTTGCCAATCCAGGCCATCACATAGTATGCAAATGTATGTGACTCAATGAATGCACTATCACATACTCACAACAATCATCATTCATAGCAAGGCATAAGTCCACATCACCATTATTACCATTAAATAGAGGTAATTCATCATCATTTAAAATTTCTTGCAACTTCGCATTATCAACAAGAATTTATAGCGACAATCACAACAACACAACAACTCAATATAAATCAACATTGGCCATAAGCCTACCACATCAATCAACGATTTAACATCAACTTAACATAATTCAACTTTGGCCATAGGCCTACAACTTGATATTTCAACAACAACAATTAACACAACATCGACATAAGCCTACAACTTAGTACATCACAAAAATAATATCATATCAATAATAGTAATTTGACAACAACATCAACAAGAAAACAACATTGCCCATAAATAGAGGCAATTCAACAAGATACAACATCATCTGTAATTTCACATTTTTTTCAACAAAAACACCACCCAACGAATCAACCAACAATTACTACAAATAAACCGCGTAATTATTTGGACTATTTCGACTAAAATCGGTTAATTAATTATCGGCCAAAAAGTTCTATTATTTCTACTTTGTATCATTGTAATACTATTAACACTGCAACTAAAGTATATACTATTAACACTATTATCCTGTCAAATAATACTAGCCTGCTATTGATATACTACTTCTGCTAAATATTCTTCTGTTACTACCGAATAGCACTAACTCTACATTTTTAATAAATTCAGATACTGTCTTTTATATATATATATATATATATATATATATATATATATATATATATATATATATATATATATATATATATATATATATATATATATATATATATATACTCTGATCTAAACTAAAAAAATTATGATACATACTTATATTAAGTCTTAAGTTAATAAGCTACTATGATATATATAATGTCCCAAATATTATGGGTTACAACCAAATTGAATCGACGCAATTCAAAAATATGACAAAGTGTAAGATAATGGAAATCAAAGAAGTATGAGATGCGTGTATTTATTTACAAATGAACAAATAAAAATTTAACATAGTGAAAATTAAGTATTTATTATTTATTTTTGTGTTTTTGTTAATTATATAAACAAGGAGTTTTATTTGAAAAGAAAATTTATTTAAGTTGAAGTTTTATTGTCTATGTATTTTTTTTTGTTTTATTAAATGAAGACAAGATCAATTAAATTAAACTAAACTATATTTTTTTTGTGTTTTAATGATATTAATCAAGATTAATAAAGAGATAATTATCTCTAAAAAAAACAAAATTTAATTAGTGTTATTAACCAAAAAAAAAACTAGTTAAGGTTAGGTAGCAAAATTTATTAAGTTAATGAAAGATTTTTTTGAATTTGAGCTTTAAATGGGTTTGGGCCCAAAATAAAAGAAACAAAATTCAGGGGAGGGGGTATGCGCCAGAAATGTTATGGGCTTTGGAACGAATTGGGGCGAACCAGCCCATGTTATGTTGGAACGAGTTTGTTTAGGGTTGTTTCATAATTGGGAATTAGGGTTTTATAGTTTGCACAGCGGCGCTCCTCTCCTCTCGTCTTCGTCCTCTTCGTCTCTCTCAAACCAATGAGCTTTTGATTCCTCTCTCCAAGCTTCCAGTCGCCAGAGCGATACCTCCACCCTCTCCTCTCCGTGACTATACAACGCGGTGATTTGAAAAAAGGTATCGTTTTTTGTTCTTGACGCGTTTTTAGGTTCGATTATTGCATGTTATTGTTTCACAATGTTTTAACCATTGATGTTTTGGTGTGTGAGATACAGTGATAGAAAGAGGGAAACTGATACCTTGGTGGCTTCGTCTCTGGAGAACGGGTAGAGGGTTAGAACGACGGTGCTCTCGGTGGCCGGAAGAGGAGGAGCGTGATGATGATGCTTATCTGGTACTTTGTATCTTTTACTTCTGAGTGCTTGAACACTGTTTGATGATGAATATTGTTCTGAAAACACTATATCGTTTTGCTTCTTAATCTTCTCTTCTTCTTATCTGAATGCTGACTTTGTTCTTGTTGGCTTGAGTTGATGATGAGTACTTCTTAAATGCTGTTCTGATTTGATGTTGAATATACGTATTCCGAAACTTATTTGTTGTTTTCTTCACTTCTGACTTCTCTTTTGCTATGTTAGTGATGATCAAATCTGAAACTTGCTTTTGATATGTTTTTCTTTGTTGGCTTGAGTTGATAATGTATTCTAAAACCTTTTGTTTTACTTCTAGATTTCTCCTCTTTCTGGGCCCTGTTGATTTGGCTTTGAGTTTGCTAGATTGTTTGATGATGAAACTTTATTCTGAAAGCTTCTGTTTTGAACTGTTTTTGATGGTTGATGAGGTTAGGCTGTGTTTGTAGTTATGTTGTTTTTGGCCTTGTGTTGCAGTTTTGCTTTTGGTAGGCTATGCAGTTCTACAAGTTTGTAACTGAGTGTTTGGGAAGGCATGTTTTGTTATTAGCTTGATCTCTGAGTTTGAGCAGGCTTGGATGTTTTCTGAGTTTTTGCAGGTTTTGAAACAGGCTTGCTTTTGTTAGTTTTCTTGTTGAAGGCAGGCTTGAATGGTTTGAGTTTTTTGCAGGTTTTAAAACAAGCTTGCTTCTGTTAGTTTGCTTGTTGAAGGCCTGTTTGAATGGTTTGTGAGGCAGGTTTGCTACTTGCAGTATGTGGGCAAGTTTGAATTAGTTATGCAGGTTATGACAGGCTTGCTATTTGGTTTGAGGTAAGCTTGTGTTAGTTTGCTTGTTTGGATGCAGGTTTGATAACTTTTGTTGAGCTTGCTGTTAGTTTGCTTTGTTTTGGTTTTTTGAAGGCAGGCTTGGTTGGCTTCAGGCAGGCTTGTGTTGTGTTTGTGGTTATGCAGGCTGTATGGAGAAAGCAGGCTTGAAGGCTTGTTGGTATTTTTGATAGCAGTTTGATGAGTTTTTAGACAGGCTTGGACTTTTGAACAGGTTTGAATGGTTTGTGAGGCCGTTTTTGCTTGCCAGTTTGGAGGTTATGTAATGTCTGTTTTATCTCTTGTGTTTAGACTATTATATTGTTTCTTTGGTTCCTCTTATCTCTCCTTTACAGCCTGCCAAAACTGCAAACTGCAAAACCTATTCACTAGGTTCTCTCTTTCCTCTCTCTCCTTAAGCATTTTTAATTGCTTATTTATCTTTTGATTTCTGAAAAATTGGGTTGTCTATGAAATGATGGGGAAAAAAGCATCTTTGACAAGTTTTTACTTGTCAAATAAATTGCTTCCTGCTGTCTTGCCTTTTGTCTGTTGTATTGCTGTTTTTATGCTTCATTACCATTTTTATCAAATTTGTCTTGTAACTTGGCAATTTTGTACTGTAGCTGAATGTGGGACTTTATTTGCTGCTGAGTTTATGCCTTTGCTTTGACTTACCCTGGCAGTTTTGGCGCATGTTTGCCTCTTTGAACTTGTAACACATTTTGCTTGGTTAATGTAGCTTGGAATTTTTGTAACTCAGTTTGCAGCTTGGAACTTTTTGTGATTCAGTTTGCTTGGCCAATGCAACTTGGGACTTTTTGCAATTCAACCATGTTTTTGCATTGAGTTTGACATGCTTGCATTTATATTTTATTTTTCTCTCTGTGAACCGAGAAGAGTGATCTTCTTGTGATTTGCAAAGAGAAAAATAAAGCGTGATGAAAAATAGGAAATCTGATTCTAGACGGCCAATTTTAATGATGATTTTTTTCTTCTTTTCATTTAAAATAATCTTGTACTGACTTTCTTTTTCTTCTTTTTTCAGGTAGGTGCCAGTTGAATAATGGAAGAAACAGTAGAAGATCAAAGATTTCAAGACTTAGGCTTTAGATTTATTTTCTTTTCATTTATTGTAAAAAATATTATTGTAAACACTGTAAATCATAAATTTACAATATTCGAATAACATTTGTAACAATATTTGAAATAAATAAATAAAAGTCTTTGTCAAATAAGAATTTCCTACTGTCAAATATTCCATTCTTTCTCTTGTACTGTTTATTTAATTATTTAAGTCTCTTAAATTAAAATAACTGGGAATGTATCCCAATAACTTTAATCCAGATGAAATAAATAATCAATAAACTTTTGCCGTCTCACAATCCTGTATTAATCATCAGACGCTTGGCATTCCAATTAACCATGCTTTGTACAGTTAATCAAACAAGTGCACCATACACTTTTCATTCCACTGATCAAACCAATGCCTCAAAGTTTCAAACAAAGCCTCAGCTCATATCCCAGATATTTAGGTTCTTTGAGAAACAACCAGCAATCTTGAACAAGCATGACAATAATGTAACAATTAACTGAATATCTGGGGATTCAGTTCTTTTTGAGAAATGCGAGTGAAAAAAACCCTAATTCTGGATTGACTGATAAAGAAAAGTATGTTTGACCGATTCTTGAGCCAATCTCGAAAATCATAGAAAACCCTGGGGTTATGATTTCTTGTAAAAAAAAGGGAGGGCAAATTTTGGGGTATAACAGTTGCCCCTGTTCAATCTTCTTGAACCTGAAGAGTTAGATTGGCGAGTTTGCCTTTCGCGACTCGAAGGTAAAAGATGATTGGACACTAGAGTTCCCAAAAATTTGCACTCGTCAAAGCATAGTGGAGGGAATGGGCTTGAAGATTCCATTTGGAGATGTGACAGAATCTTGTCGGAGATGGGCTTAAAGATGCCATCTGGAGATGTGACAGAATCTTGTCGGAGATGGGCTTAAAGATGCCATCCAAGAATGTTTGTTGAACTGTATGTCGTAGGTGAGTGGGTGAGTATCAGAAAGCTATCCATGTTTGGAACATCTCTGAGCTGGGGGTCTGAATAAGCAATAGATTGACATCCATGTTGGGAGGCATCCGTAAACTGTTTTCAAAAGTTGAATCTGAACAAGCGATAGATTAACATCCGTGTTTGGAGAATCCGTAAACTGTTTTCAGAAATTGAGTTTGAACAAGCGATAGATTAACATCCGTGTTTGGAGAATCCATAAACTGTTTTCAAAAGTTGAATTTGAACAAATGATAGATTAACATCCGTGTTTGGAGAATCCGTAAACTGTTTTCAGAAATTGAGTCTGAATAAGCGATAGATTAACATCTGTGTTTGGAGAATTCGTAAATTGTTTTCAGAAATTGAGTCTGAACAAGCGATAGATTAACATCCGTGTTTGGAGAATCCATAAACTGTTTTCAAAAGTTGGATCTGAACAAGCGATAGATTAACATCCGTGTTTGGAGAATCCGTAAACTGTTTTCAGAAGTCTTGAAGTTGAATAAGCAATATATCAACATTCGTGTTGGGAAGCATCCGTAAACTGTTTTCAAAAGTTGAATCTGAACAAGTGATAGATTAACATTCGTGTTTGGAGAATCCGTAAACTGTTTTCAGAAATTGAGTCTGAACAAGCGATAGATTAACATCCGTGTTTGGAGAATCCGTAAACTGTTTTCAAAAATTGAGTCTGAACAAGCGATATATTAAAATCCATGTTTGGAGAATCCGTAAACTGTTTTCAAAAGTTGGATCTGAACAAGCGATAAATTAACATCCGTGTCTGGAGAATCCGTAAACTGTTTTTAGAAGTCTTGAAGTTGAATAAGCAATAGATCAGCATCCGTGCTGGGAAGCATCCGTAAACTGTTTTCAAAAGTTGAATCTGAACAAGCGATAGATTAACATCCGTGTTTGGAGAATCCGTAAACTGTTTTCAGAAGTTGAGTCAGAATAAGCGATAGATTAACATCCGTGTTTGGAGAATCCGTAAACTATTTTCAGAAGTTGAGTCTGAACAAGCGATAGATTAACATCCGTGTTTGGAGAATCCGTAAACTGTTTTCAGAAGTTGAGGTCCGTATGAGCAGCAGAATGACTTCCGTGTCTGGAGTATATCTGAGACTATAACCGGAGTTGAGATCTGTATGAGTAGCAGAATGACTTACGTGTTTGGAGTGTATCTGAGACTGTAACTGTATTGGAATTTTGAATGAATATCAGAATGACTGCCGTGTCTGGAGTGTATCTGTATTGTATCTGAATTTGAGATCTGTATGAGTAGCAGAATGACTTCCGTGTTTGGAGTGTATCTGAGACTGTAACTGGGATCTGAATAAGTGACAGAATGACTTCCGTGGTGATTGCACTGGGGAGAATCAAGCTGCTGGTGTAAGGGACAGAATGGCATCCGTGTCTGGAGCGTATCTGAACTTGTGGTTGATAGTTGAATCTGAATGAGAGATAGAATGGCCGCCGCGTCTGGAGCGTATCTAGTCTGTATCGGGTTGCTGAAGTCTGAATGAGTATTAGAATGACCGTCGTGTCTGGGGTGTATATGTACTATATCTGGATAATTGTTAACGATAGCCTTTTAATCTTATCCTGAAAAGGGTAAAATGTTAGCCAAAACATAAAGTCATGTTGCATGATATGTATGATGCAGTGAACTGCACTTCATCAATGTTTATGATATGGATGTAATGCATGCGCATATAAGCTGAGTAGCTGTCTTACTGAGGAAAATAAATCCTGGATAATGAAATCTTTGACTGCTGCCGGGGAAAGTAAATCCTTGACTACTGCTGGGGATTGAAAATCCTTTTATCGTTGAAAATGAGAAGTCCTGGGACCACTGTTGGGGAAATCAGGAGTTTGGGTTGTATGCCAATCTACTGGGGATTCCTGTTTTGAGGAGATCTTCACTGGGGAATATCTGAATAATTTGTGAGGTACTGAGAATGAGAGTCTTCATTCTGCTTGGGGAATAAGAATTTTGTGGGGAATAGTCACACTGATGAAAAGTAGTTATCCTGTTGGAGAGTAAAACTCAGGATTCTGGAAAAAGCTTATTCCTGTCTGGAAGAAGTTCAGGTTTAGGTTGTATGCCACTTTAAGAATGAGAATCTTCACTCTGTCGGGAATACCAGAAATTCAGATGTTATTCCACTTTGAGAAATGAGAATCTTCATTCTGTCGGGAATATCAAGAGGTTGGGTGTATGCCAATCTCTTGAGGTTTTAAGGATGAGAATCTTCATTCTGTTAAGGGTCAGGAGGTTAGGAGTATACCAATTTCTTGAGGTTTTAAGGATGATGTTGTACCCCAAAATTTGCCCTCCCATATTCTTCAAGAAATTGCCAAGTCAAGCCTCAAAATCTCCCCAAGGGTTGCACAGTGTAAGAGCCTCATGAACAGTCAAAATTAGGGTTTTGGTTCTGATCAAGAAAATGAAGTTTCCAAGGGCCCAATCAAGTCTCACATGCCTACAAACATGGTCAAGCATCCTCATACAAAGTTTCAAGACTTTCAGCACAAAATTGCACAGTCAAAACCCTAATTGCTCTACAGTCAACTGCAGGGGCAAAATGGTCATTTGACAGTCAAAAGTTCAAATTTTTGGTCAACATCTCATTTTGAAGCCACAAACATCATGTGATCAATGCTTGATCATGATTCTCAAAGCTTGGCTCAAAAATCATCAAGATGCAAAAGTTTCCTTATTTGGGCAGTTGAAAAAGTCAACTGTAAATTGACCAGGGCATAACTTTCACATGGATTATCAGAAAAATTACATCCAAAGCTCATTTTGAAGAGAAAGACATTTCCTACAACTCATATTCATACTCCAAGTCCAAGAAATTCTCTCACAAAGTTATCAATTTCAACATTATAGGTCATTTTCAAAAATCAACAAAAAGAGACTTTAAGTCAAAGGCCATAACTTGAGATTGGTAAATCAAAATGACATGGGACCAAAGGCATTGGTTAGAGGACTCAAAGACCTTTCCAAAATGTCCAAGAACATGAGCAAAGCTTAAAAATTGAGCAAGTTATGCCTTGTGGAAGTTGGGAAATTTTTGGATATTTTGAAAAGTCAACATTGATTCAAATGACCTAAAATTGCTAATGGGCCTATTTTTCTTCCACAATCCATTATCCAAGGCATGTGCACGACCACTTGGCCCAAAGGGAAGTTTTTTTTTCATTTTTTATTTATTTATTTGAATTTTTATTAATAATAATTCATTTAAATTAATTAAATACATGAAAAATACTTAACCTAAGTTTTTCAATCTTTTTGTGCATATTGTATCCTCAAGATTTCGTGCCTAGCCAAATATGGAAAGAACCAATGGAATTGGATGTGATTTGTATCAAAAAGCATGTGAAAAAGATTTGAAAATCATGGTTAAAAATCAAATATCATATTCATTAATTCATGGATTTTGATCAAGTTTTTCAACCCTAATTGGTTCCATACATAAGCACAAGCAAGACCTAATGCTTACGAACCACAAAGCTGCGCAGAAAACACCATATGAACATTTGAAATTCCTCTTGAAAACTCAATTCTGAAAACCTAGTTCTAGGACGATTCAAGGCAAAATAGCTATTCCATTAGCTTCCTCAAGGATCATAGAACGTGTTCCAATCATTCCCTAAGCCCCATACTCAAGAAAACGCGAAATCACCATTGAAGTTGGTAAGGAAAATTTCAGAATCGTTTTCAATCATTCATGCATTATTAACATGTTTCATGGTTGTTTTTGTGTTTAGAATGATATTTGCGAGCTAACTGCATAGTTTGATTTGAGTTTCATGCCAAAACAAAGAATCCACCATGGTCGTATCTTAGGGTTTGCAGAATTCCGAATTGGGGGTTTTTGAATATGAAAAAATTGGAGCTTGAAACCAGGGCCATTCAACTCAGTGCGTTTAGACGATCACAAGGCCACCCTCGCGCCTAATTTATGAGGCCTTATGGCCTATTCGCTATTTTCTAAAATAGCGTCTATAGCAACGTTTGAAAACCGTTGCTAAATTGTTCTTGTTTCAGAGAAAAAAAATAAGCCAAGGAAGAGGATGATTAGGTGGCTACCAACGATTGGAGTGTTTAAATTTCGCGCGCAAGTAACACTAACGTGTTTGTTTTCTTTTATAATATTTGTTGGTTATATGATATACAGAAAGCGCGTTTGGAAGGGTTGGCAAGCATAGTGATTGGTAATGTTCAGGACCTGGGTTCGAGCCCCAGGTCCTCACCCTCTTTCATGTTATTTTCCCTTTAATATTCTTATGCAGTTTCAGCCTGAAGGAACACCATACATCCATCACATCTGGCCATCCACGTGCACCTGGAGATTCAATCAATGGCCACAATCTGAAGCGTACCATAAGCCTGAGTCAATGCACCTACACGTGTCCTGGAAACGTCCACAAGGCCAAGAGTAATTGGGCCTGAATCCCTACAAAAAACCTCCCAATTTGGGGCAGACCCCCCTGAGGTTTGCAATATTTTTCTAATTTTCATTCTTTTTTTTTATTTTCAATTATTATCCTTTTATTAATTCTTGTAATTTAATTATTTTTCATAAAATCACAAAATAATAAAAAAATCAGAAAAGACAAAAAATAATAAATATTTTTATTTTTGTAAATAAATAATTTTAATTGATTAGTTTTAATTTAGGAGAAAACCTTAATATTTTCTTAATTAATCTAAAATTGATAGAATTAGGGTTTAATTAATTTTTTATTCCTTTTTCTTTTCTTCCATAATAATTAAATATTAAATATTTATTTTTGTAATTAAATTGCATGTAAATTAATTAGGGTTAATTTTAGGTTAAAATTTAATCTTCTTTTTAATAAATTAAAAAAAAACAACTAGAATTAGGGTTAGCATTTATTTTAATTAATTCTTTTTCATTAAAATCATAAAATACCAAAAAATACCAAAAATAATTTCTTTTCTTTTTTTTAATTAATTAATTTCATCATTTAATTTAATTTTGCAAAAAAAAGGGTCCAACGCCCTCGTTTTTAATTCTTATTTAGTTCGCATATTTATTTTATTTCTTTATAATATTTATGTATCTCTCCCAAGGCCTTGTAAATTAATCTGTCGCACTTTTAATACTTTACTCTTCTTTAATTCTTTATTTTTTCTGTCAAATCGGGTCCTGGTTTAATTTTGGCGATGTGGACCCGCGCCTTTTGTAATAGCTTTAGACTTTTACTTTTCCCGCAATTTTTAATTGTTAATAAATGCATGCAAGAATGAATGGACGAAAATAAAAACAAACGCTAGATCACCAATAATATGACAAGATAAATGCAAATGAACATGACACACAAATCACACACCACCCCTAGGGTACGCCTCACTGTTGCCTTGCCTCGAAAGGTGATCGTCGAGTAGAGGATGTCTTAGTAAGTCCTCATGATCCGGGAACCTGGCATGAGGGTAGCTTCTAAGGTGTCTTCCCATTGCTCTGGTGATCACCATGTCCCGAACCTCGAATTGACCCGAACACCTCCAACGGTGGTGCTACCTACCTCTCAATGGTGGGATGGCACTACTTTAAAGGACATTTACACAGACGAATTCCTTAGGGTAGGTAGACGACTCTAGATATTTGCTCTCATTTCAAAAAAAAATCAAAAAATACTTTTCACACCAACACATTTTCAAAAAGCTTTCGAAAGCAATTTTTCAAACATTCTTGAGGACTGATACAAGAATCGAACTGGAATTTTCAAAGAAACTTTTTAAACCCACAATTGAAAAGCAAAAAAACCATTTTGAAAACACAAGTGAGCAAGTATCTAAGAGCCCATGGATAACCATGGATAGAAAGGATGCTAACACCTTCCCTTTCTATAACCTACCTCCCGAACTGAGAGCAATCTCTTTAAGGAATTTTTCTGTGCTTTTGTCCTTTCCATTTGGAGAAAATAAAAGACGGTGGCGACTCTTGCTTCCGCGACATTTCGCGAACCAGCGTTAAACAGTCAGTTCCAGATCCACCGATCACAGAACTGGCGACTCTGCTGGGGACTAAACTTAAAGTGAGGTGTACCTTAGGGCTAGTTCATAACTGTGTTTTCAATTGTATTGATTTGCTTGCTTTACTATTGTGGGTTGCATCAGAGTTACATAGATCCTAACCCGGATCTGGGGATACCCTGTTTAGGTAGCATAAGTTGTGAGGGACCTGTCCGGCGTAGACCGACACGGGTGAAGCAGTGGCTACGTTGGTGTGGCACCTTGGTCTGTACTGATATCCCTTGTGTCGCAACGAGGAGAATATGGGTCTTCTAAGGAGTCATTAAGCACCAACAACCTTAGAACCTTAATTGACACAACTTGGCCTTTAGAATTGTAGCAGTATGCTACGCCCATTGAGGCTAAACTCTCGTGATGGTTCTGGCCGCAAGAAAAGATTGCGACGCTGGAGTTATGACTGATTGAGGGTAGTCAATGATATTGGGATCCTCTAAGAACCCGGTTACTTTTGATTAGGACAGGTATGAACCAACAAACTGAAAGAGGGTAGTACCTAGCCCTCATGCTGGCCTAAACTTTAGGGGCTTGCCTTGTGTGACTTGTGTGCCTTACCATGTTTGCCTTTGTATCTATTTGTGGTGTGCTTTATCATAACATCATAACATCATGAGCATTGCATGCATCCTGCATAAGGACTGACCATTTCAAAGACAAGAAGGTTTCACCTTTGCTCTGTTTTGTAGGACATTATGATGCCTGTGCGAAGGAATACTATCCGGTTCAACTTTGTTCGTTCACCTGAGTTGCTTGATGAGTTGGTTAGCAGAATTCCAAATACCACTTCCTTCATTCAGAGGCATGGTTCTCTTCTCAGTTTAGTCACTGCAAAGCGGGATCAACAGTTGATGAGTGTTCTGACCCAGTTCTATGACCCTCTGTACCAGTGCTTCACCTTTCAAGACTTCCAGCTGGTCCCTACCCTGGAAGAGTTCTCTGATTTGCTTGGTATCCCTATCTTGGATCAGACTCCCTTTACTAGTTGGGAAAAGACCCTCAGACTTGAGGATGTTGCTGCAGCTCTTCCCCTGACACATCAAGAGGTAATGGACAACTGGGTAACTAGAAGCGGAGTTAAGGGTTTCTTGGCCAAGTTTCTGATTGGTAAAGCTAACAGTTTCTGGAATGACCTGGACTTTAGGGCATATGAAGACATCTTGGCTATCCTAATCTATGGGTTAGTCCTGTTTCCTAACCCTGACAACTTCATCAATGTCACTGCCATAAGGATCTTTATGTCTCAGAATCCTGTGCCCACTCTCTTGGGTGACATCTTGCAGCAACTTCATGCTCGTACTACCCGAAGACGAGGAACCCTATGGTGTTGTATCCCTTTGTTGGTGAGGTGGTTTATTTCGCACCTCCCCAAGTTCGTACTAAAGAATCAAGAAGGAAGAGGTTGGGCTCATAGGTTAATGTCTCTCACCGACAAAGACATCATTTGGACTTGCAGAGGTTTGGATGAGATAGCTATTATTGATCGATGCGGGGAATACCCTAATGTTCCTCTGATTGGTACCCAAGGAGGGATCTCTTACAATCCATGTCTAGCACTCCGTCAGTTTGGAAGAGCAAGAAGAGCAGGCCCCCATGAGATGTTGGTGCCTCACATCAGTTTTGAGTTTCAGGTGGATAGTGACGAGCTGCGTCGTAGGTTCATCAAGGCTTGGGACAAAGTTCATAGAGCTGACCCACAAGAGTTGGGGCCAAAGACTTCTTTACCTATGGAAGCCTACTACAAATGGGTTCGCATCCGTGCTCAGAAGTTAGGTATGCCGTATGAAGCTGTCAGACCTATCATTCTTGAGTGTCCTGACAAGGATGGTGTTCCTCCAACTGTCCTTCCTCCTCAGATACCTACTGATTATGAGACATTAAAGAGATCTTGGTCACAACTGTGCGAAGAGCGGGATTCTTATCGGGAAAAGTTCAACGAGCAGGAATTAAAGATCTAGAAGCTGACAAAGCAGTTGAAGAATGAGCGAGCTCTGAATGCCTACATCCATACTGAGAAGAGGAGACCATGGGATCAATAAGGAGCTCCAGATGTTCTTTTACAGTTTTATTTCCCTTTTCAGTATTTCCTTTCATGTAACGCCTAAGGGCAACCTGTTGAATAATTTCAGTTTCAAAGTTGAATCTAATGAAGTGTGTTCCTTTTTGTTTACAAAGTTGACTCCCGATTGTCTTTGAAAACATAAATCATACGCATTTCATTCATCATGTGCATAGCAGGTTTTCTTCTTTTCAGGTTGCTTACCGTTCTTCGCTGTTTATTTCAGCATCGTGAATCCTGACTCATCATCAACTGAGACATCCATCAAAGCTCTTCAGGCGCAGAATGCACAATTTCAGGAATTAATCAAGGGTTTGGCTCAAGGCCAAGAAGAGCTGAAGGCTCTGCTCCTGAAGAAGGAGAAGAAGAAGAAGAGAAGAACTGTTCTGTTTAGCTCGGGCCGAAGGTTTGGCAACACTTTGCAGAATGAAGAGGCTGGTTCTTCCATTGGCAAGAGTACTCATCAGGCAGAAAAAGGTCCTAGTCCGGTAGTCTCCGACAACGAGACTGATTTTGATGAAGAGCAGTATCCTCCGACAGAAGACCGTTACAAGCAGCTGGAAGATAGGCTGAATGCTATGGAAATACAACAGGTACCTGGGCTGGATTTTGGAGATCTGGGTTTGTCTACTGGTGTGATCATTCCTCGGAAGTTCAAAGCACCATCTTTCACTAAATACGACGGGGCGTCTTGTCCCAAGCTACATCTCAGGTCCTATGTTCGGAAAATTCAACCGTACTCAGCGGATAAGAATTTGTGGATCCACTTCTTCCAGGAGAGTCTTTCAGGGACTCATCTCGAATGGTTCTATCAGCTGGATGGGACCAAGGTTCGTAACTGGGAGGAGTTGGCTACTGCTTTCTATAAGCAGTATCAATATAATGCCGACCTTGCCCCTGCGTGTACCCAACTCCAAGGTATGTCGTTAGGTTCAAGTGAAGGTTTTAAAGAGTACGCTCAGAAGTGGAGAGACCTGGCTGGCAGGGTGCAGCCTCCGTTGACTGATCGGGAGTTGGTAGACATGTTCTTGGGGACCCTATCTGGGCCATTTTTCAATCATCTTATTGGGAATTCGTCTGCAGGGTTCACTGATCTGATTCTGACTAGAGAGATAATTGAGGCTGGGTTGAAGTCTGGAAAGATTCTGAAGGGTACATCGTCTAGTTCTGAGAAGAAACCCTTCAAAAAGGAGGCTAGTGCTGTATATGGCTCCAAGAGAACAGAGAGATCTGAGCGCCGCCAATCTGTCAGTGCGGTAATGATTGCTAAGCCTGCTGCCGCTCCTCGGCCAACCAATCCTCAAAGGGCTGAAAGACCCCGGAGAGAGTTCACCTGGTTGAGTATGACCTTGTCGCAGATCTTACCACGGTTGCTCTCAACCAACTTAGTGACCGTCAGAGAGGCTCCGAAGTTTCCAAATACTACATCTCCTAAGTACAACCCAAATGCTCGTTGTGCTTATCATTCTGATAGCCCGGGGCATTCCACTGATGACTCTTGGGCATTAAGGAGCAAGGTGCAAGACCTTATTGACGCAAAGGAGATACAGTTTGAAACGCCTGATAGGCCGAATGTGGTTACTGCTCCTATGCCTCGGCATGGGGTAAATGCTGTTGATGAAGATGTTTACGCTGTTTCTGTGGATGATCTGGCCACTCCTCTGAAGACCGTCAAGAGGAACTTACTGCTGGCCGGTTTATTTCCGGGTTGCAGTGAGGGTTGCCTGTTCTGTGTTGTTTCCCTATCTGGTTGTCCCTTGCTGAAGTTAGGCATCCAAAGCCTAATGGATAGCAAGGAGATTCTGTTTAAGAAGTCTGCTGTCCAGTTGGTTCCGGTGGAAGAAGTTTTTGTGGTTACCATCTTCAATAATCCAATCCAGGTTCTCCCGAAGAAGCCTGTCCAAATCATGACTGTCGCACCTGTTGTTATCACTGT
Source organism: Vicia faba (assembly GCA_948472305.1). Classification (NCBI taxonomy): domain Eukaryota; kingdom Viridiplantae; phylum Streptophyta; class Magnoliopsida; order Fabales; family Fabaceae; genus Vicia; species Vicia faba. The sequence goes on from OX451735.1 coordinate 316,906,088, forward strand.
TCCGGGCCCTCTTCCCTATGTATCTGATAAAGCTGTCCCCTGGCACTATGGGGCGGATGTGTATGTGAACGGAATTAAACAAAAATGCAACACTGGCGCCAGTATCTGTGATATCACTGGCCCGGCCAAGGTTACCCGCAGTGGCAGGCTCTTCTCGCCTGACATTGCACCGCCCGCTACTCGAAGACCCATCCTCATAACACCTACAAGTGTACCTATTCCTGTTGCTGACCAAGTTGTTTCCCCTGCCGCCGAGTCATCCAATGCTCGGGGTAAAGGAATTGAAGTTGAGCCTGCCCAGATGGAGGCACCTATACCGATAAATGCTGAGGCCTCCCAACAAGAAATGGAGGAGATTCTAAAAATAATAAAGAAGAGTGACTTCAACGTTGTGGAACAGCTGGGGCACACGCCCTCCAAAATCTCCATGCTTTCTTTATTGCTGTGCTCCGAGGCCCACGCTAAGGCCCTGATCTCGTTTCTCAAGACGGCCCATGTGCCACAGGAGACATCTGCAGTCCAGTTCACTGACTGCGTAACAAATCTGACAGCGGATAATGGCTTGGGTTTCTCAGATGCTGACCTGACTACGAAGGGAAGAGACCACAATGATGCTCTGCATGTCTCTATCGAATGCAGGGGCACTACTCTGGCACATGTATTGGTGGATACTGGTTCTTCCTTGAATGTGCTACCAAAGAAGGCTTTAGACCGTTTGGACTGTGAAGGCCTGGAGCTGAAATCCAGCAATATCATCGTCAGGGCCTTTGACGGTTCAAAAAGGATGGTTCACGGAGAGGTTGACATTCCCATTCGCGTGGGTTCTCAGGTGTTTGACTCTACATTTTATGTGATGGATATCCGTCCATCGTACTCTTGTCTACTGGGTCGACCTTGGATACATAAGGCTGGGGCAGTGACCTCTACCTTGCACCAGAAGCTGAAGTACCCTGTCAGAGGGAAGATCGTCACTGTGCAAGGAGAGGAGGAGTATATGGTAAGCCACCTGAATTCCTTCAGATACATTGAGATGGACGGGGAGTTTATTGAAACCCCCTTTCAGCATTTCGAGGAGGTGCTTCCAATTTCAGCAGCAGCAGAAACAGCAGTAGAAGAGAATGTTCCTTTGAAGATGGCTTCCCTAAAGGATGCCCGGGCTGTGGTTCAAAAAGGTGAGTGTGCTAACTGGGGCAGGCTTCCAGACTTTAGACAGAAGACTGACAAATTTGGGCTGGGTTTTACTGCAGAGGGTCAGAAAGCTATGCGGAAAGCGAAGACCGGAAGACCTCCTGTGTTCATTACAAATCCAGGAGTGAATGTTGTTGGGGAAGACAATGAAGTGGATGAAGCAGAGTTTAATAGCTGGATCTATCCAACGACTGAAGGCAGATTGACCAATTGGATTGCCAAGGACCATACTCCTGTTACCTTTGTGACGCAGTAATAAATTTCTTTGTTTCGTTATTTTGTAATAAACAATAAATAAACTCTATGGCCCGGTGTCTTACCCGAGGCACCGTGGTTTCATTTGTGAGGGCATATAAATTGTCATTTCATATATCATGAATGAAAATCTTGGACGTTTTCTCGCATTTCAAATCTTATGCTCCTTTTCTGTCTTTCTTTCCTTTACATATATTTCAAAACAGCTGTATTTACACACACACTCACTCATACAGGTTTCAATCCACTCTGGATCTCACTGGTAACGACTCTGCTACTGCCAGTTATGACTTCGAAAATCCGATCAACTTAGCCGAAGACGAAGGTGAAGATGATTGCGAAGTGCCTGACGAGCTTGCAAGACTGTTGCTTCAGGAAGAGAGGGCAATTTAACCCCATGAAGAGCCATTGGAAACAATAAACCTGGGTACGGAAGAAGACAGGAAAGAGGTGAAGATTGGTGCCAACCTAGAGCTCAGCGTGAAGCAACGGTTGACTCAAATGCTACATGATTATATGGAGATCTTTGCCTGGTCCTACGAAGACATGCCCGGGTTGGATACCGACATTGTGGTCCATCACTTGCCTACTAAGGAAGACTGCCCTCCGGTTAAGCAAAAGGTCCGCCGTATGCGTCCAGAGATGTCTGAGAAGATTAAGGTCGAGGTTATGAAACAGTTTGATGCCGGGTTCCTTGCAGTGACTTCTTACCCTCAGTGGGTGGCTAATGTGGTGCCGGTACCAAAGAAAGACGGTAAGGTCAGAATGTGTGTCGATTACAGGGATCTGAACAGGGCCAGCCCCAAAGATGACTTCCCTCTACCTCACATTGATGTCCTTGTTGATAATACAGCTCAACATAAGGTGTTCTCTTTCATGGATGGTTTTTCAGGTTACAATCAGATCAAGATGGCACCTGAAGACATGGAAAAGACTACTTTTGTTACTCAGTGGGGCACCTTCTGCTACAAGGTCATGCCATTCGGATTGAAGAACGCTGGGGCAACATACCAACGTGCCATGGTTGCTTTATTTCATGACATGATCCATCATGAGATAGAAGTGTATGTCGACGACATGATCGCAAGGTCCCAGACTGAGGAAGAGCATCTAGATCATCTGCAGAAGTTGTTTGACCGATTGAAACTATACAAGCTGAGGTTGAACCCGAACAAGTGTACCTTCGGGGTAAGATCTGGGAAGTTGCTAGGCTTCGTGGTCAGTGATAAGGGTATTCAAGTGGACCCTGCCAAGGTTAAAGCTATTCAAGAGATGCCAGTTCCTAGGACAGAGAAGGAAGTCAGAGGCTTTTTAGGACGCCTGAATTACATTGCTCGGTTCATCTCGCACCTGATTGCTACCTGTGAGCCAATCTTCAAGCTGCTGAAGAAAGATCAGGTAGTACGTTGGAATGATGAATGTCAGGCTGCATTTGACAGAATCAAGGAGTATCTCCAAGAACCACCTATCCTTATGCCACCGGTTGAAGGGAGACCTCTGATACTTTACCTGACAGTACTTGACAATTCAATGGGGTGTGTGCTGGGGCAGCATGACGAGTCTGGCCGAAAAGAGCATGCCATTTATTACCTTAGCAAAAAGTTTACCGACTATGAGACCCGATACTCACTGCTCGAGAAAACTTGCTGCGCTTTGGTATGGGCTGCTCGCCGGATGAGACAGTATATGCTGACTCATACCACCTTGTTGATCTCAAAGATGGATCCTATAAAGTACATATTTGAAAAGCCTGCTCTGTCTGGGAGAATTGCAAGATGGCAAATGATCTTGACGAAATACGACATTCAGTACACAACCCAGAAAGCCATCAAGGGAAGTGTATTGGCAGACCACTTGGCACATCAGGCCGTAGATGATTATCAATCAATGAACTTCGAGTTTCCGGATGAAAGCATCATGATAGTAACTGATTGTGAAGTACCTGGACCGGATGAAGGACCTGAGGAAGGATCCCGATGGTCTATGCACTTTGACGGAGCCTCCAACGCTTCGGGAAACGGTATCGGCGCCATAATCATATCACCTCAAGGCACTCATACTCCACTAACTGCCCGACTATGTTTCAACTGTACCAACAACATGGCTGAGTATGAGGCGTGCATCATGGGTCTTCAAGCTGCGATCGACCTAAGGATCAAGTTTCTGAGTGTCTTCGGAGATTCCGCTCTCGTGATCAATCAGATCAAAGGAGAGTGGGATACGAAACATCCGAATCTTATTCCTTACAGAGAATGTGTGTTGACCCTGATCCCCCACTTCACAGAGATAACCTTTGAACACTTCCCGAGAGAAGAAAATCAGTTGGAGGACGCGTTAGCTACAATGGCTTCTATGTTCAAAGTTAAATGGGATAATGAGGCTCCCCGGATCATCATCTGGAAACTGGACGAACCGGCATACTGTTGCGATCTCGAGACTGAATTGGTGACTGAGAAGCCTTGGTACCATGAGGTGAAGAGATATTTGGAAGCTCAGGAATACCCTGAAGGTGCCTCAGTCAATGATAAGAAGTTCCTGAGAAGGTTTGCGGCAAAGTTCTTCCTTAGCAACGGCATCTTGTACAAGCGAAACCATGATTCAACCTTACTGCGTTGTGTGGATAAGACTGAAGCAGAAAGGATCATGGAAGAGCTACATGAAGGGACCTTTGGTACACATTCCAGTGGACATACAATGGCAAAGAAGATCCTTCGGGCAGGGTATTACTGGTCCACAATGGAAGCTGACTGCTACCAACATTCCAGGACATGCCATAAGTGCCAGATTTACGCAGACAAGGTGCATGTTCCTCCAGTCCCCCTGAATGTTCTGACTGCGCCTTGGCCGTTCGCAATGTGGGGCATAGATATGATCGGCGAGATTAAACCTACGGCATCTAACGTGCATCGCTTCATCCTGGTAGCGATTGATTATTTTACAAAGTGGGTTGAAGCAGCATCCTATGCTACGGTAACCAAGACTGTTGTGGCACGGTTCATTCGGCATAATCTGATCTGTCGGTACGGCGTCCCAGAGAGAATCATTACAGACAACGGTACCAATCTGAATAACAAGATGATCACTGAGCTCTGCGAGCAGTTCAAAATACAGCACCACAATTCTTCTCCTTACAGACCGAAGATGAATGGGGCTGTAGAAGCAGCAAATAAAAACATTAAGAAAATTGTGCAGAAGATGACAGTGACTTACAAGGATTGGCACGAGATGTTACTGTTCGCTCTACATGGGTATCGTACCTCAGCCAGGACGTCAACCGGGGCAACTCCTTTCTCTTTGGTTTATGGTATGGAGGCAGTCTTACCAATCGAAGTGCAAATACCCTCTCTCCGGATAATGAAGGATACAAATCTGAATGAGGATGATTGGATCCAGACACGACTTGATCAGCTCAACCTTATTGATGAAAAGAGACTTGCTGCTATCTGCCATGGTCAGACGTATCAGAAACGGATGATCAGGGCATTTAACAAAAAGGTCAGACCACAGGAATATCGAGTTAGGGATCTGGTAATCAAGAGAATCATCCTTCCTCAGAGTGATCCAAGGGGAAAATGGACCCCTACGTACGAAGGGCCATTTGTGGTTAAACATGTGTTCTCAGGAGGAGCCATGATTTTAACCAACATGGATGGTGACGACCTTCCTCACCCCGCCAATGCAGACATAGTAAAAAGATACTACGCATGAAAAAAGACCCGCTAGGCTGACATGCCTAGGCAAAAGTTAGGGCTTCCCGTCGAACCAAAAGGGTTCGGGCAAAATGAAGGGATGAAATGAAAAAAAATCTGTACACCCGGCAAGTCGAAAACCTGAAAAGGCGGCTTGGGCAAAAATGGGTATCCCGGTGGACTGAAAACCCGAAAGGGCGGTCCAGGCAAAAATTAGGGATAAAAGCGTAATACTATGTCTCATTGGATCACTTTGCATCCAGAATCCGGTATCTACGTCAAGTTCAGACGGCATCGATCAGTCAGCTTCACCTTCAACCAAGGTCATCAAGTGATGAGACGCTCGGAGTTATAAAGGCAATAGCAGAGTTGAAACCCAGTGGGATCATTCATTTCACACAGCTGTTTTATTTTCTCTTGTACAAATTTGTATAAACTCTTTTGTTCGGCGGCGTTCTCTTACTAGGACGTCAGCCTCTTGTATACAAAACACCTATTTTCAGGCCATTCAAAATCAATACAAACATATTTTCAGTTAAAAGTGCCAATTGTTTTTCTTTTTCTGTTTTGTTTTGCGAAGAACGTCCAAGGTTCAATTTGTGATATATGCATTGACAACAATTTGCTAACTCATAAATATTTGCATACGAAACAAAGGATTAATTACAGGTAACACTAGAAACAGGGGCAATAAAGAGTTGTCTAAGCAATCTAATTGTTCTATCCTCCAAGGTATCAAGGTAGGTTCAGCTAAAGAACATAACCAGATATCCTAATTCCCCAGAGAGTAAGCGATCAGTACACTCTCTCCAAGTTATATTATCAGGCCTTAAGGAAGTTGAGTATCCTCCAACAGATCTCAACATTCCCCAGCAGCAATATACATATTCTTAACAAGCATCCCCGGCAGTCTTGGTCTAAAGATTGTTCCCCGGCGGCATATCAACATTCAAAGGAATCACTTCCCCCGCAGTTCAAAACTCCCCCAAGAGAGTCCAATCTAGTTCCCCGGGAAAGTTGGAGTCCATCTCCCCAAACAGTAAGCTTATCCCCAGTAGATTCTGGAAGCTTATCCTCGCAGAACACGAACGCGTCACCCGGCTTTATTTAAAGAGTTATTTCCTTAACAGGATATAACTGGGTTATCCTCAGCCAAAAGCCACGGAAAGAGCGTCCTCAACAAAGTCTTCTTATCCTCAGCGAAGTCTATCAACACTTCCAACAAGAGTATCCCCAGCAAGGTATTATCAACACTCAACAAAGTATCTCTCTCCCCACAGAGTATTGCTTCCCAGCAAAATCGTTAGAGTACTTTCCTCCCTGCAGAGTTATTCCATTCGCCAAGTTTATTCCCCAACGGAGCTATCTTCTCCTACCGGTATTCTTGCAACTATCATCCCCAGCGGAAGCGAAATCTATTCTCCAACATCAGCCCAGGAGTGACTTCCCGGCACCCGTCAAGGATTTACTTTCCTAGACGAAAACATACATTCCTAAACATCACATACATCATTATAGCATGCATATACGCATCATACCTTACAAATCTCATTTATGTTGAGAACATCATCGCTTGATCCATATCATGCATTGCATATGACTAACCCTTACCTTTCAGGAAAGATTCAGTTAAACTCTCAATCATATTTCAAGACCTAGACCGGTTCAGTTAATCGACTCCAAAGATTTCTTATCCAGTCTAAGGCCTTCTCTAGTCCAGCTAAATCGACCCCAAACAGGTTTTTCTGATGTAGACTCAGTAGAAGTTATCTAAGGTTTTTCTCAAACGTCCGCTTTTGAGATTATAATTTCCTATGGTTCTCTCCCCAATGTTGCGGAGATGATAATTCCATCCCAGGTTTTTCTCAAACGTCCGCTTTTGAGATTATAATTGCCTATGGTTCTCTCCCCGATCCTGCGGAGACGATAATTCCATTCCAGGTTCTTCTCAAACGTCCGCTTTTGAGATTATAATTTCCTATGGTTCTCTCCCCAATCCTGCGGAGACGATAATTCCATTCCAGGTTTTTCTCAAACGTCCGCTTTTGAGATTATAATTTCCTATGGTTCTCTCCCCAATGCTGCGGAGATGATAATTCCATTCCAGGTTTTTCTCAAACGTCCGCTTTTGAGATTATAATTTCCTATGGTTCTCTCCCCAATGCTGCGGAGACGATAATTCCCACCAAGATTTTCTCAACGTTTGCTGTTGAAGTTGAAGTCATCCAAGGTTCTCTCACTGTTCATGCTGAGGTAGCAACCACCCCTGGTTTATTCATCATCTTTTGAAGCTCCAGACTCAGCTCCTGTAACCAGTCAGGACACATCTACACAAAGCATCTGAAAACCAGCTCATGCAACATGTCAGGTACTCATTTTTTCTTTTGCAGGTATGCAGGTTCTCGCTAAGGAATCTCTTAAGCGATCAAAATCCAGATGGAATCTATAAGCCCATCATCCTATTCATAAATCTCTAAATGGCATCTATAAGCCCATTTCCATCACACTGCTACTATGTGAGCGCAAATTTCTGGGCACTCTAGTGTTCAATCATCTTCTACCCTCGGATTACGAAAGGCACGTCAGCCAATCTGCATCCTCAGGTCTAAGAAGATTGAACAGGGGCAACTGTTGTACCCCAAAATTTGCCATCCCATATTCTTCAAGAAATTGCCAAGTCAAGCCTCAAAATCTCCCCAAGGGTTGCACAGTGTAAGAGCCTCATGAACAGTCAAAATTAGGGTTTTGGTTCTGATCAAGAAAATGAAGTTTCCAAGGGCCCAATCAAGTCTCACATGCCTACAAACATGGTCAAGCATCCTCATACAAAGTTTCAAGACTTTCAGCACAAAATTGCACTGTCAAAACCCTAATTGCTCTACAGTCAACTGCAGGGGCAAAATGGTCATTTGACAGTCAAAAGTTCAAATTTTTGGTCAACATCTCATTTTGAAGCCACAAACATCATGTGATTAATGCTTGATCATGATTCTCAAAGCTTGGCTCAAAAATCATCAAGATGCAAAAGTTTCCTTATTTGGACAGCTGAAAAAGTCAACTGTAAATTGACCAGGGTATAACTTTCACATGGATTATCAGAAAAATTCCATCCAAAGCTCATTTTGACCAGGGTATAGGTCATTTTCAAAAGTCAACAAAAAGGGACTTTAAGTAAAAGGCCATAACTTGAGATTGGTAAATAAAAATGACATGGGACCAAAGGCATTGGTTAGAGGACTCAAAGACCTTTCCAAAATGTCCAAGAACATGAGCAAAGCTTAAAAATTGAGCAAGTTATGCCTTGTGGAAGTTGGGAAATTTTTGGATATTTTGAAAAGTCAACATTGATTCAAATGACCTAAAATTGCTAATGGGCCTATTTTTCTTCCACAATCCATTATCCAAGGCATGTGCACGACCACTTGGCCCAAAGGGAAGTTTTTTTTCATTTTTTATTTATTTATTTGAATTTTTATTAATAATAATTCATTTAAATTAATTAAATACATGAAAAATACTTAACCTAAGTTTTTCAATCTTTTTGTGCATATTGTATCCTCAAGATTTCGTGCCTAGCCAAATATGGAAAGAACCAATGGAATTGGATGTGATTTGTATCAAAAAGCATGTGAAAAAGATTTGAAAATCATGGTTAAAAATCAAATATCATATTCATTAATTCATGGATTTTGATCAAGTTTTTCAACCCTAATTGGTTCCATACATAAGCACAAGCAAGACCTAATGCTTACGAACCACAAAGCTGCGCAAAAAACACCATATGAACATTTGAAATTCCTCTTGAAAACTCAATTCTGAAAACCTAGTTCTAGGACGATTCAAGGCAAAATAGCTATTCCATTAGCTTCCTCAAGGATCATAGAACGTGTTCCAATCATTCCCTAAGCCCCATACTCAAGAAAACGCGAAATCACCATTGAAGTTGGTAAGGAAAATTTCAGAATCGTTTTCAATCATTCATGCATTATTAACATGTTTCATGGTTGTTTTTGTGTTTAGAATGATATTTGCGAGCTAACTGCATAGTTTGATTTGAGTTTCATGCCAAAACAAAGAATCCACCATGGTCGTATCTTAGGGTTTGCAGAATTCTGAATTGGGGGTTTTTGAATATGAAAAAATTGGAGCTTGAAACCAGGGCCATTCAACTCAGTGCGTTTAGACGATCACAAGGCCACCCTCGCGCCTAATTTATGAGGCCTTATGGCCTATTCGCTATTTTCTAAAATAGCGTCTATAGCAACGTTTGAAAACCGTTGCTAAATTGTTCTTGTTTCAGAAAAAAAAATAAGCCAAGGAAGAGGATGATTAGGTGGCTACCAACGATTGGAGTGTCTAAATTTCGCGCGCAAGTAACACTAACGTGTTTGTTTTCTTTTATAATATTTGTTGGTTATATGATATACAGAAAGCGCGTTTGGAAGGGTTGGCAAGCATAGTGATTGGTAATGTTCAGGACCTGGGTTCGAGCCCCAGGTCCTCACCCCCTTTCATGTTATTTTCCCTTTAATATTCTTATGCAGTTTCAGCCTCAAGGAACACCATACATCCATCACATCTGGCCATCCACGTGCACCTGGAGATTCAATCAATGGCCACAATCTGAAGCGTACCATAAGCCTGAGTCAATGCACCTACACGTGTCCTGGAAAAGTCCACAAGGCCAAGAGTAATTGGGCCTGAATCCCTACAAAAAACCTCCCAATTTGGGGGCAGACCCCCCTGAGGTTTGCAATATTTTTCTAATTTTCATTCTTTTTTTTTATTTTCAATTATTATCCTTTTATTAATTCTTGTAATTTAATTATTTTTCATAAAATCACAAAATAATAAAAAAATCAGAAAAGACAAAAAATAATAAATATTTTTATTTTTGTAAATAAATAATTTTAATTGATTAGTTTTAATTTAGGAGAAAACCTTAATATTTTCTTAATTAATCTAAAATTGATAGAATTAGGGTTTAATTAATTTTTTATTCCTTTTTCTTTTCTTCCATAATAATTAAATATTAAATATTTATTTTTGTAATTAAATTGCATGTAAATTAATTAGGGTTAATTTTAGGTTAAAATTTAATCTTCTTTTTAATAAATAAAAAAAAAACAACTAGAATTAGGGTTAGCATTTATTTTAATTAATTCTTTTTCATTAAAATCATAAAATACCAAAAAATACCAAAAATAATTTCTTTTCTTTTTTTTAATTAATTAATTTCATCATTTAATTTAATTTTGCAAAAAAAAAGGGTCCAACGCCCTCGTTTTTAATTCTTATTTAGTTCGCATATTTATTTTATTTCTTTATAATATTTATGTATCTCTCCCAAGGCCTTGTAAATTAATCTGTCGCACTTTTAATACTTTACTCTTCTTTAATTCTTTATTTTTTCTGTCAAATCGGGTCCTGGTTTAATTTTGGCGATGTGGACCCGCGCCTTTTGTAATAGCTTTAGACTTTTACTTTTCCCGCAATTTTTAATTGTTAATAAATGCATGCAAGAATGAATGGACGAAAATAAAAACAAACGCTAGATCACCAATAATATGACAAGATAAATGCAAATGAACATGACACACAAATCACACACCATCCCTAGGGTACGCCTCACTGTTGCCTTGCCTCGAAAGGTGATCGTCGAGTAGAGGATGTCTTAGTAAGTCCTATGATCCGGGAACCTGGCATGAGGGTAGCTTCTAAGGTGTCTTCCCATTGCTCTGGTGATCACCATGTCCCGAACCTCGAATTGACCCGAACACCTCCAACGGTGGTGCTACCTACCTCTCAATGGTGGGATGGCACTACTTTAAAGGACATTTACACAGACGAATTCCTTAGGGTAGGTAGACGACTCTAGATATTTGCTCTCATTTCAAAAACAAATCAAAAAATACTTTTCACACCAACACATTTTCAAAAATCTTTCGAAAGCAATTTTTCAAACACTCTTGAGGACTGATACAAGAGTCGAACTGGAATTTTCAAAGAAACTTTTTAAACCCACAATTGAAAAGCAAACAAACCATTTTGAAAACACAAGTGAGCAAGTATCTAAGAGCCCATGGATAACCATGGATAGAAAGGGTGCTAACACCTTCCCTTTCTATAACCTACCTCCCGAACCGAGAGCAATCTCTTTAAGGAATTTTTCTGTGCTTTTGTCCTTTCCATTTGGAGAAAATAAAAGACGGTGGCGACTCTTGCTTCCGCGACATTTCACGAACCAGCGTTAAACAGTCAGTTCCAGATCCACCGATCACAGATGAGAATCTTCATTCTTAAGAGAAACAGATTTTTAGGAGCTTCAGTTGTCCGTTATTCTGTTGGTGGCTGTAACTTCCAACAGGTGATGAAGGAAATTTTGATGACGACCATAATTTCCAGCAGGTGATGAAGGAAATTTTTAACGACCGTGAATTCCAACAGGTGATGAAGGAATTTTTTATGACGACCGTAACTTCCAGCAGGTGATGAAGGAAATTTTTAACGACCGTTCAACTTGAAATGTAATTTGTTTTGGAGAATAAATCCTTGACAAATGTTGGGGAAATAAACCCATGACTGCTGGTCCGCTAGAGAGGTGATAACCTTCTCGGGGACGCTTGAATTTCTTTTCAGAAAGATTTCGGAGAGGTTTCATCACTGCCCCTAGTATCAGATGTTTGTGGTATTGCCAGGAAACTTGGACTGCACGTAACCCTTTGTTGAGATTGGCGCTTAAATTCCCCAAGTGATGGTGAGGAAGACTTGCCCTAGGTTGATCTGTAGTTGAGAGATTTCTTAAAATCTTGACTGGACTGCCCCAAGTTTACTGAACTTTGAAAGATTTGTTGAAATCTTGACTGGACCGCCCCAGGTTTACTGGACAATACCATACCAAGTCCTTTTCTTTGTTGATAGGGGATCTTTGCAACGTGAGTATCATCCCACTTGAAGTGATTTTACTTACTGAGAGAGCTTTCGTTCCTCCGAACATTCACTATTGTGAATTTCTTTGCTGTCAAACAAATAAATATGTGCAAACAATGATATTCAAATAATGCAAAGTTTATACTTGTCTCGAAGTTTTGAAAAATGCGTTTTTTAGCAGAAAACTTTTTATAAGACCAATTCAACACAAGATTTAGAGCAAAGCCTTATAGGAGTCAGGATACCCTTTGTAACAGTATGCTTTCGAACTAACCCATACTTCAATTTGGACTTTCGAAGGGTTGTAACGTGGCTTGGTTCACGGTTTAAGAAACAAAGGATAAAGGCTCAAAGTAAATTTGTACCCACCCGCTCTTCGTGATGTTCTTCAACCCTAAACTCAGTTAATTGTGAATCGAACTCTACTCGAGTTTGGAACGACATTTTAGTGATGGTCCACACAAGTTGAATTTTATGGATGGCAGTCATCATTTTTGCAACATTTTTCATGTTGTTGAGGATTTATAATGACCTTTTTCTTTTGATTTAATATCCCTAACTTTTGCCTAACTGTTATTATTTTTGAGATTACAGTCAGCGGGATGCCCCAGCTTTGTTAAGCCTCCTTTGTAGGTTTTGGCTCAGTGGGCTTTTCTCTTTTGAGATATAATGATTGCCTATGAGATAAGGAACCATCACTGTCTTTTGGTTCCAAAGGGAATGTTTTTTGATATCATTCGTTGTATTATGAACTGAGAGTTTGCGACTTCAACGCGTATCTTTTGAATTAACTGGGAGACTACCCTGCCCCAGGTTTTAATCAAAGGTTCCAATTTGTGTTTTAAAAACAGAAAAATTCTACTTCTTTGGCTCGAAGGGGTTGACTAGGGATTATCCTCCTTATAACTCCAGTGTTTAGGATTTGAAAGAAATGCCTGTACATCGTCAACAAGGTCTGTCCAAAAGCATACTGTATGAGATTATGGCATTGTTTCGTCATCCTCCCTTTAAAGGCTTGTAGCTTTTTATCAAGAGTTAAATATCATAAAGAAAGTAGGAAGCATAATTCAAGAATAGTGAAAACGAATGGATGAATTCAAGATAAACATATCCAATGCATTAATGAAACAGAGTTTGACATCAACAAATAATTGTTTGAATAACAAAAGAAATTACAACTTGAAAATTCAAATGAAACAAAAGTCTCCTAGTTCGAGCTTTGTCATTTCAAGTGGAGAACCCTTAGCGGAAGATTTTCATCTCACCATCCAGCATGAATTCCAACACTCCTTCGTCAATCAAGTCTTGGATCTTGTTTTTCAAAGCCCAACAGTCATCGGTGCCATGTCCAGGACTATGGGAGTGGTATACACAAAATGCGTCGGGGTGATAGCTAGGAGTAGAGGTATTAGGATTCTGAATAGGATCCTTTAAAGCAAGCAGATTGACCTCCAACAAGTGTTTCAGTATTAGAGATGATGGTATGTCAGTCTCAGAGAAATGTCTTCCAGACGTATTTTTCTTATGCCGATTACCCCGTTGACGCTGGCGAGGTTGTTGTTGGGCTTGTGACCCTGAAGCAAGTTGGGGAGCCTTTCCCTTGTCTTCTTGTCTCAAAGGAGGTTGAATGATAACTTGATCTTCAACCCTAGTTTTTTTCCCCACTTGGTTGTCTCGAAGAAGTTTGTTGATGAGAACCCGGAGCTCTTCTTGTCTTTGAGCCAGGTCTTGAATGAGAGCCATTTGGCCCACCAGTTGTCCCATCATCTGGATCTTCATTGTTGCCAACTCAATCTGCAGTTCTTCCAACCGATCATTCCTGACACTGCCTGAATTCCCTAGGACCATGCCCCTTGTGAGGAGAGCTTTCACTTCTTCTTGCCCCTGGGACAGGTTCAAGAACATTTCTTAAAGTTGAGTGTTTTGATCCTGGATATCTTTGACAGTCCTTTCTAGAGCCATCTCTACTAAAATAAACAGTAGGAGAATAAGGAAACCTGAAAGGGAAAACCTGTCATGATGCAATGCATGATATGTGGATGCATGTTTTCAAGAATCTCTCGGGGTAAACACAAGAAAATGTTAGAGGTCGAATTTTGATCAACATCTTTGATTGGAGAACTTTGTATCGGTGGATGTCTTTCCACGAGAATCAAGCTCACCATGTCGAGTGGGTCATAGCCCCCGATTCAAGTTGTTGCACTTGATCTTTGACGACATTTGTTTAAAGGAAAATGAAACCTCTTGCCCTTTGGTAGACGTCTGGTTCAACGTGACCCTGCATCAAAAGACCCTAGAGATCCTTGAAATGGTTATTGAAAATGCTATGGTATGATGTTATGATGTTATGTACATGTATGCAAAAGTAAGCAAGTGTATATACAGGTAGTCATATTCACACAGAGCAAAAAAGTCCTTAGGTTTAGGCTTGCATGGGGTTTGTAGGTAAGTACCCTCTTGAAGTTAGTTGGTTCAAACCTGTCCTAAAATAGAAACCGGGTTCTAAGGAGCTCAATATCATTGGATTATTTTTTGTGTTCATTGTTTTGGTTTAGCCACTTAACTGGCGACCAAAATATTCCAAGAAAACAATCCTCAATGAGTGTAGTATCTAGTATCTACCAACTTCGGACTGTACCAAAGTCGGTCATCTCACTACCCCTAAAAAGGCCAATATGGTCAAGTAAGGTTCTAAGAGTTCGTTAGTGCTTCATGACATCACTCAGCGGCCCCGTATTCTCTTTGATTAACTCAAAGGCTACCGGTACCCACAAATATGTCACACTAACGTAGTTACTACTTCAACCATGTCGGTATACCCCGCACAATTCCCTTACAGTTTATTGCTACTTACCTAAAAGGTGCCCCCAAATCCGGGTATAGGATTTAAAACAAACCCAAACAAGGAACCCAAAAAGTAAAGCAATCAAAGCAATCAAGGTAAGCATGTAAAGGTGATCTAAAACCCTAAGGTAACCCCACTTTTAGAAAGAATCTCCAGCAGAGTCGCCAGTTCTGTGATACGGTGGGAGAACTGACTTGGGATTTTGCGTTTGTTTTCGCACTTGTTCAGTTTAGCAAGAGTCGCCACCGACTTTTTATTTTATCATAAGGAAAGGCCAAAAAGCACAGGAAATACCTTTGAGATGTTTTCTTGGGTTCGGGGGGTAGATTATGAAAAGGGAAGGTGCTAGCACCCTTTTCATCCATGGTTATCCATGGGCTCTTAGTTACTTGTTTTAGATCACTTGCCTTTGCTTTTCACTTGTTTGAAATGGTGCTTTGTGTGTGTGGTTTTGAAAATGTTTTGAAAAAAGATGCCTTGTCTAGGCAACCTTTGTAATGATTCTTGTTTGAATATATACAAAGGTGCGTGTCTTTTTGAAAAGATAATTCAATATTTTAAAAGTTATTTTGAAATTGATTTGAAGTTGTGTTGTGAAGTGTGCTTGAAATGGCAAGGATGTTTTGCAAGATTTTTAATCAAGTAACTAAGAGTTTGTCTACCCTATTTTACTCAAAGATCTTTCTTATGTTTTTAACCCTTTTAACAGTGTTGTTTCACCATTGTGTTTTATGAACAACCTTGTGTTAGGATGTTTAAACGGGACAGGCGCGGGTCATCGTATACAATCATTGAAGGCAACTTGTGAGACGCTCTAGCAATTTTGTAAGGGATGAGATCATTTTATCGAAGGCAACATCGAGGGTCATCGAGGGACTACGATCTTTTTTTATCGAAGGGGCATTTGCTAGAGTGTCTCGTACTCGAGGGACATGATTGCATTTTTCGAGGCAACAAGCGAGGTTACCCTAGAGGTGCAAGTGTGAATGGTGTTTGTCATGTTCATGCATTTGTCTTTGTATTAGGTCATCTAGCGATCGATTTTAGATTTTCACATACAAACCCTAATCTCTAATCATGGCATATTTAAAAAACATAAAGTCCGAGAATTAAATCCTAAACTATTACAAAAGAGTATCCGGGGATGGGGGTACAAGTTGTTTACAAATGGGGATGAGTCTTATCAGAATAATGTCCCAAATATTATGGGTTATAACCAAATTGAATCGATGCAATTCAAAAATATGACAAAGTGTAAGATAATGGAAATCAAAGAAGTATGAGATGCGTGTATTTATTTACAAATGAACAAATAAAAATTTAACATAGTGAAAATTAAGTATTTATTATTTATTTTTGTGTTTTTGTTAATTATATAAACAAGGAGTTTTATTTGAAAAGAAAAATTATTTAAGTTGAAGTTTATTGTCTATGTATTTTTTTTGTTTTATTAACTGAAGACAAGATCAATTAAATTAAACTAAACTATATTTTTTTGTGTTTTAATGATATTAATCAAGATTAATAAAGAGATAATTATCTCTAAAAAAAATAAAATTTAATTAGTGTTATTAACCAAAAAATAAAACTAGTTAAGGTTAGGTAGCAAAATTTATTAATTTAATAAAAGATTTTTTTGAATTTGAGCTTTAAATGGGTTTGGGCCCAAAATAAAAGAAACAAAGTTCAGGGGAGGGGGTATGCGCCAGAAATGTTATGGGCTTTGGAAGAAATTGGGGCGAATCGGCCCATGTTATGTTGGAACGAGTTTGTTTAGGGTTGTTTCATAATTGGGAATTAGGGTTTTACAGTTTGCACAGCGGCACTCATCTCCTCTCGTCTTCGTCCTCTTCGTCTCAATCAAACCAATGGGCTTTTGATTCCTCTCTCCAAGCTTCCAGTCGCCAGAGCGATACCTCCACCCTCTCCTCCCCGTGACTATACAAGGCGGTGATTTGAAAAAAGGTATCGTTTTTTGTTCTTGACGCGTTTTTAGGTTCGATTATTGCATGTTATTGTTTCACAGTGTTTTAACCATTGATGTTTTGGTGTGTGAGATACAGTGATAGAAAGAGGGAAACTGATACCTTGGTGGCTTCGTCTCTAGAGAACGGGTAGAGGGTCGGAACGACGGTGCTCTCGGTGGCCGGAAGAGGAGGAGCATGATGATGATGCTTATCTGGTACTTTGTATCTTTTACTTCTGAGTGCTTGAACACTGTTTGATGATGAATATTGCTCTGAAAACACTATATCGTTTTGCTTCTTAATCTTCTCTTCTTCTTATCTGAATGTTGACTTTGTTCTTGTTGGCTTGAGTTGATGATGAGTACTTCTGAAATGTTGTTCTGATTTGATGTTGAATATACGTATTCTGAAACTTATTTGTTGTTTTCTTCACTTCTGACTTCTCTTTTGCTATGTTAGTGATGATCAAATCTGAAACTTGCTTTTGATATGTTTTTCTTTGTTGGCTTGAGTTGATGATGTATTCTGAAACCTTTTGTTTTACTTCTAGATTTCTCCTCTTTCTGGGCCCTGTTGATTTGACTTTGAGTTTGCTAGATTGTTTGATGATGAAACTTTATTCTGAAAGCTTCTGTTTTGAACTGTTTTTGATGGTTGATGAGGTTAGGCTGTGTTTGTAGTTATGCAGTTTTTGGCCTTGAGTTTGCAGTTTTGCTTTTGGTAGGCTATGCAGTTCTACAGGTTTGTAATTCAGTGTTTGGGAAGGCAGGTTTTGTTATTAGCTTGCTCTCTGAGTTTGAGTAGGCTTGGATGTTTTCTGAGTTTTTGCAGGTTTTGAAACAGGCTTGCTTCTGTTAGTTTGCTTGTTGAAGGCAGGCTTGAATGGTTTCTGAGTTTTTTGCAGGTTTTAAAACAAGCTTGCTTCTGTTAGTTTACTTGTTGAAGGCCTGTTTGAATGGTTTGTGAGGCAGGTTTGCTACTTGCAGTATGTGGGCAAGTTTGAATTGGTTATGCAGGTTATGACAGGCTTGCTATTTGGTTTGAGGCGGGCTTGTATTAGTTTGCTAGTTTGGATGCAGGTTTGATAACTTTTGTTGAGCTTGCTGTTAGTTTGCTTTGTTTTGGTTTTTTGAAGGCAGGCTTGGTTGGCTTCAGGCAGGCTTGTGTTGTGTTTGTGGTTATGCAGGCTGTGTGGAGAAAGCAGGCTTGAAGGCTTGTTGGTATTTTTGATAGCAGTTTGATGAGTTTTTAGACAGGCTTGGACTTTTGAACAGGTTTGAATGGTTTGTGAGACCGTTTTTGCTTACCAGTTTAGAGGTTATGTAATGTCTGTTTTATCTCTTGTGTTTAGACTATTATATTGTTTCTTTGGTTCCTCTTATCTCTCCTTTACAGCCTGCCAAAACTACAAACTGCAAAACCTATTCACTAGGTTCTCTCTTTCCTCTCTCTCCTTAAGCATTTTTAATTGCTTATTTATCTTTTGATTTCTGAAAAATTGGGCTGTCTAGGAAATGATGGGAAAAAAAGCATCTTTGACAAGTTTTTACTTGTCAAATAAATTGCTTCCTGCTGTCTTGCCTTTTGTCTGCTGTATTGCTGTTTTTATGCTTCATTACCATTTTTATCAAATCTGTCTTGTAACTTGGCAATTTTGTACTGTAGCTGAATGTGGGACTTTATTTGCTGCTAAGTTTATGCCTTTGCTTTGACTTACCCTGGCAGTTTTGGCGCCTGTTAGCCTCTTTGAACTTGTAACACATTTTGCTTGGTTAATGTAGCTTGGAATTTTTGTAACTCAGTTTGCAGCTTGGAACTTTTTGTGATTCAGTTTGCTTGGCCAATGCAACTTGGAACTTTTTGCAATTCAACCATGTTTTTGCATTGAGTTTGACATGCTTGCATTTATATTTTATTTTTCTCTCTGTGAACCGAGAAGAGTGATCTTCTTGTGATTTGCAGAGAGAAAAATAAAGCGTGATGAAAAATAGGAAATCTGATTCTAGACGGCCAATTTTAATGATGATTTTTTTCTTCTTTTCATTTAAAATAATCTTGTACTGACTTTCTTTTTCTTCTTTTTTCTGGTAGGTACCAGTTGAATAATGGAAGAAACAGTAGAAGATCAAAGATTTCAAGACTTAGGCTTTAGATTTATTTTCTTTTCATTTATTGTAAAAAATATTATTGTAAACACTGTAAATTATAAATTTACAATATTCAAATAACATTTGTAATAATATTTGAAATAAATAAATAAAAGTCTTTGTCAAATAAGAATTTCCTACTGTCAAATATTCCATTCTTTCTCTTGTACTGTTTATTTAATTATTTAAATCTCTTAAATTAAAATAACTGGGAATGTATCCCAATAACTTTAATCCAGATGAAATAAATAATCAATAAACTTTTGTCGTCTCGCAATCCTGTATTGATCATCAGACGCCTGGCCTTCCAATTAACCATGCTTTGTACAGTTAATCAAACAAGTGCTCCATACACTTTTCATTCCATTGATCAAACCAATGCCTCAAAGTTTCAAACAAAGCCTCAGCTCATATCTCAGATATTTAGGTTCTTTGAGAAACAACCAGCAATCTTGAACAAGCATGACAATAATGTAACAATTAACTGAATATCTGAGGATTCAGTTCTTTCTGAGAAATACGAGTGAAAAACCCTAATTCTGGATTGACTGATAAAGAAAAGTCTGTTTGACCGATTCTTGAGCCAATCTCGAAAATCAGAGAAAACCCTGGGGTTGTGATTTCTTGTAAAAAAAAGGGAGGGCAAATTTTGGGGTATAACAGAAGTAAATCCTCTTGCCCCTTGATAGACGTCTGGTTCATTGTGACCCTGCATCAAAGACCCTCGAGATCCTTGAAATGCTATGGTTCAATGTTATTCGAAAATTCTATTGTATGATTTTATGATGTTATGTATAAGGATGCAAAGTAAGCAAGTTCATATACAAATATATACACACAAAGCAGACAAATCCTTAAGTTTAGGCTTGCATGGAGTTTATAGGTAAGTACCCTCTTGAAGTTTAGTTAGCTCAACCTGTCCTAGTTAATAGTAACTGGGTTCTAAGGGATCTCAAAATCACTGACCTTTCCCACAAGCTTCATTCGGTAGGCAATTGACTCGCAACCAAACAAAACTCAGGAGTCAAGTCTCAATGAGTGTAGCATCGAGTATCTACCAACTTCGGACTGCACCAAATCCGGTCATCTCACTACGTCCTAATGGCCAAGTTGGTCAAGTAAGGTTCTAAGGTCAGCTGATGCTTCACGACACCACGCGTCGGCCCCGTATTCTCCTTGATTGACTCAAGGGTTACCGGTACCAACCAAAGTTCCACATCAACGTAGCTACTGCTTCAACCGTGTTGGTATACCCCGCATAGTTCCCTCGCAGTTTATTGCTACTTACCTAAAAGGTGTCCCCAAATCCGGGTGTAGGATTTAAAACGAATCCAAACAAGGAACCAAAAATGTAAAGCATGCAAATCAAACAATGTAAGCAAGTAAAAATGATCTAACCCTAAGGTAACCCCACTTTTAGGATAAGTCCCCAACAGAGTTGTCAGTTCTGTGGTAGGGTGGGAGATCTGACTTGATTGTTTTGCATTTGCATTCGCAAATGTTGCGGTTTAGCAAGAGTAGCCACCGACTTTTCTTTTATCCAATAAGGAAAGGTGAAAAAGCACAAAAAATACCTTTAGAGATGTTTTCTTGAGTTCGGGGGGTAGATTATGAAAAGGGAAGGTATTAGCACCCTTTTCATCCATGATTTTCCATAGGCTCTTAGTTACTTGATAGATCACTTGCTTTTGTTTGAATGTGCTTGTGGTGTGGTTTTTGAAAGTATTTTGAAAATGTAACTTTGTAATGATTCTCGTTTCTATAAGAACGCATACAAAGTGTTTTTTTCGAAAATAGTTCAAAGAGGTGTTTGTGAGATGTGTTTTTGAAAGTGATTTTGAAAAGGGTTTCCTTTGTAATGGCTCTCGTTTCTATAAGAACGCGTACAAAGTGTTGTTTTCAAAAGTGTTTCAAAATGAGAGTGTTTGGTGTATAAAATGTTTTTGTTGTGAGAAAGCGAGTAACTAAGAGCGAACCTACCTACTCAAAAGGTCTTAGATGTGCTTTTCCTCCTCTTTAGATGTTGCTATCTTACCATTGTTTTGGTAAGAAGCCCCATCGTTGGATGTGAAGGTACGGGTATTGGGACGTTTGTATAGTCATAGAAGGAAACTTATGAGATGTTTTAGCAATGTCGTTTAGGGACTAGATCACTTACTGAAGGTAACATCGAGGGTCATCAAGGGACTACGATCTTTTTTATCGAAGGGTCTTTGCTAAAACGTCCCATGTTCGAGGGACATGACTATTTTCTGATAGGCAACAAAGTGAGATTACCCTAAGGGTGCATGTGTGCAAGTGTGTTTGATTGCATGCCTTTTAGTCTTGATTAGGATGGTCTATTTGTCAATTTCATATCTTTCCATACACACCCTAGTTACTAACAATATATGAAAGCAATAAAAGCGTAGAAAGTAAGGATTATACGCTATTACAATATTTAGGGGATGGGATACATATTTATGAATGGGGGTTGCAAGTAAAAATAAGTCTTAAGTTACTATTACAACCATATTGAAATGTACAATATAAAAAAAAATTGTCTTAAAAAAGAAATAAATTAGTTAATAAAAGAAAATATTTTTATGTCTTTTTATGTTAATATTAAAAAATGATGAAAAGGAAAATAAATGCAAGATAAAAACAGCTTGCTGCTGCAAGAAGAAAAACTAGGATCATAAGTTCTGAAGCCAAGAGCGTTGTGACTCAGCAGGAGACGTTAGTGGAATCAGAAGTTCTGGATTGGTAAACTCTGAGATCCTGCAAGACACGTTAGAGGGAAAACACAGAAGTTTTGGGTGGTATCCAGACAGTGGGCCACAAGTCAGAAGTTCTGTATCACACTAAAACAGTGAGTAAACGTCAGCAGTTCAGTGCGTTATACTCATGTAAAAATCAGAAACTCTGAGTGTTTGAAAACAGTGAATGGAAACATCAGAAGTTCTATGCCATATTTCAACTCTTAATCAGCACATCAGTAATTTATTCAGTTCTTAATAAACAGCAAATCAGAAGGATAATAGCACAATAACTTATAGAAGTTCTAATCCTAAATATGAGTCTAGCCCTAATCAAGAAACTCTGATCCACAGTTTTTTATATTCATGCAATGATATAGACAAACATTAATACTATTATATTTACATGTTAATGATGTTCAGAATGAAAAACAAGAAAAGTCAGAAAGACTTACCTTGAACCTGGAACATGGGCTTGGAGCTTTGGGCTGCTACCTTCTGATGTTCTGGTGTCAGCGAGAGTGACGGAAGAGTGGTTGTGTTCTTTGATTCAAAGGGGAAGAACAAAAGGTTTTGTTTTGGATTTGCGAAGGTTTTCCCTGTTTCCTCTTATCTCTTTTGGCCAATCTCTCTCCCAAAGCCATCCCCTTGAACGTGTGATGGAGAAAAGTATTTATAGGTGAATTTTTTGTGATTTTGGGGGGGGGGGGGGAAACAAATGGGATTCAAACCTTTTTGGTATACTGCTCCCTTGCTTTTTCATCACTGTTTTCGTATGCTAGTTTGGTGCAATTATGGGATGCAGGCGTAGGCTGAATTAGATGTTGGTTAGCAACTTTTAGCCATGCTTGAGCTGGAGTTGTCAGCAGGAATTAAGGAAAAGCAAAACAAAGCATGGGCCTAGTATCATAGTTTGCTATCCCAAGACAGTAGAGGTACACGTGGTGGAAATCCTTTGGATAAAGACTCAAAAGTGGTTGTGAGCATTAAATGAGCATTAAATGATGATGAGACTTATCACAACCAGAAATCCTGCAACGTGAGATTCTACACCATGGCTTAGTTCTGGATCAGAAGTTTTGCTTCACCGTAGCATCCATCCTATGATCTTTGTATCTTCTGGCTCCAACATGTTCTGAAGGAGCTTTCAGACTTTCTAGAAAGCTTGCAGCATGCTTCTTAACCTTCTTTGAATTACCCTGGCAAACTCTGACTGAAAACTTGCCCAGAAGTTCTGACCAAACTCTGCCTTGAGAGTGTCCAGAATTTGCTGAGTGTTATGGTGATAATCTGGTCAGAAGTTATGAGTTTTGTCATGCTTCTTAAAAACTTAGAAATTTTTTTAAGTACTTAGAATTTGACTTTTCCAAAGTAAAATTTTACTTCTGAAATTTTTGATGAAACAAACTTCGTATTCCAACATGTCTTGATGAAATATGATTTTTGAGATTTGATTTTGATCCAAAAGTCAAAGTTAGACTTCTCAGTATGCAAATGACCATTTTTCCCTTGTGAGTGATTTTCTTTGAAAATTGATAATTCAAGGCTTGGAAGCAAACTTGAGCATCCAGGGTGATTCTTTGATAAATGAGAGGGAAAATTTTGGGGTACAACACCTACCATTAAAACATGAACTAGTCCTATAGCCACTAATATACTCAAATTAATTAAGTTTCTGAAGATGAAAATATATATACATGCAGTGCCTAACGGCACCCTTCCTATTTTTCCATGCCTATCAGCATATGTTCATGTGCCTAACAACATGTTCGCTTTTCCTCCTAGGGTGTTGATCGGCACCCCCTTCCTCTCCACACGTGCTGTTCGGCATAATGCTTCCTGCCGTTCGTCACTTCCTTTGTGTCACGCGGCACAGGCTTCTTCCTGTGGCTTCTGAGAGAAAAAATTTCTTCTCTAAATTTTTCCTTCGATTCATCAGTTCACAAACTCAGACCAACACGACATATAATTAAGCAACATAACAACTATACCAACATTAATATAGAGTAGTTTCCAACACAAGTTCATTGACAGCAACCAATTTTCATCAGTTTCAGAAACATCCACAACAATCAACACATATATAGAAACAATTTTAACAACCCAAATTCCATATAATATTCATGATATACCTTATTATAGAGTCAGAACCCCACCCTTACCTTGGATTGGAGATCACTCTATAATTTCCGATTGCACCCCACTGCTGCCATAGCTCTAAACCTTTATTCTTCTTCTTTTATCTATAGTTTCCATGTACTGCATCCTTTTCTTTTCTCTTTCTCTAAAACCCTTATTTTCTTTAGTGCCACTTCTTATTCCCTTCTTATTGCCACCGACCAATATAATAACACTATTATTTATTATTCTTATCAATATTATTGGGCCTAATATTCACACCACACATTTTACTACCAACAACGCTTTAAATTAAGCCCATAAGAAATAATAATAATATTATTATAATACTATTTTCCACCACTTAATCAACTCAATAATTCAACTAACAACGCGACAACTTAAATCGATATTTCAGCAATAATTCACAACTTCGACAATTAATTTAAAAATAATTAGAAAATATTTTATTAAATAATTAATTAAATACCGGGCATTACAATTGGATTAAGCATTGCAACATTTGTTAAAGCCTAACTTCATAACACTCCAGGATCCTCCTCCTAATCCCAACACATTCTCTCCGAAGTGAAATCCAAATGTAAGATGTGCCTATCATTCAAATAGTCATGGGCATGTCACCAACAACTATTGGACCCTAAAAATCAAAATTTAATACATGATTGATAATAAGGAAATTGAGTACGACCCTCTTGAGACTCTGAACGTGATTACTGCTCATATTTTAAAACATGACAAAGGCATAAGTGCTATCGAAGATGTTTTGTATGTTACCTCCGTAAGTGATGTGGTTAATCCTCTCTCAACAGTCAAGAAGAATTTGCTACAAGTCGGTTTATTTTCGGGTTGTGTTAAAGAATGTTATTGTTGTGCAGTTCAACCCAATGATTGCGGGTTACTGAAGGAAGGCATTCAACGCCTGATGGATAAACATGTAATTTTGATTTAAAAAGTTCCGCATACTGAGAATTTATGCCGAGATTTGTCTGTCATATCTGGTACTCCTTTAAAGATCACCTCCAAGAGTCCTGTAAGGATTACTTCCAATCCAAAAGATTCTCCCTTA
The DNA here is from genome assembly GCA_948472305.1 of Vicia faba. NCBI lineage: Eukaryota > Viridiplantae > Streptophyta > Magnoliopsida > Fabales > Fabaceae > Vicia > Vicia faba. The sequence continues at coordinate 316,931,052 of OX451735.1, forward strand.
ATCATTACAAAACTTGGCCCATCCCATATTCCTCGGAGAAGGTTATTCTATAGAATTATGGGTCTGACGTCTATTACCATGGCATTAAACAAGAGTTGTCTGATGAAGACGATGAAGAGGTTGATCCCAACATTGACAATATTGCAGGGACCAACAAAATTACTAGAAGTTAAAGGATTTTATCTCTAGAAATCTCTCCACCTATTCAATTTACAGACCAAGACAACTGTCGAAGCTCGAAGTAAAGAGCCAGTGATAGAGCCTGCCCAGACGGAGGCACCAAAAGAAGCTACAGTCAAGGATACCTCTGGATAAGAAATGGAAGAGGCTCTGAAGATCATTCATAGAAGCGACCACAAAATTGTTAAACAACTGGGACATACCCCATCTAAAACCTTCATGCTATCTTTACTATTGTGTTCTAAAGTCCATGCGGAAACTTTAATGAAATTTTTGAAGACTGCTCATGTACCACAAGAGATTTCTGCCGATCAATTTGGAAGTTATGTTGCTAGCCTAACGACTCACAATGGATTAAGTTTCTCTGATGCTGACCTGACTCCGGAAGGGAAGAATCATAATAGGACTTTGTACGTCTCCATTGAATGCAGGAGCACTACATTAGATCATGTGTTGGTTGATATGGGCTCTTCTCTGAAAGTACCAAGTATTTCGAAAATTCCAAAAAAAAAATTCCTAAAATTTCCGATACACTCCCTAAATTTCTGATAAAACTCATGTTTTTGAAATTTAGTGATTATTCACAAAGGTATAATGGTAAAAGTATACTTGATGGGGATTCCATGTATAATTGTGAGAGTAGCATGTGAAATGAAAACAGATCCACTGCAGTCACTTTTTAGAAACAAGTGATAACGAGAAATCGTATCATATAATTACTACACTTTTTATCGATTTTCATAATACATTGAGTCGTTTAACTCCCGATTATTCCGAGTTTTTGTGTATTTTCACAGGTACAACATATGTCAACTCAAATCAGTGAAAAAGGACCACATGAAGGAAGCTAACCAAGAAACAGAAGAGAAAGAACCAAATCTGCAAAGTCTGCAGATTTTGTAGCTGTGACGACCATCACACCCTATGAAGACCGTAACGCTCCCACAACTAGAAGGACGCTCGTCACACATCATTGACGAGCGTAATGCGCTATTTAAGCGCATTACGACCGTCACCCCCTTGTGACGACCGTCACACGCTTAAAAGCAACGTTATGAATTAGTGGAGACGTGGGCAACGTTGAGGGCATATTCTTCTCCTATATTTCCTCCACTTCAATAACCATGCATTCGGGTCTTCCTCCACTCAAGCCTGTTCCAATATTTTCTCAACTGCAAATATTCTTCTATATATATGTGGTAGTTCAATGGATGATGGTCGAAGAATTTTATACAGAGCCAAATTTCTATTTTCCTGCATTATTCTATTTTCTTGCTTTTGAACCCTTTTTTACACCTACTGTAATTTTTATTTCCAGAATTAGTTTCTAGAGTGTTAATTCTTCATCTAAGAATTAACACAGTTATAGATTTCGATTAAATTGTAAGGAATTTGTAAGCATCCAAGATTACCACAACAACATTATTTCCAAGTTTTTTATGCAATTGATATTTATTTATTCTTGTGTTATGTCATTTATTTTTATGGATTATATTTTAAGTTGCATAGTTACTAAATATATTATGTCCGGCTAAATTGATTTGTACCGGTATGTGACTCCTAAGTACCGAAAGAATTTGGTGATAACTTGGCTAAAAACATTTATAAACAATTTCTCGTTTCCAATTTCTATGTTTAATTTAACTACCCTTGTCACAAGAGTGAGAGGATAATTAACACAATTTTGCCACGAGAGTGGGAAATTAATTAAGGCAAGAACATGCATGCGAGAGCTGGGGTTCGACCCAGATAGTGGTAACGAAACATTAATTTTTAAATACATGAGAGTGTTTTAACAAATTAATTAATCTCAAATTGTTTTCAAAAAGTGTTATTAAATTTAAAGTGCATCCACTAGGTTTAGTAGCATGACTTATTTCATGAACACGAGAGTGTATGTCTCAGGTTTTTAAACAATTCGTTTTTATCGAAATACTTTATATGCCAAGCGATTCACCGAATTCCCGAGGTCCGACTATCACATACCGGTATAGCTATTACTATTATTTTTAATTAAACTATTCCCCCCCTAAAACCAAATATTCATCGCTTAGTTAAACAATTGTAGCATTAGATCGTATGTGATTGATCCTCAGTCTCTGTGGGTTCGATAATCATTTAAAACTAGAACGACTAAACTGTATACTTGCAGTTAGTATCCCAATAGACTCATAAAGTCCCGATCAAGTTTTTGGCGCCGTTGCCGGGGACTGATTAGTCAATTAAGTACGATTCTTCTGTTGCGCGTTTAGACTAGGCAACAGAAACCCTTTTCGATTTGTATGCCAAGGACTCGCTCACAAGGCGAACCACTTGACAAATCGACAGACAAACCTGAACGCATCCTTTCCGTAAGACGTGCAGTCAGGGATTACTGTTTAAATCACGCTATTCCTTTACCCAAACCCGAAATCAAGATTGATTTCGAAACAGATTCTAATTCTTCCTCTGAAACTGAAACTAATCCAGTAGTAGACATGGCCGAAGAACAAAGGACCCGTCCACTGAAGGAGTACGCAACTCTATCACAACAAGAAACCCACAATAGCATTGCTGCTCCAGTAATAAATCGAAACGATTTTGAGTTGAAACCATCATTGATATCAGCTATCCAACAACGCCAATTCTCTGGAGATCCTTCCGAGGATCCAAATGAACATCTTACAAAATTCGTTCAGTTTGCCGACACAGTTATAGCAAATGGTGTTAGTAAAGATGCAATAAGATTACGTCTTTTCCCTTTCTCGCTAAGAGATAGAGCTTGGGCTTGGTTGCAATCCTTGCCGTCAAATTCTGTCACTACGTGGGAAGGACTTAAGATTGTATTTTTAGCATGATACTTTCCCCCAAGCAAGTCTACTGCACTAAGAGCCCAAATCAACGGATTTAGGCAGAAGGATACTGAATCACTATTCGATGCATGGGAACGCTACAAAGATATGATGCGAATGTGCCCACATCACGGAATAGAAAAATGGCTGATCATCCACACGTTTTATAATGGACTCTTGTACAACACAAGACTCTCTATAGATGCCGCCGCAGGTGGTACACTAATGGACAAGCCTTATGACGAAGCTAACCAACTCATTGAAAATATGGCTCAAAACCACTATCAGTGGGGAGGAGAAAGAACATCTGTGGAGAAAACTCAAACCAAAGGTGGGATGTACGAGATTAGTAGTCTAGATAAAGTTAATGCTAATGTAGATTCTCTTACCCAAAAGATAGAAAGCTTGACCTTACCTCCTGCAGCCACCGTGGGCACAGTTACCCCAAATTGCGAAGTTTGTGGAGTACCTGGTCATGTTGGGACCGAAAGTCAAATCTTAGCAGGAATATCAGTTGATCAGGTGAACTACGCTCAAGGTAATCCTTATGCTAATACCTATAATCCTGGTTGGAAGAACCATCCTAACTTCTCGTACAAGAGCAATAACGCTTTATATGCACCTGGCCAAGCACCTGTTGTACCTCCAGGTTATCAAAAGCCCGCTGTTAATGTTCCTAACATTCCTAAGAAATCTAACCTTGAAATCCTAATGGAAAATTTTATCGCTAATCAAGCTCAACAAAACAAAGAATTCCTCAATCAAAATGTTCACACCGGTGAACAATTGAAGCTATTAGCAAATAAGGTAGATACCCTAGCAACTCACAATAAAATGTTAGAAACCCAAATCTCCCAAGTAGCACAACACCAAGCTAGTTCTGCCGCACCTGCTGGTACGTTTCCTGGACAGCCACAACCCAATCCTAAAGGACATGCAAATGCTATCACATTACAAAGTGGGACAGAACTCGATGGATCGGTAGATCCTAGACTCCAAAACCCAACCATGTATCAGAAACCTGAAAAGGAAGTAGAGAAATCGGAAGATCAATCTGAGAATGTAGAGGAAGATGCGATGAGAACAGAGAGGTTTCAGAAAAACCTTACGTACCTCCACCGCCATATAAACCACCAATTTCATACCCTCAAAGGCTTGCAAAATCCAAAAACGAGGGGCAGTTCAAGAAATTTGTAGAACTTCTGAAACAATTAAACGTTATTGTTCTGTTTACAGAAGCTATAACCCAAATGTCGTCATACGCTAAATTCCTAAAAGAGATATTGTCTAATAAGAAAAAAATCGTTGAAAACGAAACCGTTATGCTAACCGCCGAATGTAGCGCCATAATTCAAAATAACATGCCTCCAAAGCTAAAAGATCCTGGTAGTTTCTCCATACCATGTGTAATTGGAAAATATGTCATAGACAAAGCTCTATGCGATTTAGGAGAAAGTGTTAGTCTAATGCCCTTATCTATTTGCGAGAAGCTCAAACTAGGTGACATGAGACCTACCAAGATGTCCCTATAACTAGCCGACAGATCAGTCAAATTCCCTGTTGGTATGCTAGAAAACATTCCTGTCCGAATAGGACAATTTTACATACCGACTGACTTTATAATAATGGACATCAAGGAAGATTCAAACATTCCCATAATATTAGGAAGACCATTTTTAGCCACTGCAGGAGCCATTATTGACGTTAAGAAAGGAAAGCTTACCTTTGAGGTAGGAGAAGAAAAAGTAGAATTCATTCTTTCCCAATTCTTCAAAGCCCCTGCTATAGATAACTCATGCTGTTTCCTAGATATTATTGATGAATGTGTCAAAGAACTAGAAAGCCAAGAAGACACCTATTCTGGGATGTTGAAAATTCCGACACCAACTATCTTCAAGGATGACGACTGGAAACAAGAACATCAAGATGCCAACCTAAGCGAATGTTTCGCCTTAACAACCGATTCTACCCCAACTGATAAGAAAACTGGTATAGAACTTAAAACGTTACCTGAAGATCTTGGGTATGAATTTTTAGATAAAGAGCTCGAACGACCAGTTATAGTCAATGCCAATTTAGGGAAGATCGAAACCGAAAAACTTCTTAATGTGTTAAGGAAGTATCCAACCGCTTTAGGGTATAATATATCAGATCTAAAAGGAATAAGCCCTTCTCTCTGTATGCACCGCATTATGCTGGAGGAGGACTATAAGACTTCTAGAGAACATCAAAGACGAATAAATCTTATCCTAAGTGAAGTCGTTAAGAAAGAAGTGCAGAAACTGCTAGAGGCAGGCATCATATACCCAATATCAGATAGCAACTGGGTCAGTCCAGTTCACGTAGTACCTAAGAAAAGAGGTGTTACGGTTATAACAAACACAAAAGGCGAATCGGTGGCACAACGTACCCAAACAGGATGGAGAATGTGTATTGATTACAGAAAACTAAACAAAGCTACGCGCAAGGACCATTTCCCATTACCATTCATTGATCAAATGCTCGAGCGTTTAGCCAAACATTCCCATTTCTGCTATCTTGACGGATACTCGGGATTCTTCCAAATTCCCATTCATCCTGATGATCAAGATAAAACCATGTTCACATGCCCCTATGGTACCTTTTCATACCGAAGAATGCCATTTGGACTATGTAACGCACCTGCAACCTTCCAACGATGCATGATGGTGATTTTCGCAGACTTTTTAGACGGAATTATGGAAGTATTCATGGATGATTTTTCTGTCTGTGGAGAAAGTTTTGATGGATGTTTATCAAACCTTGAACTAGTACTAAAATGCTGCGTCAATGTCAACCTAGTGCTCAATTGGGAAAAATGTCACTTCATGGTAAGACAAGGAATTGTGTTGGGTCATATTGTATCAAACAGAGGGATTGAAGTCGACAAAGCAAAAATCGAGGTTATCAAAAACCTTCAACCACCCAAAACAGTTAGAGAAATAAGAAGTTTCCTATGGCACGCTAGTACATCGAAAACTTGTGCAAACATACTTCAAGCTGGCTTCTTTTGGCCTACTTTATGGAAAGACGTCCACGTAGCAATTATGAACTGCGATAGATGTCAGCGCACAGGAAATATATCTAGACGCGAAGAAATGCTGCAAAAAGGGATTCTCGAAGTAGAAATTTTCGATGTGTGGGGAATTGATTTCATGGGACCGTTCCCCGCATCCTTTGGAAATAAGTATATATTGGTAGCTGTTGACTACGTATCAAAATGGATTGACGTAGTCGCTGCACCCACAAACGATACACGAGTAGTACTTAAACTATTCAAGCATGTTATCTTCCCACGATTCGGTGTACCAGGACTAGTAATCAGTGATGGCAGTTCCCATTTTATCTCTAGAATTTTTGAAAAACTACTTTCGAAATATGGCGTTAAACATCACATAGCCACACCATACCATCCCCAAACGAGTGGACAAGTGGAAGTGTCAAATAGGGAAATTAAACAAATCCTTGAGAAAACCGTAGCCACATCCAGAAAAGATTGGTCCTCCAAGCTAAATGATGCTCTTTGGGCATATAGGACAGCTTTTAAAACCCTTATCGGAACAACGTCATTTAAATTAGTTTATGGAAAATCTTGTCATTTGCCAGTAGAATTAGAACATAAAGCTTACTGGGCCATTAAAACCCTTAACTTAAATTACAAGATCGCTGGCGAGAAACGAATATTAGACATCCATGAATTAGAAGAATTGCGTTTAGACGCTTACGAAAATGCTAGAATCTATAAGGAGAGAAAAAAATGGCACGATAAGCGTATCTCGCGGAAAGAATTTAAGGAAGGAGACATCGTACTCCTATTCAACTCTAGACTGAAACTTTTCCCGGGAAAGTTACGTTCCAGATGGTCAGGACCATTCGAAATTAATAAAGTTTTCCCAAGTGGTGCGATAGAAATTAAAGGAAATTCTATCGAACCATTTATAGTCAATGGCCAGCACTTAAAGCACTATTTTAACGTCGGAAATCTAAACTATTCGGCTTATCTGCAGTTAAGTGAGCCACATATCCCGATACCTAACTGAATAGGTACTATCTGTCGAGCCATCGACATAAAACAAAGGCGCTTCATGGGAGGCAACCCATGTTTTCTTTTAATTATTTTTATTGTTTTACTATGTTTTTATTCTTCTTTTCTTTTTCTTAATCTTTAAAACTTTCATGTTGCATCTCTTACTCCTTTTTCTTTTATTTTTATTTTTCTTTTAAACTTTCTTTTTCTTTTTGATTTAACTTCGGCATTTTTAACCTGAAAATACTAACTTAGTTTTTCATACAATTATTAAACATTTTCAAGGGTAATTCTTTAGCTTTAATATTTAGCTCCATGGCACGAGTAAATTACATGAACATCACCTTGAGAAGTAGGCACCAGAGAAGACGCTTTTAGGATCTAGCTGAGCGTGAGATGTGTCCTACAATTTATGCTGATGACCATGCTATGACTGCTTTAGGCATTCGTGAGAGTGTCATGTATCTGCTACACCAAATAGGCTGGGACGTTGCTCCTATTCAGAGACGTTATTGTACCTGCAGAAAGTTGACCCTTGAGTTCCTGAGCACACTGAGCTACCTACTGAATCATGGGTTAGGTTTCAACCGCGGGTTGATCACTTTCAGACTGTTTGACATGGACTACCGCTATAACCTTAGGGAGTTTGCCAACCTGTTAGGATTCCCTTATGGCTCTGATGTTATTACCATGACCCAAGAAGACCTATTGCTTGATACTGACCTTGATTTCTTCTAGGGTAGAATTGCTGGAAACAACCATCCCGAGCCATCTGACCTTTACTCGAAGTCCATCCACAACCCGGCTATCAGGTACTTCCATAAGATCATTGCCCACACCCTTTTTGGTAAAGAGAAAAATGTTACATCAGTGTCACATGATGAGCTTTTCATCATGTACTGTGCTTCTCAGAGCCGTCCAGTAAACGGTGCCGCCTATATGCTAGCTAACATGGAACGTATTATACAAACACCAAATGCCCCAATCCTCTTAGGTAGTTTGGTCATTGTGATCTCTAATGCCATTGGAATCCGAAGGCCTATGTTAGGATCAGCACCGCATTATGGAATCAAGCCAATGAACATTGAATTTTGCTTCAACACTAGTTTTATAGGAAATCTTGGACCATATGAATTCGAGCTGCTAATTAATCATGAGACTGTCCACCAGTTTATGCTCCCGAACCCTATAACTAGTGTCCACAATAGAGCAAACTGGATTTTTGACCTCCACCATCCTCCTACACCGCCTTCATCTCCTTCCACTGTTGACATTTATGAAGTCCCTAATACCTCTCGAGATGCTGAAGATCCTGCAACACCACCGGGATACCACCAGTTTCCCGACTCATGGGAGCAACATGTAGTTTCTATTGAGTCCACCCAGGCTCCAGAGATACCACCACCGCCTCCACCTACTGTCACCATCAACTCTTTGCATGAAGAAATTACCGAAATGTGGAGTGAGCTTACATCTATACGTGTGGATTTCATCGCTTTTATGGATTTGGTGATAGACCAACTGGATTTTATGCACCAGTATATGTTCCCTACTCCTCGTGGCTAGAGATTGCAGTTGTTATAGCGATTTGTTCTTCTCTTTCATTTGTATATACAGTGAGGTCACTGTTTAGTTTAAGTGTGGGGGAAACTCTAGTTTGTTTTAGTATTTTATCATTTTTTATTATTATTATAAGTTATTATTTCCAAACAATTTTTACTCGTTAATAAAATTTCAATTATTTAAGTTTCAAATTCTACTGCCATTATTTCATTTCATACATGTTATTTTAATTTTTCAGTATATTTTTCATTTTTTATTAATTTACTGTTTATATTTTCTGCAAAAATTTGGTCATATGACGTGTGTTGGAAAAATTATTACTGCTTAATGTGCTAGAATTTTGAAATATAATGTTGGAAAATAAAAATGTCACGTTCTTTTCATTAATATAATGAAATTGAACGCGTGACGCTCGTAACACCCTCACGACGAGCATAACACGCGTTTCACCGTGTTACACCCGTCACACCCTCGTGACGACCGTCACGCGCGCCCTATATCAGAACCTGCTATTACAGAGTCGTTCCATCTTTCCTCTAAAACCTCCATTGCTGCGAAAAACGGTAACATACCCACTCCATTTTTCTCAACTTCCAACACTCTACCACTAAAAACTCCATCAACCCACTAATCAATCCACATTCCAAACCGATTCAATCCTCCTACACGCACTATGGCCAACAATCAACAAGTTCCCACTCTCACTTTCAGATCCGACGAACAAGGCGAAACTCAACGTGTCAAATTCTAGAAGTTCCAACGCCGCGGTCTCCAACCTACACGGTATGTTGATCTTGACTGTTTGAGGAATTTGGGACTACTTGACAGTGTCCGACAATTGTTGCAGAGTGTGAATTTATGGAACCTATGCTGCGAACCGCAACCCATTTATGAAACTCTAACCCTTGAGTTTCTGAGTTCCTTTGTATACATCACTCCCCCTGGTGCCACGAACCAACTGTCAGGACTGGCCAAATTTCGTATGTTTGGCATCGAGCATCAACTGCCCCAAACCGACATCGCACGCCTGTTAGGTTTCTGTTCTGACGAAGGTGTCCATCTCCGGGTGCCGGATAATTTCGGTAAGGAAGCTTTTAACTTATGGCACAGTATGACGAACATCCGTGCCGGATCCTACGACCACCTCAACGCCACACACATTCATAATCCGGCTATCCGCTATTTTCACCGCATACTCAGCAACACCATCTTCGCCCGTGACAGCAACCACAAGCTCAACTCCAAGGAGCTCTTCTTCATGCGTTGCGCATTCACCGGGCAAAATATCAACGCCGCCCCGTTTTTACTGGCTCATATTCACTCTATTTGTGCTAGAGGCGGAAAACCCTTCTATTTCGGAGGGCTGGTCACTTCTCTTGCCATAGCTCTGAATTATGGTGCTGCTCTCGCGGACATGCCTTTTATGGCACCGACTTTGCTGACTATGGACCACTGCAAGGCCGCACATCTCATTTACGAGCGGGAGGATGGCAGATTCCACCCTGTGATCAGAAACACTGTTTATCATAACATCACTTTGCCTTGCAGGGACCGAATCGATCCACAAAATAGAGCTAACTGGTTGTTCAATCCTGCAGCTTCCGAGGGGCGTGCTCCTACTCATGATGACCAACCTAATGCCCCTGCAGACGAAATGTAAGAAGAGCTGGACAGTGCTCCCCTGTCAACGACATTCCAGGACCTTCATCTGCACCACCTCCTATTAATCTTGAAGACATTTTCCACGCCATTCATATGGAAAATCAAATGAGGGCAGCGCTTGAAAGAAGACAACAGGAACAATATGAGTATTTATGCGCTCAAAACACTCAGATCTTGACTGGACAACGGAGCATGAATGAGAGGTTGGACGAGGCCCTGTCGGAACTCAACGCCTTAAGGCTGGACGTCAGCACCCTTGGTTACCAGGATACGGACACAGAAGCCACTCCTACCAGGCGCTCTCGCACCAGGAGTAGAGGACGTGGTCACCAGTAGTTTTCTTTATTTTCTAAGTAGTTTAATTTTTCTGTTTCATTTCCTTTCTGTTTGTTTTTGTAATTGTATTTCCATCTTCTATAAACAAGTAAATTTTTATGATATGTCTCAATTCAAATTCTTCGCTTTATTTAGCCATACCGAAAATTTTTATCTTCGCATTAGCCCGACATACCTATTTTAACGAAATCCAAGTTGAGGAAGCCGAAAATGAATCAACAAGATCGATACGGTTATGACACCATAGACTTCCTACTTACGCGATCCGTTTCAATAACCATTATATCGATATCTTGAGTTTTAGTTCTAAATTAACCCCTAGTAGTTTATACTAGCAGTCAGCACCGTCTTGACATAAACCACGTGGAGAATCGATGAATATAAGTGTTTGATGCATGATCATTGAAATATCCTTCTTATCTCGCTGCTAAAAGAAAAGAAATTTTGTGCACCAAAATATACGGTCACATATAAGAGCTGAGCAAATAATGAAGGAATCCATTGTTGGTTGGTTCAGAGGTATCTGGCTCTGGACTTGGTAGGGCGTGCTACGGCTCGATCCCCCACAACCTCCAATTTGGATAACATATGTAGGGTTGTCACATTCGTGTACCAGACCCCGTGCTAAAAGGATCAAAGTCACTAACCGGTTACTCCACTACGTGCGTGCTAAGACAAAGGGATTAATGTGATTGCGCCAGAACGAAACCGGGTGAAATAGATACGAGGAACTCTGGGTAGAATTATAACGGAACTGTTGGATAGTTCGTTTGAAATGGAAGCCTACGACTAAGCTTATTGCTTGTATCATCAGCGTATCGTTAGTGTTTCACTCAAGTATCGGACGAACTGACGAGGATTTCCCGAAATTGCTTTAAAAATCGAAGGTATGTCATGTATATGCGCTTGACAAAACTTGTCCGATCTTTCGAATGACTATTTGCTTAAGGACAAGCAAAGGTTTAAGTATGGGGGAATTTGATAACGAGAAATCGTATCATATAATTACTACACTTTTATCGATTTTCATAATACATTGAGTCGTTTAACTCCCGATTATTCCGAGTTTTTGTGTCTTTTCACAGGTACAACATGTGTCAACTCAAATCAGTGAAAAAGGACCACATGAAGGAAGTTAACCAAGAAACAGAAGAGAAAGAACCAAATCTGCAAAGTCTGCAGATTTTGTAGCTGTGACGACCGTCACACCCTATGACGACCGTAATGCTCCCACAACTAGAAGGATGCTCGTCACACATCATTGACGAGCGTAATGCGCTATTTAAGCGCATTACGACCGTCACCCCCTTGTGACGACCGTCACACGCTTAAAAGCAACGTTATGAATTAGTGGAGATGTGGGCAACGTTGACGGCAGATTTTTCTCCTATATTTCCTCCACTTCGGTAACCATGCATCCGGGTCTTCCTCCACGCAAGCCTGTTCCAATATTTTCTCAATTGCAAATCTTCTTCTATATATATGTGGTAGTTCAATGGATGATGGTCAAAGAATTTTATACAGAGCCAAATTTCTATTTTCCTGCATTATTCTATTTTCTTGCTTTTGAACCCTTTTTTACACCTACTGTAATTTTTATTTCCAGAATTAGTTTCTAGAGTGTTAATTCTTCATCTAAGAATTAACACAGTTATAGATTTCGATTAAATTGCAAGGAATTTGTAAGCATCCAAGATTACCACAGCAACATTATTTCCAGGTTTTTTATGCAATTGATATTTATTTATTCTTGTGTTATGTCATTTATTTTTATGGATTATATTTTAAGTTGCATAGTTACTAAATATATTATGTCCGACTAAATTGATTTATACCGGTATGTGACTCCTAAGTACCGAAAGAATTTGGTGATAACTTGGCTAAAAACATTTATAAACAATTTTTGGTTTCCAATTTCTATGTTTAATTTAACTACCCTTGTCACGAGAGTGAGACGATAATTAACATGATTTTGCCACGAGAGTGGGAAATTAATTAAGGCAAGAACATGCATGCGAGAGCTGGGGTTCGACCCAGATAGTGGTAACGAAACATTAATTTTTAAATACATGAGAGTGTTTTAACAAATTAATTAAACTCAAATTGTTTTCAAAAAGCGTTATTAAATTTAAAGTGCATCCACTAGGTTTAGTAGCATGACTTATTTCATGAACACGAGAGTGTATGTCTCAGGTTTTTAAACAATTCGTTTTTACCGAAATACTTTATATGCAAAGCGATTCACCGAATTCCCGAGGTCCGACTATCACATACCGATATAGATATTACTATTATTTTTAATTAAACTATTCCCCCCCTAAAACCAAATATTCATCGCTTAGTTAAACAATTGTAGAATTAGATCGTATGCGATTGATCCTCGGTCTCTGTGGGTTCGATAATCATTTAAAACTAGAACGACTAAATTGTATACTTGCAGTTAGTATCCCAATAGACTCATAAAGTCCCGATCAAGTCCCACTTTACTCCAATAGCTTCTTTGTCATTTGGCTTTTTAACTAACTGCCATGTTTTGTTTTTCTCAATGGCATTTATTTCTTCTTGCATCGCATTCCTCCAAGCATCTTCTTTGATTGCTTCATCAAAATTTTATGGTTCCACAACACAATAGTTGCATCTTGCATAAATATCACTCAAGTCCTTCAATTTTATTGGAGTTGAGCTGGGAGATAATGAACTTGAAATTTGTGAACTTGGAGAGGATGAGGAACTTGGTGTACATGGAGCTGGTTGCTCATTATCAACTGTTGGGTTTTGTTGTTGTAATATGATTGCAGGGACTGTTTTCTCCTTCCTTTTGTCTTCTTCCCAATTCCAAGAAGCGTTCGCATCAAATACAACATTCCGGCTAATGATCACCTTGTTTGTCTTCAAGTTGTAAAGTCTATAACCCTTTGACATGGAACTATAGCCAATAAAGACACGTCTTTCACTTGTTTCTTCTAGCTTTTTCCTCTTTTGTTTAGGAATTTGAGCATAGCAAACACACCCAAAAAATTTAAGATGGTTCACCGACGATGTTCTTCCACTCCAGGCTTCAAATGGAGTCTTTTTCCACACGGTCTTTGTTGGACACCTGTTCATCAAATACACAGCAGTGTTAACGGCCTCGGGCCAAAAGGTTTTAGGCAAACCTTTCTCCAGTAGCATAGACTTCGCCATCTCCATCACGGTTTGGTTCTTTCTTTCAGATACACCATTTTGCTGAGGTGTATATCCAACAATGAGTTGTCTTTCAACACCTTCATCTTCACAAAATTTATGAAATTCATTTGAGGTGTACTCCTTCCCTCGATCACTTCCCAACATCTTTATAAATCCGCCACTTTGTTTTTCGATTAATGCTTTAAATTTCTTAAAGATTACAAACGCTTCAGATTTTTGTCTCATGAAATATACCCAAGTCATGCGGGTAAAGTCGTTAATAAACAAGATAAAGTACCTATTTTTGCCATGAGACAAAGTATTCATAGGGCCACACACATCTGTATGTACAAGTTCCAACACTTATTTAGCTCTCCATGCACCTTCCTTTGGAAATGGTTGCCGGTGGTGTTTGCCAAGCACACAACCTTCGCACACACCAGATTTTTCTTCGATTCTTGGCAGCCCATACACCATCTTCTTTTGATAGAGTAACTTGAGGCTTTCGTAATTCAAATGCCCAAGTCTCCTGTGCCATAAACACGAGTTGTTCTCTTCTCTGGCCATCATGCTTACATTTTTCTCATAGTTAAAAGATAGTGGAAAGCTCTTGTTGCTAGTCATCTTCACAACGGCAACACTTCTTCTTTCTGAGTCAAAAATTCTGCACTCGTTATTCTCAAAGTTTAGAGAATAGTCGTGCTCCAAAAGTTGTCCAATGCTAAGCAAATTTTCGTCTAATTCCGGTACATAGAGCGTGTCATGTATGACTTTGCTTCCTTGCTTTGTGGTGACTTCAATGCTTCCTTTCCCTTTCACTACGACATGTTCTCCATTGCCCAATTTAAATTTTAAGCCAAATGAAGAATCAATGTTTATAAATGCTTCCTTATGTCCGGTCATATGGTTGCTGCAGCCGCTGTCCAAATACCATACATTTTACCTTCTTCATGCAATGCTTTTTTACAAGCAAAAAATAAATTTCCTTCATCAGATTCTCCTTATGCGTACGAAGCATGTTGTTGATTTGCAAGACGACAATCCTTTTGAAGGTGCCCGAATCTCTTGCAATTGTGGCATTGCGGTTTACCTTTGTTCCAACAATCCTTCTCGTCATGAGTACCGCTGTTACAAATTTTGCACCATTTGTTTAATGCTCCATTCCATCTTCCGCCATTTGCGCTTCTTCCAGATCTGCCACGTGAGTTTCGACCTCTGCCTCTGCCTCTTCCAAATCCGTCACCTCTAGAAGACTCACCTCTAGTTTGTATTTGGGGCTTATTTTCACCATTGTTGGGCTGAATGTTGAGTTTAGATTGAAAGGTACTCTCGATTGATTTTTCAGAATTTCGTAACATCCTTTGCTCGTAGGATCTCAAAGACCCCATCAACCCTTGAACAGTCAAGGTTGATAGATCCTTGGTTTCTTCTATTACCCCCATCATTGGGTCAAATCTTGCTGTCAAACTTATCAGAATTTTGTCAACAATTTTGCGATCTTCTATCGTATCACCATGTGACTTCATCTGATTCACCAACTCAGAGAGTCTGTTGAAGTATTCGTTAAGGCTCTCGTTCTCCTTCATCCTTTCATTTTCATAATCTCGCTTAAGAGATTGAAGCTTCACCGTTCGCACCTTTGAGTCTCCTTCGAACTCTTGTTGTAGGATACTCCAGGCTTCTTTCGATGTTTTAACTCTCATAATCCTTGGGAAGATGGATAGAGAGACCCCTCTTTGAATCATCCCGAGAACTCCAGCATCTGTGATCTTCTTCTTCTTCAATTCTTCAAGTTGTTGGCTTGATTCTTCAGCCTTTTCTTTTGATTTTTCAGTCTCTGTCACCGCTAGTTCTTCATAGCTGTTTTTGACATACTCTAGAACATCCAAAGATGTGAATAGAGTCTCCAATTTAACAGTCCAAAAATCATAGTTCTCTCCTTCAAATAGAGAAACTTTGACATCGCTGTAAGTTACGAAAGGGTTGTTTGTGGAAGCCATAACTGTTGTTATTTTTGCTGCAGCTGCAAGGATCTGCAGCTCTGATACCACTATGTTAGCGGTATTCTAGAGGTGGTATGTGAAAAATTATAGTGTTGCAGGATTCTGCAGAGAAAACTATTTTTCGTCATTTTTTGTATTATACTTCTGTTGGTGGATGACCATTGAAAAACTCTGCTTTTTTTTTAATTCACCAAACAGTTCTTACTTTTAATCTTAGCATTACAAAGCCTTTATATAGGCTTGAATGAAACTGATAAAGAATACAAATAGATTGCTAATCAAGATGAAGCCTCTTTGGTTCTCTCAATTTTAATGATACAACTCTACCATAAATCTAAATAAAGACAATCATTATAATGTGATGGTTACAATTCTCTCGTAATGCTTCCTAAAGATAGTGGTACTTACAACACATTAATTTTAACAAACACACTAAATTTTACATAAAGGTAGGACATGCATGGGGGAATGCTTAGAAATGCATATTGAAATTTAATTGAGCTATAAAATTGAGCTATATAGAAATGCATATCCAAATTGCTCAATAAATTATTAACAAAATTTGTTGAAGTTGTTCTGCAGCTACATCAAATTCTTCTGCACAACTTTGTAAAATTTTCAAGAACTGTCACATTCATATCAAACAATCATCTACCGTTAACAACTTGAACAAACTCTAGACCTAAAGCAAGAATTCTCAACAACAAGATTTCACAAGCTGGAAATTCAAAGAAATTTGACAATCACATGAGTGATACCAATGGAGAAGACATTGAAACAGAAGACACGCAAAACATGATTATGTGCTGCAAGAAAACAAATTATTTTGAAGCAGTTTCAATTAATAACATTTAGGATTCAGAACAAGTTAATGTAATGAAAAGCTCAAATTCTTGAATAGTAGATGCAAGAAGAAAATTAATAGCAAAATAAATTAGAATCACATATCACCAAAATAAATACTGATTATAATTAGATTCCGAAATTACAATGACACGCTTCAATTACATCGCTAAAGCTAATAAAATGAACAAAGAAAAGCTTATTCATCAACCACCGAAACCGTACAAGGTTCTTCCTTGTCTCTTCAAGGCATAAACAACATCCATGGCGGTAACAGTCTTCCTCCTAGCGTGCTCAGTATACGTAACAGCATCGCGAATCACATTCTCCAAGAAGATCTTGAGAACTCCTCTGGTTTCTTCATAGATCAAACCACTGATCCTCTTCACACCACCTCTTCTTGCCAATCTACGAATAGCTGGCTTTGTGATACCTTGGATGTTGTCGCGGAGAACCTTCCTATGCCTCTTTGCACCTCCCTTTCCCAGTCCCTTACCACCCTTTCCACGCCCTGACATTTTCAAGAGAAATTTTGAGAAATTGAGAGATTAGGGTTTAGATTTGGATTTGAATTTCAGTGGGAAATGAGATTGCGGAACGGAGTATATGTATCGGAGGAGATTGAGTTTTGTGCTTTGATATTCGTCGTTGGATTCAATTTAATCAATGCTCTTCATTTGCGATCCGTGCGTTATGCGCAAAATAATATTGAATGTTGATAACTAAAATTTAACGGTGAGATCTTACTTTTGTTTTGCTTGTGCGGATCAACACTCCTTTGTGATATCGTTGTGTTATTGGTGGATGCTGTATCTCTAAACATTTAGTCAAATATAAATTAAAGTTTCAATAAAAAGGGAAAATAATATATTTGAAATAAAAAATAGGCTACATCAAAATTTTATTTTATCTTTATATTATTGTTATGTTATAGATTATGATCGTAAATATTTTTCGTCAATCCATTTTTTATTTCAAAAATTAAATCATTTTTTTAATATTGATAGTCATTTGATGATTGCAAACATATACAATTGATCCTAACAAATGCTTCTTATTTTTTAAATGTTAAAAGAGAAAAGGTCAATATTATGTAGACTAAATATCTATACTAGTATATTTAGAGTGGGTGAGATAGCTCAATTGATAATTAATAATTATATATATTTTTTAAATATAAATAAGTTGTTGATATTTATAAATCAATATATATATATATATATATATATATATATATATATATATATATATATATATATATATATATATATATATATATATATATATAACAAGTATTGAAAAAAATATATAAATAATTATGTTTTGAGAAAAATTACGCAAATAATCATGTTTCAGAAAACCCTACAATGGAGGAGCCAAGTGAGATGACGCATGCACCTAAAATTAAGGAGGAAGCGCCAAGTGAGTTGGCGCCTAGATGCAACAGTTTATCCTAAGCCATCTCAGATGGCGCCTAGGTGCAATTGAAGTGTACTTTTTTTGCTTTCTATTTTAAATACGAGACAATAGGTAAACGATATAGTTTCACGAAACTTCAACTTTTCATTAACAAAAAAAGATTACATAATGAAAAAAACTCATACCTATTAATTAGTGGTCCCTCAGAACTCAATAACGACTCGTGGTTCCGCATCCGCGTCCTCGCCTATCTCGTGGTGGGTTTCGTCGATTTTCCTGTTGTGGATGGATCGATGGCCCAGTAAAGTCAATGCATTCATGATCCATGAAATCAGTCAGATCACCATATCAGGAAGATCCACTTTAGTACAGTCGGTTACCCATACCCTTAAAGTTTGGTCGTCTTGGTGAGGGGTGGGATTCCATGGTGTTGGCTGAAGATTTTAATACTGTGATTCGAAATGAAATCACTATGGTTGAGCTTTGTTTGAATAAAGCAAATTTGATGATTTGGAATGGAAGAGAATGTTTGTTTCGAATGGAAATATTAGAGTTCAAGGTTTCGAATGATAAGTTGTGGAGTGTGAGTCTAAAGCCTTGTTCGAAATAATCATAAGAGTATATTTGTGAAGGTCATTTTTGGAAATAACCTATGAACAAACTCGAAACGAAAAGTTCCAAAACATTTGAAATTCAAACGTGAGCGGGATATTGGAAATTCAAATACATAAGCATAAGAGTGTTCGAAGACGCATGGAGGCTAGAGGGAAGCAATGCTCTGCATGCTTCGAACGTGGCAGATTCTGAAAGCAAGATCGTTATGGTCGAATAGTATAAATAGAAGTCTTATTGTTAGGATTTAGGGTGTCATATCTGTTGTACAAATTCAATAAACATTCAAAATACCGCATGGATAGGGAAACGAATGCTCGAAAGATGTACGTATGATAACACCAGCATTTACAATTCAATGAAAACTCTTTACATTTTCCAATTTTATCTTTCACTTCTGTTTCATTTGTGTTTCAAGCAATTTTATGTTTATGCCTTTACATTAAAGCCTTTGTACTCGAAGTCATTTATTCCTTTATGCATTTAAATACTTTTCTTATGGTCGAAACCTCTAAACATTTAGTAACTTTTACATCCACCCATTTAATCCTGCCATTTATCCAATTTCAAGTCTTTAAACTTTTCTCGTGAATATTCCTAATACCATATAGAAGTTATCCTTCGAACCATTCAGTATAGTAATCGAAGCGGATTGGATATCTTTGGAACAACTCTAATTCGAAATCCTAAATACAAATGTCAGTTTTACAATTAGACTTAGCCAAATAACTATGTTCCATAAGATCAATCTAGTCGATCCTGTAAGTTACCAGAGAGATTGAATAACAGTAATTAAGTTTATTTGATAGTTTGGAAGACTAGCGGTTGTTCACCAGAAATCACTGTGAACAAATTGGCACACCCGGTGGGACCCGTTGTTAAGAAAGTTGAAAGTAAAGATTTTTTAGGATATAATCTTGTTGCGTAAGTTCTTTTCTGGATATCGATTTCGCTGTTATATGAACCTTAGAAGTGGTAGAACAACTAATAGTAACCAACCCTTACCCAGAAGAAAACATAGTAGTAGGATGTCTAATCCAGGAAATCAACAAGGGGAACAAAATGCCTCACATGGAATAGGCACCAACACGTCTGTTTCGACAGGGACGTCTAACGCGATCCCTACGAACGCACAGTCTGTTGCATCTTCTACCAGTAGTGTGGCCACAAATGGAGCAAGTGGCATGATAACCAACGGTTCGACCCTAGGAAATACAGGGACCACTGGTTATCTTGCGGGATTTGTCCCACCATCAGGGACACAAACCCATTTCGCCACCCCACTAACTAGACCACCCGGTTTCGATGGCAACAGACACAGAAATCCCTCTTATGGGATGCCAACATCTTTTATGGCAGGTTTACACAATTCCACATCAAATTCGTCACCACAATTTGGATCCGGATCTGGGGCCAACCAATTTATGACAAATACCCAAGGTTCAGTGGGTCACAATACATTGCCTATCTTAACCACCGAAAATCAGATGGCCTTTAGACAATTAATGGATGATAGTAATCATAATATGATAGGAGTGTTAGCGCAGACTATGCAAGAAATCTTTGCCCTAATAGTACAAAATGTAACTGTAACCAACAGAGAAAACGCGGACAACATGAGTCGAATAGCAGATTTTTTCGCTCCGCCAGAAAGGCGTAGGCAGAATCAGGCGGGGGTTCGAGCGAACATACCCATCATAGAACAAATTGCTGATGACCCACCCTATAGACCAGCCAGAGAGGGGGTTAACTTGGGGGCAAGGGCACAAAGGTTAGAAGCCCCAGTGATTCGAGAACTACAAAGGGGAGTTATAGAACCAGGGGCAAGGGTCGAAAGGTTAGAGGTCCCAGAGTTTTGAGAAGAACAACCTAGAGGAGTTGTCATGGTGGGTCGACACCAAGATGCTGATGAAGTCGTTCATAGAATTCGAAATGACAACATCTTGCCAGAAAATAATTTAACCACCATGATAGAAAGGATTATGGCTCAAAACAGTCTCAGTACAGGTATTAGAAGGCCAAACTATTCCTCTCCCATAATAGATTATGTGATGCATACTGATTTACCAAGGGGATATAAAGTCCCTAAATTTACAAAGTTCGCTGGAGACACCAATGAGTCAACAGTCGAACACATAGCCAGGTATCTAACCGAAGCAGGAGATATAGCAAATAATGAAGACCTTAGGATTAAATATTTCCCAAGTTCCCTAATTAAGAACGCTTTCACATGGTTCACCACTTTGCCTCCTGGGTCCAGAGATACTTGGACTCTTTTGGAGAGGTTATTTCATGAACAATTCTACATGGGACAATCTAAAATAAGCCTGAAAGAGTTAGCCAGTGTCAAGAGGAAGTTTACTGAACCCATAGATGATTATCTGAATAGGTTCAAACTCTTGAAGTCTAGATGTTTCACAGTAGTTCCTGAACATGAGTTAGTCGAAATGGCTGCTAGTGGCCTAGACTACTCCATTTGAAAGAAATTAGATACACAACACTTGAGGGATATGGCCCAACTAGCAGACAGTCGACAAGTCGAAAGACTAAAAGCCGAGAAGGCTAGGGTTTTTAAAAATAACAAGAAAGAAAGGGTCTCTTATGTCAGAACTGAGGAAGCAGAAGATTACCCTGAATTCGAAGAGGTCGAAATTGATCTCGCTGAATTGAAACAGGCTCCCCCTTATTCCTGTGAATTACTAGTTCCCACAAAAGGGAAAGAAATTATTGAAAATGAGAAAAGTGACAAGTTCCCAAAGAAGGTTTATACCTTCGACGTAACGAAATGTTATGAAATTTTTGATTTGCTTGTCAAAGATGGCCAACTAATAGTGCCATCAAATGTCAAATTACCACCTTTAGATCAAAGAAAGAAAAGAAGATTTTGTAAGTATCACAGTTTCTTAGGCCACAAAACCTCACAATGTTTTCTTTTCAGGGATCTGATTCAGAATGCAATCAAGGATGGTAGACTAATGTTGTACCACAAAATTTTCCCTCCCATATTTCATCAAAGTTTGTCAAGAATCATCTTCAAATGGTTCAAGACTTCTCAAGGGTGGCACAGTCCAACTGTCTTCTAAGCCAGTCAAATTTAGGGTTTTGGTTCCTTCAATGAATTTGCGGTTTTCAGTGGTCCAATCAAGTCCCATAGGCCCATATACATTGCCAAGCATCTACATGTCAAGTCTCAAGTCTCGCAGCATCAAATTGCACAGTCAAAAGGCCCATTTGCTTCACAATCAACTGTAGGGGTAAAATGGTCATTTGGCAGTAAAAAGTCAAAAAAATTTGGTCAACATCTTATTTTGAAGCCACAATCATCATTTGATCAAATATTGATCATGATTCCTCAAGCATGGCTCAAAATCATCAAGATGCAAAAGTTACTATTTTTGGACAGCTGAAAAGTCAACTGTAACTTGACCAAGGCATAACTTTTTCATGGTTCATCAGAAAAATCTCATCCAATTCTCATTTTTAAGGGGATGACATTTCCTACAACTCATATTCACATTCAAAGTCCAAGAAATTCTCTCACAAAAAGTTATCAATTTCTACATTATAGGTCAATTTCAAAAGTCAGCAAAAAGGCATTTTAAGTCAAAGACCATAACTTGAGATTGGTAAATCCAAATTACATGGGACCAAAGGAATTGGTTAGAGGACTTCAAGACCTTTCCAAAATGTCCAAGAACATGTTCATAGCTTCAAAATTGAGCAAGATATGCATTAGAGAAGTTGGGAAATTTTTGTGAATTTGCAAAAGTCAACTTTGCTCAAAACACATCATTTTTGCTAATGGGCCTCAAATTCCTTCTTGAAACTTTGCCCAAGGCTTATGAACGACTCATTGAGATTAAATTGAGTTATTTTATTATTTTTATTAATTAATTGGATTTTTAATTGATTATTAATTCATTTAATTCATTTAATTGTAGGAAAATACCAAGATATGTTTTTTCAAATATTTTGTGAAGCAAATAAACTCAGGGCAAGCTGGCAAATTCGTGCATCAATCAAAGAGACAAAAATCTCCATGTTTGGCAAGTTTTGGCAATCAAAAAGATTGAAAATTATTTGATTTTCAATCAAATATTGAAATCATAATGCCATGGATCCTTGACCAAGATTGAACCCTAATTCCATTCCAATACATATACTGAAGCTAAACCTAATTGCATACACGTGAGAACTGCTGCACAAACACAATAAGCATATTGAAAAAATATCAAAAAACTCAAAAACTATTCTCAACATTCCAGCACGATTCAAAGCCTTTGATTATTTCCAATACATTGCTGGAGGTGTAAGGAACCTATTACAATCAAATTCGCGTGCCAAAGCTCAAGAAATCGCCTCCAACAGATTCACGGTTTAGCTTTCTTTTTCATAATCGAAATTCATTATTCATGCATTATTAACAAGATTTTTTGTGTGCTTTGCATTGCTAGAACCTTTCTGAAGCTAATGGTACAGGTGAATTGCATTATGATGCCCAGAATCTCAAACCACCATTGATGAAATTTAGGTTTTCGAAGCTCTCAAATTGGGGCTTTACAGCCCAAGAAAAATTAAGACCTCTCATGCATATGGTTGTGATCCTTGCAACCAGACGAATCCAAAGGACATATCGCGCCCTATTTATATAGCCTAGGGAGCTAGTCGCTATTATTGGTCGTTTCACTTTGTGGGGTTTAAAAACCCCCGCTATCTGTTTTGTTTTGTTGCAGGCAAACGAGAGAGACGAAGACGTGGTGACATGCTACTGGTTCATTCAAAAAGCGCGCGCATGGTTTCATAATTTCCAGCATATATTGTTATTCTATATAATATATTCATTGCCTATTATTATAACAAACGCAAGCAGATGGTGGAGTGGTTAGGCGCGCTGGCTGTGCATCATTGGGACCTGGGTTCGATTCCCAGGTCCCCCCAAACGTTTCTTTCTATTTTTTCTAATACGTTCACGTGCATGCTCTTCCATGTGTTCCACCATAAACCTCACAAATCAGGGCGCCAAGTGTCTCAAAAGACAGATCCAAAGGCCAAAGGATGATCCTCACCCTGATCCTCAGTCAACGCTGGTGCAGTTGATTGCAAAAGTCAAACAGGCTTGATTCTTAATGGGCCAGAAATTTCTAAACAAAACCTCCATTCTTGGGTCAACACCCCCCTGGTTAATTGCTTTTCTTTTTATTTTCTTTTAACTAACTATTTTTTATTATTAATATTATTTATTTAACTAACATAATTAATATTAATTTTCATAATAAACTCAGAATTAAATATTTATAATATTTTTATTATGTAGTAATTTCATTATTAATTTATTTTGTAAATAAAATACTAACAAATTAATTAGTTTAATTAATTAATTTTAATCTTTTTTTACAATAAATAAAATAGGTTAGAATTAGGGTTTTTTTTCTTGACTTTTAATTTCTTTTCTTTTTATTTTCATCAAAACATAAAAAACACAAAAAACACTTTTTTCTTTCTTTCTTTAATTAATTAGCTAATTAGTTTAGGGTTAATATTTGATTAATTGCAAAAAAAGGACAAACTACTTTCTTTATTTCTCAAAAGGGTCAAAACCCTAAGGACGTCCTGATTCGATTCTTTTACACGCATTATCTTATTTTTGATTATATTTGATGTAACTGTTTCCGAGGATGTAATAGTTAATTAGGATTTTATTGCTTTCTTTACTTTCCGCATTTATTTTCCAAACGGGTTTTTCTTTTTGGAGATGTATGGACCCGCGCCTTGTAATAGCGTAGCTTTACCTTTCCGCACTTTATTTTTCGCACTCTTAACTGTTAATATGCATGCAAGACTTGGATGAAAATTAAAAACAACTCGTAGATCACCATGATACATGTACAAGATAATATAACATGAAAACAACACACAAGCACATGCCACTCCTAGGGTACGCCTCACTGGTTGCCTCGAACGTGGTCGTCAAGTATAGTGTGTTTTAGAGGTCGCCCTCCTGTCTAAAGATCCAGTTGCCTTGAAACGGTTTCCTCGGATAAAAAGGATATAGGACATTAGGGTTACCACTAAGGCGTCCTACCATTGCTTCGGTGACCACACATGTCCCTAATAATCGAATTGACCCGAACAACTCCAACGACGGTGCTACCTACTTCTCAATAGTGGGATAGTACTGTCTAAAGGACTCTTACACAGCCTAATTCCTTAGAGTAGGTAGATTTCTCCTGGGTACTTGCTCTCTCAAAACAAACAAAAACAACTTTTCGCACTCACACTTTCTAAAAGTTTTCAAACAAATTTTTCATACACTCTTGAGGACAGATACAAGAGTTACCTAGAAATTTTCCAAACGAAACTTTTTCAAAACCCACAAACACTTGAAAAGCAAACAATTTTTGAAAACATAAGAGCAAGTACCTAAGAGCCCGTGGATAACCACGGATAGAAAGGGTGCTAACACCTTCCCTTTCTATAAATCTACCTCCCGAACCAAGAGACATCTCAAAGAAGGAATTTTGTTGTGCTTTTGTCCTTTCCATGTTGGAGAACATAAAAGACGGTGGCGACTCTTGCTTACCGCGACATTTCGCGAAACCAGCATTAAAAAACAGTCAGTTCTATTTCCACCGATCACAGAACTGGCGACTCTGCTGGGGACATAATAAGTGAGGTGTACCTTAGGATTAGACCACTCTTGTTTTCAATTGCTTGCTTTGTTTGCTTTAATATTGTGGGCCTGTCTTGGAGTTTCATAGATCCTAACCCGGATCTGGGGGATACCTTTTAGAAGTAGCAACAAACTGTGAGGGAACTGTGCGGGGTATACCGACACGGTTGAAGCAGTTGCTACGTTGATATGGTACTTTGGTGAGTACCGGTAACCCTTGAGTCAAGTAAAGGAGAGTACGGGGCCTCCGCGTGGTGTCGTGAAGCATCAACTGACCTTAGAACCTTACTTGACCATCCTGGCCTCTTTAGGGGTAGTGAGATGACCGACTTTGGTGCAGTCCGAAGTTGGTAGATACTCGATACTACACTCATTGAGGGTTGTTTTCTTGGAATATTTTGGTCGCCAGTTAAGTGGCTAAATCAAAACAATGAACATAGAAAACAACCCAATGATATTGAGCTCCTTAGAACCCGATTACTTTTGATAGGATAGGTTTGATCCCACCAACTTCAAGAGGGTAGTACCTAAACTTCATGCTGGCCTAAACTCTAAGGGTTGTCTTGTGTGACTTGTGTGCCTTCAAACTTGACTACTTGCACATTCTTGTTACCTAACACATGAGTTTCTTGCAGGGTTTGTTTACAGCCCTTAATCTGGGCTCATAACAGGGTTTACTTATATCACTCCATGCATAGCATAACATCATACCATTGCATACATCCTACATAAGGACTAATCCATTTCAAAGATCTCAAGGGTTTGTGATGCAGGTCATGGTGAACCAACTGTCTAGCAAGGGGCAAAGGGGATTCATTTTCCTCTAGCCAAGGTCGATGACTTGAGTCAGGGGCTATGACCCACTCGATATGGTGAGCCTTGACTCTTGAAGAAGGACTCTCAACAACATGAAGTTCCTTCAATCAAGCTACCCGATTCTAACAATTTTCTTGTTTACCCCGCGAGATCCTTGAAAACATTGCATGCATACATACATATCATTGCATTACAGGTACCCTTTTGACATGTCACTTACCTTCTTCGCTGTTTATTTCAGCAATCATCATGAATCCCGAATCATCCAATGAACAAGCTATCAAGGCCCTCCAGGCCCAGAATGCCCAGTTCCAAGAAATGGTTATGAGCCTAGCCCAGGGTCAACAGGATTTGAAGACTCTGCTTCTGAAAGAGAAGAAGAAGAAGAAAAGGACTGTTTTGTTCAACCCTAGACGCAGATCTGGGAATGGATTACCGAATGAGGCTGAGCTGACTACTTCATTTGTGGGCAAAGACAGTTCCCAAGTGAGAAGGGTTCCTAGTCCCGTGGTCTCCGATAACGAGACGAATTTCAATGATGAACAGTTCCCTCCAGCTGAGGACAAGTACAAGCAGCTGGAAGACCGGTTAAGTGCTATGGAGATACAGAAAGTGCCCAGCCTGGACTTCGAAGATCTAGGTCTATCCTCTGGGGTGGTGATCCCTCACAAGTTCAAAGCACCTGCCTTTGCAAAGTACGACGGAGCTTCCTGTCCTAAGCTGCACCTCCGTTCATACGTAAGGAAGATCCAGCCCTATACGGTTGACAAGAACTTATGGATCCATTTCTTCCAGGATAGTCTTTCAGGGACTCAACTTGAGTGGTTCTATCAACTGGATGGAACCAGTATTCGTAACTGGGAGGATTTGGCTACTGCATTTTATAAGTAGTATCAGTACAATGCCGACCTCGCTCCCACGCGTACCCAACTGCAGGGTATGTCACTTGGGACGGGTGAAGGTTTTAAGGAGTACGTGCAGAAATGGAGAGACCTGGCTGGAAGGGTGCAGCCACCTTTGACTGATCGGGAGCTTGTTGACATGTTCTTGGGGACCCTGTCTGGTCTGTTCTTCAACCATCTGATTTGGAATTCTGCTGCTGGGTTTACAGATCTGATCCTAACTGGTGAGAGGATAGAAGCTGGTATCAAGTCTGGGAAGATACAAAAGGGTGACTCCTCGAACACTGAGAAGAAACCTTTCAAGAAAGAATCTAGTGATGTCAATGCGGTAGTTATTTCAAAACCGGCCAGTGCTCCTCAACATCGCAACCAACAAAGGGAAGAGAGACCTAAAAGGCAATTTACTCCCCTCGACATGACCTTATCCCAGATATTGCCACAGTTGCTGGAGACCAAGTTGGTAACTCTAAGGGACCCTCCTAAGAATCCCAACAGGACACCTTCAAGGTACAACCCCAACGCCCGCTGCGCTTATCATTCTGACAGCCTGGGGCATGCTACAGATGATTGTTGGACTCTGAGGAATAAGGTCCAGGATCTAATCGATGCAAAGGAGGTCCAGTTCGAAGCGCCCGAAGCTCCCAATGTGATCACTGCTCCCTTGCCAAAACATGGCTAGGATTGAAAAAAACTTTTGTTCATTCGAATGTTCAAGTTGTATTTTTCTTTGATTGTTCGAACATTTTATTCATGTCAAACGTTGTTATTTCATTAATGCATTACACATGTCTGTTTTGAAGTAATTATTTCGTATTCACTATGCTTAAAACTGCTTTCATATTTTTTTTTTGTGATGATCAAATCTCAATTAAAAAAAACTCTAAGCCTCTTGAGGGAGGATGACGAAAACGATACCATGATCCTTACAGTATGCTTTTGAACAGACCCCGCTGATGAGGTACAGGCATTGTTTCAATTCCTAAACACTGGAGTTATAAGGAAGATAATCCCTCGTCAACCCCTTTTGAGCCAAAGAAGTAGGAGTTTTTCTTTTCGAAAATTAAAACCCTTAATCATAACCTGGGGCAGGGTAGTTCTCTTAGTTGATCCAAGTGCCCAACGAATGGCATCAAAGGAGTCCTTTAAAAGCAAAAGACGGTGATGGTTCCGAATAATCATAAAGACAGGCAGTCATTGTCTCTCAAAATAAAAACCCAATAAGTCAAAACCTATGAAGGAGACTTACAAAACTGGGGCATCCCGCTGACTGTAATCACAAAAGAAACAGTTCAGGCAAAAAACAGGGATAACGAAATCAAAAAGAAAGAGGTCCTACAAACCCTCAACAAAAAGAAATGACTGCCTATTCAAAATAAATTGTCAATATCCGAACCATCATTGGAATATCAGGACAAAGACTCAAACAAGGTCTAACGCATGATCAGCTGAGTTTAGGTTTGAAGAACATCACGAAGAACGGGTGGGTACAAATAAAATTTGAGCCTTTATCCTTCGTTTCTTAAACCGTGAACCAAGCCACGCTACAACCCTTAAAAGTCCTAGCTGAAGCATGGGTTAGTTCGAAAGCATACTGTTACGAAAGGTATCCTGACTCCTTAAGGCTTGCGGTAAAATAACGAGTTGACATCACAGTTTACAAAAAAAAAAAAAAATCACTTGTTTTTATGAAAAAAATGCATTTTTCAAAAAACTTCAAGACAGACATAAGCTTTGCATTTTAATATAACATTGCTTGCATATGACTATTTGTTTGAACAGCATAGAAGTTCGCACGACGAATGTCTAATGAACAAAAGCACTTCCAACCAAGGGGCAGACATGATCATGGTCTGTCATCTGGGGCAGTTAAGTCAAGATTCAGAGAATCTCTCAAAGGCCAACCAGCTTGGGGAAAATCTCCATCTAGATCACTTGGGGCATTGGACGATCAAACGAAGATCTTCTGGTGGTATGGTAACACTGCACTACTGACAGTGACAACTTCCTGTATCCTAAGAGCACGGACATAGTCGAAAAAATACTACGCATAATCAAAGACCCGCTAGGTTGACACACCTAGGCAAAAATAAGGGCTTCCTGGCGAACCAAAAAGGTTCGGGCAAAAATAAGGGATGAAAATGAAAAAATCTGTACACCCGACAAATCGAAAACCTGAAAAGGCAACTTGGGCAAAAATGGGTATCCCGGTGGACTGAAAACCCGAAAGGGCGGTCCAGGCAAAAATTAGGGATCAAAGCGTACAACTATGTCCCGTCACTTGCCTACCAGAAGAAGATGTGTCAATCGGCAGTCATCAAGCACCTCCACAGGTATCTTCTCCCGCAGAAACTGGGGCAATAGAAATGGTCCAAACTGTATAAGTTGTTCTGTCCACAAGGTACAAGGTAGATTCGGCTGAGGAATGCACCCAAGATACCTCCACTCCCCGCAGAGTAAGACAAGAGTCAGCCATGCTCTCTCCTCAAGCAGAGTTAGCCTACCATCAGCCCTGAAAAGGCACAGTATCCCTAGCAAGTCAGCAATACTCTCCCCAACCAGAGTTAGGCTAGTGTCAGCCTTAAGGAAGTTGGGTATTCCCAGAAGATCTCAATATTCCCCAGCGGAGTATACAGATGTTCCTAAGCAAGCATCCCCGACATTCTTAATATAAGATTGTTCCCCGACGGAATACAAACATCCAGTGGAGCCATTCCTCCAGTACAGTCTGAAAAGTTTCCCCAGGAGAGTTGAATCATCCTCCCCAGTAGATTCTGGAAGCCTATCCCCAGTAGAGTCTGGAAGCTTATTCCCAGTAGAGTCTGGAAGCTGGTCCCCTGTAGAGTACAAATATCTCTCCCCGACCATGTTCAAAGGTTATTCCCCACCAGAGCTTATAACTGGGTTATCCTCAGCTAATTACAACGGAAAGATCGTCCTCGGCGAAGTTCTTCCTATCCCCCAGCGGAGTTCATCAAATTCCCCAACATAACTTATCAATGGAATCCCTAGCGGAGTTATCATCAAACCTCAGCGAAGCATCTCTCTTCCCACAGAGTAATTTCCCCGCAGAGTAATCTTCGCCAGGTTTATTCCCTAACAGAGTCATCTTCTCCTACCGGTTTATTCTTGCAAACATCTATGTTCATCCTCCCCAGCGGAAATGAAGAACTCTACTCTTCAACATCAGCCCAAGAGTCAAGCTCCCGACATTCGTCAAGGATTTATTTTCCCAAACGAAGATACAGCACACTGTCATACATCATGATACATGTATATACGCATCATATCATACAATCTCATTTATGTTGAGAACATCATTGCTTGATCCATATCATGCATTGCATATGACTGACCTTTACCTTTCAGGAAGGATACATTTAAATGATCAACTATGTCAAAGTAGACAAATACAGTCAAAAGAGACCAATCCAGTCAAAGAAGACAAATCTAGTCAAAAAAGACAAGTCCAGTTACATCCCAAAGGTTTTTCTGATGCTCATCCAGTCAAAGAAGACAAGTCCAGTTAAAATTAATTCCTACCGT
Source organism: Vicia faba (assembly GCA_948472305.1). Classification (NCBI taxonomy): domain Eukaryota; kingdom Viridiplantae; phylum Streptophyta; class Magnoliopsida; order Fabales; family Fabaceae; genus Vicia; species Vicia faba. Next base: position 316,961,642 of record OX451735.1, read on the forward strand.
CATTATAGACACCCGTCGTTATAGACACCCATCGTTATAGACACCCGTCGTTATAGACACCCGTCGTGATAGACACCCGTCGTCATAGACACCCGTCGTTATAGACACCCGTCGTTATAGACACCCGTCGTTGTAGACACCCGTCGTTATAGACACCCGTCGTTATAGACACCCGTCGTTATAGACACCCGTCGTTATAGACACCCGTCGTTATAGACACTCGTCGTTATAGACACCCGTCGTCATAGACACTCGTCGTTATAGACACCCGTCAATATAGACACTCGTCGTTATAGACACTCGTCGTTATAGACACTCGTCGTTATAGACACCCGTCGTTATAAACACCCGTCGTTATAGACACCCGTCAATATAGACACCCGTCGTTATAGACACCCGTCGTTATAGATACCCGTCGTTATAGACACCTGTCAATATAGACACCCGCCGTTATAGACGTTCGTCATTGAAGACAACCCGTCGTTGAAGACAACATGTCCATAAAGACCACCTGTCTATGAAGACAACCCGTTAAAAGAGATGACTCGTCTAAGAAGACAAAACCTCCCTCGGTTCAGTTAAATCAATCCCTAAAGATTTTTCTGAGATAATCTGTCAGTAGAGACAACCCATCCACCTTTTGAAATTCCAGATTCGATACATGTATCTATCCAGGGCATATCTGTGAGCGATTGATTGTAGATTCGATACCTGTATCTAGCCAGGGCATATCTGCATGAAGAGTTTGAAGATCAACCCCTGTAACAGGCCAGGTAATTATCTTTCTTTCTCAGGTATGCAAGTTCTCGCTAAGGAATCTCTTACGCGATCGACGCACACTTCCAAATGGAATCTATAAGCCCATTCTTAACAAGGTTCTGTCACATCTCCAAATGGCATCTGTAAGCCCATTCCCGCTATCACACTACTGATACTCTACTATGCGAGTGCAAATTTCTGGGCACTCTAGTGTTCAATCATCTTCCACCTTCGGATTACGAAAGGCACGCAAGCCAATCTACATCCTCAGGTTTAAGAAGATTGAACAGGGGCAACTGTTGTACCCCAAAATTTTCCCTCCCATATTTCTTCAAAGTTTGTCAAGAATCATCTTCAAATGGTTCAAGACTTCTCAAGGGTGGCACAGTCCAACTGTCTTCTAAGCCAGTCAAATTTAGGGTTTTGGTTCCTTCAATGAATTTGAGGTTTTCAGTGGTCCAATCAAGTCCCATAGGCCCATATACATTGCCAAGCATCTACATGTCAAGTCTCAAGTCTCACAGCATCAAATTGCACAGTCAAAAGGCCCATTTGCTTCACATGCAACTGTAGGGGTAAAATGGTCATTTGGCAGTCAAAAGTCAAAAATTTTGGTCAACATCTTATTTTGAAGCCACAATCATCATTTGATCAAATCTTGATCATGATTCCTCAAGCATGGCTCAAAAATCATAAAGATGCAAAAGTTACTATTTTTGGACAGCTGGAAAGTCAACTGTAACTTGACCAAGGCATAACGTTTTCATGGTTCATCAAAAAAATCCCATCCAATGCTCATTTTGAAGGGGATGACATTTCCTGCAACTCATCTTCACATTCCAAGTCCAAGAAATGCTCTCACAAAAAGTTATCAATTTCTACATTATAGGTCAATTTTAAAAGTCAACAAAAAGGCATTTTAAGTCAAAGACCATAACTTGAGATTGGTAAATCCAAATGACATGGGACCAAAGGCATTGGTTAGAGGACTTCAATACCTTTCCAAAATGTCCAAGAACATGTTCATAGCTTCAAAATTGAGCAAGATATGCATTGGAGAAGTTGGGAAATTTTTGTGAATTTGCAAAAGTCAACTTTGCTCAAAACACATCATTTTTGCTAATGGGCCTCAATTTCCTTCTTGAAACTTTGCCCAAGGCTTATGCACGACCCATTGAGATTAAATTGAGTTATTTTCTTATTTTTATTAATTAATTGGATTTTTAATTGATTATTAATTCATTTAATTCATTTAATTGTAGGAAAATACCAAAATATGTTTTTTCAAATCTTTTGTGAAGCAAATAAACTCAGGGAAAGCTGGCAAATTCGTGCATCAATCAAAGAGACAAAAATCTCCATGTTTAGCAAGTTTTGGCAATCAAAAAGATTGAAAATTATTTAATTTTCAATCAAATATTGAAATCATAATGCCATGGATCCTTGACCAAGATTGAACCTTAATTCCATTCCAATACATATACTGAAGCTAAACCTAATTGCAGACACGTGAGAACTGCTGCACAAACACAATAAGCATATTGAAAAAATATCAAAAAACTCAAAAACTGTTCTCAACATTCCAGCACGATTCAAAGCCTTTGATTATTTCCAATACATTGCTGGAGGTGTAAGGAACCTATTACAATCAAATTCGCGTGCCAAAGCTCAAGAAATCGCCTCCAACAGATTCACGGTTTAGCTTTCTTTTTCATAATCGAAATTTATTATTCATGCATTATTAACAAGATTTTTTGTGTGCTTTGCATTGCTAGAACCTTTCTGAAGCTAATGGTACACGTGAATTGCCTTATGATGCCCATAATCTCAAACCACCATTGATGAAATTTAGGTTTTCGAAGCTCTCAAATTGGGGCTTTACAGCCCAAGAAAAATTAAGACCTCTCCTGCATATGGTTGTGATCCTTGCAACCAGACGAATCCAAAGGACATATCGCGCCCTATTTATATAGCCTAGGGAGCTAGTCGCTATTATTGGTCGTTTCACTTTGTGGGGGTTAAAAACCCCCGCTATCTGTTTTGTTTTGTTGCAGGCAAACGAAAGAGACGAAGACGTGGTGACATGCTACTAGTTCATTCAAAAAGCGCGCGTGGTTTCATAATTTCCAGCATATATTATTATTCTATATAATATATTCATTACCGATTATTATAACAAACGCAAGCTGATGGTGGAGTGGTTAGGCGCGCTGGTTGTGCATCATTGGGACCTGGGTTCGATTCCCAGGTCCCCCCAAACGTTTCTTTCTATTTTTTCTAATACGTTCACGTGCAGGCTCTTCCATGTGTTCCACCATAAACCTCACAAATCAGGGCGCCAAGTGTCTCAAAAGACAGATCCAAAGGCCAAAGGATGATCCTTACCCTGATCCTCAGTCAACGCTGGTGCAATTGATTGCAAAAGTCAAACAGGCTTGATTCTTAATGGGCCAGAAATTTCTAAACAAAACCTTCATTCTTGGGTCAACACCCCCCTGGTTAATTGCTTTTCTTTTTATTTTCTTTTAACTAACTATTTTTTATTATTAATATTATTTATTTAACTAACATAATTAATATTAATTTTCATAATAAACTCAGAATTAAATATTTATAATATTTTTATTATGTAGTAATTTCATTATTAATTTATTTTGTAAATAAAATACTAACAAATTAATTAGTTTAATTAGTTAATTTTAATCTTTTTTTACAATAAATAAAATAGGTTAGAATTAGGGTTTTTTTTTTCTTGACTTTTAATTTCTTTTCTTTTTATTTTCATCAAAACATAAAAAACACAAAAACACTTTTTTTTCTTTCTTTAATTAATTAATTAATTAGTTTAGGGTTAATATTTGATTAATTGCAAAAAAAGGACAAACTACTTTCTTTATTTCTCAAAAGGGTCAAAACCCTAAGGACGTCCTGATTCGATTCTTTTACACGCATTATCTTATTTTTTATTATATTTGATGTAACTGTTTCTGAGGATGTAATAGTTAATTAGGATTTTATTGCTTTCTTTACTTTCCGCATTTATTTTCCAAACGGGTTTTTGTTTTTGGCGATGTATGGACCCGCGCCTTGTAATAGCGTAGCTTTACCTTTCCGCACTTTATTTTCCGTACTCTTAACTGTTAATATGCATGCAAGACTCTGATGAAAATTAAAAACAACTCGTAGATCACCATGATACATGTACAAGATAATATAACATGAAAACAACACACAAGAACATGCCACTCCTAGGGTACGCCTCACTGGTTGCCTCGAACGTGGTCGTCAAGTATAGGGTGTTTTAGAGGTCGCCCTCCTGTCCAAAGATCCAGTTGCCTCGAAACGGTTGCCTCGGATAAAAAGGATCTAGGACATTAGTGTTACCACTAAGGCGTCCTACCATTGCTTCGGTGACCACACATGTCCCTAATAATCGAATTGACCCGAACAACTCCAACAACGGTGCTACCTACTTCTCAATAGTGGGATAGTACTGTCTAAAGGACTCTTACACAACCTAATTCCTTAGAGTAGGTAGATTTCTCCTGGGTACTTGCTCTCTCAAAAACAAACAAAAACAACTTTTCGCACTCACACTTTCTAAAAGTTTTCAAACAAATTTTTTATACACTCTTGAGGACAGATACAAGAGTTACCTAGAAATTTTTCAAATGAAACTTTTTCAAAACCCACAAACACTTGAAAAGCAAACAATTTTTGAAAACATAAGAGCAAGTACCTAAGAGCCCGTGGATAACCACGGATAGAAAGGGTGCTAACACCTTCCCTTTCTATAAATCTACCTCCCGAACCGAGAGACATCTCAAAGAAGGAATTTTGCTGTGCTTTTGTCCTTTCCATGTTGGAGAACATAAAAGACGATGGTGACTCTTGCTTACCGCGACATTTCGCGAAACCAGCATTAAAAAACAGTCAGTTCTATTTCCACCGATCACAACTAAGGTTCGCTGATAAGCCAAAGATGAAGGTGGATGATGACCCTTTAGATGTTGCTGACACCAACTACTCTGAACCTGCATACATTGGAGAGATAAACATGGTTGGAGTAGATGAAGGTGATGTTCCATCAGATAAGGAAAACACCGAAGATAAGAACTGCGTGTTAGTGGAAGTCGAAAAGGAAGTTACTGAGGACTTCCATAAGGAACAAGAGGCTTCGGTCAAAGCAGTTCCTTTGATTGCTTCAAAAGAGATCCAGGCTACTGAAGGCCAGGAAAACCATAAACAAAATTTGACACAGGCTACTGAAGGCTTGAGGCAAAAGTTGGAGAAAGTACAGATCACATTGCCAATTCTTCCTCAGAAGGAATTATGGGATACTTTGGGGGAACCCAGTGGAAAGTTCGATTACATGGTGAAGTATTCCGCCCCAGAAATCTCAAAGACCCGAATTGAAGACATCAAACCTACAGGATGGGGAGATGCTGATATAAAAGGAGAAGATGTGGATGTTAACATGGTAAATATGGAGCAACCTTGTTCTGAAATGGAAGAAATGGAAAGGTACTTAGAGAAAGAAAAATACAAGATGGAAGACAGTTACGCTAGGGATGCCAGTCTCATAGATTACCTTATGCTATGCCACAAAGAGAATGTTGCAATGATGTTATGCCCCAGATGTAGCATCATTTGTAATCAGAGAATTGCTGCAGACTTTGAAAAAAGACAAAGGGCACGAACAGGCGTCAACTGGCGCCAGGATAACCAGTTGTTCAGATGCTACCCTAAGGCTGGAGAAAGTCTTATGGGGTTTTTAGTTCGTTGTCACAAGGGGGCAACCAAATGCTTAGTGTGTCCAAGATGTTCTGCAGTATATGATCAGAAAGTGGCTGAAACCTTCGAAACAACCCCTTTCGCCCCATGTTGGAACCACAGAGAAACTGGTCAAATGGGCCAACGTTTCGAGAACAACTACACCCAACGAAGGCCTGACAGCCCTTATCCTAGAGGCGCTCGAAGGGTAACATTTAAGGTTCCTGCTGATGCACCAACAGACAAGTGGCTACAAGTTAGAGCTGACAACGGGAGAGACAAGTGGAGGAATAATGAACGGAATACACGCCATGCCATGACGTACAGAAGACAGTTCAATATGGCGAAAAGAGAAGAAGTAAGGTTGGAAAACTACAAGGGAAAGAACCCTATGTCCAGGTCACAATGGCGAAGGCAACAAAGAATTCGAAAAGCTGAGAGAGAAGCTATGTTAAACAAAGGTGTAGCTTCGAACAAAGATAAAGAGGAATCAAGTACCAACAAACATGCACCAAACAATCAACCTGGGGACCAACCTCCGGTTAGCAGGAGACTTTTCTTTGAAACAAAGCAAAACGAATCAAAGGAATATACGCCAGGTCCAGAGGAGGATGAGGAGACGCTGACTGACAATTTCGAATCAGAAGGGGAATCTTCACTCAACATCAACTGTAATGTGGTATCTGTGTTGCCTTGCGAATTTGGGCAAGAGACTGAAGTCGAAGAGCGCGAAGAGGATGATGCAATAGACCTGACGAAACACAGGCCAGTATGCTATTATGTGATGGATAATGGGACTGTTGAAGAGCAGAATGCCTTCTTCGAGTACCCAGAACTTGCCATGCAAAATCACCTAAAGCCATTGTTCATTCGAGAAAAAGTTGGTACACATGGCGTGAACAAAGTCCTGGTGGATGGAGGCGCTGCATTAAACTTGATGCCTCATTTCATGTTGAAGAAGTTAGGGATACGGGATATTGACATAAAACCACACAATATGGTACTATCAAACTATGAAGGTAAAGTAGGCCACACATTGGGGGTGATCCAAGTGGATTTGACAGTAGGATCAAGCTGCAGACCCACTATGTTCATGGTAATCGAAGCTAAAGCCAACTACAATTTGCTGTTGGGCAGAGAATGGATCCATGGCGTTGGAGCAGTCCCCTCATCAATGCATTAGAGGTTAGTATTATGGAGAGAAGATGGCATTGTTGAAAATATAGAAGCTGACCAAAGCTACTTCATGACAGCAGTCAACTTAGTTGATAAGAGAAATTATGACAAACACTTGGCCAAAATTGCTCCTTATACCCCTAACGACGAGATCAATGAGACCAGGAATGCGCATTATTACATGACCCTTCGCCATGATTGAATGTATTGGGATCGAAGGATAATCAAGGGAGATGGAGAAGTCGAAGGCGCTGCACAAAGACGGCCAACAGGCTGGGAATTCGATAATCCTGCTCATGACTGAGTCCTCTTTCTTCGAAAAGATTTCGGCCTACATGGCTGAGAACGAATGGAAAGCGGCCGTAGAAGCTGAAGTAGATAGTACGACTGCAGAAGTAAACAAAACAGATGGGCATGGCTCAAAAGGCTCACCCTTAGAATAACAAGAAATAGTTGATATAGATTAAAGGCTAGATGCCATTTATGATAAAGAACCTTTAGGCTTCGAGAGGGATCCCACAGACTCAGGTGCTAAAATGTTAGCGCAGGATCCGTTAGAAGAGGTGAACTTGGGAGATGAAAACACAAAAAGAATAACTTACGTGAGCGCAAAACTCAATTCAAGCCTCAAGCAGAAAGTGATCGAAGTCCTTAGGAAGAACAAAGATTGTTTCGCGTGGGATTATGATGAAATGCCTGGTTTGAAGAGGGAGTTAGTGGAACACAGACTTCCAATCAAGGATGGCAAGAAGCCCATCAAGCAGACCCCTAGAAGGTTCGCACCAGCAGTTCTCACGAAGATCAAAGCTGAAATTGAAAGGTTGTTGCACTGCAAATTCATCAGGACCATAAGGTATGTCGAATGGTTAGCAAATATAGTACTTGTTATTAAAAAGAATGGCTCTCTGAGAATTTGCATAGATTTTAGAGATTTAAATACTGCTACCCCCAAAGATGAGTATTCCATGCCTGTGGCAGAAATGTTAATAGATTCGGCTGCAGGATTTGAGTATTTAAGTATGTTAGATGGATACTCTGGGTATAACCAGATCTTTATTGCTGAAGAGGATGTTGCTAAGACAGCATTTCGTTGCCCAGGAGCCTTAGGCACCTACGAATGGGTAGTAATGCCTTTTGGCTTAAAAATGCTGGAGCAACTTATCAAAGGGCAATGAATTAGATTTTTCATGATTTCATTGAGACTTTTATGCAGGTGTACATTGATGATATAGTCATCAAGTCAGTATCTGCAGAAACTCATTTGCATCATTTGAGCCAATCATTCGAAAGAATGAGAAAACATGGCTTGAAAATGAATCCCCTTAAGTGTGTGTTTTTCGTGCAGGCTGGAGATTTTCTTGGTTTTTTGGTTCATAAGAAAGGCATTGAAATCAACCAAAACAAGACCAAAGCCATTGTTGAAACGAAAGCGCCTATATCAAAAAAGGAGTTGCAGTCTTTGCTAGGCAAAATAAACTTTTTAAGAAGGTTCATTTCGAATTTAAGTGGAAGAACCCAGGCTTTCTCTCTGTTGCTTCGTTTGAAGCAAGGACAAGCTTTTGAATGGAACGAAGCACATCAGGAGGCATTTGACAATATAAAAAGATATCTTACTCAGCCTCATATCTTGTCTCCACCTTCGCGGGGAAAACCCATGAGATTGTACATATCCGCCTCTGAATTTACTATAGGTAGTATGTTAGCACAAGAAGATAGCAAGGGCATCGAAAGAGTCGTGTACTATTTAAGTAGGGTGTTGAATGATGCAGAAACCAGATATAGCAACATAGAAAAGCTATGTCTTTGTTTATATTTCTCTTGTATGAAACTTAAATATTATATAAAGCCTGTTGATGTTTATGTTTCATCTCATTTCGATGTTATCAAGCACATGCTTTCGAAACCAATAATGCATAGCAGAATTGGTAAATGGGCTTTGGCCTTGACAGAGTATTCTTTGACTTTCATGCCTTTAAGAGCTGTGAAAGGTCAAATAATTTCTGATTTCATTGTTGATCATTCACTGAGCGAAGATACTGTCATGGGTTACATTGAAATGCAACCTTGGAAATTGTACTTTGATGGTTCGACCCATAGAGATGGTAGTGGTGTTGGAGTTCTTATAATTTCTCCTGAAGGAATTCCAACAAAATTCAAGTATAAGTTAGACGGTCCTCGTTGCTCGAACAACGAAGCTGAGTAAGAAGCGCTTATCATTGGACTTGAAGCTTTGTTGGAATTGGGGGCAACTAGAGTCGAAATTAGAGGAGATTCGGAGCTAGTGGTCAAGCAAATAACAAAGGAATACAAATGCATAAAAGACAATTTGATTACATATTTCGTCATAGCTAATAGGCTACTCAAAAAATTCGAATATATGGATATTAAACATATTCCAAGAATAGAAAACCAAGAGGAAAATGACCTAGCACAGTTGGCTTCAGGATATAAAGTTTCCACCAAAAAATTAGAAGATTTGGTTAAATTGAGAGGAAGAGTTATGGCTACTAGACTCATACCATCAGATTTAGAGAATGTAAAGTTAGGTTGTGCTGACAAATAGAAATTCAGAGCATTTTCCATAGACACTTTGACAGATGCAGATTGGCGAAGTCCAATAGTGAGTTATTTAAAAAACCCAACACTGAATGTTGATAGGAAGATAAAATATAGAGCGTTATCATACGTCCTCATGGGAAATGAATTGTTCAAGAAGACCCAGGAAGGCGTATTACTGAAGTGCCTAGGAGAAGATGAGGCATACTTAGCATTATCAGAGGTCCACAATGGGGCATGTGGGGCACACCAAGCAGGCCATAAGATGAAATGGTTGTTATTCCGATATGGCATGTATTGGCCCAGCATGCTCAAAGACTGTATAAATTTTGCTAAAGGGTGTGAAGAATGCCAGAAACATGCAGGAATTCAACATGCTCCTGCAAGTGAGTTACATTCGATCATTAAACCATGGCCCTTTAGAGGGTGGGCATTAGATTTAATAGGAGAGATCAATCCTGCTTCGTCTAAAGGACAAAAATATATCTTAGTGGGAATTGATTATTTCACCAAATGGATCGAAGCAATACCATTAATAGTTGCTGATCAAGAGGCTATTATTGGGTTCATACAGAAACAGATAATTTATAGGTTCGGATTACCAGAGAGTATAACCACAAACCAAGGTTTTGTGTTTACTAGTAGAAAGATGCAGGAATTTGCTCAGGAGATGGGTTTCAAGTTATTAACATCAACGCCATATTACGCTCAAGCAAATGGTCAGGTCGAAGCAGCAAACAAAGTGATAATAGGGTTAATAAAAAAACATGTGGGTAAGAAGCCAAAAAATTGGCATAAGACTTTGGACCAAATACTCTGGGCTTGTAGAACATCTCCTAAAGAGGCTACTAACACCACGCCTTTCCAACTAACATTTGGCCATGATGTTGTTTTACCAGTGGAAATTCATCTGCAGTCAGTTCGAATTCAAAGGCAAAGTGAGATCCCATCTGCATTATATTGGGAGATGATGATGAATGAGTTAGTTGAGTTAGACGAAGTTAGATTGCATGCATTGGAAATCCTGATGAGGCAAAAGGAAAGGGTAGCCAGGGCATACAACAAAAGGGTGAAAGGTAAAACATTCACTGTTAATGACTTAGTTTGGAAAGTCATATTGCCCATGGACAAGAAGAATAAAGCATTAGGTAAATGGTCACCTCATTGGGAAGGACCCTTTCGAATACTAAAGAGATTCTCAAACAATGCGTATGAAATCGAAGAGTTAACTGATGACAAACGAATCTTAAAGGTTAACAGAAAGTATTTGAAAAAATATAGACCTCGCCTGCAAGAGATTCGAATAATAGCAACATAGTCGAAATATCACAATGAGATACCAAAATGGTGTCATTTATTGCCAAAATGGCATTGTTTAAATATTACAAAACCAAGTGTAAATCAATTCAAATAAGCAAATGTTTAAAAATAAACGTTGTTTTTCAGTCTTGCGAAGGTGCTTCTGAAAGACTCAAGCCTTTGCTGGGTGTAACGTCTCGCTCCTTCCAGAGTATTTACTTCCCCTTTGATGCGCTCAGCTGCTTCTGTTTCGGAAAGGCCCCTGTTAAGAAGTTCTTCGAATTGGTTACTAACGCTGCCAGTTTCGTAAGCCAATTGTTGTTGTTGAGCTTCTTTGATCTTTTGCTGGAGCTCTTGAATTTGTCCTTCCCAAAAGAGAATAGAGTGCGCTCGAACTTCATAGTCAGCCTTCGCTTGTTTTAAATGCGTTGCTTAGTCTTCAGCCTCTGTAGAAAGTTTCGAAGCGCGCTCATAAGCAGCATCCATGGCATTTCGTTTCTCTTGAACTTTAGCAGCAGCCAATTTATCTTGTAAGAGACATCCAGTTACATCGTCCAATAAAACTTGGAGATCGAACAAAATAGTGCTGATTGGCAAGGAGCAAGCTGTAGAATTAACCTGAGTAAGAAGTTCCTTCATGGTATAGCAAGCGGTGCTATCCTTTTTAAGAACTTCGAATAGGTCTACATGAAGGATTGTTTTCCTGACTTGGTTAAGAAGTTCAGCTCTAGCATCTGGGGACATTATGTTGCTAGTTGAACTTGTGCCAACCCTAGTGAGAGGAACGTCCTTCTGAGCTAGTTTAATTTTCATGTACCCAATTGGGTCATTGAGCTTTAGGAGAGCTAGTTCCTCTTCAGTCAGTCGAGGCTGGGAAGTTGGGGAAAGTTCCTTGTTTAAAGGAGTCACGTCCAGTTCGACCTCCATAGTTTCTTTAGTCTTACCCCCATCATCTTCATCCTTGCCTTGCTCATCGCTTTCTCCTTCGTCGCACGGATCCACCACATCGATGGTATTGGTCTCGCTGCTAATAGCATCAGATTTCGTTCCACCAGCTGAACCACTTTGGGTTTCATCTTCACCAGAACTTTCTTCTGCAGTTTCTTCACTCTCTTGAGACGAATCAGTCTTGTCCTTTTCAGCATGAGTGGTTGTTGGATTCTCTTGAAGGGTTTCAAGAAGAGATTTCAGAAGGGAAGTTTCTGGTGGATTTTCTTTGGACTTGTGGGGTGACCCTTCGTTTGCTTCCTTCAAAGGGGGCGAGGTGCCTTGATCATCGTGTGCCTCCGAAGCTCCAGTCAGGACCGCCATGTTGGAGGATCCTTTGTTTTGCACATAGTTGCTGGAGTCCCCATGAATAGAGGAAGTGATTGGAGCATGAATCCCGGTTGGAGGATTTGAAGCAATGGGGTTTGCATTCGAAGTATCCTGCATAAACAAAATTAATTAAGAGTATGCACTAAGGTATGAATAACTATCTTTGTTATGAATTCAAATTTAATTACCTGTGGGTTATCGGAAGGAATGTTGCTGTCAATATGTTCCAATGTTACATTGGAGGTCGAAGGTGGAATTTTGGATGTTGTTGAGGGAGCAACGTCTTTGGGATCAAGCCCAAGAACGTTAGTAGGCTCATGGCCTTTGGAGCTTTCTTTCTTCTTCTTCTTCTTAGAAGCTGTTGGAGAATTTTCACCAGATTTGGGGTTCTTTTCAATGGGGCTTTGTTTCCTTTTCTTAAGAGTTGTTGGTGGAAGTTTGCTAGTCTGAAAAGGGTTAGACAAAAGTTAGATCTAATTCATAAACTTCAGTTTACTCGAAACAACAGGGTTAATTGATTACCTTTGGAATGGAAATTTCTGCTGCGTCCGGTGTTGTTGTTGTAGTAGTTGTTATTGTTGTTGGTATTGTTAGAGTTGCATCATCACTAACTTCAATAGCTTGTTGAGAGGTGTTCCCTTCCTTGGGTTTTGAAGTAACACTCTTTATCCTAATAGCTGAAAAGTGAAACAATTAAGGTAAAGTGTTAAGGATAAGGGAATTAGGATACAATTGGAATTTTCCCAAGCATTCGCACCTGTGCCTTGATTAGATGTAATCGAAATGGCAGGAAGGTCATAGCGAAGATGTCCTAGGAAATTATGAAGCCAGTAACGAGCCCATGTCACAGTCTCAGATGGCTTTGGTTTCTTTTGAGGCTGGTATTTGAACATTTCTTTGCAAGTGAACCACCAAGGGTATGGAGGAAACCAAGCCAGAGCCAGTTCTGAGGTAGGCAGCCTAGGAAATTTAGGTGGGTGCATTTCGAGTGCCAACCTATACCTATCCTCAGGTGACAACCCTGAAGGAAGTTTGAGCTTAGAAATTTTTTCTTTAAATTTTTCCTTCAAGGTCTCGGCCGCTTGATGTACAGTGGTTCCCAAGTGTGTGGGATCATAAGTGGTTTCGAAATAATTTTGAAAAGCCCTAATTTCTTTGACGTTAGTGAACATACCTTTCTTGGAGTGTACCTGCACATTGAACGTGTCAGTTAGCTTTTGTTGAATGGTGAGTGTGTCAAACATATAGGTCTGGTAGAACTTAGTCCACCATTCAAGAAATCCTTTTGCTATGAAGTATGTTGGCTCGAAAGGTAAAAGCTCGAACTGAGCGAAATCTTGGTATTGTTACTGTTGCAACTTGGCCTCTCTTGCTTTGAACGTTTTGCCTGAGGTGATGGCACTTTGTGTTTGGAACAAAGGTTCAGGAATTAATTGGCACAAGCCAAATTGTCTAGAAACAAAATTGGGTTGATAAGCTAGGAGGAAAATCTGATTCTTGTTTGGGGTAATTCTTGAGGAGATTAACCTAGGAAGAAGAAACGCTTTCCAGATATTTTGCATCTCTTTGCTCTTGGCAGCTTCTGAGAGAGGCATTGTGAACCATGAAGGTCCACAAGTCCTTTGAGCAAAAGGTGCCATGGACTCTTCAAACTTGTGTCTTTTGGAGAAGATCATGATGTATTTAGAAAATTGGATTTTGAAATCATCCTTGTCATCATTCGGGGTGAGCTTTCGAAGTCTCGTGCCTTCGATGCTCCTGTCAGCTATTTCTGGATCTTGTTCAATGATGGTATCAGCGGTTGATAAAGAAGATTCGAACATGGAATTAAGCCATAATTGAAGCAACCAAAAGGGTCCATCCAGAAGAATGTTTTTTGGAGTATGGGATTTTAAACTAGAAACTGCTGACCTTAAACTCTCATAAAGGTCGACAAGTAACAGTTCACTCAGACAGACTTTCCTATTTTCATGGAAATCCCTGGCTAGGGGAATGAACCTACTTGCTACTTGCAAAGATCTACTGCAAAACACATATCATGATAGCCACAGGGTGAGGAAAGCGATATGTTCTACATCTGAGACCTCATCCCCTTCAGTGTGATAATGGCTGATAAATTTTGAGAAGCTAGCCAGTTTGACATCGAAGTCAATAATGTTAGAATGTTCTTCGTTGTCAGGAATGTAAATTTCCCCCACTGGTGAGAGACCAGTGATGGCAGCTATATCAAAGAATGTGGGTGTTATCATTCCGCCTGGAAGATGGAAAGTGTTGTAAGTAATGTCCCAGAAGTACAATGAAGCGAATAGCAATGGGTGACTGTAGGTAAAGCCTGGTTTCTACAGTTTGATTAAGTTATAAATCCCTAATTCTTCCCATTGTTGAGACTTTTTGGATTCCACCTTGGTGAACCAGTTTTGGTATGCTATGTCTGAAGTGGGGCAGGATCGAAATGGTTTGAAATTACTTTTGATATAATCTAAGATAAAAGGATCTTTTGGAGGTAAGGCCGAAATTTCAGTTGTTTTTGAATCAGATGATTCGCTTAGGTCTTCAGTTCCTGCCCTAGGGGCATCCATTTTGTTGAATAGGGGTTTGAATTTATAGCAAACAAGGAAAATTTTCCTAGTATCTTTCAGAATTTCAAAAACTGTTAAAGGACCCATTAGGGCAAACCTTTTTCCAGCAACAGTGGTAGGATTAATACCTGAGAGGCGTACATCATTTCTTTCTCCTTGGAGATCACTTGAGGATTGAGTACATATTGATTCTGATAAATACTCACTTTTCTCTCCATGATGGTTTCCGTGTTGGTTTTCTTGTTCTTCTTCTTTGATAATTTCTTCAATTGTGATGATGTTGATGAAGACATTGTTAAGATTGCTGGAAGTTTTAGGGTTTAGCAAAAAGGAGGGGGATTTCAGAAATTTTGGAGAAAAAGAAGAAAAGACTAAACTGATAGGTTATAGAGTGAGTGTAAGCACCCACTAAAAGGACTAGGAGTACGTGGAAGTTGTCGATTGGATTCAGAGGGAGGTGGCGTAAGATCCAATGTTGATAATAAGTGTGATTAATAATAATCATTATTTTTAAACCGCACCATGTTGTGGTAACTGGTCCAAGACGGTTGAGTACTCAAAAAGACGTCTTGATTGACGTGGGTAAAATCATGTGCAGTAAGTGTCATGATTCTTCAAAAAGGGTTATCAAAATCTTGTGAATCTATTTAAAATAAGTACTTCTCAAAGGGTTCGAAATACATATTTTAAAGGGGCATTTTGTTGGCTGAAGATTTTGATACTGTGATTCAAAATGAAATCACTATGGTTGAGCTTTGTTTGAATAAAGCAAATTTGATGATTTGGAATGGAAGAGAATTTTTGTTTCGAATGGAAATATTAGAGTTCAAGGTTTCGAATGATAAGTTGTGGAGTGTGAGTCTAAAGCCTTGTTCGAAATAATCATAAGAGTATATTTGTGAAGGTCATTTTTGGAAATAACCTATGAACAAACTCGAAACGAAAAGTTCCAAAACATTTGAAATTCAAACGTGAGCGGGATATTGGAAATTCAAATACACAAGCATAAGAGTGTTCGAAGACGCGTGGAGGCTAGAGGGAAGCAATGCTCTGCATGCTTCGAACGTGGCAGATTCTGATAGCAAGACCGTTATGGTCGAATAGTATAAATAGAAGTCTTATTGTTAGGATTTAGGGTGTCATATCTGTTGTACAAATTCAATAAACATTCAAAATACCGCATGGATAGGGAAACAAATGCTCGAAAGATGTACGTATGATAACACCAGCATTTACAATTCAATGAAAACTCTTTACATTTTCCAATTTTATCTTTCATTTCCGTTTCATTTGTGTTTCAAGCAATTTTATGTTTATGCCTTTACATTAAAGCCTTTGTACTCGAAGTCCTTTATTCCTTTATGCATTTAAATACTTTTCTTATGGTCGAAACCTCTAAACATTTAGTAACTTTTACATCCACTCATTTAATCCTGCCATTTATCCAATTTCAAGTCTTTAAACTTTTCTCATGAATATTCCTAATACCATATAGAAGTTATCCTTCGAACCATTCAGTATAGTAATCGAAGCGGATTGGATATCTTTGGAACAACTCTAATTCGAAATCCTAAATACAAATGTCAGTTTTACAATTAGACTTAGCCAAACAACTATGTTCCATATGATCAATCTAGTCGATCATGTAAGTTACCAGAGAGATTGAATAACAGTAATTAAGTTTATTTGATAGTTTGGAAGACTAGCGGTTGTTCACCAGAAATCACTATGAACACATGGATGGTCTATAACACTTATCGTCTGGGGTGTTTGGTATTGCGACTGATGGGTGTTGTGGTGATGTGGTGGTTGATGGTAAGTTGGGTCAGTTGGATCATATTCTTCGAGAAATCCCAGATCAGGGCTAAGGTGAGATGATTAGGGGCCCATATTGGGATATGGAGAAGATTGGAGTTGTGTGGGGGACATGTGGGTGTATTGGTATTGCGATTGAGATTGGGGTTGGGTGTGAGGCATATGGGGGTATTGGTATTGAGGTGGTGATTGTGGTTGGGTGTGGGGTAAATGGGTGTATTCGTATTAAGGTGGTGATTGGGGTTGGGTGGTTGTGGATCTGTATCATCAGGGTGGTTGGTGGGAGGTTGATGTTTGTTGGGTTTGTTGTTGGGGATTTGAGATTTTTGCCTATTGTGTTTGTGAGTCAACCAAATACCTCGGATGAGACACGTGCATTTCTAGGTTACTAACTGATCTGTACCAATCAAAATATTGATTTGTGTGTCGCATATTATTCTGGTTGAGGAAAACAGGGAATTGCAAGACATGTTGGTGATGTCTATGCCATATCTTACATCATTCTGGAGCAAAATCTTTTAAATTAGTAAAACCCCATTGAGCATTGACCATTTTGAGATGCCAAAGAGACAAACAAGTTGAATTGCATGGTATCTATTGATGCATTCTGAATTTCATCTTGACACGGTCATTGTGGTGCATCTCCATAATATTAAACCGTATGATTGCAGTCTTTGCAGTCCAAATTGTTGCATCCTCAGGGTTTGGTTCATGGTCCAAACCCAAATATGGTCTCCAGATAAACTGTGGATAAAATTAAATCAGCATAATGAAAACGTAAAAAATAAATAATTTAAAAGTAGAAAAGTTCAAAGGCACCACGTACATCATCTGAGCCAAGCTGATCCAATAGATTACGATATAGAGTGACATTGAATCTTGGATTCTTGCCGTAATCCATACCCGTCAAGCAGTACCTAAAGAAATTGTAAAATAGTTTATTTTAAACATATATTTGGTGAAAGGATGAATAATAAATGATTTAAGTTCTTGACTTACTTTGTTGCGTATGAGAAAATGAATGAGTTATTGTTGACGGGGTTTAGGGACTCCATTCTCCACCAACCTCAGGCTTAGAGTAAGAAAGCGCATCCATAAAAAGTACATTTGTCCTTTGTCGCATTTTTACACAAAGAACTGTATAGATGGGCTACAACAGTAGAACCCCAACTATACTTTCTTGTTTTTTCAAAGTTCTTAAGCAAACTTGAATACATAAAATTTACACCATTTTCTGTATTTTCGGGAAATAGCAAGCTTCCAAATAGTATCATCATATAATTTCTAGCTTTTATTACTCTTGCTAGCTCGGACGAATTTTCATTCAACTCAAGAGTCGCATAATGTTTTTTGAGTTCAGTTAGTAATATACCTTGGCCTCTAGCACCACTACATTCTACCATATCTTTGCCCAACAATTCCTCGCATAGAAAATTGGGTTGTTGAACCGACCCATTAACCGCCTTACCATCGATAGGGAGGCCCAATAACATGTACACATTCTCTAGTGTGACTGTACATTCACCTATTGGTAGATGAAATGTGTGTGTCTCGGGTCTCCACCTTTCCAACATTGCAAGTATAAACTTGGAATCAATCGTGCAGTTTGAGATTTTTATAACATTTCCAAAACCCGCATATTCGAGATATGGGCATGATCAATGGGTCAGGAGCAATGTAGTTGTGTAAGCGAATTCTAAATTTTTTAGTATCCTAAATTCAAAATGTAAAAAGTGTAAGAGTCTATAAAATGAATAAATCAAATAATTTTATAAAAAATATATTAATATACAAGAATATTTGAGAATTTATAAAAACTTACAAACATTGCAATGTTGTCCCTTGTGCCTCTATCAGAATCGCCCATTGTGAGAAGAGCCATATTTGGAATTGTGTAAGACAATGAAAGAGTTTGTATCAGAGAGTGAGATTATTGTTGATGCAAAACAAGTATATCATGCGAT
The DNA here is from genome assembly GCA_948472305.1 of Vicia faba. Lineage (NCBI taxonomy): Eukaryota > Viridiplantae > Streptophyta > Magnoliopsida > Fabales > Fabaceae > Vicia > Vicia faba. The sequence continues at coordinate 316,979,880 of OX451735.1, forward strand.
GTATTTATAGGCGAAATTGTACGAGAGAATGAATAAATGAGGTGGTTGGTGGTTGCATGCATGCGTGGTACGTGCCACTCATGCGCCAAGTCAAATGGCGCCTATATGCAATTTAGAGAGCATGTGCCATTCAACTTGGCATGGGACATGCCTATTTGTAGCATAGGTGGCAAGCTAGGTGGTAGGTTAGGGGAAGGCTATGGGCAGGCTAGGCACAGGCTTTTTTGAACGCATGTAAGATTATTGGACATGTAGGGATGTACCATTTGACTTGTGAATGAGTACAAAATTGAAAGGTGTCGCCATCTCAATTGGCGAATTAGTGGTGGCTTACTTTTGTATTGTTCAAATTCAATGCAGCCTATTTAATCTTACATGTATCTAAAGGCCTCTACACTCAATCACTTAAACATTCAAACATTCAAACAATCAGACACTCAAACATTCAAACACTCAAACCTTCAAACATTTAAACACAATGGCCTCTACACCACAATATGTCATTAGTGCACATTTCAACGGTGAGACGTACATTTGTCCCACCTCTGGGTTTTTGTTTAGAGGCATTGAGAACATCTGATTTTGTTTAAATAGGAAAGCCAATTTCTTGTATTTCAGAAAATGATTGGAGGTCAAAGTTGGACGAGGTCATGTGACACAAATCTTCTATCAAAATCCGTTTTTTTGTGAGAACCAAATAATATATTATAAGGTAGAGGTTCAAGATGACGAGGACCTTCAAAATATGTTTTCCAATCATGAGTATTTTGGGTACAACTCGATTGAGTTGTACATTGTGTTGCGGGAGCCTCAGCTGTCACGACCAACTCAGTCACAAGTGGTTGATCCTCTCGAAGACGAACAACCAGAAGTAGATGTCGTTGACGAAGAAGAGGAAGATGACGAGTTAGAGTTTGGCAAAATGGTCAACGATGATACTGAAGACAATGGGATACCTGTAATGCCTTCGAATGATATCTACACACCACCTCCACACATGACAAACTTCAACATGGGCAGAGATGAACCGTCATCTGATGTTTTTTTCAATCTGTATATTCAATCGAATGAAAATTTAAAAGAGAAAGACAACTTTGGTAATAGAGAAAATTGTATTCGAGCCATTAAAAAGTTTCACATGCTTAACTGTGTCGATTTTAGGGTAGATCGGGTAAATCCAGAAAGGTACAAGCTCAGGTGTGTTCACCCAGATTGTATGTTCAGGCTCACTGCATCATACATGTTAAGAGGTGATTGTTGGGTAATAGGTTCTATGTCCACCCACACGTGCGTTAATTCTATTCAATCACAGGATCATCGTAAACTAAATTATGATCTCATATGTCAAGAAATCCTACCTCTCGTTAGCAATGATCTGACATTGAAGGTGAAAACCATAATCTATCGTATCATTACGGTATACAACTATACTCCGTCATACCGAAAGGCGTGGTTAGAAAAGACCAAGGTGATTGAAAAGGTATATGAAACTGGAAGGAGTCATACAAAGAACTTTCGCGCTACTTGCATGCACTTCAGACGTATTCTCCGGGAACTGTTTATATCATGGAAACATTGTCGGCGTACGCCCCAGATGGTACTCATTTCACCAGAAATGGAATATTCAGTCGATTGTTCTGGGCTTTTCAACCTTGCATCACAGGGTTTGCGTCATGCAAACCTATTATTCAAATTGATGGAACATGGTTGTACGAGAAATACAAAGGCACGCTACTGATGGCAGTTGCACAAGATGGAAATAAGAACATTTTCCCAATTGCCTTTGCTCTAGTCGAGGGAGAGACTGGTGGTGCTTGGAGTTTCTTTCTCGGGAATCTCCGAACACATGCGGCTCCTCAACCTGATCTCTGTTTGATCTCCGACAGATATGCATCTATTGAGAGTGCATACAATAATTATGCAAACGGTTGGCATGACCATCCTTCTATGCATGTCTACTGCATTAGACATATTGTATAAAATTTCACGAGATCAGATTGTCATATCCGAACGCAGGTAGGTGGATCGATAATATTCCGGTGGAGAAATGGACAAGGTCATACGACAATGGCCAACGATGGGGCCACATGACAACAAATATTATCAAATCCATGAATGGTGTATTCAAAGGCATACGAAACCTCCCAGTAACCGCTTTGGTCAAATCAACATATTTTAGGATGGCTTCGTTGTTTGCCAAAAGAGGTGAAATATGGAATGCGGTCTTACAATCGAGACAACTATGGAGTGAAAGCTGTATGAAGTATATTAAGGCAGAAAGTGCCAAAGCTAACACCCATCTAGTTATAAGGTTCGACTGACACAACCACAACTTCATTGTCAAAGAGACAATCGACTATAACAAGGGGTTGCTAAGACAAGAGTATAAGGTTATACTACCATCTCGTTGGTGTGATTGTGGCAAGTTTCAAGCCTTTCATATATTTTGCTCTCATGTCATTGTGGCATGTGCATATACTCATCAAGGCGCATTACAACTTCTATCTCCCATTTACAATTCTGAAACCTTGCTCGACGTATACAATAATGGCTTCCCATTGGTAGCGAAACCTGATTATTGGTCTGCATGCGACGGGGAAATAGTATGGCACAACGATCAAATGCGAAAGAATAAAAATGATCGTCCCAAAAGCAAGTGTATCACAACTGAAATGGACCCTCTTTACAAGCTAGAAAGAAAGTGTGGTTTATGTCGTCGGGATGGGGATGAACACAATAAAAAAATTGTCATACTCGAGCTACAAGCTCGACAACATAAAAATTATATGCAAATCATCTGCACTTTTTTAAGTTCTAAACATTATTGTTTTTCATTAAGAGCATTTGTTACAACAAACCATACACAAACAACAAATAAAAACACAATAAAACGTCTAAGAAATTAGAACCGTCAAAATAATTTCATCTGAGCCGTGCATCATCACAATTACGTCTCAGTCTATTCTGACTTCCTCCAACCAAAAATTAGGTCTTCCAGTTGCAAGTGAGGTAACTGTTCTTCTTCTCTGGACCCTTCTAATTTATTCCCCAGCCTCGATGTCTCCCTCTAGCCATCGCATCAACTCTCTCTTCAGACGCTCCATGGAGTGAATGTGCCAAAATTTCATTTTCATTGGACGTTTGGTAGCCGAGAAAATAACGTATCCATCTCTGGTAAAAATCATGGGAGATATCATGACGCAAATAACAGAGAAAAAAAATAAGAAGACAGTGCGAGAAAGTATGAAGAATGATGGAGAAATGAGTGATTTATTTATAGAAAACACAATTACACGTAGTAGCCAATTGAGATGGTGTCTCCTATCCTTTTTATAGTGCACGCGCCATCTCACTTGACTAAAACAAAGTGCATGCGTCAAGTGAGATGACACCTAAGGCAAAAAAGTGACTGCATGTGTCATCTCACTTAACTCCTCAATTGTAGAGTTTTCTGAAACATGATTATTTACGTAATTTTCTCTAAAATATGATTATTTGTGTATTTTTTTCAATACTTAATTATTGTTAATATATATATATATATATATATATATATATATATATATATATATATATATATATATATATATATATATATATATATATATATATATATATATATATATATATATATATATATATATATATATATATATATAAGCAAAGATATATGAATCCTCTTAAATATGGACATCTAAGTATGTTAAAAGGATAAAGTTATATATGAACCGTGAATCAACATGATAGGAATGCAAACTCCTCGGAAGATGTCATCGGTATTCTATGGTGCAACACCTACCATAACCTCCAACAATATAAAACCTACAACTGCCTCCAACGATGTGACATTTATTGCAATCACTTTTAAAGATGACATTGTCTTCTATAAAAGTTTATTGCGGCCTACAATGGAATAAAGCCTAATGTGACTTCTAATAGCGTAAAGCATATCGTAGACTCTTCTAAAAATGCCATCATCCCTTCAACAAAGTCAATGTCTAACAACTATGAATGAGTCTATGTCAAACCTACTAATAGAGACCTATGTCCTAGTCTAGATAGAATTAAACTAAACAATACTTTTTTTAATAGAAAAAAGTTTATGCTTTTTTATAAGCATCTTAAGTTAAAAAAGACTAAACTACAAACCATTGAAAAACTTTTATAAGCCTATCCAAACAAATATGAATAATAGTACTATTATCACTTGTAATATAATAAAATTTATTTATAATATAAAAAAACTAATGTCTAGAAATTATATTTATGTCCTATACCATTGGCTGCCACTTGTTCAAATTAGGGATAATTGTGTCATTTCTTAACATTTTGTATTGTCTCTATTAGTCATCAATTTGGTCTTGTATTTAAACATTATGTGATACGGTGACAGAACCGATTGTTATATTGGTTTTGCGTTTGTATTCTCAAATGTTGTAGTAAGCAATAATCGCCATCGACTTTTCTTTTATCCAATTTAAGGAAAGGGAGAAAAGAACAGAAAAAGATATTTTTGAGATTTTCTGAGTAAGGGGGGTAGATTATAGAAAGGGAAGGTGTTAGCACCATTTCCATCCGTAGTTATCTACCGACTCTTAGATGCTTAACTCTTTTTAAAAGTACCTTGTGCTTTGTGTGTTGAAAAATGTTTTGAAATGCCTTAATGCAGCGATTCACTTTGTGATAACTCTTGTATCAGTCCTCAAGAGTGTTGACAAAGCAAACGTTTTTGAAAGTTGTTTTTGGAAGTGTAAGTGTAAAAAGTTTGTTTTATTTTTGAGCAAGCATCTAATAGCTATCTACTTGTACTCGAAAAGTTCGTTCTTTTCCTCCTATCCTTTAGACAATGCTATCCTACTATTAGTGAGTAGATAGCCTTGTCGTTGGATGTATGAGGGATAATCGAATGGACGTTACGGTCACGAAGGCAACTTGACAAGGAATTTTAGTAACTGTCCTAAAGTTCCAAGATCACTTTTAACCGAGGCAACGTCGAGAGGGTCATCGAGGAACTTGTGATCTTTCAAACTAGAGGACAACCACTAAAACTTCTCACGCTTCGAGAATTGTGACCGTTTTCCGAAGGCAACTGAAGTGGGGTACCCTAGAGGTGTATATGTGCATGGTGTGTTATATTCAATTATTTTAGTCTTGTGTTAAGTTTGCTAACGTTTTTTATTTTCAGTCTTGCCATACAATCCTAGTTACTAGCAGTTAATATACACAGAAGAATATAAAGTACGAAAATAAACCCTACACTATTACATGACTTTGGGGAAGGGGTATTTACAATGTACAAAACTTGGGGAGTGCAGAAATTAAAAGCAGAAAATAAAGCCTAATTACTATTACATCTTATAAGCAGTTACATTATTAAAAATGCGAGAATAAAATAAATGCGCGCGAAGGTTGAAAGTTCGTCTAAAAAACCTAATAAGAAAATCTTTTTTTGTTTTTGTTTATTTAAATAAAATAATTAAACTACCTTAAATCTAAATTTAATTTAAAAGATAATTGCTAAATAAATTTAAAGCCTAATTCTAATATTTTTGTATTTTTATTTGAGAAAATAATTTAAACATAAATTAAATCCTAAGTTCTAAATTATTTTAATTAATTAAAAAATATTAAAGTTAATTAATTAATTAATTTCAGAAATTAATTATTTAATTAAAAAAACTAATCCTAAGTTTTGTTGATTTTTTATGATATTTTTATGATTAAATAAAAAAACTGATTAAAAAAAAAGAATTGATTAAAACAAAACAAATAAATAAGAAAAAAGTGATGGGCCAGGTTGGTGCAAGCAATTAGGGGGGTGGAAATTAGAAAATGTTAGGCTCAATAATGGCTGAATCTAATAGTTGCGCCTGATCTAGTGTGAATAACTCTGGTAGGTCCATGATGGGGACGCATGCTTGAGAAGCTGGGTTTGCTTGCATTGGCATCTGATGGATGAAGATTGAATGCACACGGTAGGCGCGCTGGAATGCAACACGTTGGATTCTGCAAGAAATTGTTAGAAAAATAACGCAAATGCAAAACCTAGGATCGAACCCAGGCTCTTAGACTCTCCAACACATGCGCTCTACCGTTGGGCCAGTTGACTCATTCGTGAGATTAAATAAAGCAAAATAATATAATATGAATGCAAGCAAAATCTGAGTCAGCAAACACGCGCGTGTTTAGTGGGGTCCATATATTTTGAATAAGCTAATCAAAACATCATGTTAGGCCGCGCCAGCCTTTGACTTAAGTCCGGTGAGTCCAACCACCAGAGCCGGTGGTTTCCACCGTCTTCTCTGGTGGGATCCCCTGCAAAATGCGACGAAATAAAAGCAAAACAAAACAGATCGACTTAAAAAAGTCTCCTGGTTACGAATATGGTCTCTAAATTTGCTAAAGCTTCGTGTATTGTTGGATTCGAATGCAAAACCCTAGCGACAGTCAAACATGGTAATGCGCATTTCTGAAGTCAAAAATAACATGCGACCGTTCAGTCATGTCCTAAACTCCATTACGAGTATACGTGTATCATCAAAAAAGATTAAATGTTCCTACAATTAAAGATTCAGAAACATGAAAATTCCTTACCACCGTTGGATTTGGATAGGCCGTTCTAGAGCGTTTCAGGTCTTGAGATGAACAGGGATGAGTCCTGGGAGTCTCAGGAACACGTTGTGATGCCTGGTTTTGACTGAGGAAGGCTAGAAATTGGGTTTTGAGTTTTTACAACTTTGGACAATTTTGTGAAATTTTGTAGCTTTCTTGTACAGTGGTATGTGTGTCCTTTTAGGCTTGCAACGCGTGATGTATATATAGAGTAGAAGGAGGGGACAAGAGAGCAATGGTTTAAACAACCTTCATCATGTGTTTTAAAGCCATGAATAAGAATTTGAATTTTTGGCCAAAGATGTGGAATCTTGTCTTTTTTCAAACTTTGATGTATCTAGTCACTAATGCACGAATTCATGGGCCTTATGACTGTCCAAAGCATTGATGTGCGCGATCGACCTAATGTGTCTAACGGTATCTCAACTGCAAGTGCACAACCTATCGTGGTAGTAATAAAAAGATGTCGAACCCACATGGACTTTGTAATCACTCTAGTGCTATAAAGGTTTGGTAGTTTAGCTAAGGCGGATGTTGTCACGTTTGGTTGTTTAGAGGTTAAGGTAAGGGAAAAATAAATCGAATTAATGGGATAATAATAATAATAAAACGGTCGGTATGTAATGTAGTGAACCTAAGTGGATCTAGTCGAACCTAAGCATATGAAGATGTTTAACTTAGATGGTTATGTAGAAATTATCAGTTTAAAAACCCTCAACTCACACTCTCGTGGTCTTATCTCAGATCATACCCCTAAAGCCATATGCCTGCTCTCGCTAGCCCATAAGTGTTTAGAAAATACTTTTTGAAAACTTAATAAAATCCAATTCGTTTTAAAGCGCGCTCTCTGTATTTAAATCAAATGCCTAACTTTAGCTATCCGGTTAAAACCTCACACTCTCGTGGTCTCGATTCTAACTTATTTTACTTTTCTTACTCTCGTAACAAAAAGATTGATTTTAATTATAAAAAGTCACAACCAGAATTAAGTTAATTTAGATTTTAGCTTAGGCACAATTTAATCCATTCGGTTACTATTATTACATCCCGACTCTAGTAAATTAGCTAGTCATAGTACTCGAAATAGACATACAGAAAATATAATCGGGAAAGAATAAAGCATTCATGATAAAATAAATAAATAAATAAACATAAACAAATTATATTAAAATTTAATGCGATTTAAAAACCTGAATAACAATATTATTCGTCAAGCTCCCTCTTCCACAAGTCGGCAATATTGGAACTTCGAAATCGGAACTTGAAACAAATTCTGAGGCTAGAAATAAATTCTAACTACAATAACAATTTCCTAATGTTGGAAATAGTTATTAATTGGAAAAAGGGAAAAATAAAGCAAGAACAAAAAATGCAGTATTTAATTTTGGCAGGGCTTTGGCAAGAAAATCTGTAGCAAAAACTCTCCCTCGTTCCATTAATATTCCTCCTATTTATAGAAGAGGATTTTTGCAGTTAAGAGAATTTAGGAACGTGGACTTGCATGCTTGAGTGGAGGAAGACTCGGACTGTTCGTTGTTGCAGTTGAGAGAAATTGTAGGAGAAGAAAACATCCATTACGTTTATGATACGGTGGGAGAACTGACTATGGTTTTGCGTTTATTTTCGCAAATGTTTCGGTTGAGCAAGAGTCGCCACCGACTTTTTATTTTATCTTAAGGAAAGGTTTAAAAAGCACAGCAAAAACCTTTGAGATTTTTCTTGGGTTCGGGGAGTAGATTATAGAAAGGGAAGGTATTAGCACCCTTTCTATCCATGGTTATCCATGGGCTCTTAGGTACTTGCTTAGATCAACTTGCCTTGGTTTTCAATTGTTTGAAATGGTGCTCGGTGTGTGATTTTGAAAATGTTTTGAAAAGATGCCTTGTATAGGCTACCCTTGTAACAATTCTTTACTCGAATGTTTTACAAAAGGTGTTTTGTCTTTTGAAAAATGTTTCAAGGTTTTTTTGAAAGTTTGTTTTGAAAGTGTTTGTGAAGTGTGGTTTGAAAATAGGCAAGTGTTTTCTTTTGCAAATTGACAAGTACCTAAGAGTTATCTACCCTAAAGTTCTCAAAGATTTTTGTTATGTTTTAAACCTTTTTGACAATTTTGTTCCACCATTGCATTTGGTGGACAATCTTGTATTAGGAGGTAAAAGGGACGGGCGCGGGTCGTCGTTTGGACCATAATTGCAATAGTGCTAAGTATCTTTGGGCAATTTCTTTTTGAAAGGGACTTGATCATTTTAGGCAACTTTTCGAAAGCGTCATCGAGGGACTATGATCATTTGATTGCTTGTTTTACCCAAAGAAACCTAACATGCAATATGGCCCATTTATTTGAAGGCAACAAAGTGGAATACCCTAGGGGTGCAAGTGTGATATGTGTTGTCCAATTTCATGCTTTGATTATCTTGAGATTAGGTCAAACTAATTTGGTTCCTTTTATTTGCATACAAACCCTAATTCTAGCATGGTATATTTAGAAAGCGTTTAAAGTGCGAAAAGTAAAATTCCTACATTATTACAACACCATATGGGAAGGGGGTACAAATGTTCAAATGGGGGGATATTTAGACAAAGAAATTAAACCTAGCTATTACATCATTTTTGACATATTTACAAATAATTGATTGCATAATTTAAATGGGAAATAAAATAAAGATGCAAAATGCAAAAAGGGTTTTTATATGTATGGAAAAAGTATTATTTATGTCAAATAAATAAAATAAAAAAAAGTATTACTTTTGGAGTTTTTTGTATTTTAAGGGTAAAACCCTAATTTTTATTAAATAAATATATTAACTATTTAATATGTATAATATTTAATAATTATATACAAAAATAAAATAAAATGGAGTATATTCATAAAAAAAAGTATTTTCCATATCAAATATTAATAAAATAAAAATGTATGTATTTTAGTATTTTTGCCCTAAGTATATTAATATATATATATATATATATATATATATATATATATATATATATATATATATATATATATATATATATATATATATATATATATATATATATATATATATATATATATATATATATATATATATATATATATATATATATATATATATATATATATATATATATATATATATATATATCTTTATTATTTATTAAATAAATACTATATATATAAAAATAATAATATTTAATATTTATATAAAAAAAGTATATTTTGTATAAAATATTTTCAAAAGGGAAAGTGTAATAAAATCAGAAAAGAAAATATATTTGCATTATTTTTCCTATTTATTCTAAATAATATATATATGTATTTATGTACAAATAACTTAAACTAAACAAATAAATGCCTATAAATTCAAAAATGGTGAGAAAAATATTTTTTATATTATAAGAAAAAATAAATGAGTCAAAATGAAAAAAGAAAAATAAAAAAATCATGCAAATACACAAAATGGGCTCAGGGGGTGTCAAAGTGAAAAGAGTGTGTGAAAAGAAAATACAAAACAAGCCCAGCCCAGATAACCCTTCTTCAACCTCCAGCCAAAAACGTTCACAAAAACGCGCGCCTGTGACCAAGTTCAAACATCCTGATTCCTTGATCTTTTGCACAAACTTCCAACATAAGAAATGTTAAGCATTGAATCACGATTCCAAATATATAAAAAACTCATCCTAACTCTCAGAAATGAGAGAGAATTTTGACATTCCCAAATCCTGACCTAAGTTTTCTGTCATGTTCAGACTCAAAATTCTTGCAGCACACATAATATAAATGAAATCTAATTACATGGGCATGTTCAGGGCTATGAATGTGACATATTATCTTCACAAACCTAAAGCTAAAAATGCCTAATAAGAGAGATACGAGTTCATGAACTTACCTGTTCAGTTGAAGTTCTATCTGGTGATGGAGAAGCTTTCAGTGCAAGGTGATAACTGGTATAGCTTCCTTGATGTCCAGGGATGCTATTCCAAGCTTTACTTTGTCTTGAAACCTTTTGAATCGTGCTAGAGCTCTTCACCTGCAAATCAGAAAAGTGAAAATGGCCAAAAGGGTTAGAGGAGTTACAAGTTGCTTCTAATGCTTTGGATAGCTTGGATTGATGGTAGGGAAGGTGTCTGAAGTGGTTAGGGCAAGAATGCTTGAAAGGATTGAGAGTTGGAACTCAATCTGCAGAGGTAGCTCTGTTTTTGCAGTTTGAGAGTGATTTTGGCAATGGGGAGGTGTTGATGGTCTTAGGGTCGTGCTTCAGCTTGGTTAGGATGTTTGGAATGTGTCTACAATATTTGCTTAAGGTTGCTAATATTGAGCTGAAAGTTCTGTTGTGTTATGCCACTTTGCTTCACACTTAAGCAAACAAAACCAAGTTGATGTTCTACGCAAGTAGAGGGCCCCTAATCATGCTGCAAAACTCCTCCTTGATCAGTGTGTTATGCTCATAATCTTGTGCCAATTAGATTTCATCTGTACTTGTTGGATTTTCAATTGGACATAAAGCTTGCTTTTGCAAAAATGGCCATTTTGCTTTTTCCATAAATGGATTAAACTTGTATGTAATGCTTGAACTCATAGAACAATACTTTAACACAATTAACATGCATTAAACTATTGAGTGTTGGATGGTTTAAGGGCCTGTAATCAAGTGGCATGCTGGTTTGAGAAATTTGCACAAGTTATGAACATGTACATGACCAATTCAAAAGTGAGTTTTTGCCATATTGTGAAATTCGATTCTCTCAAGTTATGAGGTTGTTTGATGATTTCTTGGACATTTTGGAAAGCTTGGAATGTGTACTACAATCCATATTTGAAATGCAAATTGAAATTTCAAGTGGAAGTGTATGGAAAATGGACTTGAAGTTAGGTAGAAAAGCTTGCCAAAATAGGTTAAAATTTTACTAAGTTAAGAATGGTTTAATACCCTTATTCAAAAAAATTGTAACTTGAGATACAAGCTTCATTTGGGAAAACTTTGTGAATCAAAGTTGTAGATTATGCAACAAGCTACAACTTTCATGTTTTGACTTTTGTTTGAATCCAAATGAATCTTGGTGAGAAAGTGGGGCAAAGTTGGGGAAAAATTAGGGTTTTTCATAACTTAGAAAAATTCTAAGTTATGAAAAATTCTCATTTCTAACCCTAATTTGCATTTTTTGATTTCTTGGTGAACAAGTTTCATGATTTGGAATGTTTTGATGAAAAAGGGATCTTGACTCTTGATTTTGACCAAAAAGTCAAAGTTTGACTTTTCAGTATACAATCAAAATTGATCAATTGACTGAGAAATTCAACTATCAATCTTGTGTACTTGGGATCTTTTGAACTTGTTGAGCATGTCAAGATAAATCCATGGGGTCCTTGAGTCCATATGTGAACTTGGTTTGCCATTGGCTAGGTCAAACAGTCAAAAATTGCCTTTGTGCAGTCAAAACCCTAAAAATGACCATTTTGCCCTTTTGGTGATCTGATCAAATTTCTTGTGGAATTGTGATCCAAACTTGACCAAATGGTTCATATGAGTTCATAATGTTGATGTGGGTCAATTTTCATGAGGTTTGACTGTCAATTGGCCACAATTGACTTTTTCCCCAATACAGCTGATTTCTAGGTCAACTGTCCAATTGACTGGGCAAAACTTGGAATCAAGACTTGAAACTTGATATGGATAAACTTGGGAGTCCAATATGAAGCAAGAAAGTCATCTTAGGCATTTTAGGTCAAAACATCTTTGTGCAAACACAAACCCTAATTTGGGTCAACAGTGCAAGGAGAAGTCTTGAGCAGATGAAACCCTAACTGGATCTTGATCTTTAAAGGCTTTGTGATGAGAAATCAATGAGAAAAGGGAGGGCAAATTTTGGGGTACAACAGTTGCCCCTGTTCAATCTTCTTGAATCCGGAGAGTTAGATTGGCAAGCTTGCCTTTCGTGACTCGAGGGTAAAAGGAGATTGGACACTAGAGTGCCCTTAAATTTGCACTCGTCAAAGCAATGGATGCGGGAATGGGCTTAGAGATGCCATTTGGAAATGGGCTTAGAGATGCCATCTGGAGGGGTGACATAAACTTGTCGGGGATGGGCTTAAAGATGCCATCTGGAATGAGTATCAGGAAGGTGTCCATGCTTTGGACCATCTTCGAACTGGGGGTCTGAATAAGCAATAGATTGACATCCGTTGTTGGGAGGAATCCGTAAGCTGTTTTCAGAAGTCTTGAGAAGTAACTGAACAAGAGATAGGTTAACATCCGTTACTTGGAGAACCCGTAAACTGTTTTCAGAAGTCTTGAAGTTGAATAAGCAATAGAGCAGCATCCGTTGTTGGGAAGCGTCCGTAAACTGTTTTCAAAAGTTGCATCTGAACGAGCGATAGATTAACATCCGTTGTTGGGAAGAATCCGTAAACTGTTTTCAGAAGTCTGGAGAAGAATCTGGACAAGCGATAGGTTAACATCCGTTACTTGGAGAACCCGTGAACTGTTTTCAGAAATCTTGGAGTTGAATAAGCAATATAGCAGCATCCGTTGTTGGGAAGCGTCCGTAAACCATTTTCAAAGGTTGCATCTGAACAAGTAATAGATTAACATCCGTTGTTGGGAAGAATCCATAAACTGTTTTCAGAAGTCTTGAGGTTGAATAAGCAATAGAGCAACATCCGTTGTTAGGAAGCGTCCGTAAACTGTTTTCAAAAGTTGCATCTGAACAAGCGATAGATTAACATCCGTTGTTGGGAAGAATCCGTAAACTGTTTTCAGAAGTCTTGAGAAGAAACTGAACAAGCGATAGATTAACATCCGTTGCTCGGAGAACCCGTAGACTATTTTCAGTAATCTTGAATTTGGAGGAAGAACCGGTGTAGGGTTCCCTGATGATGAGCTCGTGTAAAACTGCATCTGGATAAATCTGGAATAAGCATTAGAATGTTGCCGTGTCTGGGTCACACCCGAACTATTCCTGGAAAGAAATCTCGGAAGATAATGATTTTTGTCTGCCGACTGGTCTCACCTGAAAAGGTAAAGAGTTAGTTGTATGCAATATCATGATGCATGATGCAATGTATGTTATATGATATGAATGTAAATGGATGCGCATGTAAGCTGGAGAGCTGTCTTGCAAAGGCTAGACGAATCCAAGATGGCTGAAGATAAGAGTATCTTGACTGCTGCCGGGAAGAATAATTCCTGGTCACTGCTGGAGAATAAAGAGCTTGGGTTGTATACCAATCTTCTGGGGAATTCCTGATGACTTCTACCGGGGAGTTCCAATCTAATAGACTCATGCTGGGGAGGTAAGACTGAGAATCTTCAGTTTGGTGGGAAGTATCTCTGGCGACTTCACTGGGGAACTCAAGATTTTCCTTTCTAAAACTCTGTGGGGAGAAGGCTCATTAGTCTGGCTCCGCTGGGGATTGATAATTTTGAAGCTTTAGCTCAGCTGGGGATACTGAAAAATTTGAACTCTGAGGGGAATTGAGTTCTGGAGGATTCTCTGGCTGGAGATAACAAAGATAAACTCCTATGGGGATTGTATTGATAAGTTATGTTGGGGAACTTTGATGAACTCCGCTGGGGATAGGAAAAAATTTGGCGAGCGCGATCTTCCGTGGTTGTTAGCTGAGGATAACCCAGTTATAAGCCCTTGTGAGGAATAACTTTGAATAAAACTCGGTAGACACGTCCGTACTCTGCAGGGAATAAACCTCGAGAATCTGCTGGAGATAAGCCTCAGGGTTTGCTAGGGATATGGATTCCTTCGAAAGGGTGTCAAGATATCCAACTGCACATTTGACCTATCAGTAATCCCCTTTCCTGACTCGTAAGGAAATGATTATGTTTCAAATGCATATGCCTATTTAACAAAACATTGGACGTTTCTCAAAATAAAACAAATAGTGCAAGAGAAAAGAAAAGGAAATGACACAAATTTTTTTTGGGAAAAGTATTTGTATTGATTTTCTATGAGTATATTTGTACAAAGGAGACAATCATCCTAGTAAGAGGATTTTGTCGTAAATATTTGAAAAAATTATACAAAATAAAGATGGCTATGTGAAATAATTCCATGGGATTCCACTCCGCTACAGCCTTCACAACTCTGAATATCTGTCCATTCAATGCTTCGTTGGCCGATGACTGGATTGATCAGAAACCTGGAACGGGTTGATGAAGAGATTGTCTTTGAAGTGATCCGACGAGACATAGTCATACGCTTTAATTCCCTAACTTTTGCCTGAATCGCCCTTTCGGGTTTTCGATCCACCGGGAAGCCCCTTTTTGCCCAAGCCGCCCTTTCGGGTTTTCAACTTGCCGGGTGTACATATTTTTTTTGTTTTTATCCCTAGTTTTTGCCTGAACCGCCCTTTCGGGTTTTCGATTCACCGGGATGCCCATTTTTGCCCAAGCCGCCCTTTCGGGTTTTCGACTTGTCGGGTTACTTTATGCGTAGTATCTTTTGACTATGTCTGCGTTCGCAGGGTGCGGCAAATCGTCGCCGTCCATGGTGGTCAGAATCATTGCACCACCAGAAAATATGCTCTTGATCACAAATGGTCCTTCATATGTAGGAGTCCATTTGCCCCTGGGATCGCTTTGCGGCAAGATAATCCGCTTGATTACGAGATCTCCAACTTGATACACTTGACGTCTGACTTTCTTATTGAAGGCCTTGATCATTCGTTTTTGATACGTCTGACCATGGCATATAGCAGCAAGTCGCTTTTCGTCGATCAGATTGAGTTGATCAAGTCGGGTCTGCATCCAATCATCTTCATTCAAACCTGCATCCTTCATAATCCTTAGAGAAGGAATCTGAACTTCCATAGGCAAAACAGCTTCCATGCCATAAACCAAAGAAAATGGGGTTGCCCCAGTTGAAGTATGTGCCGTCGTACGGTATCCATGTAGAGCAAACGGTAACATCTCATGCCAGTCTTTGTAAGTGACCATCATTTTCTGAATGATCTTCTTAATATTTTTGTTCGCAGCTTCAACAACACCGTTCATCTTCGGCCGATAGGGAGATGAATTGTGATGATAAATCTTGAACTGTTCGCACAATGCGGTAATCATCGTGTTATTCAGATTTGTACCGTTGTCTGTGATGATCCTGTCTGGAACACCATACCGACATATGAGATTTTGTTTAATAAAGCGGGCAACCACATTTTTAGTAACAGAGGCGAAGGAAGCTGCTTCGACCCATTTGGTGAAATAGTCAATGGCAACCAGGATGAAGCGATGTCCGTTGGAAGCTGTGGGCTTGATATCTCCAATCATATCAATGCCCCACATTGCAAAGGGCCACGGAGCAGTCAGAACGTTGAGGGGAACCGGAGGGATATGAACTTTATCAGCGTAAACTTGGCATTTGTGGCAAGTACGGGAATGTTGATGGCAGTCAGCTTCCATGGTAGACCAGTAATAGCCTGCCCTTAGGATCTTCTTAGCCATTGTATGCCCGCTCAAGTGAGTGCCAAAGGTTCCGCTGTGTATGTCAGTCATGATCAACTCTACTTCAGCTTTATCTACGCATCGAAGTAATACACAATCATGGCTTCGTTTGTAAAGGATGTCGTTGCTCAGGAAGAACTTTGCAGCAAATTTCCTTAAGAACTTCTCGGGATAATCTCTAGTCTCGAGATACCTTTTAATTTCATGGAACCAAGGTTGTTCCACTACTTCTTCGGTATTAATCTCGTGACAATGCGCAGGTTCATCCATTCGCTCGATGGTGATTTGGGGAGCCTCGTTATCCCAGTTGAGTTTAAACATGGAGGACATTGTGGCCAGAGCATCTGCTAGCTGATTCTCTTCTCGCGGGAAATGCTCGAAGGTAATTTGCTCGAAATGAGGCAACAATGTCAGGACATGTTCTTTGTATGGGATAAGATTAGGATGCTTGGTATCCCACTCTCCTTTGATTTGACTGATAACCAAAGCCGAGTCCCCAAATACGATCAAAGATTTGATCCCCAGGTCTGTAGCAGCCTTGAGACCAAAGATGCAAGCTTCGTACTCAGCCATGTTGTTTGTGCAGCTGAAGCAAAGTCGGGCCATGAAAGGTGTGTGACAACCTTCCGGAGAAATGAGTACTGCGCCGATACCATTTCCAAGTTCATTTGAAGCACCATCAAAGTACAGGGTCCATCGGGATCCCTTTTCAGGTCCGTCATACGGTCCGTTACTTTCAATGTTGTCCAAATTCATGATGTCCTCGTCTGGGAAGTCAAATCTCATGGGTTGATAATCTTCGATAGCTTGATGAGCCAGATGGTCAGCTAGTACACTCCCTTTTATAGCTTTTTGGGTGGTGTACTAGATGTCATACTCAGTTAGGATCATTTGCCATCTGGCTATCCTTCCAGATAAAGCGGGCTTTTCGAAGATATACTTGATAGGACCCATTTTGGAAATCAACAAGGTAGTATGAGTCAACATATACTGTCTTAGTCGGCGAGCAGCCCATACCAAAGCGCAACAAGTTTTCTCGAGCAGTGAGTAGCGAGTCTCACAGTCGGTAAACTTTTTGCTAAGGTAATAAATAGCATGCTCTTTTCGACCAGACTCGTCATGCTGGCCCAAAACACACCCCATTGAGTTATCCAAGACGATCAAATACATGATCAATGGTCTTCCTTCAACGGGTGGCATCAGAATAGGAGGTTCTAGCAAATACTCCTTGATTCTATCAAAAGCAGCTTGACAATCGTTGTTCCACTCGACTACCTGATCTTTTTTCAAGAGTTTGAAAATTGGCTCACAGGTAGAAGTCAGATGCGACATGAATCTGGCAATATAGTTTAAGCGCCCCAAGAACCCTCTAACCTCTTTTTCAGTACGGGGAGCAGGCATCTCTTGTATTGCTTTTACTTTTGCTGGATCGACTTCAATGCCTTTGTTGCTTACAATGAATCCCAGGAGTTTACCAGACCTAACTCCAAAAGTGCATTTATTTGGATTCAGCCTGAGCTTGTATTCTTTCAACCTGGCAAACAACTTCTCCAGATGTTCAAGGTGCTCTTCCTCTATTTGTGACCGAGCTATCATATCGTCTACGTAAACTTCAATCTCATGATGTATCATATCATGAAATAAAGCTACCATGGCGCGTTGATAAGTTGCCCCTGCGTTCTTCAACCCGAACGACATCACCTTGTAACAGAAAGTGCCCCATTGCGTGACAAAAGTTGTTTTCTCCATATCCTCGGGGGCCATTTTGATTTGATTGTAGCCCGAGAATCCATCCATGAAGGAAAACACTTTGTGCTGAGCTGTATTGTCGATCAAAATGTCAATGTGAGGTAGCGGGAAATCATCTTTGGGGCTGGCCCTATTCAAATCCCGGTAGTCCACACACATCCTGACTTTGCCATCTTTCTTAGGTACTGGCACGATGTTAGCGACCCATTGAGGATAGGACGTAACAGCCAGGAAGCCAGCGTCGAATTGTTTCATTACTTCCGCCTTGATCTTCTCAGACATGTCAGGCCTCATTCGGCGAACTTTTTGCTTGATCGGTGGACAATCCTCTCTTATGGGGAGACGGTGAACCACGATGTCTGTGTCTAAACCCGGCATGTCTTCATAAGACCAAGCGAAGATTTCAACATACTCATTCAACAACTGTATCAGGCTTTCCTTGACACTCGGTTCCAGATTGGCACCCACTTGCACCTCCTTCCGGTCCTCCTCAGTTCCCAAGTTGACAATTTCCAATGACTCTTCGTGTGGTAGGATGGCCCTTTCCTCTTGTTGTAGAAGTCTGGCTAGTTCCCCTGGTACTTCACAACCTTCGTCATCTTCATACTCGGCTAGATTGACCAGATCTTCAGAGTTATTGAAAGATATAGCAGAATAGTCACCCATGGAATCCGGAGTGGATGGGTACCTGCATTGGTGAGTGGTGGTGTGTGTAAGGGATAGCCATCCTTAAACAAAAATGCAAAAGGAAAGAAAATGAACACAAGCAGTTTATCAAATGAAAAACGTCCAATGAATCATTAAACATGGCATATGGATATGAAAAATAATCAAAACCCTTACAAATGGACCTACATGCCCCGGGCAAGGCACGAGGTGAAAAGATAGTGTACGGATTATTCAGAAACAAATATTACAGACCAAATAGGAAATGTTTGACAGATAAATTACTGATGAATAAAAGTGACGGGGACAAAGTCTTTTGCCTCCCAGTTGCACAATCCTCCTTTGACAGTTGGGTAAATCCACTCTTCGATGTTGCTCTCTTTGTCTTCGTCCTCCAAAGCGTTGATTCCGTAGGGAGAAATTTTGACTGGCGCCCTTTCAATCTTCGCACGTCGCATAGCTTTCTGGCCAGCGGCAGTGAACCCTAATCCAAATTTGTCTGTCTTATGTGGAATGTCAGGTAACTGCCCCCATGCTGAATTCTTCCCTTCCTTTATTGCGGCCCTTGCGTCCTCCAGAGATGCCATCCTGGCCATCTGCCTCGGTGTCTCAGCTGCCAACTTTGCTACTGCTATTTCAGGAAGGACTTCTTCGAAATGTTGAAACGGCGTCTCAATGAATTCCCCTTCAACCTCTACATATCGGAAAGAGTTTAAGTTGCTAATCATGTACTCCTCCTCACCATGGACAGTAATGACTTTCCCTTGACAGGATACTTCAACATCTGATGTAAGGAGGAGGTGACTGCCCCAGCATGGTGTATCCAAGGCCTACCCAACAAGCAAGAGTATGATGGACGGATGTCCATCACATAGAAAGTAGATTTAAACACCTCAGTGCCTATCTTGATGGGAATTTCAACCTCTCCATGGACCATTCTCTTCGAACCATCAAAAGCTCTAACAACAATATCACTCGGCTTCAGTTCCAATCCTTCACAATCTAGTCGGTCCAAGGCCTTCTTAGGCAAAACATTCAGCGACGAACCAGTGTCCACCAAGACATGTGCGAGAGTGGTTCCTCGGCACTCGACTGAAATGTGCAAAGCATCATTGTGGTTTCTACCTTTACGAGTTAGGTCGACATCAGAAAAACCTAATCCATTGTCCGCAGTCAGGCTGGCCATGCAATTTTGAAATTGATCCGCAGAGGTTTCCTGGGGCACATGGGCTGCCTTCAGGAATTTTATCAGGGCTTTAGCGTGCGCTTCCGAGCAAAGTAGTAGTGCCAGCATGGAGATCTTTGAGGGGGTTTGCCCCAGTTGTTCTACTACATCGTAATCACTTCTTTTGATTATCCTCAAAATCTCATCCATTTCCTTCTTGGAGGTTTCCAGGATGACCAAGGGTTGAGCCCTCGTCCTGACGAGCTCATCCTGGATTCCCTTACCTTTGTCAGCAGCGGTAGGAGAGACAGTACTAGGAACAACAACGTCTTCAATCAAAGGAGTTCTAGCAGAAAGTTTTATTGGTGCAAGGATGACCTTGTCGGCTGGCGAGGGTCCAAAGATTGCTCTTGGAGGGGCAATCTCTGGAGAAAATATTCTCCCGCTCCTGGTGATTTTGCTAGTGCCTGCAATGTTACTAATGCTGGCTTCTTCATCATCCGAACTTTCTTCAATTATTTCGATTTGTTTGATACCATGGTAGTAAATGTCACCGCCATAGTTCTAAGGTATCGACTTCTCAGAAACATAGGGAACAGGCCCTGGCATTGTTATCTTCAAAGGAACATATTTCGTAGCTGGTGTAATCTTAACAGGCTTTTTGACGGCCTTGGAAAGATTGGCGTGAATGGTTATGATTGAGACATCTTCAGTATGAACTGGAACAGCAGAAACTTTTTCAAACAAAATTTGTCGACCATCCATAAGGCCTTGGATGCCTTTCTTCAGTAACGGACAATCAAACGGGAGAGAGTAACAACAATAACAGTCTTTTTTACATCCCGGGAAGATCCCGGCCCTCAACAGATTCAACTTAATGGTTAACAAAGGAGTTACCAGATCATTGACATCAGCAACATACAAATCTTCTTCAATAGCATTGACATTTCGGCCGTGCTTCGGCATGGGTGCAGATATCACGTTAGGCTTCTCTGGAGCGTCAAACTCCACCTCCTTCGCCTCTATCAGGTCTTGGATTTTATGCCTGAGTGCCCAACAATCATTGGTGTCGTGTCCAACACTGTCTGAATGGTAGGCGCATTTAGCATTAGCATGATAATACGGAGAGGACGTATTCACATTCTTTGGTGCCTCCTTGATGGTGGCAAGATTCAACTTCAACAGATGGGGAAGCACTTGCGCTGGAGTCATATTAATGCGGGTGAACTGCCGTTGTGGCCGTTCCACCCGTTGTTGATTTGGTCTGGACTAGTTATAGCGAGGCTGCTCACTCAGAGTGTTTTGAATCATCACGGCCCCCACAGTTGGCCGACGCTCCGTCTTCCCTGCTCTTCTCTGAGAATATACCACAGCTGTCTCCTTCTTAAAAGGTTTCTTCTCAACATTTGCAGCAACACCCTTCTGAATCTTTCCTGACTTGATGCCAGCTTCTATTCTTTCGCCTGTTAAGATCAAATCGGTAAACCCCGCGGAAGAGTTACCAATTAGATGATTGAAAAATGGCCCAGATAGGGTCCCAAGAAACATATCAACAAGTTCGCGGTCGGTTAAAGGAGGCTGCACCTTGCCAGCCAAATCCCTCCATTTTTGTGCATATTCTTTGAATCCCTCGCTTGTTCCTAGTGACATAGCCTGAAGTTGGGTACGAGTAGGAGCAAGGTCAGAATTATACTGGTATTGTTTGTAAAAAGCGGTGGCCAAATCTTCCCAATTTCGGACGCTGGTTCCCTCTAGCTGATAAAACCACTCCAACTGAGCTCCAGAAAGGCTGTCTTGAAAGAAATGAATCCAAAGGTTTTTATCTGCCGTATAGGGTTGAATCTTTCTCACGTAGGACCTGAGATGCATTTTTGGACAGGACATCCCATCATACCTCACAAAAACTGGCACTTTGAATTTTGGGGGAATCACAATCCCGGCGACCAAACCCAAGTCTTCAAAATCCAAACCCGGTACTCTTTGTAGCTCCATGGCGGCCAACCTGTCTTCTAGCCCTTTGTATTTATCATTAGCTGGAGGGTATTGCTGATCAGAATAATCTTCATCCTCTTCGACCTCTTCCTCTTCCGCATCAGACTCAGAAGGTACCGCAGCTCCACCTCCTTTACTGGTCCCTTCATCAGAAGTAGGATGAAATTCAAGCACTCTCCTGGCCTCTCCGTCAAATCTTCTCCCTAAAGTAGCCACCCCGAGTCTCTTTTTCTTCTTTTTCACTGGGTCTTTATTCCCCAGCAAGGTCTTGAGATCCTCCTGACCCTTAGCCAAGGTCGTCAGGAGTTGCTGGAACTGTGCATTTTGAGCTTGCAGGTCTTTGACTGTTTGCTCGAGATCCATCCTACTGAAATAAACAGCAGACAGATAAGGAAACCTGGCGTGAGACCTACTTATGCACATGATGGATGGTATGCTTATGTATGCAATGCATTCAAGGATTTAGAATATTCAAACTTGTTTCAGACAAAGAAGAACGCACGTCATATTAATAAGAAGAAATTTGTTAGTACATAAATGCCCTATGGGCCAAATATTACAAAATAACTTCTCAAGGCAAAAAGACATTGCGCATCCTCTTTGGTGCGATGTAGGTGTTGAGGGCCTCTTGCTCATGGAGTCGGCGGGTAAGCTCTAGAACCTTCTTCTCACTGGTGTAGAAGCTAGCTTCAAAAGTATTTCGTTCCTCCTTGAGTTGAATCCAACTTTTCTGCATTTCCTCCCACGATGTAGGCATGTCTGGATGTAGGATGGTGTAGGGAACCTCTCCTTCATTGACGGGCTCTTTAATCACTGGGAGTACATGAGGATAAGGCATCATTAGACTTTGGGCTCGGGCTCGTACCCACTTGAGATAGGGCTCAAGAGGGATGGAGTTCTTGTGTCCCAGAGTCTTGCTATCAACCTTGTTGGGCCTCCCCCAAGCTCTGATGAATCTTTGGCGAAGTCCTTGCGCATCGTTGTCGAAGTCAAAAACTAGGTCAGGAATCAACATGTCATGAGGGCCATCCCTCCGTGCATATCCAAATTGCCTTAAAGCCAGGCAAGGGTTGTAGGTGATACCTCCTCTAATTCCAAGTAAAGGAACATTAGGAAACTCTCCACAACGATCGACAATGATGACATTTTCTCTGGACCGAGAACACCAATGTACATCAGAGTGAGTAAGAGTCATCAACCGTTGGGACCACCTCGAGCCTTGGTCATTCTTCAAGACAGATTGTGGAAGGTGCGAAATAAACCACCTTACAAGGAGAGGAGTACAACACATGAGAACACTCCTCTTTCTCATTGTTCGTGTGTAAAATGAGTGAAGAATGTCCCCAAGCAATGTTGGTATTGGGTTTCTGGACAAGAAGATTTTGACGGCGTTGACATCTATCAATTGGTCAGAATTTGGGAACAAGACCAATCCATAGATGAGGAGTACCACAATCTCTTCAAAGGCTTGTAGGTCCAATGAGTTCCAACATTCTTGTGCCTTCTCAAACAAGAATTTTGCTAAGAATCCTTTGACGCCGCTTCTGGTTTCCCAATGCCCCTTGATGTCAGATGGTTGTAGATGTAATGCTCGAGCAACATCTTCCGGCTTTGGTTCCTTTTCCGTACCGTTGAATGGTAGTTGATTAAGGATAGGGATTCTTAGGAGTTGAGAAAACTCCTCCAAAGTGGGTACCAACTGGTAATCAGGGAAAGTGAAACAGTGGTGAAGAGGGTCAAAGAACTGGAATAGCACTTTCATCATGTCTTCTTCAATGTTGGTGTTGACTAAGCTGAGCAGTCTACCATGTCTTTCACTGAAGGATGAGTTTTCCGGAATTCTTGAGGTGATCTCCTTGAGTTGAGGAGAGACTCTCACAAGGTTGACTTGAATGGTATTTCTGCGAGGAATTTCCATGTCCTACAAAACAAGAACAAAGATGAAAATCCAAAATCCTTGAAATGGTTAGTGAATGCATATGATGTTTTATGATGTCTATGATGTATGCACAAAACATATGTACAAGCAAATCACACCAAACCCTAGTTTCAGGCTTGCATGGGGTTTCATAGGTAAGTACCCTCTTGAGTGTAGTTGGCTTAAAAACCTGTCCTATAAATAGTAACCGGGTTCTAAGGAGCTCAATATCACAGGATTGTTTTCATTGTTCATTGTTTTGGTTTAGCCACTTAACTAGCGACCAAAATATTCCAAGAAAACAACCCTCAACGAGTGTAGTATCGAGTATCTACCAACTTCGGACTGCACCAAAGCCGGTCATCTCACTACCCCTAATAAAAGGCCAAGATGGTCAAGTAAGGTTCTAGGTCATTAGTGCTTAGTGACATCACTCAGCGGCCCCGTACTCTCCTTGATTGAACTCAAGGGTTACCGGTACTCACAAATATGTCGCACTAATATAGCTATTGCTTCGACCGTGTCGGTATACCCCGCACAGTTTCCACAACGTATTGCTATCTATGAATGTTTCCCAAAATCCGGGTGTAGGATTGCAAACCCAAACAAGAGAGCCAAAATATAAAACAATCAAAACAAACAATTAGTCATGCAAGAGGGTGATCTAAGCCCTAAGGTTACTCCACTTTTAAAATTATCCCCAGCAGAGTCGCCAGTTCTGTGATACGGTGGGAGAACTGACTATGGTTTTGCGTTTGTTTTCGCAAATGTTTCGGTTGAGCAAGAGTCGCCACCGACTTTTTATTTTATCCTAAGGAAAGGTTTAAAAAGCACAGCAAAAACCTTTGAGATTTTTCTTGGGTTCGGGGAGTAGATTATAGAAAGGGAAGGTATTAGCACCCTTTCTATCCATGGTTATCCATGGACTCTTAGGTACTTGCTTAGATCAACTTGCCTTGGTTTTCAATTGTTTGAAATGGTGCTCGGTGTGTGGTTTTGAAAATGTTTTGAAAAGATGCCTTGTATAGGCTACCCTTGTAACAATTCTTTACTCGAATGTTTTACAAAAGGTGTTTTGTCTTTTGAAAAATGTTTCAAGGTTTTTTTGAAAGTTTGTTTTGAAAGTGTTTGTGAAGTGTGGTTTGAAAATAGGCAAGTGTTTTCTTTTGCAAATTGACAAGTACCTAAGATTTATCTACCCTAAAGTTATCAAAGATTTTTGTTATGTTTTAAACCTTTTTGACAATTTTGTTCCACCATTGCATTTGGTGGACAATCTTGTATTAGGAGGTAAAAGGGACGGGCGCGGGTCGTCGTTTGGACCATAATTGCAATAGTGCTAAGTATCTTTGGGCAATTTCTTTTTGAAAGGGACTTGATCATTTTAGGCAACTTTTCGAAAGCGTCATCGAGGGACTATGATCATTTGATTGCTTGTTTTACCCAAAGAAACCTAACATGCAATATGGCCCATTTATTTGAAGGCAACAAAGTGGAATACCCTAGGGGTGCAAGTGTGATATGTGTTGTCCAATTTCATGCTTTGATTATCTTGAGATTTGGTCAAACTAATTTGGTTCCTTTTATTTGCATACAAACCCTAATTCTAGCATGGTATATTTAGAAAGCGTTTAAAGTGCGAAAAGTAAAATTCCTACATTATTACAACACCATATGGGAAGGGGGGGTACAAATGTTCAAATGGGGGGATATTTAGACAAAGAAATTAAACCTAGCTATTACATCATTTTTGGCATATTTACAAATAATTGATTGCATAATTTAAATGGGAAATAAAATAAAGATGCAAAATGCAAAAAGGGTTTTTATATGTATGGAAAAAGTATTATTTATGTCAAATAAATAAAATAAAAAAAAGTATTACTTTTGGAGTTTTTTGTATTTTAAGGGTAAAACCCTAATTTTTATTCAATAAATATATTAACTATTTAATATGTATAATATTTAATAATTATATACAAAAATAAAATAAAATGGAGTATATTCATAAAAAAAAGTATTTTCCATATCAAATATTAATAAAATAAAAATGTATGTATTTTAGTATTTTTGCCCTAAGTGTATATATATATATATATATATATATATATATATATATATATATATATATATATATATATATATATATATATATATATATATATATATATATATATATATATATATATATATATATATATATATATATATATATATATATATATATATATATATATATATATATATATATATATATATATATATATATATATATATATATATCTTTATTATTTATTAAATAAATACTATATATATAAAAATAATAATATTTAATATTTATATAAAAAAAGTATATTTTGTATAAAATATTTTCAAAAGGGAAAGTGTAATAAAATCAGAAAAGAAAATATATTTGCATTATTTTTCCTATTTATTCTAAATAATATATATATGTATTTATGTACAAATAACTTAAACTAAACAAATAAATGCCTATAAATTCAAAAATGGTGAGAAAAATATTTTTTATATTTTTTATATTATAAGCAAAAATAAATGAGTCAAAATGAAAAAAGAAAAATAAAAAAATCATGCAAATACACAAAATGGGCTCAGGGGGTGTCAAAGTGAAAAGAGTGTGTGAAAAGAAAATACAAAACAAGCCCAGCCCAGATAACCCTTCTTCAACCTCCAGCCAAAAACGTTCACAAAAACGCGCGCCTGTGACCAAGTTCAAACATCCTGATTCCTTGATCTTTAGCACAAACTTCCAACATAAGAAATGTTAAGCATTGAATCACGATTCCAAATATATAAAAAACTCATCCTAACTCTCAGAAATGAGAGAGAATTTTGACATTCCCAAATCCTGACCTAAGTTTTCTGTCATGTTCAGACTCAAAATTCTTGCAGCACACATAATATAAATGAAATCTAATTACATGGGCATGTTCAGGGCTATGAATGTGACATATTATCTTCACAAACCTAAAGCTAACAATGCTTAATAAGAGAGATACGAGTTCATGAACTTACCTGTTCAGTTGAAGTTCTATCTGGCGATGGAGAAGCTTTCAGTGCAAGGTGATGACTGGTATAGCTTCCTTGATGTCCAGGGATGCTATTCCAAGCTTTACTTTGTCTTGAAACCTTTTGAATCGTGCTAGAGCTCTTCACCTGCAAATCAGAAAAGTGAAAATGGTCAAAAGGGTTAGAGGAGTTACATGTTTCTTCTAATGCTTTGGATAGCTTGGATTGATGGTAGGGAAGGTGTCTGAAGTGGTTAGGGCAAGAATGCTTGAAAGGATTGAGAGTTGGAACTCAATCTGCAGAGGTAGCTCTATTTTTGCAGTTTGAGAGTGATTTTGGCAATGGGGAGGTGTTGATAGTCTTAGGGTCGTGCTTCAGCTTGGTTAGGATGTTTGGAATGTGTCTACAATATTTGCTTAAGGTTGCTAATGCTGAGCTGAAAGTTCTGTTGTGTTATGCCACTTTGCTTCACACTTAAGCAAACAAAACCAAGTTGATGTTCTAGGCAAGTAGAGGGCCCCTAATCATGCTGCAAAACTCCTCCTTGATCAGTGTGTTATGCTCATAATCTTGTGCCAATTAGATTTCATCTGTACTTGTTGGATTTTCAATTGGACATAAAGCTTGCTTTTGCAAAAATGGCCATTTTGCTTTTTCCATAAATGGATTAAACTTGTATGTAATGCTTGAACTCATAGAACAATACTTTAACACAATGAACACGCATTAAATTATTGAGTGTTGGATGGTTTAAGGGCCTGTAATCAAGTGGCATGCTGGTTTGAGAAATTTGCACAAGTTATGAACATGTACATGACCAATTCAAAAGTGAGTTTTTGCCATATTGTGAAATTCGATTCTCTCAAGTTATGAGGTTGTTTGATGAGTTCTTTGACATTTTGGAAAGCTTGGAATGTGTACTACAATCCATCTTTGAAATGCAAATTGAAATTCCTAGTGGAAGTGTATGGAAAATGGACTTGAAGTTAGGTAGAAAACCTTGCCAAAATAGGTTAAAATTTCACTAAGTTAAGAATGGTTTAGTACCCTTATTCCAAAAATTGTAACTTGAGATACAAGCTTCATTTGGGAAAACTTTGTGAATCAAAGTTGTAGATTATGCAACAATCTACAACTTTCATGTTTTGACTTTTGTTTGAATCCAAATGAATCTTGGTGAGAAAGTGGGGCAAAGTTGGGAAAAAATTAGGGTTTTTCATAACTTAGAAAAATTCTAAGTTATGAAAAATTCTCATTTCTAACCCTAATTTGCATTTTTTGATTTCTTGGTGAACAAGTTTCATGATTTGGCATGTTTTGATTAAAAAGGGATCTTGACTCTTGATTTTGACCAAAAAGTCAAAGTT
Source organism: Vicia faba (assembly GCA_948472305.1). Lineage (NCBI taxonomy): Eukaryota > Viridiplantae > Streptophyta > Magnoliopsida > Fabales > Fabaceae > Vicia > Vicia faba. The sequence goes on from OX451735.1 coordinate 317,007,813, forward strand.
TGACTTTTCAGTATACAGTCAAAATTGATCAATTGACTGGGAAATTCAACTATCAATCTTGTGTACTTGGGATCTTTTGAACTTGTTGAGCATGTCAAGATAAATCCATGGGGTCCTTGAGTCCATATGTGAACTTGGTTTGCCACTGGCTAGGTCAAACAGTCAAAAATTACCTTTGTGCAGTCAAAACCCTAAAAATGACCATTTTGCCCTTTTGGTGATCTGATCAAATTTCTTGTGGAATTGTGATCCAAACTTGACCAAATGGTTCATATGAGTTCATAATGTTGATGTGGGTCAATTTTCATGAGGTTTGACTGTCAATTGGCCACAATTGACTTTTCCCCCAATACAGTTGATTTCTAGGTCAACTGTCCAATTGACTGGGCAAAACTTGGAATCAAGACTTGAAACTTGATATGGATAAACTTGGGAGTCCAATATGAAGCAAGAAAGTCATCTTAGGCATTTTAGGTCAAAACATCTTTGTGCAAACACAAACCCTAATTTGGGTCAACAGTGTAAGGAGAAGTCTTGAGCAGATGAAACCCTAACTGGATCTTGATCTTTAAAGGCTTTGTGATGAGAAATCAATGAGAAAAGGGAGGGAAAATTTTGGGGTACAACAACGTTTCCCACGTGTTATGCATAACATTGAATTACGTGTGTGACGGTCGTCATGAGGAGGTGACGGTCGTAATGCGCTTAAATAGCGCGTTACGTTCGTCAATGATGTGTGACGAGCGTCCTTCAAGTTGTGAGCGCGTTACGCTCGTAATGGGGGTGTGACGGTCGTCACAACATCAAACTTTGCAGATTTAGTTCTTTTTCTTCTGATTTTTGGTTAGCTTTCTTTATGTGATCCTGTTTCACTAATTTGACTTGAAACATGTTGTACTTGTGAAAAGACATAAAAACTCGGAACAATCGGGAGTTAAATGGGTCAATGCATTATAAAAATCGATAAAAAATGTAGTAATTATATGATATGATTTCTCGTTATCAAATTCTCCCATACTTAAACCTTTGCTTGTCCTCAAGCAAATAATCATTTATAAAGATCGGACAAGTTTTATCAAGTGCACATGCATGACATACCTTTGGTTTTTAAAGCAATTACGGGAAATCCTCGTCAGTTCGACCGATTCTTAAGTGAAACAATAACGATACACTAATGACACAAGCAATAAGCTAAGTCATGGGCTTTCATTTCAAACAAACTGTCCAATAGTTCCGTTATAATTCTGCCCAGAGTTTCTCGTATCTATTTCACCCGATTTTGTTCTAGCGCAATCACATTAAGCCCTTTGTCTTAGCACGCACGTAGTGGAGTAACCGGTTAGTGACTTTGATCCTTTTAGCACGAGGTCTGGTACACGAATGTGGCAACCCTATACATATTATCCAAATTGGAGGTTATGGGGGATCGAGCCGTAGTACGCACTGCCAAGTTCAGAACCAGATACCTCTGAACCAACCAATAATGGACTCCTTCATTAATTGCTCATCTCTTATATGCGACCTTGTATTTTGGTGCAAATTTTTTTCTTTTTAGCAGCGAGATAAGAAGGATATTTCATTGATCAGGCATCAAACACTTATATTCATCGGCTCCCCACGTGGTTTGTGTCAAGACGGTGCTGACTGCTAGTATAAACTACTAGGGGTTACTTTAGAACTAAAACTCAAGATATAGGTATAATAGTTATTGAAACGGATCGCGTAAGTAGGAAGTCTAAGGTGTCATAACTGTATCGATCTTGTTGAATCGTTCTCGGCTTCCTTAACTAGGATTTCGTTAAGATAGGTATGTCGGGCTGATGCGAAGATAAAGCAAAAAATTTTGGTATGGCTAAATAAAGTGGGGAAGAATTTAAACTGAGAAATAACGTAAAATTTTTACTTGTTTATGGTAGATGGAAAGGTACCTCTCCCACACTAAATCCGACATTATCCTCAATGTTGCGGTATAAAGGCGGGAAAATACAAGTACAAACAGAAAGAAAAAAAAAGACAGAAAAAGTAAACTACTTAGAAAATAAGAAAAACTATTGATGGCCACGTCCTCTACTCCTGGTGCATGATCGCCAGGTAGGCGTGGGTTCGATATCAGTGTCCTGGTAGCCAAGGGTGCTGACGTCCAACCTTAAGGCATTAAGTTCAGACAGGGCCTCATCCAACCTCTCGTTCATGCTCCACTGGCCAGTCAGAATCTGAGTGTTTTGTGCATATAAATAGTCATATTGTTCCTGTTGTCTTCTTTCAAGTGCGACACTCATTTGATTTTGCAGATGGATGGCGCAGAGAACCTCTTCAAGAGTAATAGGAGGTGGTGCGGATGAAGATCCTGGAATGTCGTGGACGGGGGCAGCACTGTCCAGCTCTTCTTGCATTTCGTCCGCAGGGGCATTAGGCTGGTCTTCATGAGTAGGAACACGACCCTCGGGAGCTGCAGGATCGAATAACCAGTTGGCTCTGTTTTGTGGGTCGATTCGGTCCCTGCAAGGCAAAGTAATGTTATGATAAACAATGTTTCTGATCACAGGATAGAATCTGCCATCCTCCCGCTCGTAGATGAGGTGTGCGGTCTTGCAGTGGTCCAGAGTCAGTAATGCCGGTGCCATAAAAGGCATATCTGTGAGAGCGACACCACAATTCAGGGCTATGGAAAGAGAAGTGACAATCCCTCCTGTTGTACCCCAAAATTTGACCTCCCATATTTCTCAAGACATGTCAAGAATAATCTCCAAGTGACTCAAGTTAGCTCAAGAGTTGGACAGTCAAATCACCTCCTAAGGCAGTCAATTCAAAATTAGGGTTTTGTGTTGCATCAAGGTCCTTACATCCAAATGGCCTCAAATTCTCCCCAATGTCCTAATATGTTCTCAAGGTCATCTATGTCAAATTTCAAGCCTTGCAGAGAAAGTTTGGTCAGTCAATTGCTCAAGAGGTCCAAAAATCGACTGTGCTAGGGCAAAAGTCAACTGTGACCTACAAATAGTCAAACCTCAATATTTGTTGTAAACATTCTCATTTTGAAGGATAATTCATCATTTGATCAAGGGTTGATCATGATTCATCAAGGATTGCTCAAAATTCATCAAGATTCAAAAGTTGCTAAATTAGGGTTTTATAGGAAAAGTCAACTCAACTTTGACCAAGAATAACTTTCTCATACTTTATGAAAAATGACCCATCCAAAGCTCATTTTTAAGAGGATGCAATTTCCTGCAATCCATCTTCACACCCCGAGATCAAGTAATGCACTCACAAAAAGTTGCAAATTTGGACATTATAGGTCATTTTTGAAAGTCAACAAAAAACACCTTTTTTTCCAAAGCTTATAACTTGAGAATGGAATATCAAAATGAGATGAGACCAAAATTATTGGTTATAGGACATCTCAAGCTTTCTAAAAAGTCCAAGAACACCTCAAAAAGTTCAAAATTGAAGAAGTTATGCATGGTTGAAGTTGGGCATTTTTCCAAAATTGCCAAAAGTCAACTATCCCCAAAACTTCAAATTTTGTCAAATGGGCCCACTTTTTTCCACTTGATTTGATCTTGTCACACCACACACGTGTCCTATCTTCAGTTTTATGTCCAATTATTAATTTTTCTATTTTATTTGATTTTTATTGATTTAATTCATTTTAAATCAATTTAAATCCAAATAAAATCCAAAATTTAATCAATTGATATCTTTTTGATCATTACATGTCTTTATTACCATCATGGACAAGATCAAACTCGAACCATGCCATGTTATGTACAAAATATTTGATTTGAGACAAATATGGAAGCTTGTTAATGGTGGTTCATATCAAATCTTGAATCATCAATACACAAGGATTGGAGGCCCAAAATCAAACCTAATTCACTCTATTATACTCACACAATGCAAAGACACGATAGACAGGACCTGAAAGTTGCACAAACAGCTAAACCAAACTTGGAAAAAAGCTTGAAAATCTTGAAACTGAAATCATACTTAGAGCTCGATTCAAAGCAAAAACTCTACACTACTCTCTTGCTGGACATCCACTGGATCTATTGGAATCAAAATCAAGCCTTGAAACCTCCTAAATAGCGCTGTAAGTCTTCTTGAACATGGATATGTACACGAAAACACAACGTTGGATTCTTGCATCTTTTTGCCAAAATATTGATATATTCATAATCCTTGAATGATTTCCAAGCTTTTTGCAATATTCGATTTCGTTTTTATGGCCTGTAATGTAACATCCGAATCTAGGGTTTTCGTTCTTTGTTTTTAGGCATTTCGATTACAGGTAAAATCAAGACAAACCATGGACATGGTTGTATTCAGGGAGGAGAGACGAGCATGATGATGTTCTCAAAATTCATTTCCATGGCCTATAGATGATTTTAGGACGAACCTAAGAATTTAGCTGCAGATAAAATCTGCAGGTAAATATTCAGGATTTTCAACGAAGAAGACGAAGGCGTGTCTTCTTCCCATTGGCCAATTCGAATTTCACGCTTTTTATTTTTTTTAATTCAGGCATATGACTTGTTTCCAATATATTGATTATTGTGTATTCCACCAACAATAAAATGCAGTGGTTGAGATGGTAGGCACGCTTGTACAAAATCCATTGGGACCTGGGTTCGAATCCCAGGTCCCATAAAATGCTTGTCATTATTTTATTTCAGGTATTCAGGCGCACTTCATCAACTATGGTCCACCATATGCCTTCAGATCTCACTTGCCAGATGGCCTCCAGGCCAAATCTAAAGGCTCAGATTGGATGTGCACCATACTCCAAAGTCAATGCACACACGCGGGGCTGCAAAAGGTCAAACGCAGGCTTGCATTATTGGGCTTGGAAATTGCTCTTCACACCCTGATCCAGGCCCAACACCCCCTTTCTTTTGGTTATTTCTTTTCATTATATTTTATTTGTTTAATTATTTTTGAATTATTATTTTTATTTTAACTAACCCATTAATAATTTTTTTTCATAAAATCAAAAACACAAAAAAATAGTATTTTTATCTATTAAAATTAAATTCACTTTTATTTTTGTAAATAAATTAATTTAATTGATTTAGCTTTAATTAGGTATAATTTTAATATCTTTTGCAAAGTAATTAAAATTAATGTAGAATTAGGTTTTTATTAATTTTGACCAGATTTATTTTATTTCCTTAAATATAAAAAATCCAAAAAAATATCATTTTTATTAATTAATTAATTAGCTCATTTAATTTAATTATTAGCTTAGGTTTAATTCTTTTTAATTCAAAAAAATAACAAAAATGCTTTCTTTCGCAAAAAAGGTCAAAACCCTAAAAAATGCGCCGATTTAATTTTCTCGCACGCGTATCATTTTTCCAATATTGTAATTGCTTCCGGTATGTAATAGCTTTTAATTAGGACTTTAATTATTTATCGCGTTCTTTTATTTTCCGCAATTTAAATTAAAGGGTTTGTTTTTGGCGATGTAAATACCCGACGCCTTGTAATAGTTTAGATTTAATTTCCGCAAATTTAATTTCCGCAACTATAAACTGTTAGATGTTTGATAATAGGGAATGCATGACAAGATCCAATGTATGAACTTAAAATCAACATAGCTCACCCATGACATGTACAAAGATTAATAACTGAAAAACAATACACTCGCACATGCGCACTCTTAGGGTACACCTCACTTGGTTGCCTTCGAACGTGGTCATTGAGTATAGGAAGTTTTAGAGGTCGTCCTCTTGTCCAAAGATCATAAGTTGCCTCGAAACGGTTGCCTCAAAAAAATGATCTAAGACATTAGGGTTACCGCTAAGGCATCCTAACATTGCTTTAGTGACCACACGTCCCTTAATCGAATTGACCCTAAAACTCCAACGACGGTGGTACCTACTCATCAATAGTGAGCTAGCATTGTCTAAAGGGAATTAGCACAGTTTAATTCCCTTTTCGAGTAGGTAGATGGTTCTTAAGTACTTGCTCCTTTTAAAACAAAACAAAACTTTTCGCACTTACACTCCTTTCAAATAAAAACTCTTTTCAAACCCACAAACACAAAGGAAAGCAAATTTTGAAAACACTTTGAGCAAGTACCTAAGAGCCCGTGGATAACCACGGATAGAAAGGGTGCTAACACCTTTCCTTTCTATAATCTACATCTCGAACCCGAGAAACATCTCAAAAAGGAATTTTCTGTGCTTTTTTCCTTTCCTTGTTGGATAAAATAAAAGACGGTGGCGACTCTTGCTTACCGCGACATTTTGCGAAAACAAATGCAAAACGCGAACCAGCATTCCAAAACAGTCAGTTCTCTTTCCCACCGATCACACCTCCGAAATAGAAGGGTTTTCCGCCTCTAGCACAAATAGAGTGAATATGGGCCAATAAAAATGGGGCGGCGTTGATCTTCTGGCCGGTGAAAGCGCAATACATGAAGAAGAGCTCCTTGGAGTTGAGCTTGTGATTGCTGTCTCGGGCGAAGATGGTGTTGCAGAGGATGCAATGAAAGTATCGGATAGCCGGATTATGAATATGTATGGCGTTAAGGTGGTCGTAAGATCCGACACGAATGTTCGTCATACTGTGCCATAAATTAAAAGCTTCCTCGCCGAAATTATCCGGCACCCGGAGATGGACACCTTCGTCAGAATAGAAACCGAGCAGCGGTGCGAAATCGGTTTGGGACAGCTGATGCTCAGTGCCAAACATATGAAATCTGGCCACGCCTGAGAGTTGGTTTGTGGCACCAGTGGGGGTAATGTATGCAAAGGAACTCAGAAACTCAAAGGTGAGAGTTTCGTAAATGGGTTGCGGTTGGCGGCACAAGTTCCATAAGTTCACATTCTGCAAAAGTTGTCGGACGCTGTCTAGCAGTCCCAAATTCCTCAAACAATCAAGGTCAACATACCGAGTAGGTTGGAGACCGCGACGTTGGAACTTCTGGAATTCGAGTCGTTGGGTTTCACCTTGCTCGCCGGGTCTAAAAGTGAGATTAGGGAGTTGCTGGTTGTTGGCCATATTGCATGCAAGAGATTGAATCACGAAAGGGTTTGGAATGTGGATTGAGTAGTGAGGTAATGGAGTTTAAGTGTTGGAATTTAAGTGAAAATATGAATGGGTACTGTTACGGTTTTGGGAAAAAGGGAAGAATGAATGGGAAATGGAACGACTTCTGTAATAGCAGAATCTGCTATTGAGCGCGCGTGACGACCGTCACAGTGGGCTGACGGGCGTAACACGGTGAAACGCGTGTTACGCTCGTCATGGGGATGTTACGATCGTTACGGGTGCAAAGAATCATATTTATGAAATGAACGAAACAGTATAATTCTAAAACATTATAACACAGTAATTCAATACATGCAGAGTATTTCCAACATACATCATATAACAAAATTTTGCAAAATTATAATACGAACAGTGAATTTAATATTCGATGTAACACACCATAAATTTAATGAAAATGAAAATAAACTGATATTTAAATAAAATGAAAGTAAACTGAAATTGAAATAAATGTATGTTTCTAACAGGACTTTAAAAACTGTAAAGAGTAAACTTGTTCAAAATGAAATCATAAACTGCCTAGAAACATAAAACACAAGGTAAAAATAAGTGCTGATTCTGCTGCTTCATCCCAGTCGCGTCTTCAAATCTTCGTAAGCTGCATTTATGTGATAAAACTGCTCCACAGTTATATCAGTTAAGCATATGACGTCCATACGCATACCCTTTAACTCGTTCTTGATTCCATTAATGTCCGTCTAATAAACATCCAGCGTAGAAAAAAATTTATTCAAATTTTCAGCATATTCCCCTTTTGTTATTGCAGGGGCATCGATATCCTCTACGATGTTGTTACCATCATGGTAACCAGGAGGGGTCTCGGGGTCACTCTCATCAGACATTATGGTATCGTAAACTTTGTAGGATTGTGGTGTCTCAGGTGTCGAAGAGTGGTCAGGAGGGTTAAGCTCATACAGCAAATTGTCGCGATTGTGGGCACTTGTTTTGGCATGGTTAGGAAGTGTAAATATCGTGACTACTTCGTCCCTTATCAAGTAATAGAAGGGTGCAGGACCTAGGTTACCTATTATTCGTAGGTGGAAACAAAAATCAATGTTCATAGGGCGGATTGAGCCAAATTGTGTACACCTATGTAGCTGGTATCTAAGTCCGAGGGCGTTAGCAATCATGGTAACAAGGCCTCCTATGATGATTGGCTCTCTAGGGTTCTGAGTAATACGGGAAAAGGTCTGCATTAAGAATGGCACTGCATTTACAGGTCGGCCCTGGGTCATACACTGCAGCAAAAATATCTCATCTTTAGATACTGCAGTGCGGTTCTGTTCTTTTCCGAAAATGGTATGTGCTAGAACCTTATGGAAATAGCGGATAGCGGGATTGTGTTTTTCATTATTATCCATGCTATCCGGCTCAGGGTGGTAATTTCCGGTTAAAGTCCCCTAAAAGTAGTCTAGCTCAAAATCCATTAACTCTGCCTGGGTGGTGGAAAAAGCAAAAGGTCCGCTAGGGAATCCTAGAAGGTCGGCTAATTCTTTATGGGTGTAAGCAAATTCAATACCAAATAACCTGAAGGCTATAAATCCCTTTCTAGTTCCAAAACCGCGCTCGGGTATATGAACTAAGGAGCTCCGAAATTCAAGGGTGAGCTCGCGGTATGTAACAAACCTAGATTTAATGTGGGCTTTTTCCCACCCCAGCTGGCTAAACAGATAATGGACACTATCCTTAATGCCTAAAGTATCCATTGTTGGTTCATCATAATATAATGTCATACCAATATTTCTGTGTGATAATTCCTCAAACCTCCTCATTTGATTCCTGCCTCTAAAAGTGGTTTCCATAGTAAATAGCAAAGGGGGAAAGCAATAGAAAAAGACTTTTTTTAGAAAACCTGTAAAGTTGTTTGAAAATCAGCAGCAGTTGTATAAATTTTTTTAGAAAAAATGAAAAAGAAAATAATGAAAATAATGCTTCAAAAGAAATAAATGTAGAAACGGAATAGAAAATCAGAATAAAAAAATAAAATAAAAACAAACGAAAATAATAACAAAAACAAATAGGTGGGTTGCCTCCCACTAAGCGCTGTTTTTAACGTCATAAGCCTGACGTAGTGCCTAGCAGTAGATCATTCAGGGGAAATAGTGGGTAATTCGAAGAGTTTTAGACTATTCGCATAATTTCTATTCTCTATATGACGATATTGCTTTAATCGCTTCCCGTTCACTATGAACGGGTCACTATTCCTACCCTTAATTTATATTGCTCCGCTAGGGAATATTTTTGTTATTTCAAAAGGACCAGACCATCTGGATTTTAATTTTCCAGGAAAAAGCCTAAGTCTAGAGTTAAATAATAGCACGACGTCTCCTACACTGAATTCCTTCCGGGTCAAACGCTTATCGTGCCATCTCTCGGTTCTTTCTTTATATATTTTAGCATTTTCATAAGCGTCTAGTCTTAATTCTTCTAATTCATTTAAGTCGAGGATTCGCTTTTCTCCAGCAGCTATGTAGTTTATGTTGAGCGTTTTGATTGCCCATTATGCTTTGTGTTCTAATTCTACCGGGAGATGACAGGACTTTCCGTATACAAGTTTGAAAGGTGTAGTTCCTATAGGGGTCTTGTAGGCTGTCCTATAAGCCCATAAATCCTCGTTAAGCTTAGATGACCAATCTTTCCTAGATATGGCGACTGTTTTCTCCAGGATTTGTTTAATTTCCCTGTTCGAGACTTCGACCTGTCCACTTGTTTGTTGATGGTACGGTGTTGCTACTCGGTGTTTTACTCCATACTTGGATAACAGTTTGTCGAATATTTTCGAAATGAAATGGGAGACACCGTCACTAATGACAAGTCTAGGCACACCAAATCTTGGAAAGATTGTATTTTTAAAGAGCTTAATTACTACTCGTGTGTCATTTGTGGGAGGGGCTATAGCCTCAATCCATTTTGAAACATAATTTACAGCTACGAGTATATACTTGTTTCCAAAAGAAGATGGGAAAGGTCCCATGAAATCGATTCCCCGGACATCAAAGATTTCTACTTCCAGTATTCCTCTTTGAGGCATTTCACCGCGTCTTGAAATATTACCTGTGCGTTGACACCGATCGCAATTTTTAACGGCGATGTGGACATCCTTCCATAGATTAGGCCAAAATAGGCCGACTTGTAGGATCTTTGCACAAGTTTTAGAAGTGCTGGCATGTCCGCCATAGGGAGACGAATGACAGTGAGAGATAACATCTTCCATCTCTTCTTCAGGTACGCATCGATGGAAAATTCCGTCCGGTCCTCTTTTAAATAATAAAGGTTCATCCCAATAATAATACTTGAGATCATGGAAGAATTTCTTTTTCTGTTGGTAGGTTAAGTCTGGTGGGAGCGCGCCTGCAACTAGGTAGTTGACTATGTCGGCATACCATGGCAGTCCCATGGTTGTATGGATTTCTTCCACAACTTCTTTGGCTTTTGGTTTGTTTTGGTCCAATTGAGCTAGATCGCATCTTATCTGTGCTATCAGCTATTTGTGATCGGTGGAAATAGAACTGACTGTTTTTAAAGCTGGTTCGCGAAATGTCGCGGTAAGCAAGAGTCGCCATCGTCTTTTATGTTCTCCAACATGGAAAGGACAAAAGCACAACAAAATTCCTTCTTTGAGATGTCTCTCGGTTCGGGAGGTAGATTTATAGAAAGGGAAGGTGTTAGCACCCTTTCTATCCGTGGTTATCCACGGGCTCTTAGGTACTTGCTCTTATGTTTTCAAAAGATGTTTGCTTTTCAAATGTGCGTGGGTTTTGAAAAAAGTTTCGTTTGAAAGATTTCTAAGTAACTCTTGTATCTGTCCTCAAGAGTGTATGAAAATTTTGTTTGAAAACCTTTTGAAAGTGTAGGTGCAAAAATTTGTTTTGTTTTTTAGAAAAGATCAAGTACTTAAGAGAAGTCTACCTACCCTAAGGAATTAGGCTGTGTAAGAGTCCTTTAGATAGTGCCATCCCACCATTGAGAGGTAGGTAGCACCATCGTTGGAGTTATTCGGGTCAATTCGATTATAAGGGACAGTGTGATCACCAAAGCAATAGTAGGACGCCTTAGAAGTAACCCTAATGTCCTAGATCCTTTTTTAATCCGAGGCAACCGTTTCGAGGCAACTTTTTGATCTTTAGACAGGAGGGCGACCTCTAAAACACCCTATACTTGACGACCACGATCGAGGCAACCAGTGAGGCGTACCCTAGGAGTGGCATGTGCTTGTGTGTTGTTTTCATGTTATATTATCTTGTACATGTATCATGGTGATCTACGAGTTGTTTTTAATTTATCATACAAATCTTTCATGCATTTTTAACAGTTAAGAGTGCGGAAAATAAAGTGCGGAAATATGAATCTACGCTATTACAAGGCGCGGGTCTATACATCGCCAAAAAACAAAAACCCGTTTTGGAAAATAAATGCAGAAAATTAAAGAAAGCGGTAAAAGCCTAATTAACTATTACAACCTCTGAGCAGATACATAAATAATCAAAATAAGAATAATGCGCGAATAGAAATTTAATCGGGACGTCCTTAGGGTTTTGACCCTTTTTGAGAAAAGAATTTAAGTTTTGTCCTTTTTTACAATTTAATTAAAATATTAAACCTAGCACTAATTAATTAATTAATTTAAAGATAAAATGTTTTTTGTGTTTTTTATGTAAATAAAGCAAAAGGAATTAAAATTAAAAGTTAGTGAAACCTAATTCTAAGTTTATTCTATTTATTGTAAAAAAGGTTAAAGTTAACCTAATTTAACTAATTTAATTAATTTACATTTTATTTACAAAATAATAGTTATGGTGAAATTTTAATAATAATAATATTTAAATATTTACTGGATTTATTATGAAAATAATATTAATTATGTTAGTTAAAATAATAATACTAATAATTAATAAAAAGAAATTAGTAAAAGAAAAATAAAAGAGAAAATATAAGGAAAGAAAATAAAGAACTCAGGGGGGTATGTTGACCCATTAGGAGGTGAGGCCTGGAATTCCTGGCCCATTAAGCCAAGCCTGCGTTGACTTTCTGGATAGCCTAGAGCATGGATTGACCAAGAGCATGGTGTGCTTCCATCCTGACCCTTGGATTGCCACCTGAAGACACATAGCGTGTGGATGTTGGAAGTCTATGGTGGACGCTTTGAGGATGCCTGCATGGGAATCTATTAGAAAAAATAGAAAGAAGCGTTTGGGGGACCTGGGAATCGAACCCAGGTCCCAATGGTCCTTGGACAGCGCAGCAACCACTAAGCCAGGCGCCTGTAATTGTTATTATATTAATGAATGAGAATAATATATAAACATTAATGCATGTATTGTAAAACAACCAAAAAGCGCGCGCCATTTGAATTCTCCAGTAGCCAGCTGACACGTCCTTCGTCTTCATCCTTTTTCCTGTAAAACAAAAACAATTAGCGGGGGTTTTTAACCCCCACAAAATAGGACGAGGGAAAATAGCGAATAGGTCCCTGAGTTATATAAATTGGGCGCGATAGTCTTATTCAATTCGTCTTGTCCAGGCGGTTTCAACCATGTGTGTGAGATAGTCCAATTTTGCCTATGCTGTAAAGCCCTAATTCAAAAAATCAAAAACCCTAAAAATCGTTAATGGCAAATCAAAATCCTGTACATGATAATCCAATTAATTGATATCAATAGCTTTGTATGGATGCAAGCAATATAAAACAAGCCATAAATCACATCAAATGTTCATGAATTGGGAGTTTCGATTATGGCAAAAGTTTAACAAACCGTGATTCTGTTTGGTGTGATTTCTCAAGCTTTGGCACGTGAATTTGATTGCAATAGGTTCCTGAGTATTCCAGCAACGTGTTTGAATCTTTTAATCTCCTTGAAAGGGCCTGGAAGTGAGAAAACAGATTTTACTTTGTTCTTGATTTTTTGAATGTTCTTATGGCTTTTGTGCAGAAGTTCTCACGTTCATAGCATTAGGGTTAGCTTTAGTATTTGTAGTATGATGGATTTAGGTTACAATCTTGTCCAAGAATCCATAGAATAATGTTTTGCATCTTTGATTTCCAATCAAATATTTTTGCATCTTTTTGATTGATAACACTTGCCAAAATTGGATGATTTTGTCTCTTTGATTGGAAAACGAAATCTCCAGCATGTGTTGAGTTTATTTGCTCCATAAAAGATTTGAAAAACATATCTTGGCATTTTCCTACAATTAAATTAGTTAAATGAATTATTAATCAATTAAAAATCCAAATAATTAATAAAAATAAGAAAATAAACTCAAATAGGCTTGATGGGTCGTGCATATGCTTTGGGTAAAGATTCAAGAAGGAATTTGAGGCCCATTAGCAAAAACAAGGTGTTTTAGGCAAAGTTGACTTTTGCAAATTCACAAAAATTTCCTAACTTCTCCAATGCATATCTTGCTCAATTTTGATCCTATGAACATGTTCTTGGACATTTTGGAAAGGTATTGAAGTCCTATAACCAATTCCTTTGGTCTAATGTCATTTTGATTTATCAATCTCAAGTTATGGTCTTTGACTTAAAATGCCTTTTTGTTGACTTTTGAAATTGACCTATAATGTAGAAATTGATAACTTTTTGTGAGAGCATTTCTTGGACTTGGAATGTGAATATGAGTTGTAGGAAATGTCATCCCCTTCAAAATGAGCATTGGATGGGATTTTTATGATGAACCATGAAAAAGTTATGCCTTGGTCAAGTTATAGTTGACTTTTTAGCTATCCAGAAATAGAAACTTTTGCATCTTTGATGATTTTTGAGCCATTCTTGTGGAATCATGATCAAGACTTGATCAAATGATGATTGTGGCTTCAAAATAAGATGTTGACCAAAAATTCTGACTTTTGACTGTAAAATAACCATTTTACCCCTATAGTTGACTGTGAACCAAATAGGGCTTCTGACTGTGCAACTTGACCCTGTGAGTCTTGAAACTTGACATATAGATGCTTGGCAATATATATAGGCCTATGGGACTTGATTGAGCCCTTGAAAACCTCAAATCCTTTGAAGGAACCAAAATCCTAATTTTGACTGGCTTAGGAGGCCTTTGAACTGTGCAATCCTTTGAGAAATCTTGAGGAATATGGGAGGGCAAATTTTGGGGTACAACACTATTCATATGGAAAATCATTGTTGATCGGTACTTGTTCGGGTTTTATACCTTCTAATCTTGACAAGTGGTCTGCTACGATGTTTTCTGTTCCTTTCTTATCCTTAATTTCTAGGTCAAATTCTTGCAAAAGTAGGATCCATCTAAGGAGTCTTGGTTTTGCATCTTTATAAGTTAGTAGATATATGATAGTAGCATGGTCTGTGTAGATGATTATCTTCACTCCTACTAGGTAAGAACAGAATTTGTCAAGCGCAAAGACAACTGCTAACAGTTCTTTCTCAGTTGTGGCGTAGTTCATTTGAGCTGAGTCTAGCGTTCTACTAGCGTAGTAGATCACGTGAAGTTTCTTGTCCCTCCTTTGTCCAAGAACTGCGCCTATGGCGTAGTCGCTCGAATCGCACATGATTTCAAAAGGAAATATCCAATCGGGTGGTTGCATGATTGGTGCGGTGATGAGGGCTGGTTTTAGAGTTTCAAACGCTTTTAGACAATCTTCGTTGAATATGAACTCAACGTCTTTCATTAATAGACCGGTAAGTGGTTTAGTGATCTTCGAGAAATCCTTGATAAATCATCGGTAGAAACCGACGTGTCCTAAAAAGCTTCTTATTTCTCGAACGGTCCTAGGTGGTTGAAGTTCTTTTATGACTTCTATCTTGGCTTTATCAACTTCAATTCCTTTGTCAGATATAACATGTCCTAGTATGATTCCTTCTCTGGCCATGAAATGGCATTTTTCCCAGTTAAGCACGAGGTTTACTTTCACACATCTTTCTAAAATATTTTCTAGGTTTGACAAGCATCCTTCAAAACTTTGCCCGCACACAGAGAAGTCATCCATGAACACTTCTATGATGTTATCGATGAAATCCGCAAAGATTGACATCATACATTGTTGAAAGGTTGCTGGGGCATTGCACAGTCCGAAGGGCATTCGTCTATAAGTGAATGTTCTATAGGGACATGTAAATGTAGTCTTCTCTTGGTCATCAGGGTGAATAGGAATTTGGAAAAATACGGAATAACCATCTAGATAGCAGAAGTAGGAATGCTTTGCTAGTCGTTCTAACATTTTATCTATGAAAGGTAGAGGGAAATGGTCTTTTCGAGTAGCTTTGTTTAGTTTCCTATAATAAATGCACACTCTATGCCCATTTACTACTCTTTATGTTATCGGTTCGCCCTTTGCGTTCTTCACGACAGTGATACCTCCTTTCTTTGGTACGACGTGTACTGGGCTGACCCATTTACTGTCGGAGATCGGATATATGATTCCTGCTTCCAATAGCTTCTTAATTTCATCTCTGACTACAATGCTAAGGATTGGGTTAATCCTTCTTTGGGGTTCTCTAGAGGTTTTGCAATCTTCTTCTAGCATAATACGATGCATGCAAATTGAAGGACATATTCCTTTTAAGTCGGATATGTTATAAACTAATGCAGTTGGGTACTTCCTTAGGACGTCTAAAAGTTTCTCAGTTTCGAGCGTTCCTAAACTGGAATTGATTATTACTGGTCGTGTACATTTGGTATCTAGGAATTCGTATCTTAGGTTCTTGGGTAAGGTTTTTAACTCTAAATCTGGTTTCTTTGGACATGGCATATGATCGGGTGTAAGCGCTAGACTTTCGCTTAGACTATCGTCTTGGTATGGTTCACGCCAATTGTCGTCTTCGAATATCAGAGGGGTTTGGATTTTCATTATTTCAGAGTATATGGTCTGTGCCGCTTCCATCTCTCTTACGCACTCGTCTATAACGTCGATTAGATAACATGTGTCATTCATGGCTGGTGCTTGTAAGAATTGAGTGAGGATGAACTCCACTTTTTCCTCTCCAACTTCGAATGTCAGTCTGCCCTTCTTTACATCAATTATAGCTCCAGCTGTGGCTAGGAAGGGTCTTCCTAATATGATAGGAGTAACTGAGTCCTCAGTAATGTCCATGATTATGAAATCGGTCGGGATATAGAATTGACCTATTCTAACTGGGACGTTTTCCAGTATACCTACAGGGTATTTAACTGATCGGTCAGCTAATTGTACGAACATTTTTGTGGATCTAAGTTCTCCCATTTCTAGCTTTTTTCAAATGGATAGGGGCATGACACTGATACTTGCTCCCAAGTCGCATAGGGCTTTGTCTATGACAAACTTTCCAATGTTACAGGGTATAGAGAAACTACCTGGATCTTTTAACTTAGGTGGCATATCATTTTGAATAATAGCGCTACACTCAGCAGTAAGTGTAACTGTTCCGTTATCTTCTATCTTTTTCTTGTTAGATAGGATTTCCTTGAGAAATTTAGCATACGAGGGCATCTGAGTAATAACTTCTGTAAACAGTATTGTGATATTCAGTTGTTTCAGAAGTTCAACGAATTTCTTGAATTGGCCCATCGTTTTGGAATTGGTAAGTCTCTGAGGGTACAGAATCGGCGGTTTATAGGGTGGTGGAGGCACATAAGGCTTCTCTTTCTCCACTGCCTCTTGGTTCTCGTTTTCCTTTTCCTTTAGTTCATTCTCAATTTTAGTTGGTTTGTTCTGCTTTTGGTACATGGCTGGATTTTCGAGTCTTGGATCAACAGGTCCGTCAAGTTATTTTCCACTTCTCAGGATTATAGCGTTAGCTTGTCCTTTCGGGTTAGGTTGTGGTTGACCATGGAAAAATCCAGCCGGGGCAGCAGTAGATGCTTGTTGTTGAGCCACTTGTGAAATTTGAGTTTCAAGCATCTTATTATGGGTAGCTAAAGCGTCAACTTTACTAGATAATTATTTAATCTGCTCATTAGTATGTAAATTTTGATTCAGAACATCTTTATTAGTTTGAGATTGGGAAGCAATGAAATGTTCTATCATGATTTCTAGATTGGACTTCCTAGGGGCATTGGATGTATTAGGTCCGTTATTGGGGTGATTTGGGTCAGCTTTTGGATAGCCAGGTGGTGTGGCAGGAGCTTGTCCAGGTGCGTATAACGCGTTGTTGCTTTTATATGAAAATTTAGGATGATTCTTCCAACTAGGGTTATAGGTATTGCTATAAGGGTTTCCCTGCACGTAATTCGCTTGTTCAGCTGGAACTCCTGTTAGAAGTGGGCATTCTGGAGCAGGATGTGATTGAAGATCACATAGATCGCAAGCTTGAACTACCGCAGCTACGGTAGCTGCGGGAGCGGTAGCAAGATTTTCTAGCTTTTGGGTAAGGGCTTCTACTTTAGCGTTGACTTGATCCAGACTATTCACTTCAATCATGCCACCTTTTGTTTGGGTTTTTTCCATATTAGCTCTTTCGCTTCCCCATTGATAATGGTTTTGAGCCATGCTTTCGATGAGTTGATTTGCCTCGGTATACGGCTTATCCATCAATGCGCCACCAGCAGCAGCGTCTATAGTCATTCTTGTGTTGTACAAGAGACCGTTATAGAACGTATGAATGATCACCCATTCTTCTAAACCATGATGAGGACAGAGTCTGATCACGTCCTTATAGCGTTCCCATGCTTCAAAAAGCGATTCGTTATCTTTTTGTCTGAAACCATTGATGTTGGCTCTAAGCATAGCAGTTTTGCTTGGTGGGAAATATCTAGCTAAAAAGACTTTTTTCAACTCATCCCATGTGGTGATTGAGTTTGAAGGAAGAGATTGGAGCCATGCTCGAGCTCTGTCTCTTAAAGAAAAGGGAAATAGGCGCAATCGTATCGCCTCGGGGTTTACACCATTCGCTTTTACAGTGTTTGCATACTGCACAAACACTGACAGATGTAGGTTAGGGTCGTCAGTAGGAGATCCAGAAAATTGGTTCTGCTGAACGACATATAGAAGCGAAGGTTTCAGCTCGAAATTGTTTCGAGCGATAGCAGGAGCGACAATGCTGTTGTGAGGCTCCGCTTGAGAAGGAACTGCGTAATCCTTAAGAGCAAAAGGTGGATTTGGTACGTCAGCCATCTTAGATTCTTCAATTAATTCAGGGATTGAGATATCAGGGAGCTTAGTCGGAGGAAGATTGTTGAGATCACGATATTCTTAAACTCTGCGTCTTACTCTGAGATAGCGCTCGATATCGTTGATTTGTAGATGCAAAGGCTCACTTTGGGAGCGAGTATTTGGCATACAATAGAGGGAAAAATAAATAGTTGCCTTAGTCTATACAGTACTACTTTACGAGTGCAGTAGTGACTAAATCAAAATCCCCGACAACGGCGCTAAAAACTTGATGTGTGCGATCGACCTAATGTGTCTAACGGTATCTCAACTGCAAGTGCACAGCCTATCGCGGTAGTAATAAAAAGATGTCGAACCCACAGAGACTTTGTAATCACTCTAGTGCTATAAAGGTTTGGTAGTTTAGCTAAGGCGGATGTTGTCACGTTTGGTTGTTTAGAGGTTAAGGTAAGGGAAAAATAAATCGAATTAATGGGATAATAATAATAAAATGGTCGGTATGTAATGTAGTGAACCTAAGTGGATCTAGTCGAACCTAAGCATATGAAGATGTTTAACTTATATGGTTCTGTAGAAATTATCAGTTTAAAAACCCTCAACTCACACTCTCGTGGTCTTATCTCGGATCGTACCCCTAAAGCCCTATGCCTTCTCTCGCTAGCCCATAAGTGTTTAGAAAATACTTTTTGAAAACTTAATAAAATCCAATTCATTTTAAAGCGCTCTCGCTGTATTTAAATCAAATGCCTAACTTTAGCTATCCGGTTTAAACCTCACACTCTCGTGGTCTCGATTCTAACCTATTTTACTTTTCTTACTCTCGTAACAAAAATATTGATTTTAATTATAAAAAGTCACAGCCAGAATTAAGTTAATTTAGATTTTAGCTTAGGCACAATTTAATCCATTCGGTTACTATTATTACATCTCGACTCTAGTAAATTAGCTAGTCATAGTACTCGAAACAGACATACAGAAAATATAACCGGGAAAGAATAAAGCATTCATGATAAAATAAATAAATAAATAAACATAAACAAATTATATTAGAATTTAATGCGATTTAAAAACCTGAATAACAATATTATTCGTCAAGCTCCCTCTTTCACAAGTCGGCAAGATTGGAACTTCGAAATCGGAACTTGAAACAAATTCTGAGGCTAGAAATAAATTCTGACTACAATAAAAATTTCCTAATGTTGGAAATAGTTATTAATTGGAAAAAGGGAAAAATAAAGCAAGAACAAAAAATGCAGTATTTAATTTTGGCAGGGCTTCGGCAAGAAAATCTGTAGCAAAAACTCTCCCCCGTTCCATTAATATTCCTCCTATTTATAGAAGAGGATTTTTGCAGTTAAGAGAATTTAGGAACATGGACTTGCATGCTTGAGTGGAGGAAGACTTGGACTGTTCGTTGCTGCAGTTGAGAGAAATTGTAGGAGAAGAAAACATCCATTACGTTGCCCACGTCTCCTGTTATGCATAACGTTAAATTACGCGTGTGACGGTCGTCATGAGGAGGTGATGGTCGTAATGCGCTTAAATAGCGCATTACGTTCGTCAATGATGTGTGACGAGCGTCCTTCAAGTTGTGAGCGCGTTACGCTCATAATGGGGGTGTGATGGTCGTCACAACATCAAACTTTGCAGATTTTGCAGATTTAGTTCTTTTTCTTCTGATTTTTGGTTAGCTTTCTTTATGTGATCCTTTTTCACTAATTTGACTTGAAACATGTTGTACCTGTGAAAAGACATAAAACTCAGAACAATCGGGAGTTAAATGAGTCAATGCATTATAAAAATCGATAAAAAATGTAGTAATTATATGATACGATTTCTCGTTATCAAGCATCAGCCCACATGCCAAAGCTTACTTCTAATTATTTTATACATTTTATTTTATATTTATTTGAAATAAATTAAAATAAATATGTACAAAATAGGTAGAAAATGTAGGCATGATAAGAATGATTTTATAGGTCCTTGTGATACGGTGGGAGAACTGACTTGAGGTTTGCGTTTGTATTCGCACTTGTTCGGTTGAGCAAGAGTCGCCACCGACTTTTTATTTTATCCTAAGGAAAGGTTAAAAAAGCACAGCAAAAACCTTTGAGATGTTTCTTGGGTTCGGGGAGTAGATTATAGAAAGGGAAGGTATTAGCACCCTTTCTATCCATGGTTATCCATGGGCTCTTAGTTACTTGCTTAGATCAACTTGCCTTAATTTTCAATTGTTTGAAATGGTGCTTTGTGTGTGTGGGTTTGAAAATGTTTTGAAAAGAGGCCAATGTGGTGGCAACCTTTGTAATGATCCATGTTGGGATGTATACAAAGGTGTATGTCTTTTGAAAAGGTTTTCATTTGTTTTTGAAAGTTGTTTTGAAAGTGTAGTGATGTGTGGTTTGAAAATAGGCAAGTGTTTTGTTTTGCAAGTTTGATTCAAGTAACTAAGAGTTTGTCTACTCCTAAATTTCTCAAAGACTTCTCCTATGTTTTTAACCCTTTTAACAATTTTGTTCCACCATTGCATTTGGTGGACAATCTTGTGTTAGGATGTGAAAGGGACGGGCGCGGGTCATCGTTTAGACCATAATTGCAATGGTGCCAAATATCTTTGGGCAACTTTTCCTTGGAGGGACTTGATCATTTTTTAGGCAACTTTCGAAAGCGTCATCGAGGGACTATGATCATTTGATTGTTTGTTTTACCCAAAGAGACCTAACATGCAATATGGCCCATTATTGAAGGCAACAAGTGGAATACCCTAAGGGTGCAAGTGTGATTAGTGTTGTCCATTTTCATGCTTGATTATCTTTGAAATTAGGCCAAACTATTTTGGTTAATTGATTTGCATACAAATCCTAGTTCTAACATGGCATATTTAGAAAGCGTTAAAGTGCGAAAAATAAAGTTCCTAAGTTATTACAACACAATATATGGGAAGGGGGGTACAAATGTTCAAATGGGGGTATTTTGACAAGGAATTTAAACCTAACTATTACATCAAAATTGAATTATACAAATTATTTAATATACAATAATTAAATAAAAATGGAATAAATATGCAAGATGTAAAAAATGTTTTTTATATGTATGAAAAAAAGTGTTTTTTATATGTCAAATAAACAAAATAAAAAGTATTAATTTTTGGAGCTTTTATGTATTTAGGGTAAAACCCTAATTTCATTAAGTAAAAAGTATTAATTATTTAATATGTACAATGTTTAATAATTATGTACAAAAATAAAATAAAAATGAAGTATATTTGTCAAAAAGGTATTTTTAATATTAAATATTAATAAAAATAAAAATGTATATATTTTGTATTTTTGTCCTAAATATTCTAATAAATATATATGTATTTGTATTATTTACTAAATATATATTATATATACAAAAATAAACTATTTAATATTTATTAAAAAAAAGTATATTTTATGTAAAATGTTTTCAAGAGGTAATAAAAAATAAAATCAAGAAAATAAACATATTTGCATTATTTTTTAGTATTTTGAATAAAAGTATACCTATATATTTATTTATGTACAAATACTCATTTAAACAAATAAATGCCTAATAAATACAAAAATGGTTTAAAAAATAATTTTTATATTTTTAATATTATGAGAAAAAATAAATAAGTCAGAACAAAAAAGAAAAGATCAAAAAATCATAAAAATAAGCATAATGGGCCAAGGGGGTTTAAAAGTAAAACCATGGTGTGAAAAGAAAAAACATTCCAGGCCCAGCCCAGAACCTATCTTCTTCAACCTCCAGCAAACCTTGTTCAAAAAACGCGCGCTTGGTACATGGATTCAAACATCCTGATTCCTGGACTTTTAATAAAAACTCACAACACAAAAAATGTAAATCATCATCTCACGAGTTCATTCATATAAAGAACATGATTTAACTCTAAAAAATGAGAGAGAATTTCTTCTCCCCCAATTCCTAACCTAGTTTTTGTTCCATGTTCAGACATCAAATTCTCATAGCACACATAACATAAATGAAAACTAATTACATGGGCATGTTCAGGGCTATGAATGTGACATAATTTCTTCACAAACCTAAAGCTAACAATGCCTGGATAGAGAGATACGAGTTCATGAACTTACCTGTTCAGTTGGAATCGTATCTGATGATGGAGGTGCTTTCAATGCAAGGTGATGGTTGGGACAGCTTCCTTGATGTCCAGGGATGCTATTCCAAGCTTTAGTTTGCTTTGAAACCTAGTGAATCGTGTTATGGAACTTCAACTGCAAAACAAGAAAATGAAAATGGTGATGTTGCTTGGGAGTGTTACAGGTCATGTTTGAGGCTTGGAATAGTTTCAAGGGATGATGTGGGATATGTTTGAAGTGGTTTTAGCAAGAATGCATGAATGGATTGAGTTATGGAACTCAATCTGCAGCAGGTACCCTATTTGGGCAGTTTTAGGGTGATTCTGTATTTGAGAAGGCAATGGAGATGGTTGGCTTGTGTTTCAGCTTAGGTTTGATGATTAGAAAGTGCTTGATAACTTTGCTTAAGCTCTGGTTCACAGGAATGAGAGTTGTGTCTTGTTATGCTATGTTTCTTCAACTTTAAGCAACAAAGTGTCCACTTGAGTTTTAGACTGATAGAGCCCCCCCTAATGTGCTGCTAACCTTCCCCTTGATCAGTGTGTTTTGTTCATAAACTTGTGCCAAAAGGATTTGCACTGTACTTGCTTGGATTGCTAATTGACATAAAGTTCTACTTTTCAAAAATGGCAAAAATGCTTTATCTAATTAAGGCTTAATCTAACATGTAATGTCCAAATGCACAAAATAATGCTAACACACAATGGATTGGAATTTAATTATTGAGTGCAAATGGGATTAGAGGTCTGTAACTAGCTTATGCATGCTGATTTGAAAAGTTGCCCAAGTTATGAACATGTAAATTGGCCAAGAACAAAGTCAGTTTTTCCCAACTTGCCAAATTCGACTCTCCCTAACCATGAGGTTGTTTTATGAGTTCTTGGATATTTTGGAAAGCTTGGAATGTGTAATACAATCCATATTTGAAATGCAAATTGAAATTCCAAGTGGAAGTATGTGAAAAATGGTCTTGAAGTTAGGCAAAAATCCTGCCTAAAATGGTTCAAAATTTCTCTAAGTTAAGAATGGTTTGGTACCCTTGTTCCAAAAATTGTAACTTGAGCTACAAGATTCTTTTGAGGAAACTTTGTGAATCAAAGTTGTAGATTTTGAAAATGACTACAACTTTCATGTTTTGACTTTTCCTTGAATCCAAATGCATCTTGGTGAGAAAGTGGGACAAAGTTAGGAAAAAATTAGGGTTTTTCATAACTTAGAAAAATTCTAAGTTATGAAAAATCTTCATTTCAAACCCTAATTTTCAATTCTTGATTTCTTGATGAACAAGTTTCATGATTTGGCATGTTTTGATGAAAAATGAATCTTGACACTTGATTTTGACCAAAAAGTCAAAGTTTGACTTTTCAGTATACAGTCAAAATTGATCAATTGACTGGGAAATTCAACTGTCAATCTTGTGCATTTGGGATCTTTTGAACTTGTTGAGTATGTCAAGACAATTCCATGGGGTCCTTGAGTCCATATGTGAGTTTGGTTTGCCATTGGCTAGGTCAAATAGTCAAAAATTGCCTTTGTGCAGTCAAAACCCTAAAAATGACCATTTTGCCCTTTTGGTGATCTGATCAAATTTCTTGTGGATTTGTGATCCAAACTTGATCAAATGGTCCACGTGAGTTCATAATGTTGATGTGGGTCAATTTTCATGAGATTTGACTGTCAATTGGTCACAGTTGACTTTTTCCCCAATATAGTTGATTTCTAGGTCAACTGTCCAATTGACTGGGCAAAATTTGGAATCAAGACTTGAAACTTGGTATGGATAAACTCGGGAGTCCAACATGAAGCATGAAAGTCATCTTAGGCATTTTGGGTCAAAATATCTTTGTGCAAACACAAACCCTAATTTGGGTCAGCAGTGCAAGGAGAAGTCTTGAGCAGAGGAAACCCTAACTGGACCTTGAGCTCCAAGGGTCTTGTGATGAGAAAATGTTGAGAAAATGGGAGGGCAAATTTTGGGGTACAACAGTTGCCCCTGTTCAATCTTCTTGAACCCGAAGAGTTAGATTGATAAGTTTGCCTTTCGTGACTCGAGGGTAAAAGGAGATTGGACACTAGAGTGCCCGGAAATTTGCACTCGCATGTTGGAGTATCAGCAATGTGATGTCGGGAATGGGCTTATAGATGCCATTTGGAGAGTTGGTGGATAGGGAGATGGGCTTATAGATTCCATCTGAAGGCGTGACAGAACCTTGTCGGGAATGGGCTTATAGATGCCATTTGGAAGTGTTGATCGCATAAGAGATTCCTTAGCGAAAACTTGTGTACTTTGAGAAAGACAGATGTTTTCCTAGCTTGTTACAGGTATTGATCTTCAATCTCTTCATGCAGACATGCCCTGGCTAGATACAGGTGTCGAGTCTACAATTGGTTGCTCGCAGATATGCCCTGGCTGGATACAGGAATTGAATCTGGGATTAGTCGTCAACAGATATGCCCTGGCTGGATACAGGAATCGAATCTTCAAACTCTTCAGGCGTGCCTTGGCTAGATACAAGAATCGAGTCTGGAAATAGTCGTCAACAGATATGCCCTGGCTGGATACAGGAATTGAATCTTTGAACTCTTCAGATGTGCCCTGGCTAGATATAGGAATCGAATCCGGAAATAGTCGTCAACAGATATGCCCTGGCTGGATACAGGAATCGAATCCGGAATTGTGACAGTTGATAGATATGCCCTGGCTGGATACAAGAATTGAATCTTCAAACTCTTCAGACGTGCCCTGGCTAGATACAGGAATCGAGTCTGGAAATAGTCGTCAACAGATATGCCCTGGCTGGATACAGGAATCGAATCTTCGAACTCTTCAGATATGCCCTGGCTAGATACAGGAATCGAATCTGGAAACTGATCACTCACAGATGTGCCCTGGCTAGATACAGGAATCGAATCTGGAAACTGTGACAGTTGAAGGTAGTTGTCTTTTTCCTGAAAAGGCAAAACATCAGTGGTATGCAATGTCATGATATATGACATGCATGATGTCATGACGTTCAAAATGAGATAGTGTTGTATGTACTTTATCATGTATGTAAGCAAGATGCATGAAATGTGAAATGTTTTATGAATGTGTTTTCGTCTAGGAAAATAAATCCTTGACGATTGGATGGGGAATTAAATCCTGGGCTGACGTGGAAGAGTAAAGTTCTTCGTTTCCGCTAGGGATGATGTTTGCAAGAATACACCGGTAGGAGAAGATGACTCTGTTGGGGAATAAACTTGTTGGAGAGATTACTCTGAGGGGAATTGCTCTGTGGGAAGAGATACTTTGCTGGAGTTTTGACGAGAGCTCCACTGAGGATTTCAATGATGGATTCCGCTGGGATAATAATGATAAACTCCGCTGGGGATAATCAAAGATAAACTCCTCTGGGGATGACAAAGATAAACTCCGCTGGGGATTGTGTTGATAAGTTATGTTGGGGAACTTTGATGAACTCCGCTGGGGATTGGAAGAACTTTGCCGAGGGCGATCTTCCGTGGTAATTAGCTGAGGATAACCCAATTATAAGCCCTTGTGAGGAATAACTTTGAATAAAGCTCGGGAGAGACGTCTGTACTCTGCAGGGGATAAGCTTCCAGAATCTACTGGGGATAAGCTTCAAAACCTGCTGGGGATATGGATTCCGGTTTTCCTGGGGAGGCTTTCAGACTGTACTTGAAAAACGGTTCCATTAGAGTGTCTGCGTTCCGCCGGGGAACAATCTTAGATCAAGACTGCCGGGGATGCTTGCTGAGGGATGCCTATACTCCGTTGGGGAATGTTGATCTCTTCTGGGGATAACCAACTTCCTTCAGGCTGACCGTCGACTAACTCTGTTGAAGGAGAGTATTGCTGACTTGCTTGGGGAACAGGGTGCCTATTGTAGGGCTGATGATAGACTAACTCTTCTTAGGGAGAGTATTGCTGAATCTTGTCTTACTCTGTGGGGAGTTGAGGCAACTTGGTCACATTCTTCAGTTGAATCTACCTTGGTACCCTGGCGGACAAAGCAACTAGACTGCCTGGTCAATTCTACATTGCCCCTGCTTCTGATGTCACCTGTAATTAGTCTTTTGTTTCATATGCAAGTATTTATGAATTAGCAATTTAATGTCAAATGCATATATAAAAAATGAACATTGGACGTTCTTCGCAAGACAAAACAGAAAAAGGAAAAACAATTAGCAATTTGTTTGGAAAAGTGAACTTGTATTGATTTTGCAATTTGCCTGTAAATAGGCATTTTTTGTACAAGAGGCTGACGTCCTAGTAAGAGAACACCGCCGAATAACATAAAGTTTATACATTTTTGAAAAGGAAACAAAACAGCTATGTGCACAATATTCCCACTGGGTTCTAACTCTGCTATCGCCTTTATATCTTCAAGCGTCTCATCACTTTGCCGCTTAGTTGAAGATGAAGCTGATTGATCGAGGCCGAAGTCTGAGCCAGATAGTTGATGCCGAATTCTGGATGCAAGGTGATCCAATGAGACATAGTGTTATGCTTTATCCCTAACTTTTGCCTGGACCGCCCTTTCGGGTTTTCAGTCCACCGGGATACCCATTTTTGCCCAAGCCGCCTTTTCAGGTTTTCGACTTGCCGGGTGTACAGATTTTTTCATTTCATCCCTTATTTTTGCCCGAACCCTTTTGGTTCGCCGGGAAGCCCTTATTTTTGCCTAGGTATGTCAACCTAGCGGGTCTTTGATTCATGCGTAGTATCTTTTTACTATGTCTGCATTGGCGGGATGAGGAAGGTCGTCACCATCCATGGTGGTCAGAATCATGGCTCCTCCTGAGAACACATGTTTAACCACAAATGACCCTTCGTACGTAGGGGTCCATTTGCCCCGGGGATCACTTTGAGGAAGGATGATGCGTTTGATTACCAGGTCCCCAACTTGATACTCTTGTGGTCTGACTTTCTTGTTAAATACCCTGATCATCCGTTTTTGGTACGTCTGACCATGACAGATAGCGGTGAGTCTCTTTTCGTCAATTAGGTTTAATTGATCAAGTCGTGTCTGGATCCAATCATCTCCACTCAAGTCTGCCTCCTTCATTATCCGGAGAGAGGGTATCTGGACTTCAATCGGCAAGACTGCCTCCATGCTATAGACCAAGGAAAAGGGTGTTGCCCCGGTTGACGTCCTTGCTGAGGTACGGTACCCATGAAGAGCAAATGGTAACATTTCGTGCCAATCTTTATAGGTCACTGTCATCTTCTGCACAATCTTTTTGATATTTTTATTAGCTGCTTCTACAGCCCCATTCATCTTCGGCCGATAAGGAGAAGAGTTGTGGTGCTGTATCTTGAATTGCTCGCAGAGCTCAGTGATCATCTTGTTATTGAGATTGGTACCATTGTCTGTAATGATTCTTTCCGGGACGCCGTAGCGACAGATCAGGTTATGCCGAATGAAACGTGCCACGAAGCTCTTGGTTACTGTGGCGTAGGAAGCTGCCTCAACCCACTTCGTGAAGTAATCAATCGCTACCAAGATGAAGCGATGCCCATTGGATGCCGTCGGTTGGATCTCACCGATCATATCAATGCCCCACATTGCAAAAGGCCAAGGTGCCGTTAGGACGTTCAGAGGGACCGGGGGGATGTGCACTTTATCAGCATATATCTGGAATTTATGACAAGTTTGAGAATGTTGGTAACAGTCGGCTTCCATTGTGGACCAGAAATATCCTGCCCGAAGGATTTTCTTTGCCATGGTATGTCCACTGGAATGTGTTCCGAATGTACCTTCATGTAGCTCTGCCATGATCTTTTCTGCTTCAGTCTTATCCACCCAACGCAGTAAAGTTGAATCATGGTTTCGTTTGTAGAGAATGCCGTTGCTGAGGAAGAATTTTGCCGCAAACCTTCTCATGAACTTCTTGTCATTGACAGACGCACCTTCAAGGTATTCCTGAGCTTCCAAGTATCTCTTCACCTCATGATACCAGGGTTTTTCAGTCACCTCTTCGGCCTCAAGATCGCAGCAGTATGCAGGTTCGTCCAACTTCCAGATAATGATCCGGGGAGCCTCGTTGTCCCATTTGACTTTGAACATTGAAGACATCGTAGCTAGTGCGTCCGCTAACTGATTCTCCTCTCTTGGGAAGTGTTCAAAAGTTATCTCTTCAAAGTGGGGAAGCAAAGTCAACACATACTCCTTGTAAGGAATAAGATTTGGGTGTTTCGTATCCCACTCGCCTTTGATCTGATTGATCACGAGAGCGGAATCTCCGAAGACACTCAGAAACTTGATCCTTAAGTCGATTGCGGCTTGAAGACCCATGATACATGCCTCATATTCTGCCATGGTGTTGGTGCAGTTGAAACACAGCCGGGCGGTGAGTGGAGTATGAGTACCTTTAGGGGATATGATCACAACGCCGATACCATTACCCAAAGCATTGGAGGCTCCATCAAAGTGCATAGACCATCGGGATCCTTCCTCAGGTCCTTCATCCGGTCCAGGTACTTCACAATCAGTTACCACCATGATATCTTCGTCTGGAAATTCAAAGTTCAATGACTGGTAATCGTCCACAGGTTGGTGTGCCAAATGATCTGCCAATACACTTCCCTTGATTGCTTTTTGAGTTGTGTGCTGGATGTCATATTCTGTCAAGATCATTGGCCATCTTGCTATTCTTCCAGACAGAGCAGGCTTTTCGAATATGTACTTGATTAGATCCATTTTTGAAATCAACAGAGTAGTGTGAGTCAACATATACTGTCTCAGCCGGCGAGCAGCCCATACCAAAGCGCAACAAGTTTTATCGAGCAGTGAGTACCGAGACTCACAGTCAGTAAACTTTTTGCTCAAGTAATAAATAGCGTGCTCTTTTCGGCCAGACTCGTCATGCTGCCCCAGCACACACCCTATTGAGTTGTCAAGTACTGTCAAGTATAGTATTAGAGGTCTCCCTTCAACCGGAGGCATAAGAATGGGTGGTTCTTGGAGATATTCCTTTATCTTTTCGAAAGCAACCTGACAGTCATTGTTCCAACGTACTACTTGATCTTTCTTCAGTAATTTGAAGATTGGCTCACAGGTAGCAGTTAGATGTGAGATGAATCGGGCAATGTAATTCAGTCGTCCCAAAAAACCTCTGACTTCTTTCTCTGTCTTGGGAGTCGGCATCTCTTGTATGACTTTCACCTTGGTAGGGTCCACCTGAATACCTTTGTCGCTTACGATGAAACCTAGCAATTTTCCAGACCTCACCCCAAAGGTGCATTTGTTTGGGTTCAACCTCAGCTTGTACAACTTCAGTCGGTCAAACAGCTTCCGCAGATGGTCAAGATGTTCTTCCTCAGTTTGGGACCTTGCAATCATATCATCGACATACACTTCAATCTCATGGTGGATCATGTCATGAAATAAAGCAACCATGGCATGTTGGTAGGTTGCCCCAGTATTTTTCAACCCGAATGGCATGACCTTGTAGCAGAAGGTGCCCCACTGAGTGACAAAGGTAGTCTTTTCCATATCTTCAGGAGCCATCTTGATCTGATTATACCCTGAAAAACCATCCATGAAGGAGAACACCTTGTGTTGAGCAGTATTGTCAACCAGAACGTCGATGTGAGGTAGGGGGAAGTCATCCTTGGGGCTTGCCCTGTTCAAGTCCCTGTAGTCGACACACATTCTGACTTTACCATCTTTCTTTGGCACCGGAACCACGTTGGCAACCCACTGAGGGTAAGAAGTCACTGCTAGAAACCCGGCATCGAATTGCTTCATAACCTCAGCTTTGATCTTTTCGGACATCTCTGGACGCATACGACGGACCTTTTGCTTTACCGGAGGGCAATCTTCCTTGGTAGGCAGGTGATAAACCACAATGTCGGCATCCAAACCAGGCATGTCTTCGTAAGACCAAGCAAAGATCTCCATGTAATCATGTAGCATCTGGATCAATCGTTGCTTCACGCTGAGCTCTAGATTGGCACCAATCTTGACTTCTTTTCTATCTGTCTCAGTACCCAGGTTCACTGTTTCCACGGGCTCTTCATGTGGCTGAATGGCCCTCTCTTCCTGGAGTAGCAGTCTTGCGAGTTCACCAGGCACTTCGCAATCATCTTCACCTTCGTCTTCGGCCAAGTTGATTGGATTTTCGAAGTCATAACTGGCAGTAGCAGAGCTGTTACCAGTGAGATCCAGAGTGGATTGGAACCTGTATAAGTGAGTGTGTGTAAATATAGCTATTTTGTAATATATAACACAGAAAGAAAAAGAGCACAAGATTTTGAAATGCAACAAACGTCCAATGTTTTGATTAATGATATATGGAAATATCATACAAAAAGCCCTCACAAATGGAGCCACGATGCCCCGGGTAGAACACCGAGCCAATAAAAGTTTCAACATATTGTTTGTTACAAATTGAAAACAAAAGAGTTAATTACTGCGTGACAAATGTAATCGGTGTAAAATCCTTTGCCGTCCAGTTGCTTGGCCCATTGTTGGCGGTTGGATAGATCCAACTGTCAAATTCCGCTTCCTCTACGTCCTCCTCGATAGCATTCACCCTTGGGTTGGTGATGAACACCGGAGCCTTTCTGATCCTTTCTTTGCGAACAGCCCTCTGAGCCTCTGCAGTGAAGCCCAGCCCAAACTTGTCGGTCTTTTGAGTGAAGTCAGGAAGTTGACCCCAGTTTGCGCACTTGCCTTTCTCGATTACAGCCCGGGCATCCTTCAAGGAAGCCATCTTCAGAGGAAAATCTTCTTCAACCACTGTCTCAGCTGACGCCAATGTTGGAGGAACCTCCTCAAAATGTTGAAAGGGGGTTTCCAATAAACTCCCCTTCCATCTCGATATACCGGAATGAATTCAGATGACTTACCATGTATTCCTCCTCACCCTGCACAGTAACAATCTTCCCTTTGACATGGTATTTGAGCTTTTGGTGTAGAGTGGATGTTACCTCCCCAGCCTTGTGAATCCAGGGTCGACCCAGCAAACAGGAATAAGATGGACGAATATCCATCACGTAGAACATTGAGTCGAAGACTTAGGAACCCACACGAATAGGAATGTCTACCTCACCGTGCACCATCCTCTTAGAACCGTCGAAGGCTCTAACAATGATGTTACTAGGTTTCAATTCTAGGCCCTCACAATCCAACCGATCTAAGGCCTTCTTGGGCAAAACATTCAGGGAAGAACCGGTATCCACCAACACGTGTGCGAGAGTAGTGCCCCTGCATTCTATAGAGACGTGCAGGGCATCATTGTGGTTTTTTCCTTTGGCGGTAAGGTCTGCATCTGAGAAACCCAAGCCATTGTCAGCTGTCAAATTAGCCACACAATCAGTGAACTGATCTGCAGAGGTCTCTTGCGGCACGTGGGCCGTTTTCAGAAATGAAATCAGGGCCTTGGCGTGGGCCTCTGAGCATAGCAGTAATGATAGCATAGAGATTTTGGAGGGGGTATGCCCCAGCTGTTCAACGACATTGAAGTCACTCTTTTTAATGATTTTAAGGATTTCCTCCATCTCTTGTTGGGAGGCTTCAACAGCAGTCTTTTTTTGTGCCTCCGTCCGGGCAGGCAAATCGGTAGCAACTTCTTTGCCCCGAGCATCAGAGGACTCGGCGGCAGTAGTAGACACAGGAACTTGATTTGAAACATGCACACTTGCGGGTGTGATGATAATAGGTTTTCGGATAACTGGCGGTGCAATGTCAGGCGAGAAGAGCCTGCCACTGCGAGTAATCTTGGCGGGACCAGTGATGTTACTGATACTGGTACCGGTGTTGAACTCCTGCTTCACTCCAAGCACATACACGTCTGCCCCATAGTGCCATGGGACAGCCTTGTCAGATTCATAGGGGAGAGGCCCAGGAACAGTAATGGTAATGGGTGCAACAGACATAATTTGGACTGGCTTCCTCGGGGGAGCCTTGGTAGGATTGTTGAAAATTGTGACGACAGATACTTCTTCAGCGGAAACAAACGGAACAGCAGTTTTCTTGAACAGAATTTCTTTGCTATCCATCAGGCTTTGGATGCCTGATTTTAGCAGCAGACAACCGGTAGGGATAACAGCACACAGGAGGCAACCCTTGCTACAACCCGGAAATAAACCGGCTAGTAGTAGGTTCCTCTTAACAGTCAATAGAGGGGTAACAACATCATTCATCGAAACAGCATACAAATCTTCCTCGACGGCATTTACTCTATGCAGGGGCATAGGAGCAGTTACAACATTTGGCCTCTCAGGCGCCTCAAACTGAATTTCCTTCGAATCGATAAGGTCTTGAACCTTATTTCTCAGGGCCCAACAATCATCAGTAGTATGCTCGGGGCTATCAGAATGATAAGCACAACGAGCATTCGGGTTATACTTAGGAGACGCAGTATTCACGACCTTCGGAGCCTCTTTGATGGTCACCAAATTGGTTGATAGCAGTTGCGGTAAGATTTGTGACAAGGTCATACTCAGCCGAGTATACTGCCTCTTGGGCCTTTCACCTCTTTGTTAATTGTACTGCTGAGGAGCAGCAACAGGCTTTGAAATGACCAAGGCATTGACAGCTTGGCGGCTTTCTGGCTTGACTTGTCTTCTAGGACCATAGACTGCACTAGCTTCCTTCTTGAAAGGCCTCTTCTCAGTACTTGCGGAGGCAACTTTCTGTATTTTTCCTGACCTGATGCCAACTTCTATCCTTTCACCCGTCAGGATCAAATCTGTAAACCCAGCGGAGGAATTACCAACCAGATGATTGAAGAATGGACCAGACATGGTCCCTAGAAACATGTCAACCAGCTCACGGTCAGTCAATGGAGGCTGCACCCTGCCAGCCAAATCTATCCATTTTTGTGCATATTCTTTGAACCCTTCGCCCGTTCCTAGAGACATACCCTGAAGTTGGGTACGCGTAGGAGCGAGGTCAGAATTGTATTGATATTGTCTATAAAATGCGGTCGCCAAATCTTCCCAATGTCGGATACTGGTTCCATCTAGCTGATAGAACCACTTAAGCTGTGACCCCGAAAGGCTATCTTGGAAGAAGTGGATCCAAAGGTTCTTATCTGCCGTGTAAGGTTGGATCTTCCTTACGTATGATCTGAGATGCAGCTTTGGACAGGAAGCCCCGTCGTATTTGGAAAAGGCAGGCCCCTTAAACTTGTGTGGGATTACCACCCCAAAAGATAACCCTAAATCTCCGAAATCCAGCCCCGGCACATTTTGGATCTCCATGGCGCTCAAGCGGTCCTCTAATTGCTTGTATCTGTCAGCAGCGGGAGGGTATTGTTCGTCATTGCAATCCGTCTCGTTGTCAGAGACTGCAGGACTAGGAGCTCCTCCCCCTTGGGGACTATCTTTCTCTGCAGAGGAAGTAGTTGGATCAACCTCGTTATGGAGTGTGTTCCCAAACCTGCGTCCAGTATTGAACAACGCAGTCCTCTTCTTCTTCTTCTTCTTTAGGAGCAGAGCCTTCAACTCTTGTTGCCCTTGGGCCAGGTTCATCACCATCTCTTGAAACTGGGCACTCTGGGCCTGGAGGGCCTTGATTGCTTGTTCACTGGATGATTCTGGATTCATGATGACTGTTCCAAATAAACAGCGAAGAAGATTAAGCAACCTGTAGAAAAAGGGTACCTGTTATGCACATGATGCATGAGATGCTATCTATGCAATGCATTCAAGGATTTTAGAAATTCACAATTGTTGCAGACAAAAGGAACGCACGTCATATTAGGTGTTGAGGGCCTCTTGCTCATGGAGTCGGCGGGTGAGCTCTAAAACCTTCTTCTCGCTGGCGTAGAAGCTGGCTTCAAAAGTGTTTCGTTCCTCCTTGAGTTGGATCCAACTCTTCTGCATCTCCTCCCACGATGTAGGCATGTCAGGATGTAGGATGGTGTAGGGAACCTCTCCTTCCTTGACGGGCTCTTTAATCACAGTGAGAACATGAGGATAAGGCATCATTAGACTCTGGGCTCGGGCTCGTACCCACTTGAGATAAGGCTCAAGAGGGATGGAGTTCTTGTGTCCCAGTGTCTTGCTATCAACCTTGTTGGGCATCCTCCAAGCTCTGATGAATCTTTGGCGAAGTCCTTGCGCATCGTTGTCGAAGTCAAAAACTAGGTCAGGAATCAACATGTCGTGAGGGCCATCTCTTCGTGCGTATCCAAATTGCCTCAAATCTAGACAAGGGTTGTAGGTAATGCCCCCTCTAATGCCAAGTAATGGAACATTAGGGAACTCTCCACAACGATCGACGATGATGACATTTTCTCTGGACCGAGAACACAAATGTACATCAGAGTGAGTAAGAGTCATCAACCGTTGGGACCACCTCGAGCCTTGGTCATTCTTCAAGACAGATTGTGGAAGGTGCGAAATAAACCACCTTGCAAGGAGAGGAGTACAACACATGAGAACACCCCTCTTTCTCATTGTTCGTGTGTAAAATGAGTGAAGGATGTCCCCAAGCAATGGTGGTATCGGATTTCTGGACAAGAAGATTTTGACGGCGTTGATCTCCACAAGCTGGTCAGGATTTGGGAACAAGACCAACCCATAGATAAGGAGTGCCACAATTTCTTCAAAGGCTTGTAGGTCCAATGAATTCCAACATTCTTGTGCCTTCTCAAACAAGAATTTTGCTAAGAAGCCTTTGACACCGCTTCTAGTTTCCCAGTGCCCCTTGATGTCAGAAGGCTGTAGATGTAATGCCCGAGCAACATCTTCAGGCTTTGGTTCCTTTTCCGTACCGTTGAAAGGTAGTTGATTAAGGATAGGAATTCTCAGGAGTTGAGAAAATTCCTCCAAAGTGGGTACCAACTGGTAGTCGGGGAAAGTGAAACAGTGGTGAAGAGGGTCAAAGAACTGGAATAGCACTTTCATCATGTCTTCTTCAATGTTGGTGTTGACTAAGCTGAGCAGTCTACCATGTCTTTCACTGAAGGATGAGCTTTCCGGAATTCTTGAGGTGAGCTCCTTGAGTTGAGGAGAGATTCTCACAAGGTTGACTTGGATGGTTTTTCTGCGAGGAATTTCCATGACCTACAAAACAAGAACAAAGATGAAGATCTAAACCCTTGAAGTGGTTAGTAAATGCATATGATGCTTTATGATGTTCATGATGTATGCACAAACATATGTACAAGCAAATCACACCAAACCCTAGTTTCAGGCTTGCATGGGGTTTCATAGGTAAGTACCCTCTTGAGTGTAGTTGGCTTAAAAACCTGTCCTATAAATAGTAACCGGGTTCTAAGGAGCTCAATATCACTGGATTGTTTTCATTGTTCATTGTTTTGGTTTAGCCACTTAACTAGTGACCAAAATATTCCAAGAAAACAACCCTCAATGAGTGTAGTATCGAGTATCTACCAACTTCGGACTGCACCAAAGCCGGTCATCTCACTACCCCTAATAAAAGGCCAAGATGGTCAAGTAAGGTTCTAGGTCATTAGTGCTTAGTGACATCACTCAGCGGCCCCGTACTCTCCTTGATTGAACTCAAGGGTTACCGGTACTCACAAATATGTCGCACTGTTGCACCCCAAAATTTTCCCTCCCATTTCTCAATGATTTCTCATCACAAAGCCCTTGGAGCTCAAGATCCAGTTAGGGTTTCATATGCTCAAGACTTCTCCTTGCACTGTTGACCCAAATTAGGGTTTGTGTTTGCACAAAGATGTTTTGACCAAAAATGCCTAAGATGACTTTCATGCTTCATATTGGACTCCCAAGTTTATCCACATCAAGTTTCAAGTCTTGATTCCAAATTTTGCCCAGTTAATTGGACAGTTGACCTAAAAATCAGCTGTATTGGGGAAAAAGTCAACTGTGGCCAATTGATAGTCAAATCTCATGAAAATTGACCCACATCAATATTATGAACTCACATGGACCATTTGATCAAGTTTGGATCACAATTCCACAAGAAATTTGATCAGATCACCAAAAGGGCAAAATGGTCATTTTTAGGGTTTTGACTGCACAGAGGCAATTTTTGACTGTTTGACCTAGCCAATGGCAAACCAAGCTCACATATGGACTCAAGGACCCCATGGAATTGTCTTGACATGCTCAACAAGTTCAAAAGATCCCAAATGCACAAGATTGACAGTTGAATTTCCCAGTCAATTGATCAATTTTGACTGTATACTGAAAAGTAAAACTTTGACTTTTTGGTCAAAATCAAGAGTCAAGATTCATTTTTCATCAAAACATGCCAAATCATGAAACTTGTTCATCAAGAAATCAAGAAATGCAAATTAGGGTTTGAAATGAAGATTTTTCATAACTTAGAATTTTTCTAAGTTATGAAAAACTCTAATTTTTTTTCCTAACTTTGCCCCACTTTCTCACCAAGATTCATTTGGATTCAAACAAAAGTCAAAACATGAAAGTTGTAGCCTATTCCATAATATACAACTTTGATTCACAAAGTTTTCCCAAAAGAAGCTTGTATCTCAAGTTACAATTTTTGGAACAAGGGTACTAAACCATTCTTAACTTAGTGAAAATTTGACCTATTTTAGGCAAGGTTTTTACCTAACTTCAAGACCATTTTTCACATGCTTCCACTTGGAATTTCAATTTGCATTTCAAAGATGGATTGTAGTACACATTCCAAGCTTTCCAAAATGTCCAAGAACTCATCAAACAACCTCATGGTTAGGGAGAATCGAATTTGGCAAGTTGGGCAAAAATCACTTTTGTTCTTGACCAAGACATGTTCATACACATTGCCATTTTCAAGTCAGCTTGGTTTATGCTACATTACAGGCCTCTAATCCCATTTGCACTCAATAATTTAATGCATACTCATTGTGCCAAAGCCTTATTTTGTGTGTCCAAACATTATTTGCAAGATTAAGCCATTTTTAGATAAAGCAAATTATCCATTTTTGAAAAGGTATGGCTTTATGTCAAAAGCAAATCCAAGAAGTACCAAAGCATATCTCTGAAGCACATGTCAAGGGGCATAACACACTGACCAAGACTAATATATGCAGCATAGATTGGGGGCCTCTAAGGGCCTAGAAACTCAAGTGGCCATCTCTTGCTTAAGTGTGAAGAAATGTGGCATAACTAAACAGAACTTTGATCTCAGCACAAGCAAGCTTAAGAAAATACTTTGTACACTTTCAAGACATCCATCCTAAGCTAGAACATGAGCTAACCAAGTCCCAAACACTCTCATTCACAAAATCACCATTGAACTGCACAAAAACAGGGCCTGCTGCAGTTTGAGTGCCAACTCTCATCCCTTTCATGCTTTCTTGCTAAAACCACATCAAACACATCCCACAACATCCCTTGAAGCTAATCCAAACATCAAACACGACCTGTAACACTCCCAGGCTACATCACCATTTTCATTTTCTTGTTTTGCAGCTGAAGTTCCATAGCTCGATTCAAAAGGTTTCAAGACAAAGTAAAGCTTGGAATAGCATCCCTGGACACCAAGGAAGCTGTACCAATCATCATCTTGCTCTGAAAGTACCTCAATCATCAGATACAACTTCAGTTGAACAGGTAAGTTCATGAACACGAATCTCTCTATATAGGCATTGTTAGCTTTAGGTTTGTGAAGAAAACATGTCACATTCATAGCCCTGAACATGCCCATGTGATTAGATTTCATTTATATTATGTATTCTTAGAGAATTTTAAGTCTGAATATGGAAGAAAAGTTAGGTTAATATTTGGGAATGATAAAATTCTCTCTCATTTCTGAGAGTTAGGAGGAGTTCTTTACATATTCAGAATCGTGATTCAATGCTTAACATTTTTGGTGTTGTAAGTTTTTGCTAAAACTCAAAGAATCAGGGCCTTGCAATGGAAGAAAAGAGGCGCGTGTTTTTGTTCAAACATGAATGCTGGAGGTTGAAGAAGCTCCACGTGGGCTGGGCTTTGTTTCTCATTTCTTTTTACACCCTCTTGCTACTTTGACACCCCCTGAGCCCATTTTGTTTATTTTAATGATTTTTTGACTTTTCTTTTTTTATTCTGACTTATTTATTTTTCCTCATGATATTAAAAATATAAAAATAATTTTTTAAACCATTTTTGAATTTTTTAGGCATTTATTTGTTTATATTGATATTTGTACATAAATAAATAAATAAACACTTTTTACTTAAAATACTAAAAAATAATGTAAACACATTTTATTTTCATTTTTATTTTGTTTTATCTTCTCAAAATATTTTATATAAAATATACTTTTTTATAAATATTAAATATTATTATTTTTGTATATATAATACAGATTTAGAAATTAATACATATATATATATATATATATATATATATATATATATATATATATATATATATATATATATATATATATATATATATATATATATATATATATATATATATATATATATATATATATATATATATATATATATATATATATATATATATATATATATATATATATATATATATATATATATTAGAATATTTAGTAAATAATACAAAAATATATACATTTTATTTTTTTATTTAACATTTGATAGTAAAAATACATTTTGACAAACATACTTCACTTTTATTTTATTTAGTATATAATTGATAAATATTTGTACATATTAAATAATTAATGCATTTTACTTAGTAAATTAGGGTTTTGCCCTTAAAACACAAAAACTCCAAAAAATAATACTTTTTTTATTTTGTTTATTTGACATAAAAAATACCTTTTTTCCATACATATAAAAACCCTTTTTACATTTTGCATATTTATTTTATTTCTATTTAATTTGTGAAATCAATTATCTTGTAAATAATTCCAAATTGATGTAATAGCTAGGTTTAAATTCCATGTCAAATACCCCCCATTTGAACATTTGTACCCCCCTTCCCATATTGTGTTGTAATAGTTTAGAACTTTAATTTTCGCACTTTAATGCTTTCTAATTATACCATGTTAGAATTAGGGTTTGTATGCAAATAAAAAACGACAAAAATAGTTTGACCTAATTTCAAGATAAACAAGCATGAAAATGGATAACACTTATCACACTTGCACCCCTAGGGTATTCCACTTGTTGCCTTTAATAAATGGGCCATATTGCATGTTAGGTTTCTTTGGGCAAAAACAAACACCAATCAAATGATCATAGTCCCTCGATGACGCTTTCGAAAGGTTGCCTAAAAATGATCAAGTCCCTTAAAGGAAAATTTCCCAAAGATACTTGGCACCATTGCAATCATGGTCTAAACGATGACCCGCACCCGTCCCTTTCACATCCTAACACAAGATTGTCCACCAAATGCAATGGTGGAACAAAATTGTTAAAAGGGTTAAAACTGACTTGAGGTTTGCGTTTGTATTCGCACTTTTAACAATTTTGTTCCACCATTGCATTTGGTGGACAATCTTGTGTTAGGATGTGAAAGGGACGGGCGCGGGTCATCGTTTAGACCATAATTGCAATGGTGCCAAGTATCTTTGGGCAACTTTTCCTTGGAGGGACTTGATCATTTTTTAGGCAACTTTCGAAAGCGTCATCGAGGGACTATGATCATTTGATTGTTTGTTTTGCCCAAAGAGACCTAACATGCAATATGGCCCATTATTGAAGGCAACAAGTGGAATACCCTAGGGGTGCAAGTGTGATTAGTGTTGTCCATTTTCATGCTTGATTATCTTTGAAATTAGGTCAAACTATTTTGGTTAATTGATTTGCATACAAACCCTAGTTCTAACATGGCATATTTAGAAAGCGTTAAAGTGCTAAAAATAAAGTTCCTAAGTTATTACAACACAATATATGGGAAGGGGGGTACAAATGTTCAAATGGGGGTATTTTGACAAGGAATTTAAACCTAACTATTACATCAAAATTGAATTATATAAATTATTTAATATACAATAATTAAATAAAAATGGAATAAATATGCAAGATGTAAAAAATGTTTTTTATATGTATGAAAAAAAGTGTTTTTTATATGTCAAATAAACAAAATAAAAAGTATTAATTTTTGGAGTTTTTATGTATTTAGGGTAAAACCCTAATTTCATTAAGTAAAAAGTATTAATTATTTAATATGTACAATGTTTAATAATTATGTACAAAAATAAAATAAAAATGAAGTATATTTGTCAAAAAGGTATTTTTAATGTTAAATATTAATAAAAATAAAAATGTATATATTTTGTATTTTTGTCCTAAATATTCTAATAAATATATATGTATTTGTATTATTTACTAAATATATATTATATATACAAAAATAAACTATTTAATATTTATTAAAAAAAAGTATATTTTATGTAAAATGTTTTCAAGAGGTAATAAAAAATAAAATCAAGAAAATAAACATATTTGCATTATTTTTTAGTATTTTGAATAAAAGTATACCTATATATTTATTTATGTACAAATACTCATTTAAACAAATAAATGCCTAATAGATACAAAAATGGTTTAAAAAATAATTTTTATATTTTTAATATTATGAGAAAAAATAAATAAGTCAGAACAAAAAAAAAAAGATCAAAAAATCATAAAAATAAGCATAATGGGCCAAGGGGGTTTAAAAGTAAAACCATGGTGTGAAAAGAAAAAACATTCCAGGCCCAGCCCAAAACCTATCTTCTTCAACCTCCAGCAAACCTTGTTCAAAAAACACGCGCTTGGTACATGGATTCAAACATCCTGATTCCTGGACTTTTAATGAAAACTCACAACACAAAAAATGTAAAGCATCATCTCACGAGTTCATTCATATAAAGAACATGATTTAACTCTCAGAAATGAGAGAGAATTTCTTCTCCCTCAATTCCTAACCTAGTTTTTGTTCCATGTTCAGACATCAAATTCTCATAGCACACATAACATAAATGAAAACTAATTACATGGGCATGTTCAGGGCTATGAATGTGACATAATTTCTTCACAAACCTAAAGCTAACAATGCCTGGATAGAGAGATACGAGTTCATGAACTTACCTGTTCAGTTGGAATCGTATCTGGTGATGGAGGTGCTTTCAATGCAAGGTGATGGTTGGGACAGCTTCCTTGATGTCCAGGGATGCTATTCCAAGCTTTAGTTTGCTTTGAAACCTAGTGAATCGTGTTATGGAACTTCAACTGCAAAACAAGAAAATGAAAATGGTGATGTTGCTTGGGAGTGTTACAGGTCGTGTTTGAGGCTTGGAATAGTTTCAAGGGATGATGTGGGATATGTTTGAAGTGGTTTTAGCAAGAATGCATGAATGGATTGAGTTATGGAACTCAATCTGCAGCAGGTACCCTGTTTGGGCAGTTTTAGGGTGATTCTGTATTTGAGAAGGCAATGGAGATGGTTGGCTTGTGTTTCAGCTTAGGTTTGATGATTAGAAAGTGCTTGATAACTTTGCTTAAGCTCTGGTTCACAGGAATGAGAGTTGTGTCTTGTTATGCTATGTTTCTTCAACTTTAAGCAACAAAGTGTCCACTTGAGTTTTAGACTGATAGAGCCTCCCTTAATGTGCTGATAACCTTCCCCTTGATCAGTGTGTTTTGTTCATAAACTTGTGCCAACAGGATTTGCACTGTACTTGCTTGGATTGCTAATTGATATAAAGTTCTACTTTTCAAAAATGGTAAAAATGCTTTATCTAATTAAGGCTTAATCTAACATGTAATGTCCAAATGCACAAAATAATGCTAACACACAATGGATTGACATTTAATTATTGAGTGCAAATGGGA
Organism: Vicia faba; assembly: GCA_948472305.1. Taxonomy (NCBI): domain Eukaryota; kingdom Viridiplantae; phylum Streptophyta; class Magnoliopsida; order Fabales; family Fabaceae; genus Vicia; species Vicia faba. The sequence goes on from OX451735.1 coordinate 317,049,744, forward strand.
TTAGAGGTCTGTAACTAGCTTATGCATGCTGATTTGAAAAGTTGCCCAAGTTATGAACATGTAAATTGGCCAAGAACAAAGTCAGTTTTTCCCAACTTGCCAAATTCGACTCTCCCTAACCATGAGGTTGTTTGATGAGTTCTTGGACATTTTGGAAAGCTTGGAATGTGTACTACAATCCATCTTTGAAATGCAAATTGAAATTCCAAGTGGAAGTATGTGAAAAATGGTCTTGAAGTTAGGAAAAAATCCTGCCTAAAATGGTTCAAAATTTCTCTAAGTTAAGAATGGTTTGGTACCCTTGTTCCAAAAATTGTAACTTGAGCTACAAGCTTCTTTTGAGGAAACTTTGTGAATCAAAGTTGTAGATTTTGCAATGGACTACAACTTTCATGTTTTGACTTTTCCTTGAATCCAAATGCATCTTGGTGAGAAAGTGGGACAAAGTTAGGAAAAAATTAGGGTTTTTCATAACTTAGAAAAATTCTAAGTTATGAAAAATCTTCATTTCAAACCCTAATTTGCAATTCTTGATTTCTTGATGAAAAAGTTTCATGATTTGGCATGTTTTGATGAAAAATGAATCTTGACACTTGATTTTGACCAAAAAGTCAAAGTTTGACTTTTCAGTATACAGTCAAAATTGATCAATTGACTGGGAAATTCAACTTTCAATCTTGTGTATTTGGGATCTTTTGAACTTGTTGAGTATGTCAAGACAATTCCATGGGGTCCTTGAGTCCATATGTGAGTTTGGTTTGCCATTGGCTAGGTCAAACAGTCAAAAATTGCCTTTGTGCAGTCAAAACCCTTAAAATGACCATTTTGCCCTTTTGGTGATCTGATCAAATTTCTTGTGGAATTGTGATCCAAACTTGATCAAATGGTCCATGTGAGTTCATAATGTTGATGTGGGTCAATTTTCATGAGATTTGACTGTCAATTGGTCACAGTTGACTTTTTCCCCAATACAGTTGATTTCTAGGTCAACTGTCCAATTGACTGGGCAAAATTTGGAATCAAGACTTGAAACTTAGTATGGATAAACTTGGGAGTCCAACATGAAGCATGAAAGTCATCTTAGGCATTTTGGGTCAAAATATCTTTGTGCAAACACAAACCCTAATTTGGGTCAGCAGTGCAAGGAGAAGTCTTGAGCAGAGGAAACCCTAACTGGACCTTGAGCTCCAAGGGTCTTGTGATGAGAAAATGTTGAGAAAATGGGAGGGAAAATTTTGGGGTACAACAGTCCTCTATAAGCTTATTAAGGTGCTTGAAGTCCAAGAAATTAAGCCATTGACCTAAAATTTCAAGTTTGCTCAATTCGTAATTCTTGAAATTTCCCAAATTTTCCCAACTTGGTTAAGCCATAACTTGCTCAATTTTGATCTCATGATGATCATATTAGACTTTTTGGAAAGCCAAAGATGTCTACTTCAATCCCTATTTTGATCAATTTTGCAATTGAAGATTTTATCTTGATGTAAAGGGTCTTGGAAAAGAGCGACTTTTGTTGACTTTCTAAAAATGACATGTAATGTATGAGCTTGTATCTTTCAAATGGTGCATTTCTTGGACTTGAGGGATGAAGAGAAGTTGTAGGAAGTGAGTTTATATTCAATATGATATTTGGTTGGGGGAAAATGGATGAAGTATGTAAAAGTTATGCCTGGTCAAAGTTCAATTGGCTTTTCCTATAGAAACCCTAATTTAGCAATTCTTGACTTTTGATAGATTAAAAGCATTTCTTGAGGAATCATGATCAACCCTTGATTAAATGATGGATATCACTTCAAAATGTTGATGTTGACCAAAAATCTTAAAGTTTGACTGTACATGGGTCACAATTGACTTTTAACATTGTACAATTGATTTTCAAGTATTTGGGCAATTGAATGAGCAAACTTGTAGTGGAAGGAATGAAATTTGTCATGGACAATCTTGAAGGTATAATAGTAACATGGAAAACATTTGGGACCCTTGGAGCTCACACATCTTGATTAAAATTGAAACCCTAGCTAGAGGTTCATTGTTTATGAGGAGAATTTGTCTGGTCAATTCTTGGTCAACCTTGAGCAATTGAGGATCTCTAGAAGCATGCTTTAAGTGAAAATGGGAGGGAAAATTTTGGGGTACAACAACTGCCCCTGTTCAATCTTCTTAAACCCAAGGATTTAGATTGTCTTGTCTCCCTTTTGTGATCTGAAGGTGAAAGATGATTGAAAACTAGAGTGCCCAGAAATTTGCACTCGCATGAAGTAACACTGTTAGTTGATGATGACAGGAATGGGCTTACAGATGCCATTTAGAGAAGATGGCAGAGATTCGTTGGAGATGGGCTTAAAGATGACCTCCACAGGTGATTGTTGATATAAATTAGACTAAATCTAAGCTCGATTTCAATTGGAAAAGAATTAGAATAAATATTTGGACTGATTTATTTGAACCAGAGAAAACATCTATCGGAACGGAATTAGAATAAACCATTGATCGGTTAAAACTGAACTAACAGAGGTCTTGAATAAACTTTGACTGGAAAAGAATTAGAATAAATATTTGGAGCGATTCATCTGAACTAGAGAAAGTATCTACCAGAACATAATCAAAATAAACCATTAATCAGTTTAAACTGAACCAGCAGAGGTCTTGAATAATATTTGACTGGAAAAGAATCAAAATAAATCTTTGGAGCAATTTATTTGAACCAGAGAAAGTATCTACCGGAACGAAATCAGAATAAACCATTGATCGGTTTAAACTGAACCAACAAAGGTCTTGAATAATCTTTGACTGCAAAAGAATCAGAATAAATCTTTGGAGCGATTTATTTGAACCAGAGAAAGTATCTACTAGAACGGAATCAGAATAAACCATTGATGGGTTTAAACTGAACCAACAAAGGTCTTGAATAATCTTTAACTGGAAAAGAATCAAGATAAATCTTTGGAGCGATTTATCTGAACTAGAGAAAGTATCTACCATAACGGAATCAAAATAAACCATTGATCAGTTTAAACTGAACCAGCAGAGGTCTTGGATAATATTTGACTGGAAAATAATTAGAATAAATCCTTGGAACGATTTATCTGAACCATAGAAAGTATCTATCGGAACAAAATCAGAATAAACCATTGATCTGTTTAAACTAAACCAATAGAGGTCTTGAATAATCTTTTACTGGAAAAGAATCAAAATAAATCTTTGGAGCGATTTATGTGAACCAGAGGAAGTGTCTACAAGAACAGAATCAGAATAAACCATTGATCGGTTTAAACTGAACCAGTAGAGGCCTTGAATAATCTTTAACTGGAAAAGAATTAGAATAAATCTTTGGGGATTCCTGTTCCTGCTGTCTGAGGAGGACTCCGCTCGGGAATGTGGGTTTTTGTTGTGCTCCTGCTTGAGGAAACTCTGTGGGGAATAAAGTCTAGGAACTTCAGTTGTCCATTATTCTACTGGGGAGCTATCTATTGACTGGTCGTATTCTAGGCTTCACAACAATCTAGTAGGGAATATGAAATTAAACTGTTATCTGGTTGGTTTCCCGGCTTCGCAGTAAAACGAAATTGAACTGTTATCTGGTTGTACTCCAGGCTTCACAGTAACTCAAACTGTTATCTGGTTAGAATCCAGGCTTCAGTGACTTGAACTGTTATCTAGTTGTGTCCAAACTTCAATGTTTTGAAGAGATTAAGCTGTTATCTGGTTGATTTCTCGGCTTCGCAGTAAAATGAAATTAAACTTTTATCTGGTCATACTACAGGCTTCACAGTAACTCAAACTGTTATCTGGTCAGAATCCAGGCTTTAGTGACTTGAACTGTTATCTGGTCGTGTCCAGGCTTCGGTGATTTGAAAAGATTAAGTTGTTATCTGGTCGGATACAGGCTTCAACTTGAATTTGAGGTATACAATCATCTGGTTGAGTCCAGGCTTCATAGTGATTGACAGAGTAAACTGCTAACTGGTCGAATTCTAGGCTTCGCAGTAAAATGAAATTAAGCTGTTACCTGGTCGTACTCCAGGCTTCACAGTGATTGAAGAAGTGAACTATTATCTGGTCAGATTCCAAGCTTAATAGCAACTTAAATTGTTATCTGGTCGAAATCCAGGCTTCACCGTAGCTTGTTGGGGATAATGGAATTAATCGTTACCTGAAAATGCATTAGAAAGAGCCTACATAGGGCTGTTCCAGGATGAGTCTGTGTTAGACTGCATCTGGAAAGTTTGAGAAGGAATTCGTGTAAGATTTCTTCGTCTGGTCATGTAGATAGTTTTCCTGTCTGGTTTCAGGTGTTAATCTATAAATCATATATTCGCAAATAGTTGTCATGTCTGGTTTCAGGTATTAATCTGGAACTTGAAAATTGTCGGTCGCTGAGATAGTTGTCCTGGCTGGTTTCAGGTATTAATCTCTGACCTGATAAAGAAAGATAGCTTTCATGGCTTGTAACATGTATTAATCTTCAAACTTTTTTTTACGAATAGTTGTCATGTCTTGTTTCAGGTATTAATCTGGAACTTGGCAACATCGGTCACATAGATAGTTTCCCCGCCTGGTTTCGGGCATTAATCCATGGCCTGCTGTATTTGTTGGTAAACTCGTCTTGCTTCGAGAGTTCATACCAATTGGTCGCGTAGATAATTTTCCCGTCTGGTTTCAGGCATCAATCTTTGACCTGTTGTATAAGCTGATAGTGTTTACCTTTATGCAAACTCAACCTAGAGATGTAAAGTCAGTTTCATGTGATGTCATGATGTACGAATTGCATAATGCTCTCCAAATAAATGAGATTTTGATATATGCATTTGTGCATATGCTATGATGTTTGTAAAATGATGTGTGAATGCAATGTATGAACGTGTCAGTTGTTCCATTATTATGTTGTTGAATTAGGGAAAATAAATCCATGACTGTTGCTGGGGGTGAAGAATGTAGGTCTTCATATTTGTTGAAGGTGAAATGCTGGGAGATTGACTTCCGTTGTTAGAGAAATAAACTCTGTTGGGGAAGGTAAACTCCACAAACTGCTTAGGGATTTTGTTGAAATCCCGTTGGGGAATCCTGAGAAGCTTGGCGACTTAACTGGGGAATCTTTTAGAGCAGTAATTGGAGATGTATTGAATAAGTGTCAGGTTGACATCCGTCTTAGGGTCGTTCCTGAACCGTTTCTAGATGAGAATTTGGAGTAAGTGTCAGGATGACATCCGTCTTTGGATCGTACTTAAACCGTTCCTAGATGAGAATCTAGAGTAAGTTTCAGGATGACATCCGTCTTTGGATCGTATCTGAACCGTTTCTAGATGAGAATCTGGAGTAAGTGTCATGATGACATTCGTCTTTGGATCGTACCTGAACCGTTTCTATATGAGAATCTGGAGTAAGTTTCAGGATGACATCCGTCTTTGGTTTGTACCTGAATCGTTTCTAGATGAGAATCTGGAGTAAGTGTCAGGATGACATCCATCTTTGGATCGTACCTGAACCGTTTCTAGATGAGAATCTGGAGTAAGTGTCAGGATGACATCCGTCTTTGGATCGTACCTGAACCGTTTCTAGATGAGAATCTGGAGTAAGTGTCAGGATGACATCCGCCTTTGGATCGTACCTGAACCTTTTCTAGATGAGAATATGGAGTAAGTGTCAGGATGACATCCGTCTTTGGGTCGTACCTGAACCGTTTCTAGATGAGAATCTGGAGTAAGTGTCAAGATGACATCCGTCTTGGATCATACACGAACCATTTCTAGATGAGAATTTGCTTTATTTAGAATGTTTCCGCTGGGAAATCCTGTTTTGTTGTTTTGAGAAGAAATTAATTGGGGAACATGAAAAGCTAGGTGAACTAGGATGGGGAATTTTTAAGATGCCAGATCAATGATTGGAGATTCTTACTCTACCGGGGATATAAGAACACCTGACATCACAAGGATGTAAGCTGAGGATGCGGTAATGAATTTTTAGTAGGATGCCCCTACCTCTATACCTGCTGGAGAAAGTATCTGCGGAAGTTTTGTGGATGGTTTGAGTGTCATCCCAACTCCTGGGGTTTTGAGTAGATGTTGACCGGGGCGATAAGTCTTTAACTGATAGACAAGTGACGATATGACAGGACATAGTTGTACGCTTTAAATCCCTAACTTTTTCCTGGATTGTCCTTTCAGATTTTCAGTCCAACAGGATACCCTTTTTTACCCAAGTCGCCTTTTCAGGTTTTCGACTTGCCGGGTGTACAGTTTTATTTATATATCCCTAATTTTTTCTCGAACCATTTTGGTTCGCCGGGATGCCCTTATTTTTGTCTAAGCTTGTCAACCTAGCGAGTCTTTTTCATGCGTTGTATTTTCCGACTATGTCTGTGTTCATCGGGTGCAGAGGATTGTCACTGTCTATAGTAGCAAGTGTTGTCACACTGCTAGAAGATGTTTATGTGATCGCATGTGCCCTTTCATATGTGGGAGCCTATGTGGGGCTGCTTCAGGATGAATCTGGTGCACCTGATGTTTGATCAAGTTTCTGATAGTCTTGAATTTCCTAGGTATCTTTTCTAAGAATTGTCATGGAAGGATTCAAAGACATGATACTGACACCATCTGATACTACTGGCACAGACAAGCAATTTGGTGGTACCAAAGGTTCAAATTTCACAGTGATTTTTGCTGGAATCCCCAATCAATGTAACAGGCCCCCAATGATTCAGATGGAGACATGTCCCTGCCTATTCATCACTTTTGGAGAGATTCTTTGCATATTGGCTTGACTGCCCCAGATTAATCAGACACCATGTCATGCCCCTTAATTATGAAAGGCTTGTTATTATGAATGTTTTTTCGTTTGAGATGATTTTGTCCATTGAGAGGATCTTCGTTCACTGAATATTTGTCGTGTGAATTTCTCTGCTATTTGAACAATTAGCCACATGTAAACAATGTCATTTAAGAATTCAAAGCTTATGTCTGTCTTGAAGTTTGAAATTTCATTTTTTTAGTAAAACAAACAAATTTTTTAAGAGTGTGATATCAACTCAGAATTTATAGCAAACATTATAGGAGTCAGGATACCTTTTATAATAGTATGCTTTCGAACTAACCCATGCTTCAGCTAGGACTTTTAAGGGTTATGACGTGGCCTGGTTCACGGTTCAAGAAACAAAGGATAAAGGCTCAAATTTTATTTATACCCAACCCGTTCTTCGTGATGTTCTTCAATCCTATGCTCGGTTAATTGTGCGTCTAGATCCCAATTGAGTCTGGAATCTTTGCTCTGATACCTGGTGATGGTTCAGAAATTGAACGTTTGTTTGAGAAGACAATCATTTTTATAACCTTTTATTTTCTGTTGAGGATTTGTAGGACCTCTTCTTTTTTTTGATTTTGTTATCCCTACTTTTTCCTGAACCGTTTCTTTGGTGTTTACAGTCAACGGGATGCCCCAGTTTTTCTTAAGTCTCATTCATAGGTTTTTTGACTTAACGGGCTTTTATTTTGAGAGATAATGACTGTCTGTCTTGACGATTATATGGAACCATCACCATTTTGGAGGGCACCTTCCACACTATTTGTCGTGTATGAAGGTAGAGCTTGCGACTGAATGCATATCTAAATTAACTGAGAAAACTACCCTACCCCAGGTTATGATTAAGGGTTTTAATTTATGTGAAAAGAAAAACTCCTACTTCTTAGGCTCAAAGGGGTTGACTAGGTATTATCTTCCTTATAACTCCACTATTTAGTATTTGAAACAACGCATGTACATCGTCAGCGGGGTCTGTTCAAAAGCATACTGTAGAGATTGTCGTATTGCTTTTGTCATCCTCCCTCTAAAGGCTTAGAGCTTTTGATCGAGAGTTGAATATCACAAAAAAGAAATAAGAAAGCAGTTTAAATATAGTGAACACGAATGAATTTATTCAAAACAGACATATGCAATGCATTGATAAAATAACAAAGTTTGACATGAAACAAATGTTCGAACAATAAAAAATTACAACTTGAAAATTCTAATGAAATAAAGCCTCTTTGTCTTGGACTTGTCATTTTAGATGGTATGCCTTTGATGGATGGCAGAAGAATTCAGTCTGACCATCTTGTGTGAACTCCAACACTCCTTTGTTGATCAAGACCTGAATCTTATTTTTCAAAGCCCAACAACCGTTCGTATCATGTCTAGGACTATTGGAATGGTAGGCACATATTGCATCAGGATTGTAGTTAGGGGAATACGTTTTAGGGTTTGGATGAGGTATTATCAATGTAACCAAATTCATCCTCAACATATGATACAATGCCTGAGGTAATGGTATGTTGATTTTGGTAAACTGCCTCTTGGGCTTGTCTTGCCTTTGCTGATTACCCCGTTGTGGTTGGCGAGGTCGTTGTTGGACCCTTGGCGTAGCAGCCGTCTTGAAAGGTGTTTTTTCAATAGAATCCTCTTGTTTCAACTGAGGATGATTAAAGACTCGATCCCTAATTCTCGTTGTTTTCTCCATATGATTGCATCCCTCTTGATGAAGCTTGATGATGAGAAACCTCAACTCTTCTTGTTCCCGAGCTAAACTTTGGATAAGAGTCATTTTCCCCAACATCTGGATTCTCATTGCTTCCACCTCATCTCGCAGTTGTTCCGATTGGTCATCCTTATTATTGTCAGGATTTTTCTTGGTCAAGTTCCCGTTGAGGAGTGTTTTTAATTCTTCCTGCCCCTTGGATAGGTTGAGGTACATTTCCATGAACTGAGACTCTTGATTTTGGAGATCTCTATTTTTCTGTTTGAAAGCCATTTTCCTTACTGAAATAAATAGCAAGAACATGAGAGACGTGTACTGGAAGACCTGTTATGTAATGACATGCATGATGTGTAAGTGTTTTCAAGGATCTCGCAAGGTAAACACAAGAAAATGTTAGGAGTTGACTGCAACTTTGATTGAAGAACTTCGTATTGTTGAATGTCCTTCTACGAGATTCAAGCTCACCATGTCGAGTGGGTCATCGCCCCTGACTATAGTTATTATGTTATGGTCTTTTTTGACGGCATTGGCTAGAGGAAATTAAATCCCCTTGCCCCCTGCTAGACATCTGCTTTATCATAACCCGCATCACAAGCCATTGAGATCCTTGAAATAATTAAGGAAATGCTATGGTGTGATGCTATGATGTGTATGCTATGCATCAAGCAAAAATGTAGGATGATGAAGACAGGTATGTCTTGCTAGAAATCCAGGTTATTGGATAATGACTGTAAACAAATCTTGCAAGGAAATCATGTTGTTAAATAATAAACCTTGCTAGTAGTTCAAGTTGAAAGCAAACAAGTCACACAAGCAGCCTTAGGTTTAGGCTTGCATGGTTTTTTTAGGTAAGTAACCTCTTGAAGTTTAGTTGGCTCAACATGTTCTATCAATAGTAACCGGGTTCTAGGGAATCTGAATATCACAGATTTTTCCCACAAGTTTCATTCTGATCGACAACTAACTTGCCACCAAACAAAACTCGGAAGTCAAATCTCAATGAGTGTAGTATCGAGTATCAACCGACTTAGGACTACACGAAAGACGACTATCTCACTACTTCCTAATGGCCAAGTTGTTCAATTAAAGGTTTTAAGGTCAGTTGATACTTCATGACACCATGCAGCGGCCCGTATTTTCCTTGACTACTCAAGGGCTACCGGTACCAACCAAAGTGTCACATCAGCGTAGCTATCACTTCAACTGTGTCGGTATACCCCGCACAGTCCCCACGATCTATTGCTACTTACCTAAAAGGTGCCGCTGATCCGGGTGTAGGATCTATAGTAACCCAAGGAAAGCCCTCAAAAGTAAAGCAAACAAAGCATACAGGGTAAATCAATTTACAATGAATTAGACTATAAGGTAACCCCACTTTTTTTAGTATCCCCAGCAGAGTCGCCAATTCTGTGATACGGTGGCAGAACCAACTGTTACACTGGTTTTGCGTTTGTATTCACAAATGTTGCGGTAAGCAAGAGTCGCCACTGACTTTTCTTTTATCCAATTTAAGGAAAGGGTGAAAAGAATAGAAAAAGACCTTTTCGAGATTTTCTGAGTAAGGGGGAAGATTATGGAAAGGGAAGGTGTTATCACCCTTTCCATCCGTAGTTATCTACGGACTCTTAGATGCTTATCTCTTTTTAAAAGTACCTTTTGCTTTGTGTGTTTAAAAATGATTTGAAATTCCTTAGTGTGGCGATTCGCTTTGTGATAACTCTTGTATCAGTCCTCAAGAGTGTTGACAAAGCAAACATTTTTTAAAGTTGTTTTTGGAAGGTGTAAGTGTAAAAGTTTGTTTTATTTTTGAGCAAGCATCTAATAGCTATCTACTTGTACTCGAAAATATCGTTCTTTTCCTCATATCCTTTAGATAGTGCTATCCTACTATTAGTGAGTAGGTAGCCTTGTTGTTAGATGTATGATGGACAATCGAAGGGACGTTACGGTCACGAAGGCAACTTGGCAAGGAATTTTAGTAACTGTCCTAAAGTTCCAAGATCACTTTTAATCGAGGCAACATCGAGAGGGTCATCGAGGGACTTGTGATCTTTCAAACTAGAGGACAACCACTAAAACTTCTCACATTTCAAGAATTGTGACCGTTTTCCGAAGGCAACCGAAGTGGGGTACCCTAAAGGTGTATATGTGCATGGTGTGTTATATTCAGTTATTTTAGTCTTGTGTTAAGTTTGCTAATGTTTTTTGTTTTCAGTCTTGCCATGCAATCCTAGTTACTAGCAGTTAATATATACAAAAGAATATAAAGTACGAAAATAAACCCTATGCTATTACATGGCTTTGGGGAAGAGGGTATTTACAATGTACAAAACTTGGGGATTGCATAAATTAAAACCAGAAAATAAATCCTAATTACTATTACATCTTATAAGTAGTTACATTATTAAAAATGCGAGAATAAAATAAATACGCGCGAAAGTTGAAAGTTCGTCTAAAAAACCTAATAAGAAAATCTTTTTTTGTTTTTGTTTATTTTAAGAAAATAATTAAACTACCTTAAATCTAAATTTAATTTAAAATATAATTGCTAAATGAATTTAAAGCCTAATTCTAATTTTTTGTATTTTTATTTGAGAAAATAATTTAAACATAAACTAAACCCTAAGTTTTAACTTATTTTAATTAATTAAAAAAATGTTATAATTAATTAATTAATTAATTAATTTCAGAAATTAATTATTTAATTAAAAAAACTAATCCTAAGTTTTGTTGATTTTTTATGATGTTTTTATGATTAAATAAAAAAACTAAATAAAGAAAAAGAATTGATTAAAACAAAACAAATAAATAAGAAAAAAGTAATGGGCCAGGCTGGTGCAAGCAAATAGGGGGGTGGAAATCAAAAAATGTTAGGCCCAATAATGGCTGAACCTAATAGTTGTGCATGATCTGGTGTGAATAACTCTGGTAGGTCCATGATGGGGACGCATGCTTGAGAAGTTGGGTCTGCTTGCATTGATATCTGATGGATGAAGATTGAATGCACACGGTAGGCGCGCTAGAATGTAACACGCTGGATTCTGTAAGAAACTGTTAGAAAAAGAACACAAATGCAAAACCTAGGATCGAACCCATGTTCTTAGACTCCAACACATGCACTCTACCACTGGGCCAGTTGACTCATTCGTGAGATTAAATAAAGCAAAATAATATAATATGAACGCAAGCAAAATCTGAGTCAGTAAACACGCGTGCGTTTAGTGGGGTCCAGATATTTTGAATAACCAATCAAAACATCCTGTTAGGCCACCCCAGCCTTTGACTTGAGTCCGGTGAGTCCAACCACCAGAGCCGGTGGTTTCCACCGTCTTCTCCGATGGGATCCCCTGCAAAACGCGACGAAATAAAAGCAAAACAAAATAGATCAACTTAAAAAAGTCTTCTGGTTACGAATATGGTCTCTAAATTTTCTAAAGCTTCGTGTATTGTTGGATTCGAATGTAAAACCCTAGCGACGGTCAAACATGGTGTCGTACCCCAAAATTTGCCCTCTCATTTCTCAAGGATTCTCTCACAAGATCTTCCATGAAATCAAGTTTGCAGTACTGATACATCAATTTAGGTTTGGAATTGGCACAGGGGCAAAATGGTCAATTACACACTGAAAGTCAAACTTTGACTTTTGGATCAAAACCAAGTTCCAAGATTCATATTTCACCAAGACATGTTAAAATATGAAGTATGTTTCATCAAGAAAGTCAAAAGTCAAAATTCTAAATACTTAGAAATTTTTCTAAGTGTTTAGGAAAGATGATAAGTTCAACTTCGGGCCGGGTTCTCACCATGATGCAAGATGATTCTCGAAGAACTTATGACACAAGAGTTATGGATTTCAATGAGATCTAAAACATTGCAGAACAGAACTTCTCTGGAAGTTCTGGGATTTCAAGTTATAAATCCTCAAAGACACGTCCATGAAACTGAAGCACTCAGTAAATTCTGGGCATTTCGAAGACAGGATCTGGTTAGAACTTATGGGTCAATTTTCACGTAGGTTCAATCAGAATTTGCAAGATTAATTCAAATAAGAACTATAAAGCGTGTTACAAGCTTTCTGAAAAGTCTGAGAACTCCTTCTGAACATGCTGGAGCAGGGAGATTCAAAGATCAAAAGTTGGATATTTGTTCTAAGTTACGTTGATGCCGAACTTCTGATCCAGAATTAAGCTATGATCCATAATCTTATATAGCAGGTTTTCTATTTTGATAAATCTCATCATCATTTAATGCTCACATCCACTTTTGAGTCTTTATCCAAAGGATTTCCCCACGTGTGGCATAGCAGTACCATTGTTGTCCTTGAAAAGCAAACTTTTGTACAAAGTTTATGCTGGGACCATGCTTTACTTTTGCTTCTGAGGGTAATTTTCCATAATTCATGCTTATAAATTCAAATTAAGCTCGGCTAAAGCTTCTAACCACCCTACTTCTATTTTTAGACTGTAACACAGTCTTCACCAATCTCCACTTCAAAAATCATAACTTTGCTTCTTGGCTGTTCCAGAATTTTCTAGCCATTCATAGCTCAAGTTAAAGGTTGTTCCAGCCTTCTGAGCACGTGAGAAAGCTGACCAGAACATCACAACAGTCTGAACCAGACTCTAATTCAAAACAATCTCCAGAAGCAAGGTAAGTTCCTTCTTACTGTTATCTCTTTACTTAGGTATTATCAAGCGTGCATTTTCAAAAATACAATGTAGACCTCATGACTCTGATTCTGTACAAATTCATAGATTTCATGTATTTTTGCCTAAGTAGAAAGAATTTCAGTTCTGAACTTCTTGAGGAAATTAGGATTCAGAATTAGGATTAGCAAAATTCATGCTTGCTATATTTACAGTTCTGATGCTTTATACTTCTGAAACCATAATGAAATCTGCCAAAATTGTTAAGTTTACATTCTTCATTTTTGTTGAGGAATAACTAAGTTACAGATACTCTGGTTGGCATGGAGAAGGAGATGAAGCTCATCATCATAATTTACTTTGTGTTATATGTTTATGTTTTTTGCTTCTAATACCGGATGTATAGCCACCCCAGTGCTAGAGAGTGAATGCTTAAGGCATTAGTGTTAAGGGTCCTGAGTTCTAGCCATAAAAACACCCTTTTATGTTTATTTCCTGACATTTTTACCCCATTAGTTGGACCAGAACTTCTAGATATCCTCATACAACAGCGTTGACACATCACTTGTCCATTATCAAAACTTCCAATTTTCCAGTTACATTAGAACCTCTAAGCTCTCTCAAACAACCAGAACTTCTGACCTTCCAATGACATTAGAAATTCTAGACTCCCTCAACCATCAGAACTTCTAGGATTTCCCTTGTTTTCAGCAACCCCAGAACTTTAGTGTACCCGGACCCATAACTTCTGGTCTTCCCCTTTTCTGCTAACATTTTCTTTCTGGAAGCGTATCAGAGTCATAGTTTCTGCCCCTTACTTTTGTTCTCTCTTATTTCAGCAATGCACTTATTCTGATTCTTTTCCCTTATTATTTTTAATATCACTTCTATTTTCATTAGTCAAAAACACAAAAAATATTTTCATATTCACATACTTTATTTTATTCCTTTTGAAACAAAAATACTATAAATATTTTCTTAAGCTAATTCATTTCTTCTCTTAACAAAAACAAAACAAGTCCATTTTACATTTCTTGTACATTATTTCAATATGGTTGTAATAGATAATTAGGATTTTAATTTCTTGCAATCCCCATTTGTAAATTTGTACACCCCATCCCCCTAATGATTGTAATAGCGTAGAATATTTACCTTCCACAATTTATCGCTTTCATATAAATGCTAGTAAAGTAGGATTTGCATGGGAAGATAAAATCAACAAGTAGACAACCCTTGATCAAAGACTAAATGCATGCAAATCAAACACACTATTCACACATGCACCCATAGGGTATTTCCACTTGTCGCCTTATAAAAATGGTCATGTTATGCATGTGAGATGTCTTAGCAAAAACAATCAAAATACAAGATCATAGTCCCTCGATGACGCTTCGAATGTTGCCTTACAAATGATATTAGTCCCTCAAGAGAAATGCTAAGATATCTCACAATATTGCTATCATGACTATACGAAGACCCACGCCCGTCCCTTTACATCCAAAGATAAAACTTCTTATCAATCAATGGTAATATAGTAGCATCTAGGGGAGGAGGAGAGGAACAAAGAATTTTGAGTAGGTAGAAACGTTCTTAGTTGCTTGCTCATTTTCAAAACAAACATCCTCTCAAACACACACCAAACATTTCCAAAACATGAAATATTTTCAAAATTCCAACACTTTGTATACATTCTTAAAGACAAGAATCATTACAAAGTTTGCCTAAACGAAGGCGCTTTTCAAAAATACTTTCAAAAACCATCACAAAGCATATTTTCAAACAAAAGAAAATGATCTAGCAAGCAACTAAGAGCCCATAGATAATTATGGATGAAAAGGGTTCTAACACCTTCCCTTTTCATAATCTACCCCCGAACTCAAGAAAATAATCTCAAAGGTCTTTCCTTTTATTTTCACCATTTCCTTTATTGGATAAAAGAAAAGTCAGTGGCGACTCTTGCTAACTGCAACAATTGCGATCAAACGCAAAACATCCCAAGTCATTTCTCCCACCGTATTACAGAACTGGCGACTCTGATGGGGAATGTTTTAAAAGTGGGGTTACCTTAGGGCTAGATCATATTTACTTGTTTTTATTTGTTTGACTTGTTTGATTTACATTTTGGTTCTTTGTTTGGGCTTGTTTTGATCTTCTACCCGAATCTGGGACACCTTGTAGGTAAGTAGCATTACATTATGGAAACTGTGCGGGGTATACCGACATGGTCTAAGCAATAGCTATATTAGTGTGACACATTTGTTGGTATCGGTAGCCCTTGAGTAGTCAAGGAGAATACGGGGCCGCTGTGTGGTGTCATAAAGCACTAACTGACTTTAGAATCTTTACTTGACCAACTTGGCCATTAGGAAGTAGTGAGGTAGCCGGCTTTGGTGCAGTCTGAAATTGGTTAACACTCGATACTACGCTTATTAAGATCAGACTTTCGGGATATTTCGGTCGCCATTAAAGAGGCTTGTGCTGAAATAATGCCCAATGAAGAAAGGTCAGTGATATTGAGATCCCCTAGAACCTGGTTACTACTACTAGGATAGGTTGAGCCAACTAAACTTCAAGAGGGTGCTTACCTACAAACTCCATGCAAGCCTAAACCTAAGGATTTGCTTGTCTTATGTGTATATGCATACTTGTACATAACATGATGACATCATACCACTGCATTTTCACACTAACCATTTCAAGGATTATTGGGATTTATCTTTGTTCTATTTTGTAGGACATGGCTTCCACCCGCAGGAATACTATCCAAGTCAATCTCGTAAGAATTCCTTCACAACTCAAAGAGTTAGCATCAATGGTTCCTAGCCAAGTTCCTGTTGGAGAAAGCTCAAGATTGTTGGAACACTCTGAATTTACAAGCTTTTGAAGAAATCTTGGCCCTTCTCATCTATGGGATGGTTTTATTTCTAAACCCTGACTAACTTATAGATGTAAATGCTGTCAAAATCTTCATGTCTCGCAATATGTTGCGACATTGTTAAGATATATACTACATTCTCTCCACTCTTGCACTACAAGGAAAAGAGGGACCCTCATGTGTTGAACTCCTCTATTGGCTAGGTGGTTTGTCTCGCATCTCCCCCAATCTGTATTGAAGAATGAGCAAGGTTTGAGATGGTCCAATAGATTGATGTCACTTAGACATTCGGATGTTCACTGGTGTTCTCGATCCTTTGAGAACATTACTATTATTGACCGTTGTGGGGAATTCCCTAATGTCCCTTTTCTTGGCATTAGGGGAGGTATCACTTACAACCTTTTCTTAGCTTTGATACAATTTGGGTATTCCTGAAGGGATGGTCCTCATGATATGCTCATCCAAGGAGTGGTGTTTGATTACGTGAGCGGCGATCAAGGCTATCGCTAGAGGTTTGTACGATCTTAGAGGATGGTAAACAGAGTGGATAGCAAGACGCTGGGACAGAATAATTCTATTCCTCTCGAGCCTTAACTTAAGTGGGTACGAGCTCGTACCCAGAAGCTTTTAATGCCTTACCCCTCTATCCTACCAGTTATCATGGAGCCTATGGCTGAAGAAGATGTCCCGTACACTCTCCTCTATCCCGACATGCCTACTTCTCTTGAAGACTTGCAAAAGGGTTGGATTCAGCTAAAAGAAGAATGAGATACATTCGAAGCTCAATTCTACGCAAGTGAGAAAAGGGTTTTGGAGATTACAAATAAACTACACGAAGAACAAAGCTTGGACGCCTACCTTGCACTGAAGAGGATGCATTCGACCTTTTTGTCTTAGAGATTCATTTGTAAGCCCAAGGGGCACCTTGTAATCATTTTGAATTAATTAATGCAATGTGACGTTTGTTCATTATTTGTTTAGACAAATTTAAATTTCATAAATCCTTGAAATCATTTGCATGCACATCTTCCATACATCATAACATAACAGGTTTTCCATGACATGTTTCCTTATCTCTCTGCTGTTTATTTCAGTAAGATGGATATCGAGAAAATAGTGAAGGAACTACAAGCACAAAACTCCCAGTTTCAAGAGACTATGCTAACCCTGACCAAGGGGGTAACAAGAGTTGATGACGTTGTTGGAATCCAAAAAGAAACCAAAGAGGAAAGCCTTAGTCAACATGGGTAAAAGATTCAGATATCCAATCTGTAAGATACTGGTAGTGGAAGACTCGTCTGAGGAAGACGAAAATCAAATTGGAGAAGCAAGGAGTACCCAGGCTGGGTGTATCAATGATCAAGTGTCCGATGATGAAGACTATTTTGGCGAGCAGTATCCTCTTGCCGATGTTAAGTACAAGCAGCTAGAGGAAGATTGAAGGCCGTTGAGATTCAAGCCATCCCTGGTTTGGATTTTGACGATTTGGGTTTAATATCTGGGGTTATCATTCCCCACAAATTCAAGATACCAGTCTTCATTAAATATGATGAGGTTTCCTGCCCAAAGCTTCACCTGAAGTCTTATGTGCCCAAAATACAACCGCACACCGCTGACAAGAAACTATGGGTTCACTTCTTTCAAGAAAGCTTGGCTGTGACTCAACTAGAGTGGTTTTACCAATTGGAGGGTTCCTGTATCCATACATGGGAAGACTTGGCCACTGCTTTCTATCACCAATACCAGTATAATGCTGACCTGGCGCTAAAAAGAGTTCAACTGCAAGACATGACAATGAGTAAAAATGAAGGGTTCAAAGAGTACGCCCAAAAGTGGAGGGATATTGCCAGTAGGGTTCAACCACCATTAACTGATAGGGAACACATTGATATGTTTATGGGCATTTTATCTAGTCCATTTTTCAACTTATTGGTTGGTTGTTCTTCATCCGGTTTCACCGAGCTGATCTTAACCCGTGAAAGAGTTGAAAGTGGTATCAAGAGCAGGAAGACTCCCATAGCATCCACCTCCACCTCCAATCTCGTAAAGAAACCCTTCACTGGGAAGAAACAAACGAATATTATGTATGGGGCAAGGCCCCGCACCAAGAAGGATGATTGTTCGTCCGTTAATGCTGTTTGGATTTCCAACCCAACTCCTGTTCAAAGACAATCTTCCAATCATCAACAATTTGAGACTCCATGAAGATAATACACAAGGATAGGCATGTCGCTATCCCAAGCCTTACAACACCTGTTAAAGGCTAATTTGGTGACACTGCATGATCCTCCGGCCAATCCAGATACCTCCTCACCTAAATACAATCCGAATACCAAGTGTACATATCACTTGAATAGTCCCACACATGAGACTGACCAATGCTAGGCACTGAAGAATAAAATTCAAGACTTAATAGACAACAAGACCATCAAATTTGATCCGCCCCAATTCCTAATGTGATAGCTACACTAATGCCAAACCATAGCAAGGGTGTCAATGCTGTTGAAGACACCATTTTTGCTTCCTTCGTCGAAGACTTGACCACTCTGTTAACCATTATAAAAAAGAATCTATTGAAAGCCGAGATTTTCCCTGGCTGTTTGAAGGACTGTGATTGCTGCGCCAAACAACTCAATGGATACAAATGGCTGAAGGAAGGCATTCAACGCCTGATGAATAACCATGAGATCCTATTTGAGAAGACTCTGTCTGCCAAAAGTTTGACCAATAAGATTGAAGACCTCTCCATCATAACAATTTCAAACAAGCCTCTTAGGATCTCCTCCAAGGGTCCTATCAGGATTTCAAACAAAATGACTGTTGCTCCTCTGATAATTACCGCCCCTGGGCCAATTCCGTTCTCTTCCAACAAAGCGGTGCCATGGAACTATGGTGTTGAGGTGTTTTACCATGGAATAAAGCAAGATGCTTGGATTGAAGAAAGCAAAGCTGATGACATTGGTAACATTACTGGCTCTAGTAAGGTGAGCAGAACTGGGAGAATCCTTTCACCCAACATCTCACCACCAACTGCTACAAAGGCACCTGTCTGCATCACCACTACTAAGCCTAGTGCTGACACAAGGGGAAAGGAGAAAGTAGTTGAGCCTGCTAAGACAGAAATACCCACAAAAGACATTGCTGTTGAGGAACCTTCCGCTCAAGAAATGAATGAGATCTTGAAAATTAGAAAAAGGAGTGATTTCAAGATAATGGAGCAGCTGGGGCAAACCCCTTCCAAGATTTCCATGTTATATTTGCTACTTTGTTCCGATGCTCATGCTCAGGCGTTAATCAAATTCTTGAAGAAGGCTCATGTCCCTCATGAGACTACAACTGACCAGTTTGAAAATTTTGTGGCAAGCTTGACGGTCGATAATAGTTTGGGGTTCTCGGATGCTGATCTAACACCACTTGGAAAGAACCATAACAAAGCTCTGCATGTTTCTGTTGAATGTAAGGGGACTACCCTAGCACATGTTTTGGTTGACACTGGCTCTTCCCTAAACGTACTACCCAAGGGCGCTTTGGACCGGTTAGACTGCGAAGGACTAGTGTTGAAGCCGAGTGATATTATTGTGAGGGCTTTTGATGGGTCCAAAAGGACAGTTCATGGAGAGGTGGATCTCCCAATCAAGGTGGGATCACAGATTTTCAACTCTACTTTCTACATCACGGATATCCGTCCTACTTACTCATGTTTGATGGGTCGCCCTTGGATCCACGGAGCAGGGGCAATAACGTTAACCCTTCATCAAAAGCTCAAGTACCCGGTCAAAGAAAGGATCTTCATTGTTTGTGGTGAGGAGGAGTTCATGTTAAGCCACCTCAATTCCTTCAAATATGTGGAGATGGATGGAGAATTTATAGAAACCCCATGTCAAGCTTTTGAAGTTGTTCCGCCTATGGTTGCTACTGCCAAAATTTCCTCCGACGTGCCCAAAGCTGATAAAGTCATGCCAAAGATGGTTTCATTTAAAGATGCTCGTGCTGCAGTCAAAGAAGGAAGTTGTGACACTTGGGGGAAACTCCCCGAGATACCATTCAAAGCAGACAAATGTGGTTTGGGTTTCACTATCAAGGCTCAGAAAGAAGTGAGGCGCACTCGTGCAGGAAAGCCCCCTCTCCGTATTGGAAATCATGAAGTAAACACTGTGGAGGATTCTGATAATGAGTGTGCATTTGAAGAATGGATATATCCTACTACAACAGAGATCAACAATTGGCACGCAAAGGACTTCATCCCCATCTCCTTCATTGAGGAGTAATTACTTGTTTATTTATTTCTATCAATTAAAGAACCATTTGTCTATAATATTAAACAATGACTTTTAAGCCATATGCCTGGCCCGGGGCACTATGGTCCATTTGTCAAGGGTTTTATTTATGTTCATTTTATCATATGACCATTCAATACAAATCATTGGACTTTTGCATTCAAATCTTTGTGCTCATTGTCTTTCTTTTTCTTCAAATGTGTTTTTCAAAATAGCCATTTATCTTACATGCACACACACACACTCTTGCAGGTCCTCGACCACTCCAGATCTCACTGCCAATGAATCTACTATTGCCAACTACGACTTCGAACGTCCAGTTAACCAAGCCGAAGACAAAGGTGAGGAAGATTGTGAAATACCGGGAGAGCTATCCAGACTTCTATTGCAAGAGGTAAAAGCTATTCAACCACATGAAGAGTCAGTTGAAGTCATCAATCTAGGTACCGAGACATACAAGAAAGAGGTCAAGATCGACGCTAACCTAGGAAGCAGTGTTAGAAAGAGATTGGTTCAGATGTTGCATGACTATGTGGAAGTGTTTTCTTGATTGTATGAAGATATGCCAGGTGTTGTACCCCAAAATTTGCCCTCCCATTTCATCAATACTTTCTCACCACAAGACCCTTGGAGCTCAAGATCAAGTTAGGGTTTACTCTGCTCAAGGCCCCTTCTTGCACTGTTGACCCAAATTAGGGTTTGTGTTTGCACAAAGATGTTTTGACCCAAAATGCCCAAAATGACTTTCATGCTTCATGTTGGACTCACAAGTTTATCCATACCAAGTTTCAAGCCTTGATTCCAATCTTTGCCCAGTCAATTGGACAGTTGACCTAGAAATCAGTTGTATTGGGGAAAAAAGTCAACTGTGGTCAATTGACAGTCAAACCTCATGATTTTTGACCCACATCAACATTATGAACTCATATGAACCATTTGGTCAAGTTTGGATCACAATTCCACAAGAAATTTGATCAGATCACCAAAAGGGCAAAATGGTCATTTTTAGGGTTTTGACTGCACAAAGGCAATTTTTGACTGTTTGACCTAACCAATGGCAATTCAAGCTCACATATGGACTCAAGGACCCAATGGCATTGTCTTGACATGTTCAACAAATTCAAAAGATCCCAAATGCACAAGATTGACAGATGAATTTTTCAGTCAACTGATCAAAATTTGACTGTATACTGAAAAGTCAAACTTTGACTTTTTGGTCAAAATCAAGTGTCAAGATTCATTTTTCATCCAAACATGTCAAATTATGAAACTTGTTCATCAAGGAATCAAAAATTACAAATTAGGGTTTGAAATGAAGAAATTTCATAACTTAGAAATTTCCTAATTTTTTCCTAACTTTGTCCCATCTTTTCATCAAGATGAAAATGGATTCAAGCAAAACTCAAAACATGAAAGTTATAGTCCATTGCAAAATATACAACTTTGATTCACAAAGTTTCCTCAAAAGAAGCTTGTAACTCAAGTTATGATTTTTGGAACAAGGGTGCAAAACATTCTTAACTTAGAATTTTTTTGACCTATTTTAGGCAGGATTTTTGCCTAACTTCATGGCCACTTTTCACATGCTTCCACTTGGAATTTCAATTTGCATTACAAATATGGATTGTAGTACACATTCCAAGCTTTCCAAATTGTCCAAGAACTTCTCAAACACCCTTGTGGTTAGGGAGAATCGAATTTGTGAAGATGGGCAAAAGTCACTTTGTTCATGGCCAAATTACATGTTCATAACCTTGCCATTTTCAAGTCAGCATGTTCCAAACTAGATTACAGGCCTTTTATCTCATCCACACTCAATAATTTAATGCATATCCTTTGTGTTCATGTCTTGTTTTGTGTACTTAACCATTACATACAAAATTAAGCCATATATGGAAAAAGCAATTTTGCCATTCTTGTAAAGATATACTTTATGTCAAAACACAAATCAAAGAGGTACAAAGCAGATCTTTTGGGCACAAGATTATGGACTAATCCCACTGATCAAGAGTGATTTGTGCAGCATGTTTGGGGGGCCTGTGGTAGCCTAGAATCTAAGTTGACAACTTTGGCTTAAAGAAGAAGAAACTTGCATTTTGAAACACAACTCATATTCCTGCAAGAACCAACTCAAGCAAACTTTGTCAACACACTTCATACTCCCTAACTAACCTGAAACACGACCAAGCCATCCCTAAAACTCCCTCATCCACAGAAACACCATTTTGCTGCACAAAACAGGGCATCCTTGCAGATTGAGTGGCACAACTCAGTTTGCTCGTGCGTTTTGGCCAAAGCTTGTTCAAACACACTCCCTACCATCCATACAAGCTATCCCAAGCCCTAGCTACAGACTGTAACACCTCTAACCAAGTTCACCATTTTCATTTTTTCAGTTGTGCGGGTTGAGTTACATAGCTCGTTCCAGTTAGTTTCAAAGCAAGTTAGAGGTTGGAAGAGCATCCTTGGACCTCAAGCAAGCTGTACAAGTCCTCACATTGCATTGAAAGTACCTCCATTGTTGTACACGATTCAAGCTGAACAGGTAAAAGTTTGAACTTCTATCTCTCTATCCAAGCATATCTAGGCTTAGGTTTGTGTAGAAGTTATGTCCTACTCATGGCCCTGAAGCTACATGTATCCTCACTTTTCATTTATATTGTGTGTGTTGTACCCCAAAATTTGCACTCCCATTTCTCATTTGATTTCTCATCACAAAGCCCTTGGAGCTCAAGATCCAGTTAGGGTTTCATCTGCTCAAGATTTCTCCTTGCACTATTGACCCAAATTAGGGTTTGTGTTTGCACAAAGATGTTTTGACCTAAAATGCCTAAGATGACTTTCATGCCTCATATTGGACTCCCAATCTTATCCACATCAAGTTTCAAGCCTTGATTCCAAGTTTTGCCCAATCAATTGGACATTTGACCTAGAAATCAGCTGTATTGGGGAAAAAGTCAACTGTGGCCAATTGACAGTCAAACCTCATGAAAATTGACCCACATCAACATTATGAACTCACATGGACCATTTGATCAAGTTTGGATCACAATTCCACAAAAAATTTGATCAGATCACCAAAAGGGCAAAATGGTCATTTTTAGGGTTTTGACTGCACAAAGGCAATTTTTGACTGTTTGACCTAGCCAATGGCAAACCAAGCTCACATATGGACTCAAGGACCCCATGGAATTATCTTGACATACTCAACAAGTTCAAAAGATCCCAAATGCACAAGATTGACAGTTGAATTTCCCAGTCAATTGATCAATTTTGACTGTATACTGAAAAGTCAAACTTTGACTTTTTGGTCAAAATCAAGTGTCAAGATTCATTTTTCATCAAAACATGCCAAATCATGAAACTTGTTCATCAAGAAATCAAGAATTGCAAATTTGGATTCAAGCAAAAGTCAAAACATGAAAGTTGTAGCCTATTGCATAATCTACAACTTTTATTCACAAAGTTTTCCCAAAAGAAGCTTGTAGCTCAAGTTACAATTTTTGGAACAAGGGTACCAAACCATTCTTAACTTAGAGAAAATTTGACCTATTTTAGGCAAGGTTTTTACCTAACTTCAAGACCATTTTTCATATACTTCCACTTGAAATTTCAATTTGCATTTCAAATATGGATTTTAGTACACATTCCAAGCTTTCCAAAATGTCCAAGAACTCATCAAACAACCTTATGGTTTGAGAGAATCGAATTTTGCAATATGGGAAAAACTCACTTTTGTTATGGCCAATTTCCATGTTCATACACTTAGGCAATTTTCAAATCAGCATGCTTTCTTGATTACAGGACCTAAAACCCTTTAACACTCAATAATTTAATGCTAACTCATTGTGCCAAGGCCTTGTTTTATGAGTTTAAGCATTACATGTTGAACTAAGCCATTTATAGAAAAAGCAAATTAGCCATTCTTGAAAAGTTGCACTTTATGTCAATTGGTAAATCAAGAAGGTACAAAGAAAATCTATGAGGCACAAGTTTATGAACAAAACACACTGATCAAGGGGAAGGTTAGCAGGATAGCTTGGGGGCCTGCATCAGTCTAGAACACCAAGTTGCCTTTTGTTGCTTAAAGTGTAAGAAACATAGCATATCATCCAACAACTCTCATCTCAGCAAACCAAGCCTTAAGAAAAGTTATCAAACACATTCAAGACATCCATCCTAAGCTGAAACACGGGCCTAGCATCCCTCATACCTCCCCATTCCCAGAATCACCCTCAAACTGCCCAAACAGAGCATTTGTTGCAGTTTGAGTTCCATAGCTCAAACCTTCCATGCATTCTTGCTAAAAACACATCAAACACATCCCATAACATCCCTTGAAGCTATTCCAAACCTCAAACACGACCTGTAACACTCCCAGGCAACATCACCATTTTCATTTTCTTGTTTTGCAGCTAAAGTTCCATAGCACGATTCAAAAGGTTTCAAGACAAAGTAAAGCTTGGAATAGCATCCCTGGACATCAAGGAAGCTGTACCAATCATCACCTTGCACTGAAAGTACCTCAATCACCAGATACAACTTCAACTGAACAGGTAAGTTCATGAACTCGAATCTCTCTATCCAAGCATTGTTAGCTTTAGGTTTGTGAAGAAAACATGTCACATTCATAGCCCTGAACATGCCCATGTAATTAGATTTCATTTATATTATGTATGCTTAGAGAATTTTAAGTCTGAATATTGAATAAAAACTAGGTCAGGAATTGGGGGAGAAGAAATTCTCTCTCATTTCTGAGAGTTAGGTTGACTTCTTTATATGTCTAGAATCGTGGCTTCAAGCTCTACAGGTTTCATGTTGGAAGATTTGGCAAAAGATCAAAGAATCAGGAGTTAGGGATTTGAGAAGAAAGGCGCGTGTTTTTGAATTTGTTTGTCTGAAGGTTGAAGACAACAACCTTCTGGGCTGGGCTTTGTTTGTCATTTCTGTTTACACCACATTCTCACTTTGACACCCCCTAGGCCCATTTTGCTTATTTTCATGATTTTTTGACTTTTCTTTTTTATTCTGACTTATTTATTTTTTCTTATAATATTAAAAATATAAAAAAAATATTTTTACACCATTTTCATATTTATTAGGTATTTATTTGTTTAGAGTAGTCTTTTGTACATAAATAAATAAATAAACACTTTTATTTAAAAATACCAAAATAATGCAAACTTATTTTATTTCTGATTTTTATTTTATTTCTCCCTTGAAGATATTTTATATAAAATATACTTTTTTTTATAAATATTAAATATTATTATTTTTGTATATATAATATATATTTAGTAAATAATACAAATTCATATATATATTAGTATATTTAGGTTAAAAATACAAAATATACACACTTTTATTTTTTTTATTAATATTTAATATTAAAAATACCTTTTTGACAAATATACTTCATTTTTATTTTATTTTTGTACATAATTGATTAAATATTGTATATATTAATAATTAATACATTTACTTAATAAAATTAGGGTTTTGCCCTAAACATAAAAAAACTCCAAAAAATAATACTTTTTATTTTGTTTACTTGACATATAAAAATCCTTTTTTTTTATACATATAAAAAACCTTTTTGCATCTTGCATATTTATTTTATTTCCATTTAATTTGTGCAATTAAATATCTTATAAATAATTCAAAATTGATGTAATAGTCTAGGTTTAAATTCCTTGTCAACATACCCCCCATTTGAACATTTGTACCCCCCTTCCCATATATTATGTTGTAATAGTTTAGAACTTTATTTTTCGCATTTTAATGCTTTCTAATTATGCCATGTTAGAATTAGGGTTTGTATGCAAATAAAAACAACAAAATAGTTTGACCTAATTTCAAGATAAACAAGCATGAAAATGGACAACACTAATCACACTTGCACCCCTAGGGTATTCCACTTGTTGCCTTCAATAAATGGGCCATATTGCATGTTAGGTCTCTTTGGGCAAAACAAACACAATTCAAATGATCATAGTCCCTCGATGACGCTTTCGAAAAGTTGCCTAAAAATGATCAAGTCCCTTAAAGGAAAATTGCCCAAAGATACTTGGCACCATTGCAATTATGGTCTAAACGATGACCCGCGCCCGTCCCTTTCACATCCTAACACAAGATTGTCCACCAAATGCAATGGTGGAACAAAATTGTTAAAAGGGTTAAAACATAGCAATAATCTTTGAGAACTTTAGGGTAGATAGCTCTTAAGTACTTGTCAACTTGCAAAACAAAAACACTTGCCTATTTTTCAAATCACACTTTCAAAACAAACTTTCAAAAAACATTGAAACATCTTTTCAAAAAGACAAACACCTTTTGTAAAACATTCGAGTAACGAATTGTTACAAGGGTAGCCTAGACAAGGCATCTTTTTTAAACACATTTCAAAGCCACACACAAAGTACCATTTCAAACAATTGAAAACCAAGGCAAGTTGATCTAATCAAGTACCTAAGAGCCCATGGATAACCATGGATAGAAAGAGTGCTAATACCTTCCCTTTCTATAATCTACTCCCCGAACCCAAGAAAATATCTCAAAGGTTTTTGCTGTGCTTTTTAAACCTTTCCTTAGGATAAAATAAAAAGTCGGTGGCGACTCTTGCTCAACCGAAACATTTGCAAAAACAAACGCAAAAACATAGTCAGTTCTCCCACCGTATCACAGTGTGTGTTAAGAGAATTTGGAACCTGAACATTAGAAAAAAGTTAGGTCAAGAATTGGGGTAGAAGAAATTCTCTCTCATTTCTGAGAGTTAGATCAACTTCTTTATATGTTTAGAATCGTGACATGATGCTCTATAACATTGCTGTTGTAAGTTTTTGTTGAAAATCAAAGGATCAAGAGATAGCAGGGACAAGAGAAAACGCGCGTTTTTGTTTGAAATTGGCTGGAGGTTGAAGACAAAGTCCTTTGGGCTGGGCCTGATTCATTTTCCTGTTTGCACCCTCACTTTTTCACTTACACCCCCTTGGCCCATTGTGTGTTATTTTTATCATTTTTGATTTTTTCTTTTTGTTTCTGACTTATTATTTTTTGTCAAAATATAAAAAATATTAAAAACATTTTTTCAACCATTTTTACATTTTATTTGGATATTATTTGATTTATTTGAACTTATACATTATAAATAACATATATATACTTTTATTTAAAATACTAAAAAATAATACAAATGCATTTTATTTTCTGATTTTATTTTATTCTATCTTTTGAAAACATTTTCTAAAAAAATATATACTTTTTTTGTAAATAATAATATTTTTATTTTTTGTATATATTTAATATATTTAATACATAATATAAATACTTATATATTTAGAATATTTAGGATAAAAATACAAAATAATACATTTTTATTTTTATTAATATTTGACCTCAAAAATTACTTTTTACAAATATACTTCTCTTTTATTTATTTTGTATATAATTAATAAATATTGTATATAATATATGATAAATACTTTTTTATTTACAAAATTAGGGTTTTGCCCTAAACATGAAAATATCCAAAAATTAACTTTTTTTTAATTTTTATTTCACTTGTAAATAAATCACATACACTTACACAAATTCATTTACACATACACATTTACTT
This sequence comes from Vicia faba, assembly GCA_948472305.1. Lineage (NCBI taxonomy): Eukaryota > Viridiplantae > Streptophyta > Magnoliopsida > Fabales > Fabaceae > Vicia > Vicia faba. The sequence continues at coordinate 317,077,663 of OX451735.1, forward strand.
ATTCCTATACATTGATACATTTTATATTTGCGATTGATTCGATTTGGTTGTAAATATTGGGATACCATTCTCCTATTAAAGTCTCATCCCCATTTGAACATTTGTACCCCCATCCCCATGATTATTTTGTAATAACTTAGGACTTTAAATTCTGCATTTTTAAAGCTTTCTAAATATGCCATGATAGACTTAGGGTTTGTATGCAAAAAATCAAATAACAAATAGCTTGACCTAATTCAAAGATAACAAAGCATGAAAATGGACAGCACCAATCACACTTGCACCCCTAGGGTTACTCCACTGGTTGCCTTCAATAATGGGCCATGTTGCATGTTGGGTGTCTTTGGCAAAACAAAACAATTCAAATGATCATAGTCCCTCGATGACGCTTTCGAAAGTTGCCTAATCAAAATGATCATAGTCCCTTCAAGCAAAATTGCCAAAGACACTTGGCGCCATTGCAATCATGGTCTAAACGATGACCCGCGCCCGTCCCGTTAACATCCTAACACAAGATTGTCCACCAAATATAATGGTGGAACAAAATTGTTAAAAGGGTTAAAACATAGGAAAAAACCTTTGAGTAAATTTAGGGGTAGACAACTCTTAGTTACTTAACAAACTTGCAAAACACGCTTGCCTACTTTTCAAAACCACTCCACAAACACTTTCAAAACAACTTTCAAAAACATTGAAAACTTTTCAAAAGATAAGTACACCTTTGTATACATTCAAACATGGATCATTACAAAGGTTGCCACCACAATGATCTCTTTTCAAAACATTTTCAAACCCACACACAAAGCACCATTCAAAAAATTGAGAACACAAGGCAAGTGATCTAAGCAAGTAACTAAGAGCCCATGGATAACCATGGATAGAAAGGGTGCTAATACCTTCCCTTTCTATAATCTACCCCCGAACCCAAGAAAACATCTCAAAGGTTTTTGCTGTGCTTTTTAACCTTTCCTTAGGATAAAATAAAAAGTCGGTGGTGACTCTTGCTCAACCGAAACATTTGCAAAAACAAACGCAAAACCCAAGTCAGTTCTCCCACCGTATCACAGAACTGGCGACTCTGTTGGGGAGAACTTAAAAGTGGGGTTAACTTAGGGTTAGTTTATTTACTTGTTTTCAATTGTTTGCTTTTATATTTGTGGGCTTTGCATCGGAGTTTCATAGATCCTAACCCGGATCTGGGGAATACCCTTTTAGGTAGCATAAGCTGTGAGGGACCTGTCCGGCGTAGACCGACATGGGTGAAGCAGTGGCTACGTTGGTGTGACACCTTGGTATGTACCGATATCCCTTGTGTTGCAACGAGGAGAATATGGGTCTTCTAAGGAGTCATTAAGCACCAACCGACCTTAGAACCCTAAATTGACCCAACTTGGCCATAGAACAGTAGCAGTATGCTACACTCATTGAGGCTAAACTCTCGCGATGGTTCTGGCCGCAAGAAAAGATTGTGATGCTGGAGTTATGACCGATTGAGGATAGTCAGTGATATTGAGATCCTCTAGAACCCGGTTACTTTTGATAGGACAGGTCTTAACCAACAAAACTGAAAGAGGGTAATACCTAAACTTCATGCTGGCCTAAACCCTAAGGGCTGTCTTGTGTGACTTGTGTGCCTTATCATGCTTGCCTTTGTGAATACTTGTGGTGTGCTTTATCATAACATCATACCATCATACCATTGCATGCATCCTGCATAAGGACTGTCCCATTTCAAAGACAAGAGAGTTTCATCTTTGCTCTGTTTTGTAGGACATCATGATGCCCGTGCGTAGGAATACTATCCGGCTCAACTTTGTTCAACCACCTACTTTGCTCAAGGAATTGGTTGATAGGATTCCAAACACTACTTCCTTCATCAAGAGGCATGGTTCTCTTCTTGGTTTAGTCACTTCAAGGTGGGACCAACAACTGATGAGTGTCCTGGTCCAGTTTTATGATCCCCTATACCATTGCTTCACTTTTCAAGACTTCCAGCTGGTCCCTACCCTGGAAGAATTCTCTGAGTTACTTGGTATCCCTGTTTTGGAGCAGACTCCATTCACTAGTTGGGAGAAGACTCTTAGGCCTGAAGAGATTGCTGCAGCTCTTCCCTTGACCAAAGAAGAGGTAATGGCTAACTGGGAAACTAGAAGTGTAGTTAAGGGCTTTTTGGCTAAGTTTCTGATTGGAAAAGCTAATAGTTTCTGGAATGACCTAGACTTCAAGGCATACGAAGACATTCTGGCTCTCTTAATCTATGGTCTAGTATTATTTCCAAATCCTGATAACTTTGTCAATATCAACTCCATAAGGATCTTCATGTCTCGGAACCCTGTACCCACTCTCTTGGGTGATATCCTGCAGCAACTCTATGCTCGTACTGCCCAAAGACGGGGAACTCCATGGTGTTGTGCTCCTTTGTTAGTGAGGTGGTTTATTTCGCACCTCCCTAAGTTCGTGCTGAAGAACAAAGAAGGAAAGGGCTGGGCTCATAGGTTAATGTCTCTCACTGATAATGACATCATTTGGACTCTCAGAGGTTTGGATGAGGTAGCCATTATTGATCGTTGCGGAGAATATCCTAATGTTCCATTGATCGGTACCCAGGGAGGAATCTCTTATAATCCATGTTTAGCTCTCCGTCAGTTTGGAAGAGCCAGAAGAGCAGGGCCTCATGAGATGTTGGTACCTCACATCAGTTTTGAGTTTCAAGTAGACAGTGACGAGCTGCGCCGTAGATTCATCAAGGCTTGAGACAGAATTCACAAAGCTGACCCACATGAGTTGGGATCGAAGACTTCTCTACCAATGGAACCCTACTGCAGATGGGTCCGCATTCGTGCTCAGAAGTTAGGTATGCCATACAAAGCTGTCAGGCCTATCATTCTTGAATTTCCTGATGAAGACAGGGTTCCTCCAATTGTCCTCCCTCCTCAGATACCCACTGATGTTGATACACTAAAGAGATCTTGGGCGCAGCTACAGGAAGAATGGGATTTTTATCGGGAAAAGTTCAACGAACAGGAACAAAAGATCCAGAAGCTGACTAAGCAATTGGAGGAGGAGCGGATCCTGAATGACTATATCCGTACTGAGAAGAGGAGGCCAGGGGAGCACTGATGAGCTTTGGATGTTTCTTTTACAGCTTTTATTTCCTTTTCAGTATTTTCATTTTTGTAATGCCTAAGGGCAAATTGTTGAACAATTTAAAGTTTGAATCTAATGAAGTGTGTTTCCTTTTTGTCTACAAAGTTGAATCCCGATTGTCTTTGAAAACATAAATCATGCGCATCTCATTGCATCATATGCATAACATGTACCCTTCTTCTACAGGTTGCTTAATCTTCTTCGCTGTTTATTACAACACTCAGTCATCATGTCTTCCGAGCCTACTACCGAACAAGCTATCAAGGCCCTCCAGGCCCAGAACGCCCAGTTTCAAGAGCTGGTCGTGAGCTTAGCCCAAGGTCAACAGGAGTTGAAGACTCTGCTCTTGAAGAAGAAGAAGAGGACTGCGCTATTTAACACTGGATGGAGGTTTGGGAATACACTGCAGAATGAGGCTGATCAGGCTACTTCCTCTGCAGGGAAAGACAGTCCCCAAGGGGGAAGGGCTCCTTGTCCTGTGGTCTCCGACAACGAGACGGATTACAATGATGAACAGTACCCTCCTGCTGAAGACAGGTACAAGAAACTAGAGGATCGTTTAAGTGCCATGGAGGTTGAAAATGTGCCGGGGCTGGATTTTGGAGATCTAGGTTTATCTTCTGGGGTGGTGATCCCACACAAGTTTAAGGCACCTGCCTTTGCGAAGTACGACGGGGCTTCCTGCCCTAAGCTGCATCTCAGATCATATGTAAGGAAGATCCAACCTTACACTGCAGACAAGAACCTATGGATCCATTTCTTTCAGGATAGCCTTTCAGGGGCTCAACTCGAATGGTTCTATCAGCTGGATGGAGCCAGTATTCGAAACTGGGAGGACTTGGCTACTGCATTTTATAAGTAGTATCAGTACAATTCCGACCTCGCTCTCACGCGTACCCAACTACAAGGTATGTCTCTGGGGACGAGCGAAGGATTCAAGGAGTATGCGCAAAAGTGGAGGGACCTGGCTGGAAGGGTGCAGCCACCTTTGACTGACCGTGAACTTGTTGACATGTTCCTGGGGACCCTGTCTGGTCTGTTCTTCAACCATCTGATTGGTAATTATTCTGCTGGGTTTACAGATTTGATCTTGACTGGTGAGAGAATAGAAGCTGGTATCAAGTCGGGGAAGATACAGAAAGGTGCCTCCTCGAGTACTGAAAAGAAACCCTTCAAGAAGGAAGCAAGTGTTGTTTATGGTCCCAGAAGACAAAATAAGCCGGAAGGCCGCCAAGCTGTCAACGCGGTGGTAATTTCAAAACCTAATGCTGCTCCTCAGCAGTATAACCAGCCAAGGGGTGAGAGACCCAAAAGGCAGTACACTCGGCTCAGTATGACCCTGTCTCAGATTTTGCCATAACTACTATCAACCAATCTGGTAACTGTCAAAGAAGCTCCGAAGGTAGTGAACACAACTTCTCCAAAGTACAACCCCAACGCCCGTTGCGCTTATCACTCTGATAGCCCGGGGCATACTACGGATGATTGTTGGGCTCTGAGGAATAAGGTTCAGGACCTTATTGATGCTAAAGAAATACAATTCGAGGCACCCGAAAGGCCCAATGTTGTGACTGCTCCCATGCCCCAGCATGGAGTGAATGCTGTGGAAGAAGACCCGTATGTGGCCTCTGTGGATGATATTGCTACTCCGTTGTTGACTGTCAAGAGGAACCTGTTGCTAGCCGGTTTATTTCTGGGATGTAGTAAAGGTTTCCGTCTATGTGCTGTTTCACCTGTTGGTTGTCCTTTGCTGAAATCAGGTATCCAAAGCCTGATGGATAGCAAAGAAATCTTGTTCGAGAAGATTGCTATTCCTGCTATCCCTGCTGAAGAAGTTTCTATTGTTACTATTTTCAACAAACCTCCTAAGGCTCCTTCAAAGAAGCCTGTCAAAATCATGTCCACTCAGAAGATTGCTCCTATCATCATCACTGTTCCGGGGCCTCTCCCTTATACATATGACAAAGCTATCCCGTGGCACTATGGGGAAGATGTTTATGTGCTTGGAGTAAAGCAAGAGTTTGATACTAGTACCGACGTCAGTAACATCACCGGGCCTGCCAAAGTCACTCGCAGTGGCCGGCTCTTTTCACCAGATATTGCACCTCCAGCTATACAGAAACCTCTTGTCATCACACCTGCAAGTGTGCCTGCTTCCCTTCCTGATCAAGTTCCTGTTTCCACCCCTGTTGCCGAGTCATCTGACGCTCAGGGCAAAGGGATTGCTACTGATATGCCTGCCCGGACGGAGGCACCAAAGACAACCACTGTCGAAGCTTCCCAGCAAGAGATGGAAGAGATTCTCAAGATCATTAAGAAGAGTGATTTCAACATAGTTGAGCAGCTGGGGCACACCCCATCAAAAATTTCTATGCTATCACTGTTGTTGTGTTCAGAGGCCCACGCCAAGGCTCTGATATCCTTCCTGAAGACGGCCCATGTGCCGCAAGAAACGTCTACTGATCAATTTACCGATTGTGTGGCCAACTTGACTGCCGATAATGGGTTGGGCTTCTCTGACGCCGATCTGACTGCCAAAGGAAAGAACCATAACGACGCCCTGCATGTCTCCATTGAATGCAGGGGCACTACTCTTGCCCATGTGTTGGTAGACACCAGTTCTTCATTAAACGTATTGCCCAAGAAGGCCCTAGACAGGTTGGATTGTGAGGGTTTAGAGCTCAAGCCTAGTAACATTTTTGTCCGGGCCTTTGACGGTTCGAAAAGGATGGTACATGCGGAAGTTAACATTCCAATCAGGGTTGGTTCTCAAGTTTTTGATTCTACTTTCTATGTGATGGACATCCGACCATCCTATTCTTGTTTGCTGGGTCGTCCATGGATCCATAAGGCTGGAGCGGTGACCTCCATACTACATCAGAAGCTTAAGTACCCAGTCAGAGGGAAGATTGTTACAGTTCAGGGGGAAGAAGAGTATATGGTCAGCCACCTCAACTCGTTCTGGTACATAGAGATGGATGGGGAGTTCATTGAGACCCCCTTTCAACACTTTGAAGAGGTGCCTCAGACACTGGCGTCAGCAGAGACTGTGACTGAAGAAGACTCTCCTTTGAAGGTGGCTTCCTTAAAGGATGCCCGGGCTGTGATTGAGAAGGGTGAGTGCGCAAACTGGGGCCGACTTCCTGATTTCACTCCAAAGACTGACAAGTTTGGTTTGGGCTTCACTGCAGAAGCTCAGAGGGTTGTTCGTAAGGCAAGGATTGGAAGACCTCCTGTGTTCATCACCAACCCAGGAGTAAATGCTATTGAAGACGACGTGGAGGAATCTGAATTCGACAGCTGGATCTACCCAACAACCGACGGTGGACCAAGCAACTGGACTGCCAAAGACTTCACACCTATTACTTTTGTCACTCAGTAATGAACTCCTTTGTTTTGAATTTGTAACAGACAATATTTTGAAACTTTTATGGCTCGGTGTCCTACCCGGGGCACCGTGGTTTCATTTGTGAGGGTTTTTGTGTGTCATTTTCATATATCATTAATAAAAACATTGGACGTTTGTTGCATTTCAAAATCTTGTGCTCCTTTTCCTTCTTTATTATATATTGCAAAACAGCTATATTTACACACACTCACCCATACAGGTTCCAATCCACTCTGGATCTCACTGGTAACGACTCTGCTATTGCCAGTTATGACTTCGAAAATCCGATCAACTTAGCCGAAGCCGAAGGTGAAGATGATTGTGAAGTGCCTGGTGAGCTTGCAAGACTGCTACTCCAGGAAGGGAGGGCCATTCAGCCACATGAAGAGCCAGTGGAAACAGTAAATCTGGGTACTGAGACAGACATAAAGGAAGTCAAGATTGGTGCCAATCTAGAGCTCAGTGTGAAACAACGGTTGATTCAGATGTTGCATGACTATGTGGAAATCTTTGCCTGGTCTTACGAAGACATGCCTGGGTTGGATACCGACATTGTGGTTCATCACCTGCCTACCAAAGAAGAATGCCCTCCAGTAAAACAGAAGGTCCGCCGTATGCGTCCAGAAATGTCCGAGAAAATCAAAGCTGAGGTTATGAAACAATTTGATGCCGGGTTTCTAGCAGTGACTTCTTACCCTCAGTGGGTTGCCAACGTGGTTCCAGTGCCGAAGAAAGATGGGAAGGTTAGAATGTGTGTTGATTACAGGGATTTGAACAGGGCCAGCCCTAAGGATGATTTCCCTCTGCCTCATATCGACGTTCTGGTTGACAACACTGCTCAGCATAAAGTATTCTCCTTCATGGACGGCTTCTCCGGTTATAATCAGATCAAGATGGCTCCTGAAGACATGGAGAAGACCACTTTTTTTACTCAGTGGGGCACCTTTTGCTACAAGGTCATGCCTTTTGGGTTGAAAAATGCTGGGGCAACCTACCAACGTGCCATGGTTGCTTTGTTCCATGACATGATCCATTACGAGATAGAAGTATACGTCGATGATATGATTGCAAGGTCCCAAACTGAGGAGGAACACCTTGACCATCTATAGAAGCTGTTTGACCGTCTGAAGTTGTACAAGCTGAGGTTGAACCCAAACAAGTACACCTTTGGGGTGAGATCTGGAAAATTGCTAGGCTTCGTCGTAAGCGACAAAGGTATTCAAGTGGACCCTGCCAAAGTGAAAGCCATACAAGAGATGCCAACTCCCAAGACAGAGAAAGAAGTCAGAGGCTTTCTAGGATGGTTGAACTACATTGCCCGATTCATCTCGCATCTAACTGCTACCTGTGAACCAATCTTCAAGCTGCTGAAGAAAGATCAAGTAGTACGTTGGAACGATGACTGTCAGGCCGCTTTCAAAAGAATCAAAGAGTATCTCCAAGAACCACCCATTCTTATGTTGTCGGTTGAAGGGAGACCTCTAATCTTATACTTGACTGTACTGGACAACTCAATGGGGTGTGTGCTGGGGCAGCATGACGAGTCTGGCCGAAAAGAACACGCCATTTATTACCTTAGCAAAAAGTTTACCGACTGTGAGACCAGATACTCACTTCTCGAGAAAACTTGTTGCGCTTTGGTATGGGCTGCTCGCCGGCTGAGACAGTATATGTTGACTCACACTACTCTGTTGATTTCAAAAATGGATCCAATCAAGTACATATTCGAAAAGCCTGCCTTGTTCGGAAGAATAGCAAGATGGCAGATGATCTTGACGGAATATGACATCCAGTACACGACTCAAAAAGCAATCAAGGGAAGTGTATTGGCAGACCATTTGGCGCACCAGGCAATGGATGACTATCAGTCGATGAACTTTGAATTTCCAAACGAGGATATCATGGTAGTAACTGATTGTGAAGTACCTGGACCGGATGAAGGACCTGAGGAAGGATCCCAATGGTCTATGCACTTTGATGGAGCCTCGAACGCTTTGGGTAATGGTATCGGCGCTGTGATCATATCCCCTAAAGGCACTCATACTCCACTCACCGCCCGACTATGTTTCAACTGCACCAACATCATGGCGGAGTATGAGGCATGCATCATGGGTCTTCAAGCTGCAATTGACTTAAGGATCAAGTTTCTGAGTGTCTTCGGAGATTCCTCTCTCGTGATCAATCAGATCAAAGGCGAGTGGGATACGAAACACCCAAATCTTATTCCTTACAAAGAGTATGTGTTGACGTTGATTCCCCACTTCGAGGAGATAAACTTTGAACACTTCCCAAGAGAGGAGAATCAGTTAGTGGACGCGTTGGATACGATGTCTTCTATGTTCAAAGTCAAATGGGACAACGAGGCGCCCCAGATCATTATCTGGAAGTTGGATGAACCTGCGCATTACTGCGATCTCGAGACCGAAGAGGTAACAGAAAAACCCTGGTATCATGAAGTGAAGAGGTACCTTGAAGCTCAAGAATACCCCGAAGGCACATCTGTTAATGACAAGAAGTTCCTGAGAAGGTTTGTGGCAAAGTTCTTCCTCAGCAACGGCATTCTGTACAAGCGAAACCATGATTCAACCTTACTGCGTTGTGTGGATAAGACTGAAGCAGAAAGGATCATGGCAGAGCTACATGAAGGTACCTTCGGAACACATTCCAGTGGACATACCATGGCAAAGAAAATCCTTCGGGCAGGATATTTCTGGTCCACAATGGAAGCCGACTGTTATCAGCATTCTCGAACTTGTCATAAATGCCAGATCTATGCTGATAAGGTGCACATTCCTCCGGTTCCTCTGAATGTCTTGACAACACCTTGGCCTTTTGCAATGTGGGGCATTGATATGATCGGCGAGATCCGACCTACGGTATCTAACGGGCACCGTTTCATCCTGGTAGCGATTGATTACTTCACGAAGTGGGTTGAAGCAGCTTCCTATGCTACCGTAACCAAGAACGTCGTGGCACGGTTCATTCGGCACAACCTGATCTGTCGATACGGTGTACCTGAGAGGATCATTACGGATAATGGTACCAATCTTAACAACAAGAGGATCACTGAGCTCTGCGAGCAATTCAAGATACAGCACCACAACTCTTCACCTTATCGACCGAAGATGAATGGGGCTGTAGAAGCAGCAAATAAGAACATCAAGAGGATTGTGCAGAAGATGACAGTGACCTACAAATATTGGCACGAAATGTTACCGTTTGCTCTTCATGGGTACCGTACCTCAACACGGACGTCAACAGGGGCAACTCCCTTTTCCTTGGTCTATGGCATGGAGGCAGTCTTGCCTATTGACGTCCAGATACCCTCTCTCCGGATAATGAAGGATGCAGGTTTGAGCGAAGATGACTGGATCCAGACTCGGCTTGATCAATTAAACCTAATTGATGAAAAGGGACTCACTGCTATGTGTCATGGTTAGACGTATCAAAAACGGATGATCAGGGCATTTAACAAAAAAGGTCAGACGACAAGAGTATCAAGTCGGAGACCTGGTAATCAAGCGCATCATTCTACCTCAAGGTGATCCCAGGGGAAAATGGACCCCCACGTACGAAGGGCCATTTGTGGTTAAACATATCTTCTCAGGAGGAGCTATGATTCTAACCACCATGGATGGTGACGACCTTCCTCACCCCGCCAATGCAGACATAGTAAAAAGATACTACGCATGAATTAAGGACCCGCTAGGTTGACACGCCTAGGAAAAAATAAGGGCTTCCCGGCGAACCAAAAGGGTTCGGGCAAAAATAAGGGATGAAATGAAAAAATCTGTACACCCGGCAAGTCGAAAACCTGAAAAGGCGGCTTGGGCAAAAATGGGTATCCCGGTGGACTGAAAACCTGAAAGGGCGGTCCAGGCAAAAGTTAGGGATAAAGCGTAATACTATGTCTCATTGGATCACCTTGCATCCAGAATTCGGCATCAACTATCGGGTTCAGACGTCGTCAATCAATCAGCTTCATCTTCAACTAAGCAGCAGAGTGATGAGACGCTTGAAGACATAAAGGCGATAGCAGAGTTGGAACCCAGTGGGATTATTTTTCACATAGCTGTTTTGTTTCCTTTTCACAAAATTGTATAAACTCTATTTTGCTCGGCGGCGTTCTCTTACTAGGACGTCAGCCTCCTGTACATAAAGCTCCTATTTACAGGCAAATTTCAAAATCAATACAAGTTCAATTTTTCAGACAAATTACCCATCGTTTTTCCTTTTTTTGTTTTGTTTTGTGAAGAACGTCCAATGTTCAGTTTTGATATATGCATTTGACATTAATTGCTAATCATGAATATTTGCATGCGAAACAAAGGACTAATTACAGATGACATCAGAAACAGGGGCAATTTAGAATTGTCTAAGCAATTTAGTTACTCTGTCTACCGAGGTACCAAGGTAAGTTCAGCTGAAGAATTTGACCAAAATACCTTCACTCCCCACAGAGTAAGACAAGATTCAGCAATACTCTCCCCAGGCAGAGTTGGTCTCCCATCAGCCCTAAAAAGGCACAGTATCTCCAGCAAGTCAGCGATACTCTCCCCCAAGCAGAGTTAGTCTACTGTCAGCCTTAAGGAAGTTGGGTATCCCCAGAAGATCTCAACATTCCCCAGCGGAGTATAGACATTCCTCAGCAAGAATCCCCGGCAGTCTTAATATAAGATTGTTCCCCGGCGGAATACAGACACCCCAGTGGAACCCATTCCCCAATACAGTCTGAAAAGTTTCCCCAGGAAAGTTGAATCATTCTCCCCAGTAGATTCTGAAGCGTATCCCCAGTAGATTCTGGAAGCTTATCCCCTGCAGAGTACGAACGCATCTCCCTGGCTTCATTCAGAGGTTATTTCCCACCAGAGCTTATAACTGGGTTATCCTCAGCTAATTACCACAGAAAGTTCGTCCTCGGCGAAGTCCTTCCTATCCCCAGCGGAGTTCATCAAATTCCCCAACATAACTTATCAGTGGAATCCCTAGCGGAGCTCTCATCAAAACCTCAGCGAAGTATCTCTTCCCACAGAGTAATTCCCCGCAGAGTAATCTCTTCACCAAATTTATTCCCCAACGGAGTCGTCTTCTCCTACCGGTTTATTCTTGCAACCATCATCCCCAGCGGAAACGAAGAACTCTACTCTTCAACATCAGCCCAGGATTCCACAAACTCCCGGCAGTCGTCAAGGATTTATTTTCCTAGACAAAAATACATTCATAGACATTTCACATTTTGTACGTCCTGACGCATGCATATACGCATCATATCACACAATCTCATTTACTTTTGAGAACATCATGACATCATGCATCTCATACATCATGACATTGCATACAACTAATGTCTTGCCTTTTCAGAAAAAAAGGGAGAATCCAAAGATGATTACTATCAACTGTCACAATTCCATATTTGATACCTGTATCCAGCCAGGGCATATCTGTAGACGACAAATTCCAGATTCGATACCTGCATCCAGCCAGGGCATATCTGTAGACGACTAATTCCAGATTCGATACCTGCATCCAACCAGGGCATATCTGTAGACGACAAATTCCAGATTCGACACCTGTATCTAGCCAGGGCATATCTGTAGACGACAAATTCCAGATTCGACACCTGTATCCAGCCAGGGCATATCTGTAGACGACAAATTCCGGATTTGATTCCTGTATCTAGCCAAGGCACATCTGTGAGCAACTAATTGTAGATTCGATACCTGTATCCAGCCAGGGCACGTCTGTAAGCAACCTTTTGAAGTTCCGGATTCGATTCCTGTATCTAGCCAGGGCATATCTGTGAGCGTTTGATTATGGATTCGACTCCTGTATCTAGCCAGGGCATATCTGCATGAAGAGTTTGAAAATTAACACCTGTAACAGGCCAGGAAACCATCTTCCTTTCTCAAGGTACGCAAGTTCTCGCTAAGGAATCTCTTACGCGATCAACACTTCCAAATGGCATTTATAAGCCCATTCCCGACAAAGTTCTGTCACGTCTCCAGATGGCATCTATAAGCCCATCCTCCTATCCACCATCTCTCCAAATGGCATCTATAAGCCCATTCCCGCCATCACACTGCTGATACTCTTCCATGAGAGTGCAAATTTCTGGGCACTTTAGTGTTCAATCATCTCCCACCTTCGGATCACGAAAGGCACGCAAGCCAATCTACATCCTCAGGTCTAAGAAGATTGAAAAGTGGCAACTGTTGTACCCCAAAATTTTCCCTCCCATTTCATCAATACTTTCTCACCACAAGACCCTTGGAGCTCAAGATCAAGTTAGGGTTTACTCTGCTCAAGGCCCCTCCTTGCACTATTGACCCAAATTAGGGTTTGTGTTTGCACAAAGATGTTTTGACCCAAAATGCCCAAAATGACTTTCATGCTTCATGTTGGACTCACAAGTTTATCCATACCAAGTTTCAAGCCTTGATTCCAATCTTTGCCCAGTCAATTGGACAGTTGACCTAGAAATCAGTTGTATTGGGGAAAAAAGTCAACTGTGGTCAATTGACAGTCAAACCTCATGATTTTTGACCCACATCAACATTATGAACTCATATTAACCATTTGGTCAAGTTTGGATCACAATTCCACAAGAAATTTGATCAGATCACCAAAAGGGCAAAATGGTCATTTTTAGGGTTTTGACTACACAAAGGCAATTTTTGACTGTTTGACCTAACCAATGGCAATTCAAGCTCACATATGGACTCAAGGACCCAATGGCATTGTCTTGACATGTTCAACAAATTCAAAAGATCCCAAATGCACAAGATTGACAGATGAATTTTTCAGTCAACTGATCAAAATTTGACTGTATACTGAAAAGTCAAACTTTGACTTTTTGGTCAAAATCAAGTGTCAAGATTCATTTTTCATCCAAACATGTCAAATTATGAAACTTTTTCATCAAGGAATCAAAAATTACAAATTAGGGTTTGAAATGAAGAAATTTCATAACTTAGAAATTTCCTAATTTTTTCCTAACTTTGTCCCATCTTTTCATCAAGATGAAAATGGATTCAAGCAAAACTCAAAACATGAAAGTTATAGTCCATTGCAAAATATACAACTTTGATTCACAAAGTTTCCTCAAAATAAGCTTGTAACTCAAGTTATGATTTTTGGAACAAGGGTGCAAAACATTCTTAACTTAGAATTTTTTTGACCTATTTTAGGCAGGATTTTTGCCTAACTTCATGGCCACTTTTCACATGCTTCCACTTGGAATTTCAATTTGCATTACAAATATGGATTGTAGTACACATTCCAAGCTTTCCAAATTGTCCAAGAACTTCTCAAACACCCTTGTGGTTAGGGAGAATCGAATTTGTGAAGATGGGCAAAAGTCACTTTGTTCATGGCCAAATTACATGTTCATAACCTTGCCATTTTCAAGTCAGCATGTTCCAAACTAGATTACAGGCCTTTTATCTCATCCACACTCAATAATTTAATGCATATCCTTTGTGTTCATGTCTTGTTTTGTGTACTTAACCATTACATACAAAATTAAGCCATATATGGAAAAAGCAATTTTGCCATTCTTGTAAAGATATACTTTATGTCAAAACACAAATCAAAGAGGTACAAAGCAGATCTTTTGGGCACAAGATTATGGACTAATCCCACTGATCAAGAGTGATTTGTGCAGCATGTTTGAGGGGCCTGTGGTAGCCTAGAATCTAAGTTGACAACTTTGGCTTAAAGAAGAAGAAACTTGCATTTTGAAACACAACTCATATTCCTGCAAGAACCAACTCAAGCAAACTTTGTCCACACACTTCATACTCCCTAACTAACCTGAAACACGACCAAGCCATCCCTAAAACTCCCTCATCCACAGAAACACCATTTTGCTGCACAAAACAGGGCATCCCTGCAGATTGAGTGGCACAACTCAGTTTGCTCGTGCGTTTTGGCCAAAGCTTGTTCAAACACACTCCCTACCATCCATACAAGCTATCCCAAGCCCTAGCTATAGACTGTAACACCTCTAACCAAGTTCACCATTTTCATTTTTTTAGTTGTGCAGGTTGAGTTACATAGCTCGTTCCAGTTAGTTTCAAAGCAAGTTAGAGGTTGGAAGAGCATCCTTGGACCTCAAGCAAGCTGTACAAGTCCTCACATTGCATTGAAAGTACCTCCATTGTTGTACACGATTCAAGCTGAACAGGTAAAAGTTTGAACTTCTATCTCTCTATCCAAGCATATCTAGGCTTAGGTTTGTGAAGAAGTTATGTCCTACTCATGGCCCTGAAGCTACCTGTATCCTCACTTTTCATTTATATTGTGTGTGTTAAGAGAATTTGGAACCTGAACATTAGAAAAAAGTTAGGTCAAGAATTGGAGGAGAAGAAATTCTCTCTCATTTCTGAGAGTTATATCAACTTCTTTATATGTTTAGAATCGTGACATGATGCTCTATAACATTGCTGTTGTAAGTTTTTGTTGAAAATCAAAGGATCAAGAGATAGCAGGGACAAGAGAAAACGCGTGTTTTTGTTTGAAATTGGTTGGAGGTTAAAGACAAAGTCCTTTGGGCTGGGCCTGATTCATTTTCCTGTTTGCACCCTCACTTTTTCACTTACACCCCCTTGGCCCATTGTGTGTTATTTTTATCATTTTTGATTTTTTCTTTTTGTTTCTGACTTATTATTTTTTGTCAAAATATAAAAAATATTAAAAACATTTTTTCAACCATTTTTACATTTTATTTGGATTTTATTTCTTTTATTTGAACTTATACATTATAAATAACATATATATACTCTTATTTAAAATACTAAAAAATAATACAAATGCATTTTATTTTCTGATTTTATTTTATTCTATCTTTTGAAAACATTTTCTAAAAAAATATATACTTTTTTTTTGTAAATAATAAATATTTTTATTTTTTGTATATATTTAATATATTTAATACATAATATAAATACTTATATATTTAGAATATTTAGGATAAAAATACAAAATAATACATTTTTTATTTTTATTAATATTTGACCTCAAAAATTACTTTTTACAAATATACTTCTCTTTTATTTATTTTGTATATAATTAATAAATATTATATATAATACATGATAAATACTTTTTTATTTACAAAATTAGGGTTTTGCCCTAAACATGAAAATATCCAAAAATTAACTTTATTTTTATTTTTATTTCACTTGTAAATAAATCACATACACTTACACAAATTCATTTACACATACACATTTACTTATTCCTATACATTGATACATTTTATATTTGCGATTGATTCGATTTGGTTGTAAATATTGGGATACCATTCTCCTATTAAAGTCTCATCCCCATTTGAACATTTGTACCCCCATCCCCATGATTATTTTGTAATAACTTAGGACTTTAAATTCCGCATTTTTAAAGCTTTCTAAATATGCCATGATAGACTTAGGGTTTGTATGCAAAAAATCAAATAACAAATAGCTTGACCTAATTCAAAGATGACAAAGCATGAAAATGGACAACACCAATCACACTTGCACCCCTAGGATTACTCCACTGGTTGCCTTCAATAATGTGCCATGTTGCATGTTGGGTGTCTTTGGCAAAACAAAACAATTCAAATGATCATAGTCCCTCAATGACGCTTTCGAAAGTTGCCTAATCAAAATGATCATAGTCCCTTCAAGCAAAATTGCCAAAGACACTTGGCGCCATTGCAATCATGGTCTAAACGATGACCCGCGCCCGTCCCGTTAACATCCTAACACAAGATTGTCCACCAAATACAATGGTGGAACAAAATTGTTAAAAGGGTTAAAACATAGGAAAAAACCTTTGAGTAAATTTAGGGGTAGACAACTCTTAGTTACTTAACAAACTTGCAAAACACGCTTGCCTACTTTTCAAAACCACTCCACAAACACTTTCAAAACAACTTTCAAAAACATTGAAAACTTTTCAAAAGATAAGTACACCTTTGTATACATTCAAACATGGATCATTACAAAGGTTGCCACCACAATGGCCTCTTTTCAAAACATTTTCAAACCCACATACAAAGCACCATTTCAAACAATTGAGAACACAAGGCAAGTGATCTAAGCAAGTAACTAAGAGCCCATGGATAACCATGGATAGAAAGGGTGCTAATACCTTCCCTTTCTATAATCTACCCCCCGAACCCAAGAAAACATCTCAAAGGTTTTTGCTGTGCTTTTTAACCTTTCCTTAGGATAAAATAAAAAGTCGGTGGCGACTCTTGCTCAACCAAAACATTTGCAAAAACAAACGCAAAACCCAATTCAGTTCTCCCACCGTATCACACCAGGGTTGGATACCGACATTGTAGTTCATCGTCTGCTAATAAAGGAAGATTGTCCTCCTGTCAAGAAAAAAGTTCGTCGCATGAGGCCTGACATGTCTGAAAAGATAAAAGCTGAAGTGATGAAACAATTTGATGCAGTATTCCTAGTTGTGACATCTTATCCCTAATGGGTTGCAAATGTGGTACCAGTACCAAAGAAAGACGGAAAAGTTCGTATGTGCGTAGATTACGGGGATCTGAATAGGGCAAGCCCCAATGATGACTTTCCTCTACCTCATATTGATGTCTTGGTCGATAACACCGCTCAACACAAAGTCTTCTCTTTCATGGATGGTTTATCCGACTATAATAAAATTAAGATGGCTCCCGAAGAAACGGAGAAAATCACCTTTGTTACGTAACGGGGAACCTTTTGCTACAAGGTAATTCCATTCAGATTGAAGAATGCAGGGGCAACATATCAAAGGGCTATGGTGACTTTGTTTCATGATATGATCCATCATGAAATAGAGATATATGTGGATGATATGATTTCAAGGTCACAAACTGAAGAGGAGCACCTCAATCACCTATCTAAGCTATTCGAGAGGCTGAAAAAGTACAAGTTGAGGTTAAACCCTAATAAGTGCACATTCGGAGTACGATCTGGAAAACTTCTGGGTTTTGTCGTCAGTGGTAAAGGCATCAAAGTCGATCCTGCCAAGGTAAAGGCCATCTAAGAAATGCCAGTCCCCCGCACTAAAAAGGAGGTTAGAGGATTCTTGGGACGTCTTAACTACACCTCCCTCTTCATATCTCACTTAACTGCTACTTGTGAACCAATCTTCAAACTTTTGAAAAAAGATCAAGTAGTCAAATAGAATGAGGAATTCCAAGTTGCCTTCAGCAAAATCAAGGAATATCTACAAGAACCTTCTATTCTCATGCCTCCAGTTGAAGTAAGACCCTTAATCATGTACTTGACAGTGCTAGAGAATTCTATGGGGTGTCTGTTGGACCAACATGACGAGTCTGGCCAAAAAGCGCATGCTATTTACTACATGAGCAAAAAGTTTACTGACTGTGAAACCAGATATTCACTGCTCGAGAAAACTTGTTGCACTCTGGCATGGGCTTCTCGTCGGCTAAGGCAGTATATGTTGACTCATACCACTTTACTGATTTCTAAGATGGACCATATCAAGTACATCTTCGAGAAACCCGCTCTTTCCAGACGGATAGCTAAATGGAAGATGATCTTGACTGAGTACGATATTCAATACACAACGTAAAAGGCCATCAAAGGGAGTGTATTAGTAGATCATTTGGCCCATCAAGCTGTTGATGATTATCAGTCTATGAACTTTGACTTCCCAGATGAGAACATCATGCTGGTGACCGACTCTGCAAAACCTGGACCGTATGATAGACCTGAACAAGGATCCTGATGGACTATGGTCTTCGATGGGGCTTCCAACACCTTGGGTAACAAAATTAGTGCTGTGATAATCTCCCCTGAAGGTTGCCACACTCCTTTCACTTCCAGATTATGCTTCGATTGTACGAACAATATGGCTGAGTACGAAGCATGCATTTTGGGTCTGAAGGCTGCCATTGATTTGAGGATCAAGCATTTGAATGTGTTCGGGGATTCAGCTCTAGTGATTAGCCAAGTAAAATGAGATTGGGACACCAAACACCCTAATATAATTCCTTACAAGGACCTTGTACTATCTCTGATTCCTTACTCCGAAGAGATCACCTTTGAACACTTCCCTAGGGAAGAAAATTAGTTAGCCGATGCTTTGGACATGATGTCTTCTATGTTCAAGGTTGTGATATGGTGGTAGAACTGACTTGGGTGTTTTTCATTTTATTGCAAATGTTGCGGTTAGCAAGAGTATCCACCGAGTTTTCTTTTATCCAAAAGGAAAGGTTGAAAAGAACAGGAAAGACGTTTGAGATTGTTTCTTGAGTTCGGGTGGTAGATTATGGAAAGGGAAGGTGTTAGCACCCTTTTAATCAATTGTTATATATGGGCTCTTAGTTTCTTGCCAGATCACTTGCTTTTGTTTGAAAATGTGCTTTGTGTGGTTTTTGAAAGCATTTTGAAAAGGCGCCATCGTTTAGGCAAACTTTGTAATAGTTCTCGTTCGTAAGAACGTATACAAAGTGTTGATCTTTTGAAAATATTTTATGTTTGGAAAATGTTTTGAAAGTGTTTTTGAAAGTGTTGGTGTTTGTTTTGAAGATAAGCAAGGATGTTTTGATTTGAAAATGAGCAAGCAACTAGGAACAATCTGTTAGAACATAAATTGGTTCTACATCCCAGTAAGAGTTTTGATGATAACAAACACATGATATAAAGAACAAATATGCTCGCTAATAAAAGTATCTTTACATGCAGGAAGTTATGATGTGAAAAAGATGTTCTGATGCAACTGGAAGTTCTTCCATAACATCACCAGAAGTTTTGATTATGCAACCACAGAAGTTGAGAGAACAATGAAAGATTCAGACACATCAAATATGCTGACTAGCTTATATGAAGAAGTTATGTTTGAACTTCTGAATGCACCAGTGTTGTGAAATAGAATATCTAATACTTTGATGCGCAAAGTTATCATCAAGCTATAAAGGAATCTCAACGATGACATTCATCCTTTGATGTAAGAAGCTCTGAAGCGTTACAATTCTATCACTGCAAGATCATAAGTAACGGCTACAAACAGACAAGGATCTACTGATTTGGAAAGCTCATTAACTCGTGTTATGGACTTACCAAAAATGTCTTCTTATGTCTCTATTGCAAGGCCTATATAAAGCAGACTAGAAGAAGATTTCAAGATGATGAACAACTGCGCTCAAAAAGAAAAACTCACGTGAAAAGTCAGCAACACAGCTATCATTCTTCATCTTCAATGATTAAATATTAAACTGTGTAATACATCACAAGTTTGTGATACTGTTTATTAGAAACATCATTGTACACTTTTATTCAATTAACTGTTTAGTGAATTTCCTTGAGAAAACCGGGTTGTGGTTTTGGACTCAAGAAGACTTTAATAGTTGTTAAAGTAGAATTGTAATCAGGTTGATTAGTGAATTAAGTCCTCGTTGGAGAGAGGCGAAATCACCATGGTGGATGGACTGGAGTAGTTTGAGATCAAGCGAACTAGGATAAAAATCATTGTGTCTATTGCTTTTGATTTTTAAGTTTCAATTCGACCCCCCCCCCCCCCCCCCTTCTTGTGTTTTTCACTTCTTCAATTGGTATAAGAGCACCTGGATCTGGGTGCAAACACTTAACCGTGTCAGATAAAGATCCAAGGGGGAAACACACTATGATGGGAAAAATTCAGAACATCAGCAGCAGCCCTCCAATATTTGACTGTGAAAATTTTGACTACTGGAAGGATATGATCAGAAGTTTCTTCCTAGCCTATGATGCTGACCTCTGGGATGTGGTAACTGATGGATACATACATCCTGTTGATAAAAGTGGTTAGAAGATTGACAGAAAAAGGATGGCAGATCATCAAAAGCAAGACTTTAGAAATCATCACAAGGCCAGAATGATTCTCTTGAGTACCATCTCATATTTAGAGTATGAGAAGATCACAAACAGAAAACAGATAAGAACATGTTTGATTCTCTGAGAATGACGTATGAAGGTAACATGCAAGTAAAAGAAACCAAAGCCCATGCGCTCATTCAGAAGTATGAAGCCTTTAGAATGGAAGAAGATGAAAACATTGAAACAATGTTCTCTAGATTCCAAACTCTGGTGGCAGGGCTAAAGGTGCTGGACAAAGGGTACTCAACTGCTGATCATGTAAAGAAGATCATCAGAAGTTTACCAAAATAATGGAGACCAATGGTCACGACTCTCAAACTGGAAAAAGATTTGAACATAATATCTCTAGAAGAACTTGTTAGTTCCCTCAGAAGCCATGAGATAGAGTTAGAAGATGATGAGCCTCAGAAGCAATGTAAGTCTCTCGCTCTGAAATCTAACAAATATGAAACCAAAATTTTGCAGGCAGAAGCAGAAGCAGAAAACTCTAGAGAATCCTCTTCAGAAGAAGACGGACTGTTTTTTCTATCCAGAAGAATCAATCAGTTGTGGAAGCACAGGCAGAAGAATTTCAGAAACTCCAGAAGAACCGGAAATGACCCTGAACAATCTTCTGGACACAGAAAATCAAGTAACAGAATCATTACCTACTATGAATGCAATAAACAAGGTCACTACAAAAGTGATTGTCCAAGGCTTCAGAAGGTGAAACATAAAAGTAAGTTCGTTAAGGAGAAGAAGAAAAGTCGTATGGCAACATGGGATGACTCTGAATCTTCTGAAGGCGGAACAAAATCAGAAGATGAACAAGCCAATATAGCTCAAACGGACAACTTATTAGATGTCTCCGAATCTTCTGAATCAGAATCAAGGTCAGAATCAGAATCAGACGCTAAAGAGGTATTTTCTGACTTTACTGTTAATTTTTCTAAAGCTGAACTAGCAGAAAGTCTGAGTGAGATTCTGGAAAGGTATCAGCAGCTCAGAGTCAAATTCAAGAACCTGAAAAAGGATCTTGCCTCTGACTCTAAAGAAAATGAGAGTTTTAGATTAGAAAATTCTGAGTTAAAAGAAAAGATTTCAAAACTAGAAAATGATTTACAAAACTCTCAAAAGGAAATAATCTCAGGGGCTCCCAGTAATGCTGATAAGATCATAAAGGAATATGATCTTAGCTTTCAGAAGTTCCTTGCTAAAAACATAGATAGAAGCAAGATGGCTTCAATGATCTATGGAGTTAGCAGAAACGGCAGAATATGTATAGGATACAAAGGAAAAGTATCTCAACCTAAGAAAGTTAAGGATCTAGTTATAAAATGCACCCTCTTAATTCTCACTTCACTACTGGGAAAACACATGATATAAAACATGTTGGTAAGGCGTTTTATACTAAACAAAAATTCAAACAGAATTTTTGAAACTCTAACAGTCATGGACCCAGAAATATATGGGTACCAAAAGACAAAATCATCTATGTTGCAGATATTTTTAACAGCAAGGTTGAAACACCATTATTAACTCCTGGACTCTGGATTCTCTCTACTTAGGGAGGAAAGGAATCATATGTTCCAAAACCTGGAATTTAAAAGATTCCCAGACTTCAGAGGCAATCAGAAACAAAAGGTTACTGGATCTGAATCTATTGGAAACTAAAATGGAAATATAGTATCAGAAGCTCTCTATAGAATCTCATATGTATCTAGAAAAGGGTGTCACAGCTTTTCAAGCAACTTATGTCAGAGCAAGCCAAACAGAGTCTTTACCACTTTTTGATTCTTGACAAAAATGGGGAGAATGAAGAATATTTTGACTCATAATCAGAAGATCCTTATGGAAGTATTTTATTTTCTCGTTACCCGAGTATTCTACTCAGGGGGAGCCTTTTAATTTTTGTTCTTTATATTCCATCAAAATATACTAGTTTTTGTCATCATCAAAAAGGGGGAGATTGTTAGAACATAAATTGGTTCTACATCCCAGTAAGAGTTTTGATGATAACAAACACATGATATAAAGAACAAATATGCTCGCTAATAAAAGTATCTTTACATGTAGGAAGTTCTGATGCAACTGGAAGTTCTGCCAGAACATCACCAGAAGTTCTGATTATGCGACCACAGAAGTTGAGAGAACAATGAAAGATTCAGACGCATTAAATATGCTGACAAGCTTATATGAAGAAGTTCTGTTTGAACTTCTGAATGCACCAGCGCTGCAAAACAAAATATCTGATACTTTGATGCGAAAAGTTCTAATCAAGCTGTAAAGGACTCTCAACGGTAACATTCATCCTCTGATGTAAGAAGCTCTGAAGCGTTACAATTCTATCACTGCAAGATCATAAGTAATGGCTACAAACAAACAAGGATCTACTGATTTAGAAAGCTCATTAACTCGTGTTATGGACTTACCAAAAGTATCTTCTTATGTCTCTATTGCAAGGCCTATATAAAGCAGACTAGAAGAAGATTTCAAGATGATGAACAACTGCGCTCAAAAAGAAAAACTCACGTGAAAAGTCAACAACGCAGCTATCATTCTTCATCTTCAACAATTTAATATTAAACTGTGTAATACATCATAAGTTTGTGATACTGTTTATTAGAAACATCATTGTACACTTTTATTCAATTAACTGTTTAGTGAATTTCCTTGAGAAAACTGGGTTGTGGTTTTGGACTCAAGAAGACTTTAACAGTTGTTAAAGTAGAAATGTAATCAGGTTGATTAGTGAATTAAGTCCTTGTTGGAGAGATGCGAAATCACCTTGGCGGGTGGACTGGAGTAGTTTGAGATCAAGCGAACCAGGATAAAAATCATTGTGTCTATTGCTTTTGATTTTTAAGTTTCAATTCAACCCCCCCTTCTTGTGTTTTTCACTTCTTCACAATCTACCTACTCAAAATTATTAGTTCATTTCTTCCTTTCCTTTGATATTGCTATCTTACCATTGATTTGGTAAGAAGCCTTATTGTGATACGGTGGCAGAACCAACTATTATATACTAGTTTTGCGTTTTTTGTTCGCAAATATGCGGTAAGCAAGAGTCGCCACCATCTTTTCTTTAATCCAACAAAGGAAAGGGTGAAAAGAACATAAAAAGACCTTTTCGAGAGTTTTCTGAGTAATGGGGGTAGATTATGGAAAGGGGAGGTGTTAGCACCCTTTCCGTCCGTGGTTTTCCACAGGCTCTTAGAAGTATGCTCATTTTGAAATACCTTTGTGCTTTGTGTGTTTGAAAAAGTTTTGAAAAGCCTTAGTGCGGCGTTTTGCTTTGCGTTTAACTCTTGTATCAGTTCTCAAGAGTGTTAACAAAGCAAATGTTTTTTAAACTTGTTTTTGAAAAGTAGTATCTGTGTAAGTGCAAAAAGTATTTTGGAGAAAACTTCTAACAGATATATACTTTTATACTCGAAAAGGGTCGTTCTTTTCCTCCTCTCCTTTAGATAGTACTATCCTACTATTAGTGA
Source organism: Vicia faba (assembly GCA_948472305.1). NCBI lineage: Eukaryota > Viridiplantae > Streptophyta > Magnoliopsida > Fabales > Fabaceae > Vicia > Vicia faba. The sequence continues at coordinate 317,101,530 of OX451735.1, forward strand.
GTAGATAGCCCTATCGTTGGATGTTGAGGGACATTCGAAGGGACATTACAGTCACGAAGGCAATTTATGAAGATGCTTTAACAATTCTGTTTTAGGGACTAGATCATTTATCGAGAAGGCAACTGTAGGGTCATCGATGGACTATGATCTTTTGATTTTACGGGTATTTACTAAATCATTCCTGCCCCATGACTGTTTTTTAAAGGCAACCAAAGTGAGCGTACCTTAGAGGTGCTTGTGTGAAATTTGTGTTGTGTTTCAGTTATTTTATCTTTAAACATTTAGGTGTTCTACAGTTTGTTTTCAGATCTTGTCGTGTAATCCTAGTTAGCATACATCTAAGCAGTTAATATATGTACAGGAATTTAAAGTGCGGAAATTGTAAATCCTACGCTATTACAAGGCTTCGGGACAATTACATAAAAAAATGTGAGAAACTAAAAGTGCAGAATTTTAAATCTAAAGCTATTACAACTGCGAGCAGTTACAATAAAATAAAATGCGCGCGAATTTGAAAAAAACGTCTAAAAATCCTAAGAATAAAATCTTTTTGTTGTTTTATTTTATTTTGGGAAAATGATCTAAATCTTTTAAATTTGAGTTTTTTGAGAAAATGTTAAGATAATTAAATGATTAATTAATAAAATTAATTTAATGAAATAAACTATCCTAATGTTTTTTGTGGTTTTTTGATTGATTTTATGTTGATAAAAAAAAAGAAATAAAATGGTCAAGACAAAGAGGAAATCGAAGGATCTGGCACTAAGTCAAGAAAAGTGTGATTTTGGAGGCCTGAATCAAAAGAGGCTTGGTCTGTCTTTCGATCCAATGAAGAGGCTTGATTGAAGGCACATGAAGGGTTGCACTTTGAGGGTGTTCGATCTGGATATGTCATCCTTCAATCTGGGAACCTTGGATCTAGTTCGAAGCTGAGCTACTTTGAAGCTCTAAACAAGATTCTGAAAAGATGTTTCCTACAAAACAAAACAAATGTTAGAGATCCAGGGGGAATTTACCCCCTGATTCGAATCTCCTCCCAATTCGACTCCTTCTTTAATTCGAATCTACTGAATCTGGGTCTATTTTGTCCCGGGATTCGAAGGAACAACTTAGATCGTACCCCAGCTGTTGTACCCCAAAATTTGCCCTCCCATTTCTCATTGATTTCTCACCACAAAGCCCTTGGAGATCAAGATCCAGTTAGGGTTTCCATCTGCTCAAGACTTCTCCTTGCACTATGGACCCAAATTAGGGTTTGTGTTTGCACAAAGATGTTTTGACCTAAAATGCCCAAGATTACTTTCATGCTTCATGATTGACTCCCAAGTTTACCCATATCAAGTTTCAAGTCTTGATTCTAAGTGTTGCCCAGTCAATTGGACAGTTGACCTAGAAATCAACTGTATTGGGGAAAAAGTCAACTGTGGCCAATTGACAGTCAAACCTCATGAAAATTGACCCACATCAACATTATGGACTCATATGGACCATTTGATCAAATTTGGATCACAATTCCATAAGAAATTTGATCAGATCACCAAAAGGGCAAAATGGTCATTCTTAGGATTTTGACTGCACAAAGGCAATTTTTGACTGTTTAACCTAACCAGTGGCAAACCAAACTCACATATGGACTCAAGGACCCCATGGAATTATCTTGACATGCTCAACAAACTCAAAAGATCCCAAGTACACAAAATTGACAGTTGAATTTCCCAGTCAATTGATCAATTTTGACTGTACACTGAAAAGTCAAACTTTGACTTTTTGGTCAAAATCAAGAGTCAAGATTCATTTTTCATCAAAACATGCCAAATCATGAAACTTGTTCACCAAGAAATCACAAAATGCAAATTAGGGTTAGAAATTAGAATTTTTCATAACTTAGAATTTTTCTAAGTTATGGAAAACCCTAATTTTTTCCCAACTTTGCCCCACTTTTTCACCAAGATCCATTTGGATTCAAACAAAAGTCCAAACATTAAAGTTGTAGCTTGTTGCCTAATCTACAACTTTGATTCACAAAGTTTTCCCATTTGAGGCTTGTATCTCAAGTTACAAATTCTTGAATAAGGGCACTAAACCATTTTTAACTTAGTGAAATTTTAACCTATTTTGACAAGGTTTTCTACCCCACTTCAAGGCCATTTTCCATACACTTCCACTTGGAATTTCAATTTGCATTTCAAATATGGATTGTAGTACACATTCCAAGCTTTCCAAAATGTCCAAGAACTTCTCAAACAACCTCATAACTTGAGAGAATCGAATTTCACAATATGGCAAAAACTCACTTTTGATTTGAGCATGAGCATGTTCATAACTTAAGCCATTTTCAAGTCAGCATAGTTTATGCTAAATTACAGGTCCTAAAACCCTTTGACACTCAAAAATTCAATGCAAAACCATTGTGCCAAGTTGTTATTCTAAGCATTTGGACAGTACATGGAGAATTAACCCTAAACTAGAAAAAGCACTATTTCCATTTTTTGCAAAAGTTCACTTTATGTCCAATTACAAATCCAAGCAGTACAAGCAAGATCTAATGGGCACAAGTTTATGGACAAATCACTCTGATCAAGGAGAGTTTATGCAACTCATTAGAGGTCCCCTACTGGCCTAAAACACCAAGTTGCTTTTGTTTGCTTAAGAGTGAAGAAAAGTGCCATAACATAACACATCTCTCATATCAGTCAAGGAACCTTTAAGCAAATATTGAAAACACATTCCAAAGATCAGAACCAAGCTTTTGCACGACCCTTGCACCTCTCAAACACTCCCATTTCCATAATCACTCTCAAACTGCACAAACAGGGCAAAGCCTGCAGTTTGAGTGCTATCTCCCATTTCTCTCAAGCTTTCTTGCCCAAACCAGTTCATACACATCCCCTAGCATCTATGCAAGCTAACCATGACCTGAAGCACGACCTGTAATCCCTCTAACCACTTCCACCATTTTCAGTTTCTTGTTTTGCAGGTGAAGTGCTCTAGCACGATTCAGAAGCTTTCAAGACAAAGTAAACATTGGAATAGCATCCCTGGACCTCAAGGAAGCTTTTCCAATCATCACCTTGCACTGAAAGCTCCCCCATTGCAAGATAGAACTTCAGCTGAACAGGTATCTTGGTGAACTCGTATCTCTCTTATTATGCATCATTAGCCTTAAGTTTGTGAATAAACAATGTCCTACTCATGCCACTGAACATGTACATTCTTTTACTTTTCATTTCTTTTGCTTGAGCTGTGAGAATTTGGAGTTTGAAAATGGAAGAAAAACTAGGTTAGGATTTGGGGGAGGAGAAATTCTCCCTCATCTTAGAGAGTTAGATCAAGTTTTGCATATGGTTAGAATCGTCTCTTCATGCTGAACATTTTTTATGTTATGAGTTTTTGTTAAAAAGCCAGGAATCAGGAGTTAAGGATTGATGAAGAAAGGCGCGCATTTTTTGAATTGTTTGGTCTGAAGGTTGAAGACAACCATTTTCTGGGCTGGGCCTGTTTGTTATTCCTTTTTGCACCATACATTTACTTTTGCACCCCCTGAGCCCATTTTGTTATTTTTAATGATTTTTTGACTTTTTATTTTTTGGTCTGACTTGTTTATTTTTGCTTATGATATTAAAAATCTAAAAATAAATTTTTACACCATTTTTCTATTTTTTAGGCATTTATTTGATTATGTTGACATTTATACATAAATATATATATACACACTATTATTTAGAAAACTAGAAAAAAATAATGCAAATATATTTTCTTTTTCTGATTTTTATTACATTTTCCCTTTTGAAAATATTTTATACAAAACATATTTTTTTATATAAATATTAATTATTATCATTTATATATATATATGATATTTATTTGTAAATAATATAAATATATAGGTATATTAATATACTTAGGAGAAAATATCAAAAAATGTGCATATTTTATTTTTTAATATTTAATACTAAAAAAGGCCTTTTTTACAAATATACCATATTTTATTTTATTTTTGTATGTAAATAATAAATATTATTTGAATTGATTAATTAATGTCCCTTTTGATTAAAAAATTAGGGTTTTGCCCTAAATTTGAAAATACCTCAAAAATAATACCTTTTTATTTTCTTTTTTTATTTTACATAAATAATACTTTTTTCATACATATAAAAATTCCTTTTGCATTCTTGCATATTTGTTTTATTTACCATTTAAATTATACATTTATTTATCTTGTAAATATTCATAGAAAATGATGTAATAGCTTAGATTCAATTTCTTGTCTAAATATCCCCATTTGAAACATTGTACCCCCCTCCCCATATTATTGTGTTGTAATAGCGTAGGATTTTAAATTTCGCACTTTATCGCTTTCTAAACATACTATGCTAGAATTAGGGTTTTGTATGCGAATAAAAATGAACAAAATAGTTGGACCTAATACAAGATAAATGAGCATGAAAAATGGACGACACATTTCACACTTGCACCCCTAGGGTATTCCACTTTGTTGCCTTCAAATAATTGGGCCATATTGTATGTTGAATTTCTTTGGGTAAAAACAAACAATCAAATGATCATAGTCCCACAAAATGTTGCTTAAATGAATGATCAAGTCCCTTTTAAAGAAAATTGCCCAAAGACATTTAACACTATTGCAACTATGGTCTAAATGATGACCCGCGCCCGTCCCTTTCATCTCCTAAAACAAGATTGTCCACCAAATGCAATGGTGGAACAAAATTGTCAAAAGGTTTAAAACATAACAAAAATCTTTGAGAAAACTTTAGGATAGATAAACTCTTAAGTACTTGTCAACTTTCCAAGAAAACACTTGCCTTATTTCAAAACCCACTTCACAAACACTTTCAAAACAAACTTTCAGAAAAACCTTGAAAACATCTTTTCAAAAAGACAAACACCTTTTGTAAAACATTCGAGTAAAGAATTGTTACAAGGGTAGCCTATACAAGGCATCTTTTTCAAAACCTTTTCAAAACCACACACAAAGCACCATTTCAAACAATTGAAAACCAAGGCAAGTTGATCTAAGCAAGTACCTAAGAGCCCATGGATAACCATGGATAGAAGGGGTGCTAATACCTTCCCCTTCTATAATCTACTCCCCGAACCCAAGAAAAATCTCAAAGGTTTTTGCTGTGCTTTTTAAATCTTTCCTTAGGATAAAATAAAAAGTCGGTGGCGACTCTTGCTCAACCGAAACATTTGCGAATACAAACGCAAAACCATAGTCAGTTCTCCCACCGTATCACAGAACTGGCGACTCTGCTGGGGAGAATTTTCAAAGTGGAGTAACCTTAGGGCTTAGATCACCCTCTTGCATGACTAATTGTTTGATTTGCTTGCTTTATACTTTGGCTCTATTGTTTGGGTTTACAATCCTCCACCCGGATTTTGGGAAACATTCATAGATAGCAATACGTTGTGGAAACTGTGCGGGGTATACCGACACGGTCTAAGCAATAGCTATATTAGTGCGACATATTTGTGAGTACCGGTAACCCTTGAGTTCAATCAAGGAGAGTACGGGGCCGCTGAGTGATGTCACTAAGCACTAATGACCTAGAACCTTACTTGACCATCTTAGCCTTTTATTAGGGGTAGTGAGATGACCAGCTTTGGTGCAGTCCGAAGTTGGTAGATACTCGATACTACACTCATTGAGGGTTGTTTTCTTGGAATATTTTGGTCGCTAGTTAAGTGGCTAAACCAAAACAATGAACATTGAAAACAATCCAGTGATATTGAGCTCCTTAGAACCCGATTACTATTTATAGGACAGGTTTTTAAGCCAACTACACTCAAGAGGGTACTTACCTATGAAACCCCATGTAAGCCTGAAATTAGGGTTTGGTGTGAGTTGATTGTACATATGTTTTGTGCATACATCATAAAACATCATATGCATTCACTAACCATTTCAAGGGTTTTGGATCTTCATCTTTGTTCTTGTTTTGTAGGACATGGAAATCCCTCGCAGAAATACCATTCAAGTCAACCTTGTGAGAATCTCTCCTCAACTCAAGGAGATCACCTCAAGAATTCCGGAAAATTCATCCTTCAGTGAAAGACATGGTAGACTGCTCAGCCTAGTCAACACCAACATTGAAGAAGACATGATGAAAGTGCTATTCCAGTTCTTTGACCCTCTTCACCACTGCTTCACTTTCCCTGATTATCAGTTGGTACCCACTTTGGAGGAGTTTTCTCAACTCCTAAGAATCCCTATCCTTAATCAACTACCCTTCAATGGTACGGAAAAGGAACCAAAGCAGGAAGATGTTGCTCGAGCATTACATCTTCAACCATCCGACATCAAGGGGCATTGGGAAACCAGAAGTGGCGTCAAAGGATTCTTAGCAAAATTCTTGTTTGAGAAGGCACAAGAATGTTGGAACTCATTGGACCTACAAGCCTTTGAAGAGAGTGTGGCACTCCTTATCTACGGGTTGGTCTTGTTCCCAAATCCTGACCAATTGGTAGATGTCAACGCCGTCAAAATCTTCTTGTCCAGAAATCCAATACCAACATTGCTTGGGGACATCCTTCACTCATTTTACACACGAACAATGAGAAAGAGGGGTGTTCTCATGTGCTGTACTCCCCTCCTTGCAAGGTGGTTTATTTTGCACCTTCCACAATCTGTCTTGAAGAATGACCAGGGTACAAGGTGGTCCCAACGGTTGATGACTCTTACTCATTCTGATGTGCATTGGTGTTCTCGGTCCAGAGAAAATGTCATCATCGTCGATCGTTGCGGAGAATTTCCTAATGTTCCTTTACTTGGAATTATGGGAGGTATCACCTACAACCCTTACCTAGCTTTGAGGCAATTTGGATATGCACGGAGGGATGGCCCTCATGACATGTTGATTCCTAGCTTAGTTTTTGACTTCGACAACGATGCGCAAGGACTTCGCCAAAGATTCATCAGAGCTTGGGGAAAACTCAACAAGGTTGATAGCAAGACTCTGGGACACAAGAACTCCATCCCTCTTGAGCCCTATCTCAAGTGGGTACGAGCCCGAGCCCAAAGTCTAATGATGCCTTATCCTCATGTTCTCCCTATGATTAAAGAGCCCGTCAATGAAGGAGAGGTTCCCTACACCATCCTACATCCAGACATGCCTACATCGTGGGAGGAAATGCAGAAAAGTTGGATTCAACTCAAGGAGGAACGGAACACTTTTGAAGCTAGCTATTACGCCAGTGAAAAGAAGGTTCTAGAGCTTACACGCCGACTCCACGAGCAAGAGGCCCTCAACACCTACATCGCACCAAAGAAGATGCGCAATGTCTTTCTGCCTTAAGAAGTTTATTTTGTAATATTTGGCCCATGGGGCATTTATGTACTAACAAATTTCTTCTTATTAATATGACGTGCGTTCTTCTTTGTCTGAGACAATTTTGAATGTCCTAAATCCTTGAATGCATTGCATACATCAGCATACCATTCATCACGTGCATAAGCAGGTCTCACTCCAGGTTTCCTTATCTGTCTGCTGTTTATTTCAGTAGGATGGATCTCGAGCAAACAGTCAAAGACCTACAAGCTCAGAATGCACAGTTCCAGCAACTCTTGATGACTTTGGTTAAAAGTCAAGAGGATATCAAGACTCATTTGGAGAATAAAGACCCAATGAAGAAGAAAAAGAGGATCGGGGTGGCTACTTTGGGGAGAAGATTTGACAGAGAAGCTCGGAGAGTGCTTGAATTTCCTCCTACTTCTGATGAAGCGACTAGTAAAAGAGATCGAGTTGCGGTGCCTTCCGAGTCTGATGCGGAGGAGGAAGAGGTTGAAGAGGATGAAGATTATTCTGACCAGCAATACCCTCCAGCTGATGATAAATACAAGGGTTTAGAAGACAGATTGGCCGCCATGGAATTGCAAAGAGTACCGGGTTTGGATTTTGAAGACTTGGGCTTGGTTGCCGGAATTGTGATTCCCCCAAAATTCAAAGTGCCAGTGTTTGTGAGGTATGATGGGCTGTCCTGTCCCAAAATGCATCTCACGTCCTACGTGAGAAAAATTCAACCCTATACGGCAGATAAAAATCTCTGGATTCATTTCTTTCAAGACAGCCTATTGGGAGCTCAGTTGGAGTGGTTTTATCAGCTAGAAGGAACCAGTGTCAGAAATTGGGAAGATTTGGCCACCGCTTTCTACAAACAATACCAGTATAATTCTGATCTTGCTCCTACTCGTACCCAACTTCAGGGTATGTCACTAGGAACAAGTGAGGGATTCAAAGAATATGCACAAAAATGGAGGGATTTGGCTGGCAGGGTGCAGCCTCCTTTAACCGATCGTGAGCTCGTTGATATGTTTCTTGGGACCCTATCTGGGCCATTTTTCAATCATCTAATTGGTAACTCTTCCGCGGGGTTTACCGATTTGATCTTAACAGGCGAAAGAATAGAAGCTGGCATCAAGTCAGGAAAGATTCAGAAGGGTGGTGCTGCAAGTGTTGAGAAGAAGCCTTTTAAGAAGGAAACAGCTGTGGTATATTCTCAGAGAAGAGCAGGGAAGATGGAGCGTCGACCGACCGTGGGGGCCGTAATGATTCAAAACACTCCGAGTGAGCAGCCCCGCTATAACCAGTCCAGACCAAATCAGCAACGAGTGGAACGGCCACAACGGCAGTTCACCCGTATTAATATGACTCCAGCACAAGTGCTTCCCCATCTATTGAAGTTGAATCTTGCCACCATCAAGGAGGCGCCAAAGAATGTGAATACGTCCTCCCCGCATTATCATGCCAATGCTAAATACGCCTACCATTCAGACAGTGTTGGACACGACACCAATGATTGTTGGGCACTCAAGCATAAAATCTAAGACCTGATAGAGGCTAAGGAGGTAGAGTTTGACGCTCCAGAGAAACCTAATGTGATATCTGCACCTATGCCGAAGCACGGCCGAAATATCAATGCCATTGAAGAGGATTTGTATGTTGCTGACGTCAGTGATCTGACTACTCCACTGCTAACCATTAAGTTGAATTTGTTAAGGGCCGGGATCTTCCCGGGATGTAAAGAAGACTGCTACTGTTGCCACTCTCTGCCGTTTGATTGTCCGCTATTAAAGAAAGGCATCCAAGGCCTTATGGATAGCCGACAAATTTTGTTCGAAAAAGTTTCTGCTGCTCCAGTTCATGTTGAAAATGTCTCAATCATAACCATTCACGCCAATCTTTCCAAGGCCGTCAAAAAGCCAGTTAAGATTACACCAGCTGCAAAATCTGTTCCTTTAAAGATAACAATGCCAGGGCCTGTTCCCTATGTTTCTGAGAAGTCGATACCTTGGAACTATGATGGTGACATCTACTACCATGGTATCAAGCAAATCGAAGTAATTGAAGAAAGTTCGGATGATGAAGAAGCCAGCATTAGTAACATTGCGGGCACCAGCAAAATCACCAGGAGCGGGAGAATATTTTCTCCAGAGATTGCCCCTCCAAGAGCAGTCTTTGGACCCTAATCAGCTAAAGAAGTCATCCCTGCACCAGTAAAACTCTCTGCTAGAACTCCTTTGATTGAAGAAGTTGTTGTTCCTAGTGCTGTCTCTCCTACCATTGCTGATAAAGGAAAGGGAATACAAGATGAGCCCGTCAGGACGAGGGCTCAACCCTTGGTGATCCCGGAAACTTCCAAGAAAGAAATGGATGAGATTTTGAGGATAATCAAGAGAAGTGATTACGATGTGGTGGAACAGTTAGGGCAAACTCCCTCCAAGATCTCCATGCTGGCACTATTGCTTTGCTCAGAAGCGCACGCTAAAGCTTTGATTAAGTTTCTGAAGGCAGCTCATGTGCCCCAGGAAACCTCTGCGGATCAATTTCAACATTGCGTGGCTAGCCTGACTGCGGACAATGGATTATGTTTTTCTGATGCCGACCTAACCCCTAAAGGCCGAAACCACAATGATGCTTTGCATATTTCAATCGAGTGTTGCGAAACCACCCTTGCACATGTTTTGGTTGATACCGGTTCGTCGCTGAATGTTTTGCCTAAGGCCTTGGACCGGCTAGATTGCGAAGGGTTGGAATTGAAGCCGAGTGATATTGTCGTCAGAGCTTTCGATGGGTCGAAGAGAATGGTCCATGGAGAGGTTGAAATTCCCATCAAGATAGGTACTGAGGTGTTTAAATCCACTTTCTATGTAATGGACATCCGTCCATCATACTCCTGCCTGCTGGGTAGACCTTGGATACACCATGCTGGGGAAGTCACCTCCTCCTTGCATCAGATGCTGAAATATCCTGTCAAGGGAAAGATCATCACTGTCCACGGCGAAGAAGAGTACATGATTAGCCACTTAAATTCTTTCCGGTATGTGGAAGTTGAAGGAGAGTTCATTGAGACACCGTTTCAACATTTCGAAGAAGTTCTTCCTGAAATAGCAGTAGCAAAGTTGACAGCCGAGACCCCGAGGCAGATGGCCAGGATGGCATCTCTGGAGGATGCAAGAGCCGCAATCAAAGAGGGGAAGAATTTAGCATGGGGGCAGTTACCCGACTTTCCGCATAAGACTGACAAGTTTGGATTAGGGTTCACAGCCGCTGGCCAGAAAGCTATGCGCCAGTCAAAGATTGAAAGAGCGCCAGTCAAAATTTCTCCTTACAGAATCAACGCCCTGGAAGATGAAGACAAGGAAAGCAACATTGAAGAGTGGATTTATCCAACTGTCAGAGGAGGATTGAGCAATTGGGAGGCTAAAGACTTTGTCCCCATCACTTTTATTCATCAGTAATTTATCTGTTAAACATTTCCTATTTGGTCTGTAATATTTTACTTTCAAACAATCCGTACACTATCTTTTCACCTCCTGCCTTGCCCGGGGCATGTAGGTCCACTTGTAAGGGTTTTGACTATTTTTCATATTCATATGCCATGTTTAATGATTCATTGGACGTTTTTCATTTGATAAACTGCTTATGTTCATTTTCTTTCCTTTTGCATTTTTTGTTTAAGGATGGTTATCCCTTACACACACCCACACTCACCAATGCAGGTACCCATCCACTCCGGATTCCATGGGTGACTATTCTGCTGTATCTTTCAATAGCTCTGAAGATCTGGTCAATCTAGCCGAGTATGAAGATGACGAAGGTTGTGAAGTACCCGGGGAACTAGCCAGACTTCTGCAACAAGAGGAAAGGGCCATCTTACCGCATGAAGAGCCATTGGAAGCTGTTAACTTGGGAACCGAGGAGGATCAGAAGGAGGTGCAAGTGGGTGCCAACCTGGAACCAAAAGTCAAGGAGCGCTTGGTACAATTGCTGAATGAGTATGTTGAAATCTTCGCTTGGTCCTATGAAGACATGCCGGGTCTAGACACAAACATCGTGGTTCACCGTCTCCCCACAAGAGAAGACTGTCCACCAATCAAGCAAAAAGTTCGCCGAATAAGGCCTGACATGTCCGAAAAGATCAAGGCAGAAGTAATGAAGCAGTTCGACGCTGGCTTTCTGGCTGTTACGTCCTATCCTCAATGGGTCGCTAACATTGTGCCAGTACCTAAGAAAGATGGCAAAGTCAGGATGTGTGTGGACTACCGAGATTTGAATAGGGCCAGCCCCAAAGATGATTTTCCACTTTCACACATTGACATCTTGATCGACAATACAACTCAGCACAAAGTGTTTTCCTTCATGGATGGATTCTCGGGCTATAATCAAATCAAAATGGCCCCCGAAGATATGGAGAAAACAACTTTTGTCACGCAATGGGGCACTTTTTGTTACAAAGTGATGTCGTTCAGGCTGAAGAACGCAGGGGCAACGTATCAACGCGCCATGGTAGCTTTATTTCATGACATGATACATCATGAGATTGAAGTTTACGTAGACGATATGATAGCTCGGTCACAAACAGAGGAAGATCACCTTGAACATCTGGAAAAGCTGTTTGCCAGGTTGAAAGAATACAAGCTCAGGCTGAATCCAAGTAAATGCACTTTTGGAGTTAGGTCTAGTAAACTCCTGGGATTCATTGTAAGTAACAAAGGCATTGAAGTCGATCCGGCGAAAGTAAAAGCAATACAAGAGACGCCTGCTCCCCATACTGAAAAGGAGGTTAGGGGATTCTTGGGGCGCTTAAACTATATTGCCAGATTCATCTCACATCTGACTTCTACTTGTGAGCCAATTTTCAAACTCTTGAAGAAAGATCAAGTAGTTGAATGGAACGACGACTGCCAAGCTGCTTTTGATAGAATCAAGGAGTATTTACTAGAACCTCCTATTCTGATGCCACCCGTCGAAGGAAGACCATTGATCATGTATTTGACCGTCTTGGATAACTCAATGGGGTGTGTTTTGGGCCAGCATGACGAGTCTAGTCGAAAAGAGCATGCTATTTATTACCTTAGTAAAAAGTTTACCGACTGTGAGACTCGCTACTCACTGCTCGAGAAAACTTGCTGCGCTTTGGTATGGGCTGCTCGCCGACTAAGACAGTATATGCTGACTCATACTACCTTGTTGATATCCAAAATGGACCCTATCAAGTATATCTTCGAGAAGCCCGCTTTATCTGGAAGGATAGTTAGATGGCAAATGATCTTAACCGAGTATGACATCCAGTACACCACCCAAAAAGCTATAAAAGGGAGTGTACTAGCTGACCATCTGGCTCATCAGGCTATCGAAGACTATCAACCCATGAGATTTGACTTCCCAGACGAGGACATCATGAATTTGGATAACGTTGAAAGTGACGGACCGTATGACGGACCCGAAAAGGGATCCCGATGGACCCTGTACTTTGATGGTGCTTCAAATGCACTTGGAAACGGTATTGGCGCAATACTCATTTCTCTGGAAGGTTGTCACACTCCTTTCACGACCCGACTTTGCTTCAGCTGCACAAACAACATGGCTGAGTATGAAGCTTGCATCTTTGGTCTCGAGGCTGCTATAGACTTGGGGATCAAATCTTTGATCGTATTTGGGGACTCGGCTTTGGTCATCAGCCAAATCAAAGGAGACTGGGATACCAAGCATCCTAATCTCATCCCATACAAAGAACATGTCCTGACATTGTTGCCTCATTTCGAGCAAATTACCTTCGAGCATTTCCCGCGAGAAGAGAATCAGCTAGCCGATGCTCTAGCCACAATGTCCTCCATGTTTAAACTCAACTGGGATAACGAGGCTCCCCAAATCACCATCAAGCAAATGGATGAACCGGCACATTGCCACGAGATTAATACCGAAGAAGTAGTGGAACAACCTTGGTTCCATGAAATCAAAAGGTATCTCGAGACTAGAGATTATCCTGAAGGAGCTTCCGTAAATGACAAGAAGTTCTTAAGGAAATTCGCTGCTAAGTTCTTCCTGAGCAACGAAATCCTTTACAAACGAAGCCATGATTGTGTATTACTCCGATGTGTGGATAAAGCTGAAGCAGAGTTGATCATGACTGATATACACAGCGGCACATTTGGCACTCACTTGAGCGGGCATACAATGGCTAAGAAGATCCTAAGGGCAGGCTATTATTGGTCTACCATGGAGGCTGACTGCCATCAACATTCCCGTACTTGCCACAAGTGTCAAGTCTATGCTGACAAAGTTCATATCCCTCAGGTTCCTCTCAACGTCCTGACTGCTCCGTGGCCCTTTGCAATGTGGGGCATTGATATGATTGGAGAGATCAAGCCCACGGCTTCCAATGGACATCACTTCATCCTGGTTGCCATTGACTACTTCACTAAATGGGTCGAAGCAGCTTCCTTCGCCTCTGTGACTAAAAACGTGGTTGCCCGCTTTATCAAGCAAAATCTCATATGCCGGTATGGTGTCCCCGATAGGATCATCACAGACAACGGTACAAATCTGAATAACACGATGATCACTGCATTGTGCGAACAGTTCAAGATTTATCATCACAATTCATCTCCCTATCGGCCGAAGATGAACGGTGCTGTTGAAGCTGCGAACAAAAACATTAAGAAGATCATTCAGAAAATGACAGTCACTTACAAAGACTGGCATGAGATGTTACCGTTTGCTCTGCATGGATACCGTACGACGACACGTACTTCAACTGGGGCAACCCCATTTTCTTTGGTTTATGGCATGGAAGCTGTTTTGCCTATGGAAGTCCAGATCCCTTCTCTAAGGATTATGAAGGATGCAGGTTTGGATGAAGATGATTGGATACAGACCCGACTTGATCAACTCAATCTGATCGACGAGAAGCGACTTGCTGCTATATGCCATGGTCAGACGTATCAAAAGCGGATGATCAAGGCCTTCAATAAGAAAGTCAGACGTCAAGTGTATCAAGTCGGAGATCTCGTAATCAAGCGGATTATCTTGCCGCAAAGTGATCCCAGGGGCAAATGGACTCCTACATATGAAGGACCATTTGTGATCAAGAGCATATTTTCTGGTGGTGCAATGATTCTGACCACCATGGACGGCGACGATTTGCCGCACCCTACGAACGCAGACATAGTCAAAAGATACTACGCATAAAATAACCCGACAAGTCGAAAACCCGAAAGGGCGGCTTGGGCAAAAATGGGCATCCCGGTGAACCGAAAACCCGAAAGGGCGGTTCAGGCAAAAATTAGGGATAAAAACGAAAAAATCTGTACACCCGGCAAGCCGAAAACCCGAAAGGGCGGCTTGGGCAAAAAGGGGTTTCCCGGTGGATCGAAAACCCGAAAGGGCGATTCAGGCAAAAGTTAGGGAATTAAAGCGTATGACTACGTCTCGTCGGATCACTTCAAAGACAATCTCTTCATCAACCAGTTCCAGGCTTCTGATCAATCCAGTCATCGGCAAGCGAAGCATTGAATGGACAGATATTCAGAGTTGTGAAAGCTATAGCGGAACGGAATCCCATGGAATTATTTCACATAGCCATCCTTTATTTTGTATAAAATCTTTCAATATTTACGACAAAGTCCTCTTACTAGGATGATTGTCTCCTTTGTACAAATATACTCAAAAAAAATCAATACAAATACTCTTCCCAAAAATTTGTGTCATTTCCCTTTTCTTTTTCTCTTGCACTATTTATTTTATTTTGAGAAATGTCCAATGTTTTGTTAAATAGGCATATGAATTTGAAACATAATCACTTCCTAAATGAACCTAAGAAAGAGGATTACTGATAGGATGAAGGTACATATGGATATCTTGACACCCTTTCAAAGGAAACCCCCCAAGAGATTTGGAATCCACATCCCTAGCAAACCCTGAGGTCTATCTCCAACAGATTCTCGAAGCTTATCCCCAGTAAGGTTCTGGAAGATATTTCCCCACAGAGCACGAACGTCTCTCCCGAGTTTTATTCAAAGTTATTCCTCACAAAGGCTTATAACTGGGTTATCCTCAGCTAACAACCACAGAAGATCGCACTCGCCAAAGTTCGTCCTGTCCCCAGCGGAGTTCATCAAGAGTCTCCCAGCACAACTTATCAGTATAATCCCCAGAGGAGTTTATCTTTGTCATCACCAGCCAGAGAGTCCTCCAGAGCTCAATTTCCCTCAGAGTGCAAATTTTCAATATCCCCAGCGGAGCCAGACTAATGAGCCTTCTCCCCACAGAGTTTTCAGAAGAGAAATCTTGAGTTCCCCAGTGAGATCGCCAGAGTTACTTCCCATCAAGCTGAAGATTCTCAATCTTACCTCCCCAGCATGAACCTATTAGATTGGAACTCCCCAGTAGAGGTCATCAGGAATTCTCTTCCCCAGCAGCAGCCAAGGATTTATTTTCCCCGGCAGCAGTCAAGATGCTTTTATCTTCAGCCACCTCGGATTCATTTATCCTCAGCAAGATAGCTCGTCAGCTTATATGCGCATTCATCACATTCATGTCATAAACATTGATGTCACGTATATTGCATCATGCATCATAACATTGCATACAACTAACTCTTTACCTTTTCAGGAAAGATCAGTCGACAGACTAAAATCATTCAACTTCAAGATTTCTGAAAACAGTTCACGGGTTCTCCAAGTAAACGGATGTTAACCTATCACTTGTTCAGATTATTCTTCAAGACTTCTGAAAACAGTTTATGGATTCTTCCCAACAACTGATGTTAATCTATCGACTTGTTCAGATGCAACTTTTGAAAACAGTTTACGGACGCTTCCCAACAACGGATGCTGCTCTATTGCTTATTCAACTTCAAGATTTCTGAAAACAGTTCACGGGTTCTCCAAGTAAACGGATGTTAACCTGTCACTTGTTCAGATTCTTCTTCAAGACTTCTGAAAACAGTTTATGGATTCTTCCCAACAACGGATATTAATATATCGACTTGTTCAGATGCAACTTTTGAAAACAGTTTACGGATGCTTCCCAACAACGGATGCTGCTCTATTGCTTATTCAACTTCAAGATTTCTGAAAACAGTTCACGGGTTCTCCAAGTAAACGGATGTTAACCTGTCACTTGTTCAGATTCTTCTTCAAGACTTCTGAAAACAGTTTATGGATTCTTCCCAACAACGGATGTTAATCTATCGACTTGTTCAGATGCAACTTTTGAAAACAGTTTACGGACGCTTCCCAACAACGGATGCTGCTCTATTGCTTATTCAACTTCAAGATTTCTGAAAACAGTTCGCGGGTTCTCCAAGTAAACGGATGTTAACCTATCGCTTGTTCAGCTTCTTCTCCAAACCACTGAAAACAGTTTACAGATTCCTCCCAACAACGGATGTCAATCTATTGCTTGTTCAGACCCCCCAGTTCAGAGATGGTCCCAAGCTTGGACACCTTCCTGATATTCCCTTCCAGATGGCATCTCTAAGCCCATCCCCGACAAGATTTCTGTCACTCTCCCAGATGGCATCGTTAAGCCCATCTCCAAATGGCATCTCTAAGCCCATTCCCACATCCATTGCTTTGACAAGTGCAAATTTCCGTGCACTCTAGTGTCCAATCTCCTTTTACCCTCGAGTCACGAAAGGCAAACTTGCCAATCTAACTCTTCGGATTCAAGAAGATTGAACAGGGGCAACTGTTGTACCCCAAAATTTGCCCTCCCATTTCTCATTGATTTCTCACCACAAAGCCCTTGGAGATCAAGATCCAGTTAGGGTTTCCATCTGCTCAAGACTTCTCCTTGCACTATGGACCCAAATTAGGGTTTGTGTTTGCACAAAGATGTTTTGACCTAAAATGCCCAAGATGACTTTCATGCTTCATGATTGACTCCCAAGTTTACCCATATCAAGTTTCAAGTCTTGATTCTAAGTGTTGCCCAGTCAATTGGACAGTTGACCTAGAAATCAACTGTATTGGGGAAAAAGTCAACTGTGGCCAATTGACAGTCAAACCTCATGAAAATTGACCCACATCAACATTATGGACTCATATGGACCATTTGATCAAATTTGGATCACAATTCCATAAGAAATTTGATCAGATCACTAAAAGGGCAAAATGGTCATTCTTAGGATTTTGACTGCACAAAGGCAATTTTTGACTGTTTAACCTAACCAGTGGCAAACCAAGCTCACATATGGACTCAAGGACCCCATGGAATTATCTTAACATGCTCAAAAAACTCAAAAGATCCCAAGTACACAAAATTGACAGTTGAATTTCCCAGTCAATTGATCAATTTTGACTGTACACTGAAAAGTCAAACTTTGACTTTTTGGTCAAAATCAAGAGTCAAGATTCATTTTTCATCAAAACATGCCAAATTATGAAACTTGTTCACCAAGAAATCACAAAATGCAAATTAGGGTTAGAAATTAGAATTTTTCATAACTTAGAATTTTTCTAAGTTATGGAAAACCCTAATTTTTCCCAACTTTGCCCCACTTTTTCACCAAGATCCATTTGGATTCAAACAAAAGTCCAAACATGAAAGTTGTAGCCTGTTGCCTAATCTACAACTTTGATTCACAAAGTTTTCCCATTTGAGGCTTGTATCTCAAGTTACAAATTCTTGAATAAGGGCACTAAACCATTTTTAACTTAGTGAAATTTTAACCTATTTTGACAAGGTTTTCTACCCCACTTCAAGGCCATTTTCCATACACTTCCACTTGGAATTTCAATTTGCATTTCAAAGATGGATTGTAGTACACATTCCAAGCTTTCCAAAATGTCCAAGAACTTCTCAAACAACCTCATAACTTGAGAGAATCGAATTTCACAATATGGCAAAAACTCACTTTTGATTTGAGCATGAGCATGTTCATAACTTAAGCCATTTTCAAGTCAGCATAGTTTATGCTAAATTACAGGTCCTAAAACCCTTTGACACTCAAAAATTCAATGCAAAACCATTGTGCCAAGTTGTTATTCTAAGCATTTGGACATTACATGGAGAATTAACCCTAAACTAGAAAAAGCACTATTTCCATTTTTGCAAAAGTTCACTTTATGTCCAATTACAAATCCAAGCAGTACAAGCAAGATCTAATGGGCACAAGTTTATGGACAAATCACTCTGATCAAGGAGAGTTTATGCAGCTCATTAGAGGTCCCCTACTGGCCTAAAACACCAAGTTGCTTTTGTTTGCTTAAGAGTGAAGAAAAATGCCATAACATAACACATCTCTCATATCAGTCAAGGAACCTTTAAGCAAATATTGAAAACACATTCCAAAGATCAGAACCAAGCTTTTGCACGACCCTTGCACCTCTCAAACACTCCCATTGCCATAATCACTCTCAAACTGCACAAACAGGGCAAAGCCTGCAGTTTGAGTGCTATCTCCCATTTCTCTCAAGCTTTCTTGCCCAAACCAGTTCATACACATCCCCTAGCATCTATGCAAGCTAACCATGACCTGAAGCACGACCTGTAATCCCTCTAACCACTTCCACCATTTTCAGTTTCTTGTTTTGCAGGTGAAGTGCTCTAGCACGATTCATAAGCTTTCAAGACAAAGTAAACATTGGAATAGCATCCCTGGACCTCAAGGAAGCTTTTCCAATCATCACCTTGCACTGAAAGCTCCCCCATTGCAAGATAGAACTTCAGCTGAACAGGTATCTTGGTGAACTCGTATCTCTCTTATTATGCATCATTAGCCTTAAGTTTGTGAATAAACAATGTCCTACTCATGCCACTGAACATGTACATTCTTTTACTTTTCATTTCTTTTGCTTGAGCTATGAGAATTTGGAGTTTGAAAATGGCAGAAAAACTAGGTTAGGATTTGGGGGAGGAGAAATTCTCCCTCATCTTAGAGAGTTAGATCAAGTTATGCATATGGTTAGAATCGTCTCTTCATGCTGAACATTTTTTATGTTATGAGTTTTTGTTAAAAAGCCAGGAATCAGGAGTTAAGGATTGATGAAGAAAGGCGCGCATTTTTTGAATTGTTTGGTTTGAAGGTTAAAGACAACCATTTTCTGGGATGGGCCTGTTTGTTATTCCTTTTTGCACCATACATTTACTTTTGCACCCCCTTAGCCCATTTTGTTATTTTTAATGATTTTTTGACTTTTTCTTTTTTGGTATGACTTGTTTATTTTTGCTTATGATATTAAAAATCTAAAAATAAATTTTTACACCATTTTTCTATTTTTTAGGCATTTATTTGATTATGTTGACATTTATACATAAATATATATATACACACTATTATTTAGAAAACTAGAAAAAAATAATGCAAATATATTTTCTTTTTCTGATTTTTATTACATTTTCCCTTTTGAAAATATTTTATACAAAACATATTTTTTTTATATAAATATTAATTATTATCATTTATATATATATGATATTTATTTGTAAATAATATAAATATATAGGTATATTAATATACTTAGGAGAAAATATCAAAAAATGTGCATATTTTATTTTTTAATATTTAATACTAAAAAAGGCCTTTTTTACAAATATACCATATTTTATTTTATTTTTGTATGTAAATAATAAATATTATATGAATTGATTAATTAATGTCCCTTTTGATTAAAAAATTAGGGTTTTGCCCTAAATTTGAAAATACCTCAAAAATAATACCTTTTTATTTTATTTTTTTATTTTACATAAATAATACTTTTTTCATACATATAAAAATTCCTTTTGCATTCTTGCATATTTGTTTTATTTACCATTTAAATTATACATTTATTTATCTTGTAAATATTCATAGAAAATGATGTAATAGCTTAGATTCAATTTCTTGTCTAAATATCCCCATTTGAAACATTGTACCCCCTCCCCATATTATTGTGTTGTAATAGCGTAGGATTTTAAATTTCGCACTTTATCGCTTTCTAAACATACTATGCTAGAATTAGGGTTTTTTATGCGAATAAAAATGAACAAAATAGTTGGACCTAATACAAGATAAATGAGCATGAAAAATGGACGACACATTTCACACTTGCACCCCTAGGGTATTCCACTTTGTTGCCTTCAAATAATTGGGCCATATTGTATGTTGAATTTCTTTGGGTAAAAACAAACAATCAAATGATCATAGTCCCACAAAATGTTGCTTAAATGAATGATCAAGTCCCTTTTAAAGAAAATTGCCCAAAGACATTTAACACTATTGCAACTATGGTCTAAACGATGACCCGCGCCCGTCCCTTTCATCTCCTAAAACAAGATTGTCCACCAAATGCAATGGTGGAACAAAATTGTCAAAAGGTTTAAAACATAACAAAAATCTTTGAGAAAACTTTAGGGTAGATAAACTCTTAAGTACTTGTCAACTTTCCAAGAAAACACTTGCCTTATTTCAAAACCCACTTCACAAACACTTTCAAAACAAACTTTCAGAAAAACCTTGAAAACATCTTTTCAAAAAGACAAACACCTTTTGTAAAACATTAGAGTAAAGAATTGTTACAAGGGTAGCCTATACAAGGCATCTTTTTCAAAACCTTTTCTAAACCACACACAAAGCACCATTTCAAACAATTGAAAACCAAGGCAAGTTGATCTAAGCAAGTACCTAAGAGCCCATGGATAACCATGGATAGAAGGGGTGCTAATACCTTCCCCTTCTATAATCTACTCCCCGAACCCAAGAAAAATCTCAAAGGTTTTTGCTGTGCTTTTTAAACCTTGCCTTAGGATAAAATAAAAAGTCGGTGGCGACTCTTGCTCAACCGAAACATTTGCGAATACAAACGCAAAACCATAGTCAGTTCTCCCACCGTATCACACCAGCAATGGTACAACCCCATCTTAGAGCTTTATCTTACATGCAGCACAATTAGTAATAACAAGAATATATATGCAATGTGTAGTTAAATGTCATAAAGGTGCAATTTTGGTTTTGTAAACCCTTACCAATCGAAGATGTATGATCCGTGGCTCTGGGTGTGGAGGTGTTTGCTTAGGAGTTGGGGTGGACTCTTAGATGAGGGAACCTACAAAAGGTGTTTCGATTGGGAGGCTTTTGGGATTTTGAGCAGTTCCTGTGTGTGGTCTCTCCGTGTGCAGTATGTATGTGTGTTCGTATCCCTATGTCCTCTCTTTCATTCCTTGGTACTGTGTGATTGCTGATGGGCTTTTATTGTATAGTCTAATTATAACTGCAAGTGCACAGCCTATCGAAGTAATATATAAGATTATCGAACCACAGAGACCAATTGTCAATCTATCGACTCTATTATTAAGGTGTTTATCTAAGGCAGATCAGTAAGGGATTGAGTTCAGTACAGGGAAATAAAAGTGAATAAAATTAAAGAGATAAAACAAACGGGATCGAATGTAAATCACGAGATCAGACAGTGTCCTAGCATGCATGTATAGTATTTACTTTTGGGCAATATTTTCCATTTATAGCAAAGAACTGTTTAACAGGAACTTGTAGCTTTCGCATACTAAGAACCGAGTTTACTCTTTAAATTAAATTCCTTTATTGTCACTTATAAAGGGTGCCTAACGCGTTAAAGAAGTAAACCTATTTTTAAGAAACAAGTTATTTTGACTTAGTGAAAAAGTGTTTTAATTTGGAAAACTTAACTTAAAGAGATCCTTGGCTTTTGACCAAGAATCAGATTTTAATCCCATAAACGCGTCCGCAAATAGTTTCAAAATCGTTTTCTAAAATTATATCAAGTAATCCTACTTAACCAAACAAACTGCTTTCGCTCTTTTCGTTTGGTCAAGAACCAATCTGGCTTAATCTCAAGTATGGACGGCTTTCGATCTTACCCATAAACTTTTAAACACATTTAAACCAGTATTAAAAACTAAAACATCCCAAAGGTATTTCTATTAGCATGGCATGCAGAACATAGTTATGATTCGATCCTTACATTCTAACCCTAATAAATTTAGCTAGACATGGTAAGCATTTAAAGTCTATAAAACATGTAGACTATGATAAGAGCGTTTAAAGTCTATAAAACGTGTAGACTATGGTAAGAGTGTTTAGAGTCTATAAAACGTGTAGACTATGGTAAGAGCGTTTAGAGTCTATAAAACGTGTAGACTATGGTAAGAGCATTTAGAGTCTATAAAACATGTAGACTATGGTAAGAGCATAAAATAAATGAAAGCAATTAAATTAGAACCTTGCTCTAATCGGAGGCTTGAATCTGATACAAGTCATGGAAATGTAAAAGATAGTATGATAAACTTCAACCAAAGTGCTCCAAACTTGAATACAAACTCGCACACTCAAGTGTGATAACTTCCCGATGTGAGAAGATTATCACTTTACAAAGTAGTAATATATGCCTAAGCAGTAACTTGACTAGATCTAAGTTTGCATCTAAGTTTGGATGAAAACAAAAATGAAATGAACTTGCTATTTATAGAAGATCCTGAAACTCTGTAAAGACGAGCATGCCCCTCAACTCCTTCTGAGCGAGAAATGGTTTGTGAAGGCCGCGGGCGCGACCACCCTCCCCACGGGCGCGGTGAGTGAAAATGGAGAGATCGTGGGAACGTGGCAGTTGGCCCCTGGGTGAAAGTGTGCCATGTCAGCGCGTTCCCTGTAGCCGGCGCGAAGCTGGACGCCATGTGTGTATTTTCTTGGAAAAACCCTATTTTTCTGGCGTTTTCGCTCGTTTCTTCTCTGAAGGCTCTGAAAGGACTTGTGACCTGAAAAAAAAGGAAACAAGGGCATAATACTAGAAAAACAATAATAAAACTAAGGAAAACATGTGATATTCGAGTCAGAAACATAGTGTGATTTGGTGTTATCAATTGCTCTTGTATTTATAGGAGTGTGCTGACCCATAGTAAAGGTAAGAGACAACCATTTAAACAGGCCCTTAAAGTCATGAGACAAGAATCAGACAAATTAAAAGCATTCCTTTTTGAAACATTCATGTCTCTTTCGAAATCTTGGATGAACATGGACACTTGACTCCTTCGAACACCCTTCAGCGTTTCTTTTCAATTGGCCTATGAGTCGCCTCCTTTGAATGGACTTCTTATTCACCCTTCGAATGGGCCTTATGAATACATCTTCTAGTGGAACTCTTATGCACCCTTCAAATGGGTCTTCTGAATGCATCTTCGAATGGACTTCTTATGCATGCTTCGAATGGGCTTCTTATGCATGCTTCAAAAGGGTTTCTTATGCACCCTTTGAATGGGTGTTCTGAATACTTCTTCGAATGGATCTTTACATGTTCTTCGAATGAGTCATTGTTACTTCCTTCGAATAGCCTTATTTGCCAGCTTCAAAGTCCAATTTGAATCTATTCATAACATTCCCTATTAGACAACTTCGACCAGCCATTGGCCTTGTGACGAGTCTAAGTTCTGATTCGAAGTGTTCATAACTTCCTTCATCAGAGCATCTTAGATTAAGACAAACTTTGCACTGAAATGCCATTTGAAGGTCATTTCATTCTAATGTTCTGATTGAGGGAAACTCTGAAGTTCTAGTCGAAGGACACTCTGAAGTTCCAGTCGAAGGACACTCTTCCAGTCGAAGGACCTTTTGGAATTCCAATTGAAGGGCCTTTATCCATATTAATCGAAATCCTTGTTGAAATGCCAATCGAAGGATATTGTTACAAGGCTAATCAAAAGGCTTTGTTGAAATGCTAATTGAAGGATCTTGTTACAAGGCCAATCGAAAGGATTTGCTCAGACGCCAATCAAAGTACCTTGTTGACTGATCTGAAACTTCATTCTGCTCTCTTCGATTTCCTTTAGTTTGGACTAATTGAAGTAGCGCTAAAATGCCAATCGAAGACGCCTTTGTTAAGATGCCAATCGAAAGACATTGTTAAGATTCCAATCGAAAAATACTTCATCGAAGGACACTTTGACCAACTTTAAAAATTGTTATGTTTCTTCAAGCAAGTGTTTGTAACCACCCATGTAAGAGAATATCTTGTAAAAAAATGAGAGGGTAAATTTGGGGTACAACAACTTCCCCTGTTCAATCTTCTTAAACCTGAAGATGTAGATTGGCTTGTCTGCGTTTCATGATCTGAAGGTGGAAGATGATTGAACACTAGAGTGCCCAGAAATTTGCACTCGTATGAAGTAACACTGATTGTTGATGATGGCGGGAATGGGCTTACAGATTCCATTTGGAGAAGATGACAGAGAGTCGTCGGAGATGGGCTTAAAGATGCCATCTAAGGGGTATGATGGAGAGTCGTCAAAGATGGGCTTAAAGATGCCATCCAAAGTAGATGCTGACTTCATAAGAAGTCTCTTTGTGGGGATTCATGTTCCTGTTGTTGAGGAGGACTCCACTGGGGGATGTTGATTTCTATTGTTTTCTGTTTGAGGAAAACTCTGTGGGAAATAGAGTCTAGGAACTTCAGTTGTCCATGGCTCTACTGAAGGGTCATCCCTAGATTAGAGAGATGAAAGTTTGTTGTTTCTGGTTGAAATCCAGGCTTAGCAGTAATTTTCTTGGGAGAATAAAATTAACTGCTATCTAGAAATGTATCAGAAGAAACCTGTGTATGGCTATTTCAGGATGAGTCAGGGTAAGACTTCATCTGGAAGTGTATGAGAAGGAACCTGGGTAGGGTTATTGTGATCGGTGGAAATAGAACTGACTGTTTTGGAATGCTGGTTCGTGAAATGTCGCGGTAAGCAAGAGTCGCCACCTTCTTTTATTTTCTCCAACAAGGAAAGGATAAAAGCACAACAAAATTCCTTTTCGAGATGTTTCTCGGTTCGGGAGGTAGATTATAGAAAGGGAAGGTGTTAGCACCCTTTCTATCCGTGGTTATCCACGGGCTCTTAGGTACTTGCTCACTATGTTTTAAAAAATGTTTGCTTTTCTTGTGTTTATGGGTTTTTAAAAAGTTTAGTTTGAAAAACTTCTAGGTAACTCTTGTATCAGTCCTCAAGAATGTATGAAGTATTTGTTTGAAAACTTTTTGAAAGTGTAAGTGCGAAAAGTTGTTTTTGTTTTTGAAAGAGCAAGTACCCAGGAGAAATCTACCTACTCTAAAGAAATTAAGCTGTGTAAATGTCCTTTAGACAGTACTATCCCACTATTGAGAAGTAGGTAGCACCGTCGTTGGAGTTATTCGGGTCAATTCGATTATAGGGACATGTGTGGTCACCAAAGCAATAGTAGGACGCCTTAGCGGTAACCCTAATGTCCTAGATCCTTTTTATCCGAGGCAACCGTTTCGAGGCAACTGGATCTTTAGACAGGAGGGCGACCTCTAAAACACCCTATACTTGATGACCACCTCGAGGTAACCAAGTGAGGCGTACCCTAAGAGTGGAATGTGCATGTGTGTCCAATTTCATGTTAAAATTCTCTTTGAACATGCATCATTGTGAGCTACGAGTTGATTTTATTTTTCAGATAAGTCTTGCATGCATCGTTAACAGTTAATAGTTTGCGGGGAAATAAATTGCAGAAAGTGAATCTACGCTATTTCAAGGCGTCGGGTATTTACATCGCCAAAAACATAACCCTTGAAAATAAATGCGAGAAAATAAATAAAGCGATAAAAGTCCTAATTATCTATTACATTCTCGGAGCAGATACATAAATATGATCAAATAATAAATTAAAAATAAATATGCGCGCGAAAGAATTGAATCAGGACGTCCTTAGGGTTTTGACCCTTTTTGATAAATTTTGTCCTTTTTTGCAATTAATTAAATATTAAACCTAATAACTAATTAATTAATTAATTAAAAGAAAAAGTATTTTTGTGTTTTTTATGTTTTAATAAAAAAAAAAGGTCAAAAGTTAGTAAAAAAACCCTAAGTCTAATTTATTTTATTTATTGTAAAAGAAAATTAAAATTAAACCTAATGAAACTAAATTAATTTATGTTAGTGTTTATTTACAAAATAATGAATTAAGATGAAATTAATAATTAATAATAATAAAAAATATTATTTTCTGAATTAATTATAAAAATAATTATTTGTTAGTTAAATAATAATAATAGTAATTAATAATAATAATTAGTAAAAGAAAATAATTAAAAGAAAACAAAATAAAAAAAAGAAAAGAAATAATTAAACCAGGGGGGTGATGGGCCCTTTTGGAGGTTTTGTTAGCAATCTGAAGCCCATTTGTCTATCAATCCGTTTGACCTTTTGCAATTGCCCATGGCATAGTTGACTGGGAACATGGTGTTCTTCCATCCTGACCATTAGATTAATGGTTGTGTCCACTTGGCATGCTGAGGCGTGAGGGACATGATGCTCATCATTTGGAAGCCTGCATAGGATCATATAAGAAAAAATAGAAACAAAGGTTTGGGGGGACCTGGGAATCGAACCCAGGTCCCAATGATAACCAGCCAGATCACCAACCACTACACCACGCTGTATGCTTTGTTAGTATAGTGATAATTAATTATAATATATAAAAACAAATAACATCCTGAAAAACAAACAAAACGCGCGCTGTTTTTTGAATGGCCCAACCATGAAGCAGCACGTCATCATCGTCTTCCTTTTGCCTGTAAAATAAAAGTCAGATAGTGGGGGTTTTTAACCCCCACAAAATAGGACGACCAAAAATAGAGAATAGAGCTATGCTCTATATAAATATGGCGCGATGGTTGGGTTAAATTCGTCTGAGTCTCCTGAGTTCAACCTTGTGCATTAGAGATTCCAATTTTTCCTGGATAGTAAAGCCCTAATTCAAAACCTCAAGAACCCTAAAATTCGTTAATGACAAGTTTCGATTCACTGCATAATAATTCAATTAACCTATGCCAAAAGCTTTGTAAAGGTTCAAGCAATGCAAAACAGTCAATAAATCATGTTAAACGTGCATGAAATATGAATTATGATTATGAACAAAAGTGCCAAACCGTGAGTCTGTTTAAGGTGATTTCTGGAGCTTTAGCACGTGGTTTTGATTGCAAAACGTATCTGGGGATCCATGCAATGTATTAGAAGCAATAGAAAGCTCTGAATCGTGCTGGAAATGAGAAAACAGTTTTGAGTTTTCTTTGATTTTTTTCAATATGCTTATGGCTTTTCTGCAGCAATTCTCACGTTCAGTGCATTAGGGTTGAGTTGTGCATATATAGTAGAATGGATTTAGGTTAAAATCTTGCAAGGAAATCCATGAAATTGATGTTCCAATATTTGATTGAAAATCAAATATTTTTCAATCTTTTTGATTGAGAAAACTTGCTAAATTGAGAGATTCTTGTCCCCTTGATGTGTACACGAAATCTCCAGCACATGTAGGTCATATTTGCTTCATGAAAAGATTGCAAAACCATATCTTGATATTTTCCTACAATTAAATGAATTAAATGAATTAAATGAATTAATATTGATTAAAAATTCAATTAATTAATAAAAATAAGAAAATAATTCCATTTAATCTCAATGGGTCGTGCATAAGCCTTGGATAAAGTTTCAAGAAGGAATTTGAGGCCCATTAGCAAAAATGATGTGTTTTGAGCAAAGTTGACTTTTGCAAATTCACAAAAATTTCCCAACTTCTCCAATGCATATCTTGCTCAATTTTGATCATATGAACATGTTCTTGGACATTTTGGAAAGGTATTGAAGTCCTCTAACCAATTCCTTTGGTCCCATGTCATTTGGATTTACCAATCTCAAGTTATGGTCTTTGACTTAAAGTGCATTTTTGTTGACTTTTGAAATTGACCTATAATGTAGAAATTGATAACTTTTTGTGAGAGCATTTATTGGACTTGGAATGTGAAGATGAGTTGTAGGAAATGTCATCCCCTTCAAAATGAGCATTGGATGGGATTTTTCTGATGAACCATGAAAAAGTTATGCCTTGGTCAAGATACAGTTGACTTTTCTGCTGTCCAAAAATAGTAACCTTTACATCTTTGGTTTTTGAGCCATGCTTGTGGAATCATGATCAAGACTTGATCAAATGATGATTGTGTACTCAAAATAAGATGTTGATCAAAAATTCTGACCTTTGACTGTAAAATGACCATTTTACCCCTGTAGTTGACTGTAGAGCAAATGAAGCTTTTGACTGTGGAATTTGACCCTGTGAGTCTTGAGACTTGACATATAGGAGCTTGAGATTGTATAGAGTCCTATGGGACTTGATTGGACCATTGAAAACCTCAAATTCCTTGAAAGAAACAAAACCCTAATTTTGACTGGCTTAGGAGGCATTTGGACTGTGCAACCCTTGAGTAGTCTTGAACCATTTGAAGATGATTCTTGACAAACCTTGAAGAATATGGGAGGGAAAATTTTGGGGTACAACAGTTGCCCCTGTTCAATCTTCTTAGACCTGAGGATGTAGATTGGCTTGCGTGCCTTTCGTGATCCGAAGGTGGAAGATGATTGAACACTAGAGTGCCAAGAAATTTGCACTCGAATAGTAGAATATCAGCAATGTGATGTCGGGAATGGGCTTACAGATGCCATTTGGAGAGATGATGGATGGGAGGATGGGCTTATAGATGCCATCTGGAGATGTGACAGGATCCTGTCGTGAATGGGCTTATGGATGCCATTTGGAAATGTAATGGATAGTTGTGGAGATGGGCTTAAAGATGCCATCCGGAGGTGTCGATCGCGTAAGAGATTCCTTAGCGAGAACTTGCGTACTTGAGAAAGAAAGATAATTTCCTGGCCTGTTACAGGGATTGATCTTCAAACTCTTCATGCAGATATGCCCTGGCTAGATACAGGTATTGAATCTACAATCAATCGCTCACAGATATGCCCTGGCTAGATACAGGTATCGAATCCGGAATTAGTCATCTACAAATATGCCCTGGCTGGATACAGGTATCGAATCTGGAATTGGTCGTCCACAGATATGCCCTGGCTGGATACAGGTATCGAATCTGGAACAAGTTGTCTACAGATATGCCCTGGCTAGATACAGGTATCGAATCTGGAATTAGTCGCCCACAGATATGCCCTGGCTAGATACAGGTATCGAATCTGGAACTTCAAACTCTTCATGCAGATATGCCCTGGCTAGATACAGGTATCGAATCCATAATCAATCGCTCACAGATATGCCCTGGCTAGATACAGGTATCGAATCTGTTACTTCAAACTCTTCATGCAGATATGCCCTGGCTAGATACAGGTATCGAATCCATAATCAATCGCTCACAGATATGCCCTGGCTAGATACAGGTATCGAATATGGAATTAGTCGCCCACAGATATGTCCTGGCTAGATACAGGTATCGAATCCCGAACTTCAAAAGGTTGATCGAGATAGCTTTCCTGGCTAGATACAGGCGTAGACCTCTAATCAGTCGCTCGCAGATATGCCCTGGCTAGATACAGGTATCGAATCCGGAACTGGTCGTCTACAGATATGCCCTGGCTAGATACAGGTATCGAATCTGGAATTAGTCGTCTACAGATATGCCCTGGCTAGATACAGGTATCGAATCTGGAATTGGTCGTCTACAGATATGCCCTGGCTAGATACAGGTATCGAATCCGGAACTGGTCGTCTACAGATATGCCCTGGCTGGATACAGGTATCGAATCCGGAACTGGTCGTCTACAGATATGCCCTGGCTGGATACAGGTATCGAATCTGGAATTGGTCGTCCACAGATATTCCCTGGCTAGATACAGGTATCGAATCTGGAACTCCAAAAGGTTGGTCGAGATAGCTTTCCTGGCTGGATACAGGCGTAGGCCTCTAACCTGAGAATGAAAGATAATTTCCTGGCCTGTTACAGGGGTTGATCTTCAAACTCTTCATGCAGATATACCCTGGCTAGATACAGGTATCGAATCTACAATCAATTGCTCACAGATATGCCCTGGCTAGATACAGGTATCAAATCTGGAACTGCGAAAGTTTGACGGTAATATCTTTTGATTGACCTTTTCTTGAAAAGGCAAACATTAGTTGTATGCAATGTCATGATGTATGAGATGCATGATGTCATGATGTTCTCAAGAATAAATGAGATCGTGTCGTATGATGCGTATATGCATGTGTCATGCTGTATGACAATGTGATGTTTATGAATGTATTTTCGTCTAGGAAAATAAATCCTTGACGAATGCCGGGAGCTTGTTAGATCCTGGGCTGATGTTGAAGAGTAGAGCTCTTCGTTTCCACTGGGGATGACGATTGCAAGAATAAACCGGTAGGAGAAGATGACTCCGTTGGGGAATAAACTTGGCGAAGAGATTACTCTGCGGGGAATTACTCTGTGGGAAGAGATACTTCGCTGAGACTTTGATGATAACCCCGCTGGGGATTCTTGTTGATAAATTTTGTTGAGGGGTTTGATGAACTCCGCTGGGGATAGGAAGAACTTCGCTGAGGATGATCTTTCCGTTGTAATTAGCTAAGGATAACCCAGTTATAGGCTCTGGTGGGAAATAACCTCTGAACACGGTCGGGGAGAGATATTTGTACTCTGCAGGGGACCAGCTTCCAGACTCTCCTGGGGATAAGCTTCCAGAATCTACTGGGGATATTGATTCAACTCTCCTGGGGAAACTTTTGAACTATACTGGGGAATGGCTCCACTGGGGTGTCTGTATTCCGCCGGGGAACAATCTTATATTCCTGTCGAGGAATATTAAGACTGCCGGTGATGCTTGCTTAGGAACATCTGTATACTCCGCTGGGGAATATTGAGATCTTCTGGGGATATCCAACTTCCTTAAGGCTGCCAGTAGACTAACTCTGCTCGGGGGAGAGTATTGCTGAATTGCTGGGGATACCGTGCCTTTTTAGGGGCTGCTGGGAGACCAACTCTGCTTGGGGAGAGTATTGCTGAATTTTGTCTTACTCCACGGGGAGTGAAGGTATCTTGGTCATATTCTCCAGCTGAATCTACCTTGTACCTGGTGGACATAGCAGCTTGTACAGTTCGGACAATTCTTATTGCCCTAGCTTCTGTGGGAGAAAGTACTTGTGGAGGTGCTTGATAACTGCCGATTGACAAATCTTCTTCTGGTAGGCAAGTGATGAGATGAAGGGACATAGTCGTACGCTTTTGATCCCTAACTTTTGCCTGGACCGCCCTTTCGGGTTTTCAGTCCATCGGGATACCCTTTTTTGCCCAAGCCGCCTTTTCAGGTTTTCGACTTGCCGGGTGTACAGATTTTTTCATTTTCATCCCTTATTTTTTCCCGAACCCTTTTGGTTCGCCGGGAAGCCCTTATTTTTGCCTAGGTGTGTCAACCTAGCGGGTCTTTGATTATGCGCAGTATTTTTTTCTGACTATGTCCACGCTCTCAGGATGAAGGGAGTTGTCACTGTCGGTAGCGTTGTGTCGCCCTACCACCAGAAGATGTCTGATCATGCAAGATTCATTGCTGGAATTCATGCCCAATGCTCCCAAGTGACTCAGGCGGAGATTTTCCCCTGGCTTATTTGGAATTTGAGAGATTCTCTGAATCTTGACTTAACTGCCCTAGATGATAGACCATGCTCATGTCTGCCCCTTGGTTGGAAGTATTTTTCCACTTGAGGTGACCTTCTTGTTGAGAAGATCTTTGTTCACTGGATATTCATCGTGCGAATTTCTCTGATGTTTGAACAAATAGTCATATGCAAACAATGTTATATTAAGAATGCAAAGCTTATGTTTGTCTTGATGTTTTTTTTGAAAATGTAGTTTTTTAATAAAACAAGTAAAATGCGATGTCAACTCAGGATTTCACAGTGAGCCCTATAGGATTCAGGATACCTTTGGTAACAGTATGCTTTCGAACTAACCCATGCTTCAGCTAGGAATTTTTAAGGGTTATAACGTGGCCTGGTTCACGGTTTAAGAAACAAAGGGTAAAGGCTCAAATTTTATTTGTACCCACCCGCTCTTCGTGATGTTCTTCAAACCTAAACTCAGCTAATCGTGCATTAGATCTTGTTTGAGTCTTGGCTCTGATATTCCGGTGATGGTTCGGATACTGAAAGTTTATTTTGAACAGGCAGTCATTTTTTTTGGTTGAGAGTCTGTAGGATCTCTTTCTTTTTGATTTTATTATCCCTGTCTTTTGCCTGAACTGTTTCTTTTGTGATTACAGTCAGTGGGATGCCCCAATTTTGTAAGTCTCCTTCATAGGTTTTGACTTATTGGGCTTTTATTTTGAGAGATAATGACTGCCTGTCTTTATGATTATTCGGAACCATCACTGTCTTTTGTTTTTGGAAGGGCTCCTTTGATGCCCTTTATTGCGCACCTGTATTAACTGAGAAAACTACCATGCCCCAGGTTTTGATTAAGGGTTTTTAATTTGTGAAAAGAAAAACTCCAACTTCTTTAGCTCAAAGGGGTTGACTAGGGATTATCCTCCTTATAACTCCACTATTTAGGATTTGAAACAATGCCTGTACCTCATCAGCGGGGTTTGTCCAAAAGCATACTGTATAGATCGTGGTAACATTTTCGTCATCCTCCCTCAAAAGGCTTAGAATTTTTAATCGAGAGTTGAACATCAAAAAAAATAAAAAATAAAAGCAATTTTGAATATAGTGAATACGAATGGATTGATTCAAAACAGACATATGCGATGCATTAATGAAATAGAAGAGTTTGCTATGACAATAGTTGTTTGAATAAGCAAAGAAAAATACAACTTGGAAATTCAAATGAACAAAAGCCTTCAATGATTTGGCATCTCAGAGGAAGAATTCTCAGTAGAAGATTTTCATCTCGCCATCCGGCATGAACTCCAGCACCTTTCCGTCGATCAAGTCTTGGATCTTGTTCTTCAGAGTCCAACAGTCGTCGGTGTCATGTCCAGGACTGTCAGAATGGTAGGCGCATATCACACTCGGGTTATACCTGGAAGAGGAAGTGTTGGGATATTTAGGAGGGTCCCTTAACATTACCAGATTCAATCTCAACAGGCGTTGTAAAGCTTGAGACGGTGATATGTTGAGCTTGGTGAATTGCCTCCTAGGCTTGTCTGGCTTGCTCTGATCAACCCGTTGTTCTTGGCGAGGTCGTTGTTGGACCTGTGAAGTAGTAGCAGCTTGGAGAGGTCTATTCATTGAACCAAACTTTTGACTTATTGGAAGTTGATTAATGACTTGATCCTCAGCCTTGACTATTTGCTTCATGTCGTTGTCTTGACGAAGCTGGTTGACAATGGTTCTCAGCTCTTCTTGCTCCTGGGCTAAGCCTTGGATGAGAGCCATCTGTCCTAGCATCTGGGTCCTCATTGCTTCTACCTCAGCTTGCAGATGTTTCAGCCGTTCATGCTTACTGTCTTCTAGACTGTTCTTGACCAAATTCCCCATGAGGAGTGTTCTCAACTCTTCCTGCCCCTTGGATAGGCTTAGGAAGATTTCCCTGAACTGAGTCTCTTGAACATGAAGATCCTGGTTGTCTTGTTGGGAAGCCATTGCTGAAATAAACAGCGAGAATATGAGAGACCTGTAAAGAGTAACCTGCGATGCAATGATATGTATGATATATGTATGCAACATTTTCAAGGATCTCGCGGGGTAAACAGAGAAACTTGTTAGAAGTTGAATACGGTAGCTTGATTGAAGGAACTTCATGTTGTTGAGAGTCCTTCTTCAAGAGTCAAAGCTCACCATATCGAGTGGGTCATAGCCCCTGACTCAAGTTATCAACCTTGACTAGAGGAAAATAAATCCCCTTTGCCCCTTGCTAGACAGTTGGTTCATCATGACCTACATCACAGACCCTTGAGATCCTTGAAATAGGTTAGTCCTTATGCAAGATGTATGCAGGTTAGTCCTTATGCAGGATGCATGCAATGTTATGATGGTATGATGTTATGGGAAAGCACACCACAAGTATTCACAGAAGACAAACATGGTAAGGCACACAAGTCGCACAAGACAACCCTTAGAGTTTAGGCCAGCATGAAGTTTAGGTACTACCCTCTTTCAGTTTCGTTGGTTAAGACCTGTCCTAGAAAATAGTAACCGGGTTCTAGAGGATCTCAATATCACTGACTACCCTCAATCGATCATAACTCCAGCGTCGCAATCTTTTCTTGCAGCCAGAACCATCGCGAGAGTTTAGCCTCAATGAGTGTAGCATACTGCTACTGTTCTATGGCCAAGTTGGGTCAATTTAGGGTTCTAAGGTCGGTTGGTGCTTAATGACTCCTTAGAAGACCCATATTCTCCTCGTTCCAACACAAGGGATATCGGTACAGACCAAGGTGTCACACCAACGTAGCTACTGCTTCACCCGTGTCGGTCTACACCGGACAAGTTCCTCACAGCTTATGCTACCTAAAGGGTATTCCCCATATCCGGGTTATGATCTATGAAACTCTGATGCAAGCCCACAAATATAAAAGCAATCAAGACATACAATTGAAAACATAAGAGTGGTCTAATCCTAAGGTACACCTCACTTATTATTCCATTCCCCAGCAGAGTCGCCAGTTCTGTGATCGGTGGAAATAGAACTGACTGTTTTGAAATGCTGGTTCGCGAAATGTCGCGGTAAGCAAGAGTCGCCACCGTCTTTTATTTTCTTCAACAAGGAAAGGACAAAAGCACAACAAAATTCCTTTTCGAGATGTTTCTAGGTTCGGGAGGTAGATTATAGAAAGGGAAGGTGTTAGCACCCTTTCTATCCGTGGTTATTCACGGGCTCTTAGGTACTTGCTCACTATGTTTTCAAAAATGTTTGCTTTTCTTGTGTTTGTGGGTTTTGAAAAAGTTTAGTTTGAAAAACTTCTAGGTAACTCTTGTATCAGTCCTCAAGAGTGTATGAAGTATTTGTTTGAAAACTTTTTGAAAGTGTAAGTGCGAAAAGTTGTTTTTGTTTTTGAAAGAGCAAGTACCCAGGAGAAATCTACCTACTCTAAAGAAATTAAGCTGTGTAAATGTCCTTTAGACAGTACTATCCCACTATTGAGAAGTAGGTAGCATCGTCGTTGGAGTTATTCGGGTCAATTCGATTATAGGGACATGTGTGGTCACCAAAGCAATAGTAGGACGCCTTAGCGGTAACCCTAATGTCCTAGATCCTTTTTATCCGAGGCAATCGTTTCGAGGCAACTGGATCTTTAGACAGGAGGGCGACCTCTAAAACACCTTATACTTGATGACCACCTCGAGGTAACCAAGTGAGGCGTACCCTATGAGTGGCATGTGCATGTGTGTCCAGTTTCATGTTAAAATTATCTTTGAACATGCATCATTGTGAGCTACGAGTTGATTTTATTTTTCAGATAAGTCTTGCATGCATCGTTAACAGTTAATAGTTTGCGGGGAAATAAATTGCGGAAAGTGAATCTACGCTATTACAAGGCGTCGGGTATTTACATCGCCAAAAACATAACCCTTGAAAATAAATGCGAGAAAATAAATAAAGCGATAAAAGTCCTAATTATCTATTACATTCTCGGAGCAGATACATAAATATGATCAAATAATAAATTAAAAATAAATATGTGCGCGGAAGAATTGAATCAGGACGTCCTTAGGGTTTTGACCATTTTTGATAAATTTGGTCCTTTTTTGCAATTAATTAAATATTAAACCTAATAAATAATTAATTAATTAATTAAAAGAAAAAGTTTTTTTGTGTTTTTTATGTTTTAATAAAAATAAAAAAAGAAAAGGTCAAAAGTTAGTAAAAAAACGCTAAGTCTAATTTATTTTATTTATTGTAAAAGAAAATTAAAATTAAACCTAATGAAACTAAATTAATTTATGTTAGTGTTTATTTACAAAATAATGAATTAAGATGAAATTAATAATTAATAATAATAAAAAATATTGTTTTCTGAATTAATTATAAAAATAATTATTTGTTAGTTAAATAATAATAATGGTATTTAATAATAATAATTAGTAAAAGAAAATAATTAAAAGAAAACAAAATAAAAAAAAGAAAAGAAATAATTAAACCAGGGGGGTGATGGGCCCTTTTGGAGGTTTTGTTAGCAATCTGAAGCCCATTTGTCTATCAATCCGTTTGACCTTTTGCAATTGCCCATGGCATAGTTGACTGGGAACATGGTGTTCTTCCATCCTGACCATTGGATTAATGGTTGTGTCCACTTGGCATGCTGAGGCGTGAGGGACATGATGCTCATCATTTAGAAGCCTGCATAGGATCATATAAGAAAAAATAGAAACAAAGGTTTGGGGGGACCTGGGAATCGAACCCAGGTCCCAATGATAACCAGCCAGATCACCAACCACTACACCACGCTGTATGCTTTGTTAGTATAGTGATAATTAATTATAATATATAAAAACAAATAACATCCTGAAAAATAAACAAAACGCGCGCTGTTTTTTGAATGGCCCAACCATGAAGCAGCACGTCATCATTGTCTTCCTTTTGCCTGTAAAATAAAAGTCAGATAGCGGGGGTTTTTAACCCCCACAAAATAGGACGACCAAAAATAGAGAATAGAGCTATGCTCTATATAAATATGGCGCGATGGTTGGGTTAAATTCGTCTGAGTCTCCTGAGTTCAACCTTATGCATTAGAGATTCCAATTTTGCCTGGATAGTAAAGCCCTAATTCAAAACCTCAAGAACCCTAAAATTCGTTAATGGCAAGTTTCGATTCACTGCATAATAATTCAATTAACCTATGCCAAAAGCTTTGTAAAGGTTCAAGCAATGCAAAACAGTCAATAAATCATGTTAAACATGCATGAAATATGAATTATGATTATGAACAAAAGTGCCAAACCGTGAGTCTGTTTAAGGTGATTTCTGGAGCTTTAGCACGTGGTTTTGATTGCAAAACGTATCTGGGGATCCCTGCAATGTATTAGAAGCAATAGAAAGCTCTGAATCGTGCTGGAAGTGAGAAAACAGTTTTGAGTTTTCTTTGATTTTTTTCAATATGCTTATGGCTTTTCTGCAGCAATTCTCACGTTCAGTGCATTAGGGTTGAGTTGTGCATATATAGTAGAATGGATTTAGGTTAAAATCTTGCAAGGAAATCCATGAAATTGATGTTCCAATATTTGATTGAAAATCAAATATTTTTCAATCTTTTTGATTGAGAAAACTTGCTAAATTGAGATATTCTTGTCCCCTTGATGTGTACACGAAATCTCCAGCACATGTAGGTCATATTTGCTTCATGAAAAGATTGCAAAACCATATCTTGATATTTTCCTACAATTAAATGAATTAAATGAATTAAATGAATTAATATTGATTAAAAATTCAATTAATTAATAAAAAATAAGAAAATAATTCCATTTAATCTCAATGGGTCGTGCATAAGCCTTGGATAAATTTTCAAGAAGGAATTTGAGGCCCATTAGCAAAAATGATGTGTTTTGAGCAAAGTTGACTTTTGCAAATTCACAAAAATTTCCCAACTTCTCCAATGCATATCTTGCTCAATTTTGATCATATGAACATGTTCTTGGACATTTTGGAAAGGTCTTGAAGTCCTCTAACCAATGCCTTTGGTCCCATGTCATTTGGATTTACCAATCACAAGTTATGGTCTTTGACTTAAAGTGCATTTTTGTTGACTTTTGAAATTGACCTATAATGTAGAAATTGATAACTTTTTGTGAGAGCATTTATTGGACTTGGAATGTGAAGATGAGTTGTAGGAAATGTCATCCCCTTCAAAATGAGCATTGGATGGGATTTTTCTGATGAACCATGAAAAAGTTATGCCTTGGTCAAGATACAGTTGACTTTTCTACTGTCCAAAAATAGTAACCTTTGCATCTTTGGTTTTTGAGCCATGCTTGTGGAATCATGATCAAGACTTGATAAAATGATGATTGTGTACTCAAAATAAGATGTTTATCAAAAATTCTGACCTTTGACTGTAAAATGACCATTTTACCCCTGCAGTTGACTGTAGAGCAAATGAAGCTTTTGACTGTGGAATTTGACCCTGTGAGTCTTGAGACTTGACATGTAGGAGCTTGAGAATGTATAGAGGCCTATGGGACTTGATTGGACCATTGAAAACCTCAAATTCCTTGAAAGAAACAAAACCCTAATTTTGACTAGCTTAGGAGGCATTTGGACTGTGCAACCCTTGAGTAGTCTTGAACCATTTGAAGATGATTCTTGACAAACCTTGAAGAATGTGGGAGGGCAAATTTTGGGGTACAATAGTTATCTCAGGATGACTCCGTGTAAAACTGCATCTGGAAATTCAAGAGAAGGAACCTGGGTAGGGTTGCCTCAGGATGAGTCAGTGTAAAATTGCATCTGGAAATTGAAGAGAAGGAACCTGGGTAGAGTTGCCTCAGGATGAGTCTGTGCAAAACTGCATCTGGAAATTGTGAGAAGGAACCTGGGTAGGGTTGCTTCAGGATGAGTCAGTGTAAAACTGCATCTGAAATGAGACAGAACCTGGGTAGGGTTGCTTCAGGATGAGTCTGTGTAAAATTGCATCTGAAATAAGAAGGAACCTGGGTAGGGTTGCTTAAGGATGAGTCCGTGTAAAACTCCATCTAGAAATTGAAGAGAAGGAACTTGGGTAGGGTTACCTCAGGATGAGTCCGGGTAAGACTTCATCTGAAATGAGAAGGAACCTGGGTAGGGTTGCTTCATGATGAGTTCGGGTAAAACTGCATCTAAAATGAGAAGGAACCTGGGTAGGGTTTCTTCATGATGAGTCCAGGTAAAACTGCATCTAAAATGAGAAGGAACCTGGGTAGGGTTGCTTCATGATAAGTCTGTGTAAAACTTCAGAAGGAGCCTGGGTAGGGCTAATTCGGGATAAGTTTGTGCAAAACTTCAGAA
This sequence comes from Vicia faba, assembly GCA_948472305.1. Classification (NCBI taxonomy): domain Eukaryota; kingdom Viridiplantae; phylum Streptophyta; class Magnoliopsida; order Fabales; family Fabaceae; genus Vicia; species Vicia faba. The sequence continues at coordinate 317,140,546 of OX451735.1, forward strand.
GGAGCCTAGGTAGGGCTGCTTCGGGATAAGTCAGTGTAAAACTTCAGAAGGAGCCTGGGTAGGGCTGCTACGAGATAAGTCTGTGTAAACTTTAGAAGGAGCCTGGGTAGGGCTGCTTCGGGATAAGTCCGTGTAAAACTTCAGAAGGAGGGAGAAGGAACCCGTGTAAGATTGCTTCATGATAAGCCCGTGTAAAGTTGTATTTCAGAAGTCAGAAGAAACCTGTGTAAGATTGCTTCGTGATGAGCCCGTGTAAAGCTGTTGGAAGTCAGAAGAAACCCGTGTAATATTGCTTCATGATGAGCCCGTGTAAAGCTGTATTTCAGAAGTCAGAAGAAACCCGTGTAAGATTTCTTCATGTTGAGCCCGTGTAAAGCTGTATTTCAGAAGCCAAAAGGAACCCGTGTAATATTGCTTCATGTTGAGCCCATGTAAAGCTGTATTTGGAAGTCAGAAGAAACCCGTGTAAGATTGCTTCATGACGAGCCCATGTAAAGTTGTATTTGGAAGTAAGAAGAAACCCGTGTAAGATTGCTTCATGATGATCCCGTGTAAAGCTGTATTTGGTCACACAAATAATTACTCTATTTTGTTTCAGGAGCTAATCCTGAACCTGTTGGAAATTGTTGATGATAAATGTTTGTTGATTGATCTTTCCTGAAAAGGTAAAGCATTAGCTGTATGCAATGTCATGATGTATTAAATGTATTATGTAATGGTGTTCTCAAAATAAATGAGATTGGGATGTATGCATTTGTACTGCATATGCTATGACGTTTGTAGAATGATGTATGAATGCAATATGTGAATGTATCAGTTGTTCTATTGTTGCGCTGTTGAATTAGGAAAATAAATCCCTGATTGTAGCTGGCGATGAAGAATGTAAGTCTTCAGATTTTGTTGAAGCTGAATTGCTGGGAGATGATCTTCCGTTGTTAAAGAAATAAAATTTGTTGGGGAAGGAAAGATCTGTGCACTACCTGAGGATTTTATGAAATCCTATTGGGAAATCCTGAGAAGTTTGACGACTTTACTGGGGAAAACCTGATGTCGGAGTAGTAGTTGGAAATTCCTATTCTGCCGGGGATACAAGGACACCTGGCATCACTAGGTTGTAAGCTGAGGATATGGCGGCGACCTTTTAGTAAGATGCCCCTACCTATGTACCTGCGGATACCTTGTGGATGGTTGAGTGTCATCCTAACTCATGGGGTGTTGAGTAGATGTTGATCAAGATGATAAGTCTTCTATTGATAAACAAATGACAAGATGACGGGACGTAGCCATACACTTTAGTCCCTAACTTTTGCCTGCACTGTCTTTTCAGATATTCAGTCCACCGGGATACCCTTTTTTTGCCCAAGCTGCCTTTTCAGGTTTTCGACTTGCCGGGTGTAGAATTTTTTGTTTTTATCCCTAATTTTTGCCCGAACCCCTTTTGGTTCGCCGGGATTCCCTTATTTTTTCCTAGGCCAGTCAACCTAGCGAGTCTTTGTTCATGCATAGTATTTTCCGACTATGTCCATGTTCACCGGGTACGGAGAATTGTCACTATCCATAGTAGTAAGTGTTGCCACACTGCCAGAAGATGTTTGTTTAATTGTGTGGGATTTGTTGCTGGAATTCATGTCTAATGCCCCAAGTGATTCAGATGGAGATCTACCCCTGGCTGTTCGGAATTTTTGAGAGATTCCTCGAATCTTGACTTGACTTCCCCAAATCAGCTGGACACCATGCCATACCCCTTGGTTGGAAGTGTTTTTCCACTTGAGGTGATCCTTTTCATTGAGAAGGTTTTTGTTCACTGAATATTCATTGTGTGAATTTCTCTGTCATTTGAACAATTAACCATATGCAAACAATGTCATTTAAAGAATGCAAAGTTTATGTCTGTCTTGAAATTTTTGAAAATGCGTTTTTTGTAGTAAAACAAAATTTGCAAGAATGTGATATAAACTCATGATTTATAGCAAACCTTACAGGAGTCAGGATACCTTTGTAACAATATGCTCTCGAACTAACCCATGCTTCAGCTAGGACTTTTAAGGGTTGTAACGTGGCCTGGTTCACGGTTTAAGAAACAAAGGATAAAGACTCAAAATTTATTTGTACCCACCCGTTCTTCGTGATGTTCTTCAGTCCTATGCTCAGTTAATTGTGCATTTTGAATCCCAGTCGAGTTTTAGAATGTCCTTGATATTCTGGTGATGGTTCGGAGATTGAACGTTTGTTTAAGGAGGCAGTCATTTTTGTGACCTTTTCTTTTTGTTGAGGATTTGTAGGACCTCTTTCTTTTTTGATTTTGCTATCCCTGCCTTTTGCCTGAGCTTTTTCTTTTGTGATTACAGCCAGCAGGACGCCCCCATTTTTTCCCTCTTAAGTCTCCTTCATTGGTTTTGACTTAATGGGCTTTTCTTTTGAAAAAAATAATGACTGCCTGCTTTGATGATTATGCGGAACCATCACCATCTTTTGGAGAGCATCTTCTACACTATTTATCGTGTATGAAGGGAAAGATTGTGATTGAATGCACATCTGAATTAACTGAGAAAACTACCCTGCCCCAGGTTATAATTAAGGGTTTTAATTTATGTGAAAAGAAAACTCCTACTTCTTAGGCTCAAAGGGGTTGGATAGGGATTATCTTCCTTATAACTCCACTGTTTAGGATTTGAAACAACGCCTGTACATCGTTAGCGGTTTGTTCAAAAGCACACTGTATGGGTTGTGGTATCGTTTTTATCATCCTCCCTTTAAAGGCTTAGAGCTTTAATCAAGAGTTGAATATCACAAAAAGGAAGTAAGAAAGCAGTTTAAGCATAATGAAAACAAATTAATTCAAGACAAACATGTGTAATGCATTAATGAAATAACAAAGTTTGTCATGATAATAATTGTTTGAACAAACAAAGAAAATACAACTTGAGAATTCAAATGAACAAAAATACTCTCAATCCTAGCCATGATTTGGCATGGGAGCAGTGACCATGTTGGGAGTCTCAAGAGGGTCGAACTCAATCTCCTTAGTGTCAATCATATTCTGAATCTTGTATTTCAGCGCCCAACAATCGTTAGTATCATGCCCTGAACTGCCAGAATGATAGGTACACCTTGCATCCGGATTGTAGTTAGGAGAGGAAGTCTTGGAGTTTGGATGAGGTCCTATTAGTGTAATTAGATTCATCCTCATCAAGTGTTGCAATGCTTGAGACAGTGGCATGCTGAGCTTGGTAAACTGTCTCTTGGGCTCATCTTGCCTTTGCTGATTACCACGTTGTTTTGGTCGTTGCACGTGTGCCGAATTAGAGACCAGCATTGCTCCTACAGATTGGTGGTAGTCTGGATTATTACAACCATTCTGGCCATACACAACATTGGCTTCTCTCTTACCACCAAATGGCTTCTTCTCAGCATTAGAAGATGCAGCCATCAAGATCTTCCCACTCTTGATACCATTTTCGATCCTTTCTCCGATCAGAACCATCTCTGTGAACCCGGATGAGGAACTCCCAATCAACAAATTGAAGAATGGGCCTGTCAGAGTGCCCATGAACATGTCTACCATTTCACGATCATTCAGAGGAAGTTGTACCCTTCCAGCTAGATCCCTCTATTTTTGTGCATATTCCTTGAACCCTTCTCTTGAGTTCATGGACATATTCTGCAGTTGCACTCAAGTTGGTTCCAGGTCAGTGTTGTATTGGTACTACTTGTAGAAAGCATCGAGTCTTCCCAGGTACGGATTTCAGTTCTTTCTAGCTGATAGAACCAATCCAGTTGAGTGCCAGCCAAACTTTCTTGGAAGAAATAGACCAATAACTTCCGGTCAGCAGTGTGAGGCTAGACCTTTCTGACATATGACCTCAAGTGAAGCTTTGGACAGGAAATACCGTCATATTTTGCGAAGATGGGGACCTTGAACTTAGGTGGGACGACCACCCCTGGAACCAAACCTAATTCTTCGAAATCCAGACCAGACACCCTTTGGATCTCCATGGCACTGAGCCTATCTTCTAGCTGTTTGTATTTTTCATCAGCAGGAGGATACTGCTCCTCATCATAGTTAAATTCATCTTCTTCAGACGTTGGAATTTGTCTTCTTCCTTTGATTTCTTGTCCTCTTCCTCTTGATTATCCCCTCCCTTTGATGAGGTTGCAAAATCTAGAGCGCGGTTAGCTGGTCTTCTCCTTCCCATACGAACTGGTTTCTTTGCCTTCTTAGCCTTCTTTTTGACGATCAGAGCTTTTAGGTATTCTTGCCCCTGGGTCAGAGTCAGGAACGTTTGTTGGAACTGAGCATTTTGAGCTTAAAGGTCTTTGATTGTCTGTTCAAGAGCCATTTCTTTACTTGCTGAAATAAACAGCGGAGAAGATGAGAACCCTGCTTTGAATCCTGTTTATGCAATAACATGTATGATATGCGTATGCAATGTTTTCAAGGACTCGCGGGGTAAACAAGAAGATGTCAGCATTTGAAGTTTGTAGCTTTAATTAAAGAAATTTCATGGTGTTGAACGTCCTTCTACGAGAGTCAAGCTCACCATATCAAGTGGGTCATAGCCCCTGACTCAAGTTGTCGTGTTTTGATCTTTTAACGGCATTGGCTAGAGGAAAATAAATCCCCTTGCCCCTTGCTAGACGTCTGATTTATCATAACCTGCATCCCAAACCCTTGAGATCCTTGGAATGGTTAAGGAAATGTTGTGGCATGATGTTATTATGTGTATGCTAAGCGTTAAGCAAAAGTGTAAGGTTATGTAAGCAAGTAAACCCTGCAAAGAATTCAAGTTGTTAGACAATGAAGGCAAAAGAGTCACACAAGCAGCCTTAGGTTTAGGCTTGCATGAGGTTTGTAGGTAAGTACCCTCTTGAAGTTTAGTTGGCTCAACCTGTCTTAGAAATAGTAACCGGGTTCTAAGGAGTCTCAATATCACTGATCTTCCTTTATCGAGTTATTTCAGCTTAGCAATCTTTTCTTGCGGCCGAAACATATCGAAAGTCCAATCTTAATGAGTGCAGCATCAAGTATCAACCAATTTCCAGCGTTACACCGAGACCGGCTATCTCACTACTTTCTAAGGGCCAAGTTTGTTTAACTAAGGTTCTAAGGTTCGTTAGTGCTTCACGACACCATGAGGCAACCCCATATTCTCCTCGATTCAACACAAGGGATACCAGTAACAACCAAAGTGTCACACCAACACAACCATCCCTTCAACCATATCGGTCTACACCGAACAATCTCCATGATATATTGTTGTTTTCCTAAAAGTGTGCCCCAGATCCGGGTGTAGGATCTATAGAAACAACCCAAACATCCCTCCAAGGGTAAAGCAAACAAATCAAACAAAGTAGTTAAATAATGAACTAACTCTAAGGTGACCCCACTTTTTCTATATGCCCAACATAGTCGCCAGTTCTGTGATACGGTGGTAGAACCGACTATTATATACTAGTTTTGCGTTTTTTGTTCGCAAATGTGCGGTAAGCAAGAGTCGCCACCATCTTTTATTTTATCCAATAAAGGAAAGGGTGAAAATAACAGAAAAAGACCTTTTCGAGAGTTTTGAGTAAGGGGAGTATATTATGGAAAGGGAAGGTGTTAACACCCTTTCCATCCGTGGTTTTCCACGGGCTCTTAGAGGTTTGCTCATTTTGAAATACCTTTGTGAATTGTGTGTTTGAAAAAGTTTTGAAAATCCTTAGTGAGGCGTTTTGCTTTGTGTTTAACTCTTGTATCAGTTCTCAAGAGTGTTAACAAAGCAAATGTTTTTGAAACTTGTTTTTGAAAAGTAGTATTTGTGTAAGTGCAAAAGTTATTTTGGAGCAAACTTCTAACAGCTATCTACTTTTATACTCGAAAAGGGTCGTTATTTTCCTCCTATCCTTTAGATAGTACTATCCTACTATTAGTGAGTAAATATCCCTATCATTGGATGTTGAGGGACATTCAAAGAGACATTACAGTCACGAAGGCAATTTATAGAGATGCTTTAGCAATTCTGTTTTAGGGACTAGATCATTTATCGAGAAGGCAACTGTAGGATCATCGAGGGACTATAATATTTTGATTTTACAGGTCTTTACTAAAGCATTCCTACCCTATGACTATTTTTTAAAGGCAACCAAAGTGGGCGTACCTTAGAGGTGCTTGTGTGCAATTTGTGTTGTATTTCAGTTATTTTATCTTTAAACATTTAGGTGTTCTACCGTTTGTTTTCAGATCTTGTCATGCAATCCTAGTTAGCATACATCTAAGCAGTTAATATATGTACAGGAATTTAAAGTGCAGGAATTGTAAATCCTACGTTATTACAAGGCTTCGGGACAGTTACATAAAAAATGCAAGAAACTAAAAGTGCGGAATTTTAAATCTAAAGCTATTACAACTGTGAGCAGTTACAATAAAATAAAATGTGCGCGAATTTGAAAATAACGTCTAAAAATCCTAAGAATAAAATCTTTTTGTTGTTTTATTTTATTTTGGGAAAATGATCTAAATCTTTTAAATTTTAGTTTTTTGAGAAAATGTTAAGATAATTAAATGATTAATTAATAAAATTAATTTAATGAAATAAACTATCCTAATGTTTTTGTGCTTTTTGGATTGATTTTATGTTGATAAAAAAAAATGGTCAAGACAAAGAGGAAATCGAAGGATCTGGCAGTAAGTCAAGAAAGGTTTGATTCTGGAGGCCTGGATCGAAAGAGGCTTGGGCTATCTTTCGATCCAGTGAAGAGGCTTAATCGAAGGTGCGTGAAGGGCTACACTTTGAGGGTATTCGATCTAGATATGTCATCCTTCGATCTGGGAACCTTGGATCTAGTTCAAAGCTGAGCTACTTTGAAGCTCTAAACAAGATTCTAAAAAGACGTTTCTTGCAAAACGAAACAAACGTTAGAGATCCAGGGGGGAATTTACCCCCCTGATTCGAAGGTCCTCCCAATTTGACTCTGTTGTACCCCAAAATTTGCCCTCCCATATTCTTCAAAATTTGCAAAGAGCATGCTTCAAAATCTCCCAAGGGTTGCACAGTCCAATTGCCTCCTAACAGTCAAAAATTAGGGTTTTGGTTCTGGCAAAGAAATTGAAGTTTCCAAGGGTCCAAACAAGTCCCACATGCCCATAAACATTGCCAAGCATCCTTATGGCAAGTTTCAAGACTCACAACACAAAATTGCACAGTCAAAAACCCTAATTGCTCAACAGTCAACTGCAGGGGCAAAATGGTCATTTGACAGTCAAAAGTCAAAATTTTTGGTCAACATCTTATTTTGAAGCCACAAACATCATTTGATCAATGCTTGATCATGATTCTCAAGGCATGGCTCAAAAAGTCTCAAGATGCAAAAGTTGCTATATTTGGACAGTTGAAAAAGTCAACTGCAAATTGACCAGGGCATAACTTCCACATGGTTTATCAGAAAAATTCCATCCAAATCTCATTTTGAAGAGAATGACATTTCCTACAACTCCTCTTCACACTTCAAGTCCAATAAATGCTCTCACAAAAAGTTATCAATCTCAACATTATAGGTCATTTTCAAAAGTCAACAAAAAGGCACTTTCAGTCAAAGACCATAACTTGAGATTGGTAAATCAAAATGACATGGAACCAAAGGCATTGGTTAGAGTACTTCAAGACCTTTCCAAAATGTCCAAGAACATGATCAAAGCTTAAACATTGAGCAAGATATGCCTTGTGGAAGTTGGGAAATTTTTGGGAATTTTGAAAAGTCAACTTTGCTTCAAATGCCTCAAAATTGCTAATGGGCCTTAATTTCTTCCAAGAATCATCATCCAAAAGCTATGCACGACTCATTGGCCCAAAGGGGAGTTATTTTCTTATTTTTGATTAATTATTTGAATTATTATTATTATTATTAATTCACTTAATTAAAATTAAATATGAAAAAATACTAAAGCATGTATTTTAAATCTTTTTATGCAGCTAATAGGACCATTATAAGCTCAAGATTTCGTGCACACTCCATAAGGAAAGAATCATTCATGATTTGGCATATTTGGCATGAAAAAAGATTGAAAAAGATTATGCAAAATCAAGAATTCAAAATCATCAATGCAAAGGTTTTTGGACTTGGATTTCTAACCTAATTCATTCCACATATATGTACAAACCTAAACCTAATCACAAGAACAAGCAAGCTGCGCTCAGAATAGAGAATCAAACTTGTATTTTTCACAAAAAAAGCCACAACTGATTTCATAGCTAGAGTGTGTTAAAAAGCAAAAGAACCATTCCAAAGGCTTGCTGAGACAACCAGGAAGCTTTCTCAATCAAAATCACATCCCCACACGCAAAGAACTGGTAGAACACAGTCGCCCTGTTCCCAAATATTTTCATATTCGTGTTTCATGATTCATGCAGTGTTTTTGATTTCTAATGCTTGATTTATACTAATTTAATCATTCTAAAGCTAACAGTGCCATCCAATTGAGTTTTTAAGGCCTGTATGAGAATCCACCATGGGAGCTCGTTAGGGTTGCAGAAGTTTGAAATTAGGGACTTTTTCATATGGAAAAATTAGACAGCAAGACCTACACCATTGAAATCAGGACCTTCCAACGAATCCAAAACACTCATCGCGCCTTTTTTATGATTGCTCAATTTCTATTCGCTATTTTTTGTTGTTTCAGATTGTGGGGGTTTAAAACCCCCGCTATCTAGCTTATATTTTCAGGCAAAAAATGAAGAAGTGAGGAAGACGCGTAGCTGTAGGCATGTGATTGGTACATTTGAAACTTAGCGCGTTTTTTTATTTGGTTTCAGTATAATGCTTACTTTTACATATGTTCTTTCTATCTTATTATATTCACAAACACGCGTGCATAGCTCAGTTGGTGGACAGGGATAATTGCAAGCATTGGGACCTGGGTTCGATTCCCAGGTCCCCCATATTTCTCTATATTTTTCTTTGTAACATGTTCAGGTACCTTTGCCCTTCAGTGATCTACCATGAACCCTACGCTCAAGCTTGCTACATGTCCAGCAACATCAATCCAAGGGCCAGCATGGGAGGACTACCCTAGACGCTAGTCAAGCATTCTACACGTGACCATGGAAAAGTCAAAAGACCTCCATCTAATGGGCCAAACTGCTTTCTATAAACCTCCTAATTGGGTCAGAAAACCCCCCATGTTTGTATTTTCTTCCTTTTATTCTTTCTCTATTATTTATTTTAATTATTTCTTTTCTTTTGTTTTAATTAATTCCACAAAACTAATTTTTATAATACAAAATACAAAAAAATCAGAAATCATAAAAAATAAAAAAATATGTTTATTTAATTTGTAATTCACTAATTATTTTTATAAATAAATTTAACAATTAATTTAGTTTTAATTTAGGGTTTAAATTTTAATTTATTTTCTAAATAACTAAAAAACATAAAAATTAGGTTTTAGCATTTCATTCTTTTTTTTCAATAAATATTTCTTCCTTATTATTCTTATTATTAATAATTAATTATTTTTGTAAATACTTGTAATTAATTAAGTAGGGTTAAATTAGGTTAAACTTAAACAATTTTCTTTAATAAATTAAAAACAATTTAGAACTAGGTTTTATTTAACTTTTAATTCCAATTAATTCTCTTTAATTTCATAAATCCAAAAACATAAAAAAATAGGTTCTTTTTCTCATTTTATAATTAAATCAATTTTCAATTCCAATTTAATTTCTTTAAAGGGTCCAACGCCCTCGCACCCTCGATTCTAAATTCTTTTCGCGCATTTATTTTTATTTCTTTTATGAATGTAATGTATTTGCCCCGAAGCTTTGTAATAGATAACTAGGATATTTACTTTACGCACTTTTATTCAAATCGGGTCTTGGTTTAATTTGGCGATGTAGACCCGCACCTTGTAATAGCGTAAGACCTTTATTTTTCCGCATTTTAATTCCCGCACCTTTTAAACTGTTAATAATCACATGAAAGAATGTATGCTCAAATAAAAACAATGCGTAGAACACTCAATGCATGAACAAGACAAATATCATCTGAAAATGACACACAGTTCACACACCACTCCTAGGGTACGCCTCAATGTTGCCTTGCCCCTCGAAAAGTGGTCGTCGAGTAGAGGACGTTTTAGTAAGTCCTCATGTCCATGAACATGGCATGAGGGTAGCTTCTAAGGTGTCTTCCTATTACTCCGGTGACCACACTGTCCCTAATCCTCGAATTGACCCGAACACCTCTAACGGTGGTGCTACCTACCTCTCAATGGTGGGATGGCACTACCTTAAGGACATTTACACAGACTAATTCCTTAGGGTAGGTAGATGACTCATAGATACTTGCTCTAATTCAAAACAAATCAAAAACTTCTTTTCACACCGACACTTTGCAAAAAGCTTTCAAAAGCAATTTTTCAAACACTCTTGAGGACTGATACAAGAGTCGAACTGAAATTTTAAACGAAACTTTTTTCAAAACCCACATACACTTGAAAAGCAAACACATTTTTGAAAATACAATGAGCAAGTATCTAAGAGCCCATGGATAACCATGGATAGAAAGGGTGCTAACACCTTCCCTTTCTATAAATCTACCTCCCGAACCGAGAATTAATCTCAATAAGGAATTTTTCTGTGCTTTTGTCCTTTCCATATTGGAGAAAATAAAAGACGGTGGCGACTCTTGCTTCTGCGACATTCCGCGAACCAGCGTTAAACAGTCAGTTCCAGATCCACCGATCACAGAACTGGCGACTCTGCTGGGGAAATAAACTTATAAAGTGAGGTGTACCTTAGGATAGTTCATAACTGTGTTTTCAATTGTTTTGACTTGTTTGCTTTAAATTGTGGGTTGCACCGGAGTTACATAGATCCTAACCCGGATCTAGGGATACCCTGTTTAGGTAGCATAAGTTGTGAGGGACCTGTCCGGCGTAGACCGACATGGGTGAAACAGTGGCTACGTTGGTGTGGCACCTTGGTCTGTACCGATATCCCTTGTGTTGAAACGAGGAGAATATGGGTCTTCTGAGGAGTCATTAAGCACCAACAGACCTTAGAACCTTAAATGACACAACTTGGCCATTAGAACAGTAGCAGTATGCTACGCCCATTGAGGCTAAACTCTCGTGATGGTTCTGGCCGCAAGAAAAGATTGCGATGCTGGAGTTATGACCGATTGAGGGTAGTCAATGATATTGGGATCCTCTAAGAACCCAGTTACTTTTGATAGGACAGGTATGAACCAACAAACTGAAAGAGGGTAATACCTAGACCTCATGCTGGCCTAAACTTTAAGGGGCTTGTCTTGTGTGACTTGTGTGCCTTATCATGTTTGCCTTTGTAAATATTTGTGGTGTGCTTTATCATAACATCATAACATCATGAGCATTGCATGCATCCTGCATAAGGACTGACCATTTCAAAGACAAGAAGGTTTCACCTTTGCTCTGTTTTGTAGGACATCATGATGCCTATGCGAAGGAATACTATCCAGTTCAACTTTGTTCACCCACCTGAGTTACTTGAAGAATTGGTTAGCAGAATTCCAAACACCACTTCCTTCATCCAGAGGCATGGTTCTCTTCTCAGTTTAGTCACTGCAAAGCGGGATCAACAGTTGATAAGTGTCCTGACCCAGTTCTATGACCCTCTGTACCAGTGCTTCACCTTTCAAGACTTCCAGTTGGTCCCTACCCTGGAAGAGTTCTCTGATTTGCTTGGTATCCCTATCTTGGATCAGACTCCCTTCACTGGATGGGAAAAGACCCTTAGGCTTGAGGAGGTTGCTGCAGCTCTCCCCTTGACCCATCAAGAAGTAATGGACAACTGGGTGACTAGAAGCGGAGTTAAGGGTTTCTTGGCCAAATTTCTGATTGGTAAAGCTAACAGTTTCTGGAATGACTTGGACTTTAGGGCATATGAAGACATCTTGGCTCTCTTAATCTATGGGCTAGTCTTGTTTCCTAATCCTGACAACTTCATCAATGTCACTGCCATAAGGATCTTCATGTCTCAGAATCATGTGCCCACTCTCTTGGGTGACATCCTGCAACAACTTTATGCTCGTACTGCCCGAAGACGAGGAACTCTGTGGTGTTGTATCCCTTTGTTTGTGAGGTGGTTTATTTCGAACCTCCCTAAGTTCGTGCTGAAGAACCAGGAAGGACGAGGTTGGGCTCACAGGTTAATGTCTCTCACTGATAAGGACATCATTTGGACTCTCAGAGGTTTGGATGAGATAGCTGTTATTGATCGTTGCGAAGAATACCCTAATGTTCCTTTGATTGGTACTCAAGGAGGAATCTCTTACAATCCATGTCTAGCTCTCCGTCAGTTTTGAAGAGCCAGAAGAGCAGGGCCTCATGAGATGTTAGTGCCTCACATCAGTTTTGAGTTTCAGGTGGATAGTGACGAGTTGTGTAGTAGGTTCATCAAGGCTTGGGACAGAGTTCATAAAGATGACCCACAAGAGGGGGCCAAAGACTTCTCTTCCTATGGAAGCCTACTACAAATGGGTTTGCATCCGTGCTCAGAAGTTAGGTATGCCATACGAAGCTGTCAGACCCGTCATTCTTGAGTATCCTGACAAATATGGGGCTCCTCCAACTGTCCTCCCCCCTCAGATACCTACTGATTATGAGACATTAAAGAGGTCTTGGTCGCAACTGCGAGAAGAATGGGATTCTTATCGGGAAAAGTTCAACGAGCAGGAATTGAAGATCCAGAAGCTGACAAAGTAGTTAGAGAATGAGCGAGCTCTGAATGACTACATCCGTACTGAGAAGAGGAGACCTTGGGATCAATGATGAGCTTTGGGTGTTCTTTTACAGTTTTATTTCCCTTTTCAGTATTTCCATTTTATGTAACGCCTAAGGGCAGCCTGTTGAACAATTTAAATTTCAAAGTTGAATCTAATGAAGTGTGTTCCTTTTTGTTTACAAAGTTGATTCCCGATTGTCTTTGAAAACATAAATCATACGCATTCCATTCATCATGTGCATAGCAGGTATTCTTCTTTTCAGGTTGCTTACTGTTCTTCGCTGTTTATTTCAGCATCATGAACCCTGAATCCTCTACCGAGATGTCTATCAAGGCCCTTCAGGCGCATAACGCACAATTTCAAGAGCTGATCATGGGTTTGGCTCAAGGCCAAGAAGAGCTGAAGGCTTTTCTCCTGAAGAAGGAGAAGAAGAAGAAGAGAATTGTTCTTTTCAACTCGGGCCGGAGGTTTGGTAATACTCTGCAGAATGAGGAAGCTGGTTCTTCTGTAGGCAAAGACAGTCCCCAGGGGGGAAAGGCTCCAAGTCCAGTAGTCTCTGACAACGAGACTGACTTTAATGAGGAACAGTATCCTCCTGCTGAAGACTGGTACAAGCAGTTGGAAGACAGACTGAATGCCATGGAGATCCAACAAGTGCCTGGGCTGGATTTCGGAGACTTGGGCTTATCTACTGGTGTGATCATTCCTCACAAATTTAAAGCACCTTCGTTCACCAAGTATGACGGGGCGTCTTGTCCCAAGCTACACCTCATATCTTATGTGCGGAAGATTCAACCGTACACAGTGGACAAGAACTTATGGATCCACTTCTTCCAGGAGAGTCTTTCAGGGACTCATCTCAAATGGTTCTATCAGCTGGATGGGACCAAAGTTCATAACTGGGAGGAGTTGGCTACTGCTTTTTACAAGCAATATCAATATAATGCCGACCTTGCTCCTACACGTACCCAACTCCAGGGTATGTCGCTAGGATCAAGCGAAGGTTTTAAAGAGTATGCACAGAAGTGGAGGGATCTGGCTGGCAGGGTGCAGCCACCATTAACTGACCGTGAGCTGGTAGATATGTTCTTGGGGACCCTCTCCGGGCCATTCTTCAATCATCTTATCGGTAACTCATCTGCAGGGTTCACTGATCTTATTCTGACTGGGGAAAGGATAGAGGCTGGAATGAAGTCCGGTAATATTCAGAAGGGTGCATCTTCAAGTTCTGAGAAGAAACCCTTTAAGAAGGAGGCCAGTGCTGTGTATGGGCCTAGAAGACATGATAAACCATAACGCCGCCAATCTGTCAACACGGTGGTGATTGCTAAGCCTGCTGCCGCTCCTCGGCAAACCAATCAACAAAGGGCTGAAAGACCCAGAAGAGAGTTTACCCGGTTGAGTATGACCCTATCACAAATCTTGCCGCAGTTGCTATCCACCAACTTAGTGACTGTCAGGGAGGCTCCAAAGGTTATGAATACTGCCTCTCCGAAATATAATCCAAATGCCCGCTGTGCTTATCACTCCGATAGCCTGGGGCATTCTACTGATGACTGCTGGGCCTTAAGGAATAAAGTACAAGACCTTATTGATGCCAAGGAGGTACAGTTTGAGGCACCTGAGAAGCCCAATGTAGTGATTGCTCCCATGCCTAACCATGGAGTGAATGCCATCAGGGATGATGATGAAGTGGAAGAATCTGAGTTCGACAGCTAGATTTATCCGACGGCCGACAGTGGACCTAGCAATTGGAGTGCAAAAGATCATACTCCTGTTACTTTTGTTACGCAGTAATAAAATCCTTTGTTTTTGTTATTTGTAATAAACAATGAATTGAAACTTTATGGCCCGATGTCTTACCCGGGGCACCGTGGCTTCATTTGTGAGGGCATATTAATTGTCATTTCATATATCATGAATAAAGACCTTGGACGTTTTCTCGCATTTCAAATCTTATGCTCCTTTTCTTTCTTTCCTTTCTTTATATATTGCAAAACAGCTGTATTTACACACACTCACTCATACAGGTTTCAATCCACTCTGGATCTCACTGGTAACGACTCTGCTACTGCCGGTTATGACTTCGAAAATCCGATCAACTTAGCCGAAGACGAAGGTGAAGATGATTGCGAAGTTCCTGGCGAGCTTGCAAGACTGTTACTCCAGGAAGAGAGGGCAATTCAACCACATGAAGAGCCGGTGGAAACGATAAATCTGGGTACTGAGGCCGACAGAAGGGAAGTTAAGATTGGTGCCAACCTAGAGCTCAGCGTGAAGCAACGGTTGATTCAGATGTTACATGATTATGTGGAGATCTTTGCCTGGTCCTATGAAGACATGCCTGGGTTGGATACTGACATTGTGGTCCATCACTTGCCTACCAAGGAAGACTGCCCTCCGGTTAAGCAAAAGGTCCGCCGTATGCGTCCAGAGATGTCTGAGAAGATCAAAGCTGAGGTTATGAAGCAGTTTAATGCCGGGTTTCTTGCAGTGACTTCTTACCCTCAGTGGGTTGCTAATGTGGTACTGGTACCAAAGAAGGATGGTAAGGTCAGAATGTGTGTCGATTACAGGGATCTGAACAGGGCCAGCCCCAAGGATGACTTCCCTCTACCTCACATTGATGTCCTCGTTGACAATACTGCTCAGCACAAGGTGTTCTCTTTCATGGATGGTTTTTCAGGGTATAATTAGATTAAGATGGCACCTGAAGACATGGAAAAGACTACCTTTGTTACTCAGTGGGGCACCTTCTGCTACAAGGTCATGCCATTTGGACTAAAAAATGCTGGGGCAACCTACCAACGTGCTATGGTTACTTTCATTCATGACATGATCCATCATGAGATAGAAGTGTATGTTGACGACATGATTGCAAGGTCCCAAACTGAGGAGGAACACCTTGACCATCTGCAGAAGCTGTTTGACCGTTTGAAGCTGTACAAGCTGAGGTTGAACCCGAACAAGTGCACCTTCGGGGTTAGATCTGGAAAGTTGCTAGGCTTCGTTGTAAGTGATAAGGGTATTCAAGTGGACCCTGTCAAGGTTAAAGCTATTCAAGAGATGCCAGTTCCCAAGACAGAGAAAGAGGTCAGAGGCTTTTTAGGACGCCTGAATTACATTGCTCGATTCATCTCGCACCTAACTACTACCTGTGAGCCAATCTTCAAGATGCTGATGAAAGATCAGGTAGTACGTTAGAACGATGAATGTCAGGCCGTTTTCGACAGAATCAAAGAGTATCTCCAAGAACCACCCATTCTTATGCCACCGGTTGAAGGGAGACCTCTGATACTATACCTAACAGTACTTGACAACTCAATGGGGTATGTGTTGGGGCAGCATGACGAGTCTGGCCGAAAAGAGCATGCCATTTATTACCTTAGCAAAAAGTTTACCGACTGTGAGACCCGATACTCATTGCTCGAGAAAACTTGCTGCGCTTTGGTATGGGCTGCTCGCCGGCTGAGACAGTATATGCTGACTCACACTACTTTGTTGATTTCAAAGATGGATCCACTAAAGTACATATTTGAAAAGCCCGCTCTGTCTGGGAGAATAGCAAGATGGCAAATGATCTTGACGGAATACGACATCCAGTACACAACTCAGAAAGCCATCAAAGGAAGTGTACTGGCAGACCACTTGGCACATCAGGCAGTAGACGACTATCAGTCAATGAACTTCGAGTTTCCGGACGAGAGCATCATGATTGTGACTGATTGTGAAGTACCTGGACCGGATGAAGGACCTGGGGAAGGATCCCGATGGTCTATGCACTTTGACGGAGCCTCCAATGCTTTGGGTAACGGTATCGGCGCTGTGATCATATCTCCACAAGGCACTCATACTCCACTCACGGCCCGGCTATGTTTCAATTGCACCAACAACATGGCGGAGTATGAGGCATGCATCATGGGTCTTCAAGCGGCGATTGACTTAAGGATCAAGTTTCTGAGTGTCTTCGGAGATTTCGCTCTCGTGATCAATCAAATCAAAGGCGAGTGGGATACGAAACATCCGAATCTTATTCCCTACAGAGAATGTGTGTTGACATTGATCCCCCATTTCACAGAGATAACCTTTGAACATTTCCCAAGAGAGGAGAATCAGTTGGCGGGCGCGTTAGCTACGATGTCTTCCATGTTCAAAGTCAAATGGGACAATGAGGCTCCCCGGGTCATCATCTGGAAACTGGACGAACCGGCATACTGTTGTGATCTTGAGGCTGAGGTAGTGATTGAGAAACCTTGGTACCATGAGGTGAAGAGATACTTGGAAGCTCAGGAATACCCTGAAGGTGCATCTGTCAACGATAAGAAGTTTCTGAGAAGGTTCGCAGCCAAGTTCTTCCTTAGCAATGGCATCCTGTACAAGCGAAACCATGATTCGACCTTACTGCGTTGTGTGGATAAGACTGAAGCAGAAAGGATCATGGCGGAGCTACATGAAGGTACCTTCGGGACACATTCCAGTGGACATACTATGGCAAAGAAGATCCTTCGGGCAGGGTATTTCTGGTCCACAATGGAAGCCGACTGTTACCAACACTCTCGGACATGCCATAAATGCCAGGTATATGCAGACAAGGTGCATGTTCCTCCAGTCCCTCTGAACGTCCTGACAGCACCTTGGCCTTTTGCACTGTGGGGCATAGATATGATCGGTGAGATTAAACCTACGGCATCCAATGGGCATCGCTTCATCCTGATAGCAATCGATTACTTTACAAAGTGGGTTGAAGCAGCTTCCTACGCCACGGTAACCAAGAACGTTGTGGCACGGTTCATTCGGCACAACCTGATCTGTCGATACGGCGTCCCTGAAAGGATCATTACAGACAACGGTACCAATCTTAATAACAAGATGATCACTGAGCTCTGCGAGCAGTTCAAGATACAGCACCACAACTCTTCTCCTTACTGACCGAAGATGAATGGGGTTGTGGAAGCAGCGAATAAAAACATTAAGAAAATTGTGCAGAAGATGACAGTGACTTACAAAGATTGGTACGAGATGTTACCGTTCGCTCTACATGGGTACCGTACCTCAGCAAGGACGTCAACCGGGGCAACTCCGTTTTCCTTGGTCTACGGCATGGAGGCTGTCTTACCGATCGAAGTGCAGATACCCTCTCTCCGGATAATGAAGGATGCAGATCTGAGTGAAGATGATTGGATCCAGACACGACTTGATCAGCTAAACTTAATTGACGAAAAGTGACTCAATGCTATTTGTCATGGTCAGACGTATCAAAAGCGGATGATCAGGGCATTTAACAAAAAGGTCAGACCACAAGAATATCAAGTCGGGGATCTGGTAATCAAACGCATCATCCTTCCTCAGAGTGATCCAAGGGGCAAATGGACCCCTACGTACGAAGGGCCATTTGTGGTTAAACATGTGTTCTCAGGAGGAGCCATGATCCTAACCACCATGGATGGTGACGACCTTCCTCACCCCGCCAATGCAGACATAGTAAAAAGATACTACGCATAAAAAAGACCCGCTAGGTTGACATACCTAGGCAAAAATTAGGGGTTCCCGGCGAACCAAAAGGGTTCGGGCAAAATGAGGGATGAAATGGAAAAAATATGTACACCCGGCAAGTCGAAAACCTGAAAAGGCGGCTTGGGCAAAAATGGGTATCCCGGTGGACTGAAAACCCGAAAGGGCAGTCCAGGCAAAAGTTAGGGATTGAAGCGTAATACTATGTCTCATTGGATCACCTTGCATCCAGAATCTGGTATCAACATCAAGTTCAGACGGCATCGACCAATCAGCTTCATCCTCGACTAGGTCATCAAGTGATGAGACGCTCGAAGATATAAAGGCGATAGCAGAGCTGGAACCCAGTGGGATTATTCTTTTCACACAACTGTTTTATTTTCCTTTGTACAAATTTGTATAAACTCTTTTGCTCGGCGGCATTCTCTTACTAGGACGTCAGCCTCTTGTACATAAAACGCCTATTTACAGGCAATTCAAAATCAATATAAATTCACTTTTCAGCTCAAATTGCCTTTTGTTTTTTCCTTTTTCTGTTTTGTTTTGCGAAGAACGTCCAAGGTTCAATTTGTGATATATGCATTTGACACTAATTGCTAACTCATAAATATTTGCATACGAAACAAAGGATTAATTACAAGTAACATTAGAAACAGGGGCAATAATGAGTGGTCTAAGCGATCTAATTGTTATGTCCACCAAGGTACCAAGGTAGGTTCAGCTAAAAGAACGTAACCAATATATCTTAACTCCCCAGAGAGTGAGCCAGCAAGTCAATGCATTCTCCCCAAGCAAAGCTATACTATCAGCCTTAAGGAAGTTGGGTATCCTCCAGCAAATCTCAACATTCCCCGGCGGTATACAGACATTCAGTGGAGTCACTCCCCCAATACACCTAAAAAATTCCCCCAGGAGAGTCCAGTATAGTTCAAGAATTCCCCAGGAAAGTTTGAATCATCTCCCCAGCAGGAAGCTTACCCCCAGTAGATTCTGGAAGCTTATCCCCTGCAGAGCACGAACGCGTCTCCCCTGACTTTTTATTCAAAGGTTATGCTCCACCAGAGCTTATAACTCGGTTATCCTCAGCCAAAAGCTACGGAAAGATCGTCCTCGGTAAAGTCTTCTTATCCCCAGCGAAGTCTATTAACACTTCCAACATAACAACGGTATCCCCAACGGAGTTACCATCAATATCCCAGCAACGTACCTCTCTCCCCACACAGTATTGTTCCCCAGCAAGATCGCTAGAATATTTTCTCCCCGCAGAGTAATCCATTCGCCAAGTTTATTCCCCAACGGAGTTATCTTCTCCTACCGGTATTCTTGCAACTATCATCCTCAGCGAAACAACAAAGCATTATTCTCTAACATCAGCCCAGGATGTTGACTTCCCGGCACCCGTCAAGGATTTACTTTCCTAGACGAAAAACATACATTCATAAACATCGCATGTCTATACATTATAGCATGCATATACGCATCATGAACATACAATCTCATTTATGTTGAGAACATCATTGCTTGATCCATATCATGCATTGCATATGACTGACCTTTACCTTTCAGGAAAGATCCAGTTAAGTTCTCAGCTATGTCCAAGACTTTTCTCTGGTTCAGTCAGATCGACCCTAAGATCTCCCTAATTCTTATCCAGTTGAAGATTCCAAGACCTTGTCCGGTTCAGTTAAATCGATTCCTAAATATTTTTCTGATTCTTATCCAGTCAAAGGCCTTCTCTGGTTCAGTCAGATCGACCCTAAGATCTCCCTGATTCTTATCCAGTTGAAGATTCCAAGACCTTGTCCGGTTCAGTTAAATCGATTCCTAAAGATTTTTCTGATTCTTATCCAGTCAAAGGCCTTCTCTGGTTCAGTCAGATCGACCCTAAGATCTCCCTGATTCTTATCCAGTTGAAGATTCCAAGACCTTGTCCGGTTCAGTTAAATTAACTCCTAAAGATTTTTCTGATTCTTATCCAGTCAAAGGCCTTCTCTGGTTCAGTCAGATCGACCCTAAGATCTCCCTGATTCTTATCTAGTTGAAGATTCCAAGACCTTGTCCGGTTCAGTTAAATCGATTCCTAAAGATTTTTCTGATTCTTATCCAGTCAAAGGCCTTCTCTGGTTCAGTCAGATCGACCCTAAGATCTCCCTGATTCTTATCCAGTTGAAGATTCCAAGACCTTGTCCGGTTCAGTTAAATCGACTCCTAAAGATTTTTCTGATTCTTATCCAGTCAAAGGCCTTCTCTGGTTCAGTCAGATCGACCCTAAGATCTCCCTGATTCTTATCCAGTTGAAGATTCCAAGACCTTTCCTGGTTCAGTTAAATCGACTCCTAAAGATTTTTCTGATTCTTACCAAGTCAAAGGCCTTCTCTGGTTCAGTCAGATCGACCCTAAGATCTCCCTGATTCTTATCCAGTTGAAATTATTTCAAGACCTTGCCTGGTTCAGTTAAATCGACTCCTAAAGATTTTTCTGATGCCGATCCAGTCAAAGGCCTTCTCTGGTTCAGTCAAATCGACCCTAAGATTTTTCTAATAAAGACTCAGTAGAAGACACCCAAGATTCTCTCATCGTTACTGTTGAGGTAGTAATCGCCCCAGATTCTCTCATCATTACTGTTGAGGTAGTAATCTCCCCAGGTTCTCTCATCGTCCGTTGAGGTAGTAACCATCCCTGACTCATTCATTACCGTCTGAGGCTCCAGACCCGACTCCTGTAACCAGGCAGAACGCATCTACATAAAGAGTTTGAAGACCAGCTCCTGTAACAGGCCAGGTAATCATTTTCTTTTTCAGGTACGCAAGTTCTCGCTAAGGAATCTCTTACGCGATCGACACCCATATGGCATCTATAATCCCATCCACCTATTCATCACATCTCAACATGGCATCTGTAAGCCCATCTTCCTATCCATCAATCTCCAAATGGCATCTGTAAGCCCATTCCCACCATCACACTAACATGTGAGCGCAAATTTTTGGGCACTCTAGTATTCAATCATCTTTCACCTTCGGATTACGAAAGGCACGTCAGCCAATCTACATCCTCAGGTCTAAGAAGATTGAACAGGGGAAACTGTTGTACCCCAAAATTTGCCCTCCCATATTCTTCAAAATTTGCAAAGAGCATGCTTCAAAATCTCCCAAGGGTTGCACAGTCCAATTGCCTCCTAACAGTCAAAAATTAGGGTTTTGGTTCTGGCAAAGAAATTGAAGTTTCCAAGGGTCCAAACAAGTCCCACATGCCCATAAACATTGCCAAGCATCCTTATGCCAAGTTTCAAGACTCACAGCACAAAATTGCACAGTCAAAAACCCTAATTGCTCAACAGTCAACTGCAGGGGCAAAATGGTCATTTGAAAGTCAAAAGTCAAAATTTTTGGTCAACATCTTATTTTGAAGCCACAAACATCATTTGATCAATGCTTGATCATGATTCTCAAGGCATGGCTCAAAAAGTCTCAAGATGCAAAAGTTGCTATATTTGGACAATTGAAAAAGTCAACTGCAAATTGACCAGGGCATAACTTCCACATGGTTTATCAGAAAAACACCATCCAAAGCTCATTTTGAAGAGAATGACATTTCCTACAACTAATCTCACACTTCAAGTCCAAGAAATGCTCTCACAAAAAGTTATCAATCTCAACATTATAGGTCATTTTCAAAAGTCAATAAAAAGGCACTTTAAGTCAAAGACCATAACTTGATATTGGTAAATCAAAATGACATGGGACCAAAGGCATTGGTTATAGAACTTCAAGACCTTTCCAAAATGTCCAAGAACATGATCAAAGCTTAAAAATTGAGCAAGATATGCTTTGTGGAAGTTGGGAAATTTTTGGGAATTTTAAAAAGTCAACTTTGCTTCAAATGCCTCAGAATTGCTAATGGGCCTTAATTTCTTCCAAGAATCATCACCCAAAAGCTATGCACGACTCATTGGCCCAAAGGGGAGTTATTTTCTTATTTTTGATTAATTATTTGAATTATTATTATTATTAATTCACTTAATTAAAATTAAATATGAAAAAAATACTAAAGCATGTATTTTAAATCTTTTTATGCAGCTAATAGGACCATTATAAGCTCAAGATTTCGTGCACACTCCATAAGGAAAGAATCATTCATGATTTGGCATATTTGGCATGAAAAAAGATTGAAAAAGATTATGCAAAATCAAGAATTCAAAATCATCAATGCAAAGGTTTTTGGACTTGGATTTCTAACCTAATTCATTCCACATATATGTACAAACCTAAACCTAATCACAAGAACAAGCAAGCTGCGCTCAGAATAGAGAATCAAACTTGTATTTTTCACAAAAAAAGCCACAACTGATTTCATAGCTAGAGTGTGTTAAAAAGCAAAAGAACCATTCCAAAGGCTTGCTGAGACAACCAGGAAGCTTTCTCAATCAAAATCACATCCCCACACGCAAAGAACTGGTAGAACACAGTCGCCCTGTTCCCAAATATTTTCATATTCGTGTTTCATGATTCATGCAGTGTTTTTGATTTCTAATGCTTGATTTATACTAATTTAATCATTCTAAAGCTAACAGTGCCATCCAATTGAGTTTTTAAGGCCTGTATGAGAATCCACCATGGGAGCTCGTTAGGGTTGCAGAAGTTTGAAATTAGGGACTTTTTCATATGGAAAAATTAGACAGCAAGACCTACACCATTGAAATCAGGACCTTCCAACGAATCCAAAACACTCATCGCGCCTTTTTTATGATTGCTCAATTTCTATTCGCTATTTTTTGTTGTTTCAGATTGTGGGGGTTTAAAACCCCCGCTATCTAGCTTATATTTTCAGGCAAAAAACGAAGAAGTGAGGAAGACGCTGAGCTGTAGGCATGTGATTGGTACATTTGAAACTTAGCGCGTTTTTTTATTTGGTTTCAGTATAATGCTTGCTTTTACATATGTTCTTTCTATCTTATTATATTAACAAACACGCGTGCATAGCTCAGTTGGTGGACAAGGATAATTGCAAGCATTGGGACCTGGGTTCGATTCCCAGGTCCCCCATATTTCTCTATATTTTTCTTTGTAACATGTTCAGGTACCTTTGCCCTTCAGTGATCTACCATGCACCCTACGCTCAAGCTTGCCACATGTCCAACAACATCAATCCAAGGGCCTGCATGGGAGGACTACCCTAGACGCTAGTCAAGCATTCTACACGTGACCATGGAAAAGTCAAAAGGCCTCCATCTAATGGGCCAAACTGCTTTCTATAAACCTCCTAATTGGGTCAGAAAACCCCCCATGTTTGTATTTTCTTCTTTTTATTCTTTCTCTATTATTTATTTTAATTATTTCTTTTGTTTTGTTTTAATTAATTCCACAAAACTAATTTTTATAATACAAAATACAAAAAAAATCAGAAATCATAAAAAATAAAAAAATATGTTTATTTAATTTGTAATTCACTAATTATTTTTATAAATAAATTTAACAATTAATTTAGTTTTAATTTAGGGTTTAAATTTTAATTTATTTTCTAAATAACTAAAAAACATAAAAATTAGGTTTTAGCATTTCATTCTTTTTTTTCAATAAATATTTCTTCCTTATTATTCTTATTATTAATAATTAATTATTTTTGTAAATACTTGTAATTAATTAAGTAGGGTTAAATTAGGTTAAACTTAAACAATTTTCTTTAATAAATTAAAAACAATTTAGAACTAGGTTTTATTTAACTTTTAATTCCAATTAATTCTCTTTAATTTCATAAATCCAAAAACATAAAAAAAATAGGTTCTTTTTCTCATTTAATAATTAAATCAATTTTCAATTCCAATTTAATTTCTTTAAAGGGTCCAACGCCCTCGCACCCTCGATTCTAAATTCTTTTCGCGCATTTATTTTTATTTCTTTTATGAATGTAATTTATTTGCCCCGAAGCTTTGTAATAGATAACTAGGATATTTACTTTACGCACTTTTATTCAAATCGGGTCTTGGTTTAATTTGGCGATGTAGACCCGCACCTTGTAATAGCGTAAGACCTTTATTTTTCTGCATTTTAATTCCCGCACCTTTTAAACTGTTAATAATCACATGAAAGAATGTATGCTCAAATAAAAACAATGCGTAGAACACTCAATGCATGAACAAGACAAATATTATCTGAAAATGACACACAATTCACACACCACTCCTAGGGTACGCCTCACTGTTGCCTTGCCCCTCGAAAAGTGGTCGTCGAGTAGAGGACGTTTTAGTAAGTCCTCATGTCCATGAACATGGCATGAGGGTAGCTTCTAAGGTGTCTTCCTATTACTCCGGTGACCACACTGTCCCTAATCCTCGAATTGACCCGAACACCTCCAACGGTGGTGCTACCTACCTCTCAATGGTGGGATGGCACTACCTTAAGGACATTTACACAGACTAATTCCTTAGGGTAGGTAGATGACTCGTAGATACTTGCTCTAATTCAAAACAAATCAAAAACTTCTTTTCACACCGACACTTTGCAAAAAGCTTTCAAAAGCAATTTTTCAAACACTTTGAGGACTGATACAAGAGTCGAACTGAAATTTTAAACGGAACTTTTTTCAAAACCCACATACACTTGAAAAGCAAACACATTTTTGAAAACACAATGAGCAAGTATCTAAGAGCCCATGGATAACCATGGATAGAAAGGGTGCTAACACCTTCCCTTTCTATAAATCTACCTCCCGAACCGAGAATTAATCTCAATAAGGAATTTTTCTGTGCTTTTGTCCTTTCCATATTGGAGAAAATAAAAGACGGTGGCGACTCTTGCTTCCGCGACATTCCGCGAACCAGCGTTAAACAGTCAGTTCCAGATCCACCGATCACAGACTCCTTCTTCAATTCGAATCTGCTGAATCTGGGTCTGGGTCTATTTTGTCCTGAGATTCGAAGGAACAACTTAGATCGTGCCCCAACAATGGCACGACCCCATCTCTGCGCTTTAGCTTACATGTAGCACAATCAGTAATAACAAGAATATATATGCAATGTGTAGTTAAATGTCATGAAGGTGCAATTTTGGTTTTGCAAACCCTTACCAATCGAAGATGTATGATCTGTGGCTCTGGGCGTGGAGATGTTTGCTTAGGAGTTGGGGTGGACTCCTGGATGAGGGAACCTACAAAATATATTTCTATTGGGAGGCTTTTGGTATTTTTGAGCAGTGCCTGTGTGTGGTCTCTTCGTGTGCAGTATGTATGCGTGTTCGTATTCATATGTCCTCTCTTTCATTCCTTGGTACTGTGTGATTGCTCTTGTATTTATAGGAGTGTGCTGGCCTATAGTAACGGTAAGAGACAACCATTTAAACAGGCCCTTAAAGTCACGAGACAAAAATTAGACAAATTAAAAGAATTCCTTTTTGAAACATTCATGTCTCTTTGGAAATCTTGGATGAACCTGGAAACTTGACTCCTTCGAACACCCTTAAGCGTTTCTCTTTGATTGGCCTATGAGTTGCCTCCTTCAAATGGACTTCTTATGCACCCTTCGAATGGGCCTTATGAATACATCTTCGAGTGGAACTCTTATACACCCTTCGAATGGTTCCTCTGAATGCATCTTCGAATGAACTTCTTATGCATAATTCAAATGGGCTTCTTATGCATGCTTCAAATGGGATTCTTATGCACCCTTCGAATGGGTCTTCTGAATACTTATTCGAATGGATCTTTATATTATCTTCGAATGAGTCATTGTTACTTCCTTCGAATAGCCTTATTTTCCAGCTTCAAAGTCCAATTCAAATCTATTCAGAACATTCCCTATTAGACAACTTCGACCAGCCCTTGGCGTTGTGTTGAGTCTAAGTTCTGATTCAAAGTGTTCATAACTTCCTTCATTAGAACATCTTAGATTAAGACAAACTCTGCACTGAAATGCCATTCGAAGGTCATTTCATTCTGATGTTCTGATTGAGGGAAACTCTGAAGTTACAGTTGAAGGACACTCTGAAGTTCCAGTCGAAGGACACTCTGAAGTTCCAATCGAAGGACCTTTTGGAATGCCAATCGAAGGGCCTTTATCCATATCAATCGAAAGCCTTGTTGAAATGCCAATCGAAGGATCTTGTTACAAGGCAAACCGAAAGGCTTTGTTGAAATTCCAATCGAAGGATCTTGTTACAAGGCCAATCGAAAGGCTTTGCTCAGACGCCAATCTAAGTACCTTGTTGATCAATCAAAAACTTCGTCCTGCTCTCTTTGATTTCCTTCAGTTTGGACTAATCGAAGTGACGCTAAAATGCCAATCTAAGACGCCTTTGTTCAAATGCCAATCAAAAGACATTGTTAAGATACCAATCAAAAGACACCTCATCGAAGGACACTTTGACCAACTTCAAAAATTGTTATTTTTCTTTAAGCAAGTGTTTGTAACCACCCATGTAAGAGAAGATCTTGTAAAAAAATATGAGGGAAAATTTGGGGTACAACACTTATCTTTAGATGTAAAGGGACGGGCGTGGGTCATCGTATAGCCATGATAACAATGTTGTGAAATATCTTAGCAATTCTCTTTGAGGGACTAAGATCATTTTGAAATGCAACATTTGATAGCGTCATCGAGGGACTATGATCTTGTATTTTTGATTGATTTTGCTAAGATATCCCACATGCGTAACATGGCCATTTTTGTAAGGCAACAAAGTGGAATTACCCTAAGGGTGCAAGTGTGCAAATGTGTTTGATTTACATGCTTGTTTATCTTAAATTAGGGTTTGCTAACTTGTTGATTTTAGTCTTTCCATACTAATTACTAGCATTTATATAAAGTGATAAATTGCAGAAAATAAAAATACTAAGTTATTACATCATGAGGGGAGGGGGTGTACAAATTTACAAATGGGGATTTTACAAGAAAATTAAACTTAATTATCTGTTGTACCCCAAAAATTTTCCTCTCATTTTTTACAATATCTTCTCTTACATGGGTGGTTATAAACACTTGTTTGAAGAAAAATAGCAAATTTTGAAATCGGCCAAAGTGCCTTTCGATTGGCCTCTCCAAAGAGCCTTGCGACTGGCCTCTCTAAAGTGCCTTTTGATTGGCCTCTCCAAAGTGCCTTTCGATTGACCACTCCAAAGTTCCTTTCGATTGGCCTATCCAAAATGCCTTTCGATTGGCATCCCCAAAATGTCTTTTGATTGGCATGGTAACAATGTCCTTCGATTGAAATTTCAACAAGGTCTTTCGATTGGCATGGTAACAGTGTCCTTCGATTGGCATTTCAACAAGACCCTTCGATTGGCATTCCAAAGGGTCAAGTCGAAGAACATGCAAAGGTCCATTCGAAGGAAGCCATCCTCCCATTCGAAAGGGAGCATTCGAAGGAGGCCATCAACCCATTCGAAAGGGAGCATTTGAAGGAAGCCATCAGCCTATTCGAAAGGGAGCATTCAAAGAAGTCCATCATCCCTTCGAAGGGGAACATTCGAAGGTTAGTTACATAATCATTTAAAATTCAAAAAAAGGAACAAGATCCCTTAACTTTGGACAAGGTTACGTTTTACACTAATGGCATTCAAATGGCCGTTACCAACATTATTTCTCTTGTCCCCTCACACTCCTATAAATATGAGGCCAAGGACACATTCAAAAGGGGGGGGGGGGAACGAAAAAAAGATTGGAGAGAGGATTCCCACAAAATCCATTAAAGGTTGCCAGAATTTTCCAAGCAAAGCCACCCTTCAGCAAAAGTAGCCAAGCCCAGAAGCCACCAGATCGAAGGTGCTCACCTCCAGCAAGAGCCCAAATCAAAGACTCAATCTGCTAGTAAGAAAGGGTAAATTATCCAACTTTACATTTGCATAACACATTATTACTTGTTGTTACCTTCGATTTTCCATCCAAGACAGGATCAAAGGGCCTGGGTTTGGCACCCAGGTCATGTTCTTCGTTTGCTAACACTTGCTGCAGACATAGCCTGAAGAGACCCAGCAAGCGCAGGATCGAAGGGCCTGGGGTTCGATACCCAGGCCCTGCGTTTTATTTCACTAACATACTTTTGCAGGTACATCATCCCAGATCGAAGGAGACACCTTCTCTGGATCAAAGCCATGGCCTTCTTAATCAAAGAGGCATCTTGCCCAGGATCGAAGGGCAATCCCCTTCCATGGATCGAAGGCTGTTCATGCCCACTTCCTGGCCCAATCGAAAGGACCATGACCCTCTCTGGATCGAAGCTTCCATTCCCTCCACGGGTCGAAGCTCCTTCTTTTCCCCAGATCGAAGCTCCTTCTTTTCCCCAGATCGAAGCTCCTCTTTTCCCCTTTGATCGAAGGATGCCGTTTGGTTTTTATTTTTGGTTTCCATTGACTGCTTTTTTATCTTTACATTAAAATAAAAATCACAAAAATATTAGGCTAGTCGTTTTTCCAATTAAATTAATTAATTATTTTAACATCTTTTTTTTTAAATTAAAATTAAATATACTTAGGCTTTATTTTCTTTTATAACCAAAAAAAAAACAAAAATATATTCTTTTACTTTGTGCGTGTTTATTTAGTTCAATATTTTACTATTATTGTATCTGTTTACCGGATGTAATAGATAAAATTAGGATATTTACTGCTTTATTCCCCATTATCCTTGTATAATGTAAATCCCCTCCCCAAAGCATTGTAATAGCTTATGACCTCTATATTCTGCATTTTACTGCTTTTCTTATTTAACTGCTAGTAATTAGGATTGTATGATAATACTAATAATCAAACGCTAGCAAATTTAACAAAAAATAATTGAACATAACACAATTGAACACAAGCACCTCTAAGGTACGCCCACTTTGGTTGCCTTTTAAAAACAGTCATGAGGCAGGAATGCTTTAGCAAAGACCCGTAAAATCAAAAGATCATATTCCCTCGATGACCCTACAGTTTCCTTCTCGATAAATGATCAAGCCCCTAGAACAGAGTTGCTAAAGCATCTCCACAATTGCCTTCGTGTCTGTAACGTCCCTCCGGTTGTCCCTCAAACATCCAACGATAGGGCTACCTACTCACTAATAGTAGGATAATGCTGTCTATAGGAAAAGAGGAAAAAAACACCCTTTTCGAGTACAAAAAGTAGATAGCTGTTAGAAGTTTGCTCAAAAAGATACTTTTTGCACTTACACACAAATACTACTTTTCAAAAAAACAATTTCAAAACATTTGCTTTGTTAACACTCTTGAGGACTAATACAAGAGTTAAACACAAAGCAAATCGCCGCACTAAGGCATATTTCAAAACATTTTCAAACACACAAAGCACAAAAGCATTTCAAAAATGAGCAAACCTCTAAGAGCCCGTGGAAAACCACGGATGGAAAGGGTGCTAACACCTTCCCTTTCTATAATTTACCCCCTTACTCAGAAACATATCAAAAAGGTCTTTTTCTGTTCTTTTCACCCTTTCCTTAAATTGGATAAAATAAAAGATGGTGGCGACTCTTGCTTATCGCATATTTGTGAACAAAAAACGCAAAAACCAGTAATATATAACAGTCAGTTATGTCACCGTAAAATATAATTGGCAAATCTTTTGAGGAAAAATTATAAAGTGGGGTTACCTTAGAGCTTAGTTCATATTTAATATGTTTTACATTGTGTGCTTTGCTTGCTTTATCTTTAAGGGTTTGCTTGGGTTGTTACTAAAAGATCCTACACCCGGATCTGGGGCACCTCATTAGGTAAGTAGCAATAAACCATGAAAGCTGTACGACGTAGACCGATACGGACGAAGTGGTGGCTACATTAGCGTGATGCTTTGGATTGTACTAATGTTCCTAGAGTAAGTTACGGATAACATTAGGCTTCCTCATAGTGTCATTAAGCTCTAACTGACCTTTAGAACCTTTAATTGACTCATCCTAGCCATTAGGAAGTAGTGAGATAACTGGCTTTGGTTCTGACCAAAGATTGGTTGATACTCGATACTACACTCATTGAGGCTGGACTTTCAGGATTTTTCGGCTGCAATACTTTGGTGTGGAGCTGAAACAATTTATGAAGGGAAGGTTAGTGATATTGAGGCTCCTTAGAACCCGGTTACTATTAATAGGACAGGTTGAGCCAACTGAACATTCAAGAGGGTACATACCTTAAAAACTCATGCAAGCCTAAACCTAAGGCTGCTTGTGTAATTTGTTTGCTTTCAGCTTGAACTACTTGCATGGTTTTTATCTAACAACATGATTTCCTTGCAGGATTTGTTTACAGTCATTATCCAATAACCTGGATTCTTTGCAGGGTTTACTTGCTTACATCACCTTACATTTTTGCTTAACATATAACATACATATCATAACATCATCCCATAGCATCTCCTTAACCATTTCAAGGATCTCAAGGGTCTGTGATGCAGGTTATGATGAACCAGACGTCTAGAAAGGGGCAAGGGGATTTATTTTCCTCTAGCTAATGCCGCAGAAGATCAAAACTCAACCACTTGAGTCAGGGGCTATGACCCGCTTGATATGGTGAGCTTGACTCTCGTAGAATGACTTTCAACGATACGAATTTATTCAAAGCTACAAATTTCAACTCCTAACATCTTCTTATCTTTATCCTGCGAGATCCTTGAAAACATTTGCATACATACATGTCATTGCATAACAGGTAGTCTCCAGTACAAGTCTCTCATGTTCTCGCTGTTTATTTCAGAAATGGATCTTGAACAAACAATCAAAGACCTTCAAGCTCAAAGCGCTCAATTCCCACAAATATTCCTGACTCTGACTCAGGGACATGAAGAGTTGAAAGCACTCCTCACTGAGGACCTGGCCAAGAAAAGTCCTAAAGATAATAAGGATGAACGGTTGGAACAACTGCAAGCTGAGGTAGAAGCAATTAGAACCCAGATGCTGGGGCAGATGGCTCTTATCCAAGGCCTAGCTTGATGTAGCGATAGAAATGTTTAAGACTAAGCCATTGGATTGACTAGACTTATACAGATAAAAAAAAATCACCACTGCGCTTTATTGTTTCCAAAGGAATGGGAAATGAGAGAATAACCCAAAAAAGAGGGGAAAGATTCAAGGTAAGGGGGTTGGTTATGTGAAGGAAAGGTATTAGCACCATAAACATCTACGGTACTCCGCAAGAACCTCTTTGTAAAATCTGTATATTTTGGCTATATATAAAAAATGTTGTATAAAAATAGATGGTGGAGGTGAGAAAAGAAGTATTTTTTTTAATGATTTTTGCACCCTCCGCGGTTGCGAACCTTTAGTGCATACGTACCACCTTCCGTGCAATAGGGGATCAGGGTACACGTAGTTCCTATTTTAAAATTTTAAAATGCAAGTGTGTTGGTTAATTTTATAAGACATCATTGTCATTGTCCGTGTGGAAAAACATACTTACTACCCACAATCATGAGAAAGGAGAATTTGCATCATCCCAAAGTGGAGGATATGACTTGGATTTTAAATCAACAACGCCTCACTCAACACCCAAGTGGAAAATATCTCTTCTCACTACACATTGTAGAAGTATAGTTGTTTGCATCACTACAAGGATTGACAAGAGTCCAATCTTTTGAGAAAAGTTTAAGATGAAAGACAAGATAGCAAAATAGTTTGAAATGAGATTGATTGACTTTTAGTCTTTTCACAAAAAAGTCAAGATATTATTAAATTGATTGAAGTTTATTTATGAAAAGGTTTTGAAAATGCATGGACCTAAGTCTAAATTCATTATGAAAGTGGTTCAAGTTTAAAAGAAACAAGAAGAGTTTTCAAAAGGAGGGAGAAGATTTTTTTGAAATTTAAGAAGATGGGAGGAGAAGAGGAGGCTATCCTAAAGCATAAGGTAAAAGCTAGGGATAAGAACCATATAACCAACAAGGAGCCAATACTTGACATTATGAGTTAAGATAGAATTTCCATTCTTTGGATTAAAACCAAACAAGCAAAGATACTAGACCTCTGGTGATAACCAAGCTTCAAGGGTATTAAGTCTTCATAAAAATTGGGCAGAGTAACGACTGTATACAGGTGAATTCCAGATGACAAACAAAGAATGAAATCACAATAACCCGCACACAAAACAAACAAACAAACCAATGTCTTAAGGTAAACCTCAAGAACTCCAGACAAAATATCAATTAAGGTCACAAGGTCTCCAACATAGGCCAAGGTTCCTAATCCTAAGTCCAAGAAGTCCAATACTCCATAATGCCAAGGATAGTAACCAAATAGTTCAAGTACCATTAAGATTTTTTATGATTTATGTTGATTCTTAGGTGTCTTAGAAGAGAAAAAAAAGGCTCAAGTGAGCAAAGATGAAGATAGCATGAAATGTAAATGCTAAAAGTAAATGGTGCATAAAGCATAAAAAATAAAAAAGGGCATAAGGTAAAAACAAAAGATAAAGCCAATTATTAATGATTAGTGGTTAGTTCGATGATCATCTTAAAGCTTGAATTTGGAACTCATTATAGGATTAGTAGAACCAAAGCTTCCACACAACAAGTTGAATTTGCTTTTTGTCAAGTATATCACCCATTTGGAATCTTCACAAGTGCCATTTAATGATCAACGATGTTTAAGTGATCCGCGTTGACCAAAAGTGTTGTAGATCCACTAGAAGATTGGTAGAACATAAGCCTTCACACAATGAATCTCGAGGTTATTGGATCAAAGAGATCAAATTAATATACTTGGGCTTGCAAACATAGGTTTGGGCCATGAATGATCATTTATTCGAATCGTGACAAAATTTAGCGCTATGTTAAGCAATCGTAAGTGGACTTATATAGAAGTTACACCTAGTTTGAGGCCGGTCAATAGCAATCTATGCACCATTTGTTTTGAGACATGATATAGAGATCATGCTTCAATAACATTTAGTGCAATGAGAAAGGGATGAGATGGAGAGGAGTGGGGAAGAATATACAAACCACATTTGAATTAAATTTTAATCAAACTATTATTAAAATCATTCATCCATTTTTTGGTGGAGTTAGGCTTAACACCATGAATCCAATGAGGTTAATAAAGTCCATGATCAAAAATTTAACCCAAGATCAACCAGAAATTAATCACAAAATAATATTGCATTTAGTATATACATTTAAAGGATTTTAAAAAATGTTTTAAAATAGAAATAAGGGATAAAAATATCAACTATGTTCAAATTAATCAAGAAATAAAAAGTAAGACCATAGAAAAATCAGAAAAGGACTCAAATATTTTTATTAAAAATTTGGTAATTTTTTTAAAGTCGGAAACTATTTTTAAAATTAAAAGAAATGAGTAAAATAAACTAAAATGATAAAAAACTAACAAAGTCAGAAAAAAAATGAGGTCACCAATATTTGTCACAATGTCATTGGATCATTCCATAATTTTTTCAGAATCTAAAAATGTATAAACGTATTTTTAAACATTTAAAACAATTCAAATAAAGTGAAAATTTATAAAAAAATACCAAAACACAAAATTAAATTGTGAAAAAAAAATCATAAAGAGAATAATCAAAAATATTTTTCATAAATTTTTTATATTTTTTGGACTAAATGAATTTTCTATGATTTTTTTGAAATTTTAAACAATTAAATATAAAAATCAAAAAAGAAAATAAAAATCAAAAAGATGTGGACCAATGGATGAAAGTCAAAATGCGTTAGTAATCAGATCCAAGGGATCTGGCGCACTGTGCATATCATGGTCATTACTAAATATTACACCGGATCCAACATTTTTAAAATAAAGCAACTTAAAATATGGCGCGTTGGGTGGAGTCTGGCTCACAAAAGTAATCAGATCCAAGGGTTCCTGAGGCACGCACATTGAAAGGCAAGCATATTGTATCCATTTCAAAAAAATAACGTGGCTTCATGTCATTGGTTGAAGACGGACATGTCATCATCTTCAACCTCCAGCCATCCCCAAATTGAATCCTTCAAACTATAAAATTAGCAAACCAGACCAGTACCATCGTGCCAAATTTATAAAAATTGTGGAAGGTTATGTTTGAAGAAAACCAGAAAAAATAGCGAGCAGGAAAATCTGGGATATCTCACTAATTTCTCAAGGAAATTGCAAACTATAAAGAGCACGAGGATCAAAAGAACATAAGGAGTGGATTAGTCTTTCATTTGAATCAATTTGGCTAAGAAATCTACCTGAACGAAGTAGTGAGAAGTTGCTCTGAAACTGGACTTCTACAGATCAATATAGGTCACAATTCTTGAAAGTAACTATATGGTTAGCTTCAGATAAGTTCAATGAAGCTAACTGAATGGAGCTTTTGGTGTTTTAAGGTGAGAATGTAAGAAATCAGAATTTCAAATTCAAAGTTTGTGTGGGATCTGAACAGGGGTCAATTGGCTATCAAAAGATTGAAAAAAATAGTGAGGGATGATCCTTATTTATAGCTGATTATGATGCAAGGCTCAAGCATGTGAATTGGAGGCAAAATGAGTGAAATCGTGTGGACCTGCTAAATATGAAAAGTGTGACTTCACATGGCTCAAAATGCAGCAAATTGGATGGTTTAAGGGTCGTTTCTCGTCATGGCAAGTTACTAAACATGATTAGACAAGAAATTGATCTTTAAACATGCTTGTAATTGGATTAAAACTGATTTTCAAATCTGATTGAACTTGGAATTTTCATTTCATGATGCCACTTTTATGACCATGGTGCTAACAATGTAGGGCACCTTATGATGTGATTCTTGAAGCAATTGAAAGATGAAGTTACAATATTTTCAATGTGAAATTAATGAGATCAAGTGGATGTTTGATCAAGAAGTTGCATTGAGTCAAAGTTGGAGAAACAGGGTTGACTTTCCATACTTAGAAATATTTCAAATTTTTCTTCAAAAGTGACCTATAATGTTTTGCATCCAAACATGGCCTTCCACTTGGAATTTGCTATTGACCAAAAAAGATGGCATGAAATAGACCCCTTGAATGAAATTTTGAAACTTGAACCATTCAAAATATCCAACAGTTGAGAGAGTTATGATTTGTTAAAGTTGGCAAAAAATCATGAAATGACCTATAATATTGTGTATCCTTAGGGCATCTTCCATCCATTTTCTCACTTTGCACATAAAAGAAGGCATAAAGTTCACATCTTCAAGATCATTATGGAAAAAGAGTGGGCTCAAGGTGATAAAAATTGAACAAGTTATGATAATTTGAAGTCACGCATGAGAAATTAGGGGTTCATCTAGAGGACTTGTAATCTTTCTTCAACATCAAGTTTTTTCCACATGAAAACTCCTTGAAACTTTTGAAGCGATTTGTTGATAACCATTTGAAGAGAAGTATGTATTTAGAATCACTAAAAAATACCAAAAGATGAGCAAGATATGCTTCTTTGAAGTTCGAAACCCTAGCTCCTAGATCAAGAAAATGCTTTGAGGAACTTTGACAACTTTGAACAAACTTCTTGTACCAAAACAATTGCCTTGTAAATAGAGGTTGTTTGAGGATGAAAATGAGAATTCATAGCCACCAAAACCACTTTCATATCTTGAGAATTGAGAGAAACATGCAATTTTGACCAATGGGAACAAAGATTTATCCAAACATGACAACTTCTTCAATCAACCCCTTGTACTTTTGAATCAAGTTTGAGAACCTTGAAATGTGGTGAACCAAAATAACCTTGCCATGCCATTTCTTCCAAATCAACTCCAATGGTAGGGTTTGAACTTATCAAGCTTTATTTACTAGGGCATGGAAATAAACTCATGAACCTATGGAGCAACTTGCTAAGCCTCATTGTCTTTACCTATATTAGTAACAAGCAAGACAAACCAACATTACATTTTATTAATTCAAAGGAAAAAATAAGACAAAATATTCATGATCACAAAAGAAAACAAGTCAAGGTGCTAGGTGATTCCTCAAAGAGCAAAACTAAAGATAGGGAGAAAAACCAAAAACCCTAATGTGATCTTGTTGTGATTGAATCAACATGGTATGATAAAGGGATCTTAGGGGCAAAAATTGGGGTACAACACCCGGGGATAAGAAGAGTTAAGACTCCTTATCAGCAAACTTCCTCAAGACGGATACAACCGTATGAAGCAAGCACTCGAGGCCGGAGATTAAGTCA
Organism: Vicia faba; assembly: GCA_948472305.1. Lineage (NCBI taxonomy): Eukaryota > Viridiplantae > Streptophyta > Magnoliopsida > Fabales > Fabaceae > Vicia > Vicia faba. The sequence goes on from OX451735.1 coordinate 317,176,881, forward strand.
TTAATCAACCCCTGATGAGACAAAAAGTTGGCTTGGAGAGTAGACCTTTCCAAATTGCTACTACCTCACGGGCCCAACAACAACCTCGCCAAAAACAACGGGTTAATCAGAGTAAGCCGGATACACCCAAGAGGGAGTTTACCAAACTCAACATGCCGTTGTCTCAAACTTTACAACACATATTGAGGATGAATCTGGTTACGTTGATAGGGCCTCATCCAAATCCCAAGAATTCTTCCCCTAACTACAACCCTGATGCAAGCTGTGCATATCACTCCAACAGTCCGGGGCATGATACTGAGGATTGTTGGATGTTGAAATACAAATTTAAAAACTTGATTGATGAAGGAGTGCTGGAGTTTACACAAGATGGTCAACTGGAATTTTTTTGTCATTCCTCCAAGGCACACCATCTGAAGTGACAAGTTCTCACAAGAAAACTTTTCGTTCAGGCATCCCGCTGACTGTAATCACAAAAAGAAATAGTTCAGGCAAAAGACAAGGATAACAAAATAAAAAAGAAATAAGTCCTACAAATCCTCAACAAAAAGAAAACGTCACAAAAATGACTTCCTTCTCAAACAAACGTTCAATCTCTGAACCATCACCAGAATATCAAGGACATCCCAAAACTCGACTTGGATTCAAATGCACAATTAACTGAGCATATGACTGGAGGACATCACGAAGAGCGGGTGGGTGCAAATAAAATTTGAGCCTTTATCTTTTGTTTCTTAAACCGTGAACCAGGCCACATTACAACCCTTAAAAGTACTAGCTGAAGCATTGGTTAGTGTTGTACCCCAAAATTTTCCCTCTCATTTTATCAACATTTCTCATCACCAGGCTCTTGGAACTCAAGATCAAGCTAGGGTTTGCTCTGCTCAAGACACCTCCTTGCATTGTTGACCTAAATTAGGGTTTGAGTTTGCACAGGGATATTTTGACCTACAATGCCTAAAGTGACTTTCATACTTCATGTTGGACTCATGAGTTTGTCCATACCAAGTTTCAAGCCTTGAATCAAATTTTTGCTCAGTCAATTGGACAGTTGACCTAGAAATCAACTATTTAGGGGAAAAAGTCAATTGAGGCCAATTTACAGTCAAACCTCATGAATTTTGACCCACATCAACATTATGAACTCATATGAACCATTTGATCAAGTTTGGATCACAATTCCACAAGAAATTTGATCAGATCACCAAAAGGGCAAAATGGTCATTTTTAGGGTTTTGACTGTATAAAGGCAATTTTTGACTGTTTGACCAAGCCAATGGCAAATTAGTTTCAACCATGGACTCAAGGAATCAATGGCATCATCTTGACATATTCAACAAGTTCAAAAGATCTCAAATGCATGGGATTGACAGATGAATTTTTCAGTCAACTGATCAAAATTTGACTGTACACTGAAAAGTCAAACTTTGACTTCTTGGTCAAAATCAAGTGCCAAGGGTCATTTTTCATCAAGATGTGTCAAATTATGAAACTTGTTCATCAAGAAACCCAAAATTGCAAATTAGGGTTTGAAATTGAAAATTTTCATAACTTAGAATTTTTCTAAGTTATGAAATTTTCTTAATTTTTCCTAACTTTGTCCCACATTTTCACCATGATGCAAATGGATTCAAACAAAACTTACAACATGAAAGTTGTAGTCCTCCACAAAGTATACAACTTTGATTCACAAAGTTTTCTCAAAAGAATCTTGGATCTCATGTTATGATTTTTGGAACAAGGGTCCCTAAAACTTTTAACTTGGAGAAATTTTGCCCTAGTTTAGGCAGGATTTTGCCCTATCTTCTTGGCCATTTTTAACACAGTTCCACTTGGATTCTAAAGTTTCATTTCAAACATGGATTATAGTGCATGTTGCAAGCTTTCCAAATTGTCTAAGAACTCCTCAAACACATTTGTGATTAGGGAGAATCGAATGCTTGAAGTTGGCAAAAACTCACTTTGTATCCATGGCAAATACATGTTCACTCAAGTGGCATTTTCAAACCAGCATGCTTTGTACTAGTTTGCAGGCCTCTAAACCAATTCACACTCCTTAATTAAATGCAAATCCATCAGTCTAAGCATTTGTTTTGGCCATTTGGTCATTGTACACAAAATTAAGCCTTAATTAGAAAAAGGTACATTTCCATTTTGGAAAAGGTATGCTTTATGTCAAAACAAGATCTTTGAAGAATAGGGCCAAGATCTCAGAATCCAAATCAAATCCACAAATTGCAAGTATCAAGAGGATTGTATGCAACATGTTATATGGCTTGTACAAGCTTGTGATACCAACTAAGACATTCTTGCTTCACAAAGAAGAAAACTTGCAAAATCCTCCCAACTTGAAAACTAGCCATTGTTAGCTTAGACAAACATTGCAAACATATTTCACACAACCCTTTGAGCAAGAAACACGAGGGCTTGAGCCTCAAAACCTCCCATAGCCAGAAATCACTCTTCTTTGGCAAAACAGGGCAGGTGCTGAAACTTGAGTGCCATAGCTCATTTGGCTCGTGCGTTTTGCTCCTTTTTGCTTCAAACACCTTCCACTCAACTCACTTAAGCTATCCCAAACCTCCACTGCAAACTGTAACTCCATTTACAGTGTTCACCATTTTCATTTCAAGCTTATGCAGGTTGAGTTCTAGAGGTTGATTCAGGGACATTCAAGGCAAGCTAGCTATTGGAAAAGATCAAGTGAAGGTCAGGCAAGCTACCAGACACCTCAAAACTTGTTGAGAAGCACTGCATTGCCCTACTCGAATCTAACTGAAATAGGTTTTTTCTCACTTTCTATCTCTCTATTTAGGAACATTTAGCCTTAGGTTTGTGAATAAAAAATGTATTGTTCATTGCTAGGAAGTTGTACATATGCTCAGTTTTCATTTATAGTAAGTGTGCTAGGAGAATTTCATCCATGAATATGCTGAAAAAGTTAGGTCAGATTTTGGGGCCAGAGAAATTCTCTCTGGTCTTTGAGAGTTAGGATTAATGCTTTATATGGTTAGAATCGTATTAAAATTCTCTACAAGTTTGATGTTGTAAGTTTTGGCAAAAGATCACGTTTCCAGGATATCCAAGTTTGAACCAGGCGCGCGCGCGTTTGACAATTGCTGGAGGAAGAAGATGAAGTTGGCTTGGGCTGGGCCTGGCCAGTTTTGCTTCTAACACCCCTCTTTTCAGTTTCACACCCCCTGGCCCAATTTCTTATATTTTTGCATTTTTGAAATTTTGTTTTCTTTTCTGACTTTGTTATTTTATTTCCAAATATTATAAATGCTCAAAAACATTTTCATAATTTTTTAAAATTTATTTGGCATTTTATTCTAATTTTTTCTAACATTAAAAGTATTTAAATATTCTTTTATATTATTAAGACTTGAAAAATATTTACATTTTATACTTTTATTTTTTTGTTCTTTACTTTTATTTATATTAAAAATATTTTCTTGAATATATTTTATTTTGTATATATTTTATTTTAGTTTGTACATATTTAATTTGATTAATATACACATAATAAACATATATACTTTTATTTTATTAAATACTTAGAATAAAAAAAAAATTACATTTTTATTTTTATTATTATTTATACTAAAAAAATACCTTTTTTAGATATAGTTCATTTTTTTACACATATTAATATATTTTTGTACATAAATAATATATTATATTTATTTAAAGAAATTAGGGTTTTACCCTAAAAACAAATAAAATTAATCTTTTATTTATTTCTTTATACTTTTTTACATTAAAAAATACTTTTGCATATATGAACAAATAAAAAATTCTTTTTTGCATAATACATTTTATTTAATATTTATTTATCTTGTTTAATTAAATATTGCCCATTTATTTATTTACACACAGAATTCAATTTGGATGTAATAGTAAATTAGGGTTTATAATTTCTTGTCAAATATCCCCTCACTAAAAAATTGTACCCCCATCCCCATAATCATGTTGTAATAGCTTAGAATTTAAATTATCGCACTTTTACGCTTTCAATTATGCCATGATTAAAGAATTAGGGTTTGTATGCAAAAATCCAAATTAACAAATAGTTTGACCTAATGAAAGACAAAAATGCATGAAAATCAAACACAATACACACTTGCACCCCTAGGGTTACCATCCACTTGTTGCCTTCAAAAATGGGCCATGGTATGCATGTTGGGTACTTTGGCAAAACAAAACAAAACAAAAGATCATAGTCCCTCGATGACGCTATCTTGGTTGCCTAAACAAAAATGATCAAGTCCCTCAAGAAAATTGCCAATAATACCTAACACAATTACTATCATGGTCTATATGATGACCCGCACCTGTCCCGTTTAACATCCTAACACAAGGTTGCTCACCAAATGCAATGGTGAAACAACATTGTTAAAAGGGTTAAAAACATAAGAAAGATCTTTGAGTAAAATAGGGTAGACAACTCTTAGTTACTTGGTCAAAAGCTTGCAAAACGTCCTTGCTATTTTCAAACACACTTCACAATACAATTTCAAAACAAACTTTCAAAAACATTGAAATCTTTTCAAAAGACAAAAACACCTTTGTATACATTCAAGCAAGAATCATTACAAAGGTTGCCACAATGATGGCCTCTTTTCAAAACATCTTTCAAAACCATGCACAAAGCACCATTTCAAACAATTGAAAAGCAAAGCAAATGATCTAAACAAGTAACTAAGAGCCCATGGAAAACCATAGATGAAAAGGGTGCTAGCACCTTCCCTTTTCATAATCTACCCCCCGAACCCAAGAAAACATATCAAAGGTCTTTCCTGTGCTTTTTGACCTTTCCTTTGGATAAAATAAAAAGTCGGTGGCGACTCTTGCTAAACCGAAACATTTGCGAACACAAAATGCAAAACATCAAGTCAGTTCTCCCACCGTATCACAGAACTGGCGACTCTGCTGGGGAAGAATTTAAAAGTGGAGTAACCTTAGGGCTTAGATCACCTTTGCATGCTTATCTTGATTGCTATGATTGCTTTACATTTAATTCTCTTGTTTGGGCTTGAAATCCTCTACCCGGATTGGGGAAACATTCATAGGTAAATAGCAATACGTTGTGGAAACTGTGTGGGGTATACCGACATGGTTGAAGCAATAGTTATATTAGTGCGACATATTTGTGAGTACCGGTAGCCTTTGAGTCAATCAAAGAGAATACGGGGCCGCTGAGTGATGTCATGAAGCACTAATGAACTCTTAGAACCTTACTTGACCATCTTGGCCTTATTAGGAGTAGTGAGATGACCGGCTTTGGTGCAGTCCGAAGTTGGTAGATACTCGATACTACACTCATTGAGGGTTGTTTTCTTGGAATATTTTGGTCGCCAGTTAAGTGGCTAAACCAAAACAATGAACATAGAAAATAATCCAGTGATATTGAGCTCCTTAGAACCCGGTTACTATTTATAGGACAGGTTGAGCCAACTAACTTCAAGAGGGTACTTACCTATGAAACCTCATGCAAGCCTGAAACTAGGATCTTGTGTGGTTTGCTTATACATGTGCTTGTGCATACATCATGAACATCATAAAGCATCATTTGCATTCACTAACCATTTCAAGGGTTTGGATCTTCATCTTTGTTCTTGTTTTGTAGGTCATGGAATCTCTTCGCAGGAAAACAATTCAAGTCAACCTTGTGAGAATCCCTCCTCAACTCAAGGAGCTTGCTTCCAAGATTCCAGAGAATTCTCTCTTTAGTGAAAGACATGGTAGACTTCTCAACTTGGTCAACTCCAACATTGAAGAAGACATGGTGAAAGTTCTCTTCCAGTTCTTTGACCCCCTACACCACTGTTTCACATTCTCTGATTACCAACTAGTACCTACTTTGGAGGAATTTTCTCAACTCTTGAGGATTCATATTCTTCGTCAACTACCCTACAACGGTACGGAAAAAGAACCAAAGCCTGAAGATGTTGCTCAAGCATTACACTTGCAACCATCTGATATCAAAGGTCATTGGGAAACCAGAAGTGGTGTCAAGGGTTTCTTGGCAAAGTTTCCATTTGAGAAGGCACAAGACTGCTGGAATTCTCTAGACCTACAAGCTTTTGAAGAGATTGTGGCACTCCTCATCTATGGGTTAGTCTTATTCCCAAACCCTGATCAGCTTATAGATGTGAACGCTGTCAAGATTTTCATATCTCGGAATCCTGTGCCTACATTGCTCGGGGACATCCTACACTCATTTCACACACGAACAATGAGGAAAAGAGGTGTTCTCATGTGTTGTACTCCTCTTCTGGCAAGGTGGTTTATTTCTCACCTTCCCCAAACAGTTTTGAAGAATGAGCAGGGTTTAAGGTGGTCACAACGGTTGATGACCCTCACACATTCTGATGTTCATTGGTGTTCTCAGTCCAGAGAAAATGTCATTATCATTGATCGTTGTGGGGAATTCCCTAATGTCCCACTACTTGGCATTAGGGGAGGCATTACCTACAACCCCTGTTTAGCTCTAAGGCAATTTGGATACGCTCGAAGGGATGGCCCTCATTATATGCTGATCCCTGACCTAGTTTTTGACTTCTACAACAACGCTCAAGGACTTCGACAAAGGTTCATCAGAGCTTGGAGGATGCCCAACAAGGTGGATAGTAAGACACTAGGGCACAAGAATTCCATCCCCCTTGAGCCTTATCTCAAGTGGGTACGAACCCGTGCCCAAAGTCTTATGATACCTTACCCTCACATTCCCCCGTGATCAAAGAGCCTGTTATGGAAGGAGAGGTTCCATACACCCTCCTACATCCTGACATGCCAACATCATTGGAAGAGTTACAAAAGAGTTGGATCCAGCTCAAGGAAGAACAAAATATTTTTGAAGCCAACTTCTATGCCAGTGAGAAGAAGGTTTTGGAGCTTACCCGTCGACTTCATGAGGAGGAAACTCTCAACACTTACATCGCACCAAAGAGGATGCGCAATGTATTTTTTCATTAAGAATTTTGTAATATTTTGCCCATGGGGCATTTATGTACTAAAAAATTTCTTCTTAATATGACGTGTGTTCTTTTTGTTTGCACCAAATTTGAATTTCTGAATCCTTGAATGCATTACATGAATAACATATCGTTCATCATATGCATAAATAGGTCTTCACGCCAGGTTTCCTTATCTTTCTGCTGTTTATTTCAGCAAGATGTATTTGGAGCAGACGGTTAAGGTTCTGCAAGCACAGAATTCGCAATTTCAGCAACTCCTCGTGACCTTAGAAAAGGGTCAAGAGGACCTTAAAGCACTGTTGGAGAAAGATAAAGAGAAAAAGAAGAAAAGGACCGGTATGGCCACTATGGGAAGAATGTTTGAAAACTAGGCTAGAAAGGTTCTCGAGTTCCCCTCAACGTCTGCTGAAGGGGTTGGCAAAGGAAAAGGAGTTGCGATGCCTTCTGAATCTGAAGTTGAAGAGGAAGAAGAGGAAGAGGATGAAGATTACTCTGAACAGCAATATCCCCCAGCGGATGATAAGTACAAAAATCTTGAGGATCGGTTGGCAGCCATGGAGTTGCAAAGGGTACCTGGTTTAGACTTTGAAGAACTAGGATTGGTTGCTGGGATCGTCATTCCTGCCAAGTTCAAAGTACCAACATTTGCTAAGTATGAAGGTTTGTCCTATCCAAAGATGCACCTGAGGTCCTATGTCAGAAAGATCCAACCTCACTCCTCTGATAAAGATCTTTGGGTCCATTTTTTCCAAGATAGTTTGTCAGGCACACAATTGGACTGGTTCTATCAACTTAAGAGATCTGACGTTCATAACTGGGAAGATTTGGCTGCTACTTTCTACCGACAATACCAATACAATGCAAATTTAGCTCCTACTCGTACTCAACTACAGAGTATGGGTATGGCCTCTAATGAGGGATTTAAGGAGTATGCCCAGAAGTGGCGGGATCTGGCTGGAAGGGTGCAGCCACCATTGTCGGATAGAGAGCTGGTTGACATGTTTTTAGGGACTCTGTCTGGTCCGTTCTTCAATCACTTGATCGGGAGTTCATCTGCAGGATTCATCGAATTAATTCTGACCGGTGAAAGGGTCGAGGCTGGTATTAAAAATGGTAAAATTTAGAAGGATGCCTCCGCTTCCACTGCTATTAAGAAGGCCTTCCCAGCTAAGAAGGAAGTTTCTGCTATTCATACCCAGAGAAACCGAGGGAGAACAGAGCGCCGACCAACGGTGGGGGCTGTGATGATCCAAAACTCTTCAATCGAACAACCTCGAAACAATCAACCAAGAACTAATCAGCAAAGGGTAGAAAGGCCACAACGACAATTCACCCGAATCAACATGACACCGGCTTAAGTCCTCCGTCATCTGTTAAAGCTGAATCTCACCAACTTGAAGGAAGCGCCGAAAAACCCTAATACCTAATCTCCTTATTATCACTCCAATGCAAAATGTACGTACCACTGACAATGTAGAGCATGATACCGACAACTGTTGGGCTCTTAAGAACAAGATACAAGACCTGATAGACGCCAAGGAGGTAGAATTTGATGCGCCCGAAAAGCCGAATGTGATTTCTGCCCCAATGCCCAAGCACTGTCATAATGTCCATGCCGTTATGGAAGATCTTCATGTTACCAATGTTGCTTACCTTTTGACTCCGTTACTTGTGATTAAAGTGAATTTAATGAAAGCCAGAATATTTCCAGGCTGTGGAAAAGACTGTTACTTTTGCTCAAACTTGCAAGCTGACTACCCACTGTTGAAATCAGGCATCCAAAACCTGATGGATACCCAAGAGATCCTCTTTCAAAAGACTCCTGTTGATACCATCACTCATGTTACTCCTGCCACCGTTGATACTCCGACCAATGACATTGCTATGATAACCATCTTCTACGATCTTTCCAAGACCTGCAAAAGGCCTGTTAAGATCACGCCTGATCCTAAGTTTGTGCCGCTAAAAATCACAATGCCGGGGCCTGTCCCGTATAAATCTAACAAGACGATACCATGGAACTACGGAGGAGAAATCTTCTACCATGGAATCAAGCAGATTGAATCAGTCCAAGAGAATTCTGATGATGAAACCCCTGATATAGGGAGTATTGCAGGAACAAGCAAGATAACTCGCAGCGGAAGGATCTTCTCTCCGGAGATTGCTCCTTCACGAGTAGTCTTCGAACCCTCGAGAGTTTATGTACCTATTAAGCCATCTGTGCAAAGCCCGGTAATTAAAGAACTTGATGCTCCTGAAATTGGACCCTCTGATGTTACTGCCAAAGGTAAGGGGATACTAGAAGCGCCTGTCAGGACGAAGGCTCAGACTGTGGTAATCCCCGAGACCACCCGGAAAGAGATGGAAGAAATCTTAAAGATAATCAAGAAGAGTGACTACAACGTTGTGGAGCAGCTAGGGAAGACCCCTTCCAAAATCTCCATGTTGGCTCTCCTACTCTGCTCTGAGGCTCATGCTAAGGCCTTAATCAAATTCCTAAAGACGGCACACGTGCCTCAAGAAACTTCTGCTGACCAGTTTCAAGAGTGCGTGGCTAGCCTTACTGCTGATAATGGTCTTGGTTTTTCCGATGCTGATTTGACCCCCAAGGGAAGGAAGCACAACGATGCACTGCACGTCTCGGTGGAGTGCATGGGAACCACACTTGCCCATGTTCTGGTTGACACCGGTTCATCCTTAAATGTGCTACCGAAGAAGGAGTTGGACCGATTGGACTGTGAAGGTATGACCCTAAAACCCAGTAACATCATTGTTAGGGCCTTCGACGGTTCTAAGAGGATGGTTCACGGAGAAGTGGACATCCCAATCAAAGTGGGCACAGAAATTTTCAACTCTACTTTTTATGTGATGGACATTCGTCCTTCATATTCATGTTTGTTGGGAAGGCCGTGGATCCACAATGCTGGGGCAGTCACTTCCTCTCTGCACCAAATGCTAAAGTATCCAGTTCAGGATAAGATTATAACGGTGCACAGTGAGGAAGAGTACATGATAAGTCACCTCAACTCCTTCCGCTATGTGGAGTTAGATGGCGAATTCATAGAAACGCCTTTCCAACATTTTGAAAAAATTTCTCCCGAAGTCGCAGTTGCAAAGACAATGACAGATGTGCCTATCGTTTCCAAGCCTGTGTCTAGGATGGCATCCCTCAAAGATGCAGAGGCCGTAATCAAAGAAGGAAAGAGTACAGTGTGGGGGCAATTGCCTGATTTCCCTCACAAGACTGACACGTTTGGATTAGGTTTTACTGCTGCTGGCCAGAAAGCTGTGCGTCGCTTCCGGGCCGGAGGACCACCCGTAAAAATCACTCACCATGAAATTAATGCCTTGGAAGATGATGATGAAGAAGAAAACTTTGAAAATTGGATCTTTCCAACCATCGAAGGAGGATTAAGCAAATGAGAAGCGAAAGACTTTGTTCCCATCACTTTCATCAACCAGTAATTTATGTTTGAACAATTTCCTATTTTGGTCTGTAATAATTAAATGATTCGTACACTATTTTCACCTTATGCCTTACCCGGGGTATATAGGTCCATTTGTAAGGGCTTGATTTCTTCATTATCATATGCCATTTTTAAGTGAATCATTGGACGTTTTCATCTATAAACTGTTGTGTTCATTTTCTTTCCTTTTACATTTTTGTTTTGTTTAAGGATGTCTATCCCTTACACACACCCACACTCACAAATGCAGGTACCCATCCACTCCGGATTCCATGGGTGACTATTCTGCTTTAGCCTTCGGTGACTCTGAAGATTTGGTCAATCATGCCGAGTACGAAGGTGATGAAGACTGTGAGGTGCCTGGAGAATTAGCCAGACTTTTGCAACAAGAAGAGAGGGCTATTCTGCCCCATGAAGAGTTGCTAGAGACCATTAACTTGGGAATACAGGACGACAAGAAAGAGGTTAAGGTGGGTGCCAACCTAGAGCCAAGTGTCAAAGAGCGCTTAGTGCAGTTGCTGAATGAATATGTTGAAATCTTCGCCTGGTCCTATGAAGACATGCCGGGACTAGATACAGATATCGTGGTTCACTGTCTCCCTACAAGAGAAGACTGTCCACCAATCAAACAAAAGGTCCACAGGATGAGGCCCAACATGTCTGAAAAGATCAAAGCTGAGGTGATGAAGCAATTTAATGATGGCTTTCTGGATGTTACTTCCTATCCACAATGGGTTGCTAACATTGTGCCCGTGCCTAAGAAGGACGCCAAAGTCAGAATGTGTGTGGACTACAGAGACCTAAACAGGGCTAGCCCTAAAGATGATTTTCCACTGCCACACATTGAAATTTTGGTTGACAACACAACTCAACACAAGGTATTTTCCTTCATGGATGGATTCTCGAGATACAACCAGATCAAAATGGCCCCCAAGGACATGGAGAAGACTACTTTTGTCACGCAGTGGGGTACCTTCTCCTATAAAGTGATGCCATTCGGACTGAAGAATGTTGGGGCAACCTATCAATGCGCCATGGTAGCTTTGTTTCATGACATGATACATCATGAGATTGAAGTCTACGTAGACGACATGATAGCCCGTTCACAAACAGAAGAAGAACACCTCGACCATCTGCAAAAGCTGTTTGCCAGGTTGAAGGAGTATAAGCTCAGACTGAACCCAAGCAAGTGCACTTTTGGAGTCAGGTCTGGTAAACTTTTGGGATTTATCGTCAGCAACAAGGGAATTGAGGTTGATCCTGCTAAAGTCAAAGCTATACAAGAAATGCCTGCCCCCCGCACTGAAAAGGAGGTTAGAGGTTTCTTGGGACGCTTAAACTACATTGCAAGGTTCATCTCTCACCTAACATCTACCTGTGAGCCGATCTTCAAGCTGTTGAAGAAAGATCAGGTGGTTGAATGGAACAATGATTGTCAAGTTGCTTTTGATAAGATCAAAGAGTATTTGCTAGAACCTCCTATCTTGATGCCACCCATCAAAGGAAGGCCGTTAATCATGTATCTGACTGTTTTGGATAACTCAATGGGGTGCGTACTGGGCCAACATGACAAGTCTGGCCGAAAAGAGCATGCCATTTATTACCTTAGCAAAAAGTTTACCGACTGTGAGACTCGATACTCATTGCTCGAGAAAACTTGCTGCGCTTTGGTATGGGCTGCTCGCCGCCTAAGGCAGTATATGTTGACACATACCACCTTGCTGATTTCTAAAATGGATCCGATTAAGTATATCTTCGAGAAGCCTGCTTTATCTGGAAGAATCGCTAGATGGAAAATGATCCCGACAAAGTATGATATTCAGTACACAACTCAAAAACCTATAAAGGGGAGTGTACTAGCTGACCATCTAGCTCATTAAGCCGTCGAAGATTACCAATCTATGAGATTTGACTTCCCTGACGAGGACATCATGACATTGGACAACATTGAAGGTAACAGACCGTATGACGGACCTGAACAAGGATCCAGATGGACCCTGTACTTTGATGTTGCTTCAAATGCACTTGGCAACGGTATCAGTGCGGTACTTATTTCTCCGGAAGGTTGCCATACACCCTTCAGGGCCCGAATTTGCTTCAGTTGCACCAACAACATGGATGAATATGAAGCTTGCATCTTTGGTCTCGAGGCTGCAATTGACCTGGGAATCAAATCTTTGGTCGTATTTGGGGACTCAACTTTTGTTATCAGTCAAATCAAATGAGAGTGGGACACTAGACATCCTAATCTTATCCCATACAAAGAACATGTCCTGACATTGTTGCCTCATTTCGAGCAGATTACCTTTGACCACTTCCCGCGAGAAGAAAATCAACTAGCGGATGCTCTGGCTACAATGTCTTCCATGTTTAAACTCAACTGGGATAATGAGGCTCCCCAAATCACCATTGAACGAATGGACGAACCTGCACACTATCATGAGATTAATACCGAAGAAGTAGTGGAACAACCCTGGTTTCATGAAATCAAAAGGTATCTCCAGACTCGAGAATACCCTGAAGGAGCTTCTGTCAATGACAAAAAGTTCCTAAGGAGATTTGCTGCCAAGTTATTCTTGAGCAATGGTATCCTTTATAAGCGCAGTCATGATTGTGTTCTACTTCATTGTGTGGACAAGGTTGAAGCAGAGTTGATCATGACCTAAATACATAGTGGCACATTTGGCACCGACCTGAGCGGACATATGATGGCAAAGAAGATTCTATGGGCAGGCTACTACTGGTCTACCATGGAAACTGATTGTCATCAATATTCCCGTACTTGCCACAAATGTCAAGTCTATGCTGACAAGGTACATATTCCTCCAGTTCCTCTCAACATTCTGACAGCTCCTTGGCCATTCGCGATGTGGGGAATCGACATGATTGGAGAGATCAAGCCCACAACATCCAATGGACATCGTTTCATCTTGGTAGCTATTGATTATTTTACCAAGTGGGTCGAAGCAGCTTCCTTCGCCTCCGTTACAAAGAATGTGGTTGCCCGCTACATCAAGCAGAACCTCATATGCCGATATGGTATCCCCGACAGGATCATCACATATAACGGTACAAATTTGAACAACACCGTGATCACCCCCTGTGCGAGCAGTTCAAGATTCAACATCACAATTCATCTCCCTATTGGCCAAAGATGAACGGTGCCGTTGAAGCCGCGAACAAAAATATCACGAAGATCATTCAAAAGATGACAGTCACCTACAAGGACTGGCATGAGATGTTACCGTTTGCTCTGCACGAATATCGTACCACGGCGCGTACGTCAACAGGGGCAACCCCCTTTTCTTTGGTATATGGCATGGAGGCTGTTTTACCTATGGAAGTTCAGATTCCTTCTTTAAGGATCATGAAGGATACTGGTTTGAGTAAAGACGATTGGATTCAGACCCGACTTGATCAACTTAATTTGATCGATGAGAAACGACTTACTGCTGTTTGTCATAGTCAGACGTATCAGAAACGGATGATCAAGGCTTTCAACAAGAAAGTCACACGTCAGGTATATCAAGTCGGAGATCTTGTAATCAAGCAGATCATCTTGCCGCAAAGTGATCCCAGGGGAAAGTGGACTCCTACTTACGAAGGACCATTTGTGATAAAAAAACATCTTTTCTGGCGGGGAAATGATTCTGACCACCATGGACGACGACGATTTACCGCACCCTGCGAATGCAGACATAGTCAAAAGATACTACGCATAAAACGACCTGACAAGTTGAAAACCCGAAAGGGCGACTTGGGAAAAAATGGGCATCCCGGTGAATCGAAAACCCGAAAGGGCGGTTCCGACAAAAATTAGGGATAAATAAAAAAAATTTGTACACCCGGCAAGTTGAAAACCCGAAAGGGCGACTTGGGCAAAAAAGGGTTTCCCGGTGGATTTAAAACCCGAAAGGGCGGTCCAGGCAAAAGTTAGGGAATTAAAGCGTATGACTATGTCTCGTCGGATCACTTTAAGGACAATCTCTTCACGACCAAGCTCCAAGCTTCTGATCGATCCAATCATCTGCGGACGAAGCAACGAATGGATAAGATACTCAGAGTTGTGAAGGCTATAGCAGAATGGGAACCCCATGGAATTGTTACACATAGCCATCTTTCTTTTTGTATAAAGTTTTTCTCAATTTTACGACAACATTCTCTTACTAGGATGTCTGTCTCCTCTATACAAAAATACTTACAAAAGTTAATACAAAGATACTTCAAAGTGCAAAAATTTGCTTGCCTTTCTTTTCTTTTTACACTTATGTTTTATTTGAAAACGTCTAATGGTTTGTTAAATAGGCATATGCATTTGAATATAATCATTGCTTACACATAAAACAAAATGAGAAAGGATAATTACTGGTAGGTCGAAGGTATGGGAAAGCATCTTTAGGCTATTCCAGAAGAAATCCCCTGCGATATGTCATTCAGATCCTCAACAAAGCTAAAACCTTGAGGTACATATCCCCAACGGAGTTAAGTTTCAATATTCCCATCAGAGATAAGTCTCCAAACTCCCGATCCCCAGTGGAGCCCGAAAACCCTGAAATACATATCCCTAGCAGAGCTAGAATATTCTAAAACCTTCTTCCCCAACGGAGTCAAATTTTCAACTATCAATCCCCAGCGGGAACTATTCACCTTTCCCCAACTTCCCCAACAGGTTATCTTAAGAGTCTGAAAACCAATCAGATAACAATTAACTTTTTGTCTTATCCCCAACTAGGAATCCCCAGTAGATTGGCATACAACCCAAACTCCTGATTTCCTAAGCAGAGTAAACACTTTCCCCACAGATTTATTTCCCAACAGAACGAAGATTCTAGTTCCTGTTTCTCCATTTGAAGCCTCCCAGGTTTTAATTCCCCAGTAGAGATCGTCAGATTTTTCCTTATTTCCCCAGGAAAGTCATGAAGAGTTCTCACATCCTCACAGAAGTTGTCAAGCTCTTGTTAATCCCCACGAGTCACCAAGGATTTTCAGTCCCCAGCAGTGGTCCCAGGATTTCTCATCTTCAACAATAAAAGATTTTTGGAATCCCCAGCATCGGTCAAGGATTTACTTTCTCCGACAGCAGTCAAAGATTTCATTATCTCCAGCTATCAAGGATTTATCTTCCTCAGCAAGACAACTAATCAGCTTACATGCATATCCATTACATTCATATATCATAAACCTTGATGGAACACATTTTATTGCATCATACATATCATGCAACATAACTTTGTGTTTTTAGCTAACATTCTACCCTTTTCAGGATAAGATTAAAAGCTATCATTTACAACTATTCAGAGGTTTCAGATACAATATGGACACACCCCCAGACACGGCGGTCATTCTATTACTCATCCAGAATTTCAAGTCAAGATACAATGTGGATACACCCCAGACACAACGGTCATTCTATTACTCGTTCAGACTTCAGCAATCAGATACAGAATATATACGCTCCAGACACAGTGGCCATTCTATTTCTCATTCAGATTCAACTATCAAATTCAAATTCAGATACACTCCAGACACGGAAGTCATTCTGTTACTTGTCCGGATCCAAGTTATAGTACGGATACACTCTAGACACAAAAGTCATTCTGCTACTCATACAGATCTCAACTTCAGATACAGTCCAGATACGCTCCAGACACGGTTGCCATTCTGTCACTCATTCAGAATTTATCCCCAGCACATAGATGCTCCATACACAGATGTTTCTCTGTCACCCATTCAGAATACAGATACACTCTAGATACGGCAGTCATTCTGATTTTCATTCAAGAATCAAATACAGTTATAGCTCGGATACGCTCTAGACACGGACGCCATTCCCTTGCTCATACAAACCCGATCTCCAGAGACAACTCAGATACGTTCCAAATACGGATACCATTCTGATGATTCATTCTGCTGATTTTCAACAAACAAATTTTGGATGGCATCTCTAATCCCATCTCCAACCATATTCTACCATCTCTAAATGGCATCTTTAAGCCCATTCCCTCAGATACATTTTGACGAGTGCAAATTTACGGGCACTCTAGTGTCCAATCCTCTTTTACCTTCAAGTCGCGAAAGGCAAACTTGCCAATCTAACTCTTCAGGTTCAAGAAGATTGAAAAGGGGCAACTGTTGTACCCCAAAATTTTCCCTCTCATTTTATCAACATTTCTCATCACAAGGCTCTTGGAACTCAAGATCAAGCTAGGGTTTGCTATGCTCAAGACACCTTCTTGCACTATTGACCTAAATTAGGGTTTGAGTTTTCACAGGGATATTTTGACCTACAATGCCCAAAGTGACTTTCATACTTCATGTTGGACTCATGAGTTTGTCCATACCAAGTTTCAAGCCTTGAATCAAATTTTTGCTCAGTCAATTGGACAGTTGACCTAGAAATCAACTGTATTGGGGAAAAAGTCAACTGAGGCCAATTTACAGTCAAACCTCATGAATTTTGACCCACATCAACATTATGAACTCATATGAACCATTTGATCAAGTTTGGATCACAATTCCACAAGAAATTTGATCAGATCACCAAAAGGGCAAAATGGTCATTTTTAGGGTTTTGACTGTATAAAGGCAATTTTTGACTGTTTGACCTAGCCAATGGCAAATTAGTTTCAACCATGGACTCAAGGACTCAATGGCATCATCTTGACATATTCAACAAGTTCAAAAGATCTCAAATGCATGAGATTGACAGATGAATTTTTCAGTCAACTGATCAAAATTTGACTGTACACTGAAAAGTCAAACTTTGACTTCTTGGTCAAAATCAAGTGCCAAGGGTCATTTTTCATCAAGATGTGTCAAATTATGAAACTTGTTCATCAAGAAACCCAAAAATGCAAATTGGGGTTTAAAATGGAAAAATTTTATATGCTTTTTGACCTTTCCTTTGGATAAAATAAAAAGTCGGTGGCGACTCTTGCTAAACTGAAACATTTGCGAACACAAAACACAAAACATCAATTCAGTTCTCCCATCGTATCACAGTTAGTTTGAGAGCATACTGTTACAAAAGTATCGTGACTCCTGTAAGGTTCGCTATAAATCATGAGTTGATATCACTTTCTTGCAAATTTTATTTTACTACAAAAAACGCATTTTCAAAAAATTTCAAGATAGACATGAGCTTTGCATTCTTTAAATAACATTATTTGCACATGGTTAATTGTTCAACAACAGAGAAATTCGCATGACGAATATCTAGTGAACAAAAACTTTCTCAATGAAAAGGTTCACCTCAATTGGAAAAACACTTCCAACCAAGGGGCACGACATGATCATTGTCCCTTATCTGGGGCAATCAAGTCAAGATTCAAGGAATCTCCCAAAGATGCCGAATAGCCAGGGGAAGATCTCCATCTGAATCACTTGGAGCATTGGTCATGAATTCCAGCAGTGAATCCTATACAATTGAACAAACATCTTCTGGAAGTGTGGCAACATTTACTACTATGGACAATGACGTACCCTATGAATATAGACATAGTCAGAAAAGACTACGCATGAACAAAGACCCGCTAGGTTGACAGGCCTAGGCAAAAATAAGGGCATCCCAGCGAACCAAAAATGTTCGGGCAAAAATTAGGGATAAAAACAAAAAAATTTGTACACCCGGAAAGTCGAAAACCTGAAAAGGCGGCTTGGGCAAAAAAGGGTATCCCGGTGGACTGAAAATCTGAAAAGACAGTCCAGGCAAAAGTTAGGGATTAAAGCGTACGACTATGTCCCGTCATCTTGTCATTTGTTAATCAGTAGAAGACTTATCATCTTGATCACCATCTACAAAACCCCGGTTGATATTTTCTATAACAAGTATCGAGACAGGGGAATTCTACTACAAGGTCACTGCCATGTTATTGGCATGCATCCTATTGAGGCCAGGTGTTATCATACCCTATGCAGAGCAAAATCTCCAAATTACTACTTCAACGAAAATTCCCCAATGAAGTCGCCAAGTTTCTCAGGATTCCCCAAACGGATTACAGGGTTTCCCTTCCCCAACGGAAACATTCTAAATAAAGTAGATCATCATCTAGAACTGGTTCAGGTACAATCCAAGAATGGATGTCATCCTGACACTTACTCTAGATTCTCATCTCGAAACAGTTCAGGTTCGATCTAGAAACGGATATCATCCTAATACTTATTCCAGACTATCTTCTAGAAACAGTTCAGGTACGATCCAAAGACGGATATCATCCTGATACTTATTTAGATCATCTTCTAGAAACAGTTCAGGTATGATCCAAGACGGATGTCATCCTGATTATCTCCTAGCAATAGTTCATGTACGGTCCAGAGACGGATATCATCCTGATACTTATTCAGATCATCTTCTAGCAACAATTCAGGTACGATTGTTGTACCCAAAATTTATCCCTCTCATTTATCAAGTAATCTCTCACAAGATCTCCTTTGGTTCAAGACTGCACTAGGGTTGATCAGCTCAAGACACCTCATCAAGCACTGATGACTAAAAATTAGGGTTTGAGATTGCAAAGGAAGAAATGAACTTTTAATGTCTCATATGACTTTCATGGATCATTTTGGACCCTCAAGATTTCTCATGTCAAGTTTCAAGTCTTGGATCACATTTTTGCCCAATCAATTGATCAATTGACCTAAAATCAACTATATTGGGGAACAAGTCAACTGTGGCCAATTTACAGTCAAAATTCATAATTTTTGATCCATATCAACATCATGAACTCATTTATGTCATTTGATCAAGTTTGGATCACAATTCCTCAAGAAATTTGATCAGATCATCAAAAGGGCAAAATGGTCAAAATTAGGGTTTTTGACTGAGAAAGGGCAATTTCTAATTTTTGACCTAGAAAATGATTGATTGGTTTAAGTTATGATCTCGAGGACTCAAATTCATCATTTTGACCTAATGACATGGCTCAAAACATTCCTCAAGTCCAATTGGTTGACAAATGAATTTTCAGTCAATTGATCAAAAATCAACTGTACACTGAAAAGTCAAACTTTGATTTTTTGGTCAAAATCAAGTGTCAAAGATTAAAATTCATCAAAATATGTCAAAACATGAAACTTATTCATCAAGAAATCAAAAAGTCAATATTTCATTTTGAAAAGTCAAAATTTCTAAACTTAGAAATTTTTCTAAGGGTTGGAAATTTCATATTTTTTCACAACTTTGAGCAAATTTTTCACCATGATGCAAGATGATTCAAAGGAAACTTTTAACATGAAAGTTGTATATCTCAATGATATCTAAAACATTGTAGAACACAACTTCTCCTAGAAATTCATGTATTTCAAGTTATGATTTTGTGAATACATGTTCATGAAACTTGGAAACTTAGTGAAATTTTGCCCTAGTTTAGGCAGGATTTTGACCTAACTTCATGGAAATTTTTCACATAGTTTCAAGGGGAATTTTCAAAAGTGATCAACTTAGAGGTTGTAGAGGATATTACAAGCTTTCCAAAATGTCCAAGAACTTATTGAAATCATGCTTGAGAAAAGAGAATCAAAGATAAGAAGTTGGACATTCATTCTTGAATTATAGGTCATTTCCATGATGAACAAGAATTCAAATCCAAGCCCAGGCTGCATAATCTTTGCTTTGAAGGAATCAAACTTGTTTAGAACTCCATAATTAAATTCTTACACATCTGTTAGAAGCTTTAATCCAAGCATTCAATGCATTGCCCATGCTTAATACCATTTTAGGAAGAAAGGCAACATTGCCATTTTGGAAAAGTGGCTTTTATGCACAAAGTCAATTCTTGAGCTTTTCACTTGTTTTCTTCTAATCACACACAATCTAAAAGCCATAAGAAACTTTTCTAAAGCCTTTAACAACTCAAATCATGCTTGTACTATGCCTTGAAACTATGTTTTTCACTTTTCTTCAAAATCAAGTAACATAGCCATAACTCTATATCTCACACTTCTGACCACCTCAAGTGTTAGGATCTTTTTCATATAACTATACACGTTGATTTCAAGCTAAAAAATGATTTCAAGCCTCCTAAAACTCTCCCAAACACCCTTGCTGCACACAACTTCTCAACTTGACAATTTTTAGCCAAAACTCTCCATATCCATTTCCACTCGTGTGTTTTGATTCTTAATCATCCAGACACCTTACATACATCATACACAAGTGATCCAAGCCTCTGTTTCAAGACTGTAACTCCTCTATCACTATCCACCATTTCCTAAACTGAAGCTTGCAACTTAACTTGAGTTGGGAGTTTCAGCCATCCTTAAAGAAAAGTAGGAGTTGGAACACATTCAAGGAGGTCCAGGCAAGCTACAGAAATCATCAGGCCATCTCAAAGGTTGCTCAAACTCCATACATGACTCCAGCTGCAAGAGGTAAATTTTCAAACTTCCATCTCTTCATACAAGCATCATTTGATTCTGATTTGTGAAGATAAGATGTAGATATCATTGCCCTGAAACTATACAGGTCCTTAGATTTCATTTATATTGATTAAGATTAGAGAATTTTAGGTTTGAATCTCTGAAAAAAGTTAGGTCAGAATTTGATACTTTTAGAAATTCTCATTCATCTTTGATTTATAGCTTATGATATTTATATGGTTGGATTCATATGGAAAAATGGAGCATCTTTCATGTTTGCATCTTTCATTTTTGTTGAGAAATGCTGAAGTTACAGGACCCATGGATGGAGGTTGAAGATGAAGTTATATTCAGGACATAACTTATGTTATATATTTATTTTTGTGCCAATGTTAACGGATGTACAGCCACCCCAGTGGCAAAGGCAGCGCGCGTGTATGCATAAGGTCAAGGGGTCAAGATTAAAACCCTTCATAAAATCAAATAAAAATCATTTCTTTTTCCATTTTGCATTATTGCATTTTATCTTCAATTTTGTACAATATTCAATATGGTTGTAATAATTTATTAGATTTAATTTTCTTGCAATTCCCCCATTTGTAAATTTGTACACCCCTCCCCTATTGATGTAATAGCTTAGTATTTTTATTTTTCGCAATTTAATGCTTTATATATAAATGCTAGTAAATTAGGGTTTGTATGGAAAGATTAAAATCAACAAGTTAGAAAACCCTAATTCAAGATAAACAAGCATGTAAATCAACACACTATTCACACATGCACCCTTAGGGTAAATCCACTTTGTTGCCTTATCAAAATGGCCATGTTATGAATGTGGGATATCTTAGCAAAAAGCAATAAAAAATACAAGATCATAGTCCCTCAATGATGCTATCAAATATTTCCTTTCAAAATGATCTTAGTCCCTCAAAGAGAATTGCTAAGATATTTCACAACATTTTTATCATGGCTATACGATGACTCACGCCCGTCCCTTTACATCCAAAGATAGGGTTTCTTACCAAATCAATGGCAAGATAACAATATCAAAGGAAGGAAGAAAGGAACTAAGACTTTCGAGTAGGTAGATTGTTCTTAGTTGCTTGCTCAATTTCTAATCAAATGCTCTTACTTATTTTTAAAACAAACCTTGACACTTTCAAAAGACACTTTCAAAACATTTTCCAAACTTGAAACATTTTTAAAAGATCAACACTTTGTATACATTCCTACGAACGAGAACTATTACAAAGTTTTCTTAAATGATGACGCCTTTTCAAAATACTTTCAAAAACCACACAAAGCACATTTTCAAACAAAAGTAAGTGATCTAGCAAGCAAATAAGATCCCATAGATAACTATGGATGAAAAGGGTGCTAACACCTTACCTTTTCATAAACTACCCCCCGAACTCAAGAAATAATCTCAAAGGTCTTTCCTGTTCTTTCCAGCCTTTCCTTTTAGATAAAAGAAAAGTCGGTGGTGACTCTTGCTAACCGCAACATTTGTGATAAAACACAAAATAACCAAGTCAGTTCTCCCACCGTATCACAACGATCCAAGACGGATGTCATCCTGATACTTAGTCCAGATTATCTCCTAGCAACAGTTCAGGTACGGTCTAGAGACGAATATCATCCTGATACTTATTCGGTCATCTTCTAGCAACAGTTCTGGTACGATCCAAGGCGGATGTCATCCTGATACTTAGTCCATATTATCTCCTAGCAACAGTTCAGGTACGACAAATGTCATCCTGATACTTATTCAGACCATATTCTAAGTACATTGCATATATGATCCAGAGACGGCTGTCATTCTGACACTTATTCAACACATGTTTCAAGTACAATGCAAATACGATCCAAAAACGAATGTCCTTCTTACACTCATTCAATACATATTCAAGTACAATAACGACATAGATCCATCCACAAGACCTCCAGCAGGCACAAGGGAAGAAACGTCCTGAGGCGAAGTTATCGTCGTATCCTCAGCATACGTCTGTGACATCTATGTTCCCCACAGAGCAGAAACAACCAAAAGTTTGATCTCCTTCATCCCCAAGCAGGAATTACCTCCTCCAACAAACTTCCACCAGCAGAGAGCTGAAGTCTATGTTCCTCAACCGAGCTTTATAATTTCAAACAGTTATAAAACCTCCTCTAAGGTAGAGTTTGTTTCTCAAACTACGGAAGCTCATTTCCCAATAGAGTTTATTTTTCTACAGCGGCAGAATCTTCCAACAAGCATCTCTCTCCATAGAGTTATTCTCGAGCAGAATCAATCCCCAGTAGGTTATCCTCAAACAGAAAGAGGAAATCCCCGACGAATCATCTCCATTCATCATCCCCAGCAGAAATGAAGGATTCAGCCTCCCAATACTCTCCCACAGTAATACGGGATTTATTTTCCTAGAATGGGAAACATCTCAATAACATCCCATATTCATACATCATGGCATATGCATACACATCGCATACAATATAATCTCTTTTATGTTGAGAACATCATCATAATGCATTTCATACATCATGACATTGCATATGACTAACTCTATCCCTTTTTCAGGGAAAGATCGAATCAACAAACACCGTTACCTATGCAACCTGGTAGTCTTCTCAAAAGCTACGTCTGATGAAGGACTATTTCAGCAATTTCCTCATAATAATGTCCTCCCAAGACCTTCTCTGGTTCAGTCAGACCGACACTAAGATCTCTCTGATTTCCATTCAAATTGAAGAAATGGTGAAGCCTGGATTTTGACCAGATAACAGTATAAGGTGCTATGAATCCTGGAATTCGACCAGATAGTAGTTCACTTCTTCAAAGAAACTATGAAGCCTGGATTTTGACCAGATAACAATATAAGGTGCTATGAAGCCTGGAATTCGACCAAATAGTAGTTCACTTCTTCAAAGAAACTGTGAAGCCTGAATTTCGACCAGATAACAGTATAAGGTGTTGCGAAGCCTGGAATTCGACCAAATAGTAGTTCACTTCTTCAAAGAAACTATGAAGCCTAGATTTCAACCAGATAACAATATAAGGTGCTGTGAAGCCTGGAATTTGACCAGATAGTAGTTCACTTCTTCAAAGACACTATGAAACCTGGATTTCAACCAGATAATAGTATAAGGTAATGCGAAGCCTGGAATCCGACCAGATAGTAGTTGTTGTACCCCAAAATGTGCCCTCCCGTATTCTTCAAGATTTGTCAAGGTCAATCTCCAAATAGTTCAAAATCTCTCAAGGGTTGCACAATCCAATTGCCTCCTAACACAGTCAAAATTAGGGTTTTGGTTCTTGCAAAGAAATTGAGGTTTTCAAGGGTCCAATCAAGTCCCATATGCCTATATACATTGTCAGGCTTCTATATGTCAAGTGTCAAGACTCACAGCATCAAGTTGCATAGTTAAAAGCCCTAATTACTTCACAGTCAACTGCAGGGGTAAAATGGTCATTTGATAGTCAAAAGTCAAAAAATTTGGTCAACATCTTATTTTGAAGCCACAATCATCATTTGATCAAGTCTTGATCATGATTCCACAAGCATGACTCAAAAAGTCTCAAGATGTCAAAAGTTACTATTTTAGGATAGCTGAAAAGTCAACTGCAAATTGACCAAGGCATAACTTTTTCATGGTTCATCATAAAAATCCCATCCAAAGCTCATTTTGAAGCGGATGACATTTCCTACAACTCATCTTCACATTCCAAGTCCAATAAATGCTCTCACAAAAAGTTATCAATTTCAACATTATAGGTCATTTTCAAAAGTCAACAAAAAGGCACTTTAAGTCAAAGACCATAACTTGGGATTGGTAAATAAAAATGACATGGGACCAAAGGCATTGGTTAGAGGACTTCAAGACCTTTCCAAAATTTCCAAAAACATGTTCATAACTTCAAAATTGAGCAAGATATGCATTGGAGAAGTTGTGAAATTTTTGGGAACTTTCAAAAGTCAACTTTGCCTAAAACACTTCATTTTTGCTAATGGGCCTCAAATTCCTTCTTGAATCCTTACCCAAAGCCTATGCACGACCCATTGGACTTAAGTTGATTTATTTTTTTATTTTTAATTAATTAATTGAATTTATATTAATATTAATTCATTTAATTGGTTTTAATTGTAGGAAAACTCAAAGATATGCTTTTTTAGATCTTTTTGTGAGACAAATAAGGCTAGGGCAAGCTGGCAACTCGTGTGCATCTCAAAGGCATAAAAGTATCCATGATTGGAAAGGTTTCATGAAAGGAAAGATTGAAAAAGATATGATTGGCAATCACACATTCAAGTCATAATGCCATGGACTTTTGGGCTTATTTTTAACCGATTTCCACTCACATATATATGCTGAAGCAAACCCTAAAGCTAGAGACGAAAAAGCTGCCATAGAAAACCATAACCAATTTGCAAAAATTCAAGAAATATTGGAAAACTGAAATCAATACTCCAAGCAAATTCAAACCCTTTTCGTATTTCCAACACCTTGCTGGGAGTTTCCTGAACGCATTGCAATCAAGAACGAGTCCTAAAGCTCAAAGAACGCGCAAGAACAAGCCCTACGATTTGCATTATTTTCCAGAATTACATACCATCATTCATGCGTTTTTAACCATTTTTCTTGATTGGTTTGTGTTGTTAGGAACATTCTGAAGCTAATGGAATAATCTAATTGCATTATAACGCTCTGAATCATGATTTGCCATTAACACGTTTTAGGGTTTCCAAGCTTTTAAATTAGGGCTTCCTTATTAAGGTAAAATTAGACCTCAAAACCTGTATGGAAAAATTCGTCAGGCCAAGACGAAATCATTGAAACCCTCGCGCTCAATTTATATCATCCACAGGGCTATTCGCTATTCTTGGCACTTTTGCTTTGTGGGGGTTTAAAACCCCCGCTATCTTGTTTTATATTTTGCAGAAGAAAGAAGAAGACGAAGGGCGTGGCATCTCATGATTGGATGATTCAAATCTGGCGCGCATTATTTTGTTTTATACCATTGAGACTGTTTTTTTTATATAATATTTATTGTCCATCCATATTACAAACGCGCATCATGGCTCAGATGGTTGGAAACGTGGCTTGAAAGTACTGGGACCTGGGTTCGATTCCCAGGTCCCCCCATATAATTATTCATATTTTTCTTAACACATTCCAGTGCAACGTGTGATCCAATGGTCCACCATAAGCCTCACGCATCAGCTAGCCAGGTGACTCTCACCATCAATCCAAGGGCTGCAAGAGAAGGAGTATCATGTGCCCAGTCAAACAGCATGCACGTGATTGTGAAAGTCAACCAGGCTTGGTCTTCTTGGGCCAGAATTTCTCAACAAAAACCTCCACTTTGGGCCATCACACCCCCCTTGGTTTGCAATTTCTTTTCTTTTCTTTTAATTTCTTTTAATTGTTTTAATCATTATTATTAATTCACAATAAAATAATTTTTCCTAATAAAAATTAGAAAATCAAAATTGTAAATATTTTAATTATTTATTAATTTCACCATTAACCTATTTTTGTAAATAAATATTAACAATTAACCTAGTTTAATTTAGGTTTTAGTTTTAATCCTTTTTCTTAATAAATAAAAATTGCATAGAATTAGGTTTTGACATTTTTATCCATATTTTCTTAATTAATTATCATCATTATCAATTATTATTATTTTTGTAAATTAATTAATTAATTAGCTTAAATTAGGTTAACTTTAACATTTTCATTAATAATTAAAATAAACTTAGAACTAGGGTTTTCTTTTGATTTTAATTTCTTTATTTTCACTAAATACAAAAAAACACAAAAAATATCTTTCTAGTAAATAATTAATTAAATTAGTATTTAATTTTAATTTAATTTCAAGCAAAGGACAAAAAACTCTTAATTTCTCAAAAGGGTCCAAAACCCTCGGACGTCTTGATTTTAATTCTTTCGCGCGTTATTTTCTTATTTGATTATTATGTAACTGCTTCCAAGGATGTAATAGTAATTAGGTTTATCGCTTTTCTTTACTTTCCGCATCTTTATCAAAAACGGGTCTTTGTTTTTTTGGCGATGTATAGACTCGCGCCTTGTAATAGCGTAGCTTTTACCTTTCCGTATTTTATTTTCCGCACTCCTAACTGCTAAAATTGCATGAAAGAATGTATAATAATTAAAAACGACTCGTAGCTCACAATTTCATGATCCAAGATAAATGTTAACATGAAAACAACACATAATGCACATGCCACTTCTAGGGTACGCCTCACTCGTTGCCTTCGAACGTGGTCGTCAAGTATAGGGTGTTTTAGCAGTCGCCCTTATGTCTAAGATCCAGTTGCCTCGAAACAGTTGCCTCGGATTAAAAAGGATCTAGGACATTAGGGTTACTTCTAAGGTGTCCTACTATTGCTTCGGTGACCACACTGTCCCTAAAATCGAATTGACCTGAACACCTCCAACGGTGGTGCTACCTACCTCTCAATGGTGGGATGGCACTACCTTAAGGACTCTTACACAGCCTAATTCCTTAGGGTAGGTAGATGACTCATGGGTACTTGCTCTCTAAAAAACAAACAAAACAATCTTTTCACACTGACACTTTCAAAAGCTTTCAAAACAAATTTTTCAAACACTCTTGAGGACAGATACAAGAGTCACTCAAAAATCTTTCAATGAAACTTTTTCAAACCCACTCACATTTTGAAAAGAAAACCAATTTTGAAAACATAAGAGCAAGTACCTAAGAGCCCATGGATAACCATGGATAGAAAGGGTGCTAACACCTTCCCTTTCTATAAATCTACCTCCCGAACCGAGAGACATCTCAAAGAAGGAATTTTGCTGTGCTTTTGTCCTTTCCATGTTGGAGAACATAAAAGACGGTGGCGACTCTTGCTTACCGCGACATACGCGATCCAGCTTTAAACAGTCAGTTCTATTTCCACCGATCACAGAACTGGCGACTCTGCTGGGGATACTGAAAGTGAGGTGTACCTTAGGATTATATCATACTTATGTTTTCAATTGCTTTGCTTTGATTGCTTTATATTTGTGGGCTTTGCATCAGAGTTTCATAGATCCTAACCCGGATCTGGGGATACCCTTTTAGGTAGCATAAGCTGTGAGGGACCTGTCCGGCGTAAACCGACACGGGTGAAGCAGTGGCTACGTTGGTGTGGCACCTTGGTCTGTACCGATATCCCTTGTGTTGCAACGAGGAGAATATGGGTCTTCTGAGGAGTCATTAAGCACCAACCGACCTTAGAACCCTAATTGACCCAACTTGGCCATAGAACAGTAGCAGTATGCTACACTCATTGAGGCTAAACTCTCGCGATGGTTCTGGCTGCAAGAAAAGGTTGCGATGCTGGAGTTATGACCGATTGAGGGTAGTCGATGATATTGAGATCCTCTAGAACCCGGTTACTATTTTCTAGGACATGTCTTAACCAATGAAACTGAAAGAGGGTAGTACCTAAACTTCATGCTGGCCTAAAATCTAAGGGCTCTCTTGTGTGACTTGTGTGCCTTAAAACTTGAACTACTTGCACATTCTTGTTACCTAACACGTGAGTTTCTTACAGGTTTCGTTTACAGTCCTTAATCTGGACTCATAACAGGGTTCACTTACATCACTCCGTGCATAGCATAACATCATACCATCATACCATTGCATACATAAGGACTAATCCATTTCAAGGATCTCAAGGGTTTGTGATGCAGGTCATGATGAATCAAATGTCTAGCAAGGGGCAAAGGGGATTTATTTTCCTCTAGCCAGGTTGGTGACTTGAGTCAGGGGCTATGACCCACTCGATATGGTGAGCCTTGACTCTTGAAGAAGGACTCTCAACAACATGAAGTTCCTTCAATCAAGATACCAGATTCTAACAATTTTTCTTGTTTACCCCGCGAGATCCTTGAAAATATCGCATGCATACATACATGTCATTGCATTACAGGTACCCTTTTTGACAGGTCACTTATCTTCTTCGCTGTTTATTTCAGCAATCATCATGAATCCTGAATCATCCAATGAACAAGCTATCAAGGCCCTCCAGGCCCAGAATGCCCAGTTCCAGGAGTTGGTTATGAGCCTAGCCCAGGGCCAACAGGATTTGAAGACTCTGCTCTTGAAGAAGAAGAAGAAGAAGAGGACTGTGTTGTTCAACCCTAGACACAAATCTGGGAATGGATCACGAATTGAGGCTGAGCTGACTACCCCATCTGTTGGAAAAGACAGTCCCCAAACGAGAGAGGTTCCTAGTCCAGTGGTCTCCGACAACGAGACCGATTACAATGATGAACAGTACCCTCCAGCTGAGGACAGGTATAAACAGCTAGAAGACCGGCTAAGTGCTATGGAGATACAAAAAGTGCCCGGCCTGGACTTCGAAGATCTAGGTCTGTCTTCTGGGGTAGTGATCCCACGCAAATTCAAGGCACCTGCCTTTGCAAAGTACGACGGGGCATCCTGTCCTAAGCTGCATCTCAGGTCATACATAAGGAGGATCCAGCCCTACACGGCTGACAAGAATTTGTGGATTCACTTCTTTCAGGATAGTCTGTCAGGGACTCAACTCGAGTGGTTCTATCAACTGGATGGAGCCAACATCCGCAACTGGGAGGACTTGGCCACTGTGTTCTACAAGCAGTACCAGTATAATGCCGACCTTGCTCCCACGCGCACTCAGCTTCAGGGGATGTCTATGGGTACATGCGAAGGCTTTAAAGAATATGCTCAAAAATGGAAGGACCTTGCTGGAAGGGTACAACCACCTCTAACTGACCGTGAGCTCGTCGATATGTTCCTGGGGACCCTGTCTGGTCCGTTCTTCAACCACCTGATTGGTAATTCTTCTGTTGGGTTTACAGATCTGATCTTGACTGGTGAGAGAATCGAAGCTGGTATCAAGTCTGGGAAAATACAGAATGGTGACTCCTCGAACACTGAGAAGAAACCATCTGTGATACGGTGGGAGAACTGACTATGGTTTTGCGTTTGTTTTCGCAAATGTTTCGGTTGAGCAAGAGTCGCCACCGAATTTTTATTTTATCCCAAGGAAAGGTTTAAAAAGCACAGCAAAAACCTTTGAGATGTTTTCTTGGGTTCGGGGAGTAAATTATAGAAAGGGAAGGTATTAGCATCCTTTCTATCCATGGTTATCCATGGGCTCTTAGTTACTTGCTTAGATCACTTGCCTTTTGTTTTCAATTGTTTGAAATGGTGCTCGTGTGTGTGGGTTTGAAAATGCTTTGAAAAGAAGCCAATGTGGTGGCAACCTTTGTAATGATCCATGTAGGGATGTATACAAAGATGTATGTCTTTTAAAAAGGTTTTCATTTGTTTTTGAAAGTTGTTTTGAAAGTGTTGTGAGGTGTGGTTTTAGAAAATAGGCAAGTGTCTTGTTTTTGCAAGTTTTAATTCAAGTAACTAAGAGGTTATCTACTCCTAAATTTCTCAAAGTTTATTGCTATGTTTTAACCCTTTTAATAAGTTTGTTCCACCATTGTATTTGGTGGACAATCTCATGTTAGGATGTGAAAGGGACGGGCGCAGGTCATCGTTTAGACCATAATTGCAATGGTGCTAAGTATCTTTGGGCAATTTTCTTTAAGGGACTTGATCATTTGTTTAGGCAACATTTTGAAAGCGTCATCGAGGGACTATGATCATTTGATTTGTTTATTTTGCCCAAAGAGACCTAACATGCAATATGGCCCATTTATTTGAAGGCAACAAAATGGAATACCCTAGGGGGTGCAAGTGTGATATGTGTTGTCCATTTTTCATGCTTGATTATCTTGAAATTAGGTCAAACTATTTTGTTCTTTTTATTTGCATACAAACCCTAATTCTAGCATGGTATATTTAGGAAGCGTTTAAAGTGCGAAAAGTAAAATTCCTACACTATTACAACACAATATGGGAAGGGGGTACAAATGTTCAAATGGGGGGATATTTAGACAAAGAAATTAAACCTAGCTATTACATCATTTTTGGAATATTTACAAATAATTGATTGCATAAATTAAATGGAAAATAATAAAGATGCAAAAATGCAAAAAGGTTTTTATGTATATGAAAAGAAAAGGTATTATTTATGTATTCAAATAAACAAAATAAAAAGGTATTATTTATGTATTCAAATAAACAAAATAAAAAGGTATTATTTTTGGAGTATTTTCATATTTAGGGCAAAACCCTAGTTTATTAAATAAAATGTAGTATTTATTCAATATATATAATATTTACTATTTATATACAAAAATAAAATGAAAATGAAGTATATTTATAAAAATACATTTTTTAGTGTTAAATATAAAAATATGTATATTTTTGGTATTTTTATTTTAAGTGTACTAATGTATATGTATTTATTTCTATTATTTACAAATATATATTAAATATGCACAAAATAAAAATATTTAATTTTTATAAAAAAGTATATTTCATATAAAGTATTTTAAGAAGATAAAAATAAAATAAAAATGGAAAAATACAAAGTGTTTATATTATTTTTCCTATTTATTCTAAATAATATAATATGTATTTATTTACATACAAATATCAATGTAATCAAATAAATGCCTAAAAATATAAAAATGGTGCAAAAAATATTTTTTAGGTTTTTAATATTATTAACAAAAATAAATAAGTTAGAATGAAAAAAGAAAAGTCAAAAAATCAATGAAATAAAGCAAATGGGCTCAGGGGGTGCAGAAGAAATAATGTGGTGTGAAAAGAAATTGCACAGAAGGCCCAACCCATGAACCTTCTTCTTCAACCTTCAGACAAAAAACATGTCAAAACGCGCGCCTGTATTTCACATTCAAACACCTGGATTCTTTGATTTTTTGCACAAACTTCCAACATAAGAAATGTTAAGCATTGAATCACGATTCTAAATATATAAAAAACTCATCCTAACTCTCAGAAATGAGAGAGAATTTTGACATTCCCAAATCCTGACCTAAGTTTTCTACCATGTTCAGACTCAAAATTCTTGCAGCACACATAATATAAATGAAATCTAATTATATGGGCATGTTCAGGGCTATGAATGTGACATATTCTCTTCACAAACCTAAAGCTAACAATGCCTAATAAGAGAGATACGAATCCATGAACTTACCTGTTCAGTTGAAGTTCTATCTGGCAATGGAGAAGCTTTCAGTGCAAGATGATGATTGGTATAGCTTCCTTGATGTCCAGGGATGCTATTCCAAGCTTTACTTTGTCTTGAAACCTTTTGAATCGTGCTGGAGCACTTCACCTACAAATCAGAAAAATGAAAATGGCCAAAAGGGTTAGAGGAGTTACAGGTCGTGTTTTAGGTTTTGGTTAGCTTGCATTGATGGTAGGGAAGGTGTGTGAAGAGCTTTTAGCAAGAAAGGATGACAGGGATGAGAGTTGGAACTCAATCTGCAGGGGTAGCTCTGTTTTTGCAGTTTGAGAGTGGTTCTGAGTTCTAGAGGGCAATGGAGGTATTGGAGTCGTGTGTTAGCTCATAATGGATTTTTGGAATATGCTTGACATGTTTGCTTAAGGGTTTCTGAGCTGATATGAGAGTTGTCTTGTGATATGAGATGTTTCTTAACACTTAAGCAAGAAAAGCCAAGTTGTGTTCTCGGCATGTAGAGGGCCATTAATCATGCTGCAAAACTCCTCCTTGATCAGTGTGTTATGCTCATAATCTTGTTCCAATTAGATTGTATATGTACTTGCTTGGATTTTCAATTTGACATAAAGCTTGCTTTTGCAAAAATGGATAAAGTACCTTATCTATTTTGGGATTAATCCACTATGCAATGCTAGAACACAAAGAACATGGTCTTGGCACAATGAATATGCATTAAATTTATGAGTGTAATTGAGATAAAAGGCCTGTAATCAAGTTGTGCAAGCTGAGATTGAAATGCATAGTGCTATGAACATGTAACTTGGCCTAATCAAAAGTGAGTTTTTGCCATATTGCAAAATTCGATTCTCCCTAACCATGAGGTTGTTTGAGAAGTTCTTGGACATTTTGGAAAGCTTGGAATGTGTACTACAATCCATCTTTGAAATGAAAAGTGAAATTCCAAGTGGAAGTGTATGGAAAATGGCCTTGAAGTTAGGTAGAAAACCTTGCCAAAATAGGTTAAAATTTCACTAAGTTAAGAATGGTTTAGTACCCTTATTCCAAAAATTGTAACTTGAGATACAAGCTTCATTTAGGAAAACTTTGTGAATAAAAGTTGTAGATTATGCAACAAGCTACAACTTTCATGTTTTGACTTTTGTTTGAATCCAAATGAATCTTGGTGAGAAAGTGGGGCAAAGTTGGGAAAAAATTAGGGTTTTCCATAACTTAGAAAAATTCTAAGTTATGAAAAATTTCCATTTCAAACCCTAATTTGCATTTTTTTGATTTCTTGGTGAACAAGTTTCATGATTTGGCATGTTTTGATGAAAAATGAATCTTGACTCTTGATTTTGACCAAAAAGTCAAAGTTTGACTTTTCAGTATACAGTCAAAATTGATCAATTGACTGGGAAATTCAACTGTCAATCTTGTGTACTTGGGATCTTTTGAACTTGTTGAGCATGTCAAGATAATTCCATGGGGCCATTGAGTCCATATGTGAGCTTGGTTTGCCATTGGCTAGGTCAAACAGTCAAAAATTGCCTTGGTGCAGTCAAAACCCTAAAAATGACCATTTTGCCCTTTTGATGATCTGATCAAATTTCTTGTGGAATTATGATCCAAACTTGATCAAATGGTCCATGTGAGTTCATAATGTTG
Organism: Vicia faba; assembly: GCA_948472305.1. Lineage (NCBI taxonomy): Eukaryota > Viridiplantae > Streptophyta > Magnoliopsida > Fabales > Fabaceae > Vicia > Vicia faba. Next base: position 317,210,466 of record OX451735.1, read on the forward strand.
ATGTGGGTCAATTTTCATGAGATTTGACTGTCAATTGGCCACAGTTGACTTTTTCCCAAATACAGTTAATTTCTAGGTCAATTGTCCAATTGACTGGGCAAAATTTGGAATCAAGACTTGAAACTTTGTATGGATAAACTTGGGAGTCCAACATGAAGCCTGAAAGTCATTTTAGGCTTTTTAGGTCAAAATATCTTTGTGCAAACACAAACCCTAATTTGGGCCAACAGTGCAAGGAGAAGTCTTGAGCAGAGGAAACCCTAACTGGATCTTGAGCTCCAAGGGTTTTGTGATGAGAAAATGTTGAGGAAATGGGAGGGCAAATTTTGGGGTACAACACCATCCAAGAAAGAATCTAGTGCTGTCTATGGTTCAAGAGGGCAGAATAGGTCCGAACACCACCAAGATGTTAACGCGGTAGTTATTGCAAAACCGGCCGGCGCTCCTCAGCGTCACAATCAACAAAGGGAAGAGAGACCTAAAAGGCAATTCACTCCCCTCGGGGTGACCTTGTCCCAGATATTGCTGCAGTTGCTGGAGACCAAGTTGGTAACTCTAAGGGACCCTCCAAAGAATCCCAACAGGACACCTTCAAGGTATAACCCCAATGTTCGCTGCGCTTATCATTCTGACAGCTCGGGGCATGCTACAGATGACTGTTGGACTTTGAGAAACAAGGTTCAGGATCTGATCGATGCAAAGGAAGTCCAGTTCAACTCTCCAGAGACTCCCAATGTGATCGCTGCTCCCTTGCCAAAACACGGCTAGGATTGGAATTTTTTTGTTTTGTTCATTCGAATGTTCAAGCTGTATTTTTCTTTGATTGTTCAAACATTCTATTCATATCAAACGTTGTTATTTCATTAACGCATTACACATGTCTGTTTTGAAGTAATTATTTCGTATTCACTATATGCAAACTGCTTTCATATTTTGTGATGATCAACTCTTGATTGAAAAATTCTAAGCCTCTTGAGGGAGGATGACGAAAACGATACCACGATCTACAGTATGCTTTTGAACAGACCCCGCTGATGAGGTACAAGCATTGTTTCAATTCCTAAACACTGGAGTTATAAGGAAGATAATCCCTCGTCAATCCCTCCGAGCCAAAGAAGTAGGAGTTTTTCTTTTTCACAAAAAAATTAAAACCCTTAATCATAACCTGGGGCAGGGTAGTCTTCTCAGCTGATCCAGGTGCACAACGAATGGCATCAAAAGAAGTCCTTCTGAAGCAAAAGACAGTGATGGTGCCGAATAATCAAAAAAAAGATAGGCAGTCATTATCTCTCAGAAATAAAAACCCAATAAGTCAAAACCTATGAAGGAGACTTGCAAAACTGGGGCATCCCGCTGACTGTAATCACAAAAGAAACAGTTCAGGCAAAAAAAATAGGGATAACGAAGTCAAAAAGAAAGAGGTCCTACAAACCCTCAACAAAAAAGAAATGACTGCCTATTCAAAATAAACTGTCAATATCTGAACCATCATTGGAATATCAGGACAAAGACTCAAACAAGGTGTAACGCACGGTCAGCTGAGTTTAGGTTTGAAGAGCATCACGAAGAGCGGGTGGGTACAAATATAATTTGAGCCTTTATCCTTTGTTTCTTAAACCGTGAACCAGGCCACGTTATAACCCTCAAAAGTCCTAGCTGAAGCATGGGTTAGTTCGAAAGCATACTGTTACGAAAGGTATCCTGACTCCTTAAGGCTTGCGGTAAAATAACGAGTTGATATCACATCTTACAAAATTTGCTTAAAAAATGCATTTTCAAAAAAAAAAAACTTCAAGACGGACATAAGCTTTGCATTTTTAACATAACTTTGTTTGCATATGACTTTTTGTTCGAACAGCAAAGAGATTCGCGCTAAGAATATCTAATGAACAAAAACACTTCCAACCAAGGGGCAGACATGATCACCGTCCATCATCTGGGGCAGTCCAGTCAAGATTCGGAGAATCTCTCAAAAAGCCAACCAACTTGGGGCAAATCTCCATCTGGATCACTTGGGGCATTGAACGATCAAACAAAGGTCTTCTTGTAGTGTGACAACTTCCTGTATCCTAAGAGCACGGACATAGTCAAAAAGATACTACGCATAATCAAAGACCCGCTAGGTTGACACACCTAGGCAAAAATAAGGGCTTCCCGGCGAACCGAAAGGGTTCGGGCAAAAATAAGGGATGAAATAAAAAAATCTGTACACCTGGCAAGTCGAAAACCTGAAAAGGCGGCTTGGGCAAAAATGGGTATCCTGGTGGACTGAAAACCCGAAAGGGCGGTCCGGGCAAAAGTTAGGGATCAAAAGCGTATGACTATGTTTCGTCATCTCGTCACTTGCCTACCAAAAGAAGATTTGTCAATCGGCAGTTATCAAGACCTCCACAGGTACCTTCTCCCACAGAAACTGGGGCAATAAGAATTGTCTAAGCAATCTGGTTGCTCTGTCCACCAAGGTACCAAGGTAAGTTCAGCTGAAGAACACGACCAAGATACCTTCACTCCCTACAGAGTACGAACGCATCTCCCCGGCTTTATTCAAAGTTATTCCCTTCAGGGCTTATAACTGGGTTATCCTCAGCTAATTACCACGGAAAGATCGTCCTCGGCGAAGTTCTTCCTATCCCCCAGCAGAGTTATCATCAACCTCAACGAAGTATCTCTTCCCACAGAGTATTTTCCCTGCAGAGTAATCTCTCCAACAAGTTTATTCCCCAACAGAGTCATCTTCTCCTACCGGTATTCTTGCAATCATCCTCCCCAGCGGAAATGAAGAATTCTACTCTTCAACGTCAACCCAGGATTCAACTTCCTGGCATGCGTCAAGGATTCACTTTCCCAGACGAAGATACATTCATTACAACATCATGCATATACACATCATATCATGTAATATCATCTATGCTGAGAATATCATCGCTTGATCCATACCATACATTGCATAGGACTGACCTTTACCTTTCAGGAAGGATACAGTTAAATGATCAGCTATGTCAAAATAGACAAATATAGTCAAAAGGAACCAATCCAGTCAAAGTAGACAAATTCAGTCAAAAGAAGACAAGTCCAGTTGAAATTAATTCCACTCGTCGTTATAGACACCGTCGTTATAGACACTCGTCGTTATAGACACTCGTCGTTATAGACACTGTCGTTATAGACACTCGTCGTTATAGACACTCGTCGTTATAGACACTCGTCGTTATAGAAACTCGACGTTATAGACACTCGTCGTTATAGACACTCGTCATTATAGACACTCGTCGTTATAGACACTCGTCGTTATAGACACTCGTCGTTATAGACACTCGTCGTTATAGACACTCGTCGTTATAGACACTCGTCGTTATAGACACTCGTCGTTATAGACACTCGTCGTGATAGACACTCGTCGTTATAGACACTCGTCATTATAGACATTCGTCGTTATAGACATTCGTCGTTATAGACACTCGTCGTTATAGACACTCATCGTTAGAGACCACCCGTCCATGAAGATGGCCTGTCAGTAGAGACAACTCACCAACCTTTCAGAGTTTGAAGACTCGATTCCTATATCCATCCAGGGCACGTCTGAAGAGTTTGAAGATTCGATTCCTGTATCCAGCCAGGGCATATCTGTTGACGACTATTTCCAGATTCGATTCCTGTATCCGGCCAGGGTACGTCTGAAGAGTTTGAAGATTCGATTCCTGTATCCAGCTAGGGCATATCTGTTGACGACTAATTCCGGACTCGATTCCTGTATCCATCCAGGGCACGTCTGAAGAGTTTGAAGATTCGATTCCTGTATCCAGCCAGGGCATATCTGTTGACGACTAATTCCGGACTCGATTCCTGTATCCAGCCAGGGCACGTCTGAAGAGTTTGAAGATTCGATTCCTGTATCCAGCCAGGGCATATCTGTTGACGACTAATTCCAGATTCGATTCTTGTATCTAGCCATGGCACATCTGTGAGTAACTGATTGTAGACTCGATACATGTATCCAGCCAGGGCATATCTACATGAAGAGTTTAGAGATTCGATTTCTGTATACAGCCAGGGCACATCTACATAAAGAGTTTGAAGATCAACCCCTGTAACAGGCCAGGTAAGTATTTTTCTTTCTCAGGTAACCAAGTTCTCGCTAAGGAATCTCTTACGCGATCGACACCTAGATGGTATCTATAAGCCCATCCTCCTATCCAGCCTCTTTCCAAATGGCATCTGTAAGCCCATTCCCTACATCACACTGCTGACATTCTACTATGTGAGTGCAAATTTCTGGGCACTCTAGTGTTCAATCATCACCCACCTTCGGATCACGAAAGGCACGCAAGCCAATCTACATCCTCAGGTCTAAGAAGATTGAACAGGGGCAACAGTTGTACCCTAAAATTTTCCCTCCCATATTCTTCAAGATTTGTCAAGGTCAATCTCCAAATAGTTCAAAATCTCTCAAGGGTTACACAGTCCAATTGCCTCCTAACACAGTCAAAATTAGGGTTTTGGTTCTTGCAAAGAAATTTAGGTTTTCAAGGGTCCAATAAAGTCCCATATGCCTATATACATTGTCAGGATTCTATATGTCAAGTGTCAAGACTCACAGCATCAAGTTGCATAGTCAAAAGCCCTAATTACTTCACAGTCAACTGCAGGGGTAAAATGGTCATTTGACAGTCAAAAGTCAAAATTTTTGGTCAACATCTTATTTTGAAGCCACAATCATCATTTGATCAAGTCTTGATCATGATTCCACAAGCATGACTCAAAAAGTCTCAAGATGTCAAAAGTTACTATTTTAGGATAGCTGAAAAGTCAACTGCAAATTGACCAAGGCATAACTTTTTCATGGTTCATCATAAAAATCCCATCCAAAGCTCATTTTGAAGGGGATGACATTTCCTACAACTCATCTTCACATTCCAAGTCCAAGAAATGCTCTCACAAAAAGTTATCAATTTCAACATTATAGGCCATTTTCAAAAGTCAACAAAAAGGCACTTTAAGTCAAAGACCATAACTTGAGATTGGTAAATCAAAATGATATGGGACAAAAGGAATTGGTTAGAGGACTTCAAGACCTTTCCAAAATGTCCAAAAACATGTTCATAACTTCAAAATTGAGCAAGATATGCATTGGAGAAGTTGGGAAATTTTTGGGAACTTTCAAAAGTCAACTTTGCCTAAAACACTTCATTTTTGCTAATGGGCCTCAAATTCCTTCTTGAATCCTTACCCAAAGCCTATGCACGACCCATTGGACTTAAGTTGATTTATTTTCTTATTTTTAATTAATTAATTGATTTTATATTAATATTAATTCATTTAATTGGTTTTAATTGTAGGAAAACTCAAAGATATGCTTTTTTAGATCTTTTTGTGAGACAAATAAGGCTAGGGCAAGCTGGCAACTCGTGTGCATCTCAAAGGCATCAAAGTATCCATGATTGGCAAGGTTTCATGAAAGGAAAGATTGAAAAAGATATGATTGGCAATCACACATTCAAGTCATAATGCCATGGACTTTTGGGCTTATTTTTAACCTAATTCCATTCACATATATGTGCTGAAGCAAACCCTAAAGCTAGAGAAGAAAAAGCTGCCATAGAAAACCATAACCAATTTGCAAAAATTCAAGAAATATTGGAAAACTGAAATCAATACTCCAAGCAAATTCAAACCCTTTTCGTATTTCCAACACCTTGCTGGGAGTTTCCTGAACGCATTGCAATCAAGAACGAGTCCTAAAGCTCAAAGAACGCGCAAGAACAAGCCCTACGGTTTGCATTATTTTCCATAATTACATATCATCATTCATGCATTTTTAACCATTTTTCTTGATTGGTTTGTGTTGTTAGGAACATTCTGAAGCTAATGGAATAATCTAATTGCATTATAACGCTCTGAATCATGATTTTCCATTAACACATTTTAGGGTTTCCAAGCTTTTAAATTAGGGCTTCCTTATTAAGGTAAAATTAGACCTCAAAACCTGTATGGACAAATTCGTCAGGCCAAGACGAAATCATTGAAACCCTCGCGCTCAATTTATATCATCCACAGGGCTATTCGCTATTCTTGGCACTTTTGCTTTGTGGGGGTTTAAAACCCCCCGCTATCTTGTTTTATATTTTGCAGAAGAAAGAAGAAGACGAAGGGCGTGGCATCTCATGATTGGAGGATTCAAATCTGGCACGCATTATTTTGTTTTATACCATTGAGACTTTTTTTTATATAATATTTATTGTCCATCCATATTACAAACGCGCATCATGGCTCAGATGGTTGGAAATGTGGCTTGCAAGTACTGGGACCTGGGTTCGATTCCCAGGTCCCCCCATATAATTATTCATATTTTTGTTAACACATTCCAGTGCAACGTGTGATCCAATGGTCCACCATAAGCCTCACGCATCAGCTAGCCAGGTGTCTCTCACCATCAATCCAAGGGTTGCAAGAGAAGGAGTATCATGTGCCCAGTCAAACAGCATACACGTGATTGTGAAAGTCAACCAGGCTTGGTCTTTTTGGGCCAGAATTTCTCAACAAAAACCTCCACTTTGGGCCATCACACCCCCCTTGGTTTGCAATTTCTTTTCTTTTCTTTTAATTTCTTTTAATTGTTTTAATCATTATTATTAATTCACAATAAAATAATTTTTCCTAATAAAAATCAGAAAATCAAAATTGTAAATATTGTCTTTTTATTAATTTCACCATTAACCTATTTTTGTAAATAAATATTAACAATTAACCTAGTTTAATTTAGGTTTTAGTTTTAATCCTTTTTCTTAATAAATAAAAATTGCATATAATTAGGTTTTGACATTTTTATCCATATTTTCTTAATTAATTATCATCATTATCAATTATTATTATTTTTGTAAATTAATTAATTAATTAGCTTAAATTAGGTTAACTTTAACATTTTCATTAATAATTAAAATAAACTTAGAACTAGGGTTTTCTTTTGATTTTAATTTCTTTATTTTCACTAAATACAAAAAAACACAAAAAATATCTTTCTTGTAAATAATTAATTAAATTAGTATTTAATTTTAATTTAATTTCTAGCAAAGGACAAAAAACTCTTAATTTCTCAAAAGGGTCCAAAACCCTCGGACGTCTTGATTTTAATTCTTTCGCGCGTTATTTTCTTATTTGATTATTATGTAACTGCTTCCAAGGATGTAATAGTAATTAGGTTTATCGCTTTTCTTTACTTTCCGCATCTTTATCAAAAACGGGTCTTTGTTTTTTTGGCGATGTATAGACCCGCGCCTTGTAATAGCGTAGCTTTTACCTTTCCGTATTTTATTTTCCGCACTCCTAATTGCTAAAATTGCATCAAAGAATGTATGATAATTAAAAACGACTCGTAGCTCACAATTTCATGATCCAAGATAAATGTTAATATGAAAACAACACACAATGCACATGCCACTTCTAGGGTACGCCTCACTCGTTGCCTTCGAACGTGGTCGTCAAGTATAGGGTGTTTTAGCAGTCGCCCTTATGTCTAAGATCCAGTTGCCTCGAAACGGTTGCCTCGGATTAAAAAGGATCTAGGACATTAGGGTTACTTCTAAGGTGTCCTACTATTGCTTCGGTGACCACACTGTCCCTAAAATCGAATTGACCCGAACACCTCCAACGGTGGTGCTACCTACCTCTCAATGGTGGGATGGCACTACCTTAAGGACTCTTACACAGCCTAATTCCTTAGGGTAGGTAGATGACTCATGGGTACTTGCTCTCTAAAAAATAAACAAAACAATCTTTTCACACTGACACTTTCAAAAGCTTTCAAAACAAATTTTTCAAACACTCTTGAGGACAGATACAAGAGTCACTCAGAAATCTTTCAATGAAACTTTTTCAAACCCACTCACATTTTGAAAAGCAAACCAATTTTGAAAACATAAGAGCAAGTACCTAAGAGCCCATGGATAACCATGGATAGAAAGGGTGCTAACACCTTCCCTTTCTATAAATCTACCTCCCGAACCGAGAGACATCTCAAAGAAGGAATTTTGCTGTGCTTTTGTCCTTTCCATGTTGGAGAACATAAAAGACGGTGGCGACTCTTGCTTACCGCGACATACGCGATCCAGCTTTAAACAGTCAGTTCTATTTCCACCGATCACAATACGTTTCTAGTACATCTGACCATGACAAACAACAGCCAGTCGTTTTTCATCAATCAAGTTCAACTAATCTAATCTTGTCTGAATCCATTCATCTTCGCCTAGGCCTGCTTCATTCATAATCCTTAGTGAGGGAATCTGAACTTCCACTAGCAGGACAACTTCCATGCCATAGACCAAAGAAAAGGGAGTTACCCTTGTCGATGTCCGAGCTGAAGTACGGTAGCCATGAAGAGCAAACGGTAACATCTCATGTCAGTCTTTGTAGGTTACTACCATCTTTTACACAATTTTCTTAATGTTTTTGTTGGATGCTTCCATTGTGCCATTCATTTTAGGTCTATAAGGAGAAGAATTGAAATGCTTGATTTTGAACTGAGTGCAAAGTTCTATAATCATAGCACTGTTGAGACTGGTTCCATTATCAGTGATGATCCTTTCGGGGATACCATAGCGGCAGATAAGGTTATGCTTGATGAATCGGGCTACAACATTCTTTATGACTGAGGCAAATGAGGCAGCTTCGACCCATTTGGTGAAATAATCGATAGCGATAAGAATGAAGCATTGTCCATCGGAATCATTAGGTTTAATCTCTCCAATCATTTCAATGCCCCACATTGCAAACAGCCACAAAACAATCATGACTTTTAGAGGATTAAGAGGCACATGGACCTTGTCAGCATAGATTTGGCACTTGTGGCAAGTCCTTGAGTGGTGATGGCAATCAGTTTCCATTGTTGACCAATAGTAACCAGCTCTCAGGATTTTCTTGTCCATAGTATGTCCACTAGAGTGAGTCCCAAAGAGACCATCATGCATGTCTTCCATAATTTTCTCTGCCTCCTTCTTGTCCATACATCAGAGTAAAGTAGAATCATGGTTGCGTTTGTACAGGGTTCCATTGCTTAGGAAGAATTTGGCTGAGAATCTTTGTAAGAATTTCTTATCATTGATGGAAGCTCCTTCGGGATACTCTTGCGATTCAAGGTATCTCTTCACCTCAAGGTACCATGGTGTTGTACCCCAAAATTTGCCCTCCCATTTCCTCAACATTTTCTCATCACCAGACCTTTGAAGATCAAGATCCAATTAGGGTTTCCTCTGCTCAAGATTTCTCCTTGCACTGATGGACCCAAATTAGGGTTTGTGTTTAAACAAAGATGTTTTGACCTAAAATGCCTAAGATGACTTTCATGCTTCATATTGGACTCCCAAGTTTATCCATACCAAGTTTCAAGTCTTGATTCCAAGTTTTGCCCAGTCAATTGGACAGATGACCTAGAAATCAACTGTATTGGGGAAAAAGTCACATGTGGCCAATTGACAGTAAAATCTCATGGAAATTGACCCACATCAACATTATGAACTCATATGGACCATTTGATCAAGTTTGGATCACAATTCCACAAGAAATTTGATCAGATCACCAAAAGGGCAAAATGGTCATTTTTAGGGTTTTGACTGCACAAAGGCAATTTTTGACTGTTTGACCTAGACAATGGCAAACCTAGATCACATATGGACTCAAGGACCCCATGGAATTGTCTTGACATGCTCAACAAACTCAAAAGATCCCAAGTACACAAGATTGACAGTTGAATTTCCCAGTCAATTGATCAATTTTGACTGTACACTGAAAAGTCAAACTTTGACTTTTTTGGTCAAAATCAAGAGTCAAGATTCATTTTTCATCAAAACATGCCAAATCATGAAACTTGTTCACCAAGAAACCAAGAAATGCAAATTAGGGTTTAAAATGGAATTTTTCATAACTTAGAATTTTTCTAAGTTATGGAAAACCCTAATTTTTCCCAACTTTGCCCCACTTTTTCACCATGATTCATTTGGATTCAAACAAAAGTCAAAACATGAAAGTTGTAGCTTGTTGCATAATCTACAACTTTTATTCACAAAGTTTTCTCATTTGAAGCTTGTATCTAAAGTTACAAATTTTTGAATAAGGGCACTAAACCATTCTTAACTTAGTGAATTTTTGACCTATTTTGACAAGTTTTTCTACCCCACTTCAAGGCCATTTTCCATGCACTTCCACTTAGAATTTAAAATTTCACTTCAAAGATGGATTGTAGTACACATTCCAAGCTTTCCAAAATGTCCAAGAACTCATCAAACAACCTCATGGTTAGGGAGAATCGAATTTCACAATATAGCAAAAACTCACTTTTGAATTGGCCATTTTTCATGTTCATAAGTTATGCAAATTTCTCAAAACCAGCATGCCCTTGATTACAGGTCCTTAAACCAAATTACACTCAATAATTTAATGCTTGTTCATTGTGTCAAAGTGTTATTCTATGAGTTCAAGTATTGTATACAAGTTTAATCCATTTTTAGATAAAGCAAAATAGCCATTTTTGAAAAGTCATGCTTTATGTCAATTGGTAAATCAAGCAAGTACAAACCAAATCTCTTTAGCACAAGATTATGAACAAATAACTCTGATCAAGAGAAGCTTTACAACAGGATTAGGGGTCCTCTACTGACCTAGAAACACAACTTGCCATTTCTTGCTTAAGTTAGAAGAAACATTGCATAACCCATACCAACTTCCATATCAGCAAAAGAACACAAGAACAAAGTTATCAAACACATTTCACACAACACAACCAAGCTAATACACGAGCCCTTAGCCTTCAAAACACTCTCCATCTCAGAATCACTCTCAAACTGCAAAAACAGGGCAGGCCCTGCAGTTTGAGTGCTATCTCTCATTTCTCTTGAGCTCTCTTGCCCTAATCAGTTCACATACCTTCCATACCATCTATGCAAGCTAACCAAAAGCAAAGGCACGACCTGTAATCACTCTAACCACTTCCACCATTTTCACATTTCTGACTTGCAGGTGAAGTTCTCTAGCTCGATTCAGAAGCTTTCAAGACAAAGTAAACATTGGAATAGCATCCCTGGACCTCAAGGAAGCTTTTCCAATCATCACCTTGCACTGAAAGTTCCTACATTGCAAGATAGAACTTCAGCTGAACAGGTATCTTGGTGAACTCGTATCTCTCTTATTATGCATCATTAGCTTTAAGTTTGTGAATAAACAAGGTTCTACTCATGCCACTGAACATGTACATGTTTTTACTTTTCATTTCTTTTGCTTGAGTTGTGAGAATTTGGAGTTTGAAAATGGCAGAAAAACTAGGTTAGGATTTGGGGGAGGAGAAATTCTCCCTCATCTTAGAGAGTTAGATCAAGTTATGCATATGGTTAGAATCGTCTCTTCATGCTGAACATCTTTTATGTTATGAGTTTTTGTTAAAAGGCCAGGAATCAGGAGATAAGGATTGATGAAGGAAGGCGCGCATTTTTGAATTGTTTGGTCTGAAGGTTGAAGACAACCATTTTCTGGGCTGGGCCTGTTTTGTTATTCCTTTTTGCACCATACATTTACTTTTGCACCCCCTGAGCCCATTTGCTTCATTTTTAATATTTTTTGACTTTTTCTTTTTTTTAACTGATTCATTTATTTTTTCTCAGCATATTAAAAATATAAAAATATTTTTCCCATCATTTTTTGAATTTATTAAGTATTTATTTGATTGTTTTATACATAAATAAGTAAATATACATATATACTTTTTGTTTAAAATATTAAGATAATACAATTATATTTTTTATACACTTTTCTTTTGTTTTTACTTCCTGAAAATATTTTGTATAAAAAATACCCTTTTTATTTTTATATTAAATATTATTATTTTTTATATATAATACATATTTAAAACTTAATACATAAATATATATATTTATTAATATACTTAGAATAAAATACTAAAAATATACATATTTTATTTTATTAATATTAAACACTAAAAAATCATTTTTTACAAATACATTTCTTTTCTTATTTTATTTTTGTGTATAAATGATAAAATATTGTATATATCAATAATAATACATTTCATTTAATGAAAATTAGGGTTTTGCCCTAAATTTAAAAATACCCCAAGAATAATATCTTTTTATTTTCTTTTTATTTTTACAAAAATAATACTTTTTTTCATACATATACAAAACATTTTTGCATCTTGCATATTTTATTCCATTTTTATTTAATCATTGTACATTAATTAAATTGTATAAATTCAAAATTGATGTAATAGTTTTAGGTTTAAATTCCTTGTCAAAATCCCCATTTGAAACATTGTACCCCCTCCCTATATTATTGTGTTGTAATAGCGTAGGAGTTTAAATTTCGCACTTTATCGCTTTCTAAATATATAATGCTAGAATTAGGGTTTATATGCGAATAAAACGAACAAAATAATTATGACCTAATCTCAAGACAAACAAGCATGAAAATGGACACACAAATCACACTTGCACCCCCTAGGGTATTCCACTTGTTGCCTTTCAAAATTGGGCCATATTGCATGTTAAGTCTCTTTGGGCAAAACAAACAAATCAAATGATCATAGTCCCTCGATAACATTTTCAAAATATTGCCAAAACAAAATGATCAAGTCCCTTAAAGAAAATGCCCAAAGATACTTGACACCGTTGCAATTATGGTCCAAACGATGACCCGCGCCCGTCCCTTTCACATCCTAACATGAGATTGTCCACCAAATACAATGGTGGAACAAACTCATTAAAAGGGTTAAAACATAGCAATAAACTTTGAGAAATTTAGGAGTAGATAAACTCTTAGTTACTTGAATCAAACTTGCAAAAACAAAACACTTGCCTATTTTCTAAAACACACCTCACAACACTTTCAAAACAACTTTCAAAAACAAATGAAAACCTTTTCAAAAGACATACACCTTTGTATACATCCCCACATGGATCATTACAAAGGTTGCCACCACATTGGCTTCTTTTCAAAATATTTTCAAACCCACACACACAAGCACCATTTAAAACAATTGAAAACAAAAGGCAAGTGATCTAAGCAAGTAACTAAGAGCCCATGGATAACCATGGATAGAAAGGGTGCTAATACCTTCCCTTTCTATAATCTACTCCCCGAACTCAAGAAAACATCTCAAAAGGTTTTTGCTGTGCTTTTTAACCTTTCCTTAGGATAAAATAAAAAGTCGGTGGCGACTCTTGCTCAACCGAAACATTTGCGAAAACAAACGCAAAACCATAGTCAGTTCTCCCACCGTATCACAGAACTGGCGACTCTGCTGGGGATAATTTTAAAAGTGGAGTAACCTTAGGGCTTAGATCACCCTCTTGCATGAATAATTGTTTGAATTGTTTGCTTTATACTTTGGTTCTATTTGTTTGGGTTTGCAATCCTACACCCGGATTTTGGGAAACATTCATAGATAGCAATACGTTGTGGAAACTGTGTGGGGTATACCGACACGGTTGAAGCAATAGCTATATTAGTGCGACATATTTGTGAGTACCGGTAACCCTTGAGTTCAATCAAGGAGAGTACGGGGCCGCTGAGTGATGTCACTAAGCACTAATGACCTAGAACCTTACTTGACCATCTTGGCCTTTTATTAGGGGTAGTGAGATGACCGGCTTTGGTGCAGTCCGAAGTTGGTAGATACTCGATACTACACTCATTGAGGGTTGTTTTCTTGGAATATTTTGGTCGCTAGTTAAGTGGCTAAACCAAAACAATGAACAATGAAAACAATCCAGTGATATTGAGCTCTTTAGAACCCGGTTACTATTTATAGGACAGGTTTTTAAGCCAACTACACTCAAGAGGGTACTTACCTATGAAACCCCATGCAAGCCTGAAACTAGGGTTTGGTGTGTTTTGCTTGTACATATGTTTTGTGCATACATCATAAACATCATAAAACATCATATGCATTCACTAACCATTTCAAGGGTTTTGGATCTTCATCTTTGTTCTTGTTTTGTAGGACATGGAAATTCCTCGCAGAAATACCATTCAAGTCAACCTTGTGAGAATCTCTCCTCAACTCAAGGAGATCACCTCAAGGATTCCGGAAAACTCATCCTTCAGTGAAGGACATGGTAGACTGCTCAGCCTAGTCAACACCAACATTGAAGAAGACATGATGAAAGTGCTTTTCCAGTTCTTTGACCCTCTTCACCACTGTTTCACTTTCCCTAATTATCAATTGGTACCCACTTTGGAGGAGTTTTCTCAACTCCTGAGAATTCCTATCCTTAATCAACTACCCTTCAACGGTACGGAAAAGGAACCAAAGCCGGAAGATGTTGCTCGAGCATTACATCTACAACCATCCGACATCAAGGGGCATTGGGAAACCAGAAGCGGCGTCAAAGGATTCTTAGCAAAATTCTTGTTTGAGAAGGCATAAGAATGTTGGAACTCATTGGACCTACAAGCCTTTGAAGAGATTGTGGCACTCCTTATCTATGGGTTGGTCTTGTTCCCAAATCCTGACCAATTGGTAGATATCAACGCTGTCAAAATCTTCTTGTCAAGAAATCCAATACCGACATTGCTTGGGGACATTCTTCACTCATTTTACACACGAACAATGAGAAAGAGGGGTGTTCTCATGTGCTGTACTCCTATCCTTGCAAGGTGGTTTATTTCGCACCTTCCACAGTCTGTCTTGAAGAATGACCAAGGTACAAGGTGGTCCCAACGATTGATGACTCTTACTCATTCTGATGTGCATTGGTGTTCTCGGTCCAGAGAAAATGTCATCATTGTCGATCGTTGCGGAGAATTTCCTAATGTTTCCTTACTGGGAATTAGAGGGGGTATTACCTACAACCCTTGCCTAGCTTTGAGGCAATTTGGATATGCACGGAGGGATGGCCCTCATGATATGTTGATTCCTAGCCTAGTTTTTGACTTCGACAACGATGCGCAAGGACTTCGCCAAAGATTCATCAGAGCTTGGGGAAAACTCAACAAAGTTGATAGCAAGACTCTGGGACACAAGAACTCCATCCCTCTTGAGCCCTATCTCAAGTGGGTACGAGCCCGAGCCCAAAGTCTAATGATGCCTTATCCTCATGTACTCCCAGTGATTAAAGAGCCCGTCAATGAAGGAGAGGCTCCCTACACCATCCTACATCCAGACATGCCTACATCGTGGGAGGAAATGCAGAAAAGTTGGATTCAGCTCAAGGAGGAACGGAATACTTTCGAAGCTAGCTACTACGCCAGTGAAAAGAGGGTTCTAGAGCTTACTCGCCGACTCCACGAACAAGAGGCCCTCAATACCTACATCGCGCCAAAGAGGATGTGCAATGTCTTTCTGCCTTAAGAAGTTTATTTTGTAATATTTGACCCATGGGGCATTTATGTACTGACAAATTTCTTCTTATTAATATGACGTGCGTTCTTCTTTGTCTAAAACAATTTTGAATGTCCTAAATCCTTGAATGCATTGCATACATAAGCATACCATTCATCATGTGCATAAGCAGGTCTCACTCCAGGTTTCCTTATCTGTCTGCTGTTTATTACAGTAGAATGGATCTCGAGCAAACAGTCAAGGACCTACAAGCTCAGAATGCACAGTTCCAGCAACTCCTGACAACCTTGGCTAAAGGTCAGGAGGATCTCAAGACCTTGCTGGGGAATAAGGACCCATTAAAGAAGAAGAAGAAGAGGCTCGGGGTGGCTACTTTGGGGAGAAGATTTGATGGAGAAGCTCGAAGAGTGCTTGAGTTTCCTCCTACTTCTGATGAAGGAACCAGTAAAGGAGGTGGCCCGGTGGTACCTTCCGAGTCTGATGCGGAAGAAGAAGAGGTTGAAGAGGATGAAGATTATACTGATCAGCAATACCCTCCAGCTGACGACAAATACAAAGGGTTAGAAGGCAGATTAGCCGCCATGGAATTACAAAGAGTACCGGGTTTGGATTTTGAAGACTTGGGTTTGGTTGCCGGGATTGTGATTCCCCCAAAGTTCAAAGTGCCAGTGTTTGTGAGGTATGATGGGCTGTCCTGCCCCAAAATGCATCTCAGGTCCTACGTGAGAAAGATCCAGCCCTATACGGCAGATAAAAACCTCTGGATTCATTTCTTCCAAGACAGCCTTTCTAGAGCTCAGTTGGAGTGGTTTTATCTAGAAGGAACCAGTGTCCGGAATTGGGAAGATTTGGCCACCGCTTTCTACAAACAATACCAATAGAATTCTGACCTTGCCCCTACTCGTACCCAACTTCAGGGTATGTCATTAGGAACAAGCGAAGGATTCAAAGAATATGCACAAAAATGGAGGGATTTGGCTGGCAGGGTGCAGCCTCCTTTAACTGATCGTGAACTTGTTGATATGTTTCTAGGGACCCTATCTGGGCCATTTTTCAATCATCTGATTGGTAACTCTTCCGCAGGGTTTACCGATTTGATCTTAACGGGCGAAAGAATAGAAGCTGGCATCAAGTCAGGAAAGATTCAGAAGGGTGTTGCTACAAGTACTGAGAAGAGGCCTTTTAAGAAAGAAGCAAGTGCCGTCTATGGTCCTAGAAGACAAGTCAAGCCCGAGAGTCGCCAAGCCGTCAATGCTTTGGTCATTTCAAAACCTGCTGCTGCTCCTCAGCAGTACAATCAACAAAGAAGTGAAAGGCCCAAGAGGCAGTATACTCGGCTGAGTATGACCTTATCTCAAATTTTACCCCAACTGTTATCAACCAATTTGGTTACCACCAAAGAAGCTCCTAAAGTCGTAAATACTGCATCTCCTAAGTATAACCCAAATGCCCGGTGTGCTTATCATTCTGGTAGTCCCGGGCACACTACTGACGATTTCTGGGCCTTGAGGAACAAAGTGCAAGATCTTATCGACGCGAAGGAAATTCAGTTTGAAGCGCCTGAGAGACCAAATGTTGTAACTGCTCCTATGCCCCAGCATAGAGTAAATGCCATTGAGGAAGAGTTGTATGTTGTTTTGGTGAATGAAGTTGTTACCCCTCTTTTGACTGTTAAGAGGAACTTACTACTAGCCGGTTTATTTCCGGGTTGTAGTAAGGGTTGCCTCCTGTGTGCTGTTATCCCCACCGGTTGTCCACTGCTGAAATCAGGCATCCAAAGCCTGATGGATAGCAAGGAGATTCTGTTCAAGAAAACTGCTGTTTCGTTTGTTCCCATTGAAGAAATATCTGTTGTCACAATCTACAATCCTGCCAAAGCTCCCGTAAAGAAACCAGTCCAAATTATGTCTGTTGCACCCATCACTATTACTGTCCCGGGGCCTCTCCTGTATGAGTCTGATAAAGCTGTTCCATGGCATTATGGAGCCGACGTGTATGTGCTTGGGGTGAAGCAGGAGTTCAACACCAATACCAGTATCAGTAACATCACTGGTCCCTCCAAGATTACCCGCAGTGGTAGGCTCTTCTCGCCTAACATTGCACCGCCATTTATCCGAAAACCTCTCACCATCACACCCGCAAGTGTGCATGTTCCAGCTCAAGTTCCTGTGTCTACTACTGCCGCCGAGTCTTCTGATACTCGGGGCAAGGAAATTGCTACCGATTTGCCTGCCAGGACGGAGGCACCAAAGAAGACTACTGTGGAAGCCTCCCAACAAGAAATGGAGGAAATTCTTAAAATTATCAAAAAGAGTGACTTTAATGTTGTTGAACAGTTGGGGCATACTCCCTCCAAAATCTCTATGCTATCACTACTGCTATGCTCAGAGGCCCATGCAAAAGCCCTGATTTCATTTCTGAAAACGGCCCATGTGCCACAAGAGACTTCCGCGGATCAATTCACCGACTGTGTGGCTAATTTGACGGCTGACAATGGCTTGGGGTTCTCAGATGCTGACCTTACCGCCAAAGGGAAAAATCACAATGATGCCCTGCATGTTTCCATAGAATGCAGGGGCACTACTCTCACACACGTGTTAGTGGATACCGGCTCTTCCCTGAATGTTTTGCCTAAGAAGGCATTGGATCGCTTGGATTGTGAAGGTTTATAATTGAAACCTAGCAACATAATTGTTAGAGCCTTCGACGGTTCTAAGAGGATGGTGCACGGTGAAGTAGACATCCCTATTCGTGTGGGTTCCCAAGTTTTCAACTCAACATTCTATGTAATGGATATTCGTCCATCTTACTCCTGCTTGTTGGGTCGACCCTGGATTCACAAAGCTGGGGCAGTAACATCCACTTTACACCAAAAGCTCAAATACCCTGTCAAAGGGAAGATTGTTACTGTGCAGGGTGAGGAGGAATACATGGTGAGTCACTTGAATTCATTCCGGTATATCGAGATGGATGGGGAGTTTATTGAAACCCCCTTTCAGCATTTTGAGGAAGTACCTCCAGTATTGGCATCGGCTGAGGCAGTAGTTGAAGAAGACTTTCCGTTGAAGATGGCATCCTTGAAGGATGCCCGGGCTGTAATCGAGAAAGGCAATTGTGCAAACTGGGGTCAGCTTCCTGACTTCACTCAAAAGAATGACAAGTTTGGGCTGGGCTTTACTGCAGAGGCTCAGAGGGCTGTGCGCAAGGAAAGGATCGGAAAGGCTCCGATGTTTATCTCCAACCCAAGGGTGAATGCTATTGAGGAGGATGCGGAGGAAGCAGAGTTTGACAGTTGGATCTACCCGACTACCAGCAACGGACCAAGCAACTGGACGGAAAAGGATTTTACACCTATCACATTTGTCACGTAGTAATTAATTTCTTTTGATTTCCAATTTGTAACAAACAATGTGTTAAAACTTTTATTGGCTCGGTGTCCTACCCGGGGCATCGTAGCTCCATTTGTGAGGGCTTTTTGTATGACATTTCCATATATCATCAATCAAAACATTGGACGTTTGTTGCATTTCAAATCTTATGCTCCTTTTTCTTTCTGTGTTATATATATTGCAAAACAGCTATATTTACACACACTCACTTATACAGGTTTCAATCCACTCTGGATCTCACTGGTAACAGCTCTGCTACCGCCAGTTATGACTTCGAGAATCCGATCAACTTGGCCGAGGAAGAAGGTGAAGATGATTGCGAAGTGCCTGGTGAACTCGCAAGACTGCTACTCCAGGAAGAGAGGGCTATTCAACCACATGAAGAGCCGGTGGAAACAATTAACCTGGGTACTGAGACAGATAGGAAAGAGGTCAAGATTGGTGCCAATCTAGAGCTCAGCATGAAGCAACGATTGATCCAGATGCTACAGGATTACATGGAGATATTTGCTTGGTCCTATGAAGATATGCCTGGTTTGGATGCCGACATTGTAGTTCATCACCTGCCAACCAAGGAAGACTGCCCTCCGGTAAAGCAAAAGGTCCGCCGTATGCGCCCAGAGATGTCTGAAAAGATCAAGGCTGAGGTCATGAAGCAATTCGATGCCGGGTTTCTTGCGGTAACTTCTTACCCTCAATGGGTTGCTAATGTAGTGCCAGTACCGAAGAAGGACGGTAAAGTCAGGATGTGTGTCGTCTACAGGGATTTGAACAGGGCAAGCCCCAAGGATGACTTCCCCTTACCTCACATCGACGTTCTTGTCGACAATACTACTCAACACAAGGTGTTCTCCTTCATGGATGGTTTCTCAGGGTATAATCAGATCAAGATGGCTCCGGAAGATATGGAAAAGACCACCTTTGTGACTCAGTGGGGCACCTTCTATTACAAGGTCATGCCATTCGGGTTGAAAAATGTTGGGGCAACCTACCAGCGCGCCATGGTTGCTTTATTTCATGATATGATCCATCACGAGATTGAGGTATATGTTGATGACATGATAGCAAGGTCTCAAACTGAGGAGGAGCATCTTGACCATCTGAGGAAACTGTTTGACCGACTCAAGTTATACAAGCTGAGATTGAATCCCAATAAATGCACCTTTGGGGTAAGGTCCGGAAAATTGCTAGGCTTCATTGTAAGTGATAAGGGTATTCAAGTGGACCCCGCCAAGGTTAAAGCCATTCAAGAGATGCCAGCTCCGAAGACAGAGAAAGAAGTCAGAGGCTTCCTGGGACGACTGAATTACATTGCCCGATTCATCTCACATCTGACTGCTACTTGTGAGCCAATCTTCAAATTACTAAAGAAAGATCAAGTAGTACGCTGGAACGATGAATGTCAGGCCGCCTTTGAAAGGATAAAAGAATATCTCCAAGAGCCGCCCATTCTCATGCCACCTGTGGAAGGAAGACCTCTAATATTATACTTGATAGTACTTGAAAATTCAATGGGGTGTGTGCTGGGGCAGCATGACGAGTCTGGCCGAAAAGAGCATGCTATTTATTACTTGAGCAAAAAGTTTACCGACTGTGAGTCTCGTTACGCACTGCTTGAGAAAACTTGTTGCGCTCTAGTATGGGCTGCTCGCCGGCTGAGACAGTATATGCTGACTCACACTACTCTGTTAATTTCAAAGATGGATCCCATCAAGTACATATTTGAAAAGCCTGCTTTGTCTGGAAGAACAGCGAGATGGAAAATGATCTTGACGGAATATGACATCCAGTATACAACTCAGAAAGCCATTAAGGGAAGTGTACTGGCAGATCATTTGGCACACCAACCTGTGGACGATTACCAATCATTGAACTTTGATTTTCCGGACGAAGACATCATGGTGGTAACTGACTGTGAAGCACCTGGACCGGATGAAGGACCTGAGGAAGGGTTCCGATGGTCTATGCATTTTGATGGAGCCTCCAATGCTTTGGGTAACGGCGTCGGCACTGTAATCATATCTCCCAAAGGAACTCATACTCCACTCACCGCCCGATTGTGTTTCAACTGCACCAACAACATGGCAGAATATGAGGCATGTATCATGGGTTTACAAGCTGCAATCGACTTAAGGATCAGGTTTCTGAGTGTCTTCGGAGACTCCACTCTCGTGATCAATCAGATCAAGGGCGAGTGGGATACGAAACACCCAAATCTTATTCCTTACAAGGAGTATGTGTCAACCTTGCTTCCCCACTTTGAAGAAATAACTTTTGAGCACTTCCCAAGAGAGGAGAATCATCTAGCGGACGCACTAGCTACGATGTCTTCAATGTTCAAAGTTAAATGGGACAATGAGGCTCCCCGGATCATTATCTGGAAATTGGATGAACCAGCATACTGCTGCGATCTCGAGGCTGAAAAGGTGACTGAAAAACCCTGGTATCATGAGGTGAAGAAGTATCTGGAAGCTCAGGAATACCCTGAAGGCGCATCTGTCAATGACAAGAAGTTCATGAGAAGGTTTGCGGCAAAATTCTTCCTCAGCAACGGCATTCTCTACAAGCGGAATCATGATTCAACTCTACTACGTTGTGTGGATAAGGCCGAAGCAGAGAAGATCATGTTGGAACTGCATGAAGGTACATTTGGAACGCATTCCAGTGGGCACACCATGGCTAAGAAAATCCTTCGGGCAGGATATTTCTGGTCCACAATGGATGCTGATTGTTACCAACACTCTCGAACTTGTCATAAATGCCAAATCTATGCTGACAAGGTGCATATTCCTCCAGTTCCTCTGAACGTCCTGACGGCACCTTGGCCTTTTGCAATGTGGGGGATTGATATGATCGGTGAGATCCGATCGACAACATCCAATGGGCATCGCTTCATCTTGGTGGCGATCGATTATTTCACGAAGTGGGTTGAGGAAGCTTCCTACGCCACGGTAACCAAGAGCGTCGTGGCACGTTTTATCCGGCATAATCTGATCTGTCGGTACGGCGTCCCGGAAAGAATCATTACGGACAATGGTACCAATCTCAACAACAAGATAATCACTGAACTCTGTGAACAATTCAAGATACAGCACCACAATTCTTCTCCCTACCGGCCGAAGATGAATGGGGCTGTAGAGGCAGCCAATAAGAATATCAAGAAAATTGTGCAGAAGATGACAGTGACTTATAAAGATTGGCACGAGATGTTACCGTTCGCTCTTCATGGGTACCGTACCTCAGCAAGAACGTCAACCGGGGCAACTCCCTTCTCTTTGGTCTATGGCATGGAGGCGGTCTTGCCAATTGAAGTCCAGATACCCTCTCTCCGAATAATGAAAGATGCAGATCTGAGTGAAGATGACTGGATCCAGACTCAACTTGATCAATTAAACCTGATTGACGAAAAGAGACTCACCGCTATCTGTCATGGTCAAACGTATCAAAAACGGATGATCAGGGCATTTAACAAGAAAGTCAGACCGCAAGAATATCAAGTTGGAGACCTGGTAATCAAACGCATCATCCTTCCTCAAAGTGATCCCCGGGGCAAATGGACCCCTACATACGAAGGGCCATTTGTGGTTAAGCATGTGTTCTCAGGAGGAGCCATGATCCTAACCACCATGGATGGTGACGACCTTCCTCACCCCGCCAATGCAGACATAGTGAAAAAATACTACGCATAAATAAAAGACCCGCTAGGTTGACATACCTAGGCAAAAATAAGGGCTTCCCGGCGAACCAAAAGGGTTCGGGCAAAAATAAGGGATGAAATGAATAAAAATCTGTACACCCGGCAAGTTGAAAACCTGAAAAGGCGGCTTGGGCAAAAATGGGTATCCCGGTGGACTGAAAACCCGAAAGGGCGGTCCAGGCAAAAGTTAGGGATAAAGCGTAACACTATGTCTCATTGGATCATTTCGCATCCGGAATTCGGCATCAACTATCTGGCTCAGACTTCGGCATCGACCAATCAGCTTCATCTTCAACTAGGCAGCAAAGCGATGAGACGCTTGAAGACATAAAGGCGATAGCAGAGATGGAACCCAGTAGGATTGTTCACATAGCTGTTTTGTTTTCTTTTCAAAATTGTAAATTCCGTGTTATTCGGCGGCATCCTCTTACTAGGATGTCAGCCTCTTGTACAAAAAACGCCTATCCACGGGCAAATTTCAAATCAATACGAATTCACTTGTCCATACAAATTGCCATTGTTTTTCCCTTTTCTGTTTTGTCTTGCAAAGAACGTCCAATGTTCATTTTTGATATATGCGTTTGACATTAAATTGCTGATTCATAAATATTGGCGTATGAAACGAAAGATTAATTACAAGTGACA
Organism: Vicia faba; assembly: GCA_948472305.1. Taxonomy (NCBI): domain Eukaryota; kingdom Viridiplantae; phylum Streptophyta; class Magnoliopsida; order Fabales; family Fabaceae; genus Vicia; species Vicia faba. Next base: position 317,233,537 of record OX451735.1, read on the forward strand.
TCAGAAACAGGGGCAATGCGGAGCCGTCTGATGCAGTCTGGTTGCTTTGTCTGCCAAGGTACCAAGGTAGATTCGACCGAAGAATGTGACCAAATGATCTCAGCTCCCCGCAGAGTAAGGCAAGATTCAGCAGTACTTCCCCCAGTGAAGTCGCCAACTTTCCCCGGCAAGTCTAAAAGCTTATCCCCAGTAGATTCTGGAAGCTTGTTCCCTGCAGAATACAGACGTCTCTCCCGGGCTTTATTCAGAGTTATTCCTCACAAGGGCTTATAACTGGGTTATCCTCAGCTAACTGCCATGGAAGATCTCCCTCGGCAAGGTTCTTTCAGTCCCCGGCAGGAGTTTGTCTTTGGTATTCCCCAAGCAGAGTTTATCATCATTATCCCCAGCGGAGTTTATCGTCATTATCTCCAGTGGAATCCATCATCAAAGTCCTCAGCAGGACTCCCATCAAAACTTCGGCAAAGTATCTCTTCCACAGAGCAATTCTCCGGTCGATCGTCAAGGATCTATTTTCCTACGACGAAAATACGTTCATAAACATTTCACATTTCATACATCTTGCTTACATACATGATAAAGTGCATACAACACTATCTCATGTGAACAGCATGGCATCATGCATATCATACATCATGACATTGCATACAACTTACGTTTTTGCCTTTTCAGGGAAAAAGACAACCCTAAAGACAACTATCTTCAACTGTCACAAATTCCAGATTCGATACCTGTATCTAGCCAGGGCACATCTGAGAGTGATCAGTTTCCAGACTCGATTCCTGTATCTAGCCAGGGCACGTCTGAAGAGTTCGAAGATTCGATTCCTGTATCCAGCCAGGGCATATCTGTCGACAACTATTTCCGGATTCGATTCCTGTATCCAGCCAGGGCATATCTGTTAACCACATTTCCAGACTCAATTCCTGTATCTAGCCAGGGCACGTCTGAAGAGTTCGAAGATTCGATTCATGTATCCAGCCAGGGCATATCTGTCGACAACTATTTCCGGATTCGATTCCTGTATCCAGCCAGGGCACATCTGTGAGCAACCATTTGTAGACTCGACACCTGTAACAAGCCAGGAAAACATCTGTCTTTCTCAAATACACAAGTTCTCGCTAAGGAATCTCTTATGCGATCAACACTTCCAAATGGCATCTATAAGCCCATTCCCGACAAAGTTCTGTCACATCTTCAGATGGCATCTATAAGCCCATTCCCGACATCACATTGTTGATACTCCAACATGCGAGTGCAAATTTCCGGGCACTCTAGTGTCCAATCTCCTTTTACCCTCGAGTCACGAAAGGCAAACTTGCCAATCTAACTCTTCAGGTCCAAGAAGATTGAACAGGGGCAACTGTTGTACCCCAAAATTTGCCCTCCCATTTCCTCAACATTTTCTCATCACCAGACCTTTGAAGATCAAGATCCAATTAGGGTTTCCTCTGCTCAAGATTTCTCCTTGCACTGATGGACCCAAATTAGGGTTTGTGTTTAAACAAAGATGTTTTGACCTAAAATGCCTAAGATGACTTTCATGCTTCATATTGGACTCCCAAGTTTATCCATACCAAGTTTCAAGTCTTGATTCCAAGTTTTGCCCAGTCAATTGGACAGATGACCTAGAAATCAGCTGTATTGGGGAAAAAGTCAACTGTGGCCAATTGACAGTCAAATCTCATGGAAATTGACCCACATCAACATTATGAACTCATATGGACCATTTGATCAAGTTTGGATCACAATTCCACAAGAAATTTGATCAGATCACCAAAAGGGCAAAATGGTCATTTTTAGGGTTTTGACTGCACAAAGGCAATTTTTGACTGTTTGACCTAGCCAATGGCAAACCTAGATCACATATGGACTCAAGGACCCCATGGAATTGTCTTGACATGCTCAACAAACTCAAAAGATCCCAAGTACACAAGATTGACAGTTGAATTTCCCAGTCAATTGATCAATTTTGACTGTACACTGAAAAGTCAAACTTTGACTTTTTTGGTCAAAATCAAGAGTCAAGATTCATTTTTCATCAAAACATGCCAAATCATGAAAATTTTTCACCAACAAACCAAGAAATGCAAATTAGGGTTTAAAATGGAATTTTTCATAACTTAGAATTTTTCTAAGTTATGGAAAACCCTAATTTTTTCCCAACTTTGCCCCACTTTTTCACCATGATTCATTTGGATTCAAACAAAAGTCAAAACATGAAAGTTGTAGCTTGTTGCATAATCTACAACTTTGATTCACAAAGTTTTCTCATTTGAAGCTTGTATCTCAAGTTACAAATTTTTGAATAAGGGCACTAAACCATTCTTAACTTAGTGAATTTTTGACCTATTTTGACAAGTTTTTCTACCCCACTTCAAGGCCATTTTCCATGCACTTACACTTGGAATTTCAAATTGCACTTCAAAGATGGATTGTAGTACACATTCCAAGCTTTCCAAAATGTCCAAGAACTCATCAAACAATCTCATGGTTAGGGAGAATCGAATTTCACAATATAGCAAAAACTCACTTTTGAATTGGCCATTTTTCATGTTCATAAGTTATGCAAATTTCTCAAAACCAGCATGCCCTTGATTACAGGTCCTTAAACTAAGTTACACTCAATAATTTAATGCTTGTTCATTGTGTCAAAGTGTTATTCTATGAGTTCAAGTATTGTATACAAGTTTAATCCATTTTTAGATAAAGCAAAATAGCCATTTTTGAAAAGTCATGCTTTATGTCAATTGGTAAATCAAGCAAGTACAAACCAAATCTCTTTAGCACAAGATTATGAACAAATCACTCTGATCAAGAGAAGCTTTGCAGCAGGATTAGGGGTCCTCTACTGACCTAGAAACACAACTTGCCATTTCTTGCTTAAGTTAGAAGAAACATTGCATAACTCATACCAACTTCCATATCAGCAAAAGAACACAAGAACAAAGTTATCAAACACATTTCACACAACACAACCAAGCTAATACACGAGCCCTTAGCCTTCAAAACACTCTCCATCTCAGAATCACTCTCAAATTGCAAAAACAGGGCAGGCCCTGCAGTTTGAGTGCTATCTCTCATTTCTCTTGAGCTCTCTTGCCCTAATCAGTTCACATACCTTCCATACCATCTATGCAAGCTAACCAAAAGCAAAGGCACGACCTGTAATCACTCTAACCACTTCCACCATTTTCACATTTCTGACTTGCAGGTGAAGTTCTCTAGCTCGATTCAGAAGCTTTCAAGACAAAGTAAACATTGGAATAGCATCCCTGGACCTCAAGGAAGCTTTTCCAATCATCACCTTGCACTGAAAGTTCCTACATTGCAAGATAGAACTTCAGCTGAACAGGTATCTTGGTGAACTCGTATCTCTCTTATTATGCATCATTAGCTTTAAGTTTGCGAATAAACAAGGTTCTACTCATGCCACTGAACATGTACATGTTTTTACTTTTCATTTCTTTTGCTTGAGTTGTGAGAATTTGGAGTTTGAAAATGGCAGAAAAACTAGGTTAGGATTTGGGGGAGGATAAATTCTCCCTCATCTTAGAGAGTTAGATCAAGTTATGCATATGGTTATAATCGTCTCTTCATGCTGAACATCTTTTATGTTATGAGTTTTTGTTAAAAGGCCAGGAATCAGGAGTTAAGGATTGATGAAGGAAGGCGCGCATTTTTGAATTGTTTGGTCTGAAGGTTGAAGACAACCATTTTCTGGGCTGGGTCTGTTTTGTTATTCCTTTTTGCACCATACATTTACTTTTGCACCCCCTGAGCCCATTTGCTTCATTTTTAATATTTTTTGACTTTTTCTTTTTTTTAACTGATTCATTTATTTTTTCTCAGCATATTAAAAATATAAAAATATTTTTCCCATCATTTTTTGAATTTATTAAGTATTTATTTGATTGTTTTATACATAAATAAGTAAATATACATATATACTTTTTGTTTAAAATATTAAGATAATACAAATATATTTTTTATACACTTTTCTTTTGTTTTTACTTCCTGAAAATATTTTGTATAAAAAATACCATTTTTATTTTTATATTAAATATTATTATTTTTTATATATAATACATATTTAGAACTTAATACATAAATATATATATATATATTTATTAATATACTTAGAATAAAATACTAAAAATATACATATTTTATTTTATTAATATTAAACACTAAAAAATCATTTTTTACAAATACATTTCTTTACTTATTTTATTTTTGTGTATAAATGATAAAATATTGTATATATCAATAATAATACATTTCATTTAATGAAAATTAGGGTTTTGCCCTAAATTTAAAAATACCCCAAGAATAATATCTTTTTATTTTCTTTTTATTTTTACATAAATAATACTTTTTTTCATACATATACAAAACATTTTTGCATCTTGCATATTTTATTCCATTTTTATTTAATCATTGTACATTAATTAAATTGTATAAATTCAAAATTGATGTAATAGTTTTAGGTTTAAATTCCTTGTCAAAATCCCCATTTGAAACATTGTACCCCCCTCCTTATATTATTGTGTTGTAATAGCGTAGGAGTTTAAATTTTGCACTTTATCGCTTTCTAAATATATAATGCTAGAATTAGGGTTTATATGCGAATAAAACGAACAAAATAGTTATGACCTAATCTCAAGACAAACAAGCATGGAAATGGACACACAAATCACACTTGCACCCCCTAGGGTATTCCACTTGTTGCCTTTCAAAATTGGGCCATATTGCATGTTAAGTCTCTTTGGGCAAAACAAACAAATCAAATGATCATAGTCCCTCGATAACATTTTCAAAATATTGCCAAAACAAAATGATCAAGTCCCTTAAAGAAAATGCCCAAAGATACTTGACACCGTTGCAATTATGGTCCAAACGATGACCCGCGCCCGTCCCTTTCACATCCTAACATGAGATTGTCCACCAAATACAATGGTGGAACAAACTCATTAAAAGGGTTAAAACATAGCAATAAACTTTGAGAAATTTAGGAGTAGATAAACTCTTAGTTACTTGAATCAAACTTGCAAAAACAAAACACTTGCCTATTTTCTAAAACACACCTCACAACACTTTCAAAACAACTTTCAAAAACAAATGAAAACCTTTTCAAAAGACATACACCTTTGTATACATCCCCACATGGATCATTACAAAGGTTGCCACCACATTGGCTTCTTTTCAAAATATTTTCAAACCCACACACACAAGCACCATTTAAAACAATTGAAAACAAAAGGCAAGTGATCTAAGCAAGTAACTAAGAGCCCATGGATAACCATGGATAGAAAGGGTGCTAATACCTTCCCTTTCTATAATCTACTCCCCGAACTCAAGAAAACATCTCAAAAGGTTTTTGCTGTGCTTTTTAACCTTTCCTTAGGATAAAATAAAAAGTCGGTGGCGACTCTTGCTCAACCGAAACATTTGTGAAAACAAACGCAAAACCATAGTCGGTTCTCCCACCGTATCACACATGGCTTCTCTGTGTTGGTGTCAAGCTCATAGCAGTGTGCAGGTTCGTCAAATCTCTCAATTGTAATCATAGGAGCTTCGTTGTCCCATTTGACCTTGAACATAGAAGACATTGTGGCTAAAACATCGGCTAACTGATTTTATTCTCTAGGGAAGTGTTCAAATGTGATTTCTTCGAAGTATGGAATCCTAGATAACACAAGCTCCTTGTAAGGAATAATGCTTAGTGTCCCAATCTCCCTTTACTTGGCTAATCACTAAAGAGGAATCCACGAATACATTCAAATTCTTGATCCTTAAATCAATGCCAGCCTTCAGACCCAAAATGCATGCCTCATATCCAGCCATGTTATTTATACAATCGAAGTACAGTCTAGCAGTGAAAGGGGTGTTGCAACCCTCAGAAGAAACTATCACATCACCAATTTCGTTACCCAAAGCGTTAGAATCCCCATTGAAAACCATAGTCCATCGGGATCCTTGTTCAGGTCTGTTATACGGTCCAGGTTTTGCACAGTCAATCACTAACATGATATTATCATCCGGGAAGTCAAAGTTCATGGATTGATAATCATCAATAGCTTGATGGACCAAATGATCTGCCAATACACTTCGTTTGATGGCCTTTTGTATGGTATATTGAATATCATACTCAATCAAAATCATTTGCCATCTAGCTATCCGTTGGAAAAGAGCAGGTTTCTCGAAGATGTAGTTGATAGGGTCCATCTTAGAAATCAATATAGTGGTATGAGTCAACATATACTGTCTTAACGGGCGAGCAGTCCATGCCAGAGGGTAGCAAGTTTTCTCTAGCAGTGAATATCTGGTTTCACAGTTGGTAAACTTTTTGCTCAGGTAGTAAATTGCATGTTCTTTTCGGCCAGACTCGTCATGTTGGCCCAACACACACCCCATAGAATTCTCTAGCACAATCAAGTACATGATCAAGGGTCTTCCTTCAACTGGAGGCATGAGGATAGGAGGTTCTTGCAGATATTCCTTGATTTTGTCGAAGGCATCTTGGCATTCACCATTCCATCTGACTACTTGATCTTTCTTCAAGTGTTTGAAGATTGGCTCACAAGTAGAAGTTAAGTGAGATATGAAGTGGGCGATGTAGTTAAGACGACCCAAGAACCCTCTAACATCATTTTCAGAATAGGGAATTGGAATTTCTTGAATGGCTTTTACCTTTGCAAGATCAACTTCAATGCCTTTACCACTGACAACAAAACCTAGAAGTTTTCCAGATCTTACTCCGAATGTGCACTTATTAGGGTTCAACCTCAACTTATACTTTTTCAGCCTCTCGAATAGCTTGTATAAGTGGTTGAGATGTTATTCTTCAATTTGTTACCTTGAAATCATATCATCCACATATACCTCTATTTCATGATGGATCATATCATGAAACAAAGGTACCATATCCCTTTGATATGTTGCCCCTGCATTCTTCAATCCGAATGGCATGACCTTGTAACAAAAGGTGCCCCATTGCGTAACAAAGGTGGTCTTCTCCATGTCTTCAGGAGCCATCTTAATTTTATTATAGTCGGAGAAACCATCCATGAAAGAGAAGACTTTATGTTGAGCGGTGTTATCGACCAAGACATTAGTATGAGGTAGAGGGAAGTCATCCTTGGGGCTTGCCCTATTCAGATCCCTATAATCTACGCACATACGAACTTTTCTGTCTTTCTTCGACACCGACACCATGTTTTCAACCCATTGAGGATAAGATGGCATAGCTAGGAATACTGCATCAAATTGTTTCATCACTTCAGCTTTTATCTTTTCAAACATGTCAGGCCGCATGCGACGAACTTTTTTCTTGACAGGAGGACAATCTTCCTTTGTTGGCAGACAATGAACTACAATGTCGGCATCCAACCCTGGCATATCTTCATATGACCAAGAAAACACTTCCATATAGTCATGTAACATCTGAACCAATCTGCTTTTGACACTGCTTCCTAGGTTGGTGCTGATCTTGACCTCTTTCTTGTCTTTCTCGGTACCTAGGTTGATGACTCCAACTAACTCTTCATGCGGATGAATATCTTTTTCCTCTTGCATTAGAAGTCTGGCTAGTTCTATTGATATTTCACAATCTTCCTCGCTTTCGTCTTCGACTTGGTTAATTGGATGTTCAAAATCATAGATGGAAATAGTATAGTCATTGGCAATAAGATCCGGAGTGGACGAGGATCTACAAGAATGTGTGTGTGTGTGTGTGTGTATGTGTGTGTGCATGTAAGATACATGGTGTTGTACCCCAAAATTTTCCCTCCCATTTCCTCAACATTTTCTCATCACAAGACCCTTGGAGCTCAAGAACAAGTTAGGGTTTACTCTGCTCAAGACCCCTCCTCGCACTGTTGACCCAAATTAGGGTTTGTGTTTGCACAAAGATGTTTTGACCTAAAAGGCCCAAGATGACTTTCATTCTTCATGTTGGACTCACAAGTTTATCCATACCAAGTTTCAAGCCTTGATTTCAATCTTTGCCCAGTCAATTGGACAGTTGACCTAGAAATCAGCTGTATTGGGGGAAAAGTCAAATGTGGTCAATTGACAGTCAAACCTCATGATTTTTGACCCACATCAACATATTGAACTCATATGAACCATTTGGTCAAGTTTGGATCACAATTCCACAAGAAATTTGATCAGATCACCAAAAGGGCAAAATGGTCATTTTTAGGGTTTTGACTGCACAAAGGCAATTTTTGACTGTTTGACCTAGCCAATGGTAAACCAAGCTCACATATGGACTCAAGGACCCCATGGAATTGTCTTTACATGTTCAACAAATTCAAAAGATCCCAAGTGCACAAGATTGACAGATGAATTTTCCAGTCAACTGAGCCAAATTTGACTGTATACTGAAAAGTCAAACTTTGACTTTTTGGTCAAAATAAAGTGTCAAGATTCATTTTTCATCAAGACATGTCAAATTATGAAACTTGTTCATCAAGAAATCAAAAATCACAAATTAGGGTTTGAAATGAAGAATTTTCATAACTTTGAATTTTTCTAAGTTATGAAAATCCCTAATTTTTTCCTAACTTTGTCCCACTTTCTCATCAAGATACATTTGGATTCAAACAAAACTCAAAACATGAAAGTTATAGTCCATTGCAAAATCTACAACTTTGATTCACAAAATTTCCTCAAAAGGAGCTTGTAGCTCAAGTTATGATTTTTGGAACAAGGGTGCAAAACATTCTTAAATTCGGGAAGTTTGGTCTGGGTTTCACTGCAGAGGCTCAGAGGGCTGTTCGCAAAGCAAGGATTGGAAAATCTCCTGTGTTCATCACCAACCCGGGAGTGAATTCTATTGAAGACGATATGGAGGAATCTAAATTCGACAGCTGGATCTACCCAACAACCGACAGTGGACCAAGCAACTGGACTGCCAAAGATTTCACACCTATTACTTTTGTCACTCAGTAATGAACTCTTTTGTTTTGAATTTGTAACAAACAATATGTTGAAACTTTTATGGCTCGGTGTCCTACCCGGGGCACCGTGGCTTCATTTGTGAGGGCTTTTGTGTGTCATTTTCATATATCATCAATAAAAACATTGGACGTTTGTTGCATTTCAAAATCTTGTGATCCTTTTCTTTCTTTATTATATATTGCAAAACAGCTATATTTACACACACTCACCTATACAGGTTCCAATCCACTCTAGATCTCACTGGTAACGACTCTGCTACTGCCAGTTATGACTTCGAAAATCCGATCAACTTAGCCGAAGACGAAGGTGAAGATGATTGCGAAGTGCCTAGTGAACTTGCAAGACTGCTACTCCAGGAAGAGAGGGCCATTCAGCCACATGAAGAGCCAATGGAAACGATAAATCTGGGTACTGAGACAGACAGAAAGGAAGTCAAGATTGGTGCCAATCTAGAGCTCAGTGTGAAGCAACGATTGATTCAGATGCTGCATGACTATGTGGAAATCTTTGCTTGGTCTTACGAAGACATGCCTGGGTTGGATACCGACATTGTGGTTCATCGCCTGCCTACCAAGGAAGATTGCCCTCCGGTAAAACAGAAGGTCTGCCGTATGCATCCAAAAATGTCCGAGAAAATCAAAGCCGAGGTTATGAAACAATTTGATGCCGGGTTTCTAGCAGTGACTTCTTACCCTCAGTGGGTTGCCAACGTGGTTCCAGTGCCGAAAAAGGATGGTAAGGTCCGAATGTGTGCTGATTACAGGGATTTGAACAGGGCAAGCCCTAAGGATGATTTCCCTCTGCCTTATATCGATGTTCTGGTTGACAATACTGCTCAGCATAAAGTATTCTCCTTCATGGACGGCTTCTCCGGTTATAATCAGATCAAGATGGCTCCTAAAGATATGGAGAATACCACCTTTGTTACTCAGTGGGGCACCTTTTGCTATAAGGTCATGCCTTTTGGGTTGAAAAATGCTGGGGCAACCTACCAACGTGCCATGGTTGCTTTATTTCATGATATGATCCATCACGAGATAGAAGTATACGTTGACGATATGATTGCAAGGTCCCAAACTAAGGAGGAACACCGTGACCATCTACGGAAGCTGTTTGACCGTCTGAAGTTGTACAAGATGAGGTTGAACCCGAACAAGTGCACCTTTGGGGTGAGATCTGGAAAATTGCTAGGTTTCATCGTAAGCGACAAAGGTATTCAAGTGGACCCTGCCAAAGTGAAAGCCATACAAGAGATGCCAACTCCCAAGACAGAGAAAGAATTCAGAGGCTTTCTAGGACGGTTGAACTACATTGCCCGATTCATCTCGCATCTAACTGCTACCTGTGAACCAATCTTCAAGCTGCTGAAGAAAGATCAAGTAGTACGTTAGAATGATGAATGTCAGGCCGCTTTCGAAAAGATCAAAGAGTATCTCCAAGAACCACTCATTCTTATGCCACCGGTTGAAGGGAGACCTCTAATCTTATACTTGACAGTACTTGACAACTCAATGGGGTGTGTGTTGGGTCAGCATGACGAGTCTGGCCGAAAAGAGCACGCTATTTATTACCTTAGCAAAAAGTTTACCGACTGTGAGACTCGGTACTCACTGCTCGAGAAAACTTGCTGCGCTCTGGTATGGGCTGCTCGTCGGCTGAGACAGTATATGTTGACTCACACTACTCTGTTGATTTCAAAAATGGATCCAATCAAGTACATATTCGAAAAACCTGCTCTGTCCGGAAGAATAGCAAGATGGCAAATGATCTTGATGGAATATGACATCCAATACACGACTTAGAAAGCAATCAAGGGAAGTGTATTGGCAGACCATTTGGCACACCAAGCAGTGGACGATTACCAGTCGATGAACTTTGAATTTCCAGACGAGGATATCATGGTAGTGACTGATTGTGAAGTACCTGGACCGGATGAAGGACCTGAGGAAGGATCCCGATGGTCTATGCACTTTGACGGAGCCTCAAACGCTTTGGGTAATGGTATCGGCGCTGTGATCATATCCCCCAAAGGCACTCATACTCCACTCACCGCCCGACTATGTTTCAACTGCACCAACAACATGGCAGAGTATGAGGCATGCATCATGGGTCTTCAAGCTGCAATTGATTTAAGGATCAAGTTTCTGAGTGTCTTCGGAGATTCCGCTCTCGTGATCAATCAGGTCAAAGGCGAGTGGGATACGAAACACCCAAATCTTATTCCTTACAAGGAGTATGTGCTGACATTGCTTCCCCACTTCGAGGAGATAACTTTTGAAGACTTCCCAAGAGAGGAGAATCAGTAAGCGGACGCATTGGCTATGATGTCTTCTATGTTCAAAGTCAAATGGGATAACGAGGCGCCCCGGATCATTATCTGGAAGTTGGACGAACCGGCACATTGCTGCGATCTTGAGGTTGAAGAGGTAACTGAAAAACCCTGGTATCATGAAGTGAAGAGGTACTTGGAAGCTCAAGAATACCCCGAAGGCGCATCTGTTAATGACAAAAAGTTCCTGAGAAGGTTTGCGGCAAAGTTCTTCCTCAGCAATGGCATTCTCTACAAGCGAAACCATGATTCAACCTTATTGCGTTGTGTGGATAAGACTGAAGCAGAAAAGATCATGGCAGAGCTACATGAAGGTACATTCGGAACACATTCCAGTGGACATACCATGGCAAAGAAAATCCTTCGGGAAGGGTATTTCTGGTCCACAATGGAAGCCGACTGTTATCAGCATTCGCGAACTTGTCATAAATGTCAGATCTATACTGATAAGGTGCACATTCCTCCTGTCCCTCTGAACGTCTTGACAGCACCTTGGCCTTTTGCAATGTGGGGCATTGATATGATTGGTGAGATCCGACCTACGACATCCAACGGGCATCGCTTCATCCTAGTCGCGATTGATTACTTCACAAAGTGGGTCGAAGCAGCTTCCTACGCCACCGTAACCAAGAGCGTCGTGGCACGGTTCATTCGGCACAACCTGATCTGTCGATACGGCATCTCAGAAAGGATCATTACGGACAATGGTACCAATATTAACAACAAAATGATCACTGAGCTCTGCGAGCATTTCAAGATACATCACCACAACTCTTCTCCATACCGGCCGAAGATGAATGGGGCTGTAGAAGCGGCTAATAAGAACATCAAGAAGATTGTGCAGAAGATGACAGTGACCTACAAAGATTGGCACGAAATGTTACCGTTTGCTCTTCATGGGTACCGCACCTCAGCACAGACGTCAACAGGGGCAACTCGCTTTTCCTTGGTCTATGGCATGGAGGTAGTCTTGCCTATTGAAGTCCAGATACCCTCTCTCCGGATAATGAAGGATGCTGGTTTGAGCGAAGATGACTGGATCCAGACTCGGCTTGATCAGTTAAACCTAATTGACGAAAAGAGACTCACTGCTATTTGTCATGGTCAGACGTACCAAAAACGAATGATCAGGGCATTTAACAAGAAGGTCAAACGACAAGAGTATCAAGTCGGAGACCTGGTAATCAAGCGCATCATTCTTCCTCAAAGTGACCCCAGGGGAAAATGGACCCCTACGTACGAAGGGCCATTTGTGGTTAAACCTATCTTCTCAGGAGGGGCTATGATTCTAACCACCATGGATGGTGACGACCTTCCTCACCCCGCCAATGCAGACATAGTTAAAAGATACTACGCATGATTAAAGACCCGCTAGGTTGATACACCTAGGCAAAAATAAGGGCTTCCCGGCGAACCAAAAGGGTTCGGGTAAAAATAAGGGGTGAAAATAAAAGAAAAAATCTGTACACCCGACAAGTCGAAAACCTGAAAAGGCGGCTTGGGCAAAAATGGGTATCCCGGTGGACTGAAAACCCGAAAGGGCGATCCAGGAAAAAGTTAGGGATAAAGCGTAATACTATGTCTCATTGGATCACCTTGCATCCAGAATTCGGCATCAACTATCAGACTTCGGCTACAATCAATCAGCTTCATCTTCAACTAAGCAGCAAAGTGATGAGACGCTTGAAGACATAAAGGCGATAGCAGAGTTGGAACCCAGTGGGATTTATTTTTCACATAGCTGTTTTGTTTCCTTTTCACAAAATTGTATAGACTCTATTTTTTCGGTTCGGCGGTGTTCTCTTACTAGGACGTCAGCCTCCTGTACATAAAACGCCTATTTACAGGCAAATTTCAAAATCAATACAAGTTCAATTTTTCAGACAAATTATCCATTTGTTTTTCCTTTTTCTGTTTTGTTTTGCGAAGAACGTCCAAAGTTCATTTTTGATATATGCATTTGACATTAATTGCTAATCATGAATATTTGCATGCGAAACAAAGGATTAATTACAGATGACATCAGAAACAGGGGCAATTTAGAATTGTCTAAGCGATCTAGTTGCTCTGTCCACCAAGGTACCAAGGTGAGTTCAGCTGAAGAATTTGACCAGAATACCTTTACTCCCCACAGAATAAGACAAGATTCAGCAATACTCTCCCCAGGAAGAATTGGTCTCCCATCAGCCCTAAAAAGGCACAATATTCCCCTAGCAAGTCAGCGATACTCTCCCCAAGCAGAGTTAGTCTACCGTCAGCCTTAAGGAAGTTGGGTATCCCCAGAAGATCTAAACATTCCCCAGCGGAGTATAGACATTCCTCAGCAAGGATCCCCGACAGTCTTAATATAAGATTGTTCCCCGGCGGAATACAGACATCCAGTGTAGCCATTCCCCAGTACAGTTCAAAAGTGTCCCCAGGAGAGTGGAATCCACATCCCCAGTGAAGTCGCCGGTAGATTCTGAAGCTTATCCCCAGTAGATTCTGGAAGCTTATCACCTGCAGAGTACATACGTCTCTCCCCGACTTTATTCAAAGGTTATTTTCCCACCTGGGCTTATAACTGGGTTATCCTCAGCTAATTACCACGGAAAGATCGTCCTCAGCGAAGTTCTTGCTATTCCCCAGCGGAGTTCATCAAGTTCCCCAACATAACTTATCAATGGAATCCCCTGCGGAGTTCTCATCAAAACCTCAGCGAGGTATCTCTTCCCACAGAGTATTTCCCCGCAGAGTAATCTCTTCACCAAGTTTATTCCCCAACGGAGTCATCTTCTCCTACCGGTTTATTCTTACAACCATCATCCCCAGCGGAAACGAAGAACTCTACTCTTCAAAACATCAGCTCAGGATTCAACAAACTCCCGGCACTCATCAAGGATTTATTTTCCTAGACGAAAATACATTCATAAGACATTTCACATTTCATACATCTTGCTTACATACAGGATAAAGTGCATACAACACTATCACATTTTGAGCATCATGACAACATGCATTTCATACATCATGACATTGCATACAACTAATGCTTTGCCTTTTCAGGAAAAGGTCAATCCAAAGAAGATTACTATCAACTGTCACTAATTCCAAATTCGATTCTTGTATCTAGACAAGGCATTTCTGTGAGTGATTGATTGTAGATTTGATACCTGTATCTAGCCAAGGCATATCTGCATGAAGAGTTTGAAGATCAACCCCTGTAACAGGCCAGGAAATTATCTTTCATTCTCAGGTCAAAGGTTTACACTTGTATCCAGCCAGGAAAGCTATCTCTACCAACCTTTTGCAAATTCCAGATTCGATACCTGTATCCAGCCAGGGCATATCTGTAGACAACAATTTCCAGATTCGATACCTGTATCCAGCCAGGGCACATCTGTAGACGACTAATTCCAGATTCGATTCCTGTATCTAGCCAGGGCATATCTGTGAGTGGTTTGATTGTGGATTCGATACCTGTATCTAGCCAGGGCACGTCTACATGAAGAGTTTAGAGATTCGATACCTGTATCCAGCCAGGGCACGTCTGTAAGCAACCTTTTGAAGTTCCGGATTCAATTCCTGTATCTAGCCAGGGCATATATGTGAGCGTCTGATCGTAGATTCGATACCTGTATCTAGCCAGGGCATATCTGCATGAAGAGACTGAAGATCAACACCTGTAACAAGCCAGGAAACATCTTCCTTTCTCAAAGTACGCAAGTTCTCGC
This sequence comes from Vicia faba, assembly GCA_948472305.1. Classification (NCBI taxonomy): domain Eukaryota; kingdom Viridiplantae; phylum Streptophyta; class Magnoliopsida; order Fabales; family Fabaceae; genus Vicia; species Vicia faba. Next base: position 317,248,546 of record OX451735.1, read on the forward strand.
TAAGGAATCTCTTACGCGATCAACACTTCCAAATGGCATCTATAAGCCCATTCCCGACAAAGTTCTGTCACATCTCCAGATGTCATCTATAAGCCCATCCTCCTATCCATCCTATCTCCAAATGGCATCTATAAGCCCATTCCCGACATCACATTGCTGATACTCCAGCATGCGAGTGCAAATTTCCGGGCACTCTAGTGTCCAATCTCCTTTTACCCTCGAGTCGCGAAAGGCAAACTTGCCAATCTAACTCTTCAGGTTCAAGAAGATTGAACAGGGGCAACTGTTGTACCCCAAAATTTTCCCTCCCATTTCCTCAACATTTTCTCATCACAAGACCCTTGGAGCTCAAGAACAAGTTAGGGTTTACTCTGCTCAAGACCCCTCCTTGCACTGTTGACCCAAATTAGGGTTTGTGTTTGCACAAAGATGTTTTGACCTAAAAGGCCCAAGATGACTTTCATGCTTCATGTTGGACTCACAAGTTTATCCATACCAAGTTTCAAGCCTTGATTCCAATCTTTGCCCAGTCAATTGGACAGTTGACCTAGAAATCAGCTGTATTGGGGAAAAAGTCAACTGTGGTCAATTGACAGTCAAACCTCATCATTTTTGACCCACATCAACATATTGAACTCATATGAACCATTTGGTCAAGTTTGGATCACAATTCCACAAGAAATTTGATCAGATCACCAAAAGGGCAAAATTGTCATTTTTAGGGTTTTGACTGCACAAAGGCAATTTTTGACTGTTTGACCTAGCCAATGGCAAACCAAGCTCACATATGGACTCAAGGACCCCATGGAATTGTCTTGACATGTTCAACAAGTTCAAAAGATCCCAAGTGCACAAGATTGACAGATGAATTTTCCAGTCAACTGAGCCAAATTTGACTGTATACTGAAAAGTCAAACTTTGACTTTTTGGTCAAAATCAAGTGTCAAGATTCATTTTTCATCAAGACATGTCAAATTATGAAACTTGTTCATCAAGAAATCAAAAATCACAAATTAGGGTTTGAAATGAAGAATTTTCATAACTTAGAATTTTTCTAAGTTATGAAAATCCCTAATTTTTTCCTAACTTTGTCCCACTTTCTCATCAAGATACATTTGGATTCAAACAAAACTCAAAACATGAAAGTTATAGTCCATTGCAAAATCTACAACTTTGATTCACAAAGTTTCCTCAAAAGGAGCTTGTAGCTCAAGTAATGATTTTTGGAACAAGGGTGCAAAACATTCTTAACTTGGAAAAATTTTGACCTATTCTAGGCAGGATTTTTGCCTAACTTCATGACCACTTTTCACATGCTTCCACTTGGAATTTCACTTTTCGTTACAAAGATGGATTGTAGTACACATTCCAAGCTTTCCAAATTGTCCAAGAACTCATCAAACAACCTTGTGGTTAGGGAGAATCGAATTTGTCAATATGGGCAAAAGTCACTTTGTTCATGACCATTTTCATGTTCATAACTTAGGCATTTTTGAACTCAGCATGTGCAAGCTACATTACATGCCTTTTATCTCATCCACACTCAATAATTTAATGCAAATCCTTTATGTTCAAGCCTTATCTTATGTGTTTAACCATTACATGCCAATTTAATCCATAATTAGAAAAAGTAACTTAGCCATTTTTGAAAAGGTGAACTTTATGTCAAGTTTACAATCTATGAGGTACAATGCAGATCTTTGAGGCACAAGTTCATGAGCAAAGTCCACTGATCAAGAGTGATTGGTGCAGCATACTTGAGGGGCATGTGGTAGCCTAGAAACCAAGTGGACAAACTTTGCTTAAGATAGAAGAAACATTGCATAACTGATAACATCTCTCATTGCTGCAAGAACAAGCCTAAGCAAACATTGTGAACACATTCCATACTCCTCAACTGACCTGAAACACGAGCCAACTACCTTCAATACCTCCCTAAACATCAAAACACCATTTTGCTGCACAAAACAGGGCATCCCTGCAGATTGAGTTGCACAACTCAGTTTGCTCGTGCATTTTCATCCAAACCACTTCATACACCTTCCATAACATCCATACAAACTATTCCAAGCCCTAGCTACAGACTGTAACACCTCTAACCAACTTCACCATTTTCACTTTTTCTGTTTTGCAGGTTGACTTCTATAGCTCGATTCATTTAGTTTCAAAGTAAGCTAAAGGTTGGAGAAGCATCCCTGAACTTCAAGCAAGTTGTACAAGTCCTCACATTGCCTTGAAAGTGCCTCCATTGTCATACACGATCCAAGCTGAACAGGTAAGTTCATGGACTTCTATCTCTCAATCTAGGAAGAGTTAGGTTTAAGTTTATGAATTAAAAATGCTCTACTCATGGCCCTGAAGCTACACATATAATTACTTTGCATTTATGTTGTGTGTGCTGAGAGAATTTGGAACCTGAATATTAGAAAAAAACTTAGGTCAGGAATTAGGGATGAAGAAATTCTCCTTCGTTTCTTAGAGTTAAGTTAAGTTCTTTATATGTCTGGATTCGTCTCTTGATGCTCTACATTTTTGGTGTTATGAGTTTTGCTTGAAAGTCCAAGAATCAGGATGTTTGAACAAGGCAAAGAAACGCGCGTTTTTTGACAGAAACTGGCTGAAGGTTGAAGAAGCTTGTCATTTGGGCTGGGCCTGATTCATTTTCCTTTTTGCACCACTATTTCACACACCCCCTTGGCCCATTGTGTTTATTTTTATCATTTTTTGACTTTTTCTTTTTGTTTCTGACTTCTTATTTTTTGTTAAGATATAAAAAACATTAAAAAAATATTTTTCACCTTCTTTTTATATTTTTTAGGCATTTATTTGTTTCATTTAGTTCTATATGTAAATAAATATACATAATATTTTGTTTAAAATAACTAAAAAAAATACAAATACATTTATTTTCTGATTTCATTTTATTTTATCTTTTGAAAACATTTTCTAAAAAATATACTTTTTTTGTAAATATTAAATATTTTATTTTTGTACATATTTAATATATTTAGTAAATATTATAAATACTTATATACTTATTAGAATATTTAGGATAAAAACATAAAAATAATACATTTTCATTTTTATTAATATTTAACTTAAAAAATCACTTTTTTTACAATATACTTCCTTTTTATTTATTTTTTGTACATAATTAATAAATATTGCATATAATAAATAATTGATACCTTTTATTTAGTAAAATTAGGGTTTGCCCTAAAATGTAAAAAATATTCAAAATTATTCATTTTTATTTTTGTTTATTTGTCACATGAAAAATACCTTTTTACATACATATAAAAATCATTTTTTGCATCTTGCATATTTATTGTATTTTATTTAATTATTGTGCAATTAAATAATTTGTATAATTCAATTTGGATGTAATAGTTTAGGTTTAATTTTTCTTGCTAAATATCCCCCATTTGAACATTTGTACCTCCCATCCCATAAATTGTGTTGTAATAGTTTAGGACTTTAAATTTCGCACTTTAAAGCTTTCTAATTATACCATGATAGAATTAGGGTTTGTATGCAAAAATCAACCAAAAATAGTTTGACCTAATTCAAAGATAACAAAGCATGAAAATGAACAACACCAATCACACTTGCGCCCCTAGGGTTACTCCACTTGTTGCCTTCAATAATGGGCCATGTTGCATGTTAAGTTTCTTTGGCAAAAAAAACAAAACAATATCAAATGATCATAGTCCCTCGATGACGCTTTCGAAAGTTGCCTAAAAATGATCAAGTCCCTCAAAGGAAAAAGTTGCCAAAGACACTTGGCACCATTGCAATCATGGTCTAAACGATGACCCGCGCCCGTCCCGTTCACATCCTAACACAAGATTGTCCACCAAATACAATGGTGGAACAAAATTGTTAAAAGGGTTAAAACATAGAGAAAACCTTTGAGTAAATTTAGGGTAGATAGCTCTTGGTTACTTGCCAACTTGCAAAACAAAAACACTTGCCTATTTTTTTTCAAAACACACATCACAACACACTTTCAAACAACTTTCAAAAACATTGAAAACTTTTCAAAAGACATACACCTTTGTATACATCCCAACATGGATCATTACAAAGGTTGCCACCACATTGGCCTCTTTCCAAAACATTTTCAAACCCACACACAAAGCACCATTTCAAACAATTGAAAATCAAGGCAAGTTGATCTAAGCAAGTAACTAAGAGCCCATTGATAACCATGGATAGAAAGGGTGCTAATACCTTCCCTTTCTATAATCTACTCCCCGAACCCAAGAAAACATCTCAAAGGTTTTTGCTGTGCTTTTTAACCTTTCCTTAGGATAAAATAAAAAGTCGGTGGCGACTCTTGCTCAACCGAAACATTTGCGAAAATAAACGCAAAACCTCAAGTCAGTTCTCCCACCGTATCACACATGGCTATTTGAAAAGTGTGTTTAAAGAAAAATAAAGACAATGAGCATAAAAAATTTGAATGCAAAAAGTCCAATGGTTTATATTGAATGATCATATGATAAAATGAACATAAATAAAACCCTTAACAAATGGACCATAGTGCCCCGGGCCAGGCATATGGCTTAAAATTCATTGTTTAATATTATATATAAAAGGCTCTTGAATTTATAGAAAGCAATAAATAAGTAATTACTCCTCAATGAAGGAGATGGGAACAAATTCCTTTGCACGCCAATTGTTGAGCTCTGTCGTAGTAGGGTATATCCATTCTTCGAAAGCACACTCATCATCAAAATCCTCCACAACGTTTACTTCATGATTTCCAATACGGAGAGGGGGTTTTTCCGCACGAACACGCCTAACTTCTTTCTGAGCCCTGATAGTGAAACCCAACCCACATTTATCTACTTTGAATGAGATCTCGGGGAGTTTCCCCCAGGTAGCACAATTTCCATCTTCGACTGCGGCACGAGAATCCTTAAATGAAACCATCCTTGGCATGACCTTATCAGCTTTGGGCATGTCGGAAGAAATTTTGGCAGTAGAAACCATAGGTGGAAAATTTTCAAAAGCCTGGCATGGGGTTTCTATAAATTCTCCATCCATCTCCACATATTTGAAAGAATTGAGTTGGCTTACCATGAATTCCTCCTCACCATAAACAGTGACGATCCTCCCCTTGACTGGGTATTTTAGCTTTTGGTGAAGGGTAGACATTACTTCCCCTGCTCCATGAATCCAAGGGCGACCCAGCAAACATGAGTAAGCAAGACGGATGTTCATGATATAGAAAGTAGATTTGAAAATCTGTGAGCCCATTTTAATTGGGAGATCCACCTCTCCATGAACCATCCTTTTGGACCCATCGAAAGCCCTCACGTTAATATCACTCGGCTTCAATACCAGTCCTTCACAGTCTAACTGGTCCAAAGCGCCCTTGGGTAGCACGTTTAAAGAAGAGACACTGTCAACCAAAATATGTGCTAGGGTAGTTCCTTTACATTCAACAGAAACATGCAAAGCTTTGTTATGGTTCCTTCCAAGTGGTGTCAGATCAGTGTCTGAGAACCCCAATCCATTGTCGGCCGTCAAGCTCGCCATACAATTTTGGAACTGGTCAGTTGTGGTCTCATGAGGGACATGAGCCTTCTTTAATAATTTGATCAATGTTCGGGCATGAGCATCAGAACAAAGTAGCAAAGATAACATGGAGATCTTGGAAGGGGTTTTCCCCAGCTGCTCCACTATCTTGAAATCACTCCTCTTTATAATTTTCAAGATTTCATCCATTTCTTGAATGGAAGGTTCCTCAGCAGTAACGTCTTTCGCAGGCGTCTCTGTCTTAGTAGGCTCAACTACTTTCTCTTTACCTTTAATGCCAACACCAGGCTTAGCAGCGGTGATGCGGACAGGTATCATTGTAGTAGTTAAGGGTGAAATGTTGGGCGAAAAGATTCTCCCAGTTTTGGTCATCTTACTAGAGTCATTAATATTACCAATTTCATCAGCCTTGCTTTCTTCAATCCAAGTATCTTGCTTTATTCCATGGTAATACACTTCGGCACCGTAGTTCCACGGAACTGCTTTGTTGGAAGAGTACGGAATTGGCCCAGGGGCCGTAATGATCAGGGGAGAAACAGTCGGTTCATTCGAAATCCTGATAGAACCCTTTGAGGAGATCCTATGAGGCTTGTTTGAAATTGTTATGATGGAGAGGTCTTCAATCTTATTGGTCAAACTTTTTATGGAAGAAGTTCTCTCAAATAGGATCTCATGACTATTCATCAGGCGTTAAACGCTTTCTTTCATCCATTTGCATCCATTAATTTGTTTGGCGCAACAATCACAATCTTTCAAACAGCCAGGGAAAATCCAGGCTCTTAGCAAATTCTTTTTGATAACAGTTAGCAGAGTAGTTAGATCTCCGACGAAGGAAACAAAAATAGTGTCTTCAATTGCATTGACACTTTTGCCATGGTTTAGCATTGGTGTCGTTATCACATTGGGAATTGTTGGCGGATCAAACTTGATTGTCTTGTTGTTTATTAGATCTTGAATTTTGCTCTTCAGCGCCCCACATTTACCGGTCTCATGCCCGGGGCTATTTGAAGGATATGCACACTTGGTATTCGGATTGTATTCAGGCGAGGAAGTGTTTGGATTGGATGGAGGATCACGCAGTGTCACTAAGTTGGCCTTTAACAGGTGTTGTAAGGCTTGGAATAGCGACATGCCTATCCTTGTGAGCTGTCTTCGTGGAGCCTAAAATCGTTGATGATTGGAAGATTGTCTCTGAACAGGAGTAGGGTTGGAGATCAGAACAGCATTAACAGACAGACAATTATCCTTCTTGGTATGGGCCCTTTCCCCATACACAAAATTCGTTTCTTTCTTCCCAGTGAAGGGTTTATTTACAGGGTTGGAGGTGGAAGCATACACCATGGGGATTTTCCCGCTCTTGATACCACTTTCGACCCTTTCACTGGTTAGGATCAACTCGATAAAATTGGACGAAGAACAGCAACCAATAAGTTGAAAAATGGACCAGATAATGTACCCATAAACATATCAATATGTTCCTTGTCAATTAACGGTGGTTGGACCCTACTGGAAAGATCCCTCCACTTTTGGGCATACTCTTTGAACCCCTCGTTTTTACCCATCATCATGTCTTGCAGTTGAACTCTAGTCGGTGCTAGGTCGGCATTGTACTGGTATTGGTGATAGAAAGCAGTGGCCAAGTCTTCCTAGGTGTGGATACGGGAACCCTCCAATTGGTAAAACCACTCTAGTTGAGTCCCAACCAAGCTTTCTTGAAAGAAATGGACCCAGAGTTTCTTGTCGGTGGTGTGCCGTTGTATTTTGTGCATATAAGACTTCAGATGAAGTTTTGGGAAGGAAACCCCGTCATATTTAACGAAGACTGGTATCTTGAATTTATGGGGAATGACAACCCCGGATATTAAACCCAAATCATCAAAATCCAAACCAGGAACGACTTGAATCTCAATTGCCTTCAGTTTATCCTCTAGCTGCTTGTACTTATCATCGACATGAGGATATTATTCGTCAAAGTAGTCTTCATCATCAGACACTTGATCATTGACACACCCAGCCCCGGTGCTCCTTGCTTCTCCCACTTGATTTTCGTCTTCCTCAGACGAATCTTCAACTATCAGTATCTGGTGGATCGACTCTCTGAATCTTTTACCCATGTTGACTAGGGCTTTCCTTTTTGGTTTCTTTTTGGATGCCAACAATGTCATCAACTCTTGCTGCCCCTTGGCCAGGGTCAGCATAGTCTCTTGAAACTGGAAATTTTGTGCTTGTAGGTCCTTTACTGTTATCTCGATATCCATCCTACTGAAATAAACAGCAAAAATATAAGGAAACCTGTTGTGGAAAACTTGTTTATGTTATGATGCATGAAAAAATGCACATGCAAATGATTTCAAGGATTTATAAGATTTAAATTTGTCTAGACAAAGAATGAACGAACGTCAAATTTCATTAATAAGTTCAAAATGGTTAAAACGTGCCTTTTGAGCTTACAAAATAAATTCCTAAGACAAAAGGTCAAACACATCCTCTTTGGTGCAATGTAGGCGTTCAAGCTTTATTCTTCGTGAATTTTCCTTGTAAGCTCTAAAACCCTTTTCTCGCTTGCGTAGAACTGAGCTTCGAAGGTGTCTTATTCTTCCTTTAGATGAATCCAACCCGTTTTCAAGTCTTCAAGAGAAGTAGGCATGTTGGGATAGAGGACAGTATACGGGACATCTCCTTCAGCAACAGGCTCCGCGATAATAGGTAGGATGGAGGGGTAAGGCATTATGAGCTTCTAAGCATGAGCTCGTACCCACCTAAGGTAAGGCTCAAGGGGAATAGAATTATTGTGTCCCAGTGTCTTACCATCCACTTTTTTTACCATCCTCCAAGCTCGTACAAACCTCTGACGGTAGCCTTGAACGTCGCTCTCGTAGTCGAACACCACTCCTTGGATAAGCATATCATGAGGACCGTCTCTTTGGGCATACCCAAACTATCGCAAAGATAAGCAGGGGTTATAAGTGATACCTCCCCTAATGCCAATCAAAGAGACATTAGGGAATTCCCCACAACGGTCGATGATAGTAATGTTCTCCAAGGATCGAGAACACCAGTGTATATCCGAATGTCTGAGTGACATCAACCTATTGGACCACCTCAAACCTTGCTCGTTCTTCACCATGAATCGGGGGAGGTGCGTCACAAACCACCTAGCCAATAGAGGGTTGTAACACACGATGACTCCTCTTCTCTTCATGGTGCGAGAGTGGAGAGAATGCAGGATATCTCCCAACAAAGTAGGCACTAGATTGTGAGATGTGAAGATTTTGACAGCATTCAAATCTATAAGTTGGTCATGATTTGGAAATAATACCATCCCATAGATGAGAAGGGCCAAGATTTCTTCAAAATCTTGTAAATCCAGAGTGTTCCAACAATCTTGAGCTTTCACCAACAGGAACTTGGCTAGGAACCCTTTGACACCACTTCTTGTTTCCCAATTAGCCGTGACGTCAGATTGTTGCAAGTGAAGAGCTCGGGCAATCTCTTCAGGGCTCGGGTCTCTTTCAATATCGTTGAAAGGTAGTTGATTGAGAATAGGAAGTCCCAAGAGTTGAGAGAACTCTCCCATAGTAGGTACAAGCTGGTAATCGGGGAAGGTAAAGCAATGTTGCAAAGGGTCGAAGAACTGGAAAAGCACCCTCGTCACGTCTTCATCAATGCTCGAGGTAACCAAGTTTAGGAGTCGACCATGTATTTCGGTGAATGAAGAAATCTCATGAATCCTCGATGCTAACTCTTTGAGTTGAGAAGGAATTCTTCTGAGATTGACTTGGATAGTATTCCTGCGGGTGGAAGCCATGTCCTATAAAACAGAACAAAGATAAATCCCAAAAAGTCCTTGAAATGGTTAGTGCAAATGCAATGGTATGATGCTATGATGTTATGCACAAGTAAGTATTTACACACAAAGCAAACAACTCCTTAGGTTTAGGCTTGTATGAGGTTCATAGGTAAGTACCCTCTTGAAGTTTAGTTGGTTCAACCTGTCCTAGAAAGTACTCGGGTTCTAGGGGATCTCAATATCACTAATCTTTCTTCACCGGGCATTGTTTCAGTGCAAGCCTCTTTAATGGTGACCGAAATATCCCAAAAGTCCAATCTCAATGAGCGTAGTATCAAGTATCAACCAACTTTAGACTGCACCAAAGCTGGCTACCTCACTACTTCCTAAAGGCCAAGTTGTTCAAGTAAAGGTTCTAAAGTCAATTAGTGCTTCATGACACCACACAACGGTCCCGTATTCTCCTTGACTACTCAAGGGCTACCGGTACCAACAAATGTGTCACACTAATGCAGTTATTGCTTAGACCATGTCGGTATACCCTGCACAGTTTCCACAACTTATTGCTACTTACCTAAAAGGTGTCCCAGATCCGGGTAGAGGATTAAAACAAGCCCAAACAAGGAACCATAATGTAAAGCAAACAAGTCAAACAAAGAAAATCAAGTAAAGGTTATTTAGCCCTAAGGTAACCCCACTTTTAAGATTCTCCCCAACAGAGTCGCCAGTTCTGTAATACAGTGGGAGAATTGACTTAGGTGTTTTGTGTATGATCGCAATTGTTGCGGATAGCAAGAGTCGCCACCAACTTTTCTTTTATCCAATAAAGGAAAGGGTGAAAAGAACAGGAAAGACCTTTTGAGAATTTTTCTTGAGTTCGGGGGGTAGATTATGAAAATGGAAGGTGTTAGCACCCTTTTCATCCATAGTTATCTATGGGCTCTTAGTTGCTTTCTAGATCATTACTTTTGTTTGAAAATGTGCTTTGAGATGGGCTTTGAAAGTATTTTGAAAAGTGCCTATTTAGGCTAACTTTGTAATGATTATCGTCTCTATAAGAATGTATACAAAGTGTTTGACATTTGAAAATATTTCATGGAAAGTGTTGGTGTATTTAAAAAGGTGTTTATGTTTGAAGATGAGCAAGAAACTAAGAACGTTTCTACCTACTCAAAAGTCTTTGTTCTTTTCTTCCTCCTTTAGATGTTACTATCTTACCATTGATTGTTAAGAAGCCCCATCATTGGATGTGAAGGGACGGGCGTGGGTTATCGTATAGTCATGATAGCAATGTTGTGAGATATCTTAGCATTTCTCTTGAGGGACTAGATCATTTGTAAGGCAACATTCGAAGCGTCATCGAGGGACTATGATCTTGTATTTTTTGATTGTTTTTGCTAAGACTCCTCACATGCATAACATGACCAGTTTCTTCAAGGAAACAAGTGGAGTTAACCCTAGAGATGCAAGTGTGCAAGTGTTTGTATTTCATGCTTAGTTTATCTTGGATTAGTGTTTTCTAAGATTGATTTTATCTTCCCATATAAATCATACTTTACTAGCATTTATATGAAAGCGATAAATTGCGGAAAGTAAATATCATACGCTATTACAATCACTTGGGGATGGGGTGTACAAAGTTACAAACAAGGGTTGCAAGAAATTAAAGTCCTAATTATCTATTACAACCATAATGAAATGTTTTTAGTCTTTTTGTTTTAAAAGAAATATATATGAATATAAAGTATTTTTGGTGTTTTTGATTAATGAAAATAAAAGTGATGATAAAAATAATAAGAGAATAAGAGTTAAGGTCAGCGTGTTGCTGAAAGAATAGAAATAAGGGAGAGCAGAAGTTCTGACTCAGGCGCGCTGCAAATTAGAAAGAAAATGTTAGCAAAAAAGGGGAAAGTCAGAAGTTCTGGATCCAGACGCACTAAAGTTCTGGGGTTTCTGGGAACAAAGGAAAGCCTATAAATTTTGATTGTTTGAGAGAGCCTAGAAGTTCTGATTGTTTGAGAGAGCCTAGAAGTTCTAATTGTTTGGGAGAGCCTAGAAGTTCTGATGCCGTTGGAAACCTAGAAGTTCTAGTGTTACTGGAAGGCTAGAAGTTTTGGTTGTGGGTAAGTGATATGAAAATTCTGTTGGATGAGACTGTCTAGAAGTTTTGGTCCAGGAGCACTGTTTTGACAAACAACTGAGAGGGGGTTTATCTAGAAGTTCTGGTCTAGGAGTACTGTTTTGACAAACAACTGGGAGGGGGTTATCTAGAAGTTCTGGTCCAGGATTATTGTTTTACAAATAATGGGGTAAAAATGTTAAGAAATAAACATAAAAGATGCTTTTGGGGCTAGAAATCAGGACCCTTAACACTAATGCCCTAAGCGCGCGCTCTCTACCACAGGGGTGGCTATACATCCAGTATTAGAAGCAAAAACATAAACATATATTACAAAGTAAGTTATGATGATGAACTTCATCTTCTTCTTGACGCCAACCAGAGTATCTGCAACTTAGTCATTTCTCAACAAAAATGGAAAATGCAAACATAAAAGTTATGGCAAATTTCATCATGATTTCAGAAATACAAAGCATCAAAACTGTAAACCAGAAGCAAGCATGAACTTTGCTAATCCTAATTCTGAACCCTAATTTTCTCAAGAAGTTCTGATCTTAAATTCTCTCTACTTAGGCCATATAAATGAAATCTATAAATATGTACAGATTCAGAGCCATGATATCTACATTATGTCTTTGAAATTGCAAGCCTACAAATGCCTAAGTAATGAGATGAAAATCAGAAGAAACTTAACTTGCAGCTGGGGATTTCTAGAGCTCGGTTCAGATTGCTGTGATGTTCTGGTTAACCTCCTCAAGTTCTCAGAAAGTTAAAGCAAACCTTAACTTGAGTTATGGATGGTTGGAATGCTCTGGAGTAGCCAAGATGTAAAATTCTGATTTTTTGAGAGGAGAGTGGTGAAGACTGTATTACAGTTTGAAAAAAGAAGTTGGGAAGGCTTCTACGTGTATACCAAAAACTATATGGATGATTTGGCCAAAAAACGCATAAGGAAAATTAGAGTTTGGATGCAAAAAACTAAAAACTAAATAGGTTTTGTGTTTGGGTTGCAGTTTCAGGTTCTTGGGAATTTTCAGCAAGGTTTCAGGGCTTTTTTTCTCAATCTCTCCAATCCTCCCTCAGTTTGCAAATGAAGTTTAATTTATAGGTACAAGATTTAGAAGCTTGGAGAAGTTAGGAGTACAACCAACCATCATGTGTTATGGATCGTTGACTTGTTTTTGAAGCAAGTTTAGACAAGCATGTTTCAAGGCAAGGTACGGTGGTTAGCAGCTTTAAACACGCCTAATATGAGTTTCTAAGCATGATTTGTGGGGAAGTACACTCAGAAACAAAGTAAAGTATGGGCTCAAAATCAACTTTGTACAAAAGTTTTCTTTTCAAGGACAACAATGGTACTTTCATGCCACGCGTGGGAAGATCTTTTAGATAAAGGATTAAACACTGGGATAAAGACTCAAAAGTTAGTGTGAGCATTAAATGATGATGAGATTTAACAAGCAAGAAGGCTTACAACATGAGATTATGCATCCTAGCTTAAAACTGGATCAGAAGTTCAGCATAAACGTAAGCTTAGATTAAGAACAAATGTCCAACTTCTGATCTTTGATTCTCCCTACTCCAGCATGATATGAAGGAGTTCTCAGACTTTTCAGAAAGCTTGTAGCATGCTTTGAAATCCCTCTTTGAATTATCTTTGTAAACTCTGATTGTACCTTCCGTGAAAACTGACCCAGAAGTTCTAGTAAAATTCTGACTTGGAAATGTTCAGAATTTACTAAGTGTTTTAGTTTCGTGGACGTATCTTCAAGGATTTATAACTTGAAATCCCAACATCTCTAGGAGTAGTTATGTCCTACAATTTTTTAGATTTAATTGAGATCTACAACTCTTGTGTCAGAAGTTCTTTCTGAATCATCTTGCATCATGATGAAAATCTGGCCAGAAGTTCTGAACTTATCATACTTTCTTAACACTTAGAAAAATTTCTAAGTGTTTAGAACTTTGACTTTTCCAAAGTAATTTTGACTTTTGATTTTCTTGGTGAACCAACTTCATATTCTAACATGTCTTGATGGAATGTGATTCTTGAAACTTGATTTTTTATCCAAAAGTCAAAGTTTGACTTTTCAATGTGTATTTTGACCATTTTGCCCTTGTGCCAATCCAAACCTAAATTGATGTATCAGTGCTGCAAACTTGAGTCATAGGAGATATTGTGAGAAAATTCTTGAGAAATGAGAGGGAAAATTTTGGGGTACAACACCTCTACACATCCATTTTCTACCATGTTGAAATTTTTCGATGCAAGTTGAGCAAACATAGTATTCAAAATGTTGATGTGATCCATCACAAATATGGATTCATTCATTTGAAGAGTGTAGAGTTTCCTGTTTAGGAATATTATATTGTGAAGTGACTTGAACTCTTACAATTTGATGAGAGCATCCCAAATCTCCTTTGCAGTTTTCTTTGCTGCAACACTGGATAGAACTGAGTCTGCCAATACTAAGTCCAAGTTAGCAACAACGTTGTTATCATCTCTTTCCACTCCTGCTTAGTTATATATTCAATTCTACCTTCAATCTCTACTTAGAAATTAACCTTACTTAGGATCTCCTTTATCTTCAATTTCCATAAGGAGAAATTGCTCCCACTGAACTTCTCGATCTAAATTTTGCAGCAATGGTTATATACCAAAAAATTTCACATGACCATTTAACTTAAACTCATTGTGAATATGTATATGTAGACAACATTTCATATCATTATCATACACTAGAACAAATCTAGAATATGTTCACAATTATTTCAAAATTTGGATAGTGGCCAACACCAATAGCTCTGATACCGTTGTTGGATCATGAGAGGGTTTGAGGATCATCACATTGGACTTTACATACTCACTTTAAATGACTTGGACACCACATATTAACCCAAAACCCTAAGAATTAGTTTATGGGTCTTCTCACTTATAAAGTGTTTAACACCCTCTAAAAAAGAAGATAGGACGGGCTCAAGGACATTACACATTTTTAGCCTAAAAATTACTAAAACTTATATTAATGTTTGTGTTCGTAAAAAAACACGGGGTGGGTGGAGGTAGTTGTAACGCCCCGATTGATTTAATTAATTATTTGTAATTAATTTGTATTATGTTGTATGTTATTTTGTATTTTGAGTGTTTGGTAATCCTTCAGTGTAGGTTGATAACCTTTGAAATTAGAATTAGAGGTGTTATGGGGTGTGTGAGCAATTGTGTAGAAACATAGGGGTGGTGGGAGAATGTTGTTACTAGTATTATTTAAATTAGAATTTTAAATATATTAGATAATGTTAGTAATAATAAGATTAAATAATTATTTATCTTTGATTTTATTTATTCCAATTAGTTGGGAATAATAATAATAAGAATATAATAAGAGAATAAGGGATTAGTGAGGTTAGAACCAAAAGTATGTGAAAAGAGAAGAGAAAAGTGAAAGAGCGAGGCTAGGGCTTGGGAAAAAAGAAGCAAGAACTCAATTTTTAGAGGTGAAAAGAGATTTTCTAGGAAAAACCAAGGTAAGATTGGGGTTCCAATTTTCTAAGGGATTGTATAATAATCTGTAGGTTGTGATTATGAATTCCATGGTTGAATTGTCTTTGTTCGTGATTGTAATTATCTATTCTCGGGTTTGAATCAAATTGATGTATGATGACTCACCCATTTTTTATTTGTATGGATTGATGTATAATGATATGATTGTTTGTATTGGATTAATTAGTATATGACGATGTGATTGCTGGTATTGAATGAACTGGTATTTGGTGAATGTTGTGATGTTGTGGTTGATGATTGAATGGTAAATTGTGTAATGTTGCTGTGAAATTCTACATTTTATGAAATTGTTGATGGTAGATATTGTGTTGTTGTGTGTGGCTGTGAGTCAGAGTTGAAACTAAGTTATGGATGTTTTCAGTGAAACGTATTTGGGGTGTGAAACTTTTAAAAGTGTTTTTTCGTGTTAAAACATAAGTTAAATGATTTGTAAGAAAAATGGGGGTTTTGGGATAGCTTAAAAGTGATTTTTGTACTGAAAAACAACAGAAAAGTGCTTCTGCAAAGACGTAATCAATTACGGGGTTTAATGTAACCGATTTCCACTTGAGAAATGGGTTTCTGGGCTGTTTTGAGGACGAATTCGATTTCGGGATATGGTGAAATCGATTTCCACTGTTATGGTATGGTTTTAAAAAACATTAAAAATTCGTAACTGTAGTTTCGGGTGTCCGATTAAGGCGTTGTTTGAAGATGTAGAAAGTTGAGACAACATACTTTCATTAAGAATAGTTTCATGTTGTTTGAAATGATTTAAATGATATGCAATGGTGTTGTAAGGTGTGTAACTATTTATTGAGGTATGATGTCGTTGTTTAGAATATTTGTGAATATGGTCTTGTTGCTTGCTATACTATTAATTACTGGTGCATAATGTTATAGCATACACTTGGTGCATGGTGGCAAGCATTAACATATTACATTGATTTAGGTGAACAATCATTGTTTGTAATTATGTTATTGCATGTTAATTGTTGAGGCATGCATCATTGGTGTTTAGACAGTGGTCTGTTTTGGTGAACCACAATGCCATTGTATGGATTGGATGTGAGTGGCTGGTTCCAAATGGAAATCAGTAAAACGTTACCTATGGTGATTGTAATGATTTTGGTGTGATCTATTCCAATGATGATGGATCGGGAGCGGTGAACCTGAGAGTTTATATATTGGTACCACATCATTGATTTATTGGTGTTTAGTCTCGATGCATTGCATAATTTTTGTTATTGCATAATTGTTCTTATTGCATAATTATTATTATTGCATAACTGTTGAGGTTGCATGAATGTTGTTATTACATAATTGATGTGTAATTGGATGTTGTTGATTGTGTGGAAGTATGATTGGTGGAATGAGTGACTATGCATGAAATAATTAGTTATCTACTTATTATTATGCATTCCTTTATATTATTGTGATATCTCATCCCTTATGTTTGAATGTTGTCTCCACGTGGATAACGCACAAGTGATCCGTAGTAAAGGTGGTGGATGTGAATAGAAGAGAATTCTCTTCTTTATTGCTTTCATCGATATCAGTGTCTGCTCTAATATGTAACATTGGGGGTCGAATGTTTGAGTGTTATGCTGTTTTGTTAGATATTTTATAATATCACCTATGTTGCAATTTTACAATTAGTTATAACATGAATTGTTTTGAATAAGTATTTGAATACATTGTTAATGCATTTACGCTACAATAAAATGAAGTTAGATATGATGATGTTGGTGGTAATTATTAATAATTTTAAATAGTTGTAGGTGTTACATGTTATTATAATATGAGCAGGTTTATATTAATGAACGTGGCATCCTAATTATATGAAGTTTTTAATTTACTCTAATTTTTAATTATAATTATTCAGGGGAAATTAGGGTGTTACATATTGGTATTAGAGCAGGTCGCCTGTCCGACCAAGTTGTTGAGTCAATATGGTGTAACAGTTAAACAATGTCGATGTTATTTCTTAACCATTTTGCTGTTGTTGGTGTGAAACAAAAATGGCTGGAAGAAACGATGCTGCTATTGTTGCTGGTTTGCAAGCTGTAGCTCAGGCTGTGCAAAATTAGCCTAATGCTGGAGGGAACACTGAGTTCCTTCATTTGGGGAAGTTTCAGAGGAATAACCTGCCTACTTTCAAGGAAAGGTATGATCCTGATGGAGCACAAACTTGGCTCAGAGAGATTGAAAGAATCTTTCGACTGATGGATTGTTGAGTGGAGTAGAAGGTATGGTTTGGTACTCATATGCTGGCTAAGGAAGCTAATGTCTAGTGGATCAACACTTGTCAGGTGTTGGCAGCTGCAGGTGAAGTTGTCACTTAGGAGGTGTTCAGTAGAGAATTTTTGAGGAAGTATTTTCTTGAAGATGTTCGTGGAAAGAAGGAGATTGAGTTTCTAGAGCTGAAGTAGAGTAATTTTCTGTTACTGAGTATGCTGTCAGATTTATGGAAATTGCTAAGTTCTATCCTCATTACAACGAGGAAAATACTGAGTTCTCAAGATGTATCAAGTTTGAGAAGGGTTTGCGTCCTGGGATTAAGCAGGAGATTGGATTCCAACAAATTTAGAGGTTTCCAGAGTTGGTGAATAGTTGTAGAATCTTCGAGGAAGATAGTAAGGCGAAGTCGGCTCACTATAAGAGTCTGAGCGAGAAGAGATGGAAACAACATCAGGACTGCGAGAAGCCTTACACTGCTCCAGTTGAGAAAGGTAAACAGAAAGTTGCTGATGGTAAGAGGCCAAGTGGGGAGGTTCTCCTATTACTCTTAAATTCTACAGGTGTGGTGAGTTAGGTTATTGCGCCAGTGAATGTAATGGTAATGTGAAGAATTGTTTTCGATATGGAAAGATAAGACATCTGATTGCTGGATGTAAGGATAATGTGGTGACTTGTTACAACTATGATGAACCAAGACACATCAGTACACATTTTCAGAAGCCAAAGCAAGCTAAATCCAGTGGGAAAGTGTTTTCTATGTCGGGGATCATACTTCCAGTGATGACAAGTTGATTAAAGGTACATGCTTCATTAATAGTACTCCTCTAAATACTATTATTGATACTGGTGCTACACATTCTTTTATTGTTGCTGATTGTGTGAAGAGATTAAGACTCAAATTGTCCTCTATGAATGGAGAGATGGTTATCGAAGTTCCTGCTAAGAGATCCATAAATACTTCTTTGGTTTGTTTGAAATGTCCTCTATTGATTAGTGATAAAGATTTTGGTGTGGATCTTATTTGTTTTCCTTTGAAAGATCTTGATGTTATCTTGGGAATGGACTGGTTAGAGTTTAATCATGTTCATATCAATTGTTATAACAAATCAATACAGTTTCTTGCTCCTGCTGAGGAAGAAGAAGTTGGGTTCTTAACTGCTAGACGGATGGAAGAGTTGTTGCAGGATGAAACTTATATGTTTTATTTATTTGCATCCTTATCTGTTAAAAGTTAGTCAGTGCTTGATGAACTGCCAGTGGTGCATGACTTTCCAGAGGTTTTTCCAGATGATATTTCAGATGTTCCGCCTGAAAGAGAGGTGGAGTTTTCAATTGATATTGTCCCTGGTACTAGAACTATTTCTATGGCACCATATAGGATGTCGGCGTTGGAGTTAGTAGAGCTAAAGAAGAAATTAGAAGATTTGTTGGAAAAGAGATTTGTGAGACCAAGTGTGTCACCTTGGGGAGCTTCAGTGTTGTTGGTAAAGAAAAAAGATGGTAGCATGAGGCTATGTGTGGATTACCGATAATTGAATAAGGTTACTATCAAGAATAAGTATCCATTTCCGAGAAATGATGATTTGACGAACCAATTGGTGTGTGTGTGTGTGTGTCTTCAATAAGATTTACTTGAGGTTGGGTTACCATCAGACTTGAGTGAAAGATGAAGATATTCATAAGACTGCTTTTAGAACTCGGTATGGACATTATGAATATATTATCGACTAATTTGTGATAGTTTTCATTGATGACATTTTGAACTATTCCAAGTTGAAGGAAGAACATTTTGAACATTTGCGAATTGTGTTGCAAGTGTTTAAAGAAAAGAAGTTGTATGCAAAGTTGTTGAAGTGCGAGTTCTGGTTACAAGAGGTTGTTTTCTTGGACATGTTATTTCAGGTAACGATATTATGGTGGATCCATCCAAAGTTGATTCAATGCTAAAGTGGGAGGATTCTAAGTTGGTTATAGAGATTAGAAGCTTTTTGGGCTTGGTTAGTTACTATCGCAGGTTTATTGAAGGCTTTTCTAAGTTGGCACTTTCGTTAACCCAACTGACTTGTAAATGTAAAGCGTTTGTTTGGGACATTCATTGTGAAGAGAATTTCAAAGAGCTGAAGAAGAGGTTGACTACGACTCTAGTCTTGATTTTGTCAAATCCTAAAGAATCATTTGTGGTGTATTGTGATGCGTTGATGATGGGTTTAAGTGGTGTGTTGATGCTAAATGAGAAGGTTGTGGCTTATTCTTCACGACAACTGAGGATTCATGAAAGAAACTATCCTACTCATGATTTAGAATTGGTTGTAGTGGTATTTGTGTTGAAGATTTGGAGGAATTATCTTTATAGTTCCAGTTTTGAGGTGTTTAGAAATCATAAGAGTTTGAAGTATCCGTTTGATCAGAAAGAATTTAATATGAGTCAGCGTATGTGATTGGAATTCTTAAAGGATTATGACATTGGTTTGAATTATCATCTTGATAAAGGTAATGTCGTGGCTGATGCTTTAAGTCGAAAGTCTTTGCATATGTCTGCTATGATGGTTAGAGATTTGGAACTTGTTGAACAATTCAGAGATTTTAGTTTGGTTTGTGAGTTGACACCTCAAAGTGTAATGTTGGTTATGTTAAAGGTAAACAACGATTTTCTTAACAACATTAAAGAGATTCAAAAGTTGGATATGAAGTTGGTGGACTTAATGGTAGGAAGTAATCAGATTGAAGATGATGACTTTAAAGTGGATGGTCAGGGTGTGTTAAGATTCCGAGATAGAATTTGTATCCCTGATGATTCTGAGTTGAAGAAGAGATCCTAGAAGAAATTTATAGGAGTAACTTGAGTATTCATCCATGAGCTACTAAGATGTATCATGATATGAAAAAGATATTTTGGTGGTCGAGGCTAAAACGTGATGTGGCATAATTTGTGTATGCTTGTCTGACTCGTAAGGAGTTGGAAGTTGAGCATCGGAAACCAGCCGGGTTGATGCAAAAATTAGACATTCCAAAGTGGAAATGAGACAACATTTCAATGGAATTTGTGATGGGGTTACTGATTACTCCGAGAGGGAATGATGTGATTTGGGTGATTCTTGATAGACTGACTAAATCAACACATTTTATTCCGATTAACATCAGTTTTCCTTTACAGACATTGGTAGAGATTTACGTCCGTGTGATTGTAAAGTTGCATGGATTTCTATTGAATATTGTTTCTGATAGAGACTCAAGGTTTACGTTAAAATTTTGGGAGAGTTTGCAGGAAGCTTTGGGTTCTAAGATGAGGTTGAGTTCTGCTTATCATCCACATACATATGGTCAAACAGAGAGGAATATTCAGTCATTGAAGGATTTGTTAAGGGCTCGTGTTCTTGAGCAAGTAGATGCTTGGGATAGTCATTTGTCATTGATAGAGTTTACTTATAATAAGAGTTACCATTATCGTATTGAAATGGCACCTTTAAAACAATTGTATGGATGAAGGTGTAGGACACCTTTGTGTTGGCATGAATTTGGTGAGAATGTAGTGATTGGGCCTGGGATTGTTCAACGGACTATGGAAAAGGTGAAGTTAATTCGGGATAAGATGAAAGCTTTATAGAGTAGGAATAAGAGTTACCATGATAAGAGGAGGAAGGATCTTGAGTTTCATGGAGGAGACCGTGTATTCTTGAGAGTCACTCTAGTGACCGGTGTTGGACGTGCTTTGAAGTCGAGAAAGCTTACTGCTTGATTTATCGGACCGTATCAGATTTCTAAGAGTATTGGGGTGGTTTCTTATAGAATGGCCTTGCCACCTAATATTTCGAATTTGAATTATGTATTCCATGTTTCACAGCTTCAGAAGTATGTTCCAGATTTGTCGCACGTGATACAGATGGATGTTGTTCAAGTAAGGGATAACCTTATAGTTGAAGCTTTACCTGTGAGGATTGAAGACCGCGAATTGAAGCAGTTGGGAGGCAAATATATTTTTCTAGTGAAGGTGGTTTGGGGAGGCGCTGTCAGAGAGAACATGATGTAGGAATTGGAGAGTAAGATGCAAGAGTCGTATCGTGAGTTGTTCGCATCAGGTAAATTTTTGACGACGAAAATGTTCAAAGTGGGGGAGAGTTATAACATCCCGATTGATTTAATTAATTATTTTTAATTAATTTGTATGATATTGTGTGTTATTTGGTGTTTTGGTGTGTTTTGGGATCCTCCGTTGTAGGGTGATAACTTTGAAAATTAGAATTAGAGGTGTTAGGGGGGTGTGTGAGCAATTGTGTAGAAACATATGAGTGGTGGGAGAATGTTGTTACTAATATTATTTAAATTAGAATTTAAATAGATTAAATAATATTAGTAATAATAAAATTAAATAATTTTTTAGTTTTGATTTTATTTATTCCAATTAGTTCTGAATAATAATAATAATAATAAGAATAAGAATATAATAAGAGAATAAGGGATTAATGAGGTTAGAACCAACAGTAGATGAAAAGAGAAGAGAAAAGTGAAAGAGCAAAGTTAGGGCTTGAGAAAGAAGAAGCAATAACTCCATTTTAAGGGTGGGTTCCAATTTTTTAAAGGATTGTATAATAATATGTAGGTTGAGATTATGAATTGCCATAGTTGAATTGTCTTTGTTCATGTTTGTGATTATCTATTCTTGGGTTTGAATCAAATTGATGTATGATGAGTCGTCCATTTTTTATTTGTATGGATTGATGTATGGTGATGTGATTGTTTGCATTGGATGAATTAGTATATGATGATGTGATTGTTTGTATTGAATGAATTAGTATTTGGTGAATGTTGTGATGTTGTGGTTGATGCTTAAATGATAAAATGTGTAATATTGTTGTGAAATTGTGCATTTGATAGAATTGTTGATGGTAGATGTTGTGATGTTGTGTGTGGTTGTGAGTCAGAGTCAGAACTAAGTTATGGATGTTTTCAGTGAAAAGTATATGAGGGTTGAAACTTTTAAAAAGTAATTTTTTGTGTTAAAACATAAGTTAAATGATTTGTAAGAAAAATGAGATTTTGAGATAGCTTAAAAGTGATTTTTATACTAAAAACAACAAAAAAATACTTCTGCGAAGGCGTACTCGATTACGGGGTTTGGTGTAATCGATTTCCACTTGAAAAATTGGTTTCTGGGCTGTTTCGAGGAAAAAAATTATTTTGGGATATGGTGAAATCGATTTCCACTATTCTGGCAGGATTTTGAAAACTTTAAGAATTTGTAACTTTAGTTTCGGGTGTCCGATTAACGCGTCGTTTAAAGCTGTAGAAAGCTGAGACAACGTAATTTCATTTAAAAATAGTTTTGTGTTTCTGAAATGATTTAAATGATGTGTAATAATGTTGTAAGGTGTATAAATGTATGTTGCAGTGTGATGGTGGTGTTTGGAATATGCGAGAATATGGTATTGTTGCTTGCTATACTATTAATTGTTGTTGCATAATGTTATAGCATGTAATTGGTGCATGGTGGCCAACATTGGCATATTACATTGATTTAGGTGAACAACCATTGTATGTAGTTGTGTTGTTGCATGTTAATTGTTAAGGCATTCTTTATTGGTGTTTGGACGATGGTCCATTTTGGTGAGCCCAAATCCCATTGTATGGATTAGGTGCGAGTAGCTAGTTCCAAGTGAAAATCGGTAAAACGTTACCTATGGTGATGGTAACAATTTTGGTGTGCTCTATTCCTATGATGATGGATCGAGAGCAGTGAACCTGAGAGTTTATATATTGGTACCACATACATTGAGTCATTGGTGTTGAGTCTCTATGCAATTGCATAATTATGGTTATTTCATAATTGTTGTTATTGCATAACCGATGAGGTTGCATAAATGTTGTTATTACATAATTGATGTGTAATTGGATGTTGTTAATTGTGTGGAAGTGTGATTGATGGAATGGGTGACTATGTAAGAAATAATTTGTTATCTACTTATTATTATGCATTCTTTTATATTATTGTGATATCTCATCTCTTCTGTTTGAATGTTGTCTCCACGTGGGTAACACACATGTGATCCACAATGAAGGCGTGAATGTGAATAGAAGAGAATGCTCTTCTTTACTGCTTTTGTCGGTGTCGGTGTTTGTTCTTATATATAACTATGGGGGTCGAACGTTTGAGTGTTATGCTGTTTTGTTAGATATTTAAGTATATCTCTTACGTTGCAATTTTATAATTAGTTATAACATGAATTGTTTTGAATAATTATTTGAATATTTTGTTGATGATTTTCCGCTGCAATAAAATGAAATTAGACATGATGCTGTTTGTGGTAATTATTATTAATAATTTTAAATAGTTGTAGGTACTAGATGTTATTATAATATGAGTAGGTTTATGTTGATGAATGTGGCATTCTAATTGTATGAAGTTTTTAATTTACTGTGATTTTTAATTATAATTATTTGAGAGATAATAGGATGTTACAACATACATATTAGATGATGCGAGTCTAAAATCTTGTCACACGTTTTAAAAAGGTGCGGGCGAAACGAACATTACTCAGCAGGCCACCCCTAATTATTACCAACTGAGAGGAAAAATGAAGTTCTTTCACCTCGGTAGAAATATCAATCAAAGAAAAAAGTAACAACTTTCTATTACATCCTTCGTTACCTCGCTTATTAAACTGAAATAAAAGTCATGTTTTAACTAAGGTAAAAATCTAGTATCCTAATAATGTATTTGAGATAAAAAGAGTAACTAACTTGCAATTTTCTTCTCCAATGAAGACTAGATGAAATGCTATTCATTAAGTTTTTTGTCATTTAGCATGATATCACCTTCACCTTCACCTTCTTCCCCCAACCTCATCTTTTAAGAGTCATCGTAAAATCAAACTTTGAGTCAAATCAATTGTGTATCCAAAGAAATAGGTTAAAATTCCATGCATACATATGACTACTTTTAAAGTAAAATTAATGCATAATGCGATATTCCTTTCCAGCAAGACTATATCTAGGGGCAATATTAAATTTCTTTTTTAATACAGAAAAATAACAAAATTATTGCTTGAACCATAAATTCGGTATACCAACCATCACGGAACTTACATATAAAAAGGCTATATTGTCACAATACAGTTGTTAATGAATTATTGTCACGTTCTTCTTTGTAAAGTAACTCCAAAATAACCAATAATCGAGGGAGAATGAAGGAAAATATGAATCTTCATGGTGTTTAAGATCAAAATGATTTTCATTTAAATATTAGATCTTGCAACAAATTTCGACATTCATGCACACTTGACGTTGAGATTTTACCAAAAATAGTGAAACAAAAAGGACAAATTGGTCATGAATGATGTATTATTGATAGAATTTGTGATGTAAGATTCCTTGAATATTGTGTTGAGTGAGATAGATAGATCCACATATGGCACATATCTTTGCCGTGTGGGGTACAGGTTTATGAAATACTTGTCCCTTTCATTATGTTTAGCACTGTACCGTGTGACCCAAGTTTATGCCCATAACAACATCGACGAAATTATGGGAGGCGTTGTAGTTAGTTGGATCACTAAAATTTACAAGTCATGATTTTTGTTTTAATTTATATATTAGTCTTAAGTTAATAAAAAAAAATTTATAGGCTTTTTATCACACTTACAAGTATTTTATCGTTATATATTTTAAGTATTTTGAGTTTGTTTCAAATTTATTATTTTTAATTTATAATAATTTTGAATTTATATATATATATATATATATATATATATATATATATATATATATATATATATATATATATATATATATATATATATATATATATATATATATATATATATATATATATATATATATATATATATATATATATATATATATATATATATATATATATATATATATATATCAATTTGAATGAGTAAATGTTGTTTTTAGTTAAAAAAATATAAATTGAGTGTTTTTTTTAATAAAAAATAACTTTTTTAAAAAAATTGTATAAAGTTAGTCATTTTAATTGTCTTTAACATTTCGGTCAATAATTTTTTAAATAACTTATGTAAAAAAAATTGATATATTTGTTACTTATTTATACCATACTATTAAATTATATGTTTAATCATCTGAATTATATACTCATCAAACTTTATCGGCCTATATGAAGAAAAATGAGTTTAATATTTATTGTCATCAAACTTTAAAGTGACTTAGATGTCTAATTTTGAATGTAAAAAGCATTTTAGAACGTATAAGTCCATTATAAACTTTAATAATTGTACATATAAAATGTGTTAAATACATTGTCTCTCACAAAGTATAAATAATATATAACTGTTGAGATTGTACTTCTTTGTATCGAAGTGTTAAATACATTATCTCTCACATAGTATAAATAATATATAATTGTTGAGATTGTACTTCTTTGTATCGAAGTAAGTTTGCTCAACAGTTAGGGTGTGTCAATATTAATTTAAAATGTGTCGAAATATCAAAGCAGGTTATTTGACAAGATTTTGATTTAGACATGTTTTAGTAGTATTAGTTGAATTATGTATTTTTCCCTTTTATAATTTTGGATTTTGTCCTAAAGAACAAACAAACCTAAAATTATAAATAGGGAGTAACCCCTATTTTGTAATCACTTTCTACAATTGCATAATTGAATAAGAAGTTCAATGTTTGTGAGCAGAGAAAAACTCTGCATAAAATATTCTTTTCTTTTCCCCTATTTTGTAAAACCATAATCTTCTTCTTCCCAATTATATTTTCTTTCTTCTTCCATTAACAATTGTTGCGCATAATTATCTTACAACCAAGGTTGGTTGAATCACTCAAGTGAAAAGTGAAAAACAAGGGATTTCGATCGGTATGATTGAATCTTGTTCATCAAGATTAATTTGGAACTCTCCATTGGTTTGGTGTAATTCCTAACATCTGGTATCTAGAGCTTTGGCTAAGCGATTCAATGCAAGCAATAGTGATGGCAGTGAATTATCCGAACGGGTATTTTCCGGCGAGTCTTGTGATTATGAATAATCTGAATTATGAGAATTGGTGCAAACATATGAAGGTGATTTTATGTTATCAATATCTTTGAGATCTTGTGAAGGAAGGTGTATCACCGCTTGCAGAAGAAGCGACCGATAAAGAAAAAGTTGTACACAAAGAATTTAAAAAGAAAGATTATAGAGCTCTCTTTATAATTTATCAATGTGTTGATTTTTAGATAATTTTGATAAGTTGAGTGATGTGAATCAAAAATATAAGTGTTGGAAATTCTAGAGAAATCATTTGGAGGAGCAGAAAAGGTGAAAGAGGTGAAGTTACAAACTCATAAAAGAATGTATGAATTGCTTCAAATGGAAGAAAGTGAAAGCATAACTGGTTTCTTCACTAGGGTTACGAAATTGGTTAATCAAATCAAAGTATATGGAGAAACGTTGATGTCGAGATCAATTATAAAAAAGATCTTGAGGTCTTTAGCTCCAAAGTTCGACCACTTGGTAGTAGCCATAGAAGAGTCAAAAAATTTATCGACATTGACATAAGAAGAGCTTCAAGGGACGTTTGAATCTCATGAACAAAGAATGAATGAAACAGCTGCACGCAAGCCAAAGAGTGATGTGGCTCCGTAGGCTCAATCATCAAGAGAAAAGAAAGGCAAAGGAAAGTCGTTTGATAACAAAGGTAGAGGAGGCTACAATAATTCGATTGGTCTAGGAAACCAGCAAGAAGGAATTGCATCAAACCAGAGAACACCATCATACCAAAGAAATCAAAGAGGTGGTGCTGCAAGTAGAGGAAGAGGTAGTGGTTGAAAACCTGACAAATGTCACATTTAGTGTTTTAGTTGTCAAAAGTATGATCATTACTCTAGTGATTGTCTAGAAAAATAAAAGAATCATGAAAGTGATGCAAAGTTTGTAAAACCTGAATAAGAAGAGATGATACTTATGGTCACAACAAGAGATAAAGAAAGATTCAAGGACCAATGATACTTAGACTCAAGATGCTCATCACACATGTCTGGAAGGAAAGATTGGTTTGTCAACATAAAGCCCGCGATGAAGAATATGGTGAAATTTGCAAATGAAAATACCCTAGCAACTGAACGTATTAGTGATGTTCTAATTATGGTAAAAGATGGGGAAAAAGTCAGTAATTTCCAGTGTATTGTATATACCATGCATGAAAAGTAATTTTCAAAGTATAAGGCAGTTGGTAGAAAAGAAATACAAGGTGTCAATCAAAGACAAGTTGATGAGAATTATCGACTTAAGAGAAATATTAATCTTGAAGGCTCTTATGTCTCTGAATAGTACCTTTAAGATTGAACTTAATATGATGGAGCACAAAGGCCTGGCGACTGCAGCTAGAATAGATGAATGGATATGGCACTATCGACTTGGCCATCTCATCTTTAAAGACATCAGAGATTTAAAAAGAAGAAATATGTTTTCAGTATTGCAAGAAATTGACATTCCAAATGAGTTGGGTGACGAATGTGTGCAGGAAAAGCAGCACAAGAATAACTTCAACAAGGATGCATGAAGCAAGTCGAAAGCTATTCTTTACATCATATACTCTGATGTATGTGGACCATTCCAGGTGAATTCGATTGGAGGTAATAAATACTTTAACACATTCATATATGATTTTAGTCAAAAACTATGGACTTACCTAATCAAAAGGAAAAGTGAAGTGATCGAGGTATTTACCAAGTTTAAATCTATGGTCAAAAGAAAAATTGATCGAAAACTCAAGATTTTGAGGATTGAAGGTGGTGGAGAATATGTGTCGAAATACTTCGACATGTTATGTGAGAAAGAAAGGATTGTGCATGAGGTGGTGCCACCATATACTCCACAACAAAATGGAACTGCTGAAAGGAAGAATAGAACCATCATGAACATGGTAAGAAGTATGTTGAAAGGATAGAATTTACCTAAAGAGTTTTAGGTGAAGCCGTGTCGACTGCAACGTACATCCTAAACAGATGCCCAACAAAGAAGCTGGAAAGAATTACGCTAGAAGAATGTTGGTCTGGTATCAAGCATAGCTTGAGTCATCTGATGGTATTTATTTGGATCTATAGCATATAGACATGTTCCATATCAATTGAGAAGAAAACATGATGACAAGTCGAGTCAGATGATCCTAATAGGATATCATTCGACTGGTGGATACAAGTTGTTCGATCTAGTGAACAAGCAAGTAGTGATCAGTAGGGACGTGATCACTTATGAGCTTAAGGAATGAGATTGGACTGAAAATGTAAAGAGAGATTCAGTGAGAATCTCTTGTGAGAACCAGCCACTAAAGTCGAAATAGAAGAAGTTCGGCAAGAAGAATTCAAAGGTGAAGCAGGCCCAAGGAGACCTCAAAGAACAAGATGCATGCCTGAAAGGTTGCATGAATATGGGATTACATCATATGATATGTGTAGCAACTGGATTTTTAATCAGAGTCGCCACTATTAGTTTTTATCCTAGGGAAGGGAATCTAATAGAAAACCCTAATTCACAGACATAGATTCTAGGTTTCGGACTCAATTAGACGAAAGGAAGGTTTTAGGAACCTTTCATCAACCTTGTTCAAAAGGATACAAGGTTTAGGTTTAGTTTTGGGGTAAAATAGGGTTTTAAATTTTATTAGGGGGACTCGCCATGATTTTAGTCGTATGCATACGTATCCTCTTATGAGGAATCAGAGTCCCAATTCATAGTTCGTATGGGGTTGGTGTTTTTTAGGGGTTGCAAATGTATTTTGAATCACCTCGCATTTTGGTCGGGAGTAGTGATTACGGACATTGTGGCTAAATGCGCGATTAGTCAAAATCCGTTTGAAACCCTTTTGCAAAAACGGTTGTGTTAGATTAATTGATTGCGAAAAATAGCTTGATGTTTGTTGCGTATTTTTTAATCGTATTAACTGCAAAAAATCTTGATTAATGCATGATTAAAAAAATATTTTAATACAAATATAAAAATATAATATACATTTTTGAATAAAATAATTTACATGTCAATATATAAATAATAATAACATTTACATATAATAAATAATAATATATAAAAAATTAATAATAATAATAATACTTATTATAAAAAGTATAATAATATAATAATAATAAGAAAATTAAAATTAAAATATAATAATTATAAAGGATGTAAAATATAAATAATTATCAGGGGGTGTATTTTCTAGTAAGCAAGTAAAAGAAGGGGTGCTGAAATTAGATTGAGTTAGGCCCAAATATGCAGGCTGGACAGGGGGGGGGTACAAATTGCTTTGCATTCTAGTAAAAGGATGAAAGGGGTGTGCTAAAAGGAAACGGGCCTAGGCCCACTATGCTTTGGAGAGATTCAGGGAGATTTAGTGTAGCGCGGGTTTAGGGGTTTACCGTGTGACTTGGCCTTAAGGCCGTCAGATTGAGATCAAACGGATAAGAACGAGGGACCATGTTAGTTAGGATAGGCGTGCGTGCATGTGATTGAACGGAGATTACCAACAATATGTTAATATTTTGTTTTTCATTTTCATTGTTTTATAACAATCTCTTCCTTTTCCTCCTTCACTCGCGATAACCCTTCCCCCTCTTTCAAACCCTAACTCTTTTTATTTTCTTCTCTGCGGAGGCGCAAACTCGACCCTCTCCTACACTGTAACCCAACAATAGGAACCCCAAAATCAAGAATTAAAAAAAGCTAAGTTTGATAACCCGTTCGCTATTCCAGATTATGAACCACTGTTCTATCTGTGTTTGATCCTCCCTTTCTCTTTTTCTTCGCAGGTCAGCAAAAGTGGTGATTGAAGGTGGTGATGAATGGTTCAATGGCGGGGAGGATAACAACTAGGATTTAGGATATCGAAACCTCATTTGCTGATTCTTCTTTTACAACAACTTCGCGGCTGAATTCCCCTCTTCTTGTTTCTGTTCGTGCTCTTCCATTAGGTTCATCCGTGTTCGTCTTCTTCACGGTACTTTCCCCTGGTCTTGTATTTCTGCCAAATCCAGCCTCATTTATGTCTTCAATATTTTCTCCCCCTTTTGTTCTTCAATTTCCCTTTGTATTTATAGTTTTGATTAGGGTTTTAATGAATTGTTGCCTTAGAATTAGAGATTCGATGTTGTAATTGATTCGTGATTTTAATATTAGAGATTTGTTTTACTGTTAATTTCCGATTTTATTGTAATATATGTGTAGTGACTGGTTTTTAAATCAAGAGTCGCCACTATTAGTTTTTATCCTAAGGAAGGAATCTAACAGAAAACCCTAATTCGCAGACAGAGATTCTAGGTTTCGGACTCAATTAGGCGAAAGGAAGGTGTTAGGCCCATTTCATCTACCTTGTTCACAAGGATACTAGGCTCTAGGTTTAGGTTTGGGGTATACTGGATTTTAAGTTTTAATTAGAAAAAAGGGTTTAATTTTTAATAGGAGAACTCGCTACGATTTTTGATCGTATGCCTATGTATCCTCTTATGAGGAATCAAAGTCCTAATTCGTAGTTCGTATGGGTTGGTGTTTTTTAAGGGTTTGCAAGCATATTTTGAATCACTTCACACTCTATCGGGAGTAGTGATTGCGGATATTTTGACTGAGCGCATAGTAAGCCAAAACTAGTTTGAAACCCATTTACAAAAAACAGTTGATTAGCTTAGTTTATTGCAAAAAAAGTTTTAAGATTTGTTGAGTAATTTTTAATCGTATTATTTGCGAAGATCTTGATTAATGCATGATTAAAAAAAGATTTAATGCAAATTCTATATATAAAATAATATGTAATTTTAATATGAAAATAATTTATTTGTTAATATAATAATATCTACATATAATAAATAATAGTAATAATAGATAAAATATGGTAATAAAAATTAATAATGATAATAATTATAAATAAAAAGGAAATAAATAATTAATAATGATAATAAGAATAAAAAATAATATAAAAATAATATAAAAGAAATAATAAAAAAAAAAATAATTTTAAGTAAATTTGGGGGGGTGTATTTTCTTTATTGATAAGTAGAATATGGAGTGTCAAAAATAGTTTAGGCTAGGCCCATTAATGCTGGCTGGACACGGGGGTGCAAATTACTTTGGAGCTTAGTAATACTAAAAAAGGGGGGTGTGGAAATTAACGGGTTTGGCTCATTACACGATTTGGAGAGAGATCTGGGTAATCGTATGCGTGAGGGTGCACACTACTATGGTACAGACTTGGCCTAACGGTCGTTTGATGATGATCAAAAGGGGGAAGGCGAAGGTGTACGATACTTGTGATACGCACGCGCCTACTAGATAACACGGAATAATAAAATTTGTTTTACATTATTTTCATTTCACAACTTACAGCAAACTCGTCTTGTTTCTCTTTCTCTCCTCCGCGAACCCCTCCAAACCCTAAATCTGATTCATCCCTTCCAATGCGGCGGCTCCATCAACCTTCTCCGCTGTAACCCACTTCCCAACGCCTCTCAATTAAAATCAAAATGAACAAAAACAGAAGTTGAGTTTGTGTTACCCCTTTCACTATTCTGTATTCCGATCCAACTTTTCAATTTGGGTATCTAATCCCTTGCTCTTCTTTGCTTCGCAGGTTATGGTGCTTGAGGATAGAGCGATGGCCAAGGAATTAGGGACGGTGAGGCAGGCAACGACTAGCGATTAGGGTTTCCGATCCGGAAACTCTAATCGCCTCCTCTTTTCGTCTTTAACGGCAAAGAGTTTGTCTTCTGTTCTTGTCTCCAACCTTCTTGTTTCTGTCAACAAAAAAAATCCCTTTTCCTTTTTGTATCCCCCCGCCTTGTTCTTGTTCTGTCAAAAAATCCTCTCCTTTCTGTAAACAAATTATGTACTTATATAGTTTAGTATTTTAGGATTTCTGCGAATTATTAGCGTAGATTAGGAAGATTAGATAAATTAGAGATTTGTAATTCTGTAATTGATTCCAATTTGTAATCGTAGTTGATTCTCTACTTTAATGTAATAGAAATTTAAGATTTCGTTAATCTGGAGATTTAGATTGTAATGTATTTGATTCTGTCAATTTGTGATTTGCTGTAAATATTCTGTAAAATTTTCAGTGTAATTCCGCAAATATGGGCTTTGATTTACTGTGGGTTTGATTTCATTTCATTTGGATTTAATCTGAACACTAGCTGTTTTTTTTGCAAGAATCATGTGCTTAATTTAGTGATGATCTGAACAGTATTAGTTATTGCACTTTTGGTTTAATTGGGCCAGCAAGTTGTTGTTTTACATAGCAAAAACAATTTTTTTTATTTAAATGGGCTTCACGTTACATTTTGTACCCAGCCCAGCTATATTATATTTTTTATTACAGCAAACAACAACATTTTTCTTACATCAGCATTTCTTTTATTTTTTTGCACGGATTGGGCCTTAACTTGTTGTTTTTGTTTTACTATATCATGCATTTTTTTTAATGTAAATTGGGCCTAACTTTGGTCCAACGAAACTTTTTTCCAACACAACAATTTCCCAATAAACAGAAATTAATGATTATGAAAAGTCTAATATATATATATATATATATATATATATATATATATATATATATATATATATATATATATATATATATATATATATATATATATATATATATATATATATATATATATATATATATATATATATATATATATATATATATATATATATATATATATATATATATATATATATATATATATATATATATATATATATATATATATATTTGAATTAAGATAATAATAATAAACAATTTTATTAATAATGTTTCTTTTCGCAAATGAGACAACAAAAAATCCCAAAAAGACAAATGGGCCGACTTATAAAACCTTACTAGGCCTGTTGTTTGTAACTACACCTCCTATTTTTACTAAAATCAATTTAACCTAAATAAGCTTATGCAATCTAAACTCGAGTGGGCTTAATTTAATTCCAAACTTCCCTTTTACTAATAACTACTTAATAATTCAGAACTTTACAGTTACTCCAATAATTTCCATTTACGAATCACATGGGTCAATGGCCAACATGCCTCGCGAATGGATTCACAGATACGCGAGTCTTTATGATTTAGAAAGCCCCACTTTCCTGAATTAAAAATACACCCTAGTCGGATAAAGACGGGCCATCAGATACTGCTATACCGTCTTTAATTAAATATTTCTTCTGTTTAAATATCGAAAAATAAAATCGTCGTGGTAGGACAAATTTGGGGTACGCCAGCTGCTCCTATTCAATCATCTTCCAGTCGAATAGCGCGAGAAAAATCGAGTCTTGCACATTCTGATTGGAAGTTTATTGAATACTTGAAGTATCCCAAAATTTTTCCGACAAACATAAGGTTACACTGATATAGCATACCCTTATGAGTCTCAAGGAAGTAGGCAAAGCCGATGATGTATCGTCTA
This sequence comes from Vicia faba, assembly GCA_948472305.1. NCBI lineage: Eukaryota > Viridiplantae > Streptophyta > Magnoliopsida > Fabales > Fabaceae > Vicia > Vicia faba. The sequence goes on from OX451735.1 coordinate 317,282,192, forward strand.
CCGGGGTTTGATTACGAGGTAGATGGTTTTGAACTTAAGAGCGCAATTTTGTATATCTTGGTTTTACTTTTGATTATTCACCCATTTGGAGGATAAATACAACAATAATTGATGATGCATGGCTGCTTAAAGACTGAGGCCATGGGTTATGTTTGCGAATCGCTGCATGACATCTGAGGCGATGGGCTAGAGTCTCGGGATAAAGAAACACATTGCTGCATGAAGTCCGATGCAATGGGTTAAAGTTTTTGTTTTCTTTTGAGCATCGCAGCATGAAGTCGGAGGCGATGGTCAGTGTTTATGGAATAGCGAAACATATTGCTGCATGAAGTCTGATGCAATAGGTTAAAGTGTTTTTCTTCTGAGCATCATAGCATGAAGTCTGAGACGATGATCGGTGTTTATGGAATAAAGGAAGGTATTGCTGCCCGAAGTCTAATGCATTGGGTTAGATTCACAAATCGCTGCGTGAAGTCTGAGGCGATAGGCTAAGCTTGTTATTTTGAACATCGCTGCCTGAATCCTGAGGCGATGGTTTGTGTTACGGAGTAAACAAATATACATTGTTGCATGAAGTCTGAGGCAATGAGTTTGATTCACAAATCACTGCATGAATTTTGATGCGATAGGCTGGATTTTGTGGAATAAAGAAACACATTTCTGCATGAAGACTAAGGAAATGGGTCAGGTTCGCAAATCACTGTGTGAAGTCTGATATGATAAGATAAATTTGTTGTTTCGAACATCACTGCATGAAGTCTAAGACGATGGTCTGGAGTTTGGAATACATTGCTGCATGAAGTCTGAGGCAATGATCTATGTCGCAGAATAAGAAACACATTGTTGCATGAAGTCTGAGGAAATGGGTTAGGTTTGCGAATCACTGCGTGAAGTCTGATGTGATAAGCTAAATTTGTTTTGAACATCGTTGCATGAAGTCTGAGACGATGATCTGGGGTTTGGAATACATTGCTGCATGAAGACTAAGGCAATGGTTTGTGTTGCAGAATAAGAAACACATTGTTGCATGAAGTCTGAGGCAGCGGGTTAGGTTCACAAATCACCACGTGAAGTCTGATGTGATAAGCTAAATTTGTTGTTTCGAACATCGTTGCATGAAGTCTGAGACGATGATCTGGAACTTGGCATAACGAAACACATTGCTGCATGAAGTCTGAGGCAATGAATTAGGTTCACAAATCGCTGCGTGAAGTCTGAGGCGATAAGCTAGGTTTTGTTTTCGAGCATCGCTGCATGAAGTTTGAGGCGATGATCTAGGTTTTGTAAAAACATTGCGGCTTAGAGGCAATGTAATAAGTTATGACAATACATTGTGGCTTAGAGGCAATGCACCGAGTTTTGAGAATACATTGCGGCTTAGAGGCAATGTGTTGGCTTGGATAATACATTGCGGCTTAGAGGCAATGTGTTGAGTTTGGGTAATACGTTGCGGCTTAGAGAAAAAGTGTTGATTTTTGAGGATACATTGCGGCTTAGAGGCAATGTGTTGAGTTTGGATAATTCATTGTGGCTTAGAGGCAATGTAGTGTGTTTTGCAAATACATTGCGGCTTAGAGGCAATGTGTGGAGTTTGAGGATACATTGCGGCTTAGAGGCAATGCACCGAGTTTTGAGAATTCATTGCGTCTTAGAGGCAAAGTTCTGAATTTTGCAAATACATTGCGGCTCAGAGGCAATGTAATGAGTTTTACGGATACATTATGGCTTGGAGGCAATGTACTGGGTTTGTAAGGAACTCATCACTTCAGGAAGACTTAGGTGATGGGCTGAATGTGTCACGACATGAGGACTGAGGTGATGGGTTGAATTGTAGGAGAAGTATTGTGTTGGTCGACCCTTAGATAGTTGAATCGAGGGTGAGATTATTTGTCTGTTTGTTATGTGGTACATGTGTATGCATGCGTATTGAACATTGTATGCATGTGAAATGTATGATGTTTGACATTGATATGGAACCCTGAATGTATCGAATATCGAAATGTATAGGGTATTTATGCTTTAGATATGCAAAATGTGTGTATGTATGAAATGTGTGTAAGATGCGTATATGCCATGAAATGTTTTGAAGACCATTTATGGCATTCTCTCTTTTAAACCATTGGCTTAGAGTTACCAATTCCTGGCGTTGTATGTCGTGTTGTCGTAGAATTGTTGAACTTGAACGCGGTGGTAATGTTAGCAAAAGTTGAGCATTGATTTTGTATTGTGGGCGTAGACGTAGGCGTAGACGTAGACGTAGATAATGGCCTATGTGTGGTCTCTGTAAGCGTGGGCGTAAGCATAGACGTAGTAGATTCGTATGTTGTAGGTGTAGGCGTAACCGTAGACGTATGTAGGATTGGTAGGAGTATACACGTGCATGGACGCATGTGCGGATGTAGACCTTGTGTTGCAAGTTAGGCATAGGTGCTGACGTAGACTTTGTGTACGGACGCGTAGACGTAAGAGTAGATATGCATAGATTTTGTATTGTTGAGTGCAAGCATAGGCACGGATGTACGTGTGGGCGTAGACTTTTTGCATCGTGAGCGTAGATATGCATAGATACATGTGTAGACATGTGTATAAATTTGCAAGATGTAGGAGTAGCCATGTGCGTGGACGTAGACGTGGACTTTCTTTCAATATTTTTCTAACCAAAATATTTTTCGATGTTTTATCGAATGCTTTTATTTTGTTAATCCCCAGAATGATTTCAAGACAATATTGACAAGTAATGATCGTAGTATTTTGTAAACAAGTCCGAGAAAAGAAAAAAATGCAATTTGAAAGATGCACAGAAAGCAATTGTTTTATTGATATGCTTCTGAATAGGCGAGAGTACACGGTGCAATTCCCAGAAAGGGGTAATTACAGAAAGTTTTAAAACTGTAAATGGAAATGAAAAATGATAATTGCTGTTGTTGTTCCCCAATATCCTTTTAACGATCTTATCTCCTTTTCTTCTGAGTTGTATGATTTGGATCTATCTCTCCCTTCGTGGTTTGTAGTCGCAGTCTTTTTGTTCTTTATTTCTTTTGGACTGATCCCTGATTTTTGCCTGGATTTTCCTTTAGGGTTTTCAATCCACCAGGATTTTTTTTTGTCTATATGCCCCTAATTTTTTCCTGGATTTCCCTTTAGGGTTTTCGATCCACCGAGATGCTCCTTTTTTCCTAAGTCGCCCTTTTAGGGTTCGAGCTTAGCGAGCTTCTTATACATAGTATTTTTTACTGCGTATGAATTTGTCGGATGCGGTAGTTCTTCCCCATCCATTGTTGTGGGGATAAGACCACCACCGGAGAATGATGTTTTGACAATGTAAGAACCTTCTTAGTTGGGTGTCCATTTACCATGTGAATCGATGCGAGGTAGCAGAATCTTCTTGAGTACTAGACCATGTCGTGGTTCATCTTGTGCAGTACACCGTTACTCTAAAAGAATTCTGAATCTAATTTCTGTAGAGTTCGTTTGTCGATGCAGGAGGCATTTTATGGATGTCCTAAAACCAAGGCTTGTCATACGTTCCTTCTTTGATAGCAATACTAAGTGTGGGCTCTTGATTGTTTCTGTTTGTGATGCGCGATTCGTGGTTTGACTAAGTTACTTTGAACATAGACGATATAGTTTCCAGGGAATCTGTCATTTGATTTCCTTTTCATGGGATGTGACTGAAAGTGATCTTTGCGAATTCCGCAGTTAGTTTTCAAAACATGATCCCGATATGGAATCAGTTTTGGATGTTTAGTATCCCATTCGTTGTTGACTTGGTATATGGCTTGTGATCCCTCTTTGGAGAAGTCAAAACTTCCCCTATATCGTGCCCCTGTGTATTTGAAGCCCCGTCGAACGTGAATGACCAACGTGCCCCTGGATCGGGTTTTTCGTCAGGTCCTGGTATTTCGTAGTTGCTTATTTTTTCCTAACTGTTTGTATTTTACCTTGGCATGTTTCTGTAGATATGTGCAATAACTTGATCAGCTTCTTTGTGGATCCGCTCTAACATTGCCCCTTAGCTTGGTTTTTTTTGGATCTTCCCCTGTGCTTAGATTAATAGTCTTAATAGCCTCCTGATATGGTTGTGTATGGTTAGCTTTTCTTTTTGTTTCCCTCGTCATTTTCTTAGAGAGTTCAAGATCTTTATCATCTTCCTCTTTAGCTTTGTTGATAGGAGCATCAAAATTATATCGGGTCGCAGCAGTAGCATTATCAGTGGTTTTGGGCATGAATTTGCACCATTATCATGTTTTGGTGCAGATTTAGTATATGAATATTTGAAAATGCATATGCAGAGAAAGTATTGCCATTTTTTTTAATTTAAGATATAAATGCAAGAGAAAGACATGGATCTTGATTGAAAACAAAATATAACTTTTATTAATCATAAATATTGTCTAAAACAAAACAGGGAAACCCTTACAAGAAACCCCTATGCCTCGGGCTTGACATATGTTTTTTCAAAAACAAGAAAAATTAATTAGGAAAGAAAAAGATCTTAGGAATTTCCACGACAGTCCATCGTTGGAGTTCTTCTCTTGGGGCACATTCTTGGATGAACTCAGTTGCCCCTTTGGTGTTGGCTTTGTTGGATACTTTCGCCACATGTCCGCCATGCTCTATAAAGGTCTCTTGGATCAGAGGAAAGCGTGCTTCGCCCTTCAGAGTAGCTTTATATTTTTCTTTAGGGTACGGTCCGAATTGGACTATGCCTTGGTCCCCTAGCCTTTGTGGAGTTCTTTCGAAAGCTTCATTGTGTTCTAGCAGGAATCCACATCCCAATAGATATTCTTTCAGCGAGTTTATCAGGGTTTTTGCTTGTCTGCTTTCCCCAGAGTCAATGACTATTTCAATTGCATTTATTGTCGGCCCATTGTGCGAAGGCATATGGTCTGATTTGATGTTAGGCTTCTTGAAAGTGATGTCTCGGGATTTTAACAAACCTTGGACCTTATGCTTGAATGTCCAACATTGCTCTATGGTATGTCCAGGAGAATTAGCATGATACTCACATCTGGCATTGGCATCGTATCTTCGTGGGAGTGGCCCAACTGGAGGAGCCAGAGGCTTGATTTCCACCAAGGATGCCTTAACCAGCTGTTGCAATAACTGGCTAGGTGGCATAGGGATTGGATCAAATTTCCTGGGTGGCCTTCTGCCTTGCTGCTTCCCTTATGGGATCACTAATGGTTATTGTACCCTGGGTTGTAATGATACAACATTAATTTCTCATTCTCTTCCTTTAGGGAAGTTTGAAGCATGCCTCTTTGAATTGTAGGGAGCATTTGATGGCCCCCCCTGATATCTTCCCACTTTTTATTCCAGTCTCGATTCTTTCTCCGATAGTTACTAGGTCTGAGAACTCCGATTAGATACTTCCAACCATCTTCTCATAATACAACCCTTGCAAAGTCCCCATGAACGTGTCTACTAATTCCTTATCTAGCAGTGGTGGTTGCACATGGGATGCCAACTCCCTCCATCTCTAAGCATACTCCTTGAAGGACTCTTCTTTCTTCTGGGATAAGTTCTGGAGTTTCATGCGGGTAGGCGCCATGTCCAGATTATATTTGTAATGCTTTAGAAAAGCATTATCAAGATCCTCATAGGTTCGAATATGCGTTTGCTCCAATTGCATATACCTGTCTGAAGATGCCCCACTCAGGCTATCTTAAAAATAATGAATCATCAGCTTCTGATCATGGGCATGGGCATGCACCTTCCTACAATACATACGAAGATGATTTCTTGGACAAGTGAGCCCCTTGTATTTTTCAAAGTCAGGTACTTTGAACTTTGGTGGAATCACCACATCAGGAACTAGGCCCATTTCGAGAGCGTCTACTTCGAAAGCGTCAAAATCCTCCACAACTTTTAATCTTGGTTGGCATCCTCTGGGTCGTAGTCCCCGTATTGCATGTCCAAGTATTTGTCTGCATTATTGGTTGGAATCTATAGGGTATGTGATTCCCCTACTTTTGGTGGCAGTGGGACAAACCCTTCAGTTTCAACTTCTTGTTGGGCCATGACAGACTTTTGTAGTCCTGATTTTGGCTCTTTCCTTAGTTGGTGACCACTTGATACACCAATCGTTTGGGCTACTTCTTCGAAAGCTACCTTGGGAATCTGGTCTTTCCTGTCAATGATGTTCTTCAAAGCTAGGAGAACTTAACTCAAATCTCCTTTCATTGAAGTTACATCACCCTTTACTTGGTCGAGGTCCTCTTTGAACGCAACCTGAGTTTCCTCGATTTCTCTATTGCTTTTTGTTGATAGGCCCTGGTTTGATATGGAGGCCAAGGAGGTGGCGATCTTCTTTTACCAATGGTTTAACTAGAGAGATGTTTTTGAAAAATGAGTTTTGACATGATACACAAGTGTTCGTGAATGCATCCGTGCGAACAGATGTTAATGAATATGAAATGGTTACTTGTTTTAAATGTCTTATTCATTTGGGTATGTATTTGTCTTTTGCTCATAATTTTTATTCAGTGATTATCTTGAAAATAGATACACAAACGAGATGTGGAAACAAAATTCCTTTATTGAAGGTAACGTAATTCAGATATTGAGGAATGTTACAATCTTGAACCAAAACTTGTTTGCGTGAAATTAAGCCAAGGGAAATAAGTCTTCTAGGTGCGCCTGCGGAGGTCTTCTCTTGAAACCATCCACCTTTGCTAGACAAAACTTGAGAAAGTCTTCAGCATATTATTTCCCTTTTGTGGCTTTGATTTCAGACATGTTTGGCGTGTTGACGTGGACAAGTTATTTCCTTTGGTATCCATTTTCAAGGACAGTCACCAAAAATCTTGTTATTATTTTTTTGTACCCTGTGAATAATACAACGAAACGAGTGACGAATATATGAAATATATGACGAATATATGAAATGTATGAATGCATATATGTAGGGTTGGGTGACGGGATTTTTGTGATAAGCAATCTTATAAGGTAGGGATGTATGGTTCAGTGATGGGGTTTTTGTGATAAGTACCCTTAGAAGGTAAGTTCCTTAATTTGGACCTACGGTTAATCTACCCCCCCCCCCCCTAAAAGGTGGTTTCCTTAAGGATGTGAGGGCAAAAGTGAAAGAACTAAGTTTTAATGCTTGTCAAAAACCTATATGTGCAAATATGTCATGCTTCAAGCAGGTGCAAGTGAGAAACATCAAAAACAAGCATTTTTCTCAAAACTGACTGCATGAGCCAGCTCATGGAACCTTAGATCGGCTCATGTGAAGAAGATTTTGGCTTGGAAACGTCTAGGAAGGCGTACGCCTTTTCTATGCATCGACGCATAGTTCTGGGAGAACATGAGTCGGCGCATCAGGGAATGAGTCAGCGCATGACTGAAGGAATTTCAACCTCTCTCGCTCGGGAAGGCACACGCCTTCTCTATGCGTCGATACATAGTTCTGGGAAAACATGAGTCGGTGCATCAGACAATGAGTCGGCGCATGACTCAAGGAATTTAAACCTCTCTCGCTCGGGAAGGCGCACGCCTTCTGTACACCCTGCATGAGCCGACGCATCGTTATATTGTCTCATTTTTTCTCTTATGTTGTTACATCATGGGAATCACTTATATATATTGTTTGGCCTCTATTTTCCAAAAAAAAACAATAAAAAGTGAAAGATAGACACAAGAGATCTCTTCATCTTCAACCTCTCATCAACCTTCAACAACTACACACAATCATTTTTGTTGATCAAGTTTTTGGGATTGTGTTGATAACGTTCAAATTGAAAGTGCAATTTCAGATCTGGGTAGAGATCTTTGTGGGTTTTTTCTTGAATAAAACCATTGGGGTTTTGTCCTCCAAAATTTGGGGTTTTTATCACAAGTTTTTGCTTCATTGAATTCATCCGAGCTAAGGGATTGGAAGACCGTGGGGTGTTCAATCGGGTAGCGGTAACCGGAGGATTGTGAAGAAGGATTTGGGGCCAATTTCTTGAGTTCAAAATCATTCAAGGTAGAAGGAGTTTTTGTTCAAGATTTGGCATACTTGATTCATCTAGAATCAAGGGAAGAGGAGTGCAACATATAAGATTCATCAAGTGACTTTGAATTGTGGTGATTGTATCTTCTCTTATAAACTTTGCAAAATTAATTTCATATTCCTAAATCTAGATTCTAGAATTGAGGGTACAGTAGCCCACGCGAGGACGACAGGGTGAACTGCCTTATCAAATACTGTGTACATTTTAGTTTTCTGCATTTTATTTTTATTTGCTTGAATTTGTGAGTTATCAATTTTCTCATTCATACAAAATAATTGTAGTGACAAACTAAAATTTACAACTCATATAACATTCATTTAAATCGCTATGATCATTACAATTTGAGTATAATCAAACCTTGTGTAGTACATACACCAAGTGTTTGGTGAATTTACAAATCACAAATTCGCTTTATCTTCTCCGCAACTAATTGGTAATAACTTACACCTTGTTAAAACTTGCTAAAGCGATTCATCATATTCAGTTTTAGTTGTGATTCTATTCTCATCATTTCCATTAAATTGGTTTGCATATTCGATCTTTCCAATACGTAAAGTTTAGACGATCAGACTCAGGGCTGTAGCTCTCTGATTAAAACAATTTTATAAAAAGCGCAAAATTTTCAAAGGGATCTATTCAACCCCCTCTTCTAGATCCGTCACACCGTCTAACAAGTGTTATCAAGAGCGCCGGTTTCTCTAGTGCTTCACATACAACTTCTAGAAATGGATTGTGATCTAAAAGGGGCGTACACCAGAGCACCCGTTTTCACAGGTGAAAATTATAGCTATTGGAAAGATTGTATGCGTGTCCATATCACGTCTGTTGATAGGAAAATATGGAAGGTTATCCAAGATGGGCCAGTTGCAAGAACTATGCAAAATGTTGTCGGGATAACCGTTCCTAAACCGGAAGCACAATGGGATGAAAAATATGAGAAAAATTATTCCTATGATTGGAAAGCAAGAAACTTGCTCATAGAAGCTCTAGGAGTTGATGATTATTTTCGGGTCTCACATTGTGCTACGGCTAAGGAAATTTGGGACGCTTTGCAAGTCACCCATGAGGGCACAAACGATGTAAAATTGGCTAGAATCAACACTTTGACGCAAGAGTTTGATCTCTTTCGCATGGAGCAAGGTGAAACCATCGCCGATATGCAAAAGATATTTTCTCATATAATGAATCGTTTGCATACACTTGGTCATGTAATTGCCAATTCTATTGCTACTAACAAAATTTTGAGATGTCTTAGCAGGGAATGGAAACCTAAAGTTACTTTGGATCTCACAACACTATGGGGTAAGCTTCAAGAACATGAGCAAGAGCTCATAAGCCTTGGAAATCATGAAAATAAAGAAAAGAAGGAAAAGTCAAGGGACTTGGAAAAGAAGTCTATAGTACTAAAGGCTTCAAGATCCAAGTCATCCACCTCAATTTCATGTGCAAGTGAATCAAGTGATGACAATGAGAGTCCGAATGAGGATATGGGTCTGTTCATAAGAAAATACAATAGATTTCTCCAGAAAAACGAAATTCAACATTCGGATAAGAATCTCATCAATTATAGATGCCACTCTCAATAAAGCAAGCAAGATGATAGTAAGAAGCCTAAGTCACGAGGATCATGCTACCATTGTGGCAAACCCGGTCATTACAAGCCGGATTGCCCCTATTTGAAGAGAGACAAAGCCAATACCAAAAATCAAAAGAAACAAATCAAAGCTAGAAGAGCATACATTGCTTGGGAGAGCGATAGTGATTCCTCAAGTAAAGGTTTCTCAAGTGATGAAGAAGAAATGGTCAACCTTTGTCTCATGACTCATCATCATAATAAAAAGAATGTAAGTCATGCTAAGTATGATCATGTTGATGAAATGTCTTATTTAGAATTGTTAAATTCCTTCAATATTTTACATCAAGAGGCTAAGGAAGCTTTCAAACGCTTAGCCTCAAACAAGAAAATATTTTCATATCTAGAACAAAAGGTTTCCAATTCCGAAAAGGAATTAGAAGCTTTTAAAGCATCTATGATAGAAAATATTGAAGGAAAATGTGAAAAAGAAGAGAGACCTTGGTTTAAATGGCATGGATGTGAAACTTGTCATATTTGTAAAAAAGAAGTTAGAACTCTCAAAGCCAAACTAGACAAAGCTTTACAACCTAAGATTACGTTTGATATCGATCGCTCAAACTTCAGAAAAAGCATGATTAATCTCTATCAAAAATATACCTATGAAATAAGGGATCAAGATAGAAAAAGTAAATCTCACTTAGATATGTCTTGCATATATTGTTGCAAGAAGGGACATACCATTAGTAAATGTCGATTTAGGAGATTCTTAGTTCCTAAAGGCATATACCAATGGTTCCCCAAAGGCAACAAATGTGTAACTCACACTCAAGGACCCAATTAATATTGGGTACCTATCTCCCATGTTTGATTTTTCAGGTGGAATGTCTTGAGGCTCTCGAGAAAAGATGGTTTCTTGATAGTGGTTGCTCAAGACACATGACGAGTGACATTTCGCTATTCTTTGACTTTGTGAAAAACAAGAAAGGATTTGTTACTTATGGTGATAACAACAAGGGAGAAATACTCGGTAAAGGTAGTGTAGGTAATCCTTCATCCACCACTATCTCAGATGTCCTATTAGTTAAAGGACTTAAACACAATCTTATTAGCATTAGTCAACTATGCGACAAAGGTTATAAAATTACTTTTCTAAAGGATGATTACATAATCGAACATAATGATAATAAAGAGGACGTGTTTAAGGGCTTGAGGGTAAATAATGTGTATATGCTTGACTTGAATGATGTGTCCCTAACAGGTGCTAAATGCTTAGTCTCCATAAGTGAAGACTCATGGCTTTGGCATAGGCAATTAGCACACGTTAACTTTGATTTGCTAAATAAAATCATATCTAAAGACCTCGTGATTGGCTTACCCAAAATCAAATTTTAAAAATATCATCTATGTGATGCTTGTCAAATGGGTAAACAAATACGAGTCTCTTTTTAAATCTAAAAATGTCATCTCTACAACGAAACCACTTAAACTCCTCCATATGGACTTATTTGGACCATCTAGAATTAAAAGTCTAGGTCGAAATTATTATGGCTTCGTTATAGTTGATGACTACTCTAGATTTTGTTGGACGATATTCTTAGCAAACAAAAGTGATACTTTCTATGGTTTTGAAAAGTTTTCCAAATTATCTCAAAACAAGTTGAATACAAAAATTGTTACCATCCGAAGTGACCATGGAGGTGAATTCGAAAATCATCTTTTTGATGAATTTTGTGAAAGAAATGGCATTGATCATAGTTTTTCTGCTCCTAGAACACCTCAACAAAATGGAGTTGTTGAGCGTAAAAATCGTGTTATAGAAGAACTTGGGAGAACTATGATCAATGAACATGGTCTTCCAAAATACTTTTAGGCCGATGCCATTAATACGGCTTGTTATGTGCTAAATAGGATCTTGATACGTCCTATGCTCAACAAAACACCGTATGAACTTTTGAAAGGTAGAAAACCAAATATTTATCATCTCCATGTCTTTGGTTGTAAATGTTTCGTATTAAATAATGGCAAAGAAAATCTTGGCAAATTTGACTCAAAAGCCGATGAAGGTATCTTTCTCGGATACTCTCAATCTAGTAAAGCATATAGGGTATTTAATAAAAGGTTATAAATTATAGAAGAATCCGTGCATGTTTCCTTTGATGAATCCTGTCCAAAAATTGTCGAAAAGGGTATTTCTTTTAATGGTGCAGGTGCTTCTTCAGAAAGGATACTCAATGATCAATATGAAAAGAGTAATGATCCCTTTCTTGAGAAAGAAAAAGGGGAGATGGATCATGTGTCTAGCAAAGAAGAAGAAGACACTCAACCAACAAATGAAATAAATCCTCCTTTGGAGTGGAAAGAAAGCAAGGATCATCCCATTGACAACATTCTTGGAGACATATCAATGAGAGTAACTACACGGTCTAAGATAAGTAACTTTTGTTATCATTTCGCATTCTTCTCTCAAATTGAGCCTAAAAACCCTAAAGAAGCTTTATTCGATGAACATTGGTTTTTGGCAATGCAAGAAGAATTAAACCAATTCAAGAGAAATGAGGTTTGGGACCTTGTCCCCCCTCCGCGAGACCATCGAATAATTGGTACTAAGTGGGTGTTTAGGAACAAACTTGATGAAAACAGAATTATAACTCGCAACAAGGCGCGTCTTGTTGCTCAAGGGTATAACCAGGAGGAAGGCATCGACTATGAGGAAACTTATGCTCTGGTTTCCCGACTCGAGGCTATACGATTGTTATTAGCTTATGCATGCTCACAAAACTTTAAGCTATTTCAAATGGATGTTAAGAGTGCATTCTTAAATGGTTATATTAATGAAGAAGTCTATGTATCTCAACCTCCCAGATTTTAAAATCACGAGTTTCCTAAACATGTTTATAAACTTAAACATGCCTCATACGGTCTTAAGCAAGCCCCTAGGGCTTGGTATGATCGGCTTAGCAAGTTCTTACCAGAAAAGGGATTCTCTAGAGGGAGGGTTGATACAACCCTGTTCATTAAGTGCCAAGGAAATCACTCCATCTTGGTGCAAATTTATGTAGATGATATCATTTTTGGGTCTACTAACATCACCTTGGTCAAGGAATTTTCTAAAATGATGCAGGGTGAATTTGAGATGAGCATGATGGGGGAGTTAAACTACTTCCTAGGTCTTCAAATCAAACAACTAGAGGAAGTAACTTTTGTTAGCCAAACAAAGTACTGCTATGAGTTTCTCAAGATCTTCGATATGGCAAACTCAAAAGTTATTGACACTCCAATGCCTACCGCGGTTATCCTAGATCGGGATGAACATGGTAAGCCGGTTGATGTAAAAAGGTATAGAGGCATGATCGGATCTCTTCTTTATCTTACCGCTTCTCGTCCCGACATTATGTTTAGTGTTTGCATGTGTGCTAGATATCAATCTTGTCCTAAGGAGAGTCATATAAAAGCGGTAAAACGTATACTTAGGTATCTTTGTGGTACTCCTAATTATGGACTTTGGTTCTCCAAGGGTAGTGATTGTTCTTTGGTTGGCTATTCCGATTCCAACTTTGCGGGTTGAAAATTGGATAGGAAAAGCACAAGTGGCACTTGTCACTTCTTTTCAAACTCCTTAGTTAGTTGGCATAGCAAAAATCAAGTTTCAGTTGCTTTGTCAATGGCTGAGGCAGAATATGTTGCAGTCGGTAATTGTTGTGCTCAAATTTTGTGACTCAAACAACAATTACTCGACTATGATTTAAAACTTAATCATATTACAATATTTTGTGATAACACAAGTGCCATCAATCTAACCAAAAATCCAATTCTACACTCGCGCACTAAACATATTAAAATTAGGCACCACTTCCTTAGGGATCATGTAGAGAAAGGTGAAGTCGTGTTTGAGCACATTGATAGAAAAAAATCAACTTGCCGATATTTTTACAAAACCACTTGCGACCGAACCATTCTTTCATATTCGTAGGGAACTGATAACGAGAAATTTTATCGTATAATTGCTATGTTTTTAGTCCGTTTTCATACTACATTAATCCATTTAACTCCCGATTGTTCCGAGTTTTTATGTCTTTTCACAGGTATAACATGTTTCAAGTCAATTTACTGAAAAAGATCATGGGAAGAAAGTTAACATGAAAATCAGAAGAAAAGGAACAAATCTGCAAAATTCTACAGATTTTGATGCTGTGACGGTCGTCATGGGAGTGTGACGACCGTAACGCGCGTAGTTCATGAAGAGTGCTCGTCACACAAAATTGATGAACGTAACACACTATTTAAGCGTCTTACGACCGTCACCTTAGCCTTACGACCATCACACGCTTAAAACTAACGTTATGGAGAACGTGGAGACGTGGGCAACGTAATGGATGGATTTTTCAAATACTCCTACAATCTCTCAACCTCAAAAACGCCCAGTCCTGATTTTTCTCCACAATTGAAGTGCAGTCCACGTTCTTATTTCAACTGTCAATTTCTCCTCTATAAATAGGAGATATTTCAATGAAGGAGGGACAAAGTTTTTTACAAAATTTCTTGCGGAAGCCCTGTCAAATTTACGAACCATCAGTTTGCATTTTTATGTTCTTGTTTTATTTCCCTTTTACCATTTAATATCTATTTCCAACATTAGGAAATTTCTATTGTAGTTAGAATTTATTTTTAGCCTCAGAATTCGTTTCAAGTTCCGATTCCGAAGGTTCCAATCTTTCCGACTTGTGGAAGAGGGAGCTTGAGGAATAATATTATTATTCAGGTTTTTAATTGCATTTAATTTAACTTTAATACAATTTGCTTATGTTAAATTACTGTTATTTATTTATAATGAATGCTTTATTCTTTCCCGATTATATTTTCTGTATGTCTATTTCGAGTACTATGACTAGCTAATTTTCTAGAGTCGGGATGTGATAATAGTAACCAAATGGATTAAATTGTGCCTAAGCTAAAATATAAATTAACTTAATTTCTGGCTGTGACTTTTTATAATTAAAATCAATATTTTTGTTATGAGAGTAAGAAAAGTAGAATAGGTTAGGATCGAGACCACGAGAGTGTGAGGTTTTAATCGGATATCTAAAGTTAGGCATTTGATTTAAATACAACGAGAGCGCTTTAAACGAATTAGATTTTATTAAGTTTTCAAAAAGTATTTTCTAAACACTTATGGGCTAGAGAGAGCAGGCATATGGCTTTAGGGGTATAATCCGAGATAAGACCACGAGAGTGTGAGTTGAGGGTTTTTTAAACTGGTAATTTCTACAGAACCATCTAAGTTAAACATATTTATATGCTTAGGTTCGATTAGATCCACTTAGGTTCACTATATTACATACCGACCGTTTTATTATTGTTATTCCCTTAACTCGATTTAGTTTTCCTCTACTTTAATTTCCCCCAAAAATCCAATTATTCATTAGCCTTAGCTTTACAAAGTAGCGATAGATTGCAGTAGGTTGACATTGGTCTCTGTGGTTCGACAATCTTTTATATTACTTCGATATTTCCGTGCACTTTCGGAATTTACCCCATCAAGTTTTTGGCTCCATTGTCGGGGACCAACAGTCAATATTGTTATTCCGTTGTTGCACCGTATAGACTAAGGCAATTCTTGTCCCAATTACTATGTATCACCCAAATTTTTTCTACAACTCCCACTCCGAGTATTTCGAGGAATCACAAGAATCCCATAAATCCGACCTCGAAATACTATTGGAGAATTTCAATGCGTCACAAACTCATTCTCACCCGAATTACCTTTCCAACTATCAATCCCAAAATTTTGAGGAATCGCAAGAATATTATAATTCCAACCAAACTTATCCTCAACCAAATTTCCCCTACAATCACTACACCCAATATTTCGAGGAGACGCAAGAATCCTATAAATCCGACCTCGAAATATTAATGGAAAATTTTAATGAAATATCAATGATGACAAAGCGCTTTGTGGAAACATAAAATGCGACTCTAACTCACTTTGAAGAATCAGAAGAATCGCATGATTTCAACTTCGAAACATCAATGGAGGATTCTGACGCGACGCTAATTCACTCTAGGTTAGAATCTCTGATGGAGCACTTTGTAGAGACACAAACTGTCCAGAACGAAGAGTTTAGAAAACAAATTCTTCAAAACAGTGAAAACCTTAGGCAACTGACCACTGTGGTTGAGTCGCTCGCAACTCACAACATAGCCTTAGAGACTCAAATCTCCCAGCTTGAACAAAACCCTCTAGGACCCTTCCCTGAGGAGAAATTGGATGTTGTAACAACCAGTAGTGAAAAACAAGTTGAAAATCCTAAGGAGAGTGATAATGAGGTTGAGGAGAGTGATGATGTGGTTGAGGAGAGTTCAGACGAGAAAAGAGTAAAGATTGAGAAAAATCCTCCAACACCATCTAAAAGGGAGGTTGTAGAAGAGGTAGAGAAGGAAGCACCTATTATTGTTCCTCATCCATATACCCCACCAATTCCTTTCCCAAAAAGTTTTATGGAAGCTCAGATAGACTCCCAATCTAAAACATATGTGGAGGTATTGGAAAATATCCACACTAATGCACCCTTGTTGGAAGTCTTGCATAAAAAGAGAAAATTAGAGGACCGTGAAACTAGGGATTTAATTGTTGTTAAGAGGGTAAGGTTAACCTTTGAGGTGGTGGATGAAATCACTAAGCCTAAACTTGAAAATAAGATACTTAGGATAGATCCAGAACCACCACCACAAGTTCAAAAGAATGCACTACCCCACAAATGAAAGAAAAGAAAAGGTGAGGGATATGTGAGATGGTTTGATAAGTGGCCATGGAAAACGATGATTACTAAAAGTTCAACCAAGGAGTCATTCTCGAGAAAACCACCATGAGTGCTTGCACTCCTGAGCCGTCGAGCTATCGACGTTAAACAAAGTGCTGCGTGGGAGGCAACCCACAAGCTTTTAATTTAATGTTTTGTTTTTATTGTCTGAATTTGCAGAAAATGAGGATATGGATTGCTCCTCACGTATCGGCCAACTCTAGGCGGAAAATTTATAGATGAACATCTCGAAGATGAGTCGGCGCCCATGCACATTCCTACGAATGTCGCTGCTGGTGGTGACACTGTTGATGAGTACGATAGGAAAAGGTACTTCCTCTGGATGCAAAGTGGATTTAGTCGTGATAGCCCATCAATAGCATTCATACAGGTTCTATCTTTTTTGTTTCCATCTTTTATCAAAACATTGAGGACAATGTCGGATATAGTGTGGGAGAGGTACCTTTCCATTTTCATTTAAACAAGTAATTTTTTACGATATTTCTAAGTTTCAATTCTTCTCCGCTTTATTTAGCCATACCAAATTTTTTTTCTTCTTTATCTTCGCATAGCCCGACATACCTACCTTAACTAAATCCTAGTTAGGAAGCTGAGAATGATTCAACAAGATCGATACGGTTATGACACCTTAGACTTCCTACTTACGCGATCCGTTTCAATAACCGTTATACCTATATCTTGAGTTTTAGTTCTAAAGTAACCCCTAGTAGTTTATACTAGCAGTCAGCACCGTCTTGACACAAACCACGTGGGGAGCCGATGAATATAAGTGTTTGATTCCTAATCAATGAAATGTCCTTCTTATCTCGCTACTAAAAAGGAAAATTTTCACCAAAATACAAGGTCGCATATACGAGATGAGCAAACAATGAAGGAGTCCATTGTTGGTTGGTTCAGAGGTATCTGGTTCTGAACTTGGTAGGGCGTGCTACGGCTCGATCCCCCACAAACTCCAATTTGGATAATATATGTAGGGTTGCCACATTCGTGTACCAGACCCCGTGCTAAAAGGATCAAAGTCACTAACCGGTTACTCCACTGCGTGTGTGCTAAGACAAAGGGCTTAATGTGATTGCGCTAGAACAAACCGGGTGAAATAGGTACAAGAGACTCTGGGTATAATTATAACATAATTATTGGACAGTTTGTTTAAAATGAAAGTCCACGACTTAGCTTATTACTTGTGTCATTAGCGTATCGCTAATGTTTTACTTAAGTATCGGTCGGACTAACAATTGATTTCCCGTAATTGTTTTGAAAACCAAAGGCATGTTATGCATGTGCGTCTGATAAAACTTGCCGATCTTTCTAAATGATTATTTGCTTGAGGACAAGCAAAGGTTTAAGTATGGGGGAATTTGATAACGAGAAATCGTATCGTATAATTGCTACGTTTTTAGTCCGTTTTCATACTACATTAATCCATTTAACTCCCGATTGTTTCGAGTTTTTATGTCTTTTCACAGGTACAACATGTTTCAAGTCAATTTAGTGAAAAAGATCATGGGAAGAAAGTTAACATGAAAATCAGAAGAAAAGGAACAAATCTGCAAAATTCTGCAGATTTTGATGTTGTGACAGTCGTCATGGGAGTGTGACGACCGTAACGCGCGTAGTTCATGAAGATTGCTCGTCACACAGCATTGACGAATGTAACACACTATTTAAGCGTCTTACGACCGTCACCTTATCCTTACGACCGTCACACGCTTAAAACTAACATTATGGAGAACGTGGAGACGTGGGCAACGTAATGGAAGGATTTTTCAAATACTCCTACAATCTCTCAACCTAAAAAACGCCCAGTCCTGATTTTTCTCCACAATTGAAGTGCAGTCCACGTTCTTGTTTCAACTGTCAATTTCTCCTATATAAATAGGAGAGATTTCAATGAAGGAGGGACAAAGTTTTTTACAAAATTTCTTGCGGAAGCCCTGTCAAATTTACGAACTATCAGTTTGCATTTTTATGTTCTTGTTTTATTTCCCTTTTACCATTTAATAGCTATTTCCAACATTAGGAAATTGCTATTGTAGTTAGAATTTATTTTTAGCCTCGGAATTCGTTTCAAGTTCCGATTCCGAAGGTTCCAATCTTGCCGACTTGTGGAAGAGGGAGCTTGAGGAATAATATTATTATTCAGGTTTTTAATCGCATTTAATTTAAATTTAATACAATTTGCTTATGTTAAATTACTGTTATTTATTTATCATGAATGCTTTATTCTTTCCCGATTATATTTTCTGTATGTCTATTTCGAGTACTATGACTAGCTATTTTTCTAGAGTCCGGATGTGATAATAGTAACCAAATGGATTAAATTGTGCCTAAGCTAAAATCTAAATTAACTTAATTTCTGGCTGTGACTTTTTATAATTAAAATCAATCTTTTTGTTACGAGAGCAAGAAAAGTAGAATAGGTTAGGATCGAGACCACGAGAGTGTGAGGTTTTAACCGGATAGCTAAAGTTAGGCATTTGATTTAAATACAGCGAGAGCGCTTTAAAACGAATTAGATTTTATTAAGTTTTCAAAAAGTATTTTCTAAACACTTATGGGCTAGAGAGATCAGGCATAGGGCTTTAGGGGTATAATCTGAGAGAAGACCACGAGAGTGTGAGTTGAGGGTTTTTTAAACTGGTAATTTCTACAGAACCATCTAAGTTAAACATCTTTATATGCTTAGGTTCGATTAGATCCACTTAGGTTCACTATATTACATACCGACCATTTTATTATTATTATTCCCTTAATTCGATTTAGTTTTCCTCTACTTTAATTTCCCCCAAAAATCCAATTATTCATTGGCCTTAGCTTTACAAAGTAGCGATAGATTGCAGTAGGTTGACATTGGTCTCTGTGGTTCGACAATCTTTTATATTACTTCGATATTTTGGTGCACTTGCGGAATTTACCCCCTCAGGAACTCGATGTCCTTGATATTTCGGATAGATCGCAACTTCAATGAGTTGTATTCCATTTATTTATCTTTGTGTCTCTATGATTCATGAATATCATCTTGGGCTGGCGACATGTGAGGGCATCGTGTCATTCAAATACGTTCGGTAATATCCTTCCTACTCTTTCTCATTAGTGATCATTTTGCTTAAATGTTGGTGCTATGAAATGATTAAATCCTTTGTGTGTTATTGCTTATGTGCATGTGTACTTGTTTATTGTGTTCAATTAATGTTTACAAAACCTACATGCCATGAAATACAAGAAATTTCAAAACTTTACATACATGAGCCGACCTATAACTCTGAGCGGTCGGCGCACGCCTAATTAAAAAACATATTTAGGCTTATTTTACTGGAATGCATCGATGCATCCCTGCATAGGTCGACGCATCGTTGTTTGGCAACCCATCATATCTTAGTTTTTATTGTATGGTTCCATTTGCATGCATCTATTTGCTGTGTTGTTGTTCCCTATTGCTAGCATTCATCCGGCCTCCCTCTCCATCTTAAAACCCTAAAAAACCACTGTGTCATTTCAACTCCAAATCTCTACAAACCTTCATCCATGGATTCTAGGGCAACAAAGAAAAGAAGTGCTCTTCAAATTAAATGCGAGTTACTCCTCTATCACTTCTTCCTCCTGATCTCACTGAAAAGTATGATGAAAAGTTTGCTAGAAGAAGGATGGTTAGGCAATTCAGTGCCTTCTGTATCACTCTCAAACGCCTGCATATCTCAGATGTGGTGGAATTGTTGGACCATCAAAAGGTGTTTCCATTCCTTGAGTTGGATGGAGACTACAACGAGGTACTCGTCAAGGTATTCTATGCGGGTATACAAGGTAAATTCTATGATCACCATTTTTCATACAGAATTGCAAATAAGGTTGACAAGGTAGATGATGAAATTTGGAAAAGTTTTGAGTTGTTCCCTGTTGACACTGATGCTGTTAAAATCACCGACACTAAGCTTCCTGTAGACTATGACTTTAAACATGCCTTGAACTCCATGTTAAAACGACCATATCCTGAGAGTTTTGTGCAAAGTAGTGCTTTTCCAAAAATTGTCACAACAGGTCAATTGGTTCCTCTAGCTCGAATTATGCAATGGATTGTGTCAAGGATAATTCTCCCCAAAAAGGGTGGGTTATCCCTTATTGATCATCCTGAAGTTATGTTAATTTGAGCTATTCTAAACAAAATTAAGATAAATTGGTCGTATTACATCACTAGCCAATTATTTGCATTGAGGGATTCCCCTAGAGGATCTGCTTTGGGGTATCCATCTTTCACTCATGGAATTCTAAGTCAATAAAACCTTGATCTTACTGGTATTTCACCTACACCTACCTGCCAGATTCAGATTTACCCTCCAAAACTCTCACACTTATGGTTTATCAATGGAATCCCCAGCTTGGTAAGTACAAGTACTTTGTAAAGTCAAACTCAGTAATGCTTCTAAATGAAGATGTTGAACAAGATGATGACCATGATTTTTGTACCCCAAAATTTTCCCTCTCACTTATCCAATATTTTCTCACAAAGATCTCTCTTGGTTCAAGACTGCACTAGGGTTGATCAACTCAAGACACCTCTTAAAGCACTGATGACCAAAATTAGGGTTTGATATTGCACAAGGATAATTGAAATTTCAATGCCTCATATGACTTTCATGGATCATTATGGACCCCCAAATTACTCATGTCAAGTTTCAAGCCTCGGATCACATTTTTGCTCAGTCAATTGATCAGTTGACCTAAAAATCAGCTGTATTGGGAAAAAGTCAAATATGGCCAATTTATAGTCAAACTTCATAATTTTTTATCCACATAAACATTATAAACTCATATGTATCATTGGATCAAGTTTGGACCTCAATTCCTTAAGAAGTTTGATCAAATCATCAAAAGGGCAAAATCGTCAAAATTAGGGTTTTGACTGAGAAGGGGCAATTTTTTATTTTTGACCTAGCAAATGGTCAATTAGTTTGAAGAATGAACTCAAGAGTCCAATTGCATCATTTTGACATAATGCATGACCCAAAACATTTCTCAAGATCAATTGGATTGATAGTGAATTTTCAGTCAATTGATCAAAAGTCAATTGTACACTGAAAAGTCAAATTTTGACTTTTTGGTCAAAATCCAATGTCAAAGATCACAATTCATCAAAACATGTCAAAATATGAGACCTATTCATCAAGAAATAAAAATTCAAAGTTTCATTTTGAAAAGTCAAAGTTTTCTAACTTAGAAATTTTTCTAAGTGTTTAAAACTTCATGTTTTTTCACAACTTTGAGCCAATTTTTCACCATGATGCAAGATGATTCAAAAGAAACTTTCAACATGAAATTTTTGATCTCCATGATATCTACAAAATTTCTTTTCACAACTTCTTCTAGAAATTCTTGGATCTCAAGTTATTAATTCATAAAGTCACGGTCTTGAAATTAAACACTTAGTGAAATTTTGCCCTAGTTTAGGCAGGCTTTTAACCTAACTTCATGGCACTTTTTCATATAGTTCCAAGGGGAATTTTCAAAAGTGATTCAAAAAGGGGTTGTATAGAACATTACAAGCTTTCCAAAATGTCAAATAACTCCTTGAGATCATTTGTGAGCAAGGAGAATCGAAGAGATGAAGTTAGGGTTTTCAAACTTAAATTACAAGCCATTTCATGATGAACAAAAATTCAAATCCAAGCCTAGGATGCATAATCTTTTCTTTGTGGGCCTCAAACTTGTTTGTCACTCCATAATTAAATGTTTACACAGATGTTAGAGCTTTAATCCAAGCACTTGATCCTTTATCCAAGTTACATTTCCATTTATGGCACAAAGTTGTCATTTCCATTTTGATAAAGCATCACTTTTGCAATTGTCAACTTCTTGAGCTTTGCACTTGTTCTTTCTGCACACACAACCCCTATAAACCAAAAGCAATGTGTCTAAAGCCTCTTTAAACTCAGAACATGCTTGTACAACACTTTGAGATTTGTCTTCTCACTTTTCTTCAAAAGCAAGTTATAGAGCCAAAAGGCTAGAACTTAGAAACCTTGAGTGCATTTGATATCTAACCTTTTCCATACATATATACTCTATTGCAACATAACACACGAGTTTGAGCACTCTGAAAAACTCCCAAATTCCCTCTAGCCAGAAATTGCACAAAAAACACCATTGATACATAGTTCTGACCTTAAACTTGTATCTCTCATTTCCCTCGTGATTTTTCCCTAAAATTCATTCCAAAAGCTTCCTTACATCAAATATAGTCCATCCCTGTCCTTGGTTTGAAATTGTAACTCCATCTTCATCATCCTCCATAACCAAAAACAGAGGTATGCAACTTGACATCTCCAGACCATTCTAGCCATCCATTGCTTAAGCAAACCATTGCATTAGCTTCCTGGGGACTTGAGGAAGCTAGCCTGATCATCACCACTGCCTGAAACAAGCTCAAATCCATTTCACGATTTCCAGTTTTGAGGTATTTTTCTTGAACTTCTATCTTCATATTTATGCATTGTTAGGCTTGCATTTGTGAAGATAAATTGTAGACATCATTGCCCTGAAACTATACATGTCCATAGATTTCATTTATTTTGATTGAGCTAGGAGAATTTTGAGTTTGAACTTTCTGAAATATTTAGGTCAGAATTTGGTACTTTTAGAACTTCTCATTCATCTTTGATTTATAGCTTATGATATTTATATGGTTGGATTCGTGTGACAAAATGGAGCAATTTTCATGTTTACATTTTTCCAAATGGTTGAGAAATGAGCAAGTTACAGATCCTTTGACTGGAGGTTGAAGATGAAGTGTAATCAGGGTGCGTTTTATGTTATGTATTTATCATTTCACACAAGTTAACAGATGTATCACCATCCCAGTGGTTAAAGCGCGTGCATGTCACCCTTAGGTTCTGGGTTCAAGCCCCAACGTGACCTTTTGCATTTTTTCTCATTTTTTTTTGCCATGTTTGAGTTTTTTTGCAGCGCCTGGGCTTCCATTTGGGCCTTTTGTTTTTTTTTTCTTTTCACTAACCCTGATTTACTACAGCACCCTCTGGCCATTTTTTTTAATTATTTCATTTTTTTTCTGTTTTTTTTATTTCATTATATTTTATTTTCTTTAATATTTTTATTATTTATTATTATTAATATTATTATTAATTTTTATTAATAAAAACCCAAAAAATATTTTTATTTATTATTTACCCTTATATATTTTATTTTCTCTATAAAACAAAAAGACTAAAAACATTTTCTTAAACAAATTAATTTCTTTTTCTTAAATAATTAATATTTAGACTTAGGCTTAATTATTACTTTATTTTCTTTTTTGTTCAAAATTAATTTAGAACTTAGGTTTATTTTAATTAATTAATTTTCATATTATTTTTATTAAGTTAAAACCTTTTCACAAAAAAACCCTAAAATACATTTTTAACTTAATTTCCCTCTTAATTAATTTAGGTTTAAATTTTGTTTATTTTTCATTAATCATCTCTCTTAATTAGGTTAAAACCCCTTTCATAAAAACAACAAAAATCATTTCTTTTTCCATTTATATTCTTGTATTTTATTTTCAATTTTGTACAATATTCAATATGGTTGTAATAGATAATTAGGTTTAATTTTCTTGCAATATTCCCCATTTGTAAATTTGCCCCTCCCCTAATGACGTAATAGCGTAGCAATTTTAAATTCCGCAATTTATCGTTTTATATACAAATGCTAGTAATTAGGGTTTTGTATGGAAAGACTAAAACCAACAAAATAGCAAACCCTAATCAAGATAAAAACAAAGCATGAAATCAACACACTTGCACACAAGCACCCCTAGGGTAAATCCACTTAGTTGCCTTACAAAAATGACCATATTACGCATGTGAGGTATCTTAGCAAAGATAAGCAAAATACAAGATCATAGTCCCCCGATGACGCTATCAAAAGTTGCCTTTCAAAATGATCTTAGTCCCTAAAGAAAAGTGCTAAGATACCTTGCAACATTGCTAATCATGATTATACGATGACCCACGCCCGTCCTTTTTACATCCAAAGATGGGGTTACTTACCAAATCAATGGTAAGATAACAATGTCAAAGGAAAAAGGAAATGAACATGAAAGACTTTTGAGTAGGTAGATTGCTCCTAGTTACTTGCTCTGTTTCAAAACAAAAGCATCCTTATTATTTTCAAAACAAACACCAACACTTTCAAAACATATTTCAAAACTTGAAAACATTTTCAAAAAGATCAAACACTTTGTTTACATTCTTACGAACAAGAATCATTATAAAGTTTACCTAAACAATGGCCTCTTTTCAAAAATACTTTCAAAAACCATACAAAGCATATTTTCAAACAAAAGCAAGTGATCTAGCAAGTAACTAAGAGCCCATGGAAAAACATGGATGAAAAGGGTGCTAATACCTTCCCTTTTCATAATCCACCCCCCGAACTCAAGAAACAATCTCAAAGGTCTTTCCTGTGCTTTTTCACCTTTCCTTTTGGATAAAAGAAAAGTCGGTGGCGACTCTTGCTAACCGCAACATTTGCGATAAAACGCAAAATACCCAAGTCAGTTCTCCCACCGTATCATAGAACTGGCGACTCTGCTAGGGAGAATATTTTTAAAGTGGGGTTACCTTAGGGTTAGTTCATATTTACTTGATTTCATTGTTTGACTTGTATGCTTTACATTATGGTTCTTTGTTTGGGTTTGAATCCTCTACCCGGATTTGGGATACCTTTTAGGTAAGTAGCAATACATTGTGGAAGCTGTGCGGCGTATACCGACATGGTCTAAGCAATAGCTATGTTAGTGCGACATATTTGTGGGTATCGGTAGCCCTTGAGTAGTCAAGGAGAATACGGGGCCGCTGAGTGATGTCATGAAGCACTAATGAACTTTTAGAACCTTTACTTTACCAACTTGGACATTAGGACGTAGTGAGATGACCGGCTTTGGTGCAGTCTGAAGTTGGTAGATACTCAATACTACACTCATTGAGGTTTGGTTTTTTTGGATATTTCGGTCGCCATTAAAGAGGCTTGCACTAAAACAATGCCCAAAGAAAACAAATCAGTGATATTGAGCTCCTTAGAACCCGTTTAATATTACTAGGACAAGTTTGAGCCAACTAAACTTCAAGAGGGTACTTACCTATGAGACTCCATGCAAGCCTAAACCTAAGGATTTATTTCCTTTGTTTGTATATACTTGTACATAACATCATAAACATCATAACACCATACTCATATTCACTAACCATTTCAAGGATCTTGGGATTTATCTTTGTTCTGTTTTATAGAGCATGGATTCTGTTCGCAGGAAAACCATTCAAGTCAATCTTGTAAAGATCCCTCCTTAACTTAAAGAGATAGCATCAAGAATTCCTGAAAATTCTCCATTCACCGAAAGACATGGTCGCCTACTAAACTTGGTTGCCTCCAGCACTGATGAAGACATGATGAAGGTGCTCTTTCAGTTCTTTGATCCTTTACACCATTGCTTCACATTTCCCGATTATCAACTTGTGCCAACTTTGGAAGAATTCTCCCAACTCTTAAGGATTCCCATTAATCAACTACCTTTCAACGATACAGAAAGAGATCCAAAGCTAGAAGAGATTGCTCAAGCTCTACACTTGCAATCATCTGATATCACAACTAATTGGGAAACAAGGAGTGATGTGAAGGGTTTCCTAGAAAAGTTCTTGTTTGAGAAAGCCCAAAATTGTTGGAACTCTTTGGATCTGCAAGCTTTTGGGGAAAGTTTGGCTCTCCTCATCTATGGGATGGTTTTGTTTCCAAATCCTGACCAACTCATAGATGTGAACACCGTCAAAATCTTCATGTCTCGTAACCCGGTGCCTACTTTGCTAGGGGACATCCTACATTCTTTCCACACTCGCACTATGAGGAAAAGAGGTATCCTTATGTGCTGTACTCCTCTTTTGGCAAGATGGTTTATTTCGCATCTTCCCCAATATGTGTTGACGAACGAGCAAGGTTCAAGGTGGTCACATAGGTTGATGACACTCAAACATTCATACATTCATTGGTGCTCCCGATCTATAGAGAATGTTACTATTGTCGACCGTTGTGGAGAATTACCTAATGTCCCTAAACTTGGCATTAGGGGAGGTATCACCTACAACCCCTGCTTAGCCTTAAGATAGTTTGGTTACACCCAAAGGGATGGCCCACTTGAGATGCTTATTCAAGGTTTGGTATTTGACTATGAGAACGACGATCAAGGTCACCGCCAGAGATTTATCCGAGCTTGGAGGATGTTAAACAAGGTAGATAGCAAGACATTGGGGCATAAGAATTCCATCCCTCTTGAGCCTTACCTCAAGTGGGTATGAGCTCGTGCTCAAAGTCTTATGATTCCTTACCCCTCCATTCTCCCGGTAATCATAGAGCATGTTGTGGAAGGAGATGTTCCATACACTATCCTACATCCTGACATGCCTACCTCACTTGAAGACTTACAAAGGGATTAGATATAGCTTAAGGGTGAGCGAGACACTTTCGAGGCCCAATTTTACGCCAGTGAGAAGAAGGTTTTGGAACTCACTAAGCAACTTCATGAGGAGCGGAACCTGAACGCCTACATTGCACCAAAAAGGATGCGTACAACTTTTTTATCTTTGAGTTTTTGTATTTTCTTTGTAAGCCCAAAAGAGGCATGATGTACTCAAAGCTTTAATTTATTAACATAACGTGCGTTCCTTTTTTGGTCTAAAGCAAATTTAAATCTCTAATTTCCTTGAAATCATTGCATATGCATTTACCATTCATCATAACATAAGCAGGTTTTCTCACAACAAGTCTCCTCATCTTTCTACTGTTTATTTCAGTAACATGGATCTCGAGCAGACAGTTAAAGACCTCTAGGCGCATAATGCTCAATTTCAACAGATGTTCTTGACTCTAGCTAAAGGACAAGAAGATCTGAAAACCTTGTTGATTGAAGAAAAGAAGAAGAAAACGAAAGTAACCAGAGTTCTGAATCTGGGAAGAAGGTTCCAAGGACAAGCCAGACAGACCTTAGACTTTGCAACGCCATCTGGCGAAAAAGATAATCAAGAAGTGAAAGGCAAGGAAGCGGTTGTCCAGATAGAATCTAAAGAGGAAGAAGAAGACTACTCTGAAGAGCAGTATCCCCCGGCCGACGACAAATACAAGCATCTGGAAGAACGACTAAGCGCAATGGAAATCCAAAAAGTGGCCGGGCTAGACTTTGAGGAGTTAGGCTTGGTGTCTGGGATTGTCATTCCCCCAAAATTCAAGGCACCAATATTTTCTAAATACGACGGAGTTTCGTACCCAAAAATGCATCTCCGATCCTATGTGAGGAAGATACAGCCTCACACTGCTGACATAGATTTATGGATCCATTTTTTCCAAGACAGTCTATCCGAAACTCAACTTGATTGGTTTTATCAACTAGAAAGGGCTAACATCTACAATTGGGAAGACCTTGCCGCTGCTTTCTATAAACAATATCAATATAATGCAGATCTTTCTCCCACCCGTACTCAACTCCAGAGTATGGTTATGGTTTCAAGTGAAGATTTCAAAGACTATGCTCAGAAATGGAGGGACTTAGCAGGAAGAGTCCAGCCTCCCCTTTCCGAAAGAGAGTTAGTAGACATATTTGTGGGTACCTTGTCTGACCCTTTCTTTAATCATTTAATTAGAAGAGCAGGCTTCACTGAATTAATCTTGACCGGAGAAAGAGTGGAGGCTAGGATTAAGAGTGGGAAGATTAAAAAAGACGCATCCTCTGTTGCTGTAAGAAATCCTTTTATTGGGAAGAAAGAAGTTGGTGATGTGTATCCTCAAAGGAGTCAAGAAAGAACTGAACGCCGCCCAATGGTAGGGGCTGTCATGATCCCTAAGCTTGCACCTACTCAACAAAGGAACGATCAGCCTAGAATAGAAAGACCAGTAAGACAATTTACCCGGATTAATATGACATTATCTTAAGTCCTGCCACATTTGTTGAGATCTAATATGGTAACTTTGAAAGAAGCTCCAAAGAATCCTAACACAACCTCTCCTAATTACCATCCTAATGCTCGCTGTGCATACCATTCAGAAAGTCCAGGCCATTATACTAACAACTGTTGGGCTTTGAAAAACAAGGTGCAAGACCTTCTTGAAGCCAAAGAAATTGAATTCGATGCTCCTGAGATCCCAAATGTTATCACCGCTCCTATGCCCAAGCATGGTCGTGGTGTTATTGCTGTAGAAGATGATATGTTTGTTACTTTTGTTGATGAACTTGTTACTCCTCTCCTGACTATCAAGAGAAACCTATTGAAGGCCGATTTATTTCCAGGATGTGATGAAGGCTGTCACTTCTGTTTATCCCTACCAACTGGCTGTCATTTATTAAAAGCAGGTGTTCAACGCCTAATGGATGACAAAGAGATTTTGTTTGAAAAGACTCCCATTCCAACCATTTCCTACAATGATGTTTCAATAGTAACCATTTCCGCCAATTCTTCCAGGGTCTCCACCAAAAGACCCGTTAGGATTACATCAGTTCCTAAAGTAGCTCCACTAATAATTACTATGCCTGGACCAATCCCGTACTCATCAGATAAGACGTCCCATGGAATTATGGGGGCGATGTCTACTATCACGATGTCAAGCAAGATTGGCTGGTTGTTGAAGACTCAATTTCTGAGGAAGATAACCCTGACATCAGCAACATTGCGGGGACCAGCAAGATAACCCGAAGTGGCAGAGTTTTCTCCCCAGAGATTGCTCCTCCAAAGACTGTTATCGGTCTTGTGATCATCCCTGTTTCTGTTCCTGTTGACACCACTACAACTACAATTCCTATAGTCACACCTGCTGATACTCCTACCACTGAGTCGATTGAGACTCAGGGCAAAAGCATTCTGGTTAAGCCTGTCTGGATGAAGGCATAATCAGTATCTATCCCTGAGGCCACCCAAAAGGAGATGGAAGAAATTTGAAGATTATAAAGAGAAGCGACTACAACATAGTCGAACAGCTAGGACAGACTCTGTTAAAGATTTCCATGTTGGATTTATTGTTGTGCTCTGAGGCTCATGCGAAGGCCTTGGTGAAATTCCTTAAAACTTCCCATGTACCACAAGAAACCTCTGCTGATCAGTTCCAAGACTGTGTGGCTAGCTTGACCGCGGATAATGGTTTAGGATTTTCTAATGCTGACTTGACACCTAGAGGGAGGAAGCACAATAAGGCATTGCATGTCTCTGTCGAATGCAGGGGCACAAACTTGGCCCATGTCTTGGTTGATACCGGTTCTTCCTTGAATGTTCTGCCTAAGAAGGCTCTTGATAGACTCGACTGTGAAGGTTTGACCTTAAAACCCAACAATATAGTGGTAAGGGCCTTCGATGGTTCAAAGAAAATGGTGAATGGGGAGGTGGACATCCCCATAAAAGTTGGAACTCAAACCTTTGATTCAACTTTTTACGTGATGGACATTCGCCCTTCCTACTCCTTATTATTGGGCCGACCATGGATTCACAATGCTGGTGCTGTCACCTCTACATTACATCAAATGCTGAAATACCCAACCAAGGGGAAAATCATTACTGTCCATGGAGAAGAGGAATATATGGTCAGTCATTTAAACTCCTTCAGATACGTGGAATTGGATGGTGAATTCATTGAAACTCCATTTCAACATTTCAAGGAAGTCCCACCAACCGTAGCAGTAACCAAAGTTGTTTCTCAAATCCGAAGATTACATGACCTCCACTAAAGATGTCTTCTCTAAAAGATGCCAAGGCAGTGATAGAAGAAGGTGGGTGCACTATTTGGGGCCAACTCCCAGATATCCCATACAAGTTTGAAAAATTTGGTTTGGGTTTCACTTCAGGAGCCCAGAAAGTTGTGCACCGTGCTCGTGCCGGGGGACCACCCTTGAAGACCGGCAACCACGGAGTCAACGCAGTGGAGGATGATGAGGACAACTACGACCTGGAGGATTGGATTTTCTCGACTGTCAATGGAGGACTTAGCAAATGGAAAACTAAAGATTTTGTCCCGATTACTTTTATTCAACAGTAATTATCTTTAAATTTTGTCGGACCTGTAATAATTAAACAATTTAGACTTTTAAAGCCTTGTGTTTTACCTGAGGCACAATGGTCCATTTGTAAGGGTTGTTATCTCATTTTCATATGTCATCAATGAATCATGGACGTTTTTCCATACAAACTTTGTGTTCTTTGTCTTTCTTTTTTACATTTTTATTTCTTTCAAAGATAGATATACTCTTATACACACTCAGATTCAAAATGCAGATCTACGTCCATTCGGGATCCCATGAGTAACGATTCTGCTATAACCTTTTGTGACTATGAAAATCTAATCTACCAAGCCGAAGACGGAGGTGAGGAAGATTGTGAAATACCAGGGGAACTAGCCTGGTTACTACAACAAGAAGAGAGGACCATTCATCCCCATGAAGAACCAGTGGACACAGTTAACCTAGGTACCGAAGAGGACAAGAAAGAAGTCAGAGTGGGTGCCAATCTAGAATCTAGTGTGTTGTACCCCAAAATTTATCCTCTTTATTTCGATCTTTTGGCTTACATTTCATTATTACATACACGCATATAATTGGTTTTATGGTTATGGAATCAAGGCATATTTAGCAAGCTTCTTCAGGTTACAAGTGACGTTTATTTCACCAATGGATGTGCTCAGAATACTTTCCGTGCTGAAGATCGGTTCGCTGTTTTGCAACGATTCGGGGTTCAAAGATTCACAAGTCCAACCCGACGCGTCATATTCAGGTGTTCTTTCGCCAAGATATCTCTGATAACGTATTCTCAAATTCAGGTTCATCTCAAGAGTCAATTATTTAAAGAAGGTCTCTGAATGTGTGAGTTTTCTCGAAGAAACATGGTGAAAAAGTGTGCTGAAAGTGCAGTTTTTACGCACTAAAAAATTCATAACTTGAAAATCGTGGCTTGTTTTGAACCCGTTCCGGTGGCCAAAATTTCTTCTTGACGTCATATACGTTTTCATATCTCACGGATGGAAGCCAATTTCGATCAGAAGGTCTTCAAAAATGCGGATTTATCAAGTATTTTCGTACAGAAAATTTGTGATAGAAGTTTATTTGCGTCATGTTCAGAAAATTATAACTTGGTCGATTTTCATCATATCGGGCTGGTTCCAGCGCCAAAATTTCCCAAATTGAGTTGGATAAGATTTCACAAGAGGTATTGAGTTCGAACAGTATCTAAAAAGCCTTCGTTTTTTGCTCAGAGTGCGTGTGACGCGCCGAAAATCCTGAATGCTGAATATTATTTCATCTGGGTCGAAACTTTGAAAATTCATAACTCGATCAATTTTTATCGGACCGGGCCCATATTTTTACACAAGGTCACTGACTCAGAGATCTACAACTTTTCTTCAAAAGTCGAGACCGGGTTATGCTTCGATCAATACCAGTTTTTTATTGAAGAACGTGTTAGAGTTGACACTGAAGCCCAAAATAAGTTTATCTGAGCCAAAACTTCAAAAATTCATAACTAATTCACCATTTATCCGATTGAGCCCATTTTGGGACAGGAGTTATTTCTCGATGTCGACTATATTTTGTTTTTATATTTCAACTTCAAAAATTGCACTTAAACCCCTGCGATTTAGCCTAGAACATGACAGACTCAGGTGAATAAAAATCTGCACTATATTTTATGCAATGCTTAGATTAATAGGATCATATGGAAAGATAAAATGAATGATAGAAAATCATAATTACAAGATAAATATAACTGAAAAAACACATTGTTGCACACTTGCACCCATAGGATACTCCCCACTTGGTTGCCTCGGAAAACAATGGTCATGTCCCTCGAACGTAAGGATATCTTAGCAAAAGACCCTCAATCTAAAAGTCATCATAAAGATCATAGTCTCTTAACGTCCCTCGAGTTGCCTATGAGAAATGATCTTGTCCCTCGATGTTGCCTACGAATATATGATGACAGTCCCTTTGAAATTCTAAGTTATCCTTACATGTTGCCTTCAATAACCATTACGTCCCTTTCGATAGTCCCTCAAACATCCAACGACTAGGGTTACCTACTCACTAATAGTAGGATAACACGGTCTAAAGGATAGGAGGAAAATAACGTCTTTTTTCGAGTAGGTAGATAACTGTTTGGTACTTGCTCAAAACAATAAATCTTTTACACCATACACTTTCAAACAAACTTTTCAAACTAAAGTTTTCAAAATACTTCGTAACACTCTTGAGGACAGAAACAAGGGTTAAAATGAAGTAAAACAAAACTTTTCAAAGCAAAGCACACACAAGCAATTTTAAAACCTAAGAGCCCATGGAAAACCATGGATGGAAAGGGTGCTAACACCTTCCCTTTCTATAATATACCCCCCGTACTCAGAAACATCTTGAAAAAGGTTTTTTCCTGTTCTTTTTCCTTTTCCTGATTGGATAAAATAAAAGTCGGTGGCGAACCTTGCTTACCGCGCCATTTTACGAACAAAAAACGCAAACCTGTATTAACAGTCGGTTTTGCCACCGTATCACAGAACTGGCGACTCTGCTGGGGAATTAAAAATAAAGTGGGGTTTACCTTTGGATCTAGGTACTTTTAAAATTTCTTTCTTGTTTTTCCTTGCCTGCTTTAAATTCAAGGGTTTTGTTTGGGTATTATTAAAGATCCTACACCCGGATCTAGGGACACTTTTTAGGTAGCCAACAATAGATCATAGAGACTGTACAACATAAACCGATATAGTTTAAGCGATGGCTGTGTTGGTGTGACACTTTGGTTGGTACCGGTATCCTTCGAGGGGAAACGAGGAGAATACGGGGCCGCCGCGTGGTGTCGTGAAGCATTAACAGACCTTAGAACCTTAGTTGAACAAACTTGGCCATTAGAAAGTAGTGAGATATCCGGCCTCGGTATAAAACTGAGGATTGGTTAATACTCGATGCTACACTCATTAAGATCAAACTTTCGGGATATTTCGGCTGCAAGAAAAGATTGCTTGAGCTGAAACAATGCCCGATAAAGGATGATCAGTGATATTGAGAATCCTTAGAACCCGGTTACTTTTCTAAGACAGGTTGAGCCAACTAAACTTCAAGAGGGTACTTACCTATGGAATCCATGCAAGCCTAAACCTAAGGCTACTTGTGTGACTTGTTTGCTTTCTTTGCCTAACAATTTGAACTCATTACAGGGCTTTGTTTGTATTCCTTGCAGGACCTTGTTTGTATAAATCCAATAAATTGGTTTCTTACCCTACATTTTTGTTTGATGCATAGAATACACATCATAGAATCATAACATGACATATCATACTAACCATTTCAAGGATCTCGAGGGCCTGTGATGCAGGTTATGATGAACCAGACATCTAGCAAGGGGAAAGGGGATTTATTTTCCTCTAGCCAATGTCGTCAAAAGATCAAAACACGACAACTTAAGTCAGGGGCTATGACCCACTTGATATGGTGAGACTGAATCTCGTAGAAGGACTCTCAACGATACAAAGTTCTTCAATCAAAGCTGCAAAATTCAATTTATGACATTTTCTTGTTTACCCTGCGAGATCCTTAAAAACATCGCATACATATATAATACATATCATTGCATAAGCAGGTTTCAAACCAGGTCTCTCATGTTCTCGCTGTTTATTTGAGCAATGGCTTTCCAACAAGACAACAGAGATCTCCAAGCTCAAGATGCCCAGTTCAAGGAATTTCTCCTGAATCTATCCAAGGGGCAAGAAGACCTGAAAACACTCTTCGTCGGGAACCTGAACAAGGAACGTCCTGACAACAATAAGGATGAACAATTGGAACAACTGCAAGCTTAGGTAGAAGCAATGAGAATCCAGATGTTGGGGCAGCTATATCTTATCCAAAACTTAGCTCGAGGACAAGAAGGGCTAAGATCCTTCCTCAACAGGCTTCACCAAGATGGGTGCAGATCCATGAAACAAACAGTTAAAATTGTGAATCAAGGCATTAATCAGCCCCCAGTGAGAGAAAAGGTTGGTTTGGTCAGGAACAGACCTTTCCAGATTGCTACTACATCACAAGCCCAACCATAACCTCGTCAACAACAACGGGGCAGTCGACATAAGAAGAATACATCCGAAAGACGCTTCACCGAAATCAACACGTCATTGACTCAAGCATTGTAACACCTATTGAAGGCCAAGTTGGTTATATTAAGGGACCCTCCTCAGAATCCCAACATAGCCTCCCAAAGTACAATCCAAATGCAAGATGTACGTACAACTCCAACAGTCCTGGACATGACACCAATAGTTGTTGGGCGTTGAGAAATAAAATTCAAGACCTGATTGATGAAGGAGCGTTAGAATTCGCATAAGATGGTCAGGCTGAGTTATTCTGCCATCCCTCCAAGACATACCATCTGAAGTGGCAAGTTCTCACAAGAAGACTTTTCGTTCATTAGAATTTTCAATGTGTAATTTTATTTTGATTTGTTTGAACATTTATTCATATCAAACCTCGTTATTTCATCAATGCATTGCACATTTTTGTCTTGAACCAATTCATTCGTATTCACTATTTCAAAAATGCGTTCTTATTTCCTTTTGTGATATTCAACTCTCGATTAAAAACTCTAAGCCCTAGAGGGAGGATGACAAAAATGATACCACAATCTCTACAATACGCTTTCGAACAAACCCCACTGACGATGTACAGGCGTTGTTTCAAATCCTAAACAGTGGAGTTATAAGGAAGATAATCCCTAGTCAACCCCTTCGAGCCAAAGAAGTAGGAGTTTTTCTTTTCACACAAATTAAAACCCTTAATCATAGCCTGGGGTAGGGTAGTTTTCTCAGTTAATTCAGATGCGCATTCAGTCACAATAATCTACTTTATACACATTGAACAGAGTCGAAGACGTCCTTCCAAAACAAAAGACGGTGATGGTTCTGTATATCGTCAAGACAGACAGTCATTATCTCTCGAAATAAAATCCCATTAAGTCAAAACCTATGAAGGAGACTTAAGAGAAAATTGGGGCATCCCACTGACTGTAATCACAAAAGAAACAGTTCAGGCAAAAGAAGGGATAACGAAAAAAAAAAAAAAAAGAGGTTACTACAAATCCTCGACAAAAAGAAGATTACAAAAATGACTGAATTTTCAAAACAAATGTTCAATTTCTGAATCATCACCAAGTATTAGAGCAAAGATTCCATACTCAATCGGGATCTAAACGCGTAATTAACTGAACATAGGACTGAAGAACATCATGAAGAGTGGGTTGGGTACAAATAAAATTTGAGCCTTTATCCTTTGTTTCTTGAACCGTGAACCAGGCCACGTTATAACCCTTAAAAGTCCTAGCTGAAGCATGGGTTAGTTTGAGAGCATACTGTTACAAAGGTATCCTCACTCCTGTAGGCTTTGTCACGAATCCTGAGTTGATATCTCATTCTTGCAAATTTCGTTTTACTACACAAAACACATTTTCAAAAAAAAAAATTCAAGACAGACATGAGTTTTGCATTCTTTAAATGACATTGTTTGCATATGACTAATTGTTTGACAACAGAGAAATCTGCACAATGAATATTCATTGAACAAACATTCTCTCAATGGACAGAATCAACTCAGCGGGAAAAACACTTCCAATAACAGGTCTTCCATAAGCAAGGGGCATGACACGATGTCTAAACACACCTGGGGAAGTCTCTCCAAAAGTGCCAAATAACCAGGGGAATATCTCCATTTGATTCGCTTGGGGTATTACACACGCATTCCAGCAACAAATCATGTGCCATCAAGAAAACATTTTTGACAGTACTACAACACAACACTATGGACATTGACAACTCTCTACATCCTGAAAGCGTGGACATAGTAGGAAAATACTACGCATAACAAAGACCCGCTAGGTTGACATACCTAGGAGAAAATAAGGGCATCCCGGTGAACCAAAAGGGTTCGGGAAAAAATTAGGGATAAAAAATGAAAAAATTTGTACACCCGGTAAGTCGAAAACCCGAAAGGGCGGCTTGGGCAAAAAATGATATCTTGGTGGACTGAAAACCCGAAAGGGCGGTCTAGGAAAAAGTTAGGGATTTAAAACGTACGACTATGTCTCGTCACCTATCTATCAGTGGAAGACTTATACCTTGATCAACATTCATCAAGGGCACCAGAATTCAGATACAGTTCAGATACACTCCAGATACGGATGCCATTCTGATACTCATTCAGATTCATCTTTCAGATATAGTTCAGATACGCTCCAGATACGGATTCCATTATGATACTTGTTCAGATTCAACTTTCAGATACAATTCAGATACACTCCAGATACGAATGTCATTCTGATACTCATTCAGACTCAGCTTTCAGATACAGTTCAGATACGCTCCAGATACAGATGCCATTCTGATACTCATTCAGATTCAACTTTCAGATACAGTTCAGATAGGCTCCATATACGAATGTCATTATGATACTCATTCAGATTCATCTTTCAGACACAGTTCAAATACGCTCCAGATACGGATGCCATTTTGATACTCATTCAGATTCAGCTTTCAGATACAGTTCAGATACGCTTCAGATACAGATGTCATTCTGATACTCATTCAGATTTCAGATACAGTTCAGATACGCTCCAGATGCGGATGCCATTCTGATTCTCATTCAAATTCATCTTTCAGATACAGTTCATATACACTCCAGATACGGGTGCCATTCTGATACTCATTCAGATTCAGCTTTCAGATACGCTCCAGATATGGATGTCATTCTGATACTCATTCAGATTCATCTTTCAGATACAATTCAGATACTCTCCAGATACGGATGCCATTCTGATACTCATTCAGATTCAGCTTTCCGGTACAGTTCAGATATGCTCCAGATACAGATGCCATTATGATACTCATTCATATTCAGCTTTCAGATATAGTTCAGATACGCTCCGGATACAGATGCCATTCTGATACTCATTCAGACTCATCTTTCAGATACAGTTCAGATACACTCCATATACGGATGCCATTCTGATACTCATTCAGACTCAGCTTTCAAATACAGTTCAGATACGCTCCAGATATAGATGCCATTCTGATACTCATTCAGACTGAGCTTTCAGATACAGTTTAGCTACGCTCCAGATATGGATGCCATTCTGATACTCATTCAGACTCAACTTTCAGATACAGTTCAAATACGCTCCAAATACGGATGCCATTCTAACACTCCTTTGATACATGTTTCAAATACAATTCAGATATGATCCAGATACGGATGCCATTCTGACACTCATTCGACACATGTTTCAGATACAATTCAGATACGATCCAGAGACGAATGTCATTCTGGCACTCATTCAATGCATGTTTCAAGTACATTTCAGATACGATCCAGAGATGGATGTCATCCCGACACTCATTAAATACATGTTCAAGTATAATCACAACATAGATCCATCCACAAAATCTCCGTATGTACTTTTCCCAGCATGGTACAAGGGGCAGAGACAGTTGGAAGTGAAGTCACTATCACATACAAGCCAGTGATACCTACATTCCCGATAGAGCCGAGACAACCAAGGTCCGACCTCCGTATCCCTAAGCAGGAATTCCTTCCCCAGCAGGTTCCTTCAGAAAGATGATATATGCATTCCCCAGCCGAGTTTTATAACCATGAGTAGTTTATAAAGTCGTCTCCCGAGCAGAATTTATTTCTCTGGCAGTGGAAGCTCAATCTCCAACAGAGCTATTCTCTCCAGCAATGGAAGTTCATCCCCAGCTGAGTTTATTTCTCCAAATCAGCAGATCTTCCAACAGAGTATCTCCCTTCCCCACAGAGTCATTCCCCCGCAGGATTGTTCTCAGACAGAGTCTCTCCCGGCAGAATATTCTCAAGCAGAATGGATGTAAATCTCCAGCTAAGCATCTTCGGTCACTATCCCCAGTGGAAACGAAGAACTCAACTCCTTATACTCTCCAACAGCAGTCCATAATCTATTTTCCCCAGCTAGAGAATATCACAATAGCATTGCATATCCATATATCATGGCATGCACATACATATTATACAGCACAATCTCATTTATTTTGAGAACATCATTACTCAATATATTTCATACATCATGATATTACATACAACCAACTCTTTACCTTTCAGGGAAAGATGCAATCAAGTTCTCACAAGTTCTCTCTGGTTCAGTCAAACCGACACCAAGGTTTCTATTCCAGTTGAAGATATTCTAACACTTTTCAAGATTTTCTCTGGTTCAGTCAAACCGACACTAAGGTTTCTATTCTAGTTGAAGATGTTCTAATACTTTCGTCTGGGTCAGCCGAATCACCGCTAAGATTCCCCTGATTTCTATGCCAGTCAAAGTTAATCTGAGACCTCTCCCGGGTTCATTCAAATCGATACTAAGATTTCTCTCCCAGTTGAAGACAACTAGAGACCTTTCCCTGGTTCAGTCAAATCGATACTAACATTTCTATTCCAGTTCAATACTACGAAGTCTGGAATCGACCAGATAATGGTATATCTCAAATTCAAGCTATGAAGCCCGGAAATCGACCAGATAATATCTTGATTTCTCCAAAATACTACAAAGCCTGGAATCGACCAGATAGTGGTATAAGACACCGTGAAGCCTGGAGCACGACCAGATAATGGTATAAGACGCTGTGAAGACTGGAATTCGACCAGATAGAGGCAAGAGAC
Organism: Vicia faba; assembly: GCA_948472305.1. NCBI lineage: Eukaryota > Viridiplantae > Streptophyta > Magnoliopsida > Fabales > Fabaceae > Vicia > Vicia faba. The sequence continues at coordinate 317,321,309 of OX451735.1, forward strand.
ATTGTGAAACCTGGAGCACGACCAGATAACAGTATCAGGTACTGTGAAGCTTGGAATTCTACCAGATAGAAGTTTACTCGGCCAATTACTATGAAGCCTGGAAACGACCGGATATTAGTATGCCTTAAATTCAAGTTGAAACCCGGATGCGACCGAATAACCACTTAATTTCTTCTGAAGCCTGGGACACGACCATATAAGAATTGAGAAGTTGCAAAGTCTGGAGCACGACCAGATAGCAAGTGTAATCTCATCTCCCCAGTAAGTCACTATGAAACCTAGAGCATGACCAAATAACAGTTAATCTTATTATCCTCAGCAAATCACTGTAAAGCCTGGAGCACGACCAGATAATAGTTCACTTTCACCTCCTCGACTAGGAGATGATTACCCAGTAGAGTAACAGACAACTGAAGCTCCTAAAATTCTATTTCTCCAAGGACAGAGACCAACATTCCTCAGCAGATTCCTCCTCAACAACAGGAACAGGAATTCTCATCAAAGGAATATCTCGGGAAATCAACATCCTCTAGATGGCATCTTTAAGCCCATCTCCGACGATTCTCCATCATATCCTCTAGATGGCATCTTTAAGCCCATCCCCGGCGATTCTTCGTCATATCTTCAGATGGCATCTTTAAGCCCATCTCCGGTACCTTCCGTCATCTCCTCCAAATGGCATTTGTAAGCCCATTCCTGATACTACCTACACAGTCCAGCACCATCTCAGACGAGTGAAAATTTCTGGGCACTCTCGTGTTCAATCATCTTCCACCTTCAGATTATGAAAGGCAGACAACCAATCTACATCCTCAGGTTTAAGAAGATTGAACAGGGGCTGCTGTTGTACCCCAAAATTTACCCTCTTTATTTTGACCTTTTGGCTTACATTTCATTATTACATACACACATATCATTGGTTTTATGGTTATGGAATCAAGGTATATTTAGCAAGCTTATTCAGGTTACAAGTGACGTTTATTTCGCTAATGGATGTGCTCAAAGTATTTTCCGTGCTGAAGATCGGTTCGCTGTTTTGCAACGATTTGGGGTTCAAAGATTCACAAGTCCAACCCGGCGCGTCATATTCAGGTGTTCTTTCGCCAAGATATCTCTGATAACGTATTCTCAAATTCAAGTTCAGCTCAAGAGTCAATTATTTAAAGAAGGTCTCTGAATGTGTGAGTTTTCTCGAAGAAACATGGTGAAAAAGTGTGCTGAAAGTGCAGTTTTTACGCACTAAAAATTTCATAACTTGAAAATCGTGGCTTGTTGTGAATCCGTTCCGGTGGCCAAAATTCCGTCTTGACGTCATATACATTTTTATCTCTCGCGGATGGAAGCCAATTTCGATCAGAAGGTCTTCAAAAATGCGGATTTATCAAGTATTTTCATACAGAAAATTTGTGATAAGTTTATTTGCGTCATGTTCAGAAAATCATAACTTGGTCGATTTTCATCGTATCGAGCTGGTTCCGGCGCCAAAATTTCACAAATTGAGTTGGCTAAGTTTTCACAAGAGGTATTGAGTTCGAACGGTATCCAAAAGCCTTCATTTTTTTGCTCAGAGTGCGTGTGATGCGCCGAAAATCCTGAATGCTGAATATTATTTCATCTGGGTCGAAACTTCGAAAATTTATAACTCGGTCAATTTTTATCCGAACGGGCCCATCTTTTTACACAAGGTCATTGACTCAAATATCTACAACTTTGCTTCAAAAGTAGAGACCGGGTTATGCTCCAATCAATACCAGTTTTTTATTGAAGAACGTGTCAGAGTTGACACTGAAGCCTAAAATAAGTTTGTCTGAGCCAAAACTTCAAAAATTCATCACTAATTCACTGTTTATCCGATTGAGCCCATTTTGGGACAAGAGTTATTTCTCAATGTCGGATACATTTTGTTTTCACATTTCAACTTCAAAAATTATACTTAAACCCCTGCGATTTAGCCTAGAACATGACAGACTCAGGTGAATAAAAATCTGCACTATTGCTTGTGGTTATTGGAGGCCCAATTGCACATTCAAAGCCCATATCTTTTCTCTAATTTCCATTATATAATCTCACTTTTTTCATACAAACACATGATACGACAAAACAAAAAAAAAACATTTGCCACAACCCTGTCAAAATATCAAATTCTTTCAAGAACCCTAAAAACCTAAAATCCTTGTTACAAACCCCCATCTCACTACAAAAAATCCATCCTTGTTATAAACCTCCATCTCACTACAAACAAGCCATCCTTGTTACAAACCCACATCTCACTACTTCTCCAGTAAGGGTAAGGTTAGTTTGATCTCCATGATCAAAAGGGTGTAGAAGCATTCATACATACCATATCGGTTTTAACATTACAAAATTTCATATATTTGCTTTACTTGTATTTCATGATATAGTAATTTATTTAATGTGTTCATGAGATTCAATACTGCAGATTTAGACAGGGTCCCATGCAGGGTTATTACAAAATACTGAGGCCATAATAGAAAAACCACCAATGCATGACGAGGCAGACATCTGAGAAGGTTAAAGGCGTAGGTTCAACACCCACCCCAATTGGTTTTGGTTATCTTCCTTTCTATTTATCCTTTTACCTATTTTCATTCTTTCTATTTAAAACCTTTTTCATAAAACTTAACATTTTTCACAAATCTTTGATTTTTCATAATAAACTCGAATAATTAATTTTAAGGTTTTTTTAATCTAATTTTAAGTTTTAAATTAATTTTTGGTTCAACACCCACCCCTGACAATATGTTTAATTTTGCTTATTTTTAACCCTTTTGCCTCATTTCTTTCTCTTTAATATCTTCCTTAAAAACCCTAAATTCATATAAACTCTAATTTTATTTAAATCAAAAACCCTATTAATTAGAAAACTTAACTTTTTTTACAAACCCTAATTAATTTAGGTTTTAAGTTTTTTTATTATTATTAACTCTTTTTTTATTAACTCTTTACTTTAATTAATTAACTTTATTTCCTGCAAATTAGGAAAACAATTAGGTTTTAGGTTTTCTTTGTAATTAACCCTTTAATTAACTATTTTTTTAACAAATTAGGATTAGGTTTTTGTTTTAGTTAGTAACTGAATTTTTGGTTTTTTTTTCATTTATTAATAAATTAAGTTAATTAACTTTTTTTTATTAAAATTAGTTAGAATTAGGTTTTCTTAATTAACTTCAAATTATTTTCTAAAAAAAACACCAAAAACATTAACTTAGAATTTTAGGTTTTAATTTTTCCTTAATTTCTTTTTATTTATTCTTTTACATTTTAATTTCTAGGAAAACTGTATGGATCGCATTATCAATGTAATAGCGAAGATTTATCTTTTCTCGCATTTTTTTTCTAATTATGTAATTGCTTCCGGGGTGTAATAGTTTTAGGATTTCTTTTCCGCACTCTTCATTATTATGCAACTGCCCCAAAGCTCTGTAATAGCCTAGGTTTACATTTTCGCCTTTATCTCCTGCTACTATATTTTATGCAATGCTTAGATTAATAGGATTGTATGGAAAGATAAAAATGAATGATAGAAAACCCTAATTGCAAGATAAATATAACTGAAAAAACACACTGTTGCACACTTGCACCCCTAGAGTACTCCCCACTTGGTTGCCTCGGAAAACAATGGTCATGTCCCTCGAACGTAAGGATATCTTAGCAAAAGACCCACAATCTAAAAATCATCATAAAGATCATAGTTCCTTAACGTCCCTCGAGTTGCCTACGAGAAATGATCTTGTCCCTCGATGTTGCCTACGAATATATGATGACAGTCCCATTGAAATGCTAAGGTATCCTTACATGTTGCCTTTAATGACCATTACGTCCCTTTTGATAGTCCCTCAAACATCCAACGACTAGGGTTACCTACTCACTAATAGTAGGATAACACGGTGTGATCGGTGGGAATGAGAACTGACTGTTTTTGGAATGCTGGTTCGCGTTTTGCGTTTGTTTTTGCAAAATGTCGCGGTGAGCGAGAGTCGCCACCGTCTTTTATTTTATCCAACAAGGAAAGGACAAAAGCACAGAAATATTCCTTTTTGAGATATTTCTCGGGTTCGGGAGGTAGATTATAGAAAGGGAAGATGTTAACACCCTTTCTATCCGTGGTTATCCACAGGCTCTTAGGTACTTGCTCACTATGTTTTCAAAAATTTGCTTTTCTTTGTGATTGTGGGTTTGAAAAGACTTTTGTTTTTGAAGAGAGTGTGAGTGCGAAAAGTTTTGTTTTGTTTTTAAAAGGAGCAAGTACTTAAGAACATCTACCTACTCAAAAAGGAATTAAACTGTGCAAATGTCCTCTAGACAATGCTATCCCACTATTGAGGAGTTGGTAACATCATCGTTGGAGTTTTCGGGTCAATTCGATTAAGGGACGTGTGGTCACTAAAGCAATGTTAGGATGCCTTAGCGGTAACCCTAATGTCTTAGTTCATTTTTATCCAAGGCAACCGTTTCGAGGCAACTTATGATCTTTGGACAAAAGGGCAACCTCTAAAACTTCCTATACTCAATGACCACGTTCGAGGCAACCAAGTGAGGTGTACCCTAAAAGTGGCATGTGCAAGTGTGTTATTTCGATTAATTTTATCTGTACATGTCATGGGCGAGCTATGTTGATTTTAAGTTCATACATTGGATCTTGTCATGCATTGCCTATTTATCAAACATCTAACAGTTAATGGTTGTGAAAATTAATTTGCGGAAAATAAATCTAAGCTATTACAAGGTGTCGGGTATTTACATCGCCAAAGACAAACCCTTTTAAAATTAAATTGCGAAAAGTAAATAAAAGCGATAAATAAATAAATAAAGTCCTAAGTTGAAAACCATTACATCCTCGAAGCAGTTACAATATTGAAATATGGATCAAAAATTATACGCGCGCGAGAAAAATTAAATCGGAGTGTTTTTAGGGTTTTGACCCTTTTATTGAATAAAGCATATTTTTGTTATTTTTTGAATTAAAAATTAGTCTAAATTAATAATTGAGTTAATTAATTAAATGAAAATATTTTTGGGTTTTATTTTAATTAAGGAAATAAAATAAGAATGATTAAAAGATATTAAAAACCCTAATTCTATGTTAATTTTTAATTTAATGCAAAAATATATTAAAATTGTACCTAATTAAACTAAATAAATTAATTAATTGTTATTTACAAAAATAATGAAATAGAAAATATTATTTTATTTTTGGTTTTCTGATTTTTTATAAAAAGGTTAATTTGTTAATTAATTAATTAAGATAATAATAATAATAAAATAAAAATAGAAAAATAATGAAAAGAAAATATAAAAAAGAAAAAAACAAACTCAGGGGGGTGCTGGGCTTAAAAAGGGAGTGTGATCAGTAATTTTGAGGCCCATCAACGTTTCAGCCTTGTTTGAACTTTCAGATTGCCTATGCGCTTGTTGACCAGAGTGTATGGTGAGCATGCAATCTGGATCCTTTAATCTGCTTGCTAGGCCACTTGGCATTTTATGAGATGGGAAGCATGATGATCCACGCTTTGGGGCGCTGCACATGAGTACCTGAAATAAAATTGCATAAAGTTTTAGGGGACCTGGGATTCAAACCCAGGTCCCAATGCTCATATGCCAGCGCTCCAGCCACTCAACCAAACTGCTTAATTTGTTAGTGGAATGGATAGATAGTATTATATTGGTAAAGCAAGCAATATACTGAAAATAAATAAAAACGCGCTAAATTGATTTGAATGGTCCAATGAAAGGAAGACACCTAATCGTCTTCTTCACTAAAACCTGGTTTATTTCCTGCGGATTTGAGTCCGTAGCAAAATTTGCAGGGGCCATCCAAACATGAGTTACAGGCTATATAAATGCAAATGGAGAACATCAATGTGTTCGTCTCTCTTCCCTGATCAATCCTATACCCATCATTGGCCTTAATTTAACCTGCATAAAAAACGCCTAAAAACAAGAACAAGAACCCTAGGTTCTGGATACGGGGTTAGAAGCCACAAGAATGAAATCAAACAATGCAGAATGCTTGGAAATTATGCAAGGATCACAAATATATCAATATTTTGGCAAGAAAACGCAAGAATCCAAGGTTACGAATTCATGCCCAGGGCTATGTTCAGGATGACTTATAGCGCGTTTGTGGATGTTTCAAGGGCTGGTTTTGATCGCTACAGCTTCACAGGATGTCAGGCAAGGGAGTAGTGTTGAGCTTTTGGTTGGAAAATGCCTCTAAACCAAAATTTGATCTCCACTTTTTCAAGGTTTTTCACAAACTTGGTATGACCGTTTCTGCAGAGCTTTGTGCGTTTTTTAGGTTTGTGTGGCTTGTGTGCATATAATGGAATGATTTTAGGTCAAAACATGGGCTATAATCCAAGTGCATTGAAGATGGAATATTGGATTTGATCACCATTGATAAGCTTTCCAAAAATATGCCAAATCTGATTTTTTGTGCATAACCAAGCTTGATACGAATTTGATTTGGTTAATGATGGTATTTGAAAGTTGTACAAATCACAAAGATACCATTTCATTAATTTTTGGATTTTATTTGAATTAATATAGATTTAAAATGAATTAAATTTATAAAAATTAAATAAAATAGAAAAATAAATGTTTGGTCATGAAATTAAATACGGGACACGTGTGTGGCATGAATAGACCAAATCAAGTGGAAAAAAGTGGGCCCTTTTGTCAAAAATTGATGTTTTGAGGATAGTTGACTTTTGGCAAATTTGGAAAAATGCCCAACTTCAACAATGCATAACTTCTTCAATTTTGAACTTTTGGAAGTGTTTTTGGACTTTTTAGAAACCTTGAGATGTCTTATAATCAACCCTTTTGGTCTCATCTCATTTTGATGTTCCATGCTCAAGTTATAAGCTTTGGCAAAAAAGGTGTTTTTGTTGACTTTCAAAAATGATCTATAATGTCCAAATTAGTAACTTTTTGTGAGAGAATTTCTTGATCTTGGGGTGTGAAGGTGGATTGTAGGAAATTGCATCCTCTTCAAAATGAGATTTGGATGGGTCATTTCTAATAAAGTATGAGAAAGTTATGCTTGGTCAAAGTTGAGTTGACTTTTCTTATAAAACCCTAATTTAGCAACTTTTGAATCTTGATGAATTTTGAGCAATCCTTGATGAATCATGATTAACCCTTGATCAAATGATGAATTATCCTTCAAAATGAGAATGTTGACAAAAAATCTTGAGGTTTGACTGTCTGTAGGTCACAGTTGGCTTTTGCCCTAGCACAGTCGATTTTTAGGCCTCTTGAACAATTGACTGACCAAACTTTCTCTGCAAGGCTTTAAATTTGACATGGATGAGCTTGAGATCATATTAGGACATTGGGGAACACTTGATGTCATTTGGATGTGAGTACCTTGATGCAACACAAAACCCTAATCTTGACTTGACTGTCTTAGGAGGTGACTTGACTGTCTTAGGAGGTGATTTGACTGTCCAATCCTTGAGCCAACTTGAGCAACTTGAAGATTATTCTTGGAAAATATTGAGGAATATGGGAGGTAAAATTTTGGGGTATAACACACGGTCTAAAGGATAGGAGGAAAAGAACGCCTTTTTTCGAGTAGGTAGATAACTGTTAGGTACTTGCTCAAAACAACAAATATTTTACACCATACACTTTCAAACAAACTTTTCAAACTAAAGTTTTCAAAACACTTCGTAACACTCTTGAGGACAGAAACAAGGGTTAACACGAAATAAAACAAAACTTTTCAAAGAAAATCACACACAAGCAATTTCAAAATGAGCAAGTACCTAAGAGTCCATGGAAAACCATGGATGGAAAGGGTGCTAACATCTTCCTTTTCTATAATCTACCCCCCGTACTCAGAAACATATCGAAAAAGGTTTTTTCTGTTCTTTTTCCTTTTCCTGATTTGATAAAATAAAAGTCAGTGGCGACTCTTGCTTACCGCGACATTTTGCAAACAAAAAAGGAAAACCAGTATTAACAGTTGGTTCTGCCACCGTATCACAGTGTCAAGAAGTCTGATTCAGTTGCTACATGATTATGTTGAGGTCTTTGCTTGGTCGTATGAAGACATGTCAGGACTTGATGCATATATCGTGGTACATTGTCTACCAACAAAAGAAGACTACCCTCTGGTAAAACAAAAGGTCTGTCGCATGCGACCAGACATGTCAGAGAAGATCAAGGTGGAAGTCATGAAACAATTCAACACCAGATTCTTGGCTGTCACCTCCTATCCACAATGGGTTGCCAATGTTGTTCCCGTGCCTAAAAAGGACGGCAAGATACGAATGTGCGTGGACTACAGAGATTTGAATAGGGCAAGCCCTAAGGATGATTTCCCACTTCCTCACATTGATATTTTAGTTGACAATACAACACAGCATAAGGTATTTTCCTTCATGGATGGTTTCTCAGGCTACAACCAAATCAAAATGGCGCCTGAGGAGATGGAGAAAACGACCTTTATGACACAGTGGGGCACATTCTGTTACAAGGTTATGCCATTCGGGTTGAAGAATGCTGGGGAAACCTATCAGCGTGCCATGGTAGCTCTATTTCACGACATGATACATCCCGAAATAGAGGTCTATGTGGACGACATGATAGCCAGATCTCAAATTGAAGAGGAACATATTGATCATTTACAAAAATTGTTTAAGAGGTTAAAGAAGTACAAGCTGAGGTTGAACCCGAATAAATGCACATTTGGGGTGAGGTCTGGTAAACTCCTAGGCTTCGTCGTCAGCGGTAAAGGTATCAAAGTGGATCCTGCCAAAGTGAAAGTTATACAAGAAATGCCTGCTCCTCGTACTGAGAAGGAAGTCAGAGGATTCTTGGGACGACTAAACTACATTGCCAGATTCATTTCTCACCTGACAGCTACTTGTGAACCAATCTTCAAATTATTGAAGAAAGATCAAGTAGTCAAATGGAATGATGAATGCCAAACTGCCTTCGACAAGATCAAAGAGTACCTGCAAGAGCCTCCTATTTTAATGCCGCCAGTGGAAGGAAGACCCTTGATCATGTATTTAACTGTTTTGGAAAATTCAATGGGGTGTGTGTTGGGGCAGCATGACGACTCTGGCCGAAAAGAGCATGCTATTTATTACCTGAGCAAAAAGTTTATCGACAGTGAAACAAGATATTCACTGCTCGAGAAAACTTGTTGCACTCTGGCATGGGTTGCTCGCCGACTAAGACAATATATGCTGACCCATACTAGCTTATTGATATCCAAGATGGATCCAATAAAATACATATTCGAGAAGCCTGCCCTCTCTGGGAGAATAGCGAGATGGAAGATGATCCTGACAGAATATGACATTCAGTATACTACCCAGAAAGCAATAAAGGGAAGTGTACTAGCCGATCACCTTGCTCATCAAGCCGTGGATGGTTACCAGTCCATGGAGTTTGAATTCCCAGATGAAGACATCATAATGGTAAATAACTGCGAAGAATTCAGACCATATGACGGACCTGAACAAGGATCCCGATGGACCCTGGTTTTTGATGGGGCGTCCAACGCACTTGGCAATGGTATAGGTGTTGTACTCATATCTCCAGAAGAATTTCATACTCCCTTTACTGCAAGACTCTTCTTCAATTGTACAAATAACATGGTAGAATACGAAGCGTGCATTTTTTGTCTCAAAGCTGCCATAGATTTGGGGATCAAGTCCTTAAGTGTATTCGGAGATTCAGCTTTGGTCATTAGTCAGATCAAAGGAGAATAGGACACGAAACAACCTAACCTTATCCCTTACCAAGAACATGTGTTGATATTAATCCCACACTTTGAGAAGATTACCTTCGAGCATTTCCCGTGAGAAGAAAATCAACTAGCGGACACGCTAACCACAATGTCATCCATGTTTAAACTTAAATGGGATAACGAGGCTCCCCAGATCACCATTGAACAAATGGACGAACCAGCTCACTGTCACGAGATCAACACTGAAGAAGTAGTGGACTGGCCTTGGTTTCACGAAGTCAAGAGGTATCTCAAGGCTCAAGAGATCCGGAAGGAGCTTCAGTCAATGATAAGAAGTTCCTAAGGAGATTCTCTGATAAGTTCATCCTTAGTAATGACATTCTCTACAAGCGCAACCATTACTCTGTTTTACTCTGTTGCATAGACAAGGTTGAGACAGAAAAGATCATGGATGATCTACACAAAGGCACTTTTGGCACCCATTCCAGTGGGCATACGATGGCAAAGAAAATCCTACGGGCAGGTTATTACTGGTCTACCATGGAAGCAGATTGCTATCAACACTCTCGAACCTACCACAAGTGTCAGATCTATGCTGACAAGGTGCACGTACCTCCGGTTCCTTTGAACGTCTTGACGGATCCTTGGCCCTTTGCTATGTGGGGCATCAATATGATTGGGGAAATCAAGCCAATAGCCTCTAATGGACACCGTTTCATCTTGGTGGCCATTGACTATTTCACAAAGTGGGTTGAGGCGGCTTCTTTCGCTTCTGTTACCAAGAATGTTGTAGCCCGGTTCATCAAACAGAATCTCATCTGTCGGTACGGTATCCCAGAGAGGATCATCACTGACAATGGTACAAATCTCAACAACACTATGATCACCGCATTGTGTGCGCAATTTAAGATCCAACACCATAATTCTTCTCCTTACCGGCCAAAGATGAATGGTGTTGTCGAAGCCACGAATAAGAACATCAAAAAGATCATACATAAAATGACAGTCACATACAAAGACTGGCATGAGATTCTACCGTTCGCTCTCCACACCTATCATACCACGACACGCACATCAACCGGGGCAACACCCTACTCTCTAGTATACGGCATGGAGGCTGTTTTTCCTATTGAGGTCCAAATCCCCTCTCTGAGAATTATGAAGGATCCAGGTTTGAATGAAGACGATAAGATCCAAACTCGACTTGATCAACTGAACTTGATTGATGAGAAAAGGCTTACTGTTGTCTATCATGGTCAAATGTATCAAAAACGGATGATAAAGGCTTTCAACAAAAAGGTCAGGCGCCAAGTGTATCAAGTCGGGGATTTGGTGATCAAGCGCATCATACTGCCGCAAGGTAATCCTAGGGGCAAATGGAATCCTACATACGAAGGACCATTTATGATCAAAAGCATGTTCTCTGGTGGAGAAATGATCTTAACCACTATGGATGGCAACGACCCGCCACACCCTGTGAACGCGAACATAGTCAAAAGATACTACACATAAGAGACCAGATAGGTTGACACACCTAGGAAAAACAAGGGCATCCCGGCGAACCAAAAAGGTTCAGGAAAAAATTAGGGATAAAAACAAAAAAATTTGTACACCTGGCAAGTTGAAAACCCGAAAGGGCGGTCCAGGCAAAGGTTAGGGAATTAAAGCATATGACTATGTCCCGTTGGATCACCTTTATGGACAACCTTTGGATTCGACTGACAAACTCAGCAGTTCTGATCAATCCAATCAATTTCAGACAAGGCAGCAAGTGGACAAGACGCTCAGGGACACGAATGCTATAGCAGAATAGGAACCCCATGGGATTATTGCACATAGCTATCTTTTCTTTGTATCAAATTTTCATTTTTATGACGAGACTCTCTTAATAGGATGTCCGTCTCATTGTACAAAATACTTATTCAAGTTAATAAAAAGACACTCCTTTGAAAATATAAAACTATCTGTTTTTCTTTAATTTCTGCGTTTTGTTTTTTAAAAAAAAGAAGTCCAATGATTTGTTTTTGAGCGTATGCATTTGAACATTACTACTAAGCAAAAATAGAAGACAATCACTAATGGCTTTAAGAAATAGGATAAATATATTTAGACTATTCCACAAAATTCCCCACAGTGTGCAACTTAATCCCCAGCGGAACAAAACTTCCAATTATCACTCCCCGGTAGAAGTTACCGAATTTCTCAGGATTCCCTAACCGATTTCACAAGCCATACACGGTGTTTCCCTTACAACAAGTTTATTTCTCTAACAAAGTGGAGCTTATCAACTCATCAACACTTCAAAACATGAAGACTTGCACTCCACATCACCAACAGCAGTCAGGGATTTATTTTCCCTAATCCAACAGTTTTACAACAACATGGCTTATATGCCTATACATCGAATCCATACGTCATGACATTGACAACACGAACACATACAACATAATCTCATTCATTTTATTGAGAACATCATTATGCAATGCATTTCATACATCATGACATTGCATACAACTAATCTTGTATCTCTTTAGAAAAGATCAGTCAGCAGATGGCTATCATTAACAATTTGCAAAAAGTCAGAGATTGATACCTGAAACAAGTCAGGACAATTATCTACATGGCCAACTGAGCTTTCAGATACAGTTCAGATACACTCCAGACACGGATGCCATTCTGATACTCATTCAGATTCATCTTTCAGATACAGTTCAGATACGCTCCAGACACAGATGCCATTCTGATACTCATTCAAATTCAGCTTTTAGATACAGTTTAGATACGCCCCACACACGGACGCCATTCTGATACTCATTCGGATTCAACTTTCAGATATAGTTCAGATACGCTCTAGACACGGATGCCATTCTGATACTCATTCAAATTCAGCTTTCAAATACAGTTCAGAGACGCTCCAGATACGTATGCCATTCTGATACTCATTCAGATTCAACTCTCAGATACAATACATATACACTCCAGACACGGATGTCATTCTGATACTCATTCAGATTTTCTTTCAGATACGCTCCAGACACGGATGCCATTCTGATACTCATTCACATTTTCTTTCAGATACGCTCCAGACACGGACGCCTTTCTGATACTCATTCAGTTTCAGCTTACAGATACGATTCATCAATCATTTTTGGATGGAATCTACAAGACCATCTCCAACAACTTTCCATCACATCTCCAAATGTAATCTTTAAACCCATTCCCTACACCATCAACCACCATATCCTCGAGTGCAAATTTCTGGGCACTCTATTGTCCAATCATCTTCCACCTTCAAGTTACGAATGGAAAATCCGCCAATCTAACCCTTCAGGTTTAAGAAGATTGAACAGGGGCAGTTGTTGTACTCCAACATTTTCCCTCTCACTTATCAAATATTTTCTCACAAAGATCTCTCTTGGTTCAAGACTGCACTAGGGTTGATCAACTCAAGACACCTCCTTGAGCACTGATGACCAAAATTAGGGTTTGATATTGCACAAGGATAATTGAACTTTTAATGCCTCATATGACTTTCATGGATCATTATGGACCCCCAGATTACTCATGTCAAGTTTCAAGCCTTGGATCACATTTTTGCTCAGTCAATTGATCAATTGACCTAAAAATCAGTTGTTTTGGGAAAAAGTCAACTATGGCCAATTTACAGTCAAACTTCATAATTATTTATCCACATAAACATTATAAACTCATATGTATCATTTGATCAAGTTTAGACCATAATTCCTCAAGAAATTTGATCAAATCATCAAAAGGGCAAAATGGTTAAAATTAGGGTTTTGACTAAGAAGGGGCAATTTTTGATTTTTGACCTAGCAAATGGTCAATTGGTTTGAAGCATGAACTCAATAGTCCAATTGAATCATTTTGACCTAATGGCATGACCCAAAACATTTCTCAAGATCAATTGGATTGATAGTGAATTTTCAGTCAATTGATCAAAAGTCAATTGTACAGTGAAAAGTCCAATTTTGACTTTTTGGTCAAAATCCAATGTCAAAGATCACAATTCATCAAAACATGTAAAAATATGAGCCTTATTCATCAAGAAACCAAAAATTCAAAATTTCATTTTGAAAAGTCAAAGTTTTCTAACTTAGAAATTTTTCTAAGTGTTTAAAACTTCATGTTTTTTTCACAACTTTGAGCCAATTTTTCACCATGATGCAAGATGATTCAAAAGAAACTTTCAACATGAAAGTTTTAGATATCCATGATATATACAAGATTTATTTACACAAAGTATTCTAAAAATGCTTGTATCTCAAGTTATTAATTCATAAAGTCATGGTCTTGAAATTAAACACTTAGTGAAATTTTGCCCTAGTTTAGGCAGGATTTTGACCTAACTTCATGACACTTTTTCATATAGTTCAAAGGGGAATTTTCAAAAGTGATTAAAATAGGGGTTGTATAGAACATTACAAGATTTCCTAAATGTCCAATAACTCCTTGAGATCATTCGTGAGCAAGGAGAATCGAAGAGATGAAGTTAGGGTTTTCAAACTTAAATTACAAGCCATTTCATGATGAACAAAAATTCAAATCCAAGCCTAGGATGCATAATCTTTGCTTTGAAGGCCTCAAACTTGTTTGTCACTCCATAATTAAATGTTTACATAACTGTTAAAGCTTTAATACAAGCACCGAACCTTTACCCAAGTTACATTTCCATTTATGGCACAAAGTAGCCATTTCCATTTTGATAAAGCATCACTTTTGCAATTGTCAACTTCTTGAGATTTGCACTTGTTCTTTATGCACACATAACCCCTATAAACCCAAAGCAATGTGTCTAAAGCCTCTTTGAACTCAGAACATGCTTGTACAACACTTTGAGATTTGTCTTCTCACTTTTCTTCAAAAGCAAGTTATAGAGCCAAAAGGCTAGAACTCAGAAACCTTGAGTGCATTTGATCTCTAACCTTTTCCATACATATACACAAGTCTATTTCAACATAACACACGAGTTTGAGCACCCTGAAACACTCCCAAATTCCTTCTAGCCAGAAATTGCACAAAAAACTCCATTGATACACAGTTCTGACCTTAAACTTGTATCTCTCATTTCCCTCGTGTGTTTTCCCTTAAATTCATTCCAAAAGCTTCCTTACATCAAATATAGTCCATCCATGTCCTTGGTTTGAAACTGTAACTCCATCTTCATCATCCTCCATAACCAAAAACAGAGGTCTGCAACTTGACTTCTCCAGACCATTATATCCATCCATTGCTCAAGCAAACCATTGCATTAGCTTCCTGGGGACTTGATGAAGCTAGCTTGATCATCACCACTGCCTGAAACAAGCTCAAATCCATTTCACGATTTTCAGTTTTGAGTTATTTTTCTTGAACTTTTATCTTCATATTTAGGCATTGTTAGGCTTGCATTTGTGAAGATAAAATGTAGACATCATTGCCATGAAACTATACATGTCCATAGATTTCATTTATTTTGATTGAGCTAGGAGAATTTTGAATTTGAACTTTCTGAAATATTTAGGTCAGAATTTGGTACTTTTAGAAATTCTCATTCATCTTTGATTTATAGCTTATGATATTTATATGGTTGGATTCGTGTGACAAAATGAAGCAATTTTCATGTTTACATTTTTGCAAATGGTTGAGAAATGAGCAAGTTACAGATCCTTTGACTGGAGGTTAAAGATGAAGTGTAATCAGTGCGCGTTTTGTGTTATGTATTTATCATTTCACAGAAGTTAATGGATGTATCACCACCCCAGTGGTTAAAGCGCGTGCCTGTCACCCTTAGGTCCTGGGTTCAAGCCCTAGCGTGACCTTTTGCATTTTTTCCCACTATTTTTGACAATTTTGAGTTATTTTGCAGCGCCTGGGCTTCCATTTGGGCCTTTTTTTTTCACTAACCCTGATTTACTTCAGCACCCCCTGGCCTTTTTTTTTAATTATTTCATTTTTTTTCTGTTTTTTTATTTCATTATATTTTATTTTCTTTAATATTTTTATTATTTATTATTATTAATATTATTATTAATTTCTTTTTCTTAAATAATTAATATTTAGACTTAGGCTTAATTATTATTTTATTTTATTTTTTAATCAAAATTAATTTAGAACTTAGGTTTATTTTAATTAATTAATTTTCATATTATTTTTATTAAGTTAAAACCTTTTCACAAAAAACCCTAAAATACATTTTTAACTTAATTTCCCTCTTAATTAATTTAGGTTTAAATTTTGTTTATTTTTCATTAATCATCTCTCTTAATTAGGTTAAAACCCCTTTCATAAAAACAACAAAAATCATTTCTTTTTCCATTTATATTTTTGCATTTTATTTTCAATTTTGTACAATATTCAATATGGTTGTAATAAATAATTAAGTTTAATTTTCTTGCAATATTCCCCATTTGTAAATTTGTACACCCCCTCCCCTAATGATGTAATAGCGTAGCAATTTTAAATTCCGCAATTTATCGCTTTATATACAAATGCTAGTAATTAGGGTTTTGTATGGAAAGACTAAAACCAACAAAATAGCAAACCCTAATCAAGACAAAAACAAAGCATGAAATCAACACACTTGCGCACAAGCACCCCTAGGGTAAATCCACTTGGTTGCCTTACAAAAATGACCATATTACGCATGTGAGGTATCTTAGCAAAGACAAGCAAAATACAAGATCATAGTCCCCCGATGACGCTATCAAAAGTTGCCTTTCAAAATGATCTTAGTCCCTAAAGAAAAGTGCTAAGGTACCTTGCAAAATTTCTAATCATGGTTATACGATGACCCACGCCCGTCCCTTTTACATCCAAAGATAGGGTTACTTACCAAATCAATGGTAAGATAACAATGTCAAAGGAAAAAGGAAATGAACATGGAAGACTTTTTAGTAGGTAGATTGCTCCTAGTTACTTGCTCCATTTCAAAATAAAAATATCCTTGCTATTTTCAAAACAAACACCAACACTTTCAAAACATCTTTCAAAACTTGAAAACATTTTCAAAAAAATCAAACACATTGTATACATTCTTACGAACGAGAATCATTACAAAGTTTGCCTAAACAATGACCTCTTTTCAAAAATATTTCAAAAACTAATCAAAGCACATTTTCAAACAAAAGCAAGTGATCTAGCAAGTAACTAAGAGCCCATGGAAAACCATGGATGAAAATGGTGCTAATACCTTCCCTTTTCATGATCTACCCCCCGAACTATAGAAACAATCTCAAAGGTCTTTCTTGTGCTTTTTCACCTTTCCTTTTGGATAAAAGAAAATTCAGTAGCGACTCCTGCTAACCGCAACATATGCGATAAAACGCAAAATACCCAAGTCAGTTCTCCCACCGTATCACAATGAGCCTCATAGATCCTATGACGAGGTGATGCGCAAACTTGAGGAAATGCACGTCTACCATCATGAAGACATGGTATTAGCAAATGAATGAATTAACAATCTGACTGGAATATTCAACCTTTAAAACATTCAGTTTAAGGATTATGCTAGCCTCCAAGACCGTCGATATAACACTCTTCATGAAATGATGGAAACGCAAAACACAAACTTGGCAAACTTTCAGTCGGCTTTCATGGCTTTCTTTCCACCAAACCAACCTGTTGAACCACCACAAGACAATGAGGAACAACAATATTAGTTAATGCTTGGCACTTTATTTCTTGCTTGTTATGCTTATATTACTATGGTTTTGTATTAAACTGTTTTACTTCCCGTACTACTTTGTGTTTTATTTTAGGTTTGTAACAATGAACATCGTATTGTATTACTTTATTGGTTATTGCATCTATTTTCGTTTGCACTTGCTTCATATTGTGTGTATGATAGTTTGTGTTCTTTTTGCAAAGTTGCAAATTATTGGTCATTCTATTTTTTTTGTTCTCTTAATCCATGTCCTTGTTTCTTTTTGATGTTGTCAAATGGGGAGAAGGAAAGGAATACACAGCCACAACAGAAATATGCAATATCTTAGGGGGAGGATGATTGGATGATTCGTAACCATTGAGACGATTCATATTTGCGGTTTTTACCATCATCAAAAAGGGGGAGTATGTGAGGGAAAAAGTGAAAGAACTGAGTTTTAATGCTTGTCAAAAACCTATATGTGCAAATATGTCATGCTTCAAACAGGTGCAAGTGAGAAACATCAAAAACAAGCATTTTTCTCAAAACAGACTGCATGAGCCGACTCATGGAACCTTAGGTCGGCTCATGAGAATAATATTTTGGCTTGGAAAAATCCGGGAAGGCGCACGCCTTCTCTATGCATTGACGCATAGTTCTAGGAGAATATGAGTCAGCGTATCAGGGAATGAGTCGTCGCATGACTGAAGGAATTTCAACCTCTCTCACTCGGGAAGGTGCACGCCTTCTCTATGCGTTGAAGCATAGTTCTTGGAAAACAGGAGTCGGTGTATCAGATAATAAGTCGACGCATGACTGAAGGAATTTCAACCTCTCTCGCCCAGGAAGGCGCACACCTTCTGTACACCCTGCATGAGCCAATGCATCGCTATATTTTCTCATTTTTTATGCTGTGTTGTTACATCATGGGAATCACTTATATATATATATATATATATATATATATATATATATATATATATATATATATATATATATATATATATATATATATATATATATATATATATATATATATATATATATATATATATATATATATATATATATATATATATATATATATATATATATATATATATATATATATATATATATATATATATATATATATATATATATATATATATATATATATATATATATTGTTTGGCCTCTATTTTCCAAAAAAAAAACAAGAAAAAGTGAAATATAGACACAAGAGCTCTCTTCATCTTGAACCTCTCATCAACCTTCAACAACTACACACAATCATTTTTGTTGATCAAGTTTTTGGGATTGTGTCGATAACGTCCGAATTGAAAGTGCAATTTCAGATTTGGGTAGAGATCTTTGTGGGTTTATTCTTGAATAAAACCATTGGGGTTTTTACTCCAAGATTGGGGGTTTTTATCACAAGTCTTTGCTTCATTGAATTCAGCCGAGCTAAAGGATTGGAAGACCGTGGGGTGTTCAATCGGTTAGCGGTAACCGGAGGATTGTGAAGAAGGATTTGGGGCCAATTTCTTGGGTTCAAAATCATTCAAGGTAGAAGGAGATTTTGTTCAAGATTTGGCAAACTTGATTCATCTAGAATCAAGGGAAGAGGAGTGCAACATATAAGATTCATCAAGTGACTTTGATTTGTGGTGATTGTATCTTCTCTTACAAACTTTGCAAAATTAATTTCATATTCCTAATTCTAGATTCTAGAATTGGGGGCAGAGTAACCCACGCGAGGACGATAGGGTGAACTGCCTTATCAAATACTGTGTCCATTTTAGTTTTCTGCATTTTATTTCTATTTGCTTGAATTTGTGAGTTATCAATTTTATCATTCATACAAAATAATTGTAGTGACAAACTAAAATTTACAACTCATATAGCATTCATTTGAATCGCTATGATCACTACAATTTGAGTATAATCAAACCTTGTGTAGTACGTACACCAAGTGTTTGGTGAATTTACAACTAAAAAATTCACTTTATCTTCTCCGCAACTAATTGGTATTAACTTACACCTTGTTAAAACTTGCTAAAGCGATTCATCATATTCAATTTTAGTTGTGATTCTATTCTCATCATTTTCCTTAAATTGGTTTGTATATCTGATCTTTCCAATACGTAAAGTTTAGACGATCAGATTCAGGGCTGTATCTCTCTGATAAAAACAATTTTATAAAAAGCGCAAAATTTTCAAAGGGATCTATTCAACCCCCCCTTCTAGATCCATCACATCTTCTAACAATGGGTATCATGAATAACACCAGAGGAAAAAGGCACAAGGGCCTCCCTTAGGTGGAGCCTATTTACGGACTGAAACTTCCGTCTCAAAGTCGTGAAAGGTCTCGTCATGAGATTTTAAGTTAAGGTCGTTACAAAGAGTCATATATGTCCTTCCAAAGTCCTACTCGTCAAGAGGATATCTCTCGATAAGTATTCCTTTTTCGAAAGTCCACCGACTCTAGGCGAATTCGTCACATAAACTCGCAAGGATGATGTACCCTCTAAGCTAATAGACGAACCTTCTTTCTAAGGGTTATTGAAAATATTTTTTTTTTGAAATAAAAATTCCCGTCACGCAATAAGTATATGATAAAAATAATTGACAATAAATAAATAAATGCAATAATTAAATAATATAATAAATAAATAATGCAATAAATAAATAAAAAATAAAAAACCCCAAAGTAAAAACCCTATAACCTAAAGTTGAATTCCCCACCAGTGCCGCCAGCTGTAGCGACTGGTTTTTAAATCAAGAGTCGCCACTATTAGTTTTTATCCTAAGGAAGTGAATCTAACAGAAAATCCTAATTCGCAGACAGAGATTCTAGGTTTTGGACTCAATTTGACGAAATGGAGGTGTTAGGCACCTTTCATCTACCTTGTTCACAAGGATACAAGGCTCTAGGTTTAGGTTTGGGGTATACTGGATTTTAACTTTTAATTAGAAAGAAGGGTTTAATTTTTAATAGGAGAACTCGCTACGATTTTTGATCGTATGCCTACGTATCCTGTTATGAGGAATTAGAGTCCCAATTCGTAGTTCGTACGGGTTGGTGTTTTTTAGGGGTTTGCAAGCATATTTTGAATCACTTCGCACTCGGTCGAGAGTAGTGATTGCGGAGATTTTGACTGAGCGTGTAGTAAGCCAAAACTAGTTTGAAACCCATTTGCAAAAAACAATTGATTAGCTTAGTTTATTGCGAAAAAAGTTTTAAGATTTCTTGAGTAATTTTTAATCGTATTATTTGCGAAGATCTTGATTAATGCATGATTGAAAAAGGATTTAATACAAATTGTATATATAAAATAATATGTAATTTTAATATGAAAATAATTTATTTGTTAATATAATAATATCTACATATAATAAATAATAGTAATAATAGATAAAATATGGTAATAAAAATTAATAATAATAATTATTATAAATAAAAAGGAAATAAATAATTAATAATGATAATAAGAATAAAAAATAATATAAAAATAATATAAAATAAATAATAAAAAAAATAAAATTTTAAGTAAATTTGGAGGGTGTATTTTCTTTATTGATAAGTAGAGTATGGGGTGTCAAAAATAGTTTAGGCTAGGCCCATTAATGCTGGCTGGACAGGGGAGGTGCAAATTACTTTGGAGCTTAGTAATACTAAAAAAGGGGGGTGTGAAAATTAACGGGCTTGGCCCATTACACGATTTGGAGAGGGATCTGGGTAATCGTATGCGTGAGGGTGCATGCTACTACGGTATAGACTTCGCCTAACGGCCGTCTGATGATGATCAAAAGGGGGAAGGCGAAGGTGTAAGATACTTGTGATACGCGCGTGTCTACTAGATAACACGTGTGGTACAGTGGGAGAACTGACTTGAGGTTTTGCGTTTGTGTTTGCAAATGTTGCGGTTTAGCAAGAGTCGCCACCGACTTTTCTTTTATCCAATAAGGAAAGGTAAGAAAAGCACAGGAAAGACCTTTCGAGATGTTTTCTTGAGTTCGGGGGGGTCGATTATGAAAAGGGAAGGTATTAGCACCCCTTTCCATCCATGGTTTTCCATGGGCTCTTAGTTACTTGCTATATCACCTGCTTTTGTATGGTTTTGAAAGTATTTTGAAAAGGTGTCATCGTTTAGGCGAACTTTGCAATGATTCCCGTTCGTAAGAATGTATGCAAAGTGTTGAGCTTTTGAAAATATCTCAAGGTTTTGGAAAATGTTTGGAAAGTGTATGTGATTGTTTTGAAAAATAGCAAGGATATTTGTTTTGAAATTGAGCAAGTAACTAAAAGTAATCTACCTACTCAAAAGGTCTTAGATGTGCTTTTCCTCCTCCTTTAGATGTTGCTATTTTACCATTGATTTGGCAAGAAGCCCCATCGTTGGATGTAAAGGGACGAGCGTTGGGTCATTGAATGATCATGATAGCAATGTTGCGAGATGACTTAGCACTTTTCTTTTAGGGACTAAGATCATTTTGAAAGGCAACTTTGATAGCGTCATCGAGGGACTATGATCTTTTTTCGATTCGTTTGTGCAAGCAGTTCCAGATTCAACATCACAATTCATCTCCCTATCGGCCAAAGATGAACGGTGATGTCGAAGCTGCGAACAAAAATATCAATAAGATCATACAAAAGATGACAGTCACCTACAAGGACTGGCATGAGATGTTACCATTTGCTCTACACGGGTACCGTACCACATCACATACATCAACTGGGGCAACACCCTATTCTTTGGTATACGGAATGGAAGCTATTTTACATATCGAGGTTCAGATTCCCTCCTTGAGAATCATGTAGGATGATGGTTTGAGTGAAGACGATTGGATTCAGACCCGACTTGATCAACTTAACTTGATTGACGAAAAGCAACTTACTGTTGTTTGCCACGGTCAGACGTATCAAAAACGGATGATCAAGGAATTCAACAAGAAAGTCAGAAGCCAGGTATATCAAGTCGAGGACCTTGTAATCAAGCGGATCATCTTGCCGCAAAGTGATCCCAGGGGCAAATGGACTCCTACCTACGAAGGACCATTTATGATCAAAAACATCTTTTTTAGTGGGGCAATGATCCTGACCACCATGGACGGTGACGACCTGCCACACCCTGCGAACACAGACATAGTCAAAAGATACTACGCATAAACGACCCGACAAGTTGAAAACCCGAAAGGGAGACTTGGGCAAAAATGGGCATCCCGGTGAATCGAAAACCCGAAAGGGAGGTTCAGCCAAAAATTAGGGATAAATAAAAAATATGTACACCCGGCAAGTTGAAAACCTGAAAGGGCGACTTGGGCAAAAAAGGGTTTCCCGATGGATCAAAAACCCGAAAGGGCGGTCCAGGAAAAAGTTAGGGAATTAAAGCGTATGACTATGTCTCGTCGGATCACTTTAAGGACAATCTCTTCACCAGACAAGCTCCAAGTTTCTGATCAATTCAATCATCTTCAGACGAAGCAACAAATGGAAAATATATTCAGAGTTACGAAGACTATAGAAGAATGGGAACCCCATGGAATTTTTACACATAGCCATCTTTCTTTGTATAAATTTTTCTTAATTTTTATGACAACATCCTCTTACTAGGATGTATGTCTCC
Organism: Vicia faba; assembly: GCA_948472305.1. Classification (NCBI taxonomy): domain Eukaryota; kingdom Viridiplantae; phylum Streptophyta; class Magnoliopsida; order Fabales; family Fabaceae; genus Vicia; species Vicia faba. The sequence continues at coordinate 317,344,290 of OX451735.1, forward strand.
TTTGTATAAAATACTTACACAAAGTTAATACAAAGACACTTCAAAGTGCATAAAACTATTTGCCTTTTCTTTTTTTCTTTACACTTGTGTTTTATTTGAAAACATCCAATTGTTTATTAAATGAGCATATGCATTTGAATGTAATCACTGTTTACAAATGAACGAAATGTGAAAGAATAATTACTGACAGGTTGAAAGGATAGGAAAATGTCTTTCGGTTATTCCAAGAGAAATCCCCTACAGTACATCATCTTGATCCCCAACGGAGCTACAACCTTTGAAATACATATCCTCGGCGGAATTAAATTTCAACATCTCCGTCAGAGTTAACCTTCAAACTCCCAATCCCCAGCGGAGTCATATTTTCAAATCCTTAATTCTCACCAGGGTTAAACTTCCAAACTCCCAATTCCCCGCAGAGCAAAAACTTTGGGTCATAAATCCCCAGCAAAGATGAAACCTTCTTCCCCAACGAATTCAAATATCCGACTATCAATCAACAACAGAAACCATTCAGTTTTCCCCAGATTCCCCAACAAGTTTTCTTAAAGTATGAGAATCAACCAGATAACAATTAACTTTTATCCCAACCTCCGGATAATTCCTAGTAGAGCGGCATACAACCAAAACTTTTGAATTTGTTCCAAACAGGAACAAACCTTTTCCCCTAGAGTCTTGAACTTACCCTCCAGCAGGATGGTATGATCGGTGGAAATAGAACTGACTGTTTTTAAGCTGGTTTCGTGAAATGTCGCGGTAAGCAAGAGTCGCCAACGTCTTTTATGTTCTCCAACATGGAAAGGACAAAAGCACAACAAAATTCCTTATTCGAGATGTCTCTCGGTTCGGGAGGTAGATTTATAAAAAGGGAAGGTGTTAGCACCCTTTCTATCCGTGGTTATCCACGGGCTCTTAGGTACTCGCTCTTATGTTTTCAAAAGTTGTTTGCTTTTCAAGTGTGAGTGGGTTTTGAAAAAGTTCATTTGAAAACTTCTAGGTCACTCTTGTATCAGTCCTCAAGAGTGTATGAAGTATTGTTTGAAAACTTTTTTGAAAGTGTAAGGTGTGAAAAGTATTTTGTTTGTTTTTGAAAAGAGCAAGTACCCATGAGTCATCTACCTACCCTAAGGAATTAAGTTGTGTAAGAGTCCTTTAGATAGTGCTATCCCACCATTGAGAGGTAGGTAGCACCATCGTTGGAGGTGTTCGGGTCAATTCGATTATCGGGACAGTGTGGTCACCGAAGCAATGATAGGACAACTTAGAAGTAACCCTAACATCCTCGATCCTTTTATCCGAGGCAACCGTTTCGAGGAAACTGAATCTTTAGACAAAGGGTGACCTCTAAGACGTCCTATACTTGATGACCACGTTTGGAGGCAACGAGTGAAGCGTACCCTAGAAGTGGCATGTGCTTTGTGTGTTGTTTTTCAGTTAATGTTTTTGTACATGTTATTTGTGAGCTACGGATTGGTTTTATTTACATACATTCTTTCATGCATTGTTAACAGTTAGGGGTACGGAAAGTGAATTGCGGAAATATAAATTCTACGCTATTACAAAGCGCGGGTCTATACATCGCCAAAAATACAAAGACCCATTTTGATAAAGTGCGGAAAGTAGAGAAAGCAATAAACCTAATTACTATTACATTCTTGAAGCAGTTACATAATAATCAAAATAAAATAAATGCGCGCGAATAAAAATTAATCGGGAATGTCTTAAGGGTTTTGACCCTTTTAAGAAAAGAAATGATTTTTTTTTGTCTTTTTTGAGTTAAATGCAATTAATTAAATAAAGCATAATTACTAATTAATTAATTTATTAAAAGAAAATATTTTTTGTGTTTTTATGTTTTTTAATGAAATAAAATAAAAGAATTAAAATGTTTTAAGGAAAGCCTAATTCTAAATTTGTTTTTATTTATTAAGAAAAATATTAAAGTTTCCTAATTAAAAAAACTAATTCAATTTATTAATATTTATTTACAAAATATAACATGAAATTAATAATAATAGTAATGTTAATTTTTTTTGATTTTTTATTGTGAAAAGGGTTAAATAATTTGTTAGTGAGTAATTAATAAAATAAAAAGTAGAATAAAACAAAGTAATTAAATAAGAAAGAAAAATAAAAAAAAATGCAAACCCAAAGGGGGGTATGGGCCAGAATTGGGTGTGTTGTAAGCAAACTGAAACCCATTAACACAAAGCCATGTTTGACTTTGGAGATTGTCTGGAGATGCATTGACTCATGAGCATGGTGTTCTTGCTTTCTGGGCCTTTGGATCTGCTTCTGAGGCCACTTGGCGCCCACCTGGGTGAGGTGTATGATATGCCTTCTTTGGAATGCTGCACAAGAAAGCGTTAGAAAAAACAATATGGAATTATGGGGGGACCTGGGAATCGAACCCAGGCCCCAGAGATTACAAGCCACGTCTCCAGCCACTACACCACTCTTGCGTGTTTATTAGAATAATAGGAAAAAAACATAATATGAAATAACCACACTATATGCTGAATAAAAGGAAAAGCGCGCCCCTATTTGAATCAGCCAATCACATGTTGCCACGCCCTTCGTCTTCAACCTTTTCCTGTAAAATAAAGAACAAGTAGCGGGGGTTTTAAACCCCCACAAAATGCCAACGCCAAAAATAGCGATTAGGCACACAGGTCAAATAAAAAAGGCGCGAGGTATGTTTTGTATTTATCTCATCACGCTGATTTCAACCATGGATGTTTGGGGGCTTAATTTTGCAGTATAAGAAAAGCCCCAAATTAAAAGCTTTGGAACCCTAGCATCCGTCCATGGTGGTTTTCATTTTAAGGCACCATACTCAAATTAAATCATGTCAAAAGCTTCAGTACAATGTTAGAAAGACAAAGCAATATTCAAAATATGTTAATGATGCGTGAAAAATGAATTTAGATTATAAAAAAAAATGATGAACCGTGTGACTGTGTAGCACGAGTTCTTGAGTGTGAGGACTTGTTTGTGCTTGCAAAAGGTTCCTGGCAATGCTGGGAATGTGTTTGGATCAAAAGAAAGGTTTGAATCACGCTGGAATATGGATTTCAGTTTGTGATTTTTCTTCAAGTTTTTTGGATTTGCTTTGGCCGTTTGAGAGAGTTCTAGGTCTTGTAAATGGTATGGAACAATTGCATATATGTCTATGAATGTGAATCAGACAATAATGTGAGCCTTTAACCCTTGTAATGAAGTTTTGATTTTCTCCATAACCACCATTGAACAACTTGCCATTTTTGTTCAAAATTTGAATTTCATGCTCATAATAGGCTTGGCACGAATTTGGTATGTTCCTTATGATGCATCAAAGCCATTCAAGCCACAAGATATCCCTTAATTAAATTTTTTGATTTTTATTTGAATTTTAAAGATTTAAAATGAATTAAATCAAATAAAATTAAATAAAAATAGAAAAATTAATTTTTAATCTTGAAATAAATCATGGGACACGTGGGTGGCATGGAAAAGCTGAATCAAGTGGAAAAAGTGGGCCCTTTTGTCAAAAATTGAAGTTTCAAGGATAGTTGACTTTGGCCATTTCACAAAAATTTCCCAACTTCTCTAATGCATATCTTGCTCAAATTTGATCATATGAACATGTTCTTGGACATTTTGGAAAGGTATTGAAGTCCTCTAACCAATTCCTTTGGTCCCATGTCATTTTGATTTACCAATCTCAAGTTATGGTCTTTGACTTAAAATGCCTTTTTGTTGACTTTTGAAAATGACCTATAATGTTGAAATTGATAACTTTTTGTGAGAGCATTTCTTGGACTTGGAATGTGAAGATGAGTTGTAGGAAATGTCATCCCCTTCAAAATGAGCATTGGATGGGATTTTTCTGATGAACCATGAAAAAGTTATGCCTTGGTCAAGTTACAGTTGACTTTTCAGCTGTCCAAAAATAGAAACTTTTGACACCTTGATGATTCTTGAGCCATTCTTGTGAAATCATGATCAAGACTTGATCAAATGATGATTGTGGCTTCAAAATAGGATGTTGCCCAAAAAGTTTGACTTTTGACTGCCAAATGACCATTTTGCCCCTATAGTTGATTGTGAAGCAAATGAGGCTTTTGACTGTGCAACTTGACCTTGTGAGCCTTGAAACTTGACATGTAGGTGCTTGACAATGTGTATAGGCATATGTGACTTGATTGAGCCCTTGGAAACCTCAACCTCCTTGCAAGAACCAAAACCCTAATTTGACTGGCTTAGGAGGATGGTTTGACTGTGTAGCTCCTTGAGTAAACTTGAGCAAATTGAGATGATGCTTGTCAAAACTTTGAAGAATATGGGAGGGAAAATTTTGGGGTACAACAGATGGCTTACTCTCCAGCAATATAGCTACTCCCCACATAGTTTCCACTCCCCAACAGAATGAAGATTCTCATTCTTAACTCCCCAATTTGAAGTCCCCAAGGATTCAAATTCTCCTAGCAGATTGAAGATTCTCATTCTCGGTTCCCCAGTGAAGCTGCCAGAGTCTTCATTACTTCCCAGCATGAATTTGTCAGAATTTTTAATCCCCTGGAGATCGAAGATTCTCATTCTCATTTCTCCAGTAAATCCCCAAAGGGTTCAATTTACCCAGGAGATCGAAGTTTCTCATTCTTAATTCTCCGCAGAAGCCATCAGAGCCTTCCTTATTCTCCAGCAGATCAAGTTTTTTTTTCTTTTGTCTGATCCCCAGTAGAGATCGTCAGAGTTTTCCTTATTTCCCAGCCGAGTAAGGATTCCCATTGGTGTAATATCCAGCCATAGTCATCAAAGTTCTTTGGTTTCTCCAAGCAGGTTTCTCAAGCATCCCTATATCCCCGGGAAAGTCATGAAGGATTCTCACATCCCTACAGAAGTTGTCAAAGTTCTTGTTAATCCCCATAAGTCGCCAAAGATTTTGAATCTCCAACAGCGATCAAGGATTTATTTTCCCCGGTAGAAGTCAGGATTTTCCTTATCTCCAGCTATCAAGGATTTATTTTCCTCAGCAAGACAGCTAATCAGCTTACATGCGCATACATTACATTCATATATCATAAACATTGATAAAACACATTTTATTGCATCATACATTTCATGCAACATAACTTTGTGTTTCAGCTGACATTTTACCCTTTTCAGGATAAGATTAAAAGTTATCTTTAACAGATATTCAGATCTCAGATACAGTATGGATACACTCTAGACGCGGAAGTCATTCTACTACTTATTCAGATCTCTTATTCAGATATAGTATGGATACACCCCAGACACGGAGGTCATTCTATTACTCATTCAGAATTTCAAGTAAAGATACATTACGGATACGCTCCATACACGGATGCCATTCAGCCACTCATTCAGACTTCAACAATCAGATACAGATTAGATACGCTATAGACACGGAAGCCATTATATTTCTCATTCAGATTCAACTATCAATTACAGTTCAGATACACTCCAGACACGAAAGTCATTCTGCTACTCATATAGATCTCAACTTCAGATACAGTCCAGATACACTCCAGACACGGAAGCCATTCTGTCACTCATTCAAAAGTTATCCCCAGCTCAGAGATGCTCCAAACACGGACGCAATTCTGTCGCTTATTCAGATTTCAGATACAATACAGATACATTCCAGACACGGCAGTCATTCTGTTATTCATTCAAGAATCAAATACAGTTACAGCTCGGATACGCTCCAGACACGGACGCCATTCCATCGCTCATACAAATCCAATCTCCAGATATAACTCAGATACGTTCCAGATACAGATACCATTCTGATGTTCATTCTCCTAATTTTCAACAAACAGTCTTGGATGACAACTTTAAGCCCATCTCCAACAAGATTCTATCATCTCCAAATGGCATATTTAAGCCCATTCCCTCAACTACATTTTGACGAGTGCAAATTTACGGGCACTCTAGTGTCCAATCATCTTTTACCTTCGAGTCACGAACGGCAAACTCGCCAATCTAACTCTTCAGGTTCAAGAAGATTGAACTGGGGCAGCTGTTATACCCCAAAATTTTCCCTATTATTTTATCAAGGTTTCCCCTCACAAGACTCTTTGGACTCCAGACAGGATTAGGGTTTGCTCAGCTCAAGACATCTCCTTGCACTGTTGACCTGAAATCAGGGTTTGAGTTTGCACAGGGATTTTTGGACTTCCAATGCTCAATGTGTCTTTCATGCTTCATGTTGGACTTATAAGATTTCCCATACCAAATTTCAAGCTTTGAATCAAATTTTTGCCCAGCCAATTGGACAGTTGACCTAGAAATCAACTGTATTGGGGAAAAAGTCAAATGTGGCCAATTTACAGTAAAAACTCATAATTGTTGATCCACATCAACATTATAGACTCATATGAACCATTTGATCAAGTTTGGACCACAACTCCTCAAGAAATTTGATCAGATCATCAAAAGGGCAAAATGGTCATTTTTAGGGTTTTGACTACAGAAGGGCAATTTTTGATTTTTTACCTAGCCAATGGCAAATTGGGTTCAAGCATGGATTCAAGGACTCAATGGCATCATCTTGACCTAATCACAAGGTTCAAAATATCTCATTTGCATTGGATTGACAGATGAATTTTCTAGTCAACTGATCAAAAATCAACTGTACACTGAAAAGTCAAACTTTGACTTTTTGGTCAAAAATCAAGTGCCAAGGGTCATTTTTCATCAAGATGTGTCAAAACATGAAACTTGTTCACCAAGAAACCTAATTTTAGAAATTAGGGTTTAAAATGGAAAATTTTCATAACTTAGAAATTTTCTAAGTTATGAAAATTTCTTATTTTTTCCCAACTTTTTCACCATGATGCAATTGGATTCAAAGAAAACTTCTAACATGAAAGTTGTAATCCTCCACAAATTCTAAAACTTTTATTCACAAAGTTTTCCCAAAAGATGCTTGGATCTCAAGTTATGAGTTTGTGAACAAGGGTCCATGAAACTTTTAACTTAGTGAAATTTTGCCCTAGTTTAGGCAGGATTTTGACCTATATTCATGGCAATTTTTCACATAGTTCCAAGTGGAATCTCAAAATGAATTTAGAATATGGATTGTAGAGCATGTTAAAAGCTTTCCAAAATTTCCAAGAAATCTCCAAAATCATTTGTGGTTAGGGAGAATCGAAGGATTGAAAATGGAAAAATATCACTTTTGGCCAAGGCATTTTGCACATTGCTACAAGTTGCAAAATCTGTCCAAACCTTTCTTGTACTTGTTTTACAGGTATTAAACCCTTCCACACTTAAAAATTGAATACAAACACAATGGATTAAGGCTTTGTTCTGAGCTTTAGAAGATTACACATTGAATTAATCCATTTTTGGCAAAAAGTTAACAATGCCATTTACATAAAACATGCTTTATGTCAAATTGATTATCTTGAGCCATACACAAAGCCTTTTGCTAAAAACAAAGCTCTCTAATATCAGGCAAAGTTCATCAACTTTGTGCAGCTAAGATACAGGTCTGTACAACCTTGCCTTTGTCACTTCCCACTTTTACTTCAAAAACAAGAAACCTTGCAAAAGGTCAACAACTCTTGTATCTGTTAAAACTAAAGTTTGTGAACATTTGAAACAACTTCAACATATTACACTAAGCCATAAACATGATCCCTAAGCCTCTCAAACACTCTCTAACATCAAAACACCAAGTTCTTGTCAAAACAGGGCAGGTTCTGCAGTTTGACTTCCAAAACCAAATCCACTAGTGCGTTTTGCTTGCAACCAGTTCCAAAATACTCCATACAACACACCTAAGCTATCCCAACAATCCACAAGTCACTATAACTCCATTTACACACTTCACCATTTTCAAATTCTGAGTTTGCAGGTTGAGTTCTACAAGCATATTCAAGCTATTTCAAAGCAAGCCAAGCATTGGGGAAGGTCAAAGGAACATCAAGCAAGCTTAACATGAAAGTTGTAGTCCTCCACAAATTATACAACTTTGATTCACAAAGTTTTCCCAAAAGATGCTTGGATCTCAAGTTATGATTTTGTGAACAAGGGACCATGAAACTTTTAACTTAGTGAAATTTTGCCCTAGTTTAGGCAGGATTTTGACCTATCTTCATGGCAATTTTTCACATAGTTCCAGGTGGAATATCAAAATGCATTTCAAAGACGGATTGTAGAGCATGTTACAAACTTTCCAAAATGTCCAAGAATCCTCCAAAATCATTTATGGTTAGGGAGAATCGAAAGTTTGAAAATGGAAAAATATCACTTTTGGCCAAGGCATTTTGCACATTGATACAAGTTGCAAATTCTGTCCAACCATGCTTGTACTTGGTTTACAGGTCCTTAAACCCTTCCACACTCATAAATTAAATGCAAACACGTTGTTTAGAGGCATTGTTCTGATCTATGAAGCATTATACAAAGAATTAATCCATTTTTGGCAAAAAGGTAGCATTGCCATTTACATAAAGCATGCTTTATGTCAAATTGTGTATCTTGAGCCATGGGCCTGATTTCTTTATGCAAACAAAGTTCACTAATATCAGGAATTTGGAGACAACTATATGCAGACCCTAAGCTAGATGGTACAAGCCTTTGCATTGTCAATTCCAACTTTTTCTTCAAAAACAAGAAACCTTGCAAAAGTTCAACAACTTGGGAATCTGATAAAACCAAAGTTTGTGAACATTTGAAACAACTTCAGCATAACATACCAAGCCAGAAACACGAGCTAGCAACCTCTCAAAATCCCTTGTACACCAAAAACCCCATTTTCTGCCAAAACAGGGCAAGCCCTGCAGAATCACTTCCATCTTCACATTATCCCAAACCAGTTCCAACACACTCCATACAATACACCTAAGCTATCCCAACCATTCCCAAGTCACTGTAACTCCATTTACACACTTCACCATTTTCAAATTCTGAGTTTGCAGGTTGAGTTCTACAAGAAGTTTCAGGCCAGTTCAAAGCAACCTAAGCATTGGGAAAGCTCAAAGGAACTTTAAGCAAGCTCACAAGTATCTCAGGCCTCACTCACAACCCCTACATTGCCATACTCGAGCTTGACTAAAATAGGTAAAGTTCAAACTTCTATCTCCTTATTTAGGAATCATTAGGCTTAGGTTTGTGGAGAAAAAATGTAGTCCTCATTGCCCTTGAGTTGTACATATGCATAGAATTCATTTATGTTAACTGAGCTAAGAGTATTTGATAGTTGAAGTTACTGAAAAAACTAGGTCAAGATTTAGGGCCAGAGAAATTCTCTATGGTCTTTGAGAGTTAGATTAAGTTTTTTACATGGTTAGAATCGTGTGATCAAGAGCTATAACTTTCATGTTGCAAGTTTTTGTTTTTAAGCACAAATGCAGGAGTTACCAGTTTGAACCATACGCGCGTGTTTCTTTGTCACAAGGTCAGGGATGAAGAGGAACCTTGGGCTGGGCTTGGATTGTGTTGCTTTTTGCACCCCCTGGCTTGCTTTCTGCACCCCCCTGGCCCATTTGTTTATTTTTCCATATTTTTCATTTCTTTTTTAGTTTCTGATTTTTATTTATTTTCTCCAAATATTAAAAATCACTAAAAATATTTACTTAAATTTTCACATTTTATTTTATTTTATATTTTATTTTTGGCATAATATTTAGATTATTAGGTTTAATACATTTATTTTCTTAAATAAAAACTTATAATTAATACAAAAATATTACATATCTTATTTTATTATATTATACACTTAAAAATAATATTGTCATACATATTTTATTTTTTAACATTTTGTATATATTTTATTTTATTTTCTTGTACATAAATAAATAATTATAATATATATTTTCCTAAACCAAAAGTTAGGGTTTTTACCCTTTTAAAAAATAATCTTTTATTTTCTTATTTTTGATACATTAAATAATTTATTTTTACATACATAAAAACAATACGAAAACATTTTTGCATATTTATGTTTAATATCACATTTAAATATTTGTCAAATTATTATTTGTACAATGAATTCAATTTGGTTGTAATAGTTGAATTAGGGCTTTATTTTTGAGCAATATCCCCTTATTCAAACTTGTATCCCCCTCCCCATAATAATATTGTAATAGTCATAGATTTACTTTTGCGCACTTTATTGCTTTCAAATATGCATGATAGAAAGATTAGGGTTTGTATGATAACCCAAAATCAAACAAAATAGCTTGACTAATACAAGACAAAATGCATGAAAAATGACAACACAATGTACACAAGCACCCCTAGGGTTTCACCCACTTGTTGCCTTAAAATGGCCATGGTATGCATGCTAGGTATCTTGGCAAAACAAAACAAAAACAAAAGATCATAGTCCCTCGATGACGCTATCATGGTTGCCTATACAAAAATGATCTAGACTCATAAAAACTTGCTAAGATACTTGGCACAATTGCTATCATGGTCATACGATGACCCACGCCTGTCCCGTTTAACATCCAAACACAAGGTTGTTTACCAAATACAATGGTAAAACAACAATGTCAAAGGGTTAAAAATGTTTAGAAAAGATCTTTGAGTAGGGTAGACAACTCCTAGCTACTTGATCAAACTTGCAAAACATCCTTGCTATTTTCAAACACACATCACAACACAATTTTAAAACATTTTCCAACAAACTTTCAAACATTGAAACATTTTTCAAAAGACAAAACACCTTTGTATACATTCAAACAAGAATCATTACAAAGGTTGCCACAACGATGGCCTCTTTTCAAAATACTTTCAAAACCACACACAAAAGCACCATTTCAAACAATTGAAAAGCAAAAGCAAGTGATCTAAAACAAGTAACTAAGAGCCCATGGAAAACCATGGATGAAAAGGGTACTAGCACCTTCCCTTTTCATAATCTACCCCCCGAACCCAAAAACAATCTCAAAGGTCTTTCCTGTGCTTTTTGACCTTTCCTTTGGATAAAATAAAAAGTCGGTGGAGACTCTTGCTAAACCGAAACATTTGCGAACAAAAACGAAAAACCTCAAGTCAGTTCTCCCATCGCATCACAGAATTGGCGACTCTGCTGGGGACAATTATAAAAGTGGGGTTACCTTAGGGGTTAGATCACCTTTACATGCTTATCTTGTTTGACTTAATTGCTTTACATTTGGTTCTATTGTTTGGGTTTGAAATCCTCTACCCGGATTTGGGAAACATTCATAGGTAAATAGCAATACATTGTGGAAACTGTGCGGGGTATACCGACATGGTTGAAGCAATAGCTATATTAGTGTGACATATTTGTGGGTACCGGTAGCCTTTGAGTTAATCAAAGAGAATACGGGGCCGCTGAGTGATGTCATAAAGCACTAATGGACTTTTAGAACCTTTACTTGACCATCTTGGCCTTTTTAGGGGTAGTGAGATGATCGTCTTTGGTGCAGTCCGAAGTTGGTAGATACTCGATACTACACTCATTAAGGGTTGTTTTCTTGGAATATTTCGGTCGCCAGTGAAGTGGCTAAACTGAAACAATGAACACAGAAAATAATCCAGTGATATTGAGCTCCTTAGAACCCAGTTACTATTTATAGGACAGGTTGAGCCAACTAAACTTCAAGAGGGTACTTACCTTTGAAACCCCATGCAAGCTTGAAACTAGGAACTTGTGTGATTTGTTTGTACATATATACTTGTGCATAACATCATAACATCATGAAGCATCATATGCATCCACTAACCATTTCAAGGATTTGGATCTTCATCTTTGTTCCTGTTTTGTAGGTAATGGAATCACTTCGCAGGAAAACAATTCAAGTCAACCTTGTAAGAATTCCTCCTCAGCTTAAGGAGCTAGCTTCAAGGATTCCTGAGAATTCTCCATTCATCGAAAGGCATGGTCGTCTTCTCAACTTAGTCAACACCAACACTGAGGAAGACATGGTGAAAGTTCTCTTCCAGTTCTTTGACCCCCTACACCACTGCTTCACATTTCCTGATTACCAGCTTGTGCCTACATTGGAGGAATTTTCTCAACTCCTGAGGATTCCTATTCTCCATCAACTACCCTACAACGATACGGAAAGAGATCCAAAGCCTGAAGATATTGCTCAAGCCTTACACTTGCAACCATCTGATATCATAGGTCATTGGGAAACCAGAAGTGGTGTCAAAGGTTTTTTGTCAAAGTTTCTGTTTGAGAAGGCCCAAAGCTGCTGGAATTCATTGGACTTACAAGATTTTGAGGAGATTGTAGCTCTTCTTATCTATGGGTTGGTCTTGTTCCCAAACCATGACCAGCTTATAGATGTCAGTGTTGTCAAAATTTTCATGGCTCGCAACCCGGTGCCTACATTGCTTGGGGATATCCTCCACTCATTTCACACTCGAACAATGAGGAAAAAGGTGTTCTCATGTGTACTCCTCTTCTAGCAAGGTGGTTTATTTCTCACCTTCCCCAATCAGTCTTGAAGAATGAGAAAAGTTTGAGGTGGTCACAACGATTGATGACTCTTACACATTCATATGTTCATTGGTGTTCTCGATCCAGAGAAAATGTTATCGTTATTGATCGTTGTGGGGAATTCCCTAATGTTCCTCTACTTGGAATTAGGGGAGGCATTTCCTACAACCCCTGCTTGGCTCTGAGACAGTTTGGGTATGCCCGAAGGGATGGCCCACATGACATGCTGATTCCAGACTTGGTTTTCGACTTCAACAACGAAGATCAAGGACTTCGACAAAGGTTTATCTGAGCTTGGAGAATGCCCAACAAGGTGGACAGTAAGTCCTTGGGACACATTAATTCCATCCCTCTTGAGCCTTACCTCAAGTGGGTACGAACCCGCGCCCAAAGTCTTATGATGCCTTACCCCTACATACTTCCTGTGATCAAAGAGCCTGTTATGGAAGGAGAGGTTCCATACACCCTCCTACATCCTGACATGCCAACATCACTTGAAGATTTGCAAAGGAGTTGGATACAGCTCAAGGGAGAACGCGATACGTTTGAAGCCCAATTCTACGCAAGTGAGAAGAAGGTTTTGGAACTTACTCGCCAACTTCACGAAGAGCAGACCCTCAACACCTATATTGCACCAAAGAGGATGCACAACGTCTTTTTACATTAGAATTTTGTATTATTTTGCCCATGGGGCATTTATGTACTAAAAAATTCTATCTTATTAATATGACGTGTGTTCCTTTTTGTTTAAAACAAATTTGAATTTCTGGATCCTTGAATGCATTACATGAATAACATATCATTCATCATATGCATAAGCAGGTCTTCACACCAGGTTTCCTTATCTCTCTGTTGTTTATTTCAGCAAGATGGATATAGAGCAGACGATTAAAGACTTACAAGCGCAGAATTCACAGTTCCAGCAACTACTCATGACCTTGGCTAAGGGTCAGGAGGATCTCAAAACCTTGCTGGAGAAGGAAAAGGAGAAAAAGAAAAAGAAGAGGGTTGGTGTGGCTACTCTGGGTAGAAGATTTGAAGGTCAAGCTAGAAGGGACCTGGATTTCCCCTCAACATCTGATGAAGGGGTTGGTAAAGGTAAAGGAACTGCCGTGCAATCTGAGTCTGAGGATGAAGAAGATGAAGAGGATGAAGATTATTCTGAGAAGCAGTACCCACCTGCAGACGACAAATACAAGAATCTGGAAGAACGTCTGGCAGCTATGGAGGTATAAAGAGTGCCTGGGCTGGACTTTGAAGAGCTAGGGTTGGTATCTGGCATTGTGATTCCCCCTAAATTCAAAGTGCCTACATTTGCTAAATACGATGGTTTGTCTTGTCCAAAGATGCACATGCGATCTTACGTCAGAAAAATCCAACCTCATTCTTCTGATAAGGATCTTTGGGTTCATTTCTTCCAGGACAGTCTTTCGGGGACGCAGTTAGATTGGTTCTACTAGCTAGAGAGGTCTGATGTGCACAATTGGGAGGATTTGGCTGCTGCCTTCTACAGACAATATCAGTATAATGCGGATTTAGCACCAACCCGTACTCAATTACAGAGTATGGGTATGGTCTCAAATGAAGGTTTCAAGGAGTATGCCCAAAAATGGAGAGATTTGGCAGGACGAGTGCAACCACCTCTATCTGAGAGGGAGCTGGTAGATATGTTCTTGGGTACACTGTCAGGCCCCTTTTTCAATCACCTGATTGGAAGTTCATCTGCGGGGTTCACCGAGTTAATTCTGACTGGTGAGAGAGTTGAAGCTGGAATCAAGAGCGGAAAAATTCAAAAGGATGCATCTGCTTCCGCTGCCATCAAGAAGACTTTTCCAGCCAAGAAGGAAGTCTCAGTTGTCTACTCCCAGAGAAGTCAAGGAAGAGTTGAGCGCCGGCCAGCGGTGGGGGCTGTAATGATTCAGAAGTCTGCAGCTGATCAGCCTAGAAACAATCAACCCAGAACCAACCAAGCAAGGGTAGAAAGGCCTGCACGGCAATTCACTCGGATCAATATGACACCGGCTCAGGTTCTCCCTTATCTCTTGAAGCTAAACCTTGCCAGTTTGAAAGAGGCGCCAAAGAATCCGAATACATCTTCTCCTTACTACCATGCAAATGCCAAGTGTGCTTATCATTCAGACATCCTAGGGCATGACACCAACAATTGTTGGGCCCTCAAAAATAAGATTCAGGATTTAATAGATTCTAAAGAAGTTGAATTCGACGCCCCTGAGAAGCCTAACGTGATCTCTGCTCCAATGCCAAAACATGGTCACAATGTCCATGCTGTTGAAGAAGATCTTTTTGTTGCTACTGTTGATGATTTGATGACTCCGCTACCGATAATCAAGTTGAATTTTCTGAAGGCTGGGATTTTCCCAGGTTGTGAAGAAGATTGCTTCATTTGTTCCTCCTTACCAACCGACTGTCCGTTGTTGAAGTTAGGCATCCAACGCCTAATGGATAATCAAGAAATATTTTTGAAAAGACTCATGTTACACTGATTCCTATCAATGATGTTTCGATAATTACCATATCCGCCAATCTTTCCAAGGTCTCCAAAAGACCTGTTAAGATTACATCTGATCCGAAGATTATACCTTTGAAGATAACTATGTCGGGGCCTATCCCGTACAAGTCCGACAAATCAATATCGTGGAACTATGGGGGAGAGATCTTTTACCACAGTGTTAAACAAATTGAATCAACTGAAGAGAGTTCTGATGAAGAGACTTCCAACATTAGAAACATTGCGGGAATGAGTAAAATCACCTGCAATGGAAGAATTTTCTCTCTGGAGATTGCGCCTCCAAAGGCAATCTTTGGACCCTCAGTTGTTCCTAAGGTTACCCCTGTGCTGGTCAACATATCTGCGAGAACTCCAGTTATTGAAGAAGTTGTGACTCCTGAAGTTGTCCCCTCTGCTGCTACTGATGTAGAGGGAAAGGGATTCAACAAGAGTCTGTCAGGACGAGGGCTCAGTCATTGATCACCCCTGAAACCACTCAAAGAGAAATGGAAGAGATTTGGAAAATAATCAAGAAAAGCGATTAAGATGTTGTGGAGCAACTGGGGCAAACCCCCTCAAAGATCTCTATGTTGGCCTTGCTGCTTTGTTCAGAGGCTCATGCTAAAGCTTTGATAAGATTCTTGAAGACGGCCCACGTGCCACAGGAAACCTCCGCGGATCAGTTCCAGGAATGTGTAGCTAGCTTAACAACTGACAATGGTCTAGGGTTCTCCAATTTTGATCTAACAATCAAAGGGAGAGAACATAATGACGCTCTGCATGTCTCGGTGGAATGCAGGGGGACTACTCTGGCACATGTTCTGGTGGACACTGGTTCATCGCTGAACGTCTTACCAAAGAAAGCATTGGATAGGCTAGATTGTGAAGGTTTAACCTTGAAGCCCAGCAACATCATTGTCAGAGCCTTTGACGGTTCTAAACGGATGGTCCACGGGGAGGTGGACATCTCGATTAAAGTGGGAACTGAAACCTTCAACTCTACATTCTATGTCATGGACATCCGTCCCTCCTATTCTTGCTTGTTGGGAAGACCCTGGATTCATCATGCTGGAGACGTAACTTCAACTCTGCATCAAAAGCTCAAGTACCTTGTCCAGAGGGAAAATTGTGACAGTTCACGGCAAGGAGGAATACATGATAAGCCATCTTAATTATTTCCGCTATATGGAATTGGATGTGAATTCATCAAAACCCCCTTTCAGCATTTTGAGGAGGTAGCTCAGGAGATTGCGGCAACCAAGATAGTGCCTTCTGTACCCATGATTACCCGACCTCCACCTCAGATGTCGTCACTCAAAGATGCAAAGGCTGTGACTGAAGAAGGAGGAAGCACAATCTGGGGGCAACTTCCCGATTTTCCATTCAAATCTGATAAATTCAGCTTGGGTTTCACTGCTTCTCCTCAAAAGGTTGTGCGTCGCTCCAAGGCTGGAGGGCCACCAGTGAAGATCACCCATCATAGAGTCAATGTTTTGGAGGATGGTGAAGAGGAGAGCAACCTAGAAGACTGGATTTTCCCTACCGTTGAAGGAGGATTATGCAATTGGGAGGCAAAGGACTTTATTCCCATTACTTTCATCAATCAGTGATTTATCTTTCAAACATTTGTGTTGGTTTGTATTAATTCCTAAACAATTCGTACACTTTTAACCTTGTGCCTTATCCGAGGCATATAGGTCCATTTGTAAGGGTTTGATTTTTCATCTTCATATGCCATTTTAATGAATCATGGACGTTTTCATATATAAAGTTTTGTGTTCATTTTCTTTCTTTTTACATTTTATTTGTTTAAAGGTGGCTATCCCTTACACACACCCACACTCACCAATGCAGGTACCCATCCATTCCGGATTCCATGGGTAACAATTATGCTATGGCCTTCAGTGACTCTGAAGATCTGGTCTACCATGCCGAATACGAAGGTGATGAAGACTATGAAGTGCCTGGAGAATTGGCTAGACTGCTACAACAGGAAGAAAGGGCTATTCTACCTCACGAGGAGTTGTTATAGTCAATCAACTTTGGTACAGAGGAAGACAGAAAAGAAGTTAGAGTGGGTGCCAACCTAGAGCCAAGTGTCAAGGAGCGCTTAGTTCAGCTGTTGAATGAATATGTTGAGATCTTCGCCTAGTCCTACGAAGAAATGTCGGGACTCGATACAGACATTGTGGTTCACCGTCTCCCTACAAGAGAAGACGGTCCACCAATTAAATAGAAAGTTTGCCGCATGAGGCCCGACATGTCTGAAAAGATCAAAGCTGAAGTGATGAAGCAGTTCAATGATGGCTTTCTTGCTGTTACTTCCTATCCACAATGGGTTGCTAACATTGTGCATGTGCCTAAGAAGGACGGCAAAGTGAGAATGTTCGTGGATTATAGAGACTTAAACAAGGCTAGCCCTAAGGATGACTGTTGTACCCAAAAATTTTCCCTCTCATTTCATCAACATTTCTCATCACAAGACTCTTGGAACTCGAGATCAAGTTAGGGTTTGCTCTGCTCAAGACACCTCCTTGCACTGTTGACCTAAATTAGGGTTTGAGTTTGCACAGGGATGTTTTGACCCACAATGCCAAAAGTTACTTTCATACTTCATGTTGGACTCACAAGTTTGTCCATACCAAGTTTCAAGCCTTGAATCAAATTTTTGCCCAGTCAATTGGACAGTTGACCTAGAAATCAGTTGTATTGGGGAAAAAGTCAATTGTGGCTAATTGACAGTCAAACCTCATGAATTTTGACCCAAATCAACATTATGAACTCATATGAATCATTTGATCAAGTTTTGATCACAATTCCACAAGAAATTTGATCAGATCACCAAAAGGGCAAAATGGTCATTTTTAGGGTTTTGACTATACAAAGGCAATTTTTGACTGTTTGACCTAGCCAATGGCAAATCAAGCTCAACCATGGACTCAAGGACTTAATGACATCATCTTGACCCATTCAACAAGTTCAAAAGATCTCAAATGCATAGGATTGACAGATGAATTTTTCAGTCAACTGATCAAAATTTGACTGTACACTGAAAAGTCAAACTTTGACTTTTTGGTCAAAATCAAGTGCCAAGAGTCATTTCTCATCAATACATGTCAAATTATGAAACTTGTTCATCAAGAAACCCAAAATTTCAAATTAGGGTTTAAAATGGAAAATTTTCATAACTTAGAAATTTTCTAAGTTATAAACTTTTCTTATTTTTTCCTAACTTTGTCCCATTTTTTCACCAAGATTCAAATGTATTCAAACAAAACTTACAACATGAAAGTTGTAGTCCATCACAAAGTCTACAACTTTTATTCACAAAGTTTTCTCAAAAGAAGCTTGTATCTCAAGTTATGATTTATGGAACAAGGGTACCTAAGACTTTTAACTTAGAAACTTTTTGCCCTAATTTAGGCAGAATTTTGACCCATCTTCTTGGCAATTTTTCACATAGTTCCACTGGGAGTCTTAAGTTTCATTTCAAATATGGATTATAGTACATGTTGCAAGCTTTCCAAATTGTCCAAGAACTCCTCAAACACCCTTGTGGTTAGGGAGAATCAAATGCTTGAAGTTGGCAAAAACTCACTTTGTAACCATGGCCAATACATGTTCATACCAAGTTGCAAATCTGACCAAACTAGCTTAGTACATGATGACAGGCCTCTAAACCAATTTACACTCCAAAATTTAATGCAAATACATTGGATATTGGCATTGTTCTGGTCAAGAGAGCTTTGTACATTGAACTTTTACATTTTGAGCATAAAGGTCATACTTCCATTTTCATAAAGGCCACTTTATGTCAAATTGCATTTTGTTGAGCCTTGGACTTTCTTCCTTTGCAGCAAACAAGTTCCACAATCTCAGGCATAGTACAAGAAGTTGGTGCATGCTTGGAGATAGCCTGTACAGGCATATCACACTTCACTTCCAACTTTGCTTTTAAAACAAGTCAAAGGGTCAAAAGCTCAGAATTGGCACATCTGTTATATTGAACTCAAGCAAAGTTTTGAAACAAGTTTTGCATATCCTCACAAGTCAGAAGCACGAGCCTTTCACCCCTAAAGCACCCTTATACTCAAAATCTTCATTTTCTTGCAAAACAGGGCTAGTTCTGCAAATCACAAGCCCCCGTCAAATCCTCTCGTGCGTTTTGTCCAAAATCACTTCAAACACATTCCAATCAATATACTTAAGCTATCCAGACCATTCACAAGTTGCTGTAACTCCATTAACACACATCACCATTTTTTTTGGAAGCTTTGCAGGTTGAGTTCTGTAGCACGATTCAGGCCACTTCAAAACAAACTAAGCATTGGGAAAGGTTCAGGGGACATCCAGCAAGCTCAAAAGAACCTCAGGCACCATTGAAAGTTGGTGCATTATCCAACTCGAACTCAACTGAAACAGGTATTTCATGAACTCCTATCTCTCTATTTAGGAACATTTAGACTTAGGTTTGTGAATGAAAGATGTTGTATTCATAGCCCTGAAACCATACATGTGCTTAGTTTTCATTTATATTAATCGTGCTAGGAGAATTTCATCCATGAACTTTCTGAAAAAACTAGGTTAGAAATTAGGGCCAGAGAAATTATCTCTGGTCTTTGAGAGTTAACTTAAGTTTTTTATATGGTTAGATTCGTTGTTTGATGCTCTACAAGTTTCATGTTTTGAGTTTTGTCAAAAAAGCACTGAATCAGGAGATACAGGTTTGAACTAAGCCATGCGCGCGTTTCTGTTGGACAGAGGAAGAAGATGAAGTAGATGGGTTGGGCCTGGCTACTTCCTGCTTTTGACACCCCCATTTTCAGTTTCACACCCCCATGGCCCATTTCTTTGTATATTTGTTATTTTTGCATTTTAATTTTATTTCTGACTTTATTATTTTATTTCTAAATATAAAAAATTGCCTAAAAAATATTTTCATAAATTTTTATATTTATTTGGTATTTATTTTAATTATTTCCAACATTAAAATATTTAAATACTTTATATTATTTTGTTTAAACTTAAAAATAATGTAAAAAAATACTTTTATTTGCATTTATTATTTTTATTCACATTTGAAAATATTTTCTTGAAATATATACATTTTTGTAAATAATTTATTTTATTTTGTACACACTTAATATATATATATATATATATATATATATATATATATATATATATATATATATATATATATATATATATATATATATATATATATATATATATATATATATATATATATATATATATATATATATATATATATATATATATATATATATATATATATATATATATATATATATATATATATATATATATATATATATATATATACTTTATTTTATTAAAAAACATAGAATAACAAACACAAAAATAATACATTTTATTTTTATTAATATTTTATACTAAAAAATACTTTTTTTCAATATACTTTTATTTTTTATACATATTAATATATTTTTGTACATAAATAATATATTATATTTATTTTCTTAAGAAATTAGGGTTTTGGCCCTAAAAACAAATAAAATTAATCTTTTATTTATTTCTTTATACCTTTCACATTAAAAAATACTTTTTGCATACATGAACAAATAAAAACTTTTTTTGCACAATACATTTTATCTAATATTTATTTATTGCATTTTATATTGTATATTTAAATATTATGCCTTGCAACTTCAATTTGGTTGTAATAATTTAGGGTTTAATTTCTTGCAAAATACTCCCCTATTCAAATTTGTACCCCCCCCCCCCCCTCCCTATATCATGTTGTAATAGTGTAAAATTTAAATTCTCGCATCTTTAAACTTTCAATTATGCCATGATTAGAGAATTAGGGTTTGTATGCAAAAATCAAATTAACAAATAGCTTGACCTAATCAAAGACAAAAAATGCATGAAAAACAAACACAATGCACACTTGCACCCCTAGGGTTTCAATCCACTTGTTTCCTTCAAAAATGGGCCATGGTATGCATGTCAAGTACTTTGGAAAAACAAAAACAAAACAAAAGATCATAGTCCCTCGATGACGTTATCTGAGTTGCCTAAATAAAATGATCAAGTCCCTCAAGAAAATTGCCAAAAATACTTGACACAATTGCTATCATGGTCTATACGATGACCCGCGCCTGTCCCTTTTAACATCATAACACAAGGTTGTTCACTAAATACAATGGTGAAACAACACTGTTAAAAGGGTTAAAAACATAAGAAAGATCTTTGAGTAAAAATAGGGTAGACAACTCTTAGTTACTTGATCAAAGCTTGCAAAAACATCCTTGCAATCTTCAAAACACACTTCACAACACAATTTCAAAACCCTACTTTTAAACATTGAAAAATTTTCAAAAGACAAAACACCTTTGTATACATTCAAACAAGAATCATTACAAAGGTTGCCACAACGATGGCCTCTTTTCAAAACATATTTTCAAACCACACACAAAGCACCATTTCAAACAATTGAAGAGCACCATTTCAAACAATTAAAAAGCAAAGCAAGTGATCTAAACAAGTAACTAAGAGCCCATGGATAACCATGGATAAAAAGGGTGCTAATACATTCCCTTTCTATAATCTACTCCCCGAACCCAAGAAAACATCTCAAAGGTCTTTCCTGTGCTTTTTGACCTTTCCTTAGGATAAAATAAAAATTCGGTGGCGACTCTTGCTAAACCGAAACACTTGCGAACACAAAACGCAAAACCCCAAGTCAGTTCTCCCACCGTATCACAGAACTTGCGACTCTGTTGGTGTTGTACCCAAAAATTTGCCCTCCCATTTCTCATTGATTTCTCACCACAAAGCCCTTGAAGCTCAAGATCCAGTTAGGGTTTCATCTGCTCAAGACCTCTCCTTGCACTGTTGACTCAAATTAGGGTTTGTGTTTGCCCAAAGATGCTTTGACCTAAAATGCCCAAGATGACTTTCATTCTTCATATTGGACTCCCAAGTTTACCCATATCAAGTTTCAAGTCTTGATTCCAAGCTTTGCCCAGTCAATTGGACAGTTGACCTAGAAATCACTGTATTGGGGAAAAAGTCAATTGTGGCCAATTGACAGTCAAACCTCATGAAATTTGACCCACATCAACATTATGAACTCACATGGACCATTTGATCAAGTTTGGATCACAATTCCATAAGAAATTTGATCAGATCACCAAAAGGGCAAAATGGTCATTTTTAGGGTTTTGACTGCACAAAGGCAATTTTTGACTGTTTGACCTAGCCAATGGCAAACCAAGCTCATATATGGACTCAAGGACCCCATGGAATTATCTTGACATGCTCAACAAACTCAAAAGATCCCAAGTACACAAGATTGACAGTTGAATTTCCCAGTCAATTGATCAATTTTGACTGTATACTGAAAAGTCAAACTTTGACTTTTTGGTCAAAATCAAGAGTCAAGATTCATTTTTCATCAAAACATGCCAAACCATGAAACTTGTTCACCAAGAAATCTCAAAATGCAAATTAGGGTTTAAAATGGAATTTTTCATAACTTAGAATTTTTCTAAGTTATGAAAAACCCTAATTTTTTCCCAACTTTGCCCCACTTTTTCACCATGATCCATTTGGATTCAAACAAAAGTCCAAACATGAAAGTGGTAGCTTGTTGCATAATCTACAACTTTGATACACAAAGTTTTCTCATTTGGAGCTTGCATCTCAAGTTACAAATTTTTGAATAAGGGCACTAAACCATTCTTAACTTAGTGAATTTTTGACCTATTTTGACCAGTTTTTCTACCCCACTTCAAGGCCATTTTCCATACACTTCCACTTGGAATTTAAATTTTCACTTCAAAGATGTATTGTAGTACACATTCCAAGCTTTCCAAAATGTCCAATAAATTCTCAAACAACCTCATGGTTAGGGAGAATCGAATTTCACAATATAGCAAAAAACCACTTTGTTCATGACCAAGTTACATGTTCATAACCTTGCAATTTGAACTCAGCATGCCTTAGATTAGATTACAGGTCCTTAAACCAAGTTACACTCAATAATTTAATGCTTGTTCATTGTGTCAAGGTGTTATTCTATGAGTTCAAGTATTGTACACAAGCCTAATCCATTTTTAGATAAAGTGAACTATCCATTTTTGCTAAAATTCACTTTATGTCAATTTGGAAATCCAACAAGTACATTGCAAATCTGAATGGCACAAGTTTATGAGCATAACACACTGATCAAGGAGGGATTATGCAGCACATTAGGGGCCCTCTACATGCCTAGAAACACAAGTTGGCTTTTGTTGCTTAAGAGAGAAGAAAAGTGTCATAACATCACACAACATCCATCTCAGCTTAGACACACAAGAACTAAGTTATCAAACACATTACACAGATCATAACCAAGCTGAGACACGACCCTTGCACCTCTCAAACACTCCCATTGCCATAATCACTCTCAAACTGCACAAACAGGGGAAAGCCTGCAGTTTGAGTGCTACCTTCCATTTCCTTCAAGTTCTTTTGCCAAAATCAGTTCCTACACATTCCCTATCACATATGCAAGCTAACCATGCCTTGAAACACGACCTGTAATTCCTCTAACAAGTTCCACCATTTTCACTTTTCCATTTTGCAGTTGAAGTTCTACAGCTCAGTTCAAGGTGTTTCAAGGCAAAGTAGATATTGGAATAGCATCACCACACCTCAAGGAAGCTATACCAATCAGTATCTTGCACTGTAAGCTCCCCATTTGCCAGTTGGAACTTCAGATGAACAGGTAGTTTTTTGAACTCGTATCTCTCTTATTATGCATCATTAGTCTTAAGTTTGTGAAGAAACAATGTCCTATTCATACCACTGAACATGTACATTCTTTTACTTTTCATTTCTTTTGCCTGAGTAGAGAGAATTTGGAGTTTGAAAATGGCAGAAAAACTAGGTTAGGATTTGGGGGAGAAGAAATTCTCCCTCATCTTAGAGAGTTAGATCAAGTTATGCATATGGTTAGAATCGTGATTTCATGCTTAACATCTTTTGTGTTGGAAGTTTGTTCAAAAAATCAAAGAATCAGGATTTCAAACCAAGCTTGCAGGCGCGCGTTTTTTGGTTCAGAGGTTGAAGAAGAAGTGGATTGGGCTGGGCCTGAGCATTTTTTCTTATTCACACCATTTTTTCTGTTTTGCACCCCCAAGCCCATTTGCTTCATTTTTAATATTTTGACTTTTTGCCTTTTTGTGATTGGTTCATTTATTTTTTCTCAGCATATTAAAAACATAAAAATATTTTTCCTATCATTTTTTTTGAATTTATTGCATATTTATTTGATTATTTCTTAAATGTGTACATAAATAAATATATATATATATACTTTCTTTTGTTTAAAATATTAAAATAATACCAATACACTTTTTATACATTTTTATTTTATTTTTACCCCCTGAAAATATTTTACAGAAAAATACTTTTTTTATTTTAATACTAAATATTATTAATACATATATATAATGCATATTTTATAAATAATGTAAATAAATAAGTATATTAGTATACCTAGGATAAAAATACCAAAAATATACATATTTTATTTTTTAATATGTAAATACTAAAAAATGCCTTTTTTACAAATATATCATATTTTATTTTATTTTTGTATGTAAATAATAAATATTGTATATGTTAATAAGTAATGCATTTTGTTTAATAAAAATTAGGGTTTTTGCCCTAAATTTAGGAATACTCCAAAAATAATATCTTTTTTATTTCCCTTTTTATTTCACATAAATAATACCATTTTTCATAACATATAAAGAATTCCTTTTGCATACTTGCATATTTGTTTTATTTATCATTTGAATTATACCTTTTTATTTATCTTGTAAATATTCATGAAAAATGATGTAATAGTTTAGGTTTAATTTTTGTCTAAATATACCCCATTTGAAACATTGTACCCCCCTCCCCATATTATCATGTTGTAATAGCGTAGGATTTTAAATTTCGCACTTTTATCGCTTTCTAAACATACTATGCTAGAATTAGGGTTTTGTATGCGAATAAAAATGAACAAAATAGTTGGACCTAATACAAGATAAATAAGCATGAAAATAGACAACACATTTCACACTTGCACCCCTAGGGTATTCCACTTTGTTGCCTTAAAATAATTGGACCATATTGCATGTTGAACTTCTTTGGGTAAAACAAAATCAAATGATCATAAGTCTCTCAAAATGTTGCCTAAATAAATGATCAAGTCCCCTTTTAAAGAAAATTGCCCAAAGACATTTAACACTATTGCAACTATGGTCTAAACGATGACCCGCGCCCTTCCCTTTAAACTCCTAAAACAAGATTGTCCACCAAATGCAATGGTGGAACAAAATTGTCAAAAGGTTTAAAACATAAACAAAAATCTTTGAGAAAACTTTAGGGTAGATGAACTCTTAAGAATTTGTGAACTTTCCAAGAAAACACTTGCCTTATTTCAAAACCCACTCCACAAACACTTTCAAAACAAACTTTCAAAAACCTTGAAACATCTTTTTAAAAGACAAAACACCTTTTGTAAAACATTCGAGTAAAGAATTGTTACAAGGGTAGCCTATACAAGGCATCTTTTCAAAACATTTTCAAAATCACACACCAAGCACCATTTCAAACAATTGAAAACCAAGGCTAGTTGATCTAAGCAAGCACCTAAGAGCCCATGGATAACCATGGATAGAAGGGGTGCTAATACCTTCCCCTTCTATAATCTACTCCCCGAACCCAAGAAAAATCTCAAAGGTTTTTTGCTGTGCTTTTTAAACCTTTCCTTAGGATAAAATAAAAAGTCGGTGGCGACTCTTGCTCAACCGAAACATTTGCGAAAACAAACGCAAAACCCTAGTCAGTTCTCCCACCGTATCACAGAACTGGCGACTCTGCTGGGGATATTTTAAAAGTGGAGTAACCTTAGGGCTTAGATCACCCCCTTGCATGACTAATTGTTTGATTTGCTTGCTTTATACTTTGGCTCTATTGTTTGGGTTTACAATCCTCCACCCAGATTTTGGGAAACATTCATAGAAAGCAATACGTTGTGGAAACTGTGCGGGGTATACCGACACGGTCTAAGCAATAGCTATATTAGTGCGACATATTTGTGAGTACCGGTAACCCTTGAGTTCAATCAAGGAGAGTACGGGGCCGCTGAGTGATGTCACTAAAGCACTAATGACCTAGAACCTTACTTGACCATCTTGGCCTTTTATTAGGGGTAGTGAGATGACCGGCTTTGGTGCAGTCCGAAGTTGGTAGATACTCAATACTACACTCATTGAGGGTTGTTTTCTTAGAATATTTTGGTCGCTAGTTAAGTGGCTAAACCAAAACAATGAACAATGAAAACAATCCAGTGATATTGAGCTCCTTAGAACCCGGGTACTATTTATAGGACAGGTTTTTAAGCCAACTACACTCAAGAGGGTACTTACCTATGAAACCCCATGCAAGCCTGAAATTAGGGTTTGGTGTGATTTGCTTGTACATATGTTTTGTGCATACATCATAAACATCATAAAACATCATATGCATTCACTAACCATTTCAAGGGTTTTGGATCTTCATCTTTGTTCTTGTTTTGTAGGACATGGAAATCCCTCGCAGAAATACTATTCAAGTCAACCTTGTGAGAATCTCTCCTCAACTCAAGGAGATCACCTCAAGAATTCCGGAAAATTCATCCTTCAGTGAAAGACATGGTAGACTGCTCAGCCTTGTCAACACCAACATTGAAGAAGACATGATGAAAGTGCTATTCCAGTTCTTTGACCCTCTTCACCACTGCTTCACTTTTCCTGATTATCAGTTGGTACCCACTTTGGAGGAGTTTTCTCAACTCCTAAGAATCCATATCCTTAATCAACTACCCTTCAACGGTACAGAAAAGGAACCAAAGCCGGAAGATGTTGCTCGAGCATTACATCTACAACCATCCGACATCAAGGGGCATTGGGAAACCCGAAGTGGCGTCAAAGGATTCTTAGCAAAATTCTTGTTTGAAAAGGCACAAGAATGCTGGAACTCATTGGACCTGCAAGCCTTTGAAGAAATTGTGGCACTCCTTATCTATGGGTTGGTCTTGTTCTCAAATCCTGACCAATTGGTAGATGTCAACGCCGTCAAAATCTTCTTGTCCAGAAATCCAATACCAACATTGCTTGGGGACATCCTTCACTCATTTCACACACGAACAATGAGAAAGAGGGGTGTTCTCATGTGTTGTACTCCTATCCTCGCAAGGTGGTTTATTTCGCACCTTCCACAATCTGTCTTGAAGAATGACCAAGGTACAAGGTGGTCCCAACGATTGATGACTCTTACTCATTCTGATGTGCATTGGTGTTCTCGGTCCAGAGAAAATGTCATCATCGTCGATCGTTGCGGAGAGTTTCCTAATGTTCCTTTACTTGGAATTAGGGGAGGTATCACCTACAACCATTGCCTAGCTTTGAGGCAATTTGGATATGCACGGAGGGATGGCCCTCATGACATGTTGATTCCTAGCCTAGTTTTTGACTTCGACAACGATGCGCAAGGACTTCGCCAAAGATTCATCAGAGCTTGGGGAAAACTCAACAAGGTTGATAGCAAGACTCTGGGACATAAGAACTCCATCCCTCTTGAGCCCTATCTCAAGTGGGTACGAGCCCGAGCCCAAAGTCTAATGATGCCTTATCCTCATGTACTCCCAGTAATTAAAGAGCCCGTCAATGAAGGAGAGGTTCCCTACACCATCCTGCATCCAGACATGCCTACATCATGGGAGGAAATGCAGAAAAGTTGGATCCAGCTCAAGGAGGAACAAAACACTTTTGAAGCTAGCTACTACGCCAGTGAAAAGAAGGTTCTAGAGCTTACCCGCCGACTCCACGAGCAAGAGGCCCTCAACACCTACATCGCACCAAAGAGGATGCGCAATGTCTTTCTGCCTTGAGAAGTTTATTTTGTAACATTTGGCCCATGGGGCATTTATGTACTAACAAATTTCTTCTTATTAATATGACGTGCGTTCTTCTTTGTCTGAAACAATTTTGAATGTCCTAAATCCTTGAACGCATTGCATACATCAGCATACCATTCATCATGTGCATAAGCAGGTCTCACTCCAGGTTTCCTTATCTATCTGCTGTTTATTTCAGTAGGATGGATCTCGAGCAAACAGTCAAAGACCTACAGGCTTAGAATGCACAGTTCCAACAACTCTTGATGACTTTGGTTAAGAGTCAAGAGGACATCAAGGCTCATTTGGAGAATAAAGACCCAGTGAAGAAGAAAAAGAGGGTCGGAGTGGCTACTTTGGGGAGAAGGTTTGACAGAGAAGCTCGGAGGGTGCTTGAATTTCCTCCTACTTCTGATGAAGGGACTAGTAAAAGAGATCGAGTTGCGGTGCCTTCCGAGTCTGATGCAGAGGAGGAAGAGGTTGAAGAGGATGAAGATTATTCTGACCAGCAGTATCCCCCAACTGATGACAAATATAAAGGTTTAGAAGACAGATTGGCTGCCATGGAATTGCAAAGGGTACCGGGTTTGGATTTTGAAGACATGGGCTTGGTTGCCGGAATTGTGATTCCCCCAAAATTCAAAGTTCCAGTGTTTGTGAGGTATGATGGGCTGTCCTGTCCCAAAATGCATCTCAGGTCCTACGTGAGAAAAATTCAACCCTATACGGCAGATAAAAATCTCTGGATTCATTTCTTTCAAGACAGCCTATCGGGAGCTCAGTTGGAGTGGTTTTATCAGCTAGAAGGAACCAGTGTCAGAAATTGGGAAGATTTGGCCACCGCTTTCTACAAACAATACCAGTATAATTCTGATCTTGCTCCTACTCGTACCCAACTTCAGGGTATGTCACTAGGAACAAGTGAGGGGTTCAAAGAATATGCACAAAAATGGAGGGATTTGGCTGGCAGGGTGCAGCCTCCTTTAACCGATCGTGAGCTCGTTGATATGTTTCTTGGGACCCTATCTGGGACATTTTTCAATCATCTAATTGGTAACTATTCCGCGGGGTTTACCGATCTGATCTTAACTGGCGAAAGAATAGAAGCTGGCATCAAGTCAAGAAAAATTCAGAAGGGTGTTGCTGCAAGTGTTGAGAAGAAGCCTTTTAAGAAGGAGACAGCTATGGTTTATTCTCAGAGAAGAGCAGGGAAAATGGAGCGTCGGCCAACTGTGGGGGCCGTAATGATTCAAAACACTCCAAGTGAGCAGCCTCGCTATAACCAATCCAGACCAAATCAGCAACGGGTGGAAAGGCCACAACGGCAGTTCACCCGTATTAATATGACTCCAGCGCAAGTGCTTCCCCATCTATTGAAGTTGAATCTTGCCACCATCAAGGAGGCACCAAAGAATGTGAATACATCCTCCCCGCATTATCATGCCAATGCTAAATGCGCCTACCATTCAGACAGTGTTGGACACGACACCAATGATTGTTGGGCACTCAAGCATAAAATCCAAGACCTGATAGAGGCTACGGAGGTAGAGTTTGATGCTCCAGAGAAACCCAATGTGATATCCGCACCTATGTCGAAGCATGGCCGAAATATCAATGCCATTGAAGAG
Organism: Vicia faba; assembly: GCA_948472305.1. NCBI lineage: Eukaryota > Viridiplantae > Streptophyta > Magnoliopsida > Fabales > Fabaceae > Vicia > Vicia faba. The sequence continues at coordinate 317,373,821 of OX451735.1, forward strand.
GATTTGTATGTTGCTGACGTCAGTGATCTGACTACTCCACTGCTAACCATTAAGTTGAATTTGTTAAGGGCCGGGATCTTCCCGGGATGTAAAGAAGACTGCTACTGTTGCCACTCTCTGTCGTTTGATTGTCCGCTATTAAGGAAAGGCATCCAAGGCCTTATGGATAGCCGACAAATTTTGTTTGAAAAAGTTTCTGCTGTTCCAGTTCATGTTGAAAATGTCTCAATCATAACCATTCACGCCAATCTTTCCAAGGTCGTCAAAAAGCCAGTTAAGATTACACCAGCTGCGAAATCTATACCTTTGAAGATAACAATGCCAGAGCCTGTTCCCTATGTTTCTGAGAAGTCGATACCTTGGAACTATGGTGGTGACATCTACTACCATGGTATCAAGCAAGTCGAAGTAATTGAAGAAAGTTCGGATGATGAAGAAGCCAGCATCAGTAACATTGCGGGCACCAGTAAAATCACTAGGAGCGGGAGAATATTTTCTCCAGAGATTGCCCCTCCAAGAGCAGTCTTTGGACCCTCATCAGCTAAAGAAGTCATCCCCGCACCAGTAAAGCTCTCTGCTAGAACCCCTTTGATTGAAGAAGTTGTTGTTCCTAGTGCTGTCTCTCCTGCCATTGCTGATAAAGGAAAGGGAATACAAGATGAGCCCGTCAGGACGAGGGCTCAACCCTTGGTGATCACGGAAGCCTCCAAAAAAGAAATGGACGAGATTTTGAGGATAATCAAGAGAAGTGATTACGATGTGGTGGAACAGTTGGGGCAAACCCCCTCCAAGATCTCCATGCTGGCATTATTGCTTTGCTCAGAAGCGCACGCTCAAGCTTGAATTAAGTTTCTGAAGGCAGCTCATGTGCCCCAGGAAACCTCTGCGGACCAATTTCAACATTGCGTGGCTAGCCTGACTGCAGACAATGGATTAGGTTTTTCTGATGCCGGCCTGACCCCTAAAGGCCGAAACCACAATGATGCGTTGAATATTTCAATCGAGTGTCGCGGAACCACCCTTGCACATGTTTTGGTTGATACCGGTTCATCGCTGAATGTTTTGCCTAAAAAGGCCCTGGACCGGCTAGATTGCGAAGGTTTGGAATTACAGCCGAGTGATATTGTCGTCAGAGCTTTCGATGGGTCGAAAAGAATGATCCATGGAGAAGTTGAAATTCCTGTCAAAATAGGTATTGAGGTGTTTAGATCCACTTTCTATGTAATGGACATCCATCCATCATACTCCTGCCTGCTGGGTAGACCTTGGATACACCATGCTGGGGAAGTCACCTCCTCCTTGCATCAAATGCTGAAGTATCCGGTAAAGGGAAAGATCATTATTGTTCAAAGCGAAGAAGAGTACATGATTAGCCACTTAAATTCTTTCCGGTATGTGGAAGTTGAAGGAGAGTTCATTGAGACGCCGTTTCAACATTTCGAGGAAGTTCTTCCTGAAATAGCGGTAACAAAGTTGGCAGCCGAGGCACCGAGACAGATGGCCAGGATGGCATCTCTGGAGGATGCAAGGGCCGCAGTTAAAGAAGGGAAGAATTCAGCATGGGGGAAGTTACCCGACTTTCCACATAAGACTGACAAGTTTGGATTAGGTTTCACAGCCGCTGGCCAGAAAGCTATGCGCCAGTCAAAAATTGAAAGAGCGCCAATCAAAATTTCTCCTTACAGAATCAACGCCCTGGAAGATGAAGACAAGGAAAGCAACATTGAAGAGTGGATTTACCCAACTGTCAGGGGAGGATTGAGCAATTGGGAGGCTAAAGACTTTGTCCCCATCACTTTTGTTCATCAGTAATTTATCTGTTAAACATTTCTTATTTGGTCTGTAATATTTTACTTTCAAACAATCCGTACACTATCTTTTCACCTCATGCCTTGCCCGGGGCATGTAGGTCCACTTGTAAGGGTTTTGACTATTTTTCATATTCATATGCCATGTTTAATGATTCATTGGACGTTTTTCATTTGATAAACTGCTTATGCTCATTTTCTTTCCTTTTGCATTTTTTTTTAAGGATGGTTATCCCTTACACACACCCACACTCACCAATGTAGGTACCCATCCACTCCGGATTCCATGGGTGACTATTCTGCTATATCTTTCAATAACTCTGAAGACCTGGTCAATCTAGCCGAGTATGAAGATGACGAAGGTTGTGAAGTACCCGGGGAATTAGCCAGACTTCTGCAACAAGAGGAAAGGGACATCTTGCCGCATGAAGAGCCATTGGAAACTGTTAACTTGGGAACCGAGGAGAATCGGAAGGAAGTGCAAGTGGGTGCCAACCTGGAACCAAAAGTCAAGGAGCGCTTGGTACAGTTGCTGAATGAGTATGTTGAAATCTTCGCTTGGTCCTATGAAGACATGTCGGGTCTAGACACCGACATCGTGGTTCACCGTCTCCCCACAAGAGAAGACTGTCCCCCAATCAAGCAAAAAGTTCGCCGAATGAGGCCTGACATGTCCGAAAAGATCAAAGCAGAAGTAATGAAGCAATTCGATGCTAGCTTCCTGGCTGTTACGTCCTATCCTCAATGGGTCGCTAACATTGTGCCAGTACCAAAGAAAGATGGCAAAGTCAGAATGTGTGTGGACTACCGGGATTTGAATAGGGCCAGCCCTAAAGATGATTTCCCGCTACCTCATATTGACATCTTGATCGACAATACAGCTCAGCATAAGGTGTTTTCCTTCATGGACGGATTCTCAGGCTACAACCAAATCAAAATGGCCCCCGAGGATATGGAGAAAACGACTTTTGTCACACAATGGGGCACTTTCTGTTATAAGGTGATGCCGTTCGGGCTGAAGAACGCAGGGGCAACTTATCAACGCGCCATGGTAGCTTTATTTCATGACATGATACATCATGAGATTGAAGTCTACGTAGACGATATGATAGCTCGATCACAAACAGAGGAAGAGCACCTTGAGCATTTGGAGAAGTTGTTTGCCAGGTTGAAAGAATACAAGCTCAGGCTGAATCCAAGTAAATGCACTTTTGGAGTTATGTCTGGTAAACTCCTGGGATTCATTGTAAGCAACAAAGGCATTGAAGTCGATCCAGCAAAAGTAAAAGCAATACAAGAGATGCCTGCTCCCCGTACTGAAAAGGAGGTTAGAGGATTCTTGGGGCGCATAAACTATATTGCCAGATTCATCTCACATCTGACTTCTACCTGTGAGCCAATTTTCAAACTCTTGAAGAAAGATCAGGTAGTTGAATGGAACGACGACTGCCAAGCCGCTTTTGATAGAATCAAGGAGTATTTGCTAGAACCTCCTATTCTGATGCCACCTGTCGAAGGAAGACCATTGATCATGTACTTAACTGTCTTGGATAACTCAATGGGGTGTGTTTTGGGCCAGCATGACGAGTCTGGTCGAAAAGAGCACGCTATTTATTACCTTAGCAAAAAGTTTACCGACTGTGAGACTCGCTACTCACTGCTCGAGAAAACTTGCTGCGCTTTGGTATGGGCTGCTCGCCGACTAAGACAGTATATGCTGACTCATACTACCTTATTGATATCCAAAATGGACCCTATCAAGTACATCTTCGAGAAGCCCGCTTTATCCGGAAGGATAGCTAGATGGAAAATGATCTTAACCGAATATGACATCCAGTACACCACCCAAAAAGCTATAAAAGGGAGTGTATTAGCTGACCATCTGGCTCATCAGGCTATCAAAGACTATCAACCCATGAGATTTGACTTCCCAGACGAGGACATCATGAATTTGGACAACATTGAAAGTGACGGACCATATGACGGACCCGAAAAGGGATCCCGATGGACCCTGTACTTTGATGGTGCTTCAAATGCACTAGGAAACGGTATTGGCGCAGTACTCATTTCTCCGGAAGGTTGTCACACGCCTTTCACGGCCCGACTTTGCTTCAGCTGCACAAACAACATGGCTGAGTATGAAGCTTGCATCTTTGGTCTCGAGGCTGCTATAGACTTGGGGATCAAATCTTTGGTCGTATTTGGGGACTCGGCTTTGGTCATCAGCCAAATCAAATGAGACTGGGATACCAAGCATCCTAATCTTATCCCATACAAAGAACATGTCCTAACATTGTTGCCGCATTTCGAGCAAATTACCTTCGAGCATTTCCCGCGAGAAGAGAATCAGCTAGCCGATGCTCTGGCCACAATGTCCTCCATGTTTAAACTCAACTGGGATAACGAGGCTCCCCAAATCACCATCAAGCGAATGGATGAACCGACACATTGCCACGAGATTAATACCGAGGAAGTAGTGGAACAACCTTGGTTCCATGAAATCAAAAGGTATCTCGAGACTAGAGATTATCCCGAAGGAGCTTCCGTGAATGACAAGAAGTTCTTAAGGAAATTCACTGCTAAGTTCTTCCTGAGCAACGACATCCTTTACAAACGAAGCCATGATTGTGTATTACTCCGATGTGTGGATAAGGCTGAAGCAGAATTGATCATGACTGATATACACAGCAGCACATTTGGCACTCACTTGAGCGGGCATACAATGGCTAAGAAGATCCTAAGGGCAGGCTATTATTGGTCTACCATGGAGGCTGACTGCCATCAACATTCCCGTACTTGCCACAAGTGTCAGGTCTATGCTGACAAAGTTCATATCCCTCCGGTTCCTCTCAACGTCCTGACTGCTTCGTGGGCCTTTGCAATGTGGGGCATTGATATGATTGGAGAGATCAAGCCCACGGCTTCCAACGGACATCGCTTCATCCTGGTTGCCACTGACTACTTCACTAAATGGGTCGAAGCAACTTCCTTCGCCTCTGTCACTAAAAATGTGGTTGCCCGCTTTATCAAGCTTAATCTCATATGTCGGTATGGCATTCCAGACAGGATCATCACGGACAACGGTACGAATCTGAATAACACAATGATCACTGCATTATGCGAACAGTTCAAGATTTATCATCACAATTCATCTCCCTATCGGCCAAAGATGAACGGTGCTGTTGAAGCTGCGAACAAAAACATTAAGAAGATCATTCAGAAAATGACAGTCACTTACAAAGACTGGCATGAGATGTTACCGTTTGCTCTGCATGGATACCGTACGACGACACGTACTTCAACTGGGGCAACCCCGTTTTCTTTGGTTTATGGCATGGAAGCTGTTTTGCCTATGGAAGTCCAGATCCCTTCTCTGAGGATTATGAAGGATGCAGGTTTGAATGAAGATGATTGGATGCAGACCCGACTTGATCAACTCAATCTGATCGACGAGAAACGACTTGCTGCTATATGCCATGGTCAGACGTATCAAAAGCGGATGATCAAGGCCTTCAATAAGAAAGTCAGACGTCAAGTGTATCAAGTCGGGGATCTCGTAATCAAGCAGATTATCCTGCCGCAAAGTGATCCCAGGGGCAAATGGACCCCTACATATGAAGGACCATTTGTGATCAAGAGCATATTTTCTGGTGGTGCTATGATTCTGACCACCATGGACGGCGACGATTTGCCGCACCCTGCGAACGCAGACATAGTCAAAAGATACTACGCATAAAATAACCCGACAAGTCGAAAACCCGAAAGGGCGGCTTGGGCAAAAATGGACATCTCGGTGAACCGAAAACCCGAAAGGGCGGTTCAGGCAAAAATTAGGGATAAAAACGAAAAAATTTGTACACCCGGCAAGTCGAAAACCCGAAAGGGCGGCTTGGGCATAAAGGGGTTTCCCGGTGGATCGAAAACCCGAAAGGGCGATTCAGGCAAAAGTTAGGGAATTAAAGCGTATGACTATGTCTCGTCGGATCACTTCAAAGACCATCTCTTCATCAACCAGTTCCAGACTTCTGATCAATCCAGTCATCGTCAAACGAAGCATTGAATGGACAGATATTCAGAGTTGTGAAAGCTATAGCGGAACGGAATCCCATGGAATTATTTCACATGGTCATCCTTTATTTTGTATAAAATCTTTCAATATTTACGACAAAATCCTCTTACTAGGATGATTGTCTCCTTTGTACAAATATACTCAAAGAAAATCAATACAAATACTTTTCCCAAAATTTGTGTCATTTCCCTTTTTCTTTTTCTCTTACACTATTTGTTTTATTTTGAGAAACGTCCAATGTTTTGTTAAATAGGCATATGCATTTGAAACATAATCACTTCCTATTTGAACCTAAGAAAAAGGATTACTGATAGGATGAAGGTACAAACGGATATCTTGACACCCTTTCAAAGGAAACCCCCCAAGAGATTTGGAAGCCACATCCCTAGCAAACCCTGAGGCTTATCTCCAGCAGACTCTCGAAGCTTATCCCCGGTATGGTTCTGGAAGGCATTTCCTCGTAGAGCACGAACGTCTCTCCCGAGTTTTTATTCAAAGTTATTCCTCCCAGAGGCTTATAACTGGGTTATCCTCAGCTAACAATCACGGAAGATCGCACTCGCCAGAATTCTTCCCATCCCCAGCGGAGTTCATCAAAATTCCCCAGCAGTAACTTGTCTTTGCAAATCCCCAGCCAGAGAACCCTCCGGAATTCAATTCCCCTCAGAGTTTAAGTTTCGGTGTCCCCAGTCAAGCTAAAACTTCAAATTATCAATCCCCAGCGGAGCCAAACCATTGAACCTTCTCCCCGCAGAGTTTTGAGAGGGCAAATCTTAAGTTCCCCAGTGAAGTCGCCAGAGTTACTTCCCACCAAGTTGAAGATTCTCAGTCTTACCGCCCCAGCACGAGTATATTAGGATTGATACTCCCCAGTAGAGGTCATCAGAAATTCTCTTCTCCCACAGCAGCCACGGATTTATTTTTCCCAGCAGCAGTCAAGATGTTTTTATCTTCGGCCACCTCTGATTCATTTATCCTCAGCAAGTTAGCTCGTCAGCTTACATACGCATTCATCACATTCATGTCATAAACATTGATGTCACGTATATTGCATCATGCATCATAGCATTGCATACAACTAACTCTTTACCTTTTCAGGAAAGATCAGTCGACAGACTAAAATCATTCAACTTCAAGATTTCTGAAAACAGTTCACGGGTTCTCCAAGTAAACAGATGTCAACCTGTCACTTGTTCAGATTCTTCTTCAAAGACTTCTGAAAACAGTTTATGGATTCTTCCCAACAACGGATGTTAATCTATCGACTTGTTCAGATGCAACTTCTAAAAACAGTTTACGGACGCTTCCCAACAACGGATGCTGCTTTATTGCTTATTCAACTTCAAAGACTTCTGAAAATAATTTATGGATTCTTCCCAACAACGGATGTTAATCTATCGACTTGTTCAGATGCAACTTCTGAAAACAGTTTACGGACGCTTCCCAACAACGGATGCTGCTCTATTGCTTATTCAACTTCAAGACTTCTGAAAACAGTTTACGGGTACTCCAAGTAACGGATGTTAACCTATCGCTTGTTCAATTTCTTCTCCAAACTACTGAAACCAGCTTACAGATTCCTCCCAACAACGGATGTCAATCTATTGCTTGTTCAGACGCCAAGTTCGGAGATGGTCCGAAGCTTGGACACTTTCCTGATATTCCCTTCCAGATGGCATCTCTAAGCCCATCCCTGACAAGATTTCTGTCACTCTCCCAGATGGCATCGTTAAGCCCATCTCCAAATGGCATCTCTAAGCCCATTCCCGCATCCATTGCTTTGACGAGTGCAAATTTCCGGGCACTCTAGTGTCCAATCTCCTTTTACCCTCGAGTCACGAAAGGCAAGCTTGCCAATCTAACTCTTCGGATTCAAGAAGATTGAACAGGGGCAACTGTTGTACCCCAAAATTTGCCCTCCCATTTCTCATTGATTTCTCACCACAAAGCCCTTGAAGCTCAAGATCCAGTTAGGGTTTCATCTGCTCAAGACCTCTCCTTGCACTGTTGACTCAAATTAGGGTTTGTGTTTGCCCAAAGATGCTTTGACCTAAAATGCCCAAGATGACTTTCATGCTTCATATTGGACTCCCAAGTTTACCCATATCAAGTTTCAAGTCTTGATTCCAAGCTTTGCCCAGTCAATTGGACAGTTGACCTAGAAATCACTGTATTGGGGAAAAGGTCAACTGTGGCCAATTGACAGTCAAACCTCATGAAATTTGACCCACATCAACATTATGAACTCACATGGACCATTTGATCAAGTTTGGATCACAATTCCATAAGAAATTTGATCAGATCACCAAAAGGGCAAAATGGTCATTTTTAGGGTTTTGACTGCACAAAGGCAATTTTTGACTGTTTGACCTAGCCAATGGAAAACCAAGCTCATATATGGACTCAAGGACCCCATGGAATTATCTTGACATGCTCAACAAACTCAAAAGATCCCAAGTACACAAGATTGACAGTTGAATTTCCCAGTCAATTGATCAATTTTGACTGTATACTGAAAAGTCAAACTTTGACTTTTTGGTCAAAATCAAGAGTCAAGATTCATTTTTCATCAAAACATGCCAAATCATGAAACTTGTTCACCAAGAAATCTCAAAATGCGAATTAGGGTTTAAAATGGAATTTTTCATAACTTAGAATTTTTCTAAGTTATGAAAAACCCTAATTTTTTCCCAACTTTGCCCCACTTTTTCACCATGATCCATTTGGATTCAAACAAAAGTCCAAACATGAAAGTGGTAGCTTGTTGCATAATCTACAACTTTTATTCACAAAGTTTTCTCATTTGGAGCTTGCATATCAAGTTACAAATTTTTGAATAAGGGCACTAAACCATTCTTAACTTAGTGAATTTTTGACCTATTTTGACCAGTTTTTCTACCCCACTTCAAGGCCATTTTCCATACACTTCCACTTGGAATTTAAATTTTCACTTCAAATATGGATTGTAGTAAACATTCCAAGCTTTCCAAAATGTCCAAGAACTTCTCAAACAACCTCATGGTTAGGGAGAATCGAATTTCACAATATAGCAAAAAACCACTTTGTTCATGACCAAGTTACATGTTCATAACCTTGCAATTTAAACTCAGCATGCCTTAGATTAGATTACAGGTCCTTAAACCAAGTTACACTCAATAATTTAATGCTTGTTCATTGTGTCAAGGTGTTATTCTATGAGTTCAAGTATTGTACACAAGCCTAATCCATTTTTAGATAAAGTGAACTATCCATTTTTGCTAAAATTCACTTTATGTCAATTTGGAAATCCAACAAGTACATTGCAAATCTGAATGGCACAAGTTTATGAGCATAACACACTGATCAAGGAGGGATTATGCAGCACATTAGGGGCCCTCTACATGCCTAGAAACACAAGTTGGCTTTTGTTGCTTAAGAGAGAAGAAAAGTGTCATAACATCACACAACATCCATCTCAGCTTAGACACACAAGAACTAAGTTATCAAACACATTACACAGATCATAACCAAGCTGAGACACGACCCTTGCACCTCTCAAACACTCCCATTGCCATAATCACTCTCAAACTGCACAAACAGGGGAAAGCCTGCAGTTTGAGTGCTACCTTCCATTTCCTTCAAGTTCTTTTGCCAAAATCAGTTCCTACACATTCCCTAGCACATATGCAAGCTAACCATGTCTTGAAACACGACCTGTAATTCCTCTAACAAGTTCCACCATTTTCACTTTTCCATTTTGCAGTTGAAGTTCTACAGCTCAGTTCAAGGTGTTTCAAGGCAAAGTAGATATTGGAACAGCATCACCACACCTCAAGGAAGCTATACCAATCAGTATCTTGCATTGTAAGCTCCCCATTTGCCAGTTGGAACTTCAGCTGAATAGGTAGTTTTTTGAACTCGTATCTCTCTTATTATGCATCATTAGTCTTAAGTTTGTGAAGAAACAATGTCCTATTCATACCACTGAACATGTACATTCTTTTACTTTTCATTTCTTTTGCCTGAGTAGAGAGAATTTGGAGTTTGAAAATGGCAGAAAAACTAGGTTAGGATTTGGGGGAGAAGAAATTCTCCCTCATCTTAGAGAGTTAGATCAAGTTATGCATATGGTTAGAATCGTGATTTCATGCTTAACATCTTTTGTGTTGGAAGTTTGTTCAAAAAATCAAAGAATCAAGATTTCAAACCAAGCTTGCAGGCGCGCGTTTTTTGGTTCAGAGGTTGAAGAAGAAGTGGATTGGGCTGGGCCTGAGCATTTTTTCTTATTCACACCATTTTTTCTGTTTTGCACCCCCAAGCCCATTTGCTTCATTTTTAATATTTTGACTTTTTGCCTTTTTGTGATTGGTTCATTTATTTTTTCTCAGCATATTAAAAACATAAAAATATTTTTCCTATCATTTTTTTTGAATTTATTGCATATTTATTTGATTATTTCTTAAATGTGTACATAAATAAATATATATATACTTTCTTTTGTTTAAAATATTAAAATAATACCAATACACTTTTTATACATTTTTATTTTATTTTTACCCCCTGAAAATATTTTACAGAAAAATACTTTTTTTTATTTTAATACTAAATATTATTAATACATATATATAATGCATATTTTATAAATAATGTAAATAAATAAGTATATTAGTATACCTAGGATAAAAATACCAAAAATGTACATATTTTATTTTTTAATATGTAAATACTAAAAAATTCCTTTTTTACAAATATATCATATTTTATTTTATTTTTGTATGTAAATAATAAATATTGTATATGTTAATAAATAATGCATTTTGTTTAATAAAAATTAGGGTTTTTGCCCTAAATTTAGGAATACTCCAAAAATAATATCTTTTTTATTTCCCTTTTTATTTCACATAAATAATACCATTTTTCATAACATATAAAGAATTCCTTTTGCATACTTGCATATTTGTTTTATTTATCATTTGAATTATACCTTTTTATTTATCTTGTAAATATTCATGGAAAATGATGTAATAGTTTAGGTTTAATTTTTGTCTAAATATACCCCATTTGAAACATTGTACCCCCCTCCCCATATTATCATGTTGTAATAGCGTAGGATTTTAAATTTCGCACTTTTATCGCTTTCTAAACATACTATGCTAGAATTAGGGTTTTGTATGCGAATAAAAATGAACAAAATAGTTGGACCTAATACAAGATAAATAAGCATGAAAATAGACAACACATTTCACACTTGCACCCCTAGGGTATTCCACTTTGTTGCCTTAAAATAATTGGACCATATTGCATGTTGAACTTCTTTGGGTAAAACAAAATCAAATGATCATAAGTCTCTCAAAATGTTGCCTAAATAAATGATCAAGTCCCCTTTTAAAGAAAATTGCCCAAAGACATTTAACACTATTGTAACTATGGTCTAAACGATGACCCGCGCCCGTCCCTTTAAACTCCTAAAACAAGATTGTCCACCAAATGCAATGGTGGAACAAAATTGTCAAAAGGTTTAAAACATAAACAAAAATCTTTGAGAAAACTTTAGGGTAGATGAACTCTTAAGTACTTGTCAACTTTCCAAGAAAACACTTTGCTTATTTCAAAACCCACTTCACAAACACTTTCAAAACAAACTTTCAAAAACCTTGAAACATCTTTTTAAAAGACAAAACACCTTTTGTAAAACATTCGAGTAAAGAATTGTTACAAGGGTAGCCTATACAAGGCATCTTTTCAAAACATTTTCAAAATCACACACCAAGCACCATTTCAAACAATTGAAAACCAAGGCTAGTTGATCTAAGCAAGCACCTAAGAGCCCATGGATAACCATGGATAGAAGGGGTGCTAATACCTTCCCCTTCTATAATCTACTCCCCGAACCCAAGAAAAATCTCAAAGGTTTTTTGCTGTGTTTTTTAAACCTTTCCTTAGGATAAAATAAAAAGTCGGTGGCGACTCTTGCTCAACCGAAACATTTGCAAAAACAAACGCAAAACCCTAGTCAGTTCTCCCACCGTATCACAGAACTAGCGACTCTGCTGGGGATATTTTTAAAGTGGAGTAACCTTAGGGCTTAGATCACCCCCTTGCATGACTAATTGTTTGATTTGCTTGCTTTATACTTTGGCTCTATTGTTTGGGTTTACAATCCTCCACCCGGATTTTGGGAAACATTCATAGATAGCAATACGTTGTGGAAACTGTGTGGGGTATACCGACACGGTCTAAGCAATAGCTATATTAGTGCGACATATTTGTGAGTACCGGTAACCCTTGAGTTCAATCAAGGAGAGTACGGGGCCGCTGAGTGATGTCACTAAAGCACTAATGACCTAGAACCTTACTTGACCATCTTGGCCTTTTATTAGGGGTAGTGAGATGACCGGCTTTGGTGCAGTCCGAAGTTGGTAGATACTCAATACTACACTCATTGAGGGTTGTTTTCTTAGAATATTTTGGTCGCCAGTTAAGTGGCTAAACCAAAACAATGAACAATGAAAACAATCCAGTGATATTGAGCTCCTTAGAACCCGGGTACTATTTATAGGACAGGTTTTTAAGCCAACTACACTCAAGAGGGTACTTACCTATGAAACCCCATGCAAGCCTGAAATTAAGGTTTGGTGTGATTTGCTTGTACATATGTTTTGTGCATACATCATAAACATCATAAAACATCATATGCATTCACTAACCATTTCAAGGGTTTTGGATCTTCATCTTTGTTCTTGTTTTGTAGGACATGGAAATCCCTCGCAGAAATACCATTCAAGTCAACCTTGTGAGAATCTCTCCTCAACTCAAGGAGATCACCTCAAGAATTCCGGAAAATTCATCCTTCAGTGAAAGACATGGTAGACTGCTCAGCCTTGTCAACACCAACATTGAAGAAGACATGATGAAAGTGCTATTCCAGTTCTTTGACCCTCTTCACCACTGCTTCACTTTCCCTGATTATCAGTTGGTACCCACTTTGGAGGAGTTTTCTCAACTCCTAAGAATCCCTATCCTTAATCAACTACCCTTCAACGGTACGGAAAAGGAACCAAAGCCGGAAGATGTTGCTCGAGCATTACATCTACAACCATCCGACATCAAGGGGCATTGGGAAACCCGAAGTAGCGTCAAAGGATTCTTAGCAAAATTCTTGTTTGAAAAGGCACAAGAATGCTGGAACTCATTGGACCTGCAAGCCTTTGAAGAAATTGTGGCACTCCTTATCTACGGGTTGGTCTTGTTCCCAAATCCTGACCAATTGGTAGATGTCAACGCCGTCAAAATCTTCTTGTCCAGAAATCCAATACCAACATTGCTTGGGGACATCCTTCACTCATTTTACACACGAACAATGAGAAAGAGGGGTGTTCTCATGTGTTATACTTCTATCCTCACAAGGTGGTTTATTTCGCACCTTCCAAAATCTGTCTTGAAGAATGACCAAGGTACAAGGTGGTCCCAACGATTGATGACTCTTACTCATTCTGATGTGCATTGGTGTTCTCGGTCCAGAGAAAATGTCATCATCGTCGATCGTTGCGGAGAGTTTCCTAATGTTCCTTTACTTGGAATTAGGGGAGGTATCACCTACAACCCTTGCCTAGCTTTGAGGCAATTTGGATATGCACGGAGGGATGGCCCTCATGACATGTTGATTCCTAGCCTAGTTTTTGACTTCGACAACGATGCGCAAGGACTTCGCCAAAGATTCATCAGAGCTTGGGGAAAACTCAACAAGGTTGATAGCAAGACTCTGGGACATAAGAACTCCATCCCTCTTGAGCCTTATCTCAAGTGGGTACGAGCCCGAGCCCAAAGTCTAATGATGCCTTATCCTCATGTACTCCCAGTAATTAAAGAGCCTGACAATGAAGGAGAGGTTCCCTACACCATCCTGCATCCAGACATGCCTACATCATGGGAGGAAATGCAGAAAAGTTGGATCCAGCTCAAGGAGGAACGAAACACTTTTGAAGCTAGCTACTACGCCAGTGAAAAGAAGGTTCTAGAGCTTACCCGCCGACTCCACGAGCAAGAGGCCCTCAACACCTACATCGCACCAAAGAGGATGCGCAATATCTTTCTGCCTTGAGAAGTTTATTTTGTAACATTTGGCCCATGGGGCATTTATGTACTAACAAATTTCTTCTTATTAATATGACGTGCGTTCTTCTTTGTCTGAAACAATTTTGAATGTCCTAAATCATTGAACGCATTGCATACATCAGCATACCATTCATCATGTGCATAAGCAGGTCTCACTCCAGGTTTCCTTATCTATCTGCTGTTTATTTCAGTATGATAGATCTCGAGCAAACAGTCAAAGACCTACAGGCTCAGAATGCACAGTTCCAGCAACTCTTGATGACTTTGGTTAAGAGTCAAGAGGACATCAAGGCTCATTTGGAGAATAAAGACCCAGTGAAGAAGAAAAAGAGGGTCGGAGTGGCTACTTTGGGGAGAAGGTTTGACAGAGAAGCTCGGAGGGTGCTTGAATTTCCTCCTACTTCTGATGAAGGGACTAGTAAAAGAGATCGAGTTGCGGTGCCTTCCGAGTCTGATGCAGAGGAGGAAGAGGTTGAAGAGGATGAAGATTATTCTGACCAGCAGTATCCCCCAGCTGATGACAAATATAAAGGTTTAGAAGACAGATTGGCTGCCATGGAATTGCAAAGGGTACCGGGTTTGGATTTTGAAGACATGGGCTTGGTTGCCGGAATTGTGATTCCCCCAAAATTCAAAGTGCCAGTGTTTGTGAGGTATGATGGGCTGTCCTGTCCCAAAATGCATCTCAGGTCCTACGTGAGAAAAATTCAACCCTATACGGCAGATAAAAATCTCTGGATTCATTTCTTTCAAGACAGCCTATCGGGAGCTCAGTTGGAGTGGTTTTATCAGCTAGAAGGAACCAGTGTCAGAAATTGGGAAGATTTGGCCACCGCTTTCTACAAACAATACCAGTATAATTCTGATCTTGCTCCTACTCGTACCCAACTTCAGGGTATGTCACTAGGAACAAGTGAGGGGTTCAAAGAATATGCACAAAAATGGAGGGATTTGGCTGGCAGGGTGCAGCCTCCTTTAACCGATCGTGAGCTCGTTGATATGTTTCTTGGGACCCTATCTGGGCCATTTTTCAATCATCTAATTGGTAACTCTTCCGCGGGGTTTACCGATCTAATCTTAACTGGCGAAAGAATAGAAGCTGGCATCAAGTCAGGAAAAATTCAGAAGGGTGTTGCTGCAAGTGTTGAGAAGAAGCCTTTTACGAAGGAGACAACTATGGTTTATTCTCAGAGAAGAGCAGGGAAAATGGAGCGTCGGCCAACTGTGGGGGCCGTAATGATTCAAAACACTCCAAGTGAGCAGCCTCGCTATAACCAATCCAGACCAAATCAGCAACGGGTGGAAAGGCCACAACGGCAGTTCACCCGTATTAATATGACTCCAGCGCAAGTGCTTCCCCATCTATTGAAGTTGAATCTTGCCACCATCAAGGAGGCACCAAAGAATGTGAATACATCCTCCCCGCATTATCATGCCAATGCTAAATGCGCCTACCATTCAGACAGTGTTGGACACGACACCAATGATTGTTGGGCACTCAAGCATAAAATCCAAGACCTGATAGAGGCTACGGAGGTAGAGTTTGATGCTCCAGAGAAACCCAATGTGATATCCGCACCTATGCCGAAGCATGGCCGAAATATCAATGCCATTGAAGAGGATTTGTATGTTGCTGACGTCAGTGATCTGACTACTCCACTGCTAACCATTAAGTTGAATTTGTTAAGGGCCGGGATCTTCCCGGGATGTAAAGAAGACTGCTACTGTTGCCACTCTCTGCCGTTTGATTGTCCGCTATTAAGGAAAGGCATCCAAGGCCTTATGGATAGCCGACAAATTTTGTTCGAAAAAGTTTCTGCTGTTCCAGTTCATGTTGAAAATGTCTCAATCATAACCATTCACGCCAATCTTTCCAAGGCCGTCAAAAAGCCAGTTAAGATTACACCAGCTGCGAAATCTATACCTTTGAAGATAACAATGCCAGGGCCTGTTCCCTATGTTTCTGAGAAGTCGATACCTTGGAACTATGGTGGTGACATCTACTACCATGGTATCAAGCAAGTCGAAGTAATTGAAGAAAGTTCGGATGATGAAGAAGCCAGCATCAGTAACATTGCGGGCACCAGTAAAATCACCAGGAGCGGGAGAATATTTTCTCCAGAGATTTCCCCTCTAAGAGCAGTCTTTGGACCCTCATCAGCTAAAGAAGTCATCCCCGCACCAGTAAAGCTCTCTGCTAGAACCCCTTTGATTGAAGAAGTTATTGTTCCTAGTGCTGTCTCTCCTGCCATTGCTGATAAAGGAAAGGGAATACAAGATGAGCCCGTCAGGACGAGGGCTCAACCCTTGGTGATCCCGGAAGCCTCCAAAAAAGAAATGGACGAGATTTTGAGGATAATCAAGAGAAGTGATTACGATGTGGTGGAACAGTTGGGGCAAACCCCCTCCAAGATCTCCATGCTTGCACTATTGCTTTGCTCAGAAGCGCATGCTCAAGCTTTAATTAAGTTTCTGAAGGCAGCTCATGTGCCCCAGGAAACCTCTGCGGACCAATTTCAACATTGCGTGGCTAGCCTGACTGCAGACAATGGATTAGGTTTTTCTGATGCCGACCTGACCCCTAAAGGCCGAAACCACAATGATGCGTTGCATATTTCAATCGAGTGTCGCGGAACCACCCTTACACATGTTTTGGTTGATACCGGTTCATCGCTGAATGTTTTTCCTAAAAAGGCCCTGGACCGGCTAGATTGCGAAGGTTTGGAATTAAAGCCGAGTGATATTGTCGTCATAGCTTTCGATGGGTCGAAAAGAATGGTCCATGGAGAAGTTGAAATTCCTGTCAAAATAGGTACTGAGGTGTTTAGATCCACTTTCTATGTAATGGACATCCGTCCATCATACTCCTGCCTGCTGGGTAGACCTTGGATACACCATGCTGGGGCAGTCACCTCCTCCTTGCATCAAATGCTGAAGTATCCTGTAAAGGGAAAGATCATTACTGTTCACGGCGAAGAAGAGTACATGATTAGCCACTTAAATTCTTTCCGGTATGTGGAAGTTGAAGGAGAGTTCATTGAGACGCCATTTCAACATTTCGAGGAAGTTCTTCCTGAAATAGCGGTAACAAAGTTGGCAGCCGAGGCACCGAGACAGATGGCCAGGATGGCATCTCTGGAGGATGCAAGGGCCGTAGTTAAAGAAGGGAAGAATTCAGCATGGGGGAAGTTACCCGACTTTCCACATAAGACTGACAAGTTTGGATTAGGTTTCACAGCCGCTGGCCAGAAAGCTATGCGCCAGTCAAAAATTGAAAGAGCGCCAATCAAAATTTCTCCTTACAGAATCAACGCCCTGGAAGATGAAGACAAGGAAAGCAACATTGAAGAGTGGATTTACCCAACTGTCAGGGGAGGATTGAGCAATTGGGAGGCTAAAGACTTTGTCCCCATCACTTTTGTTCATCAGTAATTTATCTGTTAAACATTTCTTATTTGGTCTGTAATATTTTACTTTCAAACAATCCGTACACTATCTTTTCACCTCCTGCCTTGCCCGGGGCATGTAGGTCCACTTGTAAGGGTTTTGACTATTTTTCATATTCATATGCCATGTTTAATGATTCATTGGACGTTTTTCATTTGATAAACTGCTTATGCTCATTTTCTTTCCTTTTGCATTTTTTTAAGGATGGCTATCCCTTACACACACCCACACTCACCAATGCAGGTACCCATCCACTCCGGATTCCATGGGTGACTATTCTGCTATATCTTTCAATAACTCTGAAGACCTGGTCAATCTAGCCGAGTATGAAGATGACGAAGGTTGTGAAGTACCCGGGGAATTAGCCAGACTTCTGCAACAAGAGGAAAGGGCCATCTTGCCGCATGAAGAGCCATTGGAAACTGTTAACTTGGGAACCGAGGAGAATCGGAAGGAAGTGCAAGTGGGTGCCAACCTGGAACCAAAAGTCAAGGAGCGCTTGGTACAGTTGCTGAATGAGTATGTTGAAATCTTCGCTTGGTCCTATGAAGACATGCCGGGTCTAGACACCGACATCGTGGTTAACCGTCTCCCCACAAGAGAAGACTGTCCCCCAATCAAGCAAAAAGTTCGCCGAATGAGGCCTGACATGTCCGAAAAGATCAAAGCAGAAGTAATGAAGCAATTCGATGCTGGCTTCCTGGCTGTTACGTCCTATCCTCAATGGGTCGCTAACATTGTGCCAGTACCAAAGAAAGATGGCAAAGTCAGAATGTGTGTGGACTACCGGGATTTGAATAGGGCCAGCCCTAAAGATGATTTCCCGCTACCTCATATTGACATCTTGATCGACAATACAGCTCAGCATAAGGTGTTTTCCTTCATGGACGGATTCTCAGGCTACAACCAAATCAAAATGGCCCCCGAGGATATGGAGAAAACGACTTTTGTCACACAATGGGGCACTTTCTGTTATAAGGTGATGCCGTTCGGGCTGAAGAACGCAGGGGCAACTTATCAACGCGCCATGGTAGCTTTATTTCATGACATGATACATCATGAGATTGAAGTCTACGTAGACGATATGATAGCTCGATCACAAACAGAGGAAGAGCACCTTGAGCATTTGGAGAAGTTGTTTGCCAGGTTGAAAGAATACAAGTTCAGGCTGAATCCAAGTAAATGCACTTTTGGAGTTAGGTCTGGTAAACTCCTGGGATTCATTGTAAGCAACAAAGGCATTGAAGTCGATCCAGCAAAAGTAAAAGCAATACAAGAGATGCCTGCTCCCCGTACTGAAAAGGAGGTTAGAGGATTCTTGGGGCGCATAAACTATATTTCCAGATTCATCTCACATCTGACTTCTACCTGTGAGCCAATTTTCAAACTCTTGAAGAAAGATCAGGTAGTTGAATGGAACGACGACTGCCAAGCCGCTTTTGATAGAATCAAGGAGTATTTGCTAGAACCTCCTATTCTGATGCCACCTGTCGAAGGAAGACCATTGATCATGTACTTAACTGTCTTGGATAACTCAATGGGGTGTGTTTTGGGCCAGCATGACGAGTCTGGTCGAAAAGAGCACGCTATTTATTACCTTAGCAAAAAGTTTACCGACTGTGAGACTCGCTACTCACTGCTCGAGAAAACTTGTTGCGCTTTGGTATGGGCTGCTCGCCGACTAAGACAGTATATGCTGACTCATACTACCTTATTGATATCCAAAATGGACCCTATCAAGTACATCTTCGAGAAACCCGCTTTATCCGGAAGGATAGCTAGATGGCAAATGATCTTAACCGAATATGACATCCAGTACACCACCCAAAAAGCTATAAAAGGGAGTGTATTAGCTGACCATCTGGCTCATCAGGCTATCGAAGACTATCAACCCATGAGATTTGACTTCCCAGACGAGGACATCATGAATTTGGACAACATTGAAAGTGACGGACCATATGACGGACCCGAAAAGGGATCCCGATGGACCCTGTACTTTGATGGTGCTTCAAATGCACTAGGAAACGGTATTGGCGCAGTACTCATTTCTCCGGAAGGTTGTCACACGCCTTTCACGGCCCGACTTTGCTTCAGCTGCACAAACAACATGGCTGAGTATGAAGCTTGCATCTTTGGTCTCGAGGCTGCTATAGACTTGGGGATCAAATCTTTGGTCGTATTTGGGGACTCGGCTTTGGTCATCAGCCAAATCAAAGGAGACTGGGATACCAAGCATCCTAATCTTATCCCATACAAAGAACATGTCCTAACATTGTTGCCGCATTTCGAGCAAATTACCTTCGAGCATTTCCCGCGAGAAGAGAATCAGCTAGCCGATGCTCTGGCCACAATGTCCTCCATGTTTAAACTCAACTGGGATAACGAGGCTCCCCAAATCACCATCAAGCGAATGGATGAACCGGCACATTGCCACGAGATTAATACCGAGGAAGTAGTGGAACAACCTTGGTTCCATGAAATCAAAAGGTATCTCGAGACTAGAGATTATCCCGAAGGAGCTTCCGTGAATGACAAGAAGTTCTTAAGGAAATTCGCTGCTAAGTTCTTCCTGAGCAACGACATCCTTTACAAACGAAGCCATGATTGTGTATTACTCCGATGTGTGGATAAGGCTGAAGCAGAATTGATCATGACTGATATACACAGCGGCACATTTGGCACTCACTTGAGCGGGCATACAATGGCTAAGAAGATCCTAAGGGCAGGCTATTATTGGTCTACCATGGAGGCTGACTGCCATCAACATTCCCGTACTTTCCACAAGTGTCAGGTCTATGCTGACAAAGTTCATATCCCTCCGGTTCCTCTCAACGTCCTGACTGCTCCGTGGCCCTTTGCAATGTGGGGCATTGATATGATTGGAGAGATCAAGCCCACGGCTTCCAACGGACATCGCTTCATCCTGGTTGCCATTGACTACTTCACTAAATGGGTCGAAGCAGCTTCCTTCGCCTCTGTCACTAAAAATGTGGTTGCCCGCTTTATCAAGCTTAATCTCATATGTCGGTATGGCGTTCCAGACAGGATCATCACGAACAACGGTACGAATCTGAATAACACAATGATCACTGCATTATGCGAACAGTTCAAGATTTATCATCACAATTCATCTCCCTATCGGCCAAAGATAAACGGTGCTGTTGAAGCTGCGAACAAAAACATTAAGAAGATCATTCAGAAAATGACAGTCACTTACAAAGACTGGCATGAGATGTTACCGTTTGCTCTGCATGGATACCGTACGACGACACGTACTTCAACTGGGGCAACCCCGTTTTCTTTGGTTTATGGCATGGAAGCTGTTTTGCCTATGGAAGTCCAGATCCCTTCTCTGAGGATTATGAAGGATGCAGGTTTGAATGAAGATGATTGGATGCAGACTCGACTTGATCAACTCAATCTGATCGACGAGAAACGACTTGCTGCTATATGCCATGGTCAGACGTATCAAAAGCGGATGATCAAGGCCTTCAATAAGAAAGTCAGACGTCAAGTGTATCAAGTCGGGGATCTCGTAATCAAGCGGATTATCCTGCCGCAAAGTGATCCCAGGGGCAAATGGACCCCTACATATGAAGGACCATTTGTGATCAAGAGCATATTTTCTAGTGGTGCTATGATTCTGACCACCATGGACGGCGACGATTTGCCGCACCCTGCGAACGCAGACATAGTCAAAAGATACTACGCATAAAATAACCCGACAAGTCGAAAACCCGAAAGGGTGGCTTGGGCAAAAATGGGCATCTCGGTGAACCGAAAACCCGAAAGGGCGGTTCAGGCAAAAATTAGGGATAAAAACGAAAAAATCTGTACACCCGGCAAGTCGAAAACCCGAAAGGGAGGCTTGGGCATAAAGGGGTTTCCCGGTGGATCGAAAACCCGAAAGGGCGATTCAGGCAAAAGTTAGGGAATTAAAGCGTATGACTATGTCTCGTCGGATCACTTCAAAGACCATCTCTTCATCAACCAGTTCCAGACTTCTGATCAATCCAGTCATCGTCAAACGAAGCATTGAATGGACATATATTCAGAGTTGTGAAAGCTATAGCGGAACGGAATCCCATGGAATTATTTCACATGTCCATCCTTTATTTTGTATAAAATCTTTTAATATTTACGACAAAATCCTCTTACTAGGATGATTGTCTCCTTTGTACAAATATACTCAAAGAAAATCAATACAAATACTTTTCCCAAAATTTGTGTCATTTCCCTTTTTCTTTTTCTCTTACACTATTTGTTTTATTTTGAGAAACGTCCAATGTTTTGTTAAATAGGAATATGCATTTGAAACATAATCACTTCCTATTTGAACCTAAGAAAAAGGATTACTGAACGGATGTTAATCTGTCACTTGTTCAGATTCTTCTTCAAAGACTTCTGAAAACAGTTTATGGATTCTTCCCAACAACGGATGTTAATCTATCGACTTGTTCAGATGCAACTTCTGAAAACAGTTTACGGACGCTTCCCAACAACGGATGCTGCTCTATTGCTTATTCAACTTCAAAGACTTCTGAAAACAGTTAATGGATTCTTCCCAACAACGGATGTTAATCTATCGACTTGTTCAGATGCAACTTCTGAAAACAGTTTACGGACGCTTCCCAACAACGGATGCTGCTCTATTGCTTATTCAACTTCAAGACTTCTGAAAACAGTTTACGGGTCCTCCAAGTAACGGATGTTAACCTATCGCTTGTTCAATTTCTTCTCCAAACTACTGAAATCAGCTTACAGATTCCTCCCAACAACGGATGTCAATCTATTGCTTGTTCAGACGCCAAGTTCGGAGATGGTCCGAAGCTTGGACACTTTCCTGATATTCCCTTCCAGATGGCATCTCTAAGCCCATCCCTGACAAGATTTCTGTCACTCTCCCAGATGGCATCGTTAAGCCCATCTCCAAATGGCATCTCTAAGCCCATTCCCGCATCCATTGCTTTGACGAGTGCAAATTTCCGGGCACTCTAGTGTCCAATCTCCTTTTACCCTCGAGTCACGAAAGGCAAGCTTGCCAATCTAACTCTTCGGATTCAAGAAGATTGAACAGGGGCAACTGTTGTACCCCAAAATTTTCCCTCCCATTTCTCATTGATTTCTCACCACAAAGCCCTTGAAGCTCAAGATCCAGTTAGGGTTTCATCTGCTCAAGACCTCTCCTTGCACTGTTGACTCAAATTAGGGTTTGTGTTTGCCCAAAGATGCTTTGACCTAAAATGCCCAAGATGACTTTCATGCTTCATATTGGACTCCCAAGTTTACCCATATCAAGTTTCAAGTCTTGATTCCAAGCTTTGCCCAGTCAATTGGACAGTTGACCTAGAAATCACTGTATTGGGGAAAAAGTCAACTGTGGCCAATTGACAGTCAAACCTCATGAAATTTGACCCACATCAACATTATGAACTCACATGGACCATTTGATCAAGTTTGGATCACAATTCCATAAGAAATTTGATCAGATCACCAAAAGGGCAAAATGGTCATTTTTAGGGTTTTGACTGCACAAAGGCAATTTTTGACTGTTTGACCTAGCCAATGGCAAACCAAGCTCATATATGGACTCAAGGACCCCATGGAATTATCTTGACATGCTCAACAAACTCAAAAGATCCCAAGTACACAAGATTGACAGTTGAATTTCCCAGTCAATTGATCAATTTTGACTGTATACTGAAAAGTCAAACTTTGACTTTTTGGTCAAAATCAAGAGTCAAGATTCATTTTTCATCAAAACATGCCAAATCATGAAACTTGTTCACCAAGAAATCTCAAAATGCAAATTAGGGTTTAAAATGGAATTTTTCATAACTTAGAATTTTTCTAAGTTATGAAAAACCCTAATTTTTTCCAACTTTGCCCCACTTTTTCACCATGATCCATTTGGATTCAAACAAAAGTCCAAACATGAAAGTGGTAGCTTGTTGCATAATCTACAACTTTGATTCACAAAGTTTTCTCATTTGGAGCTTGCATCTCAAGTTACAAATTTTTGAATAAGGGCACTAAACCATTCTTAACTTAGTGAATTTTTGACCTATTTTGACCAGTTTTTCTACCCCACTTCAAGGCCATTTTCCATACACTTCCACTTGGAATTTAAATTTTCACTTCAAAGATGGATTGTAGTACACATTCCAAGCTTTCCAAAATGTCCAAGAACTTCTCAAACAACCTCATGGTTAGGGAGAATCGAATTTCACAATATAGCAAAAAACCACTTTGTTCATGACCAAGTTACATGTTCATAACCTTGCAATTTGAACTCAGCATGCCTTAGATTAGATTACAGGTCCTTAAACCAAGTTACACTCAATAATTTAATGCTTGTTCATTGTGTCAAGGTGTTATTCTATGAGTTCAAGTATTGTACACAAGCCTAATCCATTTTTAGATAAAGTGAACTATCCATTTTTGCTAAAATTCACTTTATGTCAATTTGGAAATCCAACAAGTACATTGCAAATCTGAATGGCACAAGTTTATGAGTATAACACACTGATCAAGGAGGGATTATGCAGCACATTAGGGGCCCTCTACATGCCTAGAAACACAAGTTGGCTTTTGTTGCTTAAGAGAGAAGAAAAGTGTCATAACATCACACAACATCCATCTCAGCTTAGACACACAAGAACTAAGTTATCAAACACATTACACATATCATAACCAAGCTGAGACACGACCCTTGCACCTCTCAAACACTCACATTCCCATAATCACTCTCAAACTGCACAAACAGGGGAAAGCCTGCAGTTTGAGTGCTACCTTCCATTTCCTTCAAGTTCTTTTGCCAAAATCAGTTCCTACACATTCCCTAGCACATATGCAAGCTAACCATGTCTTGAAACACGACCTGTAATTCCTCTAACAAGTTCCACCATTTTCACTTTTACATTTTGCAGTTGAAGTTCTACAGCTCAGTTCAAGGTGTTTCAAGGCAAAGTAGATATTGGAACAGCATCACCACACCTCAAGGAAGCTATACCAATCAGTATCTTGCATTGTAAGCTCCCCATTTTCCAGTTGGAACTTCAGCTGAACAGGTAGTTTTTTGAACTCGTATCTCTCTTATTATGCATCATTAGTCTTAAGTTTGTGAAGAAACAATGTCCTATTCATACCACTGAACATGTACATTCTTTTACTTTTCATTTCTTTTGCCTGAGTAGAGAGAATTTGGAGTTTGAAAATGGCAGAAAAACTAGGTTAGGATTTGGGGGAGAAGAAATTCTCCCTCATCTTAGAGAGTTAGATCAAGTTATGCATATGGTTAGAATCGTGATTTCATGCTTAACATCTTTTGTGTTGGAAGTTTGTTCAAAAAATCAAAGAATCGGGATTTCAAACCAAGCTTGCAGGCGCGCGTTTTTTGGTTCAGAGGTTGAAGAAGAAGTGGATTGGGCTGGGCCTGAGCATTTTTTCTTATTCACACCATTTTTTCTGTTTTGCACCCCCAAGCCCATTTGCTTCATTTTTAATATTTTGACTTTTTGCCTTTTTGTGATTGGTTCATTTATTTTTTCTCAGCATATTAAAAACATAAAAATATTTTTCCTATCATTTTTTTTGAATTTATTGCATATTTATTTGATTATTTCTTAAATGTGTACATAAATAAATATATATATACTTTCTTTTGTTTAAAATATTAAAATAATACCAATACACTTTTTATACATTTTTATTTTATTTTTACCCCCTGAAAATATTTTACAGAAAAATACTTTTTTTATTTTAATACTAAATATTATTAATACATATATATAATGCATATTTTATAAATAATGTAAATAAATAAGTATATTAGTATACCTAGGATAAAAATACCAAAAATGTACATATTTTATTTTTTAATATGTAAATACTAAAAAATTCCTTTTTTACAAATATATCATATTTTATTTTATTTTTGTATGTAAATAATAAATATTGTATATGTTAATAAATAATGCATTTTGTTTAATAAAAATTAGGGTTTTTGCCCTAAATTTAGGAATACTCCAAAAATAATATCTTTTTTATTTCCCTTTTTATTTCACATAAATAATACCATTTTTCATAACATATAAAGAATTCCTTTTGCATACTTGCATATTTGTTTTATTTATCATTTGAATTATACCTTTTTATTTATCTTGTAAATATTCATGGAAAATGATGTAATAGTTTAGGTTTAATTTTTGTCTAAATATACCCCATTTGAAACATTGTACCCCCCTCCCCATATTATCATGTTGTAATAGCGTAGGATTTTAAATTTCGCACTTTTATCGCTTTCTAAACATACTATGCTAGAATTAGGGTTTTGTATGCGAATAAAAATGAACAAAATAGTTGGACCTAATACAAGATAAATAAGCATGAAAATAGACAACACATTTCACACTTGCACCCCTAGGGTATTCCACTTTGTTGCCTTAAAATAATTAGACCATATTGCATGTTGAACTTCTTTGGGTAAAACAAAATCAAATGATCATAAGTCTCTCAAAATGTTGCCTAAATAAATGATCAAGTCCCCTTTTAAAGAAAATTGCCCAAAGACATTTAACACTATTGCAACTATGGTCTAAACGATGACCCGCGCCCGTCCCTTTAAACTCCTAAAACAAGATTGTCCACCAAATGCAATGGTGGAACAAAATTGTCAAAAGGTTTAAAACATAAACAAAAATCTTTGAGAAAACTTTAGGGTAGATGAACTCTTAAGTACTTGTCAACTTTCCAAGAAAACACTTGCCTTATTTCAAAACCCACTTCACAAACACTTTCAAAACAAACTTTCAAAAACCTTGAAACATCTTTTTAAAAGACAAAACACCTTTTGTAAAACATTCGAGTAAAGAATTGTTACAAGGGTAGCCTATACAAGGCATCTTTTCAAAACATTTTCAAAATCACACACCAAGCACCATTTCAAACAATTGAAAACCAAGGCTAGTTGATCTAAGCAAGCACCTAAGAGCCCATGGATAACCATGGATAGAAGGGGTGCTAATACCTTCCCCTTCTATAATCTACTCCACGAACCCAAGAAAAATCTCAAAGGTTTTTTGCTGTGCTTTTTAAACCTTTCCTTAGGATAAAATAAAAAGTCGGTGGCGACTCTTGCTCAACCGAAACATTTGCGAAAACAAACGCAAAACCCTAGTCAGTTCTCCCACCGTATCACAGTTGGGGATCACTTTAAAAGTGGAGTAACCTTAGGGCTTAGATCACCTTTTGCATGATTATATTGTTTGCTTTGATTGCTTTACATTTGTTTTTCTTGTTTGGGCTTGAAATCCTCTATCCGGATTTGGGAAACATTCATAGGTAAATAGCAATACATTATGGAAACTGTGCGGGGTATACTGCCATGGTTGAAGCAATAGCTATATTAGTGCGACATATTTGTGAGTACCAGTAGCCTTTGAGTCAATCAAAGAGAATACGAGGCCGCTGAGTGATGTCATAAAGCACTAATGAACTCTTAGAACCTTACTTGACCATCTTGGCCTTTTATTTGGGGTAGTGAGATGATCGGCTTTGGTGCAGTCCGAAGTTAGTAGATACTCGATACTACACTAATTGAGGGTTGTTTTCTTGGAATATTTTGGTCGCTAGTTAAGTGGCTAAACCAAAACAATGAACATAGAAAACAATCCAGTGATATTGAGCTCCTTAGAACCCGGTTACTATTTATAGGACAGGTTTTGATCCAACTAAACTCAAGAGGGTACTTACCTATGAAACCTCATGCAAGCCTGAAACTAGGGTTTTGTGTGACTTGCTTGTACATGTGCTTGTGCATACATCATGAACATCATAAAGCATCATATGCATCCACTAACCATTTCAAGGGTTTGGATCTTCATCTTTGTTCTTGTTTTGTAGGTCATGGAATCTCTTCGCAGGAAAACAATTCAGGTCAACCTTGTGAGAATCCCTCCTCAACTCAAGGAGCTCAATTCCAAGATTCCAGAGAATGCTCTCTTCAGTGAAAGACATGGTAGGCTTCTCAACTTGGTCAACTCCAACATTGAAGAAGACATGGTGAAAGTTCTCTTCCAGTTCTTTGACCCCCTACACCACTGTTTCACATTCCCTGATTACCAATTGGTGCCTACTTTGGAGGAATTTTCTCAACTCTTGAGAATTCCTATTCTTCATCAACTACCCTACAACGGTACGGAAAAAGAACCAAAGCCTGAAGATGTTGCTCAAGTATTACACTTGCAACCATCTGATATCAAGGGACATTGGGAAACCAGGAGTGGTGTCAAGGGTTTCTTGGCAAAGTTTCTGTTTGAGAAGGCACAAGACTGCTGGAATTCTCTTGATCTACAAGCCTTTGAAGAGATTGTGGAAATCCTCATCTATGGGTTGGTCTTGTTACCAAACCCTGATCAACTTATAGATGTGAATGCTGTCAAGATTTTCATATCTCGGAATCATATACCTACATTGCTTGGGGACATCCTACACTCATTTTACACACGAACAATGAGGAAAAGAGGTGTTCTCATGTGATGTACTCCTCTCCTAGCAAGGTGGTTTATTTCTCACCTTCCACAATCAGTTTTGATGAATGAGCAGGGTTTAAGGTGGTCACAACGATTGATGACCCTCACACATTCTGATGTACATTGGTGTTCTCGGTCCAGAAAAAATGTCATCATCATTGATCATTGTGGGGAATTCCCTAATGTCCCACTACTTGGAATTAGGGGATGCATTACCTATAACCCCTGTTTAGCTCTAAGACATTTTGGATATGCTCGGATGGATGGCCCTCATGACATGCTGATTCCTGACCTAGTTTTTGGCTTCGACAACGATGCGCAAGGACTTCGACAAAGGTTCATCAGAGCTTGGAGGATGCCCAACAAAGTGGATAGTAAGACACTGGGGCACAAGAATTCCATCCCCCTTGAGCCTTACCTCAAGTGAGTACGAACCCGCGCTCAGAATCTTATGATGCCATATCCTCACATTCTCCCCTTGATCAAAGAGCCTGTTATTGAAGGAGAGGTTCCATGCACCCTCCTACATCCTGACATGCCAACATCATGGGAAGAAATGCAAAAGAGTTGGATCCAACTCAAGGAAGAACGGAATACTTTTGAAGCCAGCTTTTATGCCAGTGAGAAGAAGGTTTTGGAGCTCACCCGCCAACTTCTTGAGGAGGAAACTCTCAACACTTACATCGCACCAAAGAGGATACACAATGTCTTTTTACATTAAGAATTTTGTAATATTTTTCCCATGGGACACTTATGTACTAACAATTTCTTCTTAATATGACGTGTGTTCCTTTTTGTTTGCAACAAATTTGAACTTCTGAATCCTTGAATGCATTACATGAATAACATACCATTCATCATATGCATAAACAGGTCTTCACACCAGGTTTCCTTATCTTTCTGTTGTTTATTTCAGCAAGATGGATTTGGAGCAGACGGTTAAGGATCTGCAAGCACAGAATTCTCAATTCCAGCAACTCCTCATGACCTTAGCAAAGGGTCAAGAGGAACTCAAAGCACTATTGGAGAAAAATAAAGAGAAAAAGAAGAAAAGGCCCGGAGTAGCCACTTTTGGAAGAAGGTTTGAAAGCAACGCTAGAAAAGTTCTCGAGTTCCCCTCAACGTCTGATGAAGGGGCTGGTAAAGGAAAAGGAGCTGTGGGACCTTCTAAATCTGAAGTTGAAGAGGAAGAAGAGGAATAAGACAAAGACTACTCCGAACAACAATATCCCCCGGCGGATGAAAAATATAAAAATCTTGAGGATAGATTGGCAGCCATGAGTTGCAGAGGGTACCTGGTTTAGATTTTGAAGAACTAGGGTTGATCGTTGGGATCGTCATTCCTCCCAAGTTCAAAGTACCAACATTTGCTAAGTATGACGGTTTGTCCTGCCCAAAGATGCATCTGAGATCCTATGTGAGAAAGATCTAACCCCACTCATCTGATAAAGACCTTTGGGTACACTTTTTCCAAGACAGTTTGTTAGGCACACAATTGGACTGGTTCTATCAACTTGAGAGGTCTGAGGTCCATAACTGGGAAGACTTAGCTGCTGCTTTTTACCGTCAATACCAATACAATGCTGATTTGGTTCCCACTCGTACTCAGTTACAAAGTATGGGGATGGCTTCCAATGAAGGATTTAAAGAGTATGCCAGAAGTGGCGTGATCTGGCTGGAAGGGTGCAGCCACCGTTGTCGGATAGAGAGCTAGTTGACATGTTTCTGGGGACCCTGTCTGGCCCTTTCTTTAATCATTTAATTGGGAGTTCCTCCACGGGATTTACTGAACTAATTTTGACCGGCGAAAGGTTCGAGGCCGGTATTAAAAGTGGTAAGATTCAGAAAGATACCTCCGCGTCCACTGCTGTTTAGAAAACCTTCCCAGCTAAGAAGGAAGCCTCTGCTGTTTACTCTCAGAAAAGTCAAGGAAGAACCGAGCGTCGGCCAACTGTAGGGGATGTGATGATTCAAAACTCTTCAAATGATCAACCTCGCGGCAATCAGTCAAGACCTAATCAATAACTGGTAGAAAGGCCACAGCGGCAGTTCACCCGAATTAACATGATGCCAGCTCAAGTACTCCCTCATTTGTTAAAACTGAATCTTACCAGTTTGAAGGAAGCGCCAAAGAACCCTAATACCTCCTCTCCATACTACCACTCCAATGCCAAGTGTGCTTACCACTCTGACAGTGCAGGGCACGATACCAATAATTGTTGGGCGCTTAAGAACAAAATCCAAGACCTGATTGACGCCAAGGAAGTAGAATTCGATGCGCACGAAAAGCCAAATGTGATTTCTGCCCCAATGCCCAAGCACGGTCATAATGTTCATGCCGTTATGGAAGACCTTCATGTTACCGATGTTGCTGACCTTTTGACTCCGTTACTAGTGATTAAAGAGAATTTGATGAGAGCCGGGATATTCCCAGGCTGCGAAAAAGACTGCTACTTTTGTTTAAACATACGAGCTGACTGCCCAATGTTGAAATCAGGTATCCAACGCCTGATGAATACCCAAGAGATACTCTTCCAAAAAAACCCTGTTGATACCTTCACTCATGTTACTCCTGCTACTTTTGCTACTTCAACCAATGATATTGCAATTATAACCATTTTCGACAATCTTCCCAAGGCTTGCAAAAGGCCTGTCAAGATTACACCTGATCCTGAATTTGTACCTTTAAAAATCACCATGTCGGGGTCTGTCCCGTATCAATCTAGCAAAATGATACCATGGAACTACGGAGGAGAAATCTTCTATCATGGTATCAAACAAATTGAAGCAGTCCAAGAGAATTCTGAAGAGGAAATCCCTGATATAGGGAACATTGCAGGAACAAGCAAGATAACCCGCAGCGGACGGATTTTTTCTCCGGAGATTGCTCCCCCCCGAGCAGTTTTCAGACCCTCGAAAGCTTCTGTACCTATTAAACCATCTGTGCAAGACCCGATAATTGAAGAATTGGATACTCCTGAAGTAAGACCATCTGTTGATACTACCGACAAGGGTAAGGGGATACTACAAGCGCCTGTCAGGATGAAGGCTCGTACTGTGGTTATTCCCGAAACCACCCAGAAAGAAATGGATGAAATCTTGAAAATAATCAAAAGGAGCGATTTCGACGTCGTGGAACAGCTAGGGCAGACCCCCTCCAAAATATCCATGTTGGCTCTTCTACTCTGCTCTGAGGCACATGCTAAGGCCTTAATCAAATTCTTAAAGACGGCACACGTGCCCCAAGAAACTTCGGCTGACCAGTTTCAGGAGTGCGTGGCCAGTCTTACTGCTGATAATGGCCTTGGCTTTTCCGATGCTGATCTGACTCCCAAGGGAAGGAAACACAACGACGCGCTACATATCTCAGTTGAATGCAGGGGAACAACCCTCGCCCATGTCTTAGTTGATACTAGTTCTTCCTTGAATGTGCTGGCGAAGAAAGCGTTGGACCGTTTGGACTGCGAAGGATTGACCCTCAAACCTAGTAACATCGTTGTTAGGGCCTTTGATGGGTCCAAAAGAATGGTTCATGGAGAGGTTGACATTCCCATCAAAGTAGGCACAGAAGTTTTCAACTCCACCTTTTATGTGATGGACATCCGTCCTTCATATTCGTGTTTGCTGGGAAGACCGTGGATCCATTATGATGGGGCAATTACCTCCTCTTTGCACCAAATGCTGAAATATCCTGTTAAGGGTAAGATTATAATGGTGCACGGCGAGGAAGAGTACATGATAGGTCATCTCAATTCCTTCCGCTATGTGGAGTTGGATGGCGAGTTCATAGAAACGCCTTTCCAACATTTTGAGGAAGTTTCTCCTGAGGTAGCAATTGCGAAGGCAATGGTTGAGGTGCCTACTGTTCCCAAGCATGTATCTAGGATGGTATCTCTCAAGGACGCAGAGGTTGTAGTCAAAGAAGGAAAGAGCACAGTGTGGGGGCAACTGCCTGATTTTCCCCATAAGACGGACAAGTTTGGGTTAGGGTTTACTGCTGCAGGACAAAAGGCTATGCGTCGCTCCAAGACTGGAAGACCACCCGTAAAGATCACCTGCCATGGAATTAATGCTGTAGAAGATGAAGAGGGCCACTTTGAAGATTGGATCTTTCCAACCGTCGAAGGGGGTTTAAGCAACTGGGAAGCAAAGGATTTTATTCCCGTCACCTTCATCAACCAGTAATTTTATCTTTGAACAATTTCTTATTTTAGTCTGTAATAACTAAACAATTTGTACACTATTCTCACCTCATGCCTTGCCTGGGGCATGTAGGTCCATTTGTAAGGGCTTGATTTTCTTCATTATCATATGCCATGTTTTAATGAATCATTGGAAGTCTTCATCTATAAACTGTTGTGTTCATTTTCTTTCCTTTTGCATTTTTGTTTAAGGATGGCTATCCCTTACACACACACACACACTCACAAATGCAGGTACCCATCCACTCCGGATTCCATGGGTGACTATTTTGCTTTAGCCTTCGGTAACTATGAAGATTTGGTCAATCATGTTGAGTACGAAGTTAACGAAGAGTGTGAAGTGCCGGGAGAGTTAGCCAGACTTTTGCATCAAGAAGAGAGGGTTATTCTGCCTCATGAAGAGTTTCTAGAAACCATCAACTTGGGAACAGAGGAATACAAAAAAGAGGTAAAAGTGGGTGCCAACCTGGAACCAG
The DNA here is from genome assembly GCA_948472305.1 of Vicia faba. Taxonomy (NCBI): domain Eukaryota; kingdom Viridiplantae; phylum Streptophyta; class Magnoliopsida; order Fabales; family Fabaceae; genus Vicia; species Vicia faba. The sequence goes on from OX451735.1 coordinate 317,406,449, forward strand.
GTGTCAAAGAGCGCTTAGTGCAGTTGTTGAACGAATATGTTGAAATCTTCGCCTGGTCCTATGAAGACATGCCAGGGTTAGACACAGATATCGTGGTCCACCGTCTCCCTACAAGAGAAGACTGTCCACCGGTCAAGCAAAAGGTCCGCCGAATGAGGCCCGACATGTCAGAAAAGATCAAAGCTAAGGTAATGAAGCAATTCAACGCTGGCTTTCTGGCTGTTACCTCCTATCCACAATGGGTTGCTAACATTGTGCTCGTACCTGAGAAGGACGGCAAAGTCATAATGTGTGTGGACTACCGGGATTTAAACAGGGCTAGCCCCAAGGATGATTTTCCGCTGCCACACATTGACATCTTGGTTGACAACACAGATCAACACATGGTATTTTCCTTCATGGATGGATTCTCGGGATACAACCAGATCAAAATGGCCCCCGAGGACATGGAGAAAACTACTTTTGTCACACAATGGGGTACCTTCTGCTACAAAGTGATGCCATTCGGACTGAAGAATGCAGGGGCAACCTATCAATGTGCCATGGTAGCTTTATTTCATGACATGATACATCATGATATTGAAGTCTACGTAGACGACATGATAGCTCATTCACAGACAGAAGAAGAACACCTTGATCATTTGTAAAAGCTGTTTGCCAGGTTGAAGGAGTATAATCTCAGACTGAACCCAAGCAAGTGCACTTTTGGAGTTAGGTCTGGTAAACTTTTGGGATTTATTGTCAGCAACAAAGGCATTGAGGTTGATCCAGCTAAAGTAAAGGCTATACAAGAAATGCCTGCCCCCCGCACTGAAAAGGAGGTTAGAGGATTCTTGGGACGCTTAAACTATATTGTGAGGTTCATCTCTCACCTGACATCTACCTGTGAGCCAATTTTCAAACTGTTGAAGAAAGATCAGGTAGTTGAATGGAACAATGATTGTCGAGTTGCTTTTGATAAGATCAAGGAATATTTACTGGAACCTCCTATTTTGATGCCACCCGTCGAAGGAAGGCCGTTAATCATATATCTGACTATTTTGGATAACTCAATGGGGTGCGTACTAGGCCAACATGACGAGTCTGGCCGAAAAGAGCATGCCATTTATTACCTTAGCAAAAAGTTTACCGACTGTGAGACTCGCTACTCACTGCTCGAGAAAACTTGTTGCGCTTTGGTATGGGCTGCTCGCCGGCTAAGGCAGTATATGTTGACTCATACCACTCTGCTGATTTCCAAGATGGATCCGATCAAGTATATCTTCGAGAAGCCTGCTTTATCTGGAAGAATCTCTAGATGGAAAATGATCCTGACTGAGTATGATATCCAGTATACTACCCAAAAAGCTATAAAGGGGAGTGTACTAGCTGACCATCTATCTCATCAAGCCGTCGAAGATTACCAATCTATGAGATTCGACTTCCCTGACGAGGACATCATGACATTGGACAACATTGAAGGTAACGGACCGTATGACAGACCTGAACAAGGATCCCGATGGACCCTGTACTTTGATGGTGCTTCAAATTCACTTGGCAACGGTATCGGTGCGGTACTCATTTCTCCGAAAGGTTACCATACACCCTTCACTGCCCGACTTTGCTTCAGTTGTACCAACAACATGGCTGAATATGAAGCTTGCATCTTTGGTCTCAAGGCTGCTATAGACTTGGGAATCAAATCTTTGGTCGTATTTGGGGACTCGGCTTTGGTTATCATTCAAGTCAAAGGAGAGTGAGACACCAAACATCCTAATCTTATCCCATACAAAGAATATGTCTTGACGTTGTTGCCTCATTTCGAGCAGATTACCTTCGACCATTTCCCGCGAGAAGAAAATCAGCTAGCAGATGCTCTGGCTACAATATCTTCCATGTTTAAACTCAATTGGGACAACGAGGCTCCCCAAATTACCATCGAGCGAATAGACGAACCTTCACACTGTCACGAGATTAACACCGAAGAAGTAGTGGAACAACCTTGGTTTCATGAAATCAAAAGGTATCTCCAGACTCGAGAATACCCTGAAAGAGCTTCCGTCAATGACAAAAAGTTCTTAAGGAGATTTGCTGCCATGTTCTTCCTAAGCAATGGCATCCTTTATAAGCGCAACCATGATTGTGTTCTACTTCGTTGTGTGGACAAGGTTGAAGCAGAGTTGATCATGACCGAAATACATAGTGGCACATTTGGCACCCACTTGAGCGGACATACGATGGCTAAGAAGATTCTAAGGACAGGCTACTACTGGTCTACCATGGAAGCTGATTGTCATCAACATTCTCGCACCTGCCACAAATGCCAAGTCTATGCCGACAAGGTACATATTCCTCTTGTTCCTCTCAACGTTCTGACAACTCCTTGGCTATTCGCAATGTGGGGCATTGACATGATTGGAGAGATCAAGCCTACGGAATCCAATGGACATCGCTTCATCTTGGTCGCTATTGACTATTTCACCAAGTGGGTCGAAGCAACTTCCTATGCCTCTGTCACAAAGAATGTGGTTTCCCGCTTCATTAAGCAGAATCTCATATGTCGGTATGGTGTCCCCGACATGATCATCACACACAATGGTACAAATTTGAACAACACTATGATCACCGCTCTATGCGAGCAGTTCAAGATTTATCATCATAATTCATCTCCCTATCGACCGAAGATGAACGGTGTTGTTGAAGCCGCGAACAAAAATATCAAGGATCATTCAAAAGATGACAGTCACCTACAAGGACTGGCATGAGATGTTACCGTTTTCTCTGCATGGATATCGTACCACGACACGTACTTCAACAGGGGCAACTCCATTTTCTTTGGTATATGGCATGGAAGCTGTTTTGCCTATGGAAGTTCAGATTCCTTCCTTAAGGATTATGAAGGATGCCGATTTGAGTGAAGACGATTGGATTCAGACCCGGCTTGATCAACTTAATTTGATCGACAAGAAACGACTTACTGCTGTTTGTCATGGTCACACGTATCAAAAATGGATGATCAAGGCTTTCAACAAGAAAGTCAGGCGTCGGGTATATCAAGTCGGAGATCTTATAATCAAGCGGGTCATCTTGCCGCAAAGTGATCCCAGGGGCAAGTGGACTCCTACTTATGAAGGACCATTTATGATCAAGAGCATCTTTTCTGGTGGGGCAATGATTCTGACCACCATGGACGGTGACGACTTGCTGCACCCTGCGAATGCAGACATAGTCAAAAGATACTACGCATAAAGCGACCTGACAAGTTGAAAACCCGAAAGGGAGACTTGGGCAAAAATGGGCATCCCGGTGAATCGAAAACCCGAAAGGGCGGTTCAGGCAAAAATTAGGGATAAAACAAAAAAAATTTATACACCCGGCAAGTTGAAAACCCGAAAGGGCGACTTGGGCAAAAAAGGGTTTCCCGGTGGATCGAAAACCCGAAAGGACGGTCCAGGAAAAAGTTAGGGAATTAAACCGTATGACTATGTCTCGTCGGATCACTTTAAGGATAATCTCTTCACCAGACAAGCTCCTGGCTTCTGATCAATCCAGTCATCTTTGGACGAAGCAATGAATGGACAAGATATCCAGAGTTGTGAAGGCTATAGCAGAATGGGAACCCCATGGAATTTTTTACACATAGCCATCTTTCTTTGTATAAATTTTTCTCAATTTTTATGACAACATTCTCTTACTATGATGTTTGTCTCCTTTGTACAAAATACTTACACAAAGTTAATACAAAGATACTTCAAAGTGCAGAAAACTGTTTGCCTTTTCCTTTTTCTTTACACTTGTGTTTTATTTGAAAATGTCCAATGATTTATTAAATGAGCATATGCATTTGACTATAATAACTGTTTACAAATAAACGAAATGTGAAAGAATAATTACTGACAGGTTGAAAGGATAGGAAAATGTCTTAAGGCTATTCCAAGAGAAGTCCCCTGCAGTACATCATCTAGATCCCTAGCGGAGCTAAAACCTTTGAAATACATATCCCCAGCGGAAGTTAAATTTCATAATCCTCGCCAGAGTCCAAACTTCAAACTCCTAATCCCCGGCGGAGTTATATTTCAAACCCTTAATCCACTATCAGAGTTAAACCTTCAAACTCCCAATCCCCAGCGGAGCAAAAACTTTGGGTCATAAATCCCCAGCGAAGATGAAACCTTCTTCCCCAATGGAGTCAAATTTCCAACTACCAATCCACAGCGGAAACCATTCAGTTTTCCCCAGATTCCCCAGCAAGTTGTCTTAAAGTCTGAGAATCAACCAGATAACAGTTAACTTTTATCTCCAACCTCCGGATAATTCCCCAGTAGATTGGCGTACAACCCAAGCTCCTGAACTTTTTCCAAACAGGAATAAGCTCTTCCCCCAGAGTCTTGAATTCACCCTCCAGAAGGATAGCTTACCCTCCAGCAGTATAGCTATTCCCCACAGAGTTTTTACTCCCCAACAGAATGGAGATACTCATTCTTAACTCCCCAGCTTGAACTCCCCAAGGATTCAAATTCCCCTAGAAGATTGAAGATTCTCATTCCTAATTCCCCAGTGAAGTTGTCAGAGTCTTCATTACTTCTCAGCTTGAATTTGTCAGAATTTTTAATCCCCTACAGATCGAAGATTCTCATTGTCACTTCTCCGATGAAGCCCCCAAGGTTTCATTTTCCCCAAGAGATCGAAGTTTCTCATTCTTAATTCCCCGCATAAGCCATCAAAGTCTTCCTTTTTCTCCAGCAGATCAAGGTCTTCTGTCATCTAATCCCCAGTAGAGATTCGTCATAATTTTCCTTATTCCCCAACCGAGTAAGGGTTCCCATTGATGTAATCCCCAGCCATGGTCATCAGAGTTCTCTGAATTCCCCAAGCAGGTTTCTCAAGAAGACTTGAAGGATCCCTATATCCCCAGGAAAGTCATGAAGGATTCTCACATCCCCACAGAAGTTGTCAAAGTTCTTGTCTATCCTCACAAGTCACCAAGGATTTTCTATGCCTAATAGTGATCCAAGGATTTCTCATCCTCAGCAATCAAATATTTTAAACCTCCAGCAGTGGTCCAAGGATTTCTCATCCTCAGCAATCAAAGATTTTGAACCTCCAGCAGCGGTCAAGGATTTATTTTCCCCGGCAGCAGTCAAGATTTTATTATCTCCGGCTATCAAGGATTTATGTTCCTCAGTAAGACAGCTAATCAGCTTACATGCGCATACATTACATTCATATAATCATAAACATTGATAAAGCACATTTTATTGCATCATACATTTCATGCAACATAACTTTGTGTTTCAGCTAACATTTTACCCTTTTCAGGATAAGATTAAAAGCTATCTTTAACAAATATTCAAAGATTTCAGATACAGTACGGATACACTCCATACACGGAAGTCATTTTGCTACTCATTCAAATCTCTTATTCAGATACAGTATGGATACACCCCATACGCGAAGGTCATTCTATTATTCATTCAGAATACAAAGTCAAGATACAGTACGGATACGCTCCAAACATGGATGCCATTCTGTCACTCATTCCGACTTCAACAATCAGATACAGACTAGATACGCTCCAGACGCGGAAGCCATTTTATTTCTCATTCAGATTCAACTATCAATTTCAAAGTACGGATACACTCCAGACACGGAAGTCATTCTGTCACTTATTCAGATCCCAGTTACAGTTCAAATACACTCCAAACACAAAAGTCATTCTGCTACTCATACAGATCTCAACTTCAGATACAGTCCAGATACGCTCTAGACACGGTAGCCATTCTGTCACTCATTCAAACCTTTTCCCCAGCCCAGAGACGCTCCAGACACGGATGTCATTCTGTCGCTTATTCAGACTTCAGATTCAGATACAATACAGATACACTCCAGACACGGAAGTCATTCTATTATTCATTCAATATTCAAATACGGTTACAGCTCGGATACGCTCCAGACACTGACGCCATTCCTTTGCTCATACAGATTCAATCTCCAATTACAACTCAGATACGTTCCAAACACGGATACCATTCTGATGTTTATTCTCCTAATTTTCAACAAACAGTCTTGGATGTCATCTTTAAGCCCATCTCCAACAAGATTCAATCATCTCCAAATGGCATCTTTAAGCCCATTCCCTCAACATTTTGACGAGTGCAAATTTACGGGCACTGTAGTGTCCAATCCTCTTTTACCTTCGAGTCACGAAAGGCAAACTCGCCAATCTAACTCTTCGGGTACAAGAAGATTGAACAGGGTCAGTTGTTGTACCCTAAAACTTTCCCTCTCATTTTATTAAGATTTCCCCTCACAAGACTCTTTGGACTCCAGACATGATTAGGGTTTGCTCTGCTCAAGACATCTCTTTGCACTGTTGACCTGAAATTAGGGTTTGAGTTCGCACAAGGATTTTTGGACTTTCAATGCTTAAAGTGACTTTCATACTTCATGTTGGACCTATAATATTTCTCATACCAAGTTTTAAGCCTTGAATCAAATTTTTGCCCAGACAATTAGACAATTGACCTAGAAATCAACTATATTGGGGGGAAAGTCAAATGTGGCCAATTTACAGTCAAACCTCATAATTTTTGATCCACATCAACATTATAGACTCATACGAACCATTTTATCAAGTTTGGACCACAACTCCTCAAGAAATTTGATCAGATCATCAAAGGGCAAAATGGTCATTTTTAGGGTTTTGACTGTAGAAGGGAAATTTCTGATTTTTAACCTAGCCAATGGCAAATTTGGTTCAAGCATGGATTCAAGGACTCAATGGCATCATCTTGACCTAATCACAAGGTTCAAAAGATCTCAAATGCATTGGATTGACAGATGAATTTTCCAGTCAATTGATAAAAAATCAACTGTACCCTCAAAATCAAGTGCCAAGGGTAATTTTTCATTAAAATGTGTCAAAAAATGAAACTTGTTCACCAAGAAACCTAATTTTGAAAATTAGGGTTTAAAATGGAAATTTTTCATAACTTAGAAATTTTCTAAGTTATGAAAATTTCTTATTTTTTCCAAACTTTGCCCAACTTTTTCACCATGATGAAATTGGATTCAAACAAAACCTCCAACATGAAATTTGTAGTCCTCCATAAAATATACAACTTTTATTAACAAAGTTTTCCCAAAAGATGCTTGGATCTCAAGTTATGATTTTGTGAACAAGGGTCTATGAAACTTTTAACTTAGTGAAATTTTGCCCTAGTTTAGGCAGGATTTTGACTTATCTTCATGGCAATTTTTCACATAGTTCCAAGTGTAATATCAAAATTCACTTCAAATATGGATTGTAGAGCATGTTACAAGCTTTCCAAAATGTCCAAGAAATCTCCAAAATCATTTATGGTTAGGGAGTATCGAAAGTTTGAAAATGGCAAAATATCACTTTTGGCCAAGGCATTTTGCACATTGATACAAGTTGCAAATTCTGTCCAACCATGCTTGTACTTGGTTTACAGGTCCTTAAACCCTTCCACACTCATAAATTAAATGCAAACACATTGGTTAGAGGCATTATTCTGATCTATGAAGCATTATACAAAGAATTAATCCATTTTTGGCAAAAAGGTAGCATTGCCATTTACATAAAGCATGCTTTATGTTAAATTGTGTATCTTGAGCCATGGGCCTGATTTCTTTATGCAAACAAAGTTCACTAATATAAGGAATTTGGTACCAACTATGTGCAGACCCTAAGCTAGATTGTACAAGCCTTTACATTGTCAATTCCAACTTTTTCTTCAAAAACAAGAAACCTTGCAAAAGGTCAACAACTTGGCAATCTGATAAAACCAAAGTTTATGAATATTTGAAATAACTTCAGCATAACATACCAAGCCAGAAACACGAGCTAGCAACCTCTCAAACACCCTTGTACACCAAAAACCTCATTTTCTGCCAAAACAGGGCAAGCCCTGCAGAATCACTTCCATCTTCACATTGCCTCGTGCGTTTTGTCCCAAACCAGTTCCAACACACTCCATACAATACACCTAAGCTACCACAACCATTCCCAAGTCACTGTAACTCCATTTACACACTTCACCATTTTCAAATTCTGAGTTTGCAGGTTGAGTTCTACAAGAAGTTTCAGGCCAGTTCAAAGCAACCTAAGCATTGGGAAAGCTCAAAGGAACTTCAAGCAAGCTCACAAGTATCTCAGGCCTCACTCACAACCCCTGCATTGCCATACTCGAGCTTGACTAAAATAGGTAAAGTTCAAACTTCTATCTCCTTATTTAGGAATCATTAGGCTTAGGTTTGTGAAGAAAAAATGTAGTCCTCATTGCCCTTGAGTTGTACATATGCATAGAATTCATTTATGTTAACTGAGCTAGGAGTATTTGATAGTTGAAGTTACTGAAAAAACTAGGTCAAAATTTAGGGCCAGAAAAATTCTCTCTAGTCTTTGAGAGTTAGATTAAGTTTTTTACATGGTTAGAATCGTGTGATCAAGAGCTATAACTTTCATGTTGCAAGTTTTTGTTTTTAAGCACAAATGCAGGAGTTACCAGTTTGAACCATACGCGCGCATTTCTTTGTCACAAGGTCAGGGATGAAGAGGAACCTTGGGCTGGGCTTGGATTGTGCTGCTTTTTGCACCCCCTGGCTTGCTTTCTGCACCCCCTTGGCCCATTTGTTTATTTTTCCATATTTTTCATTTCTTTTTTAGTTTCTGATTTTTATTTATTTTCTCCAAATATTAAAAATCACTAAAAATATTTTCTTAAATTTTCACATTTTATTTTATTTTTTATTTTATTTTTGGCATAATATTTTGATTATTAGGTTTAATACATTTATTTTCTTAAATAAAAACTTATAATTAATACAAAAATATTACATATCTTATTTTATTATATTATACACTTAAAAATAATATTGTCATACATATTTTATTTTTTAACATTTTGTATATATTTTATTTTATTTTCTTGTACATAAATAAATAATTATAATATATATATTTTCCTAAACCAAAAATATTTATGTTTAATTGCACATTTAAATATTTGTCAAATTATTATTTGTACAATGAATTCAATTTGGTTGTAATAGTTGAATTAGGGCTTTATTTTTTAGCAATATCCCCTTATTCAAACTTGTATCTCCATCCCCATAATAATGTTGTAATAGTTGTAGATTTACTTTTGCGCACTTTATTGCTTTCAAATATGCATGATAGAAATATTAGGGTTTGTATGATAACCAAAAATCAAACAAAATAGCTTGACTAATACAAGACAAAATGCATGAAAAATGACAACACAATACACACAAGCACCCCTAGGGTTTCATCCACTTGTTGCCTTAAAAATGGCCATGGTATGTATGCTAGGTATCTTGGCAAAACAAAACAAAAACAAAAGATCATAGTCCCTCGATGACGCTATCTTGGTTACCTATACAAAAATGATCTAGACCCACAAAAATTTGCTAAGATACTTGACACAATTGCTATCATGGTCATACGATGACCCACGCCTGTCCCGTTTAACATCTAAACACAAGGTTTTTTACCAAATACAATGGTAAAACAATAATGTCAAAGGGTTAAAAATGTTTAGAAAAGATCTTTGAGTAGAGTAGACAACTCCTAGTTACTTGATCAAACTTGCAAAACATCCTTGCTATTTTCAAACGCACCTCACAACACAATTTCAAAACATTTCCCAACAAACTTTCAAACATTGAAACATTTTTCAAAAGACAAAACACCTTTGTATACATTCAAACAAGAATCATTACAAAGGTTGCCACAATGATGGCCTCTTTTCAAAATACTTTCAAAACCACACACAAAAGCACCATTTCAAACAATTGAAAAGAAAAAGCAAGTGATCTAAAAATAGTAACTAAGAGCCCATGGAAAACCATGGATGAAAAGGGTGCTAGCATCTTCCCTTTTCATAATCTACCCCCTGAACCCAAAAACAATCTCAAAGGTCTTTGCTCTGCTTTTTGACCTTTCCTTTGGATAAAATAAAAAGTCGGTGGCGACTCTTGTTAAACCGAAACATTTGTGAACACAAACGCAAAACCTCAAGTCAGTTCTCCCACCGCATCACACATGTCCTCAAGAGCCATTCTAATTTGATTGTATCTGGAAAATACGCCCATGAACGAAAATACTTTGAATTTTGTTGTACTATCAACCAATATATCGATATGAGGCAATGGAAAGTCATATTTTGGACTAGCTTTGTTTAAATCTCTATAATCAACACACATGCAGAATTTTCTGCCTTTTTTCGATACTCGAACAATATTGTAAATCCAATGAGGGTACACTGATGTCATAAGAAAACCAACATCAATCTGCCTTAAAACCTCTTCCTTAATCTTCATTGCCATGTCAAGATGAGTTCTTCGCAACTTTTGTTTAATTGGTGGACATTCTGGATTTAGTGGAAAATAATGCTCTACAATATAAGTATCTAAACCAAGCATATATTGATAAGACCAGGCGAAGATATCCACATATTCCTTCAACAATCCGATCAACCTGCTCTTCACAACAGAATAAAGTAGTGCTTCAATCTTGACTTCCTTTGAATCTTCCTCTGAACCCAAGTTAATTGTCTCCAACGACTCTTTATATGGTTGAATGACATTTTCCTTACACTCAAGTAACCATGAAACCTCTTCTGGGATTTTGTCATATTCTTCTTCCTCAACCACATACACAAGATATTCAAAGTTGAGAGACGGTGCAGGGTCATTGCATTCAACGAGTTTTTTAATTAATCTGCACATGTGATTTATGATTGATTTTAGAAACTGACACGTATAACAAGTGATTATGTATATATCATCTATTTTGAAAGATTTTTTTTATTATTACCATTTTCCAAGAAAAAGCAGAAAATAAATACATAATTTTTTAATCAAAAACAACTTTTATTAATGATTTTAAAAACTAAAACAACAAGATATGCTCATACAACATCAATACTTTCACCTTGGGCGGAATGAAAGGTTTTTGTAAAAGACTAATAAAAAAAATTACTTTGAAATGTGAATGTAAGAATCAAGTGTTACCATACATTCAAAGTAGAAGAAAAATAGAAAATGAAATTAAAAGATGGAAACTAGCTCCACAAGATGTCCAAACAAACACACTAAACAAACAATTTTCAAATGAAAGCAAATTGATCAAGAAAAATGAGAGAAAATTATCCAAGCATCACAAAACAACCCTGATTATCAGCATATTTTTTCACATTTTTTTATATAAATAAAAATTTGAAAATAAAATTCAAATAACAATACTAGTTTTAATCAAAGCCAAACTAGACACATTTAACTATGAAATGGATTAAAAAAATACAAAACAGAAAATAAAAATGTGTAAAAATTATCATGAAATTTAAAACAAATAGAAGTATGTCAAAAACATTTTTTTTTATATTTTTTATGTCATTGGAGTATTCAAAATTTGGGAATTAACCATGAAAAGCATTTAATGGAGCACACTTGATAAACTATTTTCAAAAAGTAACAAAATCAATGTATAAAATTATGGAAAAATAATTTTTAGTATATCAATACATCCATAAACATCCATAAATTAATTTGGAATTTTTAGATCAAGGAGTGATAGAAAATAAAGGTGAAACTTCTAACCTAAGCAAGCAAAAAACCAAAATGCATGTTCATTTTCATCAATTTTTAAAATCAAACAAAAAAACCAAATAAAATTAGATTAAAAATCTCATGATTATCTCTGTACGTCTAAGGACATGAAAAAATATTTTTCAAAATTTTTGGACTAATAGAAATTAGAAAATAAAATCAAACATTGAATTAATTAACAAACCAACTAATTAATGTGCACAAAATTTTTAATTGACGAAAATTGCAAAGATAATAAAATAAAATTTATACTAAGAAAATATACTCAAAAATAGACTTGGAGTAATTTTTGTGTAATTTTTTCATTAGTTAAAATATTAAATACAAAATTAATAAACAAATGCAAATTAAAGTAAAATTTGAAATAAATCAGATCATCTACAACTATTGTACGCTATGTTCAGAGCTGGAGAACTTTCTCATTTCTCCATTAAATCAAAATTTGTAAACACTGAAATTTAAGTACACAAATTGTACATCATCATAGCATCTTAAATTTAATCAAATGATCAAGCAATCATAGAGAAAAATAAGCATGAATATCACTGATTATAAGAAATTTAGACATATACAAAAACGGATCTATCACATAAATTTTAGATCCAGATATCTTGCTCATGTCTCAATGAAATCACGCGATACAAAAAGCAAAGTTCAAGATCTCACAACAAAGAACATCATAGAACCAATAAGTTTCACAATTGAGGCAAGATCAAAGAGAAAATTAGATCAAAAGTCACTGAAAAATGAGATTCAAGTAATTTTATAGAAATGTTGAATTCAAAAATTCACACCAAATGCATCACATAATCCACATCAAACCTATTGTTTGGCCAGCTATATGCTCAATAATAAGATTTCTAAGCAATAGTTTAAGCTAGCCTGAGATATTCAAGTTCCATGGAAGCTTACCTCGAATGTGAAAAATAAATTCACAATGACAGATTCTGAATCAAGAAACCCAGAGCAACTTCCTTCTTCAACCTCAAGTGAGTAGAAATGTGCAAGAGTAGAGATCAGGAGCAAGAAGATTAAGAGAGATTCTAAGAGAACTTAAAAAAATAGAGAAGAAGCTCAGATCTGGATTGTGGTGAATGTAGAGCTCGTGCCTTGTGTGAACTCAATGTGTGTGCAAATATAGAGAATGAGGTGCTTATAAAGAGTAAGAAATAGTAGAGAGCAATCATGCTTTGAGGTAAAGGAGGTCTTTGTGCTTTTAATAACATTGGAGGGAAATTTTGACAAATCTGTCCAAATGAGAAAGTTGTAGTGGTAGCTTGTGTTTCATGCCTTGATGTTGAGCCTTTGTGTGCATTTTGATGATAAAATGGGACTAAAAAGAGAGTGCAAAAAGCGTGTGGGATGAGGTGTACTGACTTGCACATGAATGAAAAGTTGAGTGGAGGGAATATTGCCAAAAATGGTAATTCGCGAGGACTGCATTTACATGCATGAGCTAGCATTTTGTTTAGCTATTTTTAGGATAAGAGTGATGTAATCATGGTACAATGTGTGTGTATTGAACACATAATAAGAATTATTAATCACATTCCTCCAAGTGTTCAAAAGAACAAAGCCTGCCTTCTTGCCTTGCATGGACATGTCATCATCCATGACCAAAACTCAATTTCTCTCATTTCCCTCGTGCGTTTTCATACTTTTGGATTTTTAGAAAGATAAGGTTATAAGCTTCAACAATGACGTTGAAAAAAAAATTTAAAATGAAGCTTGCAATGTCCTCAAATATTGGAACGAAAATCATGAAATTTGTATTGGCCAGGCAGTGTCAAGGAATCCTGCATGCGTGGGCCAAGCCATGCTAACCAGAAATTTCCCTTGGATCTAAAACACCATATCTCTCTCTCTCTCTTTCTCTCTCTCTCTCTCTCTCTCTCTCTCTCTCTCTCTCTCTCTCTCTCTCTCTCTCTCTATGATACACAAAACTCAACAATGTTTGAATCAAAAGTGAAGAGGAGACTCCAAATTTCAGTTCTTATGTTTATCATTTTTAAAAATGTGGAGTAATTCAACAAGAAAAGTGGCTATGAACAAGTGCCCACCAACTGCTCAATAAAATTTTAGGCCTGGCATGGGTTTTTGCTAGAAATATGTCACTTTGTGGCTTTAAAACCTAAACATTATATCTCTCTCCCTAATGCACCAAATGAGATAATACTTGAACCAAAGTTGTAGCATAAGTTCTAAAATTCATCTTTCATGTTTGGAAATTTTTTATTTGGGTCCAAATGAAACCCTCAAAATGGCCATGAAGAAATCTCATTTTATGCACATGATTGGAGATTTTTACTAAGTGTCCAAATTTTCTAAGCCATATAACTTTCTCTCCTTACACTTTTTGGACTTGAACTCATAAGGACAAAGTTGAATAACTGTTATTCCTCATTCCAACCATGTAAAGTTAGCAATTTTTCAATAAAAAAAGAGGAAGTTGTGAATTTTTGAAATTCAGTCTTATGAATTTTCACATTTTCCAAAGATACGTTCATGAAAAAGTTAACTCCAAAATCAATCTTTCTCTTTAATTTATTCAACCATAGGCCATGTGATGTTGAAACATGATCATTGACCTCAACTTTGACCAAAAGTCCACTTGGTCAAGAGTTGACTTTTGTTGACTTTTGTTCAAATGACTATTTTACCCCCAATTGATCAATTGAACCACTTCCAATCAAAGTTGATGTTCAATCATTCAATCATAGGTGCTCATGGACATGTAGAGGAGCATGGAATTAAGTCTTGCCCAAAAAGTCAAAGTTTTCCTGATTAAATCCAAAACCCTAGTTTTTGCCCCTTTGTGCTATGAGATGACGATCCAGTCTCAAAACCCTAATTTCAAGGAACATGATGAGGAATTATTTGAACAAAGATGTATCATACAAAAATGAGAAGATATTGATTCATAAGTTTGGCCCACACAAGTATCAAACACTTCATCTGGCCAAAACCCTAATCTCAAGAGATGCATATGAGAGATGTTATTCACTTTAAAACTTGGTAATTTTCAATCTTTTGATGAATAAATGAGATAGTTGAGGTGTCTTAAGGCATGAGAAACCCTTGTAGCTTAAGTTACTTCAAAAATTGAGGGCATGAGTCCCTTCTTGCATTGATTGAGAACACAAGGATCTTTCATAACTTGCAGAGGAACTTGGGAGCCAAAATACCTTGATCATATCACAATGTATGAATACATATGATAAACATAGGCCTTTAAAGTTCTAAAACCAATAGGGTAAATTTTGGGTGCAACAGCTGCCCCTATTCAATCTTCCTAAGCCTGATAAGTGAGAAAAGGCGGCATCTTTCAAATGTTCGTGGTGGAAGAGGATTTAATACTAAAAGAACCCGAAAATTTATACTCTTGAACAAGAGAGTAAAGTAACAAGGGTAATTGTATCTTTGTGAAGATAATACTAAACAAATTAGGTGAGATAGGGGAATACTAGTGGATACTAAATCTTACCAAAGAGTGTCAGATAAAACTCGACTCAAGAAATATACCAAGTAGAAATTACATTTGATCGACGGGCCAAAAGAGACTGGACTCAAAAATTAAGCCAAGTAGATATTAGACCTATACCAAGAGAACTAGTGGATGCTATACTCTGGCAGGAAGTGCCAGGTAAAACAGGACCATATACCATAAAAAGTGAGATAAAACTCAATCCAAGAAGACTAGATAATACTAGACTCTAGAAGAATGTGTCAGGATAAAACTGGAACACAGATTGTGATAATGAGATAAAACTCAACCCAATAAGACTAGATAAAACTAGACTCTAAAGATACGAATAGATATCGGATCCGAACGGGTATACCAGAAATAAACTGGTCTCGATCAACAAAGAATAGATAAAATTGAACTTATACCATTAGCACGCTAGCTGAACACTAGTGGGATCGAGTAAAGGTTATCGAGATAAAACTCAGCCTCTGGGAGTACTATAAAGAATGCCCCAAGTAGAAACTTGTGTGGAGATAAGGTAACGAGATAAAAACTTGACCTAAGAGGAACTAGATAAAACTAGGCTCTGAAAAAGTACTAAATATGACAGTAATAGAAATTGGGTCCTATAACAAGGTGACAGAAATTGTGTGTATTTCACAAGACACCTGTTGGTCTTAAACGAGGGTAGATAGTAGAAGATGCTGAACAAACCCAAGGAATAAAAGAGACAAATAACGAGTAAAAACTTGGCTCAAGAAGACTAGATGAAACTGGTCCAAAGATGAGACTTAAAAATGAGTAGCGAACTCGACTCAAGGAGACTAGATAAAACTTAGTCCAAAGATGAGTATCAGGACAAAACCAGATTGCACGCACAAGTACTGAGATGAAAATTGACCTAAGATCAACTAGATAAAACTATGATAGAATTAATATCAAGGTAAGACTGGTATTCTAAAGGTATATCAATAGACATTGAAAAGAGGGTTTTCAGCAAAATTTCAAAATTTACTGGCCGACGCGATGATCAGAATATGCTTGTGCTTCTAGGAGGACCATTTTCCTATGTACGAGATCATTTTCAAGGACTTGGGGCTTCGCCTTCCCTTCAGTGATTTTCAAATTGGCATCTTCAACCATATGTCCCTAGCACCTTCCCAGTTATATCTGAATGTGATCGCCTTTATACGAGCATTTGAGATTGTATGTCGGTATCTTAAGAATGGAGTTATGATTCCCTTGTTCTTCCGGTGTTTTCATCTTCAGTGGTAGTCCAAATGGGAAAAGCATAGGTTGGTCTCTTTTAAGCAATCTAAGAGGTTGTTTAAGATGTCCATGGACTTTTTCTGTGACTTTAAGGACAAATGGTACCTTATTCATCCCGTGTCTCAAGAGGCTATCGATGCGGTTGTTGTACCCCAAAATTTTCCCTCTCATATTTCTCAAGAAATTGCAAGAAAAATCCCCAAGTGGTTCAAGATTGCTCAAGAGTTGGACAGTCAAGTCATCTCCTAAGGCAGATAATCTCAAATTAGGGTTTTGTGTTGCATCAAGGTCCTTACATCAAAATGACCTCAAGTTCTCCCCAATGTCCTAATATTTTCTCAATGTCATCCATGTCAAGTTTCAAGCCTTGCAGAGGAAGTTTGGTCAGTCAATTGCTCAAAGGGTCCAAAAATCGATTATGCTAGGGCAAAAGTCAACTGTGACCTATAAATAGTCAAACTTCAAGATTTTTTGTCAACATTCTCATTTTGAAGTATATTTCATCATTTGATAAAGGTTTGATCATGATTCATCAAGAATTGCTCAAAATTCATCAAGATTCAAAAGTTGCTAAATTAGGGTTTTGTAGGAAAAGTCAACTCAACTTTGACCAAGCATAACTTTCTAATACTTTATGAGAAATGACCCATCCAAAGCTCATTTTTAAGAGGATTAAATTTCCTACAATCCATCTTCATACCCCAAGATCAGTAAATGCACTCACAAAAAGTTACAAATTTGGACATTATAGGTCATTTTTGAAAGTCAACAAAAACACCTTTTTTTGCCAAAGCTTATAACTTGAGCATAGAATATCAAAATGATATGAGACCAAACGGTTTGGTTATAGGACATCTCAAGCTTTCCAAAAAGTCCAACAAAACTTCCAAAAGTTAAAAATTAAAGAAGTTATGCATTGTTGAAGTTGGGCATTTTTGCAAAATTGCCAAAAGTCAACTATCCCCAAAACATCAAATTTTGTCAAATGGGTCCATTCTTTTCCACTTTATTTTGTCTTGTCATACTCCACACGTGTCCTAGATTCATCCTTGTGACCTTTTTTTCCATTTTATTATTTAATTTGATTTTTTAATGAATTATTTCATTTTTAATCAATTTAAATCAAATAAAATCCAAGTTTTAATTATTTGATCTCTTTTTGGCTATTTTAGGACCTAATAATCATCATCAATGAGATCAAATTCGAATCAGCCATTCCATGTGCAAAGAGATTGTTTTTTGGACAAAATAAGCAAGTTATCAATGGTGAATCAAATCATATTTTCAAGCATTGATTTACAAAGATTCAAGACCCAAAAGTTGACCTAATCCAATGCTCATTACATATACAAGCTAGAGTCACACGAATCAGGGGTTAGAAGCTGCAAAATCACAAGAATTAAACTTGGAAAATTTGGAAAAAAGCTTGAAACTGAAATTGCACATAGAGGCGTTTTCAAGGCCAAAACTCAACGTGAATTAGTTGCTGGACATCCACTAAAGCGAAACCAACTCCTAACCAGCCTTCATACGCGCCCTAAAGCACTATAAGCGTCCCTCGGATCCGCCATGTTCATGGATTCCCAAATCTATATTCTTGCATCCATTCTCAAAAACGATTGCATATTCTGATTCCTCATGTCATTTATGAACTTTCTGCATTAACCAATTTTATTTTCATGCTTTGTATCGAGAAATGCCATTGTAGGGTTTCCTAGGTTTGTTTTAGGGGTTTTTGATACAGGTGAAATTAGGCCTATTAAGGGACATGGTTGAGACCGGGATGAAGAGGCGAGCACAACCATGGCATTGGATGGAGTTTATATAGCCTGGAATGGATTTTGGAATCGACCTATGCCTTTTGCTGCGGATTTAAATCCGCAGGTAATCCCTGTGAAAATCTGAGGACAGGGACGACAATGTGTCCCCATCCTATTGCTCCATTCAAATAATTCGCGCTTTTTCTTTTTTTTTATTTTCTGGCATTTACGTGTTTTCCAATATTATAATTATTACCTAATACACTAACAAATGATGCATAGTGGTGTAGTGGCAAATGCGTTGTCCAATGACTCACAGAACCTGGGTTCGAATCCCAGGTCCCCCATATATTTGTTGTATTTTGTTTCCAGGAAATCCAGTACAAAATCCAACGCGTGATCACCGTACGCCCTCATACAATCAATGGACAGATGGCCTCCAGGCCAAATCTGATGGTCCAGTTGGAAGACCTACCATATGCCAAAGTCAATGTGCATGCGTGGAATCCAAAAGTCAACTAGGCTTGCAGCGTTAATGGGCCATCAAATTGCAAATCTCACCCCCTGATCAGGCCCAAAACCCCCTAGAGTATTTCTAATTCTTTATTTTTATTTTATTTATTTATATTGTTTATTTAATCATTTTCATTATTATTTTTATTATCACTAACCAATTAATCTTTTTTTCTTAATAAAATCAAAAACCAAAAAATATATTTTATTTATTAAAATTAAATTCAGCACTTTATTTTTGTAAATAAATATTAATTCAATTAATCTAGTTTAATTAGGGAATAACTTTTAATATTTTTGCAATAATTAAAATTGATTTAGATAATTAGGTTTTACTAACATTGATTGATTTATTTTTATTTCTTTAAATACTCAAAAATCCAAAAATATCATTTTTATTAATTAATTAATTTGTTTATTAATTTAGTAACTAACCTAATTTAATTTCTTTTTAATTCAAAAAATAACAAAAAAATCACTTTCTTTCAAAAAAGGGTCAAAACCCTAAAAATTCGCCCAATTTAATTTCTCGCACGCGATCCATTTTTATTCAATATTGTATCTGCTTCTCAGAATGTAATAGTTTAATAGGACCTTTAATATTTTTATCGCTTTATTTATTTTCCGCATTTTAAATTCAAGGGTTGTTTTTGGCGATGTAAATACCCGACGCCTTGTAATAATTAGATTTAATTTCCGTAACTTATAAACTGTTAGATGTTTGATAATAGGGAATGCATGACAAGATCAAATGTTTAAACCTAAAATCAACATAGATAACCATTAACATGTACAAAGACAAAATAACTGAAAATAACACACTCGCACATGCGCACTCTTAGGGTACACCTCACTTGGTTGCCTTCGAACATGGTCATTGAGTATAGGAAGTTTTAGAGGTTGCCCTCTTATCCAAAGATCATAGTTGCCTCGAAACGGTTGCCTCGGAAAAATGATCTAAGACATTAGAGTTACCGCTAAGGCGTCCTAACATTGCTTTAGAGACCGCACGTCCCTTAATCGAATTGACCCTTAAAACTCCAACGACGATGCTACCTACTCATCAATAGTGGGATAGCATTGTCTAAAGGACATTAGTACAGATTGATTCCTTTTTCGAGTAGGTAGATGGTTCTTAAGTAATTGCTCTTTCAAAACAAAATAAAACTTTTCGCACTTACACTTTTCCAACAAAAACTTCTTCAAACCCACAAACGCAAAGAAAAGCAATTTTGAAAACACTTTTAGTAAGTACCTAAGAGCCTGTGGATAACCACGGATAGAAAGGGTGCTAACACCTTCCCTTTCTATAATCTACCCCCCGGACCCGAGAAACATCTCGAAAAAGGAATTTTTCTGTGCTTTTTTCCTTTCCTTGTTGGATAAAATAAAAGACGGTGGCGACTCTTGCTTACCGCGACATTTTGTGAAAACAAACGCAAAACACAAACCAGCATTCCAAAAACAATCAGTTCTCTCCCACCGTATCACAGAACTGGCGACTCTGTTGGGGAAGCTTATAAGTGGGGTGTACCTTAGGAATAGTTCATAATGTTTTCAATTGCTTGACTTGTATGCTTTATATTTGTGGGCTTGTATAGGAGTTACTATAGATCCTAACCCGGATCTGGGGGATACCCATTAGGTAAGTAGCAATAAACTGTGAGGGAACTGTACGGCGTAGACCGATATGGTTGAAACAGTAGCTATGTTGGTGTGGCACTTTAGTATGTACCGATATCCCTTGTGGCGCAACGAGGAGAATATGGGTCTGCTAAGGGGTCATTAAGCACCAACTGACCTTAGAACCTTTAAATTGACCAACTTGTCCATAGAACAGTAGCAGTATGCTACACTCATTGAGACCAAACTATCGTGATGATTCCGACCGCAAGAAAAGATTGCTAAACTGGAATTATGACCGATCGAGGGTGGTTAGTGATATTGAGATCCTCTAGAACCCGGTTACTATTACTAGGACAGGTTGAACCAACTAAACTGAAAGAGGGTAATTCCTAAACTCCTTGCCAACCTGAAATTTAAGGGATATTGTATGACTTGTGTGCCTTCAAAACTTGAACTACTTGCACATTCTTGTTATCTGACAACATGAGTTCCTTGCAGGTTTTGTTTACAATCCTTATCCAATAATTTGGATTTATTGCAGGGTTTACTTACGACACCTCACATTTTTGCTTAAACGCACAGCATACACATCATAACATCATGCCTTAACATTTCCTTAACCATTTCAAGAATCTCGAGGGTTTGTGATGCAGGTTATGGTAAATCAAATGTCTATCAAGGGGCAAAGGGGATTTATTTTCCTCTAGCCAAGGTTGTCTAGAAATCAAAACACGATAACTTGAGTCAGGGGCTATGACCCACTCGATATGGTGAGCTAGACTCTTGAAGAAGGACTCTTAACAACACGAAGTTTCTTCAATCAAAGCTGCGAAATTCAAATTCTGACAAGTTTCTTGTTTACCCCGCGAGATCCTTGAAAAACATTGCATACATATATCATACATATCATTGCATAATAGGTCTCCTAATACAGGTCTCTCATGTTCTCGCTGTTTATTTCAGCAATGGCTTTCTAACCAGACAACCAAGATCTTCAAACTCAAGAAGCTCAGTTCAGAGACGTATTCCTAAACCTATCCAAGGGGCAGGAAGAGGTTAAAACACTCCTCGTTGGGAACTTGGTCAAGAAAAGTCCTGAAGACAATAAGGACGAACGGCTGGGACAACTGCAAGCTGAGTTCAGTGCCATGAAAACCCAGATGCTGGGGCAGATGAATCTTATCCAAGGCTTAGCTCGGGAACAAGAAGAGTTGAGAACCATTATCAACCAGCTTCATCAAGACAGATACAACAACATGAAGCAAACAGTCGAGGCCGGAGGCCAAGTCATTGATCAGCTTCCGAGAAGTCAAAGGTTTGGTTTGATGAAGAATAGACCTATCCAAGTTGCTACTACCTCACAGGTCCAACAACAACCTTGCCATAAACAACGGGTTAATCAGAGTAAGTCGGATACACCCAAGAGGCAGTTTACCAAGCTCAACATGTCGTTGTCTCAAGCTTTACAACACCTGTTGAGATTGAATCTGGTGACGTTAAGGGACCCTCCTAAGAATCCCAACATAGCCTCCCCAAGGTACAATCCTGATGCAAGGTGTGCATATCACTCCAACAGCCCGGGGCATGATACTAACATCTGTTGGGCGTTGAGCAACAAAATTCAAGACCTGATTGATGAAGGAGCATTGGAACTCACACAAGATGGTCAGATTGAATTCTTTTGCCATCCCCCCAAGGTTCTCCATTTGAAGTGACAAGTACTGAGACGAGAAGACTTTTTGTTCATTAGAATTTTCAAGTTGTAATTTTCTTTTGATTGTTCGAACATTTATTCATGTCAAACTTTGTTACTTTATCAATGCATTGCATATGTCTGTTTTGAATCAGTCCATTCGTATTCACTATATTCAAATTGCTTTCATTTTTTTGATGTTCAACTCTCGATTAAAAAATTCTAAGCCTTTTGAGGGAGGATGACGAAAATGATATCAAAATCTCTACAGTATGCTTTTGAACAGACCCCGCTGACGAGGTACAGGCATTGTTTCAAATCCTAAACAGTGGAGTTATAAGGAAGATAATCCCTAGTCAACCCCTTTGAGCCAAAGAAATTGGAGTTTTTCTTTTCACAAATTAAAACCCTTAATTATAACCTGGGGCAAGGTAGTTTTCTCAGTTGATCCAGGTGCACAATGAATGGCATCAAAGAAGTCCTTCCGAAACAAAAGATCGTGTTGGTTCCGTATAATCGTAAGGACAGGCAGTCATTATCTCTCAAAATAAAAGCCCAATAAGTCAAAACCTGTGAAGGAGACTTAAGAAAAACTGGGGCATCCCGTTGACTGTAAATACAAAAAGAAACAGTTCAGGCAAAAGATAGGGATAATAAAATCAAAAAGAAGTCCTAAAAACTCTCAACAAAAATGACTGCCTGTTCAAAATTAATTGTCAGTATCTGAACCATCATTGGAATATCAGAGTAAAGACTCAAATGGGATCTAATGCACGATTAGCTGAGTTTAGGATCGAATAACATCACGAAGAATGAGTGGGTACAAATAAAATTTGAGCCTTTATCCTTTGTTTCTTAAACCGTGAACCAGACCATGTTATAACCCTTAAAAGTCCTAGCTGAAGCATGGGTTAGTCCGAAAGCATACTGTTACAAAAGGTATCCTGACTCCTGTAGGGCTTGCTGTAAATCCTGAGTTGACATCACATTTTACAAAAAACTTGTTTTACTGAAAAATGCATTTTCAAAAATTTCAAGACAGACATAAGCTTTGCATTCTTAAAATAACATCGTTTGCATATGACTATTTGTTCAACAGCAGAGAAATTTGCATGACGGATATCTAGTGAACAAAAACCTTCCCAATAAGAAGGATCACCTCAAGTGGAAAAACACTTCCAACCAAGGGGCACGGCATGATTATTGTCCATCATCTGGGGCAGTCAAGTCAAGATTCAAGGAATCTCTCAAAGATGCCAAATAGCCAGGGGAAAATCTCCATCTGAATCACTTGGGGCATTGGACATAAATTCCAACAACAAATATTGCATGATCAAATGAACATCTTCTGGTAGTATGGCATTACAACACTACCGACAGTGACAATTCCCTACACTCCGAGAGCATGGACATAAGTCAAAAAAGTACTACGCATAATCAAAGACCCGCTAGGTTGACTGGCCTAGGCAAAAATAAGGGCTTCCCGGCGAACCAAAAGGGTTTGGGCAAAAATAAGGGATGAAAATGAAAAATCTGTACACCCGGGAAGTCGAAAACCTGAAAAGGCGGCTTGGGCAAAAAAGGGTATCCCGATGGACTGAAAATCCGAAAGGGTGGTCCAGGCAAAAATTAGGGATCAAAGCGTACGACTATGTCCCGTCATCTTGTCACTAGCCTACCAGAAGAAGACTTGTCATTTCAATCGAGAGTTACCAAGCACCTCATAGGTTGGGATAATACTTGATCCACAAGGCCTCCGCAGACACCTTCTCCCGCAGAAACAGGGGCAAATAAGACTTGTCCAAACTATACAGTTGCTATGTCCACCCGGTACAAGGTAGATTCAGCTGAAGAATATGGCTAGGATACTTTCACTCCCCATAGAGTAAGATAGTAATGATAGCTCTCCCCCAACTGAGACTTGTAACTGTGAACAAATCAGCAATGCTTTCCCAAAGCAGAGTTGATCTACCATCAGCACTGAAAAGGCTTGATATCCCCGACAGTCTCAATATTCCCTAGAGGAGTATAAGAAAGTTCCCTGACAGAATACAAGATACCCCCAGTGGAGTTGAAATTTTCCCAGCACAGTCTGAAAAAGCTTCCCCAACGGAGTTGAAGTGTCACCCCCAGTAGACTCTGGAAGTTTATCCCTAGCGGAGTACAAAATAAATTTCCCCAGCCAAGTTCAAAGGACCATTCCCAGTATAATTCAGAGGGTTATCCCCACAAAAGTCTAACAGGGTTATCCCCAGCAAATCGCAATTGAAAGATCATCGCCAACGAAGTTCTTTCCTTTCACAAACAGGAATTCAATCCCCAACATATTCAGTATTACCAGCAACGGTAATCCATCCCCAGCGGAGCTTATCGGTGGAATCCTCAGCAGAGCATCTCTTCCCTACAAAGTAATCTCCTCATCAGATTATTCCCCAACGGAGTCATCCTCTCCTGTAGGTTTATTCTTGCAATCATCTTCGTTCGTTATCCCCAGCAGAAATGAAGAATTCAACTCTATCCTCCAGCAAGCTATCCAGGATTTATTTTCCCCAGCTAAAACATTACATTTCCATACATCATGATACATGCATATACGCATCATACCATACAATCTCATTTATGTTGAGAACATCATTGCTTGATCTATATCATGCATTGCATATGAATGACCTTTACCTTTCAGGAAAGATCCAGTTAAGTTCTCAGCTATATCAAAGACCTTCTCTGGTTCAGTCAGATCGAACCTAAGATCTCCCTGATTCGTATTCCAGTTGAAGACATTCCAAGACCTTGTCTTGTCCAGTTAAATCGATTCCTAAAGATTTTTCTGATGTCGATCCAGTCAAAGTTAATCCAAGACCTTGTCTGGTCTAGTTAAATCGATTCCTAAAGATTTTTCTGATGTCGATCCAGTCAAAGTTAATTCGAGACCTTGTTTGGTCCAGTTAAATTGATTCCTAATGATTTTTCTGATGTCGATCCAGTCAAAGGTAATCCAAAGACCTCCTCTGGTTCAGTCAGATCGCCGATAAGATCTCCCTGATTCGTATTCCAGTTGAAGTTATTCCAAGACCTTGTCTGGTCCAGTTAAATCGATTCCTAAAGATTTTTCTGATGCCGATCCAGTCAAATTTAATCCAAGACCTTCTCTGGTTCAGTCAGATCGACCCTAAGATCTCCCTGATTCGTATTCCAGTTGAAGACATTCCAAGACCTTCTCTGGTCCAGTTAAATCGATTCCTAAAGGTTTTTATGATGCCGATTCAGTCAAAGTTAATCCAAGGCCTTCTGTGGTCCAGTTAAATCGATTCCTAAATATTTTTCTGATGCCGATCCAGTTGAAGTTACTCCAAGACCTTGTCTGGTCCAGTTAAATCGATTCCTAAAGATTTTTTTGATGTCGATCCAGTCAAAGTTCATCCAAGACCTCCTCTGGTCCAGTTAAATCGATTCCTAAAGATTTTTCTGATGTCGATCCAGTTGAAGTTATTCCAAGACCTTGTCTGGTCCAGTTAAATTGATTCCTAAATATTTTTCTGATGTCGATCCAGTCAAAGTTCATCCAAGACCTCCTCTGGTCCAGTTAAATTGATTCCTAAAGATTTTTCTAATGCCGATCCAGTTGAAGTTATTCCAAGACCTTGTCTGGTCCAGTTAAATCAATTCCTAAAGATTTTTCTGATGTCGATCCAGTCAAAGTTAATCCAAGACCTCCTCATGTCCAGTTAAATCGATTCCTAAAGATTTTTCTGATGCCGATCCAGTTGAAGTTATTCCAAGACCTTGTCTGGTCCAGTTAAATCGATTCCTAAAGATTTTTCTGATGCCAATCCAGTTAAAGTTAATCCAAGACCTTTCCTGGTCTAGTTAAATCGATTCCTAAAGATTTTTCTGATGCCGATCCAGTCAAAGTTAATCCAAGACCTCCTCTGGTTCAGTCAGATCGTCGATAAGATCTCCCTGATTCGTATTCCAGTTGAAGTTCAGACCATCTATCAACAACCTCCAAATGGCATCTGTAAGCCCATTCCCGACATCACCAGGATGACACCACTTCATGCGAGTGCAAATTTCTGGGCACTCTAGTGTTCAATCATCTTCCACCTTTGGATCACGAAAGGCCCGAAAGCCAATCTATATCCTCAGGTTTAAGAAAATTGAACAGGGGAAGCTGTTGTACCCCAAAATTTTCCCTCTCATATTTCTCAAGACATTGCAAGAAAAATCCCCAAGTGGTTCAAGATTGCTCAAGAGTTGGACAGTCAAGTCATCTCCTAAGGCAGTCAATCTCAAATTAGGGTTTTGTGTTGCATCAAGGTCCTTACATCCGAATGACCTCAAGTGTTCCCCAATATCCTAATATGTTCTAAAGGTCATCCATGTCAAGTTTCAAGCCTTGCAGAGGAAGTTTGGTCAGTCAATTGCTCAAAGGGTCCAAAAATCGACTTTGTTAGGGCAAAAGTCAACTGTGACCTATAAATAGTCAAAATTCAACATTATTTTGTCAACATTCTCATTTTGAAGGATATTTCATCATTTTATCAAGGGTTGATCATGATTCATCAAGGATTGCTCAAAATTCATCAAGATTCAAAAGTTGCTAAATTAGGGTTTTGTAGGAAAAGTCAACTCAAATTTGACCAAGCATAACTTTCTCATACTTTATGAGAAATGACCCATCAAAAGATAATTTTGAAGAGGATGCAATTTCCTACAATCCATCTTCATATCCCAAGATCAAGAAACGCACTCACAAAAAGTTACAAATTTGGATATTATAGGTCATTTTTGAAAGTCAACAAAAACACATTTTTTTCCAAAGCATATAACTTGAGCATGGAATATAAAAATGAGATGAGACCAAAAGGGTTGGTTATAGGACATCTCAAGATTTCCCAAAAGTCAAAGAACACTTCGAAAAGTTCAAAATTGAAGAAGTTATGCATTTTTGAAGTTGGGCATTTTTGCAAAATTGCCAAAAGTCAACTATCCCCAAAACATCAAATTTTGTCAAATGGTCCCATTCTTTTCCACTTGATTTGGTCTTGTCATACTCCACACGTGTCCTAGCTTCATCCTTGTGACCTTTTGTCAATTTTATTATTTAATTTGATTTTTTAATGAATTATTTCATTTTTAATCAATTTAAATCAAATAAAATCCAAGTTTTAATTATTTGATCTCTTTTTGGCTATTTTAGGACCTAATAATCATCATCAATGAGATCAAATTCGAATCAGCCATTCCATGTGCAAAGAGATTGTTTTTTTGGACAAAATAAGCAAGTTATCAATGGTGAATCAAATCATATCTTCAAGCATTGATTTACAAATATTCAAGACCCAGAACTTGACCTAATCCAATGCTCATTAGATATACAAGCTAGAGGCACACGAATCAGGGGTTAGAAGCTGCAAAATCACAAGAACCAAACTTGGAAAATTTGGAAAAAAGCTTGAAACTGAAATTGCACATAGACACGTTTTCAAGGCCAAAACTCAACGTGAATCAGTTGCTGGACATCCACTGAAGCGAAACCAACTCCTAACCAGCCTTCATACGCGCCCTAAAGCACTGTAAGCGTCCCTCGGATCCGCCATGTTCATGGATTCCCAAATCTCTATTCTTGCATCCATTCTCAAAAACGATTGCATATTCTGATTCCTCGTATCATTTATGAACTTTCTGCATTAACCAATTTTATTTTCATGCTTTGTATCGAGAAATGCCATTGTAGGGTTTCCTAGGTTTGTTTTAGGGGTTTTTGATACAGGTGAAATTAGGCCTGTTAAGGGACATGGTTGAGACCGGGATGAAGAGGCGAGCACAACCATGGCATTGGATGGAGTTTATATGGCCTGGAATGGATTTTGGAATCGACCTATGCCTTTTGCTGCGGATTTAAATCCGCAGGTAATCCCTGTGAAAATCTGAGGACAAGGACGACAACGTGTCCCCATCCTATTGCTCCATTCAAATAATTCGCGCTTTTTTTTTTCTGGCATTTACATGTTTTCCAATATTATAATTATTACCTAATACACTAACAAATGATGCATAGTGGTGTAGTGGCAAGCGCGCTGTCCAGGTCCCCCATATATTTGTTGTATTTTGTTTCCAGGAAATCCAGTACAAATTCCAACGCGTGATCACGATACGCCCTCATACAATCAGTGGACAGATGGCCTCCAGGCCAAATCAGATGGTCCAGATAGGAGACCTACCATATGCCAAAGTCAATGTGCATGCGTGGAATCCAAAAGTCAACCAGGCTTGTAGCGTTAATGGGCCATCAAATTGCAAATCTCGCCCCCTGATCAGGCCCAAAACCCCCTGGAGTATTTCTAATTCATTCTTTTTATTTTATTTATTTATATTGTTTATTTAATTATTTTCATTATTATTTTTATTATCACTAACCAATTAATCTTTTTTTCTTAATAAAATCAAAAACAAAAAAATATATTTTATTTATTAAAATTAAATTCAGCACTTTATTTTGTAAATAAATATTAATTCAATTAATCTAGTTTAATTAGGGAATAACTTTTAATATTTTTGCAATAATTAAAATTGATTTAGATAATTAGGTTTTACTAACATTGATTGATTTATTTTTATTTCTTTAAATACTCAAAAATCCAAAAATATCATTTTTATTAATTAATTAATTTGTTTATTAATTTAGTAACTAACCTAATTTAATTTCTTTTTAATTCAAAAAATAACAAAAAAATCACTTTCTTTCAAAAAAGGGTTAAAACCCTAAAAATTCGCCCGATTTAATTTCTCGCACGCGATCCATTTTTATTCAATATTGTATCTGCTTCTCGGAATGTAATAGTTTAATAGGACCTTTAATATTTTTATCGCTTTATTTATTTTCCGCATTTTAAATTCAAGGGTTGCTTTTGGAGATGTAAATACCCGACGCCTTGTAATAATTAGATTTAATTTCCGCAATTTAATTTCCGCAAATTATAAACTGTTAGATGTTTGATAATAGGGAATGCATGACAAGATAAAATGTTTAAACCTAAAATCAACATAGATAACCATTGACATGTACAAAGACAAAATAACTGAAAATAACACACTCGCACATGTGCACTCTTAGGGTACACCTCACTTGGTTGCCTTCGAACGTGGTCATTGAGTATAGGAAGTTTTAGAAGTCGCCCTCTTGTCCAAAGATCATAGTTACCTCGAAACGGTTGCCTCGGAAAAATGATCTAAGACATTAGAGTTACCGCTAAAGCGTCCTAACATTGCTTTAGCGACCGCACGTCCCTTAATCGAATTGACCCTTAAAACTCCAACGAAGACGCTACCTACTCATCAATAGTGGGATAGCATTGTCTAAAGGACATTAGTACAGATTGATTCCTTTTTCGATTAGGTAGATGGTTCTTAAGTACTTGCTCTTTCAAAATAAAACTTTTCGCACTTGCACTTTTCCAACAAAAACTTCTTCAAACCCACAAACACAAAGAAAAGCAATTTTGAAAACACTTTGAGCAAGTACCTAAGAGCCCGTGGATAACCACAGATAGAAAGGGTTCTAACACCTTCCCTTTCTATAATCTACCCCCCGGACCCGAGAAACATCTCGAAAAAGGAATTTTTCTGTGCTTTTTTCCTTTCCTTGTTGGATAAAATAAAAGACGGTGGCGACTCTTGCTTACTGCGACATTTTGCAAAAACAAACATAAAACGCGAACCAGCATTCCAAAAACAGTCAGTTCTCTCCCATCGTATCACAGCGGTGTTTGACCTAGCCACTATTGTTTACAAGAAAGGGGAGGTGTGCTATGACGAGGATGGGAACCTAGAAATAAGGATGCTCTCAAAATATCCCCTCCATTAGTGTCGAGGACATTATGATAAAGGGTCTAATCATTACCTCACTGTTGGTCGGATGAGCGACGAGGAAGAGGAGGCCTTTGTCGTTCTTAACAAGTTTGTTGATAGCTTCTTCCCCTCCAGGTGGGTGACGTGGAAGGGGAATGATATCCTTGGTGACGATGGCGAACCCATATACAAGGCTCGTCCGATCAACACTAAGGCGCTTGTTGAATGTCTCACTTATAGGGACGCCTTGGTGCTCTTGAGTATATGCCTGCATGATTTGTTGTCTTTTGTTTTTAATCTGTCTGTATGTACCGTTCTGGCCGTGCTAACCTGAGCTTGTTGTGTTTTGTGGGTAACATGATAAAGCGACATGAAAGTTTATTGAAGTTAACCCATGATAAAAGGAGTAACAAGAGAATAGTGAAGCCCACTTACTTTGGTCCCACTTCAGATCATACCAAGGATGATTCAAGCACTTCGCCTGACTCTCCTGATGTCGCCCAGTCCATTTTCGTACCAGGGAAGAAAAGAGGCTGTGTAGAAGGTGAAATTTTGGATTTAACAAGGAGAAATTTGTAGGCTCGAGCCTTTACTTTGCCTCTTTTCTTTGTTGAGAAGGATTTCTCTGAAGGGGATTCTTTAACCGTGTCCACCAAGGAGTCTTCCATCATCAGGCGACTCGATGAGGAAGGAAGGAAAAAGCATCTGGCCACGGGCGTTGTAGGCGCGATAAAAGTTCTGGAAATAGAGGTGGTCCTTTTAGGTGAGAGGGCCAGTTATTTTATTATGGTGGGCAAGCTGGAGTCGGAGAAGATGACTCTCCATGACAAAGAGAAGAAGCTGAAGTCCTCCCTCGAGAAGAGAAAGGAAAAACTTCGGTCTCAATATGATGAGCTAAAAAAGGAGAAGGAAAAGGCGACCAAAGCTTCTGAGGACAAGATCTCATTGTTGCTCGAGAAGAAAAGTATGAAGAAGGAGATTTCCAACCTGAAAGTTGTTGCGGTTCCTGTTGAGGAAGAGCCAGACGGTATCTCCAGCTTGAATACCCGAGAAGATCTTGTTGCTCGAATTCAGGTTCTTGAGTCTCACTATGTGGAGGTTGTGGCCGATGTTTATGAGACTGTGATGACTCAACTAGCCCTGTTGAACCCAGAGCTCAATATTGAATGGGTTAGAGTTTTGTCTCAGGTGGTCGATGGCAAATTATTTATTCCTCCTAAATCCGAAGATGAAGGCAGTCATGAAGAGTGATTTATGGTTGCTTACTTTTTATTTTGTTGTTGGGTTTGTGTGCCTGTACTTTTTGTAATCATTCAGACAAAATTAGCTCTGCTCGATTATTGTAATATTTTGACAATGTCGGCCTCCCTGTCCGGACCCTTGAACACCGTTAATTTTCATGTTTTATTTTGTGTTAGATATTCTTTATTGTTTTTTCTATTTGCCATGTTTATTTTTGTGCAAGTGTGAGACTTCGTGCTCGACCTTAATTTATGAACGAAGAAGTGTTGAGACGTGTTGAGGATACGAATTTTGTTTCTATTGGAACAAGACTAAGGCCATGTTCGGGACCTTAATCTCGTGAGGTGAATAGTCCCTTCGTAAGCCAAGTGTCATGCATGCTTGGTACATCGACGGCGGGACACGGTTGAGGTGTCCCCGTCGGGCTAAAGTTCTGCTTGTCCAATAAGCGAGGACCCGTATTTTTTTGGTTGTTGGATGCAATGTCCGTGCCTCAACATGCATATGTGGTCGAGCATGCCTCGTTGCTTGTCGAGGGGTCATATCGATTGATAGGCTCGAGCTTGGCTCGGAACTTAGCTATAATATTGTTTTATTTTTTCAGCGTTTCATGGTCGAGGTAGTTGTTTCCCACTTAGGTGCTCGAGGTAGTATTCCCCGTTGCCCATCTTGGCATGGACGCGATAGGGGCCTTCCTAGTTGGCGACCAACTTTGCTTCGCGAGAATCTTTCTTATTTCTCTGTAGGACTAGGCTGTCGACCTGGAATTCGTGTTTTATGACTTTGACGTCATGTCGCAGAGTTATCTGTTGTTTTACTATAGACTCGCGAAGAGACTCTCTCGATAAAATTTCTTCGACCAAGTCAAGTTCTTCTCTCTAGACTTCTTCGCTTATCTCTTTGTCGAGACGGAACTCAAATTATCTAAATGGTTCACTGATTTCTATGGGGATGACCGCCTTGGTATTGTACGTCAATCGAAAATGTGTCTCCCCAGTTGTGGAATGGGTGTCGTTCTGTACGCCCAAAGCATATTTTACAGCTCTTCGACCCACCCCTTTTGGCCTCACCATTCTGCACTTTAGTCCTTGCAAGATGACTATGTTCACGGCTTCTGCTTGCCCGTTTGTTTGCGGGTACTCGATAGACGTGAAATGATATTTGGTGCCGAGTTTGGAAATTAAATCTTAGAATCTTATGTCCGTAAGTTGTGTCTCGTTTTTGGTGAAAAGCGCTTGTGGTATGCCGAACTGAGCAAGCACGTTTCTTTTGTAGAAATGAAGTATGTTGTGCAATGTGATTTTGGAGAGGGCTTCAGCCTTTATCCACTTAGTGAAGTAATCGACATCGACAATCAGGAATTTGTTCTGGTACGATACTTGGGTGAAGGGCCCTAGGATGTCCATCCCCTACCAAGCAAACGGCCATGGGGACGATAATGTTTTGAGCTCGTGTGAGGGTGCTAAGTGCATGCCTGCATGACGTTGGCATTTTTCGCACTTTTTGACGTGCTCCTTAGCTTCCTGCTGCATTATAGGCCAGTAGTATCCTGCTCGTAGCGCCTTTCGTTACAAGTATCTTCCGCCTAAGTGTTGGGTGTTGATTCCTTCATAGATTTCTCGTAAGATGTGGGGAACTTTGGTCTCCTTGATTCACTTTAATAGAGGGACGAAGAATCCCCTCCCGTAGAGCTTCTACACTACCGAACGTATGAACAAGCTCGGTGTTTGGTCGCATTGGATTCTTTTTGGTCGGATGGATTTCCCCTTTGGTGAGGTAATTGAACATTAGGGTCATTCAATAGGTATTGTCCCCAAAATTTGCTCTCTCATTTCACTCAAGACATTCCTCTTGAGGTCTTCAACTTGCTCAAGGATGCCCAAGAGTTGACCAGACAAACTCTCTCCTAAGGAAATGTACCTCAAACTAGGGTTTCCATTTTCATCAATATGTGTGAAATACAAAGGTCCCAAATGCATTCCATGGTCCCAATATGTTCTCAAGATCATCCATGTCAAGTTTCATGCCTTGCACAATAAGTTTTCTCAGTCAATTTCCTAGATGCCTGAAAATCAACTATACTAGGTCAAAAGTTAACTGTGGCCCACATATAGTCAAACATCAATATTTTTGGTCAACATCAACATCTTGAAGAGATATCCATCATTTAATCAAGGGTTGATCATGATTCCTCAAGGAATGCCCCAAATTCATCAAAACCCAAAAGTTGCTAAATTGGGGTTTCTCAAGAAAAGTCAACCAAACTTTGACCAAGCATAACTTCTTCATACTTTATCATAAATTTCATATCCAAGGCTCATTTTTAATAGGATTCCATTCCCTACAATTCATCTTCATCCCACAAGTTCAAAATATGCACTTATCAAAAGATATGAATTTCTACATTATAGGTCCTTTTGAAAAGTTAACAAAAACACCTTTTGGGTCAAAGCTTCTTACATGAACATGGAAGACCCAATTGAGATGAAACTAAAAGGGTTGTTTAGGGGACATCCTAATATTTCTAAAAAGTCCAATAACACCTCTCTAGGGTTAAAATTGGAGGAGATATACCTTGTCAAAGTTGATCATTTTTGCAAAATTGCCAAAAGTCAAATGTGCTCAAAAATTCATTTTTTGTCAAATGGGCCTAGCATTTCATGATTGTATCTTGTTGGAGTCATGGTCCATGACCCAAATCAACATCCACACTTTATTTGCTTCATTATTTATTTTCTTTTTATTTTTTATTATTTAAAATACAAATTAAATCAAATAAATGGCAAAAACTACAAAAGATTGATTTTGATCTAATTTTTTTGTAGGAATCAAATCAAATCAATCTAGCATGACCAAATAAAATCGTGAAAGGGTGGAATGACTCAAATTGGCATGATTTTGATGCATTTAGAAAGATATGATGCAAGGGGAAAAAACAAATCAAATCTTGATGATATTCAAAGATTTAAATTGTTTTTGTTACCCTAATTCATTCTAGCATATATATTGAGCAAGCACAATGCGCAAAAACAAGGATTGAAGGTCGTGAAAGCTAGCAAGAAAACTCAAAATTTTGCAAAAAAAAAGTGGTGGATTGGTTTCTACTCTAGAGGACAATTCAAAGCATTACAAGGTTGTCAATCGCTTCATGGACATCTCCAGAACACTCTCCAATCATTTTCAAGCGTCCACAAGCCCAGAAACACGACATACGACTCTCACGGTTTGGCTTATCTCTTGAATCTGAGTTTGATTATTCACGTATGATTAACCATTTTTAAGCATAGAATTGTATTTGTATCATCATTTGGAATGTTTTGGTTTAATTAATTTTACGTTTTGATGCTTGTATTCACAATTTCCATTGTTAGGGTTTACCTTGTCGTTTTAGGGTTTTTCTGTACAGGTTAAATTAGCCCAAGAAAAGGGTACCATGATGCTCGTGAGATCAATATGAATTGATATATGTACTCACAATTGATTTATCATGCTTGCTGTGAATTTTTGAAATTTACAGGGTTATAGTTACAGAAGTTTGTCCGTAGGTAAAGGTATCACACCTAAAACGACAGACAGGGGATGAAGAAGCTAACGTGGCTGACCACCATTGGCTTGTATGAATCACGCGCGCGCTTTTTTATTTTTTCCATTTTATCCACTTTGTTTTATATAATATATTGTTATTATTATATTAACAATTAAACATTGTAGCCCAGATGGCAAGGTGTGCGTGGTATTGAGTGGGAGGACCTTGGTTCGATCCAAGGTCCCAGCGTTTTCTCTATTTTCTTAACATTTAAATACAGATTCCATGCGTACACGTTTCAAGCGTCCACCATGCGCTCCAACCATCCAGCCATTGGATCATCACCATCACCAATCCAACGCCTCAGGATGCGTCCCTATGGTACATCTCCAAGCTTGAACAACACTGAATCCCACGCATGGAGTGGGATAAACAAAGAATGGGCCCAGACAATTCAGCAATATACCCCCTGGATTGCTTCTAACAGGCCTATCTCTTTTTCTTTTTTTATTTTAATTCTTATTTTAATTATTTACCAATTATTTCTTTTTACAAATAACACCAAAAATCATTTTTTATCATAAAATCAAAAATCACAAAAAACATCAAAAATCTTTTTTTTTCATAGAAATATTTTATTTCCTTAATTAATTAGTTTAATTATTTAGGTCAATTTAATCCTTTTTTTCATAATTTAAATCAATTAGAAATTAGGGTTTAATTTGTACATAATTTAATTTTTTTTCTCAAAAATAACCTAAACATTTTTTTTCAAATAGATTTTTTAGGATTCTTAATTCATCCTCGCACTAATTTGCCGCGCGCATTTTTTAATTTCCTTTTTATTATTATTGTAACTGCTCTGAGTTTGTAATAGTAATTACGGTTTCAATTCCGCATTTTTATTTTTCAGTCCAAAATAATTATGTATCTGCAAAAGCCTTGTAATAGCTAGGACTTTTAACTTTCCCGCATTTAATTTCCGCAAACTACAAACTGCCTAGATATTAATAGGATTGTATGGAAAGACAAACTGAAAATTAAAACGGTAGAAAACCCTAAATATGCAAAGATAAATTAACTGAAAATTACACTCGCACATGCTCACTCCTAGGGTTTACTCCACTCTGGTTGCCTTCGGTAAACGGTCATGAAGTATAGGATTTGTTAGTGGTTGTCCTCTAGCCCCGAAAGATCTAAAATGACCCATTCGAATGTTGCCTCGGAAAAATATCTTTACGGATTTAGGATGATTACTAACATTTCCTAACATTTCTTTTGTTATCGTATTTGTCCCTTCGAATGTCCCTAAAAAACTCCAACGACGACGCTACCTATTTCTCAACAATGGGATAGCATTGTTTAAAAGGAAAACGAACAGTCTTTTTTCGAGTAGGTAGAAAACTCTTAAGTCCTTGCTCAAACAAACAAAAAATTTTCACACCAACACTTTCCCAAATAAAGTTTTCAAAAACAACTTCATAACACTCTTGAGGACAGAAACAAGGGTTAACACGAAGTAAAACAAAACTTTTCAAAGCAAAGCACACACAAGCAGTTTTCAAAATGAGCAAGTACCTAAGAGCCCATGGAAAAGCATGGATAGAAAGGGTGCTAGCACCTTCCCTTTCTATAATCTACCCCCCGTACTCAGAAACATCTCGAAAAAGGTTTTTTCTGTTCTTTTTCCTTTTCCTGATTGGATAAAATAAAATTCGGTGGCGACTCTTGCTTACCGCGACATTTTGCGAACAAAAAATGCAAACCAGTATTAACAGTCGATTCTGCCACCGTATCACAGAACTGGCGACTCTGCTGGGGAATAAAATATAGAGTGGGGTAAACCTTAGGATCTAGTTCATATTTAATTGCTTTCTCTTGATTGTCTTGCTTGCTTTATATTTGAGGGAACTGTTTGGGTTATTTGATCCTACACCCGGATCGGGAAACACCTTTTAGGTAAGTAGCAATAAACTGTAAGGGAGCTATGCTGGGGTATACCGACACGGATGAAGCAGTAACTACGTTGATGTGGCACTTTGGTTGGTACCCGTAACCCTTGAGTCAATCAGGGAGATGTACGGGGCCGCCATGTGATATCATAAAGCATCAACTGACCTTAGAACCTTTAATTGCACAACTTGGCCAGTAGGACGTAGCGAGATGGCTGGCTTTGGTGTATGCCCAAGGTCGACAGATACTCGATGCTACACTCAGTGAGGTTTGACTCTTAAGTTTTGTTTGGTTGTGAGTCAATCTCCTATTGAACAAAGCTGAGGGAAAGATCAGTGATATTGAGATCCCTTAGAACCTGGTTACTATTTATAGGACAAGTTGAACCAATCCAACTTCAAGAGGGTATGACCTTAAAACTCATGCATGCCTTAAATCTAAGGACTTGGTGTGATTTATCTGTGTTTGTTATACCTGTGATTTATCATGACATCATAAACATCATACCATAGCATATCATGACTAACCATTTCAAGGATCTCGAGGGCCTGTGATTTAAGTTATGATAAATCAGACGTCTAGCAAGGGGAAAGGGGATTTATTTTCCTCTATCCAATGTCGTCAGAAGATTAAAACTCAACAAGTTGAGTCAGGGGCTATGACCCACTTGATATGGTGAGCTTTACTCTCGTAGAAGGACTCTCAACGATACAAAGTTCTTCAATCAAAGCTGCAAAATTCAACTTCTGACATTTTCTTGTTTACCCCGCGAGATCCTTGAAAACATTGCATACATATATAATACATATCATTGCATAAGCAGGTTTCAAAGCAGGTCTCTCATGTTCTCGCTGTTTATTTCAACAATGACTCTCCAACAAGACAACAGAGATCTCTAAGCTCAAGATGCCTAGTTCAAGGAATTTCTCCTGAATCTATCCAAGGGGCAAGAAGACCTGAAAACACTCTTCGCTGGGAATCTGACCAAGGAACGTCCTGACAACAACAAGGATGAACAATTGGAACAACTGCAAGCTGAGGTAGAAGCAATGAGAATCCAGATGTTGGGGCAGATGGCTCTTATCCAAAACTTATCTCGAGGACAAGGGCTAAGAGCTTTCCTCAACAAGCTTCACCAAGATGGATGCAGATCCATGAAACATACAGTTAAAATTGTGGATCAAGGCATTAATTAGACCCCAATGAGAGAAGAGGTTGGTTTGGTCAGGAACGGACCTTTCTAGATTGCTACTACATCACAAGCCCAACCACAACCTTACCAACGACAACGGGGCAATTGGCATAAGAAGAATACATCTGAAAGACGCTTCACCGAAATCAACATGTCATTGGCTTAAGCATTTCAACGCATGTTAAAGGCCAAGTTGGTCATGTTAAGGGACCCTCCTCAGAATCCCAACATAGCCTCCCCAAGGTACAATCCAAAGGCAAGATGTACGTACCACTCCAACAGTCCTGGACATGACACCAACAGTTATTGGGCGTTGAGAGATAAAATTCAAGACCTGATTGATGAAGAGCACAAGAATTCGCACAAGATGGTCGGGCTGAGTTCTTCTTCCATCCCTCCAAGGCATATCATCTGAAGTGACAAGTTCTCACAAGAAAACTTTTCGTTCATTAGAATTTTCAATGTGTAATTTTCTTTTGATTTGTTTGAACATTTATTCATATCAAACCTCATTATTTCATCAATGCATTGCACATGTTTGTCTTGAATCAATTCATTCATATGCACTATTTCAAAAATGCATTCTTATTTCCTTTTGTGATATTCAACTCTCGATTAAAAACTCTAAGCCTTAGAGGGAGGATGACGAAAATGATACCACAATCTCTACAGTATGCTTTTGAACAGACCCCGCTGACGATGTACAGGCGTTGTTTCAAATCCTAAATAGTGGAGTTATAAGGAAGATAATCCATAGTCAACCCCTTCGAGCCAAAGAAGTAGGAGTTTTTCTTTTCACACAAATTAAAACCCTTAATCATAACTTGGGGCAGGGTAGTTTTCTCAGTTAATTCATAGGGAATTCAGTCACAATCTGCCGCTTCGTACACAATGAATGGTATCGAAGACGTCCTTCCAAAACAAAAGACGGTGATGGTTCCGTATAATCGTCAAGACAGGCAGTCATTATCTCTCGAAATAAAAGCCCATTAAGTCAAAACCTATGAAGGAGACTTAAGAGAAAAATTAAGGCATCCCGCTGACTGTAATCACAAAAGAAATAGTTCAGGCAAAAGAAGGGATAACGAAAACCAAAAAAATAGGTTACTACAAATCCCCGACAAAAAGAAGATTACAAAAATGACTGCCTTTTCAAAACAAATGTTTAAATTCTGAATCATCACCAAGTATAAGATAAAAGATTCCAGACTCAATCGGGATCTAAACACGCAACTAGCTGAGCATAGGGCTGAAGAACATCACGAAGAGCGGGTTGGGTACATATAAAATTTGAGCCTTTATCCTTTGTTTCTTGAACCGTGAACCAGGCCACGTTATAACCCTTAAAAGTCCTAGCTGAAGCATGGGTTAGTTTGAGAGCATACCGTTACAAAGGTATCCTGACTCCTGTAGGCTTTGTTACGAATCCTGAGTTGATATCACATTCTTGCAAATTTCGTTTTACTACACAAAACACATTTTCAAAAAAAAATTCAAGACAAACATGAGTTTTGCATTCTTTAAATGACATTGTTTGCATATGACTAATTGTTTGACAGCATAGAAATTCGCACAATGGATATTCAATGAACATACATCCTCTCAAT
This sequence comes from Vicia faba, assembly GCA_948472305.1. Taxonomy (NCBI): domain Eukaryota; kingdom Viridiplantae; phylum Streptophyta; class Magnoliopsida; order Fabales; family Fabaceae; genus Vicia; species Vicia faba. The sequence goes on from OX451735.1 coordinate 317,445,778, forward strand.
GGACAGAATCACCTCAGCGGGAAAGACACTTCCAATAACAGGTTTTCCATAAGCAAGGGGCATGACATGATGTCTAAACACACCTAGGGCAGTCTCTCCAAAAGTGCCAAATAATCAGGGGCAGATCTCCATCTGAATCGCTTGGGGAATTACACATGCATTCCAGCAATGAATCATGTGCCATCAAGAAAACATTTTTGACAGTACTATAACACAACACTATGGACAGTGACAACTCTCTACATCTTGAAAGCATGGACATAGTCGGAAAATACTACGCATGGAAAAAAAGACCCGCTAGGTTGATACACCTAGGAAAAAATAAGGGAATCCCGCGAACCAAAAGGGTTCGGGCAAAAATTAGGGATATACAAAAAAAAACTTTATACACTCGACAAGTCGAAAACCTGAAAAGGCGGCTTGGGCAAAAAGGTATCCCGGTGGACTGAAAACCCGAAAGGGCGGTCCAGGAAAAATTTAGGGATTTAAAACGTACGTGTATGTCCCGTCACATATCTATCAATGGAAGACTTATACCTTGATCAGCATTCATCAAGAGCACCAGAATCGAGAAATGGTTCAGATATGCTTCAGATACAGATGTCATTCTGATACTCATTCAGATTCAGCTTTCTGATACAATTCAGATATGCTCCAGATACGGATGCCATTCTGATACTCATTCAGATTCAGCTTTCCGATACAGTTCAGATACGCTCCAGATACGGATGCCATTCTGATACTCATTCAGATTCAGCTTTCCAATACAATTTAGATACGCTCCAGATACGGATGTCATTCTGATACTCATTCAGATTCAGCTTTCCGATACAGTTCAAATACGCTCCAGATACGGATGCCATTTTGATACTCATTCAGATTCAGCTTTCAGATACAGTTCAGATACGCTCCAGATACGGATGCCATTTTGATACTCATTCAGATTCAACTTTCCGATACAGTTCAGATACGCTCCAGATACGGATGCCATTTTGATACTCATTCAGATTCAACTTTCAGATACAGTTCAGATACGCTCTAGATATGGATGCCATTCTGATACTCATTCAGATTCAGCTTTCAGATACAATTCATATACGCTCCAGATACGGATTCCATTCTGATACTCATTCAGATTCAACTTTCAGATACATTTCAGATATGATCCAGAGACGGATGTCATTCTGACACTCACTCAACACATGTTTCAACTACAATTCAGATACGATCCAGAGACGGATGTCATTCTGACACTTATCCAACACATGTTTCAAATACAGTTCAGATATGATCCAGAGATGAATGTCATCCTGACACTCATTAAATACATGTTCAAGTACAATCACAATATAGATACATCCATAAAATCTACACATGTACTTTTTCCAGCATGGTACAAGGGGTAGAGATAGTTGGAAGCGAAGTCACTATTACATACACGCCTGTGATATTCATATTCCCTACAGAGTAAGGACAACCAAGGTCCGATCTCCGTATCCCCAAGCAGGAATTCCTTCCCCAGCAGGCTCTTTCAGAAAGCTAATGTCTGTATTCCCCAGCCAAGCTTTATAATCATAAATAGTTTATAAAGCCATCTCCCGTGAAGGGTTTATTTCTCTGACGGTGGAAGCTCAATATCCAACAGAGCTCTTCTCTCCAGCAATGGAAGTTCATCCCCCAACTGAATTTATCTCTCCAAAACAACAGATCCTCCAACAAAGTATCTCTCTTCCCCATGGAGTCATTCTCCCGCAGGATTATTCTCAGACAAAGTCTCCTCCGCAAAATGTTCTCAAGAAGAATGGATGTAAATCCCCAGCTAATCATATTCGGTCATTATCCCCAGCACTCAACTCCTTATACTCTCCAGCAGCAGTCCAGGATTTATTTTCCCCAGCTAGAGAATATCACAATAGCATTGCATATCCATACATCATGGCATGTGCATACATATTATACAGCACAATCTTATTTATTTTGAGAACATCATTACTCAATAGATTTCTTACATCATGACATTACATACGACTAACTCTTTACCTTTCAGGGAAAGATGCAATCAAGTTCTCACGAGTTCTCTCTGGTTCAATCAAACCGACACCAAGGTTTCTATTCCAGTTGAAGATATTCCAACGCTTTTCAAGATTTTCTCTGGTTCAGTCAAATCGACACTAAGGTTTCTATTCTAGTTGAAGATGTTCTAAGACTTTCGTCTGGGTCACCCGAATCGTCGTTAAGATTCCCCTGATTTCTATTCCAGTCAAAGTTAATTCGAGACCTCTCCCGAGTTCAGTCAAATCTGTCATACGATGGGAGAGAACTGACTGTTTTTTGGAATGCTGGTTTGTGTTTTGCGTTTTTTGTTCACAAAATGTCGCGGTAAGCAAGAGTCGCCACCGACTTTTATTTTATCCAACAAGGAAAGGAAAAAAGCATAGAAAAATTCCTTTTTCGAGATATTTCTCGGGTTCGAGGGGTAGATTATAGAAAGGGAAGGTATTAGCACCCTTTCTATCTATGGTTACCCACGGGCTCTTAGGTACTTGCTCATATTGTTTTCAAAATATTTCTTTCTTTGTGCTTGTGGGTTTGAAAAAAGTTTTTGTTTGAAAACTTCGATTTAACTCTTGCTTCTGTCCTCAAGAGTGTAATGAAGTGTTTTTGAAAACTTTGTTCGAAAAGTGTAAGTGTGAAAAAGATTTTGTTTTTTGAAAGAGCAAGTACTTAAGAACCATCTACCTACTCGAAAAAGGAATCATTCTATGCTATCTTCCTTTAGACAATGCTATCCCACTATTGATGAGTAGGTAGCACCGTCGTTGGAGTTTAAGGGTCAATTCGAATTTAGGGACTTACGGTCACTAAAGCAATGTTAGGACGCTTTAGCAGTAACCCTAATGTCTTAGATCATTTGTTTTGAGGCAACAATATCTGAGGCAACCGTTTCGAGGCAACGATGATCTTTGGACAAGAGGGTGACCTCTAAAGTGACCTATACTCAATGACCGCGTACGAAGGCAACCAAGTGGGGTGTACCCTAAGAGTGCGCATGTGCGAGTGTGTTGTTTTCAGTTAATTTTATCTTTGTACATGTTAAGGGTGATCTAAGTTGATTTTAGGTTAAAACGTTCAGTCTTGTCATGCATTCCTATTATCAAAATTCTAACAGTTATAATTTGCGGAAAATAAAATGCGGAATTTAAATTACAAGGCGTCGGGTATTTACATCGCCAAAGACAAACCCTTTAAAAGTAAATAAAGTGGTAAAAAATAAATAAAGGTCCTATTAACTATTACAAACCGGAGGCAAGTACATAATTGGACAAAAGAACGTAAATCGCATGCGAGAAATTAAATCGAGCGCAAAGTTCTAGGGTTTTGACCCTTTTTTGTTAAAGAAAAGATTTTTTTTGTTGTTTTTATTTAAGAGAAATAAATTCTAATTTAATTACTAGATTGAATTAAATAAATTAATTAATCAAATGAGAAAAGTTATTTTTGGATTTTTTTTTGGTATTTTAAGAAAGAAATCAAAATTAATGTTAGTAATTAAAACCTAAATTAATTCTAATTTAATTTTAATTGTTTACAAAAAAAGTTAAAGTTATTCTAATTAAAAAAAGAACTAAATTAATTTAATTAGTATTTGTTAATAAAAATAAAAGTTAGAATTTAATTTGATAAAGAAAGTATTTTGTGGTTTTTTATTTTAAGAAAGAAAGAAATCTAAATTAATTACTAAATTAAATAAAAATAAATTATTTTTGGGTTTTTCTTATTTAAAGAAAGAAAATAAAATAATTAAGTTAGTAATTAAAACCTAATTATGTCTAGTTAATTTTAATTATTGCAAAATATATTAAAAGTTATTCCTAATTAAAATTAAATCAATTAAATTAATATTTATTAACAAAAATAAAATACTGAAATGTAATTTTAATAAAGAAAATATTTTTGTTTTTTTTTATTTTATGAGGAAAAAAGTTTTGATTGGTTAGTTAATTATTAAAAAAACAATAATAATAAACAATTGAATAAAATAAAAAATGAAATTAGAAAGAGTTAGGAGTATATGGGCCTGAAATGAGGTGAGAATGCCAATTTTGTGGCCCATTAACATGCAGGCCTGGCTGACTTTTGGAATCCAGGTGGCACTTTGACTAGGGAGTATGGTGGACATCACATCTGGACCACCAGATCTGGCCTGGGGCCATCTGGCAAGCATTTGAGTGAGGCTGTATGATAGGCCACAAGCTTGAGTTCACACTGGATGACCTGTTGAAAAATAATAACAAATGCATGGGGGACCTGGGATTCGAACCCAGGTCCTGTAAGTCATTGCATACGCTCCACTACCACTCAACCATTGTGCGTTAGTTGTTATAGTATTGCAAACTAATAAAAATAAAACAAAAACAAATTAATGGATCAGAAAACAAAATAAAGCGCGCCAGATTTGAATGGACGAATGAGGATGCAACACACCATCATCCCTGTCATTGAACCGTGGCCAAAAATCAAAATACCTATACCAACGGACAAAGGTCCGTCGCTATAGGCCATGTTCGTTCCAAAATCTTGCATAGGCCATATAAATGAAAGGTGACACCATAGATGAACTCGTCTTGTTCCCCTGAACAAGATGGTACCCTTCTCACAAGCCAATTGTTCCTGTAATGGAAAGCCCTAAAAAAACCTAAAGAACCCTTCAATGGCGTTTTATGATACACAACACAGGAATGAAATTGATTATTGCAGAAAGTTAACAAATGACATGAGGAATCAGATTATGCAATCATTTTTTAGAATGGATGCAAGAATAAAGATTTAAGATTTCATGAACATAGAGGATTCGTGAGATGCTTACAGTGCTCTAGGAGGCTGGAGAATGAGTGATTCTGATTGGTTTTTCTTCTGAGAATTGCCAGGAAGCGATTGTGATGCTTGTTAGGTCCTGAAAGTGCCTCCAAGCTTGATTTCAGTTTCACACTTTTTGCCAATTTTTCAAGTTTTTCTTTTGGTGTTCTTGCAGTCTCTAGCCCTTGAATTCGTGTCCTCTCACTTGTATATGTATGCTGCAATGTATTAGGTCAACAATTTGGTCTTGAATCCTTGCACATCAATGCTTTGAGATTGGATTTGATCCTCCATTGAAAACTTGCTTAATTTTCCAAAAATCCAATCTTTTTGCACATGGAATGATTGATACGAATTTGATCATGACACTGATGATGATTAGGTCCTGAAATAGAAAAAGATCTCATGTAATCAAGTTTTGTGATTTTATTTGATTTAAATTGATTTAAAATGGAATAATTCAATAAAAAAATCAAATAAAATAAGAAAATTGTTAAATGGGCTCAAGGCTGAAGCTAGGACCCGTGTGTAGTGTAACAAGATCAAATAAAGTGGAAAAGAATGGGTCCATTTGACAAAATTTGATGTTTTGAGGATAGTTGACTTTTGGCAATTTTGCAAAAATGCCCAACTTCAACAATACATAACTTCTTCAATTTTGAACTTTTGAAAGTTTTCTTGGACTTTTTAGAAATCTTGAGATGTCCTCTAACCAACCCTTGTGGTCTCATCGCATTTTTATATTTCATTCTTAAGTTATAAGCTTTGGAAAAAAAGGTGTTTTTGTTGACTTTCAAAAATGACCTATAATGTCCAAATTTGTAACTTTTTGTGAGTGCTTTTTCTGATTTTGGGGTATGAAGATGGATTGTATTAAATTGCATCCTCTTCAAAATAAGCTTAGGATGGGTCATTTCTCATAAAGTATGAGAAAGTTATGCTTGGTCAAAGTTGAGTTGACTTTTCCTACAAAACCCTAATTTAGCAACTTTTGAGTCTTGATGAATCTTGAGCAATCCTTGATGAATCATGATCAACCCTTGACCAAATGATGAAATATCCTTCAAAATGAGAATGTTAACAAAAAAATCTTGAAATTTGACTGTAATTGGGTCACAGTTGACTTTTGCCCTAGCACAGTCGATTTTTGGACCCTTTGAGCAATTGACTGAGCAAACTTCCTCTGCAAGGCTTGAAATTTGACATGGATAACCTTGAGGACATATTAGGACATTGGGGAGAACTTGAGGTCATTTGGATTCAAGGATCTTGATGCAACACAAAACCCTAATTTGGGGTTGACTGCCTTAGGAGATGACTTGACTGTCCAACTCTTGAGCAATCTTGAGCCACTTGTAGATTTTCTTGCAATGTTTGGAGAAATATGAGAGGGCAAGTTTTGGGGTACAACAGCTGCCCCTGTTCAATTTTCTTAAACCTGAGGATGTAGATTGGCTTTCGAGCCTTTCGTGATCCGAAGGTGGAAGATGATTAAACACTAGAGTGCCCAGAAATTTGCACTCGCATGAAGTGGTATCAGCCTTGTGATATCGGGAATGGGCTTACAGATGCCATTTGGAGATTGTTGATAGGTGGTCTGAACTTCGGCTGGAATACGAATCAGGGAGATCTTATCGTCGATCTGACTGAACCAGAGAAGGTCTTGGATTAACTTTGACGGGATAAGAATCAGAGAAATCTTAGGATCGATTTAACTGAACCAGACAAAAGTCTTGGAATATCTTCAACTGGAATACAAATCAGGGAGATCTTATCGTCGATCTGACTGAACCAGAGAAGGTCTTGGATTAACTTTGGCTGGATAAGAATCAGAAAAATCTTCAAATCGATTTAACTGAACTAGACGAAAGTCTTGGAATAACTTCAACTGGAATACGAATCAGGGAGATCTTCGCGTCGATCTAACTGAACCAGAGGAGGTCTTGGATTAACTTTGGCTGGATAAGAATCAGAAAAATCTTCGAATCTATTTAACTGAACCAGACGAAAGTCTTGGAATAACTTCGACTGGAATACGAATCAGGGAGATCTTCGTGTTGATCTAACTGAACCAGAGGAGGTCTTGGATTAACTTTGGCTGGATAAGAATCAGAAAAATCGTCGAATCGATTTAACTGAACCAGACGAAAGTCTTGGAATAACTTCAATTGGAATACGAATCAGGTAGATCTTTGCATCGATCTGACTGAACCAGAGGAGGTCTTGGATAAACTTTGGCTGGATAAGAATCAGAAAAATCTTCGAATCGATTTAACTGAACCAGACGAAATTCTTGGAATAACTTCAACTGGAATACGAATCAGGGAGATCTTCGCGTCGATCTGACTGAACCAGAGGAGGTCTTGGATTAACTTTGGCTGGATAAGAATCAGAAAAATCTTTGAATCGATTTAACTGAACCAGACGAAAGTCTTGGAATAACTTTAACTGGAATACGAATCAGGGAGATCTCCGCGTCGATCTGACTAAACCAGAGGAGGTCTTGGATTAACTTTGGCTGGATAAGAATCAGAAAAATCTTCGAATCGATTTAACTGAACCAGACAAAAGTCTTCCATAGATGCAATTTTTTCTTTGAGGGGACTACCAGGTCATATGAGTAGTCGGCGGTGTTTATTGATTCGTCTTTCCCTGAAAAGGTAAAGAGCTAGTCATATGCAATGTCATGATGTATGAAATGCATGATATATATCAAGTAATGATGCTCTCAAAATAAATGAGATTGTGTGGTATGATGCATATATGCATGTATCATGATGTATGGAAATTTGATGTTTTAGCTGGGGAAAATAAATCCCGGATAGCTACTGGAGACAAGAGTTGAATTCTTCGCTTCCGTTGGGGATGGTGAACGAAGGTGGTTGCGAGAATAAACCTGTAGGAGAAGATAACTCTGTTGGGGAATAAACTGATGAGGAGATTACTCTGTGGGGAAGAGATGTTCTGCTGAGGATTCCACTGATAAATTCCGCCAGGATAAATTATCGTTGCTGGTGATATTGAGTCTGTTGAGGATTGAATTCCCGTTTGTGAAAGGGAAGAACTTCGTTGGGGATGAGCTTCAGTTGTGGCTTCACCGGGGATAACCTGTTAGAATTTTGTGGGGATAATCCTTCTGAATTCTGCTGGGAATGATCCTTTGAACTCGGCTGGGGATATTTATTTTGTACTCCGCTAGGGATAGACTTCCAGAGTCTACTGGGGATGACGCTTCAACTCCGTTGGGGAAGATTTTTCAGACTGCGCTGGGAAAATTTTAACTCCACTGGGGGTATCTTGTATTCTGTCGGGGAACATTCTTATACTCTGCCAGGGAATATTAAGACTGCCGCGGATATTAAGCCTTTTCAATATTGATGGTAGATAAACTCTGCTTGGGGAGAATATTACCGATTCATTCATAATTGCAAGTCTCAGCTGGGGGAGAGCTACCATTACTGCCTTACTCTGCGGGGAGTGAAGGTATCTTAGCCATATTCTTCAGCTGGATCTACCTTTGTGCCTGGTGGACAAAGCAACTATACAGTTTGGACAATTTTTATTGCCCCTGTTTCTGATATTACTCGTAATCGTCTTTTGTTTTACATGTAAATATTTATGAGCAGCAATTAATGTCAAGTGCATATATCAAAAATAACATTGGACGTTCTTTGCAAAACAAAACAGATAAAGAAAAAACAGTTTGAAATTTCTTTGAAAATGAATTGTATTGATTTTGAAGTTTGGCCTGTAAATAGGCGTTTTTGTACAAGAGGCTGACGTTCTAGTAAGAGAACGCCGCCGAACAAAATAGAGTTTATACAATTTGTGAAAAACTAAACAAAATAGTTATGTGAACAATCCAACTGGGTTCCAAATCTGCTATTGCCTTTATGTTCTCGAGCATCTCATCACTTTGCTTCTTGGTTGAAGGTAGATCAGATTGATTAGTGTCATCCGAGCTTAATAGTTGATATCGAAGTCTGGATGCAAGGTGATCCAATGAGACATGGCGTTACGCTTTGATCCCTAATTTTTGCCTGGACTTCCCTTTCGGGTTTTCAGCCCACCGGGATACCCTTTTTTGCCCAAGCCGCCTTTTCAGGTTTTCGACTTGCCGGGTGTACAGATTTTTTCATTTTCATCCCTTATTTTTGCCCGAACCCTTTTGGTTCGCCGGGAAGCCCTTATTTTTGCCTAGGCCAATCAACCTAGCGGGTCTTTGATTATGCGTAGTATCTTTTCACTATGTCTGCATTGACGGTGTGAGGAAGGTTGTCACCATCCATGGTGGTTAGAATCATAGCTCCTCCTGAGAAAATGTTCTTAACCACAAATGGCCCTTAGTAAGTAGGGGTCCATTTGCCCCTAGGATCACCTTGAGGTAATATGATGCGCTTGATTACCAGATCCCCAACTTGATACTCCTATCGTCTGACTTTCTTGTTAAATGCCTTGATCATCTGTTTTTGGTACGTCTGACCATGACAAATAGCAGTAAGTCTCTTTTCGTCGATTAAGTTCAGTTGATCAAGCCGGGTCTGAATCCAGACATCTTCGCTCAAACCTGCATCCTTCATGACTCGAAGAGAAGGTATATGAACTTCAATGGGCAAGACTTCCTCCATGCCATATACCAAGGAATAGGGGGTTTCCCCTGTTGACGTCCGTGCTAAGGTACGGTACCCATGAAGAGCAAATGGTAACATCTCGTGCCAGTCTTTGTATGTCACCGTCATCTTCTGCACAATCTTCTTAATGTTCTTATTAGCTGCTTCAACAGTCCCATTCATCTTCGGCCGGTAGGGAGAAGAGTTATGATGTTGTATCTTGAATTGCTCGCAGAGCTCGGTGATCATTTTGTTGTTAAGATTGGTACCATTGTCCGTAATGATCCTCTATGGTACACCATATCGACAGATCAGATTGTGCCGAATAAACCGTGCTACGATGTTCTTGGTTACTGTAGCAAAGGAAGCTGCTTCAACCCACTTCATAAAGTAATCAATAGCCACCAGGATGAAACGATGCCCGTTGGATGTTGTAGGTCTAATCTCGCCGATCATATCAATGCCCCACATTGCAAAAGGCCAAGGTGCAGTCAAGACATTCAGAGGAACTGGAGGTATGTGCACCTTATCAGCATAGACTTGGCATTTATGACATGTCCGAGAATGCTGATAACAGTCGGCTTCCATAGTGGACCAATAATATCCTGCTCGAAGGATTTTCTTTCCCATGGTGTGCCCACTGGAATGAGTTCCGAAAGTACCTTCATGTAACTCCGCCATGATCCTTTCTGCTTCATTCTTATCCACACAATGCAGTAAGGTTGAATCATGGTTGTGCTTGTAAAGAATGCCATTACTGATGAAGAACTTCGCCGCGAACCTCCTCAGAAACTTCCTATCATTAACAGATGCACCATCGGGGTACTCTTGAGCCTCAAGGTACCTCTTTACCTCATGAAACCAGGGTTTATCCGCTACCTCCTCAGTCTCAAGATCACAACAATGTGCAGGTTCGTCCAATCTTTCAATGATAATCCGGGGAGCCTCGTTGTCCCAATTGACTTTGAACATAGAAGACATCATAGCCAGCGTGTCCGCCAACTGATTCTCCTCTCTAGGGAAGTGTTCAAAGGTTATCTCCTCAAACTGTGGAAGCAACGTCAATACATACTCCTTGTAAGGAATAAGATTTGGGTGTTTCGTATACCACTTGCCTTTGATCTGGCTGATCACGACAGAGGAATCTCCGAAAACACTCAAGAACGTAATCCTTAGGTCAATTGCTGCTTGAAGACCCATGATGCACGCTTCATACTCCGCCATGTTGTTGGTGCAGTTGAAACATAGTCGGGCGGTAAATGGAGTATGAGATCCTTTAGGAGATATGATCACGGCGCCAATTCCATTACCCAAAGCGTTCGAAGCTCAATCAAAGTACATAGACCATCAGGATCCTTCCTCAGGTCCTTCATCCGGTCCAGGTGTCTCACAATCAATTACCAATATGATATTCTCATATGGAAATTCAAAGTTTATAGACTGGTAATCATCCACTGCCTGATGTGCCAAATGATCTGCCTACACACTTCCCTTGATTGCCTTCTGGGTCGTATATTGGATGTCATACTCAGTCAAGATCATCTGCCATCTTGCTATTCTTCCGGACAAAGCAGGCTTTTCGAAGATATACTTGATTGGATCCATCTTTGATATCAATAAAGTAGTGTGAGTCAGCATATACTGTCTCAGCCGGCGAGCAGCCCATGACAAAGTGCAGCAAGTTTTCTCGAGCAACGAGTATCAGGTCTCGCAGTCAGTAAACTTTTTGCTAAGGTAATAAATAGCATGCTTTTTTCGGCCAGACTCGTCATGCTTCCCCAGAACACACCCCATTGAGTTGTCGAGTACTGTCAAGTATAAGATCAAAGGTCTCCCTTCCACTGGAGGCATCAGAATAGGTGGCTCTTGGAGATACTCTTTGATCCTTTCGAAAGCGGCCTGACATTCATCATTCCAACGTACCACTTGATCTTTCTTCAATAACTTGAAGATTGGCTCACAAGTAGCAGTCAGGTGCGAGATGAATCGGGCAATGTAGTTTAGTCGTCCCAGAAAGCCTCTGACTTCTTTCTCTGTTCTAGGAGCTGGCATTTCCTGTATAGCCTTCACCTTTGCAGGATCCACCTGAATACCTTTGTCGCTTACGACGAAACCCAACAGTTTACCGGACCTCACCCCGAAGGTGCACTTGTTCGAGTTTAACCTCAGCTTGTATAACTTTAACCTGTCAAACAGCTTCTGAAGGTGGTCAAGGTGTTCCTCCTCAATTTGGGACCTTGCAATCATGTCATCGATGTATACCTCTATCTCATGATGGATCATGTCATGAAATAAAGCAACCATGGCACGTTGATATATTACCCTAGCATTCTTTAATCCAAAGGGCATGACCTTGTAGCAAAAGGTACCCCATTGAGTAACAAAGGTTGTCTTCTCCATGTCTTAGGGAGCCATTTTAATATGATTATAACCGGAGAAACCATCCATAAAGGAGAATACCTTGTGCTGAGCGGTGTTGTTAACCAGAACGTCGATATGAGGCAAAGGGAAGTCATCTTTGGGGCTGGCCCTGTTCAGATCCCTATAGTTAACACACATTCGAACCTTACCATCCTTCTTCAATACAGGAACCACGTTGGCCACCCACTGTGGGTAAGAAGTAACTGCTAGAAAACCGGCGTCAAACTGTTTCATAACTTCAGCCTTGATTTTCTCAGACAACTCTGGGCGCGTTCGGCGGACCTTCTGTTTTACTGGAGGACAGTCTTCCTTGGTAGGCAGGCGGTGAACCACAATATCGGTATCCAAACCAGGCATATCTTCATAAGACCAGGCAAATATCTCAACGTAGTCACGCAGCATCTGAATCAACCATTGCTTCACACTAGCTTCTAGATTTGCACCGATCCTGACCTCTTTCTTGTCTGTCTCTGTACCCAGATTTACTGACTCCACCGGCTCTTCATGCGGCTGAATAACCCTCTCTTCCTGAAGTAACAGTCTTGCAAGTCCACCAGGCACTTCGCAATCATCTTCACCTTCGTCTTCGGCTAAGTTGATCGGATTTTCAAAGTCATAACTGGCAGTAGGAGAATCGTTACCAGTGAGATCCAGAGTGGATGTAGACCTGTATATGTGAGTGTGTGTAAAATAACTGTTTTGCAATATATAATAAAAGAAAGACAAGGAGCGCAAAATTTGAAATGCAAGAAACGTCCAATGCTTTTATTAATGATATATGAAAATGACACACATAAAGCCCTCACAAATGAAGCCACGGTGCCCCGGGTAAGACACCGCGCCGTGGAGTTTAAAACATTGTCTATTACAGATTCAAAACAAAAAGTTTCATTCCTGGGTAACAAAAGAAATAGGGATGAAGTCCTTTGTTGTCCAGTTTCTTAGTCCACCGTCAGTAGTAGGATAGATCCAGCTTTCGAACTCATACTCTTCCACATCGTCTTCAATGGCATTCACTCCCGAGTTGCTGATGAACACGGGAGGTCTTCCGATCCTTGCATTCCGAACAGCCCTTTGAGCTTCTGCAGTGAAACCCAAACCAAACTTGTTAGTCTTCTATGTAAAATCAGGGAGTTGGCCCCAATTTGCACACCCACCTTTCTCAACAACAGCCCGGGCGTCCTTAAAGGAAGCCATCTTCATAGGAGAATCCTCAACAACAGTCTCAGTTGATGCCAGCGTTGGGGAACCTCTTCAAAATGCTGAAACGGGGTCTCAATGAACTCCCCGTCCATTTCTACATATCGGAAAGAGTTGAGGTGGCTCACCATGTACTCCTCCTCTCCTTGTACTGTCATAATCTTCCCTTTCACCGGGTACTTCAGTTTCTAGTGAAGCGTTGAGGTTATGGCCCCAGCTTTGTGGATCCATGGGCGACCCAGCAAACAAGATTAAGATGGCCGAATGTCCATCACGTAGAATGTAGAGTTGAAAACCTGAGAACCAACCTTAATCGGGATATCCACTTCTCCATGCACCATCCTCTTAGACCCATCAAAGGCCCTGACGACAATGTTGCTTGGTTTCAATTCCAATCCTTCACAGTCCAACTGGTCTAGAGCTTTCTTAGGCAAAACGTTTAATGAGGAACCAGTATCCACTAATACATGAGCCAGAGTAGTGCCCCTGCATTCAATGGAGACATGCAGGGAATCATTGTGATTCTTCCCCTTAGCAGTTAAGTCGGCGTCAGAGAAACCCAACCCATTATCAGCAGTCAGATGGGCCACGCAATCTTTAAACTGATCAGCTGACGTCTCTTGTGGTACGTGTGCAGTCTTCGGGAATGCAATTAGGGCCTTGGCATTGGCCTCTGAGCATAACAACAGTGACAACATAGAGATTTTGGACGGGGTTTGCCCCTGCTGTTCAACTATATTGTAGTCACTCTTTTTGATGATCTTTAAAATTTCTTCCATCTCTTGTCTAGAAGCTTCAACAGTAATCGTCTTTGGTGCCTCCGTCTGGGCAAGCTCACTGGTGGTCCCCTTGCCCCGAGTGTCAGATGACTCGGCGACAGGGGTAAGAATAGGAACTTGAACAGGAATAGTAGCAGGTACACTGACAGGTGTGATAACAACAGGTTTTCGAGCAGTTAGTGGAGAGATATCAGGTAAGAAAAGTCTTCTGCTGCGGGTGACTTTAGCAGGTCCAACAATATTGCTGACATCAGTATCAACATCCAAATCTTGTTTAACTCCATGAAAATAAACATCAATCCTGTAATGCCAAGGGACAACTTTATTAGAGGTGTAGGGGATAGGCCCAGGAACAATGATGATCAATGGTGCGATTCTTGGAACAGATGTAACTCTAACAGGCTTCCTCGAGGGAGCCTTGGAAGAATTGTCGAAAATGGTGATAATGGCAACTTCTTCAGTATGAACTAAGGGAACAACAGTTTTCTCAAATAGAATTTCTTTACTATCCATCAGGCGTTGGACACCTGATTTTAAAAGTGGGCAACCGGTTGGTAGGGCAGAACACATACGGCAACCTTCGTCGTAGCCCAGAAATAAACCGGCTAGCAAAAGGTTCTTCTTCACAGTCATCAAAGGGGTAACAATGTCGTTCACAGAAACCACAAATGAGTCTTCATCTATAGCATTCACTCCATGCTTGGGCATAGGAGCAGTCATAACATTAGGCCTTTCGGACGCCTCGAACTCAATCTCTTTAGCATTAATTAAGTCATGTATTTTGTTCTTCAAAGCCCAACAATCATCTGTATTATGTCTCGGGCTATCAGAGTGAAAAGCACAGCGGGCATTAGGGTTGTACTTCGGTGATGTTGTATTTGGATTCTTTGGGGCTTCCCTTGGAATCACTAGATTGGTCTTTAATAACTGCGGCAGAATCTGAGACAAAGTCATGTTGAGATGGGTGAATTGCCTTCATGGTCTCTCGGCCTTTTGTTGATTGTTGTGCTGAGTAGTGCCAGCAGGTCTTGAAATAACAACCACATTAACAGCTTGGCGGCGTTCAAGTCTATTCTGGATTTTCGAACTGTAAACAACATTGGACTCCTTCTTAAAAGGCTTTTTCTCGGTGCTCGATGAAGCACCCTTTTGTATCTTACCAGCTTTAATACCAGCCTTAATCTTCTCACCAGTCATAATTAGCTTTGTAAACCCAGACGAAGAGCTTCCAATCAGATGGTTGAAAAATGGACCAGACAAGGTCCCCAGAAACATATCCACAAGCTCCCGATCAGCCAAGGGTGGTTGCACTCTTCCGACAAGGTCCCTCCACTTCTGAGCATAATCTTTGAAACCTTCGCCCGTTCCCATTGACATACCCTGGAGTTGGGTACGCGTGGGAGCGAGGTCGGAATTGTATTGGTACTGCCTGTAGAAAGAAGTAGCCAAATCTTCCCAATTGCGGATACTGGCTCCGTCCAACTAGTAAAACCATTCAAGTTGAGTCCCTGAGAGACTGTCTTGAAAGAAGTGGATCCATAGGTTTTTATCAGCGGTGTACGGCTAAATCTTCCTTACATATGACCGAAGGTGCAGCTTCGGACAAGAAACTCCGTCATACTTAGCAAAGGCTGGTGCTTTGAATTTGTGGGGAATCACCACTCCAGATGATAGACCCATATCACCAAAGTCCAGACCAGGCACTTTCTGAACTTCCATCGCACTCAACCGGTCTTCCAGTTGCTTGTACCTATCCTCAGCAGGAGGATACTGGTCTTCGTCGAAGTCTGTCTCGTTGTCTGAGACCACAGGGCTAGGAGCCCTTCTTTCCTCTTGACTATCTTTCCCTCCAGATGAGGTGGTCAAATCAACTTCACCCCGTAGCCTGTTTCCAAACCTGTGACCTGTGTTAAACTGGATTGTCCTCTTTTTCTTCTTCTTCTTCTTCTCTTTCAGAATCAGGGTCTTCAGATCTTACTGACCCTTAGCTAGATTCATGAACAGCTCTTGGAATTGGGCATTCTGAGCCTATAGGGCTTTGATTTCTTGCTCAGTTGATGGTTCAGCAGACATGATGAGTGCTGAAATAAACAGCTAAGAAGATAAGAGACCTGTAACGGGTACCTGTTATGAAGTGAATGGGATGAAATGTGTATGATATGATTTCAAAGACATCGAGAGATTCAAATTCGTAAACAAGAAATGAAACACACTTTTATTATATAAACTTTGAAATTCAAATTCTTCAACAGATGCCCTTAAGGCGTTACAAGAAAGGAAATACTGAAAAGTAAATAAAAACTGGAAAGGAAATAATCAAAGGACAATCAGTGCTCCCATGGTCACTTTTTGTCGGTGCGGACATAGTCATTGAGAAGCCGCTCTTTCTCCAGCTGCCTTGTCAACTTCTGAATCTTCTGCTCTTGCTCGTTAAACTTTTCTCGGTAAGCATCCCATTCTTGTTTCAGCTGCATCCAGGACCTTTTCAGTGCCCCAATGTCAGTGGGCATGTAAGGATGGAGGATGGTAGGAAGAACCCCCTCTTCATTAGCAACTTCAACAATGACAGGCAGGACGGCTTCATATGGCATACTCAGCTTTTGGGCACCGATACGAACCCATCTGAGATATGGCTCCATTGGAAGAGAATTCTTTGGACCCATCTCATGTGGATCAGATCTGTGAACTCTATCCCAAGCCCTTATGAATCTGCGGCGTTGCTCGTCGCTATCCCCTTGAAAATCCAAGATGATACTAGGCATTAGCAGCTCATGAGGTCCTTCTCTTATGGCTTGCCCAAACTGACGTAAGGCCAAGCACGGATTGTAAGAAATTCCTCCATGGGTTCCTATCAATGGAACATTGGGGTACTCCTCACAACGATCAATAATAGCCACCTCGTTCATACCCTTGATAGTCCAGATGATGTCATTATGAGAGAGAGACATAACCCTATAGGCCCAGCCCATGCCTTCTTTGTTCTTCAGCACTGACTTGGGGAGGTGCAAAATAAACCACCTCGCCAATAATGGAGCACAACACATCAAGGTTCCCCGCTTTCGGGCAGTACGGGCATAAAGCTGATGAAGAATGTCACCCAAGAGAGTGGGTACAGGGTTGCGAGAGATGAAGATTTTCACCGCATTCACATCAACAAAGGAGTCAGGATTCGGAAACAATACCAAGCCATATATCAGAAGAGCCAGAATATCTTCGAATGCCTTGAAGTCTAGACTATCCCAGAAATAATTAGCCTTACCAACCAAGAACTTGGTCAGAAAGCCCTTTGCTCCACTTCTAGTCTCCCAATCAGCCATTACCTCATCCTTTGTCATATGAAGGGCTGAAGCAATCTCTTCTAGCCTAAGGATCTTCTCCCAACCAGTAAACGGGGTCTGCTCCAGAATAGAGATACCGAGCAGATCTGAGAACTCTTCTAAGGTGGGAACCAACTAGTAGTCCTGGAAAGTAAAGCAATGGTACAGCGGATCATAGAATTGGACCAAAACACTCATCATCTGCTCGTCCAATTTGGAGGTAACCAAACTGAGAAGATACCCATGTCTCCTGATGAAAGAGGTAGTATCAGGCATCTTTGCAACCAATTCTTTAAGCATGGTAGGAACCTGGACAAAGTTGATCCGGATGGTATTCCTACGCGTGGGCATCATGACCTACAAAACAGAACAAAGATGAATCCCTCCTGTCTTTGAAATAGGTTAGTCCAATGCAAGATGTATGCAATGTTATGATGTCATGATGTCATGATAGAAAGCACATCACAAGTATCCACAAATAGCAAACATGGTAAAGGCACACAAGTCACACAGAGAGCCCTTAAATTTCAGGCTGGCAAGGAGCTTAGATACTACCCTCTTCCAGTTCAGTTGGTTTAAACCTGTCCTAAAAATAGTAATCGGGTTCTAGAGGATCTCAATATCACTGACTACCCTCAATCATCATAATTCCAGATTAGCAACCTTTTCTTGCAGTCGGAATCATCGCGAGAGTTTAGTCTCAATGAGTGTAGATACTGCTACTGTTCTATGGCCAAGTTGGTCAATTTAAAGGTTCTAAGGTCAGTTGGTGCTTAATGACCCCTTAGATGACCCATATTCTCCTCGTTCCAACACAAGGGATATCAGTACAATCTAAAGTACCACACTAACGTAGCTACTGCTTCAACCGTATCGGTCTACACTGTACAGTTCCCTTACAGTTTATTGCTACTTACCTAAAGGGTATCCCCCAGATCCGAGTTAGGATCTATACTAACTCCGATACAAGCCCACAAATATAAAGCATACAAAGCAAACAATTGAAAACATAATGATCTAATCCTAAGGTACACCCCACTTATAAGCGTCCCCAGCAGAGTCATCAGTTCTGTGATACGGTGGGAGAGAACTGACTGTTTTTTGGAATGCTGGTTTATGTTTTGCGTTTTTTGTTTGCAAAATGTCGCGGTAAGCAAGAGTCGCCACCGAATTTTATTTTATCCAACAAGGAAAGGAAAAAAGCCCAGAAAAATTCCTTTTTCGAGATATTTCTCGGGTTCGGGGGTAGATTATAGAAAGGGAAGGTATTAGCACCCTTTCTATCAGTGGTTACCCACGGGCTCTTAGGTACTTGCTCATATTGTTTTCAAAATATTGCTTTCTTTGTGCTTGTGGGTTTGAAAAAAGTTTTTGTTTGAAAACTTCGATTTAACTCTTGCTTCTGTCCTTAAGAGTGTAATGAAGTGTTTTTGAAAAGTTTGTTCGAAAAGTTTAAGTGTGAAAAAGATTTTGTTTTTTGAAAGAGCAAGTACTTAAGAATCATCTACCTACTCGAAAAAGGAATTGTTCTATGCTATCTTCCTTTAGACAATGATATCCCACTATTGATGAGTAGGTAGCACCGTCGTTGGAGTTTAAGGGTCAATTCGAATTTAGGGTCTTACGGTCACTAAAGCAATGTTAGGATGCTTTAGCGGTAACCCTAATGTCTTAGATCATTTTTTTTGAGGCAACAATATCTGAGGCAACCGTTTCGAGGCAACTATGATCTTTGGACAAGAGGGTGACCTCTAAAGTGACCTATACTCAATGACCGCGTACGAAGGCAACCAAGTGGAGTGTACCCTAAGAGTGTGCATGTGCGAGTGTGTTGTTTTCAGTTAATTTTATCTTTGTACATGTTAAGGGTGATCTAAGTTGATTTTAGGTTAAAACATTCAGTCTTGTCATGCATTCCTATTATCAAACATCTAACAGTTATAATTTGCGGAAAATAAAATGCGGAATTTAAATTACAAGGCGTCGGGTATTTACATCGCCAAAGACAAACCCTTTAAAATTAAATAAAGCGGTAAAAAATAAATAAAGGTCCTATTAACTATTACAAACTGGAGGCAAGTACATAATTGGACAAAAGAAGGTAAATCGCATGCGGGAAATTAAATCGAGCGTAAAGTTCTAGGGTTTTGACCCTTTTTTGTTAAAGAAAAGATTTTTTTGTTGTTTTTATTTAAGAGAGAAATAAATTCTAAGTTAATTACTAAATTGAATTAAATTAATTAATTAATTAAATGAGAAAAGTTATTTTTGGATTTTTTTTTGTATTTTAAGAAAGAAATCAAAATTAATGTTAGTAATTAAAACCTAAATTAATTCTAATTTAATTTTAATTGTTTACAAAAAAAGTTAAAGTTATTCTAATTAAAAAAAGAACTAAATCAATTTAATTAGTATTTGTTAATAAAAATAAAAGTTAGAATTTAATTTGATAAAGAAAATATTTTGTGGTTTTTTATTTTAAGAAAGAAATAAATCTAAATTAATTACTAAATTAAATAAAAATAAATTATTTTTGGGTTTTTGTTATTTAAAGAAAGAAAATAAAATAATTAAGTTAGTAATTAAAACCTAATTATATCTAGTTAATTTTAATTATTGCAAAATATATTAAAAGTTATTCCTAATTAAAACTAAATCAATTAAATTAATATTTATTAACAAAAATAAAATACTGAAATTTAATTTTAATAAAGAAAATATTTTTGTTTTTTTTTAATTTTATGAGGAAAAAAGTTTTGATTGGTTAGTTAATTATTAAAAAAACAATAATAATAAACAATTGAATAAAATAAAAAATGAAATTAGAAAGAGTTAGGAGTATATGGGCCTGAAAGGAGGTGAGAATGACAATTTTGTGGCCCATAAACATGCAGGCCTGGCTGACTTTTGGAATCCAGCGTGGCACTTTGACTAGGGCGTATGATGGACATCACATCTGGACCACCAGATCTGGCCTGAGGCCATCTGGCAAGCATTTGAGTGAGGCTGTATGATAGGCCACACGTTTGAGTTCACACTGGATGACCTGTTGAAAAATAATAACAAATGCATGAGGGACCTGGGATTCGAACCCAGGTCCTCTAAGTCATTGTATACGCTCTACTACCACTCAACCATTGTGCGTTAGTTGTTATAGTATTGCAAACTAATAATAATAAAACAAAAACAAATTAATGGATCAGAAAACAAAATAAAGCGCGCCAGATTTGAATGGAAGAATGAGGATGCAACACGCCATCATCCCTGTCATTGAACAGTGGCCAAAAATCAAAATACCTATACCAACGGACAAAGGTTCGTCGCTATAGGCCATGTCCGTTCCAAAATCTTGCATATGCCATATAAATGAAAGGTGACACCATAGATGAACTCGTCTTGTTCCCCTTAACAAGATGGTACCCTTCTCACAATCCAATTGTTCCTGTAATGGAAAGCCCTAAAAAAAGCCTAAAGAACCCTTCAATGGCGTTTTACGATACACAACACAAGAATGAAATTGATTATTGCAGAAAGTTAACAAATGACATGAGGAATCAAAATATGCAATCGTTTTTGAGAATGGATGCAAGAATAAAGATTTAAGATTTCATGAACATAAAGGATTCGTGAGATGCTTACAGTGCTCTAGGAGGCTGGAGAATGAGTGATTCTGATTGGTTTTGCTTCTGAGAATTGACAGGAAGTAATTGTGATGCTTGTTAGGTCCTGAAAGTGCCTCCAAGTTTGATTTCAGTTTCACACTTTTTGCCAATTTTTCAAGTTTTGCTTTTGGTGTTCTTGCAGTCTCTAGCCCTTGAATTCGTGTCCTCTCACTTGTATATGTATGCTGCAATGTATTAGGTCAACAATTTGGTCTTGAATCCTTGCACATCAATGCTTTGAGATTGGATTTGATCCTCCATTGAAAACTTGCTTAATTTGCCAAAAATCCAATCTTTTTGCACATGGAATGATTGATACGAATTTGATCATGACACTGATGATGATTAGGTCCTGAAAATAGAAAAAGATCTCATGTAATCAAGTTTTGTGATTTTATTTGATTTAAATTGATTTAAAATGGAATAATTCAATAAAAAATCAAATAAAATAAGAAAATTGATAAATGGGCTCAAGGCTGAAGCTAGGACCCGTGTGTAGTGTGACAAGATCAAATCAAGTGGAAAATAATGGGCCCATTTGATAAAATTTGAAGTTTTGGGGATAATTGACTTTTGGCAATTTTGCAAAAATGCCCAAATTCAACAATGCATAACTTCTTCAATTTTGATCTTTTGAAAGTGTTCTTTGACTTTTTAGAAAGCTTGAGATGTCCTCTAAGCAACCCGTTTTGTCTCTTCTCATTTTGATATTCCATTCTCAAGTTATAAGCTTTGGAAAAAAGGTGTTTTTGTTGACTTTCAAAAATGACCTATAATGTCCAAATTTGTAACTTTTTGTGAGTGATTTTTATGATTTTGGAGTATGAAGATGGATTGTAGGAAATTGAATCCTCTTAAAAATGAGCTTTGGATGGTTCATTTCTCATAAAGTATGAGAAAGTTATGCTTGGTCAAAATTGAGTTGACTTTTCCTACAAAACCCTAATTTAGCAACTTTTGAGTCTTGATGAATCTTGAGCAATCCTTGATGAATCATGATCAACCCTTGACCAAATGATGAAATATCCTTCAAAATGAGAATGTTGGCAAAAAATATTGAAGTTTGACTGTAATTGGGTCACAGTTGACTTTTGCCCTAGCATAGTCGATTTTTGGACCCTTTGAGCAATTGACTGAGCAAACTTCCTCTGCAAGGCTTGAAATTTGACATGGATGGCCTTGAGGACATATTAGGACATTAGGGAGCACTTGAGGTCATTTGGATTCAAGTATCTTGATGCAACACAAAACCCTAATTTGGGGTTGACTGCCTTAGGAGATGACTTGATTGTCCAACTCTTGAGCAATCTTGAGCCACTTGGAGATTTTTCTTGCAATGTTTGGGGAAATATGAGAGGGAAAATTTTGGGGTACAACAAAATCGATACTAAGATTTATCTCCCAGTTGAAGACAACTCAAGACCTTTCTCTGGTTCAGTCAAATCGATACTAAGAGTTCTATTCCAGTTAAAAAAGCTATGAAGCCCAGAAATTGACCAGATAATATCTTAACAGTACAAAATACTACGAAGCCCGGAGTCGGCCAGATAGTGGTATATCTCAAATTCAAGCTATGAAGCCAGGAAATCAACCGGATAATATCTTAATTTCTCCAAAATACTATGAAGCCTGGAGTCGACCAGATAGTGGTATATCTCAAATTCAAGCTATGAAGCCCGAAAATTTACCGGATAATATCTTAATTTCTCCAAATCACTGAAGCCTGGGACACGACCAGATAACAGTACAAAATACTATGAAGCCTGGAATCGACCAGATAGT
The DNA here is from genome assembly GCA_948472305.1 of Vicia faba. NCBI lineage: Eukaryota > Viridiplantae > Streptophyta > Magnoliopsida > Fabales > Fabaceae > Vicia > Vicia faba. Next base: position 317,468,406 of record OX451735.1, read on the forward strand.
GGTATATCTCAAACTCGAGCTAGGAAGCCCAGAAATCGACCAGATAATATCTTAATTTCCATAAATTACTAAAGCCTGGAGCACGACCAGATAACAGTATAAGATGCTGTGAAGTCTGGAGCACGACCAGATAGCGGCAAGAGACACTATGAAACCTGGAGCACGACCAGATAACAGTATGAGGTACTGCGAAGCTTGGAATTCGACCAGATAGCAGTTTACTCGGCCAATTACTATGAAGCTTGGAAACGACCGGATGTTAGTATGCCTTGAATTCAAGTTGAAACCCAGATGCGACCGGATAACCACTTAATTCCTTCTGAAGCCTAGAACACGACCAGATAAGAATTGATAAATTGCAAAGCCTGGAGCACGACCAGATAGCAAGTTTAATATCATCTCCCCAGTAAGTCACTATGAAACCTGGAGCACGACCAGATATCACTTAAATTATTATCCTCAGCAAATCATTATAAAGCCTGGAGCACGACCAAATAGCAGTTCACTTTCACCTCCTCGACTAAGAGATGATTCCCCAATAGAGTAACGGACAACTGAAGCTCCTAAAATTCTATTTCTCCCAAGACAGAGACCAACATTCCTCAGAAGATTCCTCCTCAACAACAGGCATAGGAATTCACAGCGAAGGAATATCTCATAAAATCAACATTATTCTGGATGACATCTTTAAGCCCATCTCCAACGATTCTCTGTCATATCTTCTGGATGGTATCTTTAAGCCCATCTCCAAAGATCTTCCGTCATCTTTTCCAAATGGTATCTGTAAGCCCATTCCTGATACTACCTACACAATCCAGCACCATCTCAGACGAGTGCAAATTTCTGGGCACTCTAGTGTTCAATCATCTTCCACCTTCAGATTACGAAAGGCAGACAAGCCAATCTACATCCTCAGGTTTAAGAAGATTGAATAGGGGCAGCTGTTGTACCCCAAAATTTGCCCTCTCATTTCACTCAAGACATGCCTCTTGAGGTCTTCAACTTGCTTAAGGATGCCCAAGAGTTGACTAGACAAACTCTCCTAAGGCAATGTACCTCAAACTAGGGTTTTCATTTTCATCAAGATGTGTGAACTCCAAAGGTCCCAAATTCCTTCCATGGTCCCAATATGTTCTCAAGATCATCCATGTCAAGTTTCATTCCTTGCACAAGAAGTTTGCTCAATCAATTGCCCAGATGCCTGAAAATCAACTATATTTGGTCAAAAGTCAACTGTGGCCCACATACAGTCAAACTTCAAGATTTTTGGTCAACGTCAACATATTGAAGATATATCCATCATTTTATCAAGGGTTGATCATGATTCCTCAAGGAATTCCCCAAATTCATCAAAACCCAAAAGTTGCTAAATTAGGGTTTATCAGGAAAAGTCAACCAAACTTTGACCAAGCATAACTTCTTCATACTTTATCATAAATTTTCCATCCAAGGCTCATTTTGAATAGTATACAATTCCCTATAATTCATCTTCATCCCACAAGTTCAAAATATGCACTCATCAAAAGATATGAATTTCTACATTATAGGTCCTTTTGAAAAGTCAACAAAAACACCTTTTGGGTCAAAACTTCTTGCATGAACATGGAAGACCCAATTGAGATGAAACCAAAAGGATTGTTTAGGGGACATCCTAGGCTTTCTAAAAATTCCAAGAACACCTCTCTAGGGTTAAAATTGGAGGAGTTATGCCTTGTCAAAGTTGACCATTTTTGCAAAATTGCCAAAAGTCAAATGTGCTCAAAAATACATTTTTTTGTCAAATGGGCCTAGCATTTCATGATTGTATCTTGTTGGAAACATGGTCCACGACCCAAATCAGCATCCACACTTTATTTGCTTCATTATTTATTTTTCTTTTGATTTTTTATTATTTAAAATACAAATTAAATCAAATAAATGGCAAAAACTACAAAAGATTGATTTTGATATAATTTTTTTGTAGGAATCAAATCAAATCAGTATAGCATGACCGAATAAAATCGTGCAAGGGTGGAATGGCTCAAATTGGCATGATTTTGTTGCATTTAGAAAGATATGATGCAAGGGAAAAAACAAATCAAATCTTGATGATCTTCAAAGATTTAAATTGTTTTTGTTACCCTAATTCATTCTAGCATATATATTAAGCAAGCACAATGCGCAAAAACAAGGATTGAAGGTCGTGAAAGCTAGCAAGAAAACTCAAAATTTTGCAAAAAAGTGGTGGATCGGTTTTTACTCTAGAGGACAATTCAAAGCATTGCAAGGCTGCCAATCGCTTCCTGGACATCTCCAGAACACTCTCCAATCATTTGCAAGCATCCACAAGCCCATAAATACGACATACGACTCTCACGGTTTGGCTTATCTCTTGAATCTGAGTTTGATTATTCATGCATGATTAACCACTTTTAAGCATAGCATTGTATTTGTATCATCATTTGGAATGTTTTGGTTTAATTAATTTTATGTTTTGATGCATGTATTCACAACTGCCATTGTTAGGGTTTACCTTGTCGTTTTAGGGTTTTTCTATACAGGTTAAATTGGCCCAAGAAAAGGGTACCATGATGCTCGTGAGATCAAGACGAATTGATCTATGTACTCACAATTGATTTATCATGCTTACTGTGAATTTTTGAAATTTACAGGGTTATAGTTACAGAAGTTTGTCCGTAGGTAAAGGTATCACAACTAAAATGACAGACAGGGGATGAAGAAGCTAACATGGCTGACCACCATTGGCTTGTATGAATAACGCGCGCGCTTTTTTATTTTTTCCATTTTATCCACTTTGTTTTATATAATATATTGTTATTATTATATTAACAATTAAACATTGTAGCCCAAATGGCAAGGTGTGCGTGGTATTGAGTGGGAGGACCTTGGTTCGATCCAAGGTCCCAGCGTTTTTTCTATTTTCTTAACATTTAAATACAGATTCCATGCGTACACGTTTCAAGCGTCCACCATGCACTCCACCCATCCAGCCATTGGATCATCACCATCACCAATCCAATGCCTCAGGATGCGTCCTTATGGTACATCTCCAAGCTTCAACATCACTGAATCCTACGCATGGAGTGGGCTGAACAAAGAATAGGCCCAGACAATTTAGCAATATACCCCCTGGATTGCTTCTAACAGGCCCATCTCTTTTTCTTTTTTTATTTTAATTCTTATTTTAATTATTTACCAATTATTTCTTTTTACAAATAACACCAAAAATCATTTTTCATCATAAAATCAAAAATCACAAAAAACATCAAAAATCATTTTTTTCATAGAAATATTTTATTTCCTTAACTAATTAGTTTAATTATTTAGGGAAATTTAATCCTTTTTTCATGATTTAAATCAATTAGAAATTAGGGTTTAATTTGTACATAATTCAATTTTTTTTCTCAAAAATAACCTAAATATTTTTTTTCAAATAGATTTTTTAGGATTCTTAATTCATCCTCGCATTTAATTCTCCGCGCGTATTTTTTAGTTTCCTTTTTATTATTATTGTAACTGCTTTGAGTTTGTAATAGTAATTAGGGTTTCAATTCCGCATTTTTATTTTTCAGTTCAAAATAATTATGTATCTGCAAAAGCCTTGTAATAGCTAGGACTTTTAACTTTCCCACATTTAATTTCCGCAAACTACAAACTACCTAGATGTTAATAGGATTGTATGGAAAGACTAACTGAAAATTAAAACGGTAGAAAACCCTAAATATGCAAAGTTAAATTAACTAAAAATTACACTCGCACATGTTCACTCCTAGGGTTTACTCCACTCTGGTTTCCTTCGGTAAACGGTCATGAAGTATAGGGTTTGTTAGTGGTTGTCCTCTAGCCCCGAAAGATCTAAAATAACTCATTCGGATGTTGCCTCAGAAAAATATCTTTAAGGCTTTAGGATGATTAATAACATTTCCTAACATTGCTTTTATGATCGTATTTGTCCCTTCGAATGTCCCTAAAAAACTCCAACGACGACGCTACCTATTTATCACTAATGGGATAGCATTGTTTAAAAGGAAAATGAACAGTCTTTTTCGAATAGGTAGAAAACTTTTAAGTACTTGCTCAAACAAACAAAAAAATTTCACACCAACACTTTCCCAAACAAAGTTTTCAAAAACAACTTCATAACACTCTTGAGGACAGAAACAATGGTTAACACGAAGTAAAACAAAACTTTTCAAATCAAAGCATACACAAGCAGTTTTCAAAATGAGCAAGTACCTAAGAGCCCATGGAAAACCATGGATAGAAAGGGTGCTAGCACCTTTATTTTCTATAATCTACCCCCGTACTCAGAAACATCTCGAAAAAGGGTTTTTCTGTTCTTTTTCCTTTTCCTGATTAGATAAAATAAAAGTCGGTGGCGACTCTTGCTTACCGTGACACTTTACGAACAAAAAACGCAAACCAGTATTAACAGTCGGTTATGCCACCGTATCACAGATGCGGTGGGATTTTTGATGCTTGGGTGATAAAGGGATTCTTGGATGACGGATTTGTTTCCCTATTTTTTCCTTGTGCTCGCGAGTTTTGATAGTACATCAGCCTGAGTATTCTGTTCGCGTGGAACATGCTTAATCTTCACATGGGCAAAGTTTTTCATTTTGTCTCTAACTAGGTTTATGTATTCGATGAGGTTGTCTTTTTTGGCCTAGTATTCTCCTCGTACTTGGGATGCGACAAGCTAGGAGTCGATGAAAATTTGTACTTCCTGGGCGCCAAAGTCTTCGGCAAGGCGGAGCCCCGCGAGCAGGACTTCATATTTCGACTTGGTTGTTCGATGTAGGGAATGATAATGTGAGTGAGTGTTTGTTCACAACACCCTCTTCTTTCTCGAGGAGGATGTCTGCTTTACTCCTTGTCAAGCTGGACGCTTCATCCACAAAGATAGTCCACTTTCGAGCTTCGTCTACAGGGGGTTCGGCAGAGGTCATCTCTGCGACAAAGTTGGCCAGTGCTTGGGCTTTGAGAGATTTCCTTCTCTCATACTGGATGTCGAATTCAGACAGTTCCATGGACCATTTAAACATTCAACCGGCCATGACTGGTCGTCCGAGTAATTGCTTTATGGGTTGGTCAGTCTGCATCATGATCGTATGGGCTAGGAAGTAATGCATGAGTCTCATTGTCGCGTTGATGAGGGCCAAAACTACTTTTTTGATCTGGTTATATCTGACCTTGGGGCCTTGTAGAACTTTGCTAGTGAAGTACACAGGCTTATTCCCGTTCGGGGTTTCACGAACGAGGGTCGCGCTAATAGCCTCAGCTGAGATGACCATGTAAAGGAATATAGTCTCTCCGTTCTCAAGTCACGAGAGTACGAGTGGTTGCGATAGTTTTTTTTTGGTGGAGGAGGGCTTGCTTGCAATCCTCGGTCTATTGGAACGTCGCTTATTTGCGTAAGAGTTTGAAAAATGGGAGTGCATGTTGCGCGGATTTTGCCACGAAGCGAGAGAGCGAAGTGAGCATACCGTTCAAGATTTGTATGGATTTTTCCGAGTCTAGCTTAGGGAGCTCGGAGAAGGCCCTACATTTGTCGGGGTTGGCTTTAATCCCTCATTCTGTCAACTAGAAACCGAGGAATTTTCCCGTCTTAACCCCAAAGGTGCATTTTTCAGAGTTGAGTCTCATCTTGCATCTCCTTGCTTGGTCGAAGACTCTTTTCAGGTGGGTCGTATGGTCGGTTTCTTCTTGATACTTTACGATCATGTCGTCCATATACAACTCGAGCGTGTCCTCGGTCTCACTATAAAATACCTTGTTCGTCATTAATTAGTATGTCGCGCCCGTGTTTTTTCAAGTCGAAAGGAATTATGTTGTAGTAATAATTGCTCGAGTCAGTCATGAAAATTGTGTATTATTTGCCGCTCATCGCCACGGGAATTTGGTTATAACCTAAATATGCATCCATAAATGATAAGAGTTTATTGTCGACCGAGTTGTCAACCAACCTGTCAATATTAGGTAGAGGATATGCATCTTTGGGACATGCCCGATTGAGATCAGTATAATCAACACATATACGCCATTTCCCATTATTTTTCTTAACAAGTACAACATTGGAGAGCTAGGTTGAATACCGGTACTCAGAAATAAAATTTTCCTCTATGAAGTATTTTACAACCATTTTAGTAGCCTCCGTTTTTTCGGGAGACTGCCTACGCCTATGTTGAACTACCACCCTAGCGGATGAATCTACAGTGAGCTGGTGACGGGCGACCTCAGGGTCGAGTCTGGACATTTCTACAACACTCCATGTGAACAATTCATTATTCTCTCTCAGGCAGGCTTTGAGTTGCTTCTTCGCCAGATCGGGGAGTCCATCTCTAATCTTCACGCCTTCGTGCAGGTCCTTGCTGAGGAGGATGATTTTAAAGTCTCCATCGGGGATGAGACGAAGAGGATCTTGTGCGCCATTAGGGACTTCTACTTTATCTTTGGTGAAGTGGGTGTCGAGGTCAATGGAGCCAACATGGGGTGGAGTCTCCCATTCTTCAGTCTGAGCAGGCTTATCTGTTGAAGAGGTTATTGCGCTAACAGTCTTTGGTTGTGTGTTGATCATGTTTTGTCCCTCTGAAGCCGCATTGAAACATCTTCTTGCAGCTTCTATGTCTTTGTGGATGGTGGCGACGCGGCCCCTTTTCATGTAAAACTTCATCTTTAAGTGGACAGTGGAGGGCACGACGGTTAGCTCGGCCAGCGTTGGTCTCCCTAGGATGCAGTATAGAGAGACGGACAATCAACCACTAGGAAGTGGACTTTGACTTGCCCGCCAGCAACTTCTATCCCGAATGTGACAAGCAACTCAACATAGCCTCATGACTTAGAAGTTGACCCAAGCCTTGCATGTCAGACCCTACATATGGTGACAAGTGGGAACTATCGAGCTAGAGAGTCTGGAACACTTGCGCATACATGACATCGGTGGAACTCCCCTCACCGACTAGGATGCGGTGCACGTTGAAGTTTGCCATTTTTGCTCTTTCGAGCAAAGAGATGTTGGAGTTGGGGGCTCCACCAGGTAGTTCCTCGAGGTAAAAGGTGATGGGCTTAGATTTCCCCCAGAACCTACCAAGGGTCACAGTCCAGACATGGGACGCGTCTATCAGCTCATTGAACTTTCCTTTTGCCAAATTCACGGAGAAAACATTGAATCCCCCACCGGTATGACCATGGTGGAGGGGAATTTTTCCTATCTGCTGTGGGTAAACAAGGGCTCTTCATCTTCGACGTTGTCGGGGATGTAAAAATCCTCAGGTCGTGAGATGCACAAAGCAACTTGGAGAGGGCCAGCCTCGTTCAAGGGTCGGGTTGTTAGAACATAGTTTGATTCTACAACCCTTGGTTAAAGTTTTGATGATAACAAATACAAAGAATAAATAAATACAAAGAATATATATATACAAAGAACAAATATGCTCCTTAAAAATATGTTTTGTATACGCAGAAGTTCTGATCAGATCAGCATCAGAAGATTATCCATAAAGTATTACACGCTGAAGCAATTAGATTGTATGCTAAAGATTGGTGACCAGAACCTGCGCTTAATTGCAATAAACTCTGATTCTGAACAAAGACATATCAAACCAAGTCATCAATATTCTGAAGCATCATCAGCAGTTAAGGAAAGAAGACTCTGAAGCGTTACTGAACATTCAAGACATAATTAATGCCAACGGCTTTCTTCAGACAAGATCTTCTCCAAAAGGAAAGTGTGTTATTAACATTAAACTTGCTTTATGGACAACGTCTTTGCCTTGCCTATATAAACAAGTCTACTTGCAAAAAGAAGCACGTACGTACGCACACAACAATTTGCTAAAGATTTCCAAACCACGCATATTCAAGCTCTAGCAAATTCATTCTTCATTCTAAGCTTTGAAGATGTGAAAAACACAAGAAGGGGGGTTGAATTGTAAAACTTTAAATCAAATTCAGATAACACTGTATTTTTATCCTGGTTCGTTTGATCTCAAACTACTCCAGTCCACCCGTCAAGGTGATTTCGCCTCTCTCCAACGAGGTCTTAATCCACTATAATCAACTGATTACACAACTACTTTAACAACTGTTAAAGCCTTCTTGAGTCTAACCACAGACCGGTTTATCTCAAGGAAATTCTCTTACAGATAAATGAACAAAAGTGTGTTTGATGTTTTCTAATAAAACTATATATCACAACTGTGATAATACACAATATTAAGCTTAAGATGAAACTAGACTGTTAATGCTATTGAGTAGGCGTGGTTGAAAGCTTTAGCAAATTGTATGAGAGAGTTCGTTTTTGTGTAGGTGTGTATATGCGTGCAGATTATTAACCTTTTCTTTTCTCACACAGTCTTGTTTAAATAGCCACGGAAAAGATGCGTTGGTTGTCCATAAATCCATTTTAATGCTAATAACGTTCTTTCATTTTTGAGAAGATCTTTGTCTTGGAATAAAGCCATTGGTAATAAATCTGTCTTGAATGCTTAGTAACATTGACACTTCAGAGTCTTCTCTGCTTATGGTAATCAGAGTGTTCTTTCCTTTATATTGACGCTTCTGAGTGCTGATGACTTGGTTAGGATCTTGATCAGAGTCAGAGTATTTTATGCGCAGATTCTGGTCATCATGCTTCAACGTATGATCTGGTAACTTCAGTGTATAGCACATGTTATTTGATCTTCTGATGCTGACATATCTTCTGATGTTGATTCCATCAGAACTTCTGTAAATACACAACATAATTTTAAGTAGCATATATGTCATATATATAAATCTTATAATTTATTTATTCTTGTATTTTGTTATCATCAAAACTCTAATTGAGGGTTGTAGAATCAAACTATGTTCTAACAATCTCCCCCTTTTTGATGATGACAAAAACCAGATTTTTTCAATTAAAATTAAAGAATAAAAGGTATCAGAGATAAACAAATAACGAATAAAAGGTATCAGAGATAAGAAGATAAGGAATAAAAGATATCAGAGCAACTCCCCCTGAGTTGATTACTTCCCTTTAATTCCATGAGACCTTGAGCATCAGAACTTTACTTTATCAGAGTTCATCAGATTCATCAGATTCTTGTACATGTAAGCTTTTCAGAAGAAAGAAATTCAAATATATCAGAATGTTAGAATGTTTGAGACTTATGTCTCAGTAATCCGTTATTGAAAAATATCATTCTTTTTCCCCCTTTTGTCAGTTATCAAAAAGCACAAATAATCAGAGCTAAAAAGCGTTTATATTAAAAACAGAAGCAATGATAAGTTCAGAACACGTAAAATATTACAGACAAACATGTAAAGAAAACAAGGAAAACATAAGAAAATTCTAAGAGGGAGGAGGAAGACGTGTGAACAGAGCTTCCAACATGATCTTCATTTGATTGCTGGTTTCTTGTTGCTGAGATACCATGTTTGCTATAGCATCAATTTTGATGTCCTGCTTATCCATTATTTCATTCATCAGCATATCAGATCTTTTCAAGTCCTCCAGAGTCTGCCTGTCAAGAGAGGAGGCTTGAGGATCTTCAGAAACAGGGTGCTTCTCAGAGCTTTCTTCAATATCTTCTTCTTGACCCAAGTCTTCAGCTGGAATCATCTGTTCTTCTACAGGTTGAAGATATTCAGACCAAGGAGCATTGTCCAGCGGGAGTACTTCTTCTTTAAGCAGCTTGCTCAAAACTGGACCTTCAATTTCCTTCAGCAGATTGCTGAAGTTCTGTTGAGCCTGTCCATAGCTCTGGTCTTGCAACTTAAAGGTTTCAGCGCATACCCATCTTCTGAATTTTGTCTACAGGAGGTCTGATACAGCAGGATCAACCAGTTCCAGACTTGCTTGTTTCAGAGAAGTGATCCACTTCTGTATATTTGTTTCAAAGTTCAATATGCTGGAACCAACATCTGGATGTTTTGGTTTAGGGATAGCAGTTTTGTGGTTGATGGCAGCAAGGCATTCAAAGACTGTTAAATCAATGACAGTCTTGTTGTGGTCTTCTGACTTGGCTTTTGGTGAGGGAGTGGGAGAGTCAGGAATTATGATTGGACTTGATGGGGAATTTGGTGGAGTTATTTCTGGTGAAGAGGGAAGTTGAGGAATATTCACAGTGGTACCACAGGGCAATTGAATGGCCAGAGGTTGTGGTTCAGGGGATTCAGAGGGTTGAGCCTCAGGTTGTGGAGATTGTTCATGTTGAGGAGAGGGTGGATTAATTTCTGGTTGGGGAGTTGAAGGTTGTGGGATTTCTGGTTCTGGAGAGAGTGGAATTTCTGGTATTAGTGAGAAGGGAATATCAGGTTGTGGTTCTGTGTTTGGATTTAGATTTTTTGTTTCGGGAGCGGAAGTGTGTTGGTCTATATCAGAAAGAACTTGTTCAAGTTCTTGTTCTGGTATGGTTTCAGTATTTGGATTTTGTGGTTAGGAGCGAGATCTTCTGAGGGTTAATGGTTCAGAAGGGTTAAAATCTAAGTCAAAATCATCAAAAGTTTGAGGTGTTGGGTTTTCAGATGGAGTTGGAATTGGAATATATGTTGATACATCAGTTGAATCAAATAGTTACAGAAACAGGATTACCTCTCTTCTTGGGAGTCTGTTGAGATGATCCTTCTGCAGCAGCTTTTCTTTTCTTTGTCTTCTTCAGAACAACCTCTGGAGCCTTCTGCTGAAGATCTTGAATATTCAGATTTGGTGTTGTACCATCAGCTTTACAAGCATCCAAATATCTCAGAATGATTTCTGGTTTAGAGTCAATTTCTGAGAACAGAGGGAAGTTGTCCAGAGGGACTCTTCTGCTGGAGATTTCAGCAAAAGGAGTGATGCTGGGCTCCTTCTTAATGTTCTCTATCAACTTTATTTTCTTCAGATTTTTGGCATTCAGCTGCTTGCCAACAGTAGGTTCCAGAGTGCTGATTTCTTGAGCCTCTGTCAGATGGTCAATCAGCCTATTCTCTGTAAGAATATATGATATCAGTCTTCCCAAGGGTATCCAATCCCTTTTTGTACGTTCCTCTTCTCTTGTTTCCTTGACACTTGTTCTGAGATGGTTGAACAGAAGATGAGCCAGATTTATCTTGACCTTCTGAGAGATGAAATAGATCAGAAACTGCTGATCAATATTAATGTAATCAGGAGAGCTGGTAGGCTTCCTGTGGTTGAAGCAGCCCAGAATGATCTTGGCTCAAATTCTGTATTTGTCCTTCAAATCCCTTATCTTGCTGGAGAGAAGCCCCAGAGTAAAGATTTCCCTTGCAATTAGGGCAACATCTGCACACCTTTCTGCCATATCAATGCAACGAATACCACCACCATTGTACCCTATGAGTCTTGCAATCAGGTCTTCAGTGATAACAATCTTCTTCCCCATGATGTAAGACGTAACTTGATGATTTGAAGAAGAAGCGTGAATCCAAAATTCCTTTACCAAAATAGGAAATGTTGGACCCACCAGCCTGTCAAAATACTTTTCCCAACCTTGAGCTTTAACCTCTTTAGATAAGTCAAAACCATTCTCCTTAAGACTGTTGAAATCCACTATTAATTCTGATAGAACTTCAAGATTCTTGATTGGAGTTAGAAGCGTTCTGAATGGTACTTCATATTGTTCAGATGAAACAGTTTTATGGGAACCTGAAGAAGGAATGCTGGAAGAAGCCATGTTCACACGAGGTTTTTGTGAAAAAGATTGGAAAGGTTTTTCTTGAGAAAGTAAGAACAATGAAATCAGAAATATTGAGAGAAAACGAAAGTGAAGGTAAAAAGTGTAAATGGTGTGAAGTGTTTAAATAGATTTCTAAAAAGGTTTTGAAAACATAAATGTTAAGAGAGAGAAATTAATAATTATTATTAGCATTTAATGATAGCTGATTTTAGGGGATTCAGAAAGATATTTGAAACGGTTACCCATGACATGTGTCTCAATGAATCCAATCAGCGCTTTGCCTTTTTCAGAAACGTGAACGTGTGTTCAGCCTCAGAAAACAGCTGATGACTGGATGACACTTGTTTGCTTGAGTGAACAGCACATTTCCATCCTATAAATGAAGCGCTCAGATCTTCATGGATAGATTCTGATACAATCTGCACTTCTAAAGTTCTGAAGGAAGATTGATCAGTAGTTCACAGAAAATAAACAAAGTTCTGAAGGTTAATATATAGAATCAAAACAATTTTATTATGGGCAGAGCTTCATGCTGAGATGTTTCAGAATGAAGTTGAACCTATCTTCAGAAAGTGGTTTTGTGAAAATATCAGCCCATTGATGGTCTGTGTTAATAAATCTTAAATTTAAAATCCCTTTCTGAATATAGTCCCTAATAAAATGATGTTTTATTTCTATATGCTTAGCCCTAGAATGTAAAATTGGGTTTTTACTTAAGAAAATAGCAGAAGTATTGTCACAGAAGATAGGAATGTTACTCTCAAATATCTGGAAGTCCTCAAGTTGACTTTTCATCCAGAGCATTTGTGTGCTGCATCCAGCTGCTGCTATGTATTCAGCTTCTATTGTTGATAGAGCAATTGTGGATTGTCTTTTGCTGGACCATGAGATCAGATTTTCTCCCAGAAACTGGCATCTTCCAGAAGTGATTTTACGCTCTACTCTGTCTCCAGCAAAATCAGCATCACAGTATCCTACTAAGCTGTAATCACTTGATTTTCTATAAAACAAACCCAGATTATTAGTACCTTTCAGATACTTGAAAATTCGCTTAACTGCTGTTAAGTAAGATTCTCTAGGATCTGATTGGAATCTTGCACAAATGCATACAATGAATAAAATATCAGGCCTTGAAGCTGTCAGATAAAGAAGAGAACCAATCATACCTCTATAGACCTTCTGTTCTACCTTTTTGCTTACCTCTTCTCTCTCCAGAATGCACGTGGGATGCATTGGAATCTTTGATGGCTTACATTCTGAGAGATCAAATTTCTTCAGAAGTTCTCTGACATATTTGCTATGATGAATGTAAGTTCCTTCTGGGGTTTGATTGATCTGGATGCCCAGAAATAATTTTAGTTCCCCCATTAGGCTCATCTCAAATTCTGCCTGCATACACTTAGCAAACTTTCTTCCCGGAGAAGGTTTAGTAGATCCAAAAATGATATCATCAACATAAATATGACATACTAAAATGTCATTCTTAACTGTCTTACAGAATAAGGTTGTGTCCACTTTCCCTCTGGTGAATTCCTTTTCTAACAGGAAGTTACTTAGTCTTTCATACCAAGCTCTGGGAGCTTGTTTCAGACCATAGAGTGACTTCTTTACTTTGAAAACATGTTCTGGATTTTTGGAACTTTCAAAACCAGGGGGTTGGTGCACATATACCTCTTCTTCTATATAGCCATTTAAGAATGCACTCTTAACATCCATCTGATACAGAGTGATGCCTTTATTTACAGCAAATGAAATTAAAAGTCTGATAGATTCTAACCTGGAGACTGGAGCAAAGGTTTCTGTATAGTCTATCCCCTCTTGTTGACTATAACCTTGTGCTACCAGTCGTGCTTTATTTCTGATGACTTCACCTTGCTCGTTCAGTTTGTTTCTAAACACCCATTTGGTACCAATGACGTTGAATCCTTTTGGTTTGGGAACCAGATCCCATACGTCATTTCTGGTGAATTGATTTAGCTCCTCTTGCATTGCCAGGATCCATTCATTGTCCAGAAGTGCTTCATTAATTGTTGTTGGTTTAATTAGAGAAACCAGTCCCATGAGGGATTCTTCAGAGTTTCTGAAAGTAGATCTTGTTCTGATTGGATCTTCCTTCCTTCCCAAAATTGTATCTTCTGGGTAATCAATGCTGCTTCTGGATGGTATTTTCTGGAGTTGATCAACAGAAGGTGCTGGATTGCTTGCAGTGCCTCTTTCTGATGTTGAGGGAGTGTCTCTGTTAAGAGCTTCTGATGATTTGTCTTCAGTACATGTGACTTCAACTTCCATACCTGCAAATACTTCATTCTGCTTTGACTTTTGAGAGTCAAGCTTGTCATCAAAACGAACACTGATTGATTCTTCCATAATCTGTGTTTCTGTATTGTATACTTTGTACCCTCTTGAGCGTTCAGAGTATCCTAACATAATACACTTTTATGCTTTAGAGTCAAACTTGTTCAAATAATTTGTAGTATTCAAAATAAAGCAAGTACATACAAATGGATGAAAATAAGAAATGTTGGGCTTTCTGTTCTTCCACAATTCATATGGAGTCTTTTCCAGAATAGGTCTTATGGAGATTCTATTCTGAATGTAGCACGCTGTGTTTGTTGCCTCTGCCCAGAAGATCTTAGCAACGTTAGTCTCATTGATCATGGTTCTGGCCATTTCTAGCAATGTTATGTTCTTTCGTTCTACAACTCCATTTTGCTGGGGAGTTCTAGGACAAGAGAAGTCGTGCAGAATGCCTTTGTCATTAAAGAATGACTCAAAATCTTTGTTTTCAAACTCTCCACCATGATCACTTCTAACTTTGACGATTCTAAGATCCTTTTCATTCTGAACTTGATTACAGAAGGTGACAAACACAGAGTGTGACTCGTCCTTGTGTCTTAAGAACTTTACCCATGTCCATCTGCTATAGTCATCTATGATTACTAACCCATACTTCTTGCCATTGACTGAAGCAGTTTTAACTGGTCCAAATAAGTCAATGTGCAGAAGTTCTAATGGCTTAGAGGTGGAAACAACGTTTTTAGATTTGAAAGCTGGTTTTGCAATCTTGCCTTTCTGACATGCTTCACACAGAGCATCTGAATTAAACTTCAAGTTAGGAAGTCCTCTGACCAGATTGTGTTTGTTAATCTGAGATATTCTTCTCATACTAACATGTCCCAATCTTCTGTTCCAGATCCATTGCTCGTTGTTAACCGAAAGAAGACACTTTACATTCTGACTTTTCAGTTCAGAAAGTTTTATTTTATAAATGTTGTTTCTCCTCTTTCCATTAAATAGGATAGTCCCATCTTTCTGACTAACAACTTTGCATGAATTTTGATTAAAGATTATATCATAACCGTTATCACTTAATTGACTTATGGATAACAGATTATGCATTAGTCCATCTACTAATAAAACATTACTTATAGAGGGAAGATTTCCATTACCTACTGTTCCAGAGCCAATGATCTTTCCCCTCTGATTGCCTCCAAATCCTACGTGGCCTCCAGGCTTAAGTTCCAGGCTTTGGAACATATGCCTTCTTCCCGTCATGTGTAGTGAGCAGCCAGAGTCCAGGTACCATGATTGGTGTTTCTGCTTTGCTGCTAAAGATATTTGCCACATGTATTATTTTATCCTTAGGTACCCATATTTTCTTGGGTCCTGATTTATTAGTTTTACCAAAACTCTGGTTGAATTTTGGTTTGACAGAATAATTACTACTAGTATATTTGATGTCGTGTGTGTGCCCATATATAAAGTGTGAATTAAGTGGAGTTCGTTTTATAACTAAATCCATGGCATTCTTTGGTGTAGGTACCTTACCTTGGTATCCTATTCCTTTTCTGCCATTTCTGCTAACTCCATAGATCATTGAAGCCATTTTGCTTCTATATATGTTTTTAGCTAGAAACTTCTGAAAGTTATGATCATACTCCTTGATGATCTCATCAGCACTGCTGGGAGTTTCAGGGATTGTTTCCTTCTGAGAGTTTTGCAATAGATTTTCTAATTTTGAAATTTTATCTTTTAACTCAGAATTCTCCAATTTGAGACTCTCAGTTTTATCAGAGTCAGAAGCAAGATTCCTTTTCAGGTTTCTGAATTTGACTCTGATCTGCTGATATCTTTCCAGAATTTCATTAAGGCTTTCAGCTAGTTCAGCCTTAGTAAAGTTTATAGCAAAGTCAGGGAATACTTCTTCTGTATCTGATTCAGAGTCTGACTCAGAAGCTTCACTGTCTTCTGTTATGTTTGCCATGAGAGCTATGTTTGCTCTTTCATCATCTGATTCTGAGTCAGCTTCAGATGTGTCAGAATCATCTCATGTAGCCATGAGACTTTTCTTCTTCTCCTTGCAAAACTTCTTTTTGGGCTTTTCCTTCTGAAGCTTTGGGCAATCACTTTTGTAGTGTCCTTGCTCGTTACATTCATAGCAGATGATGTCTTTGTTGTTTGGCTTTCTACTTCCTGAAGAGCCTTCAGATCTTTTGTGTCCAGAGGAGGATTCTGACCTTCTGTATCTGGAGAAAGATTCATTTTGATTCTCTGATCTTCTGGGATTCCTGAACTTCATTTGCCTCTGCTTCCATAATTGGTTCACCCTTTTGGAGAGGAGAGATAGTTCATCTTCTTCTGATGAGGAGCCATCAGAGGTTTCTTCTACAGCCTACAAAACCTTGGAGTCAGATTTTCTGTTAGATTTTAAAGCTAATGGCTTACCTTGCTTTTGAGGTTCATCTGCTTCTAGCTCTATCTCGTGACTTCTGAGGGAGCTGACAAGTTCCTCCAGAGAGATTTTGTTGAGATCCTTGGCTAGCTTAAGCGTTGTGACCATAGGCCTCCACTGTTTTGGCAAGCTTCTGATGATCTTCTTAACATGATCAGCAGTAGAATACCCTTTGTCCGGAACTTTGAGACCAGCAACCAGAATTTGAAATCTTGAGAACATCATTTCTATTTATTCACTTTCTTCCATCTTGAATGCCTCGTACTTCTGAATGAGCGGAAGAGCTTTGGTTTCTTTGACTTGAATGTTGCCTTCATGCGTCATTCTTAGAGAGTCAAACATATTTTTTGCAGTGTCTCTGTTTGATATCTTTTCATATTCAGAATAAGAGATGGCTCTGAGAAGAATTGTTCTGGCCTTGTGATAATTTCTGAAATCACGCTTTTGCTGATCAGACATTGCTTTCCTGTAAATCTTCTGACCACTTCCATCCACTGGGTGCGTGTATCCATCAGTCACCATGTCCCACAGATCAGCATCATGGGCAAGAAAGAAGCTTTCAATTCTGTCTTTCCAGTAGTCAAAGTTTTCTCCATCAAAGACTGGAGGTTTGCCACTGAATCTGTCTCTTTCTTCATTGTTGTCATTGCTGATGTTTTGATGTGGTCCTGCCATTGTGTTTTTCTGACGCTGGTTGTTGTACTGATACGGTTAAGTGTTATAAGCTCAGAACCAGGCGCTCTGATACCAATTGAAGATGTGAAAAACACAAGAAGGGGGGTTGAATTATAAAACTTTAAATCAAATGTAGATAACACTGTATTTTTATCCTGGTTCGTTTGATCTCAAACTACTCCAGTCCACCCGTCAAGGTGATTTCGCCTCTCTCCAACGAGGTCTTAATCCACTATAATCAACTGATTACACAACTACTTTAACAACTGTTAAAGCCTTCTTGAGTCTAACCACAGACCGGTTTATCTCAAGGAAATTCTCTTACAGATAAATGAACAAAAGTGTGTTTGATGTTTTCTAATAAAACTATATATCACAATTGTGATAATACATAATATTAAGCTTAAGATGAAACTAGACTGCTAATGCTATTGAGTAGGAGTGGTTGAAAGCTTTAGCAAATTGTATGAGAGAGTTCGTTTTTGCGTAGGTGTGTATATGCGTGCAGATTATTAACCTTTTCTTTTCTCACACAGTCTTGTTTAAATAGCCACGGAAAAGATACGTTGGTTATCCATAAATCCATTTCAATGTTAATAACGTTCTTTCCTTTTTGAGAAGATCTTTGTCTTGGAATAAATTTGTTGGTAATAAATCTGTCTTGAATGCTTAGTAACGTTGACACTTCAGAGTCTTCTCTGCTTATGGTAATCAGAGTGTTCTTTCCTTTATACTGACGCTTCTGAGTGTTGATGACTTGGTTAGGATCTTGATCAGAGTCAGAGTATTTTATGCACAGATTCTGGTCATCAGGCTTCAGCGTATGATCTGGTAACTTCAGTGTGTAGCACATGTTATTTAATCTTCTGATGCTGACATATCTTCTGATGCTGATTCCATCAGAACTTCTGTAAATACACAACATAATTTTAAGTAGCATATATGTCATATATATAAATCTTATAATTTATTTATTCTTGTATTTTGTTATCATCAAAACTCTAATTGAGGGTTGTAGAATCAAACTATGTTCTAACAAGCTTAACCTGTGTAATTTATCACAGTTGTGATAAACTGTTTTGTTAGAAAACAACAACACATTTTTGTTCAATTATATTGTAAAAGAAGTTCCTTGAGATTAACCGGATTGTGGTTGTACTCAAGAAGACTTTAACAGTTGTTAAAGTAGCTGTTGTAATCTTTTGAGATTAGTGGATTAAGACCTTGTTGGAGAGAGAAGAAATCACCTTGATGGGTGAACTGGAGTAGTTTGAGATCAAACGAACCAGCATAAAAATAATGTGTCATTAAGCTGTTTTTCATCCAAGTTTTTCAATTCAACCCCCCCTTCTTATGTTTTTCACATCTTCAATTGGCATCAGAGCGCCTGGTTCTGAGCTTAAACACTTAACCGTGTTAGTACAAGATCCAGCGTCAGAAAAACACTATGGCAGGACCAAGTCAAAACATCAGCAATGACAACAATGAAGAAAGGGACAGATTCAGTGGCAAACCTCCAGTCTTTGATGGAGAGAACTTTTACTACTGGAAAGACAGAATTAAGAGTTTCTTTCTGGTCCATGATGCTGATCTGTGGGACATGGTGACTGATGGATACACGCACCCAGTGGATGGGCGTGGTCAGAAGATAGACAGGAAAATGATGTCTGATTAGCAAAAGCGTGAATTCAGAAACCACCACAAGGCCAAAACAATTCTTCTCAGCGCCATCTCATATTCAGAATATGAGAAAATATCAAACAGAGAAACTTCTAAGAATATGTTTGATTCTCTGAGAATGACGCGTGAAGGCAACATTCAAGTCAAAGAAACCAAGGCCCTTGCGCTCATTCAGAAGTATGAGGCATTCAAGATGGAAGACAGTGAATCAATAGAAACTATGTTTTCAAGATTTCAAATTCTTGTTGCTGGTCTAAAAGTTATTTACAAAGGGTATTCTACTGCTGATCACGTTAAGAAGATCATCACGTTAATCTCTCTGGAGGAACTTGTTAGCTCCCTCAGAAGTCACGAGATAGAGCTAGAAGAAGACGAACCTCAAAAGCAAGGTAAGCCATTAGTTTTAAAATCTAAGTGAAAATCTGACTCTAAAGTTTTGCAGGCTGTAGAAGAAACCTCTGATGGATCCTCATCAGAAGAAGATTAATTGTCTCTCATCTCTAGAAAGGTGAACCAACTGTGGAAGCAGAGACAAAGGAAGTTCAGGAATCCCAGAAGATCAGAAAATCAGAATGAATACTCCTCCAGATACAGAAGGTCAGAATCCTCCTCTGGACACAGAAGATCTGAAGGTTCCTCAGGATACAAAAAGCCAAACAACAAAGACATCATCTGCTATGAATGTAACGAGCAAGGGCACTTCAAAAGTGACTGCCCAAAGCTTCAGAAGGAAAAGCCCAAAAATAAGTTTCTCAAGGAAAAGAAGAAAAGCCTCATGGCTACATGGGATAATTCTGACACATCTGAAGCTAACTCAGAATCATATGATGAAAGAGCAAACATAGCTCTCATGGCAAACATATCTGAAGACAGTAAAGCTTCTGGTTCAGACTCAGAATCAGACACTGAAGAGGTATTCCCTGACTTTACTATAAACTTTACTAAGGCTGAACTTGTTGAAAGCCTTAATGAAATTCTGGAAAGGTATCAGCAGATCAGAGTCAAATTCAGAAACCTGAAAAGGAATCTTGCCTCTGACTCTGATAAGACTGAGAGTCTCAGATTGGAGAATTCTGAGTTAAAAGAAAAAATTTCAAAATTAGAAAACCAGTTGCAAAACTCTCAGAAGGAAACAATTTCTGAAACTCCCAGCAATACTGATGAGATCATCAAAGAGTATGATCACAACTTTCAGAAGTTTCTAGCTAAAAACATAGACAGAAGCAAGATGGCTTCAATGATCTATGGAGTTAGTAGAAATGGCAGAAAAGGGATAGGATATCAAGGTAAGGTACCTACACCAAAAAATTCCATGGACTTAGTTATAAAACGCACTCCACTGGATTCACACTTTATATATGGGCACACACATGACATAAAATACACGAGTAGTGATTATTCTGTCAAATCAAAATTCAACCAGAATTTTGGTAAAACTAACAAATCAGGACCCAAGAAAATGTGGGTACCTAAGGATAAAATCATACATGTGGCAGATATCTTTAGCAGCAAAGCTAAGACACCAATCATGGTACCTGGACTCTGGCTGCTCACGACACATGACGGGAAGAAGGCATATGTTCCAAAGCCTGGAACTTAAGCCTGGAGGCCACGTGGGCTTTGGAGGCAATCAGAGAGGAAAGATCGTTGGCTCTGGAACAGTAGGTAATGGAAATCTTTCCTCTATAAGTAATATTTGGTTAGTTGATGGATTAATGCATAACCTGATATTCATAAGTCAATTAAGTGATAACGGTTATGATATAATCTTCAATCAAAATTCATACAAAGTTGTTAGTCAGAAAGATTGGACTATCCTATTTAATGGAAAGAGGAAAAACAACATTTATAAAATCAAACTTTCTGAATTGAAAAGTCAGAATGTAAAATGTCTATTGTCTGTTAACAACGAGCAATGGATCTGGCATAAAAGATTGGGACATGTTAGTATGAGAAGAATATCTCAGATTAACAAACTCAATCTGGTCAGAGGACTTCCTAACTTGAAGTTCAATTCAGATGCTCTGTGTGAAGCGTGTCAGAAAGGCAAGTTTGCAAAACCTGCTTTCAAATCCAAAAATGTTGTTTCCACCTCTAAGCCATTAGAACTTCTGCATATTGACTTATTTGGACCAGTAAAAACTGCTTCAGTCAGTGGCAAAAAGTATGGGTTAGTAATCGTAGATGACTATAGCAGATGGACATGGGTAAAGTTATTAAGACACAAGGACGAGTCACACTCTGTGTTTGTTACCTTCTGTAACAAAGTTCATAATGAAAAGGATCTTAGAATCGTCAAAGTCATAAGTGATCATGGTGGAGAATTTGAAAAGAAAGATTTTGAATTATTCTTTAATGAAAAAGGCATTCTGCATGATTTCTCTTGTCCTAGAACTCCCCAGCAAAACGGAGTTGTAGAACGAAAGAATAGAACATTGCAGGAAATGGCCAGAACCATGATCAACGAGACTAACGTTGCTAAGATCTTCTGGGCAGAGGCAATAAACAAAGCGTGTTACATTCAGAATAGAATCTCCATAAGACCCATTCTGGAAAAGACTCCATATGAATTGTGGAAGAACAGAAAGCCCAAAATTTCTTATTTTCATCCATTTGGATGTACATGTTTTATTTTGAATACAAAAAATTATTTGAACAAGTTTGACTCTCAAGCACAAAAGTGTATTATGTTAGGATACTTTGAACGCTCAAGAGGGTACAGAGTATACAATACAGAAACACAGATTGTTGAAGAGTCAATCAGTGTTAGGTTTGATGATAAGCTTGACTCTCAAAAGTCAAAGCAGAATGAATTCCTTGCAGGTATGGAAGTTGAACTCACAGGTACTGAAGACAACTCATCAGAGGCTCTCAATAGAGACACTCCCTCAACAGCAGAAAGAGTCACTACAAGCAATCCAGCACCTTCTGTTGATCAACTCCATAAAATACCATCCAGAAGAAGCATTGATTACCCAAAAGATACAATTTTGGGAAGGAAGGAAGATCCAATCAGAACAAGATCTACTTTCAGAAACTCTGAAGAATCCCTCATGGGACTGGTTTCTCTAATTGAACCAACAACAATTAATGAAGCACTTCTGGATAATGAATGGATTCTGGCAATGCAAGAGGAGCTAAATCAATTCACCAGAAATGACGTATGGGATCTGGTTCCCAAACCAAAAGGATTCAATGTCATTGGTACCAAATGGGTGTTCAGAAACAAACTGAACGAGCAAGGTGAAGTTATCAGAAATAAAGCACGACTGGTAGCACAAGGTTATAGTCAGCAAGAGGGGATAGACTATACAGAAACCTTTGCTCCAGTCTCCAAGTTAGAATCTATCAGACTTTTAATATCATTTGCTGTTAATAAAGGCATCACTCTGTATCACATGGGAATATCTGAAGAAGAAAAATAAACAAGGTTTTGGGGGACCTGGGATTCGAAGGAGCTTGGGTTGCCCTTCGATCCAAGGGGCTGATTGAAGGTGCCTATGAGACTGCATGTACGGGGCGTTCGATCTGGATATGACATCCTCCGATCTAGAATTCTGCAAGGAAGTTTGTCAGAAACACAAAATATATGACCTGGGTATCGAACCCAGGTCCTTTTCGCTGCAACGCCTCTTCCTCACCAACCTAGTTGAAATATATTTATTGGTACAAATAAATCTGCAATGTTACATTAGAAACAAAAACAAAGTATTTAATTTAAATATCGAATCTGCATGCTTAGTTACCCCTATGGTGTTAACCCATCGAGAACGAGTTATAGTTGTGCAAATCGAAGTTAAGCTCAGATCGTGCCTTCTTACTCACATGTAACACACTCAAACACACATGAATATTAGCAGCAATATGTATATATGTTCAACATGAATTTAAATCACACTTAAAAGTTTGAGATCAAAGGAAAAATTACCCACAAGGGGGTTGTATGAGGGATGCTTCACGATTCAAATGTTAGTCTGGACAGAGACTACGCGCAAAACCGGCTTTTAGTGTGACAATCTTTGGCAACTTTATGGAATCTCGTGGGGCAGGCAGCATTTTTTTCTAAGGCAACCTCCGTGCGTTTTTCGTCTCTGCAGAGTTTTGTGTGTCTCTTTTTGATTTGTAAGGCTTGCTTGTATATAATGGAATGAATTAGGGTTGAAAACCTGGCCTCAATCTTCCTCCATCAATGTCTTGATTCTTGATTTGATTCACTTTGAATATCATTCCAAAAATAGCCTAATTCAATCTTTTTGTCCACACCATGCCTTTACACGAATTTGATTTGATTTCTTCATAAAGACTTTCTATTTTTGATTCAATCACGTGCCAATCTGCTTTCATGCGTTACTGTCAGCCTGTTATGAGCTGTTTGGGCCTCCAACATGATGAAAATCGAAAGCTGACTTGCCCTTTGTAGATCCACTTCCCTTCTAATCTACTCTCTTCGATAGCTCTAAGCTCCACTTCAAATTAATCCATCTTCGATGTCACAGCCCCTTCGATTGAGACTCCTTCTACTTCGACTTCCTGTCCTTTTTGAAGAAAAATTCCCTATTAGGCAACTTCGATCAGATCTTGGCCTTGTGATAAGTCTAAGTTATGATTCGAAGTATTCAAAATTTCCTTTATCAGAGCATCTTAGATTAAGGCAAACTCTATGCTGAAATGCCACTCCAAGGTCATTTCATTCAGATATTCCGATTGAGGGAAACTCTGAAGTTCCAGTCGAAGGACCTTTATCAAAATGCCAATCAAAGGCCACTACTATAATACCAATTGAAAGATACTTGTTAAACTATCAATCGAATGCCACTGCTACAACATCAATCGAAAGATACTTGTTAAACTACCAATCGAATGCCACTGCTACAACGCCAATCGAAAGATACTTGTTAAACTACCAATCGAATGCCACTGCTACAACGTCAATCGAAAGATACTTATTAAACTACCAATCGAAGAGCCTTGTTAACAGGCCCATCGAAGGACTTTTGCCTATGCCAATTGAAGGGCGCTATGTAGATACCCATTGAAAGGCATTTTGGAGATGCCAATCGAAGGAAACTTAGAAACATCACTCACCAATTTTCCTTTTCTTTAGGAAAAGGTTTGTGACCAACCATGTAGGGGGAAAACTCATGGGAAACATGAGAAGGAAAATTTTGGGACCAACTGTCTCGTGCTCAATGGAGTATACCGTTGAGGTTATAGAACTCGTCCAAACTATGACGGAGGAGAACATCAAGATCTAGGAACTGACTCATGCTCAATGGAGTATACCGTTGAGGTTATAGTACTCGTCCATACTATGATGTAGGGAAACATCTTCATCAAGATCTAGGAACTGACTCATGCTCAATGGAGTATACCGTTGAGGTTATAGTACTCGTCCACACTATGACGGAGGAAAACATCAAGATCTAGGAACTGACTCATGCTCAATGGAGTATACCGTTGAGGTTATAGTACTCGTCCACACTATGATGTAGGGAAACATCTTCATCAAGATCTAGGAACTGACTCATGCTCAATCGAGTATACCGTTGAGGTTATAGTACTCGTCCACACTATGACGGAGGAAAACATCAAGATCTAGGAACTGACTCATGCTCAATGGAGTATACCATTGAGGTTATAGTACTCGTCCACACTATGACGTAGGGAAACATCTTCATCAAGATCTAGGAACTGACTCATGCTCAATGGAGTATACCGTTGAGGTTATAGTACTCGTCCATACTATGACAGAGGAAAACTGTCGAGATTGAGAACCTTATCTGAAATTCAACCGAGGATAATTCAATTGAGATTTAAAAACTGGTCAGATCTTCGACTAAGTTGAGAACTTAACTGCATTTTTCCTGAAAGGTAAAGGTCTGTTGCATGCAATGCATGAGATGAATCAAGCAATGATGTTCTCAACATAAATGAGATTGTATGGTATGATGCGTACATGCATGTATCATGATGTATGTAAATGATGCTTTAGCTGGGGAAAATAAATCCTGGATCCGCTGGAGAGTAGAGTTGAGTGAAGGGGTGAAAAACACAAGAAGGGGGGGTTGAATTGTAAAACTGAAATCTAAAGCAATTGACAAGATATTTTTATCCTGGTTCGTTTGATCTCAAACTACTCCAGTCCACCCGTCAAGGTGATTTCGCCTCTCTCCAACGAGGTCTTAATTCACTATATTCAACTGAATATTACAGACTGCTTTAACAACTGCTAAAGCCTTCTTGATTCAAACCACAACCCGGTTTGTCAAGGTAACACTTTCTTACAAAGAGATATTACAATGTGTTTGGATGTTTTCTACAAAACTTTATCACAACTGTGATGTATACACAAAATGAAGCTTAGAAACTAGATTGCTAAACAGAAATGGAATATCAGAGTTTGTTGTTTAGCAAAACTGGTAGAACGAAGATTATGGTTCAGCTTTGTGCGTGTAGAGATTTGGAGAGCATTAGCCATTATAATCTTCAAAGCCTTGTTTATATAGCACTTGAGAAGATGAACGTTGAATGCAATATTCTTGATTCAATGCTAATAACAAGCTTTCCTTTTTGAGCAGATCTTGTCTGGAATGAGGCTGTTGGAATTTATTAGCGTTCAATGCACAGTACCGTTGCTTCTTCAATGCACGTTCTGGCTTGGCTCATTCTGATTCTGCTTCGCTGCTGATGAACTATTGTGTTTCTGTATCAGAGTGTTTGAGCGCAGTTCTGTTCATCAAGCTTCAGCATGTACGTGAGTTGATTATCTGATCTTGACGTTCTGATGTAGCAACTTCTGATGCTGGTGTATGAAATCAAATTCTGATGCTGAAAAGACATGATCTTGCTTATACCAATCAGAGTATCTGCAAGTCAGAACATAATAATTTTAGGCAGCAGATAGTTCATTCATGAAACTTATAAATACTATATCTTTTCACTTTGTTATCATCAAAACTTAAATATAGGGTAGTAGATTCAAACATTGTTCTAACAATCTCCCCCTTTTTGATGATGACAAAAACTAGATATTTTAAATGAAAATAACGTGAAAAGGTATCTGGAAAATGTATCAGAGTAAGAAGTAAAAGAATAAGGAGTAAGGAAATACTCCCCCTGAATTTATTACTTCCCTTTGATTTATACGTGTTCTTCAGGATCAGATCTTTTTCTTTCTTTGAACATCAGATTATCAGAGTCTTTGACTTATCAGAGAGCAGAGCTTCAGAACTATTCCTGTCAGAGCTTTGCTTTGGATCAGAGTATTAGGTCGATCAGAACTTCATATTGATCAGAGCAACATTGATCAGAGCTTCTACATTTTGATCAGAGCTTCTAGTCTTCATAGTGTCCAGGAGCTTCCTTGTGCCTGTAGACTTTAAACAAAACAGAAAAAACATTTCAAGTAATAGAGTTAGAATGTTTGAGAATTTCTGTCTAGTTAGCCGTTATTGATTTAAATATCATTCTTGTTCTCCCCCTTTTTGTCAGCAATCAAAAAGTGTTGGTGATGTGCTAAAACAATTAAGATCAGAAAAACAAATTATATTAAGATAGTTCAGGATCAGAGCAAACATTACAAAACATAATCAAAACAGTACATCAGAAAATCAAGAAAACATGAGAAAAGGTCATGCATGAAAAAGATTTAAGGTTGAGGAGGCATGCGTGAGAACAGGCTCTCCAGCATCGCTTGAATCTTTTCAGAAGTTTCATTCTGCTTCTAAACCATGTTGACAACAGTGTCAATCTTGTTGTCCTGCACATCCATTCTTGCTTTCATCTTCTGATCATTGTCGTCCATTCGCTGCTGTAGACGCAAGTCATTCAGCCTTAATTCTTCCAGAGTCCGCCTGTCCAAGGCAGCTTGAGAAGCATCAGAAGGAGGAGGCTTCTCAGAACTTTCAGCAACATCTTCTGCTTGATTTTCTTCAGCCTGAATGGTCTTGTCTTCTTCTGATGGTTGCACCGTTGCAGCTTGCTGTTTCTCAGACCAAGATTCACTGTCCAGAGGGAGCACAACTTCCTGAGGCAGCTGACTTTCAACTTCCTTCAGCAGCTTGCTAAAGTTCTGTTGTGCCTGCTCATAGTTGATATCCTGCAACTTGAGGGCTTCAGCACGTACCCATAGTCTGAACTGTGACCAGAGCTGATCAGAAGCAGCTGGGTCAATCATCCCAGGACAGACTTGCTTCAAAGAAGCAATCCATTGCAGCACACCTGTTTCAAAATTCAAAATACCAGAGCCAACATCTAGTTGCTTTGGTTTTGGGATGGCAATTTTGTGTCTTAGATCAGCAAGACGTTCAAGACTTGTTAGGTCAATGAAAGTCCTGCTGGGGTTTTCAGCGGTTTTCTGAGAGGCTGTTTGTTTTGGAGGAGGGGTATCAGAGTCAGATATTTCGATTGGAGTGGATGGTGGTTTGGGAGTATTTGGAGGTGTTGATTCTTCTGAGGATGGTAACTGGGGCATGACAATAGTGGTTCCACATGGCAACTAGATTGCCAGCGGTGAAGGTTGAGGTGAGTGAGGGTCAGATTTATGAGGAGAAGGGGTTTCAGAATGGTGAAACGCTGTTTGTGGTGAAGGTGGATTTATTTCTAGTTGGGGAGATGGAGGTGGAATCTCTGATTGCTCAGGGATCAGAGGTTCTTCTGTAAGTGGTTGTTGTTGTTGTTCTGGTTGTGGAGGAGGAACATTTGGTGGTTCAGAGTTTGGTTTAGCAGAGGCATGTTCACGCTCAATATCAGCTAGCACTTGGTCAAGTGCTGTTGTTGTTGGAATTGTTGGTTGTTTGGGGATTTTGGTTCTGGGTCTTCTGAGTAGTAAGGCCTCAGAAGGGTCTTCTGGTATGGTTTCATCAATGGTAGGGATTGGGATTGATATTCTATGGGAGGTTTGAGGAGCAGCAGATGCTGGAATAGTAAAAGATTTTGAAATAGGGGCAGCAGATGAAATACCTCTTTTCTTTGGAGTCTGATGAGATGATCCTTCTGATGGCGCTTTCCTCTTCTTTGTCTTCTTCACAGTCACTTCTGCTTGGGGTTGACTCAGATCTTTGATCTTCAGCTTTGAACCTGTATCTTCTGCCTTGTACGCATCTGGGTACCTGAGAAACATCTCTGGTTTGGATTCCATTTCAGAAAATACCGGAAAATCACTCAGAGGCACTCTTCTGCTGGAGATATCAGCAGTTGAAGTAGCTCTGGGTTCCTTCTGAATATTTTCTATCAGCTTCATCTTTTTCAGATTCTTAGCGTTCAGCGGTTTCCCAATTGTTGGTTCAATAGTGCTCAGCTCCTGAGCTTCAATCAGATGTTCAATCAGCCTATTCTCTGTCAGAATATCTGATATAAGCCTTCCAAACGGTATCCAGTCCCTCTTGGTTCTTTCTTCTTCTCTTGTCTCTTTGACACTGGTCTTGAGATGGTTGAATAAGAAGTGAGCCAAATTGATCTTAATCTTCTGATCAATAAAGTAGATCAGAAACTGTTGATCCACGTTTATATAATCAGGAGAACTTGTTGGTTTCCTGTGATTGAAGCATCCCAGAATAATCTTAGCCCATACTCTGTAGTGATCCTTCAGATCCTTAATCTTGCTGCTGGGCATTCCAAGAGTGAAAATCCTGTTGGCTACCACACCTACATCAGCGCATCTTTCAGCCATGTCCACACAACGGACTCCACCACCACTTTGACCGATTAGCCTAGCAATGAGATCTTCAGAAATCACAATCTTCTTCCCCATGACAGAGGAGATAACTAGATGTTTTGAAACCTTAGCGTGAATCCAAAATTCCTTGACCAGCGCTGGGAATGTTGGTCCAACCAGCCTATCGAAATACTTCTCCCACTTTTGAGCCCTAATTTCTTCAGTTAGGTCAAAACCATTTTCCTTTAAGCTTTCAAAGTCGATGATTAACTCAGAAAGCACTTCAAGGTTCTTCACCGGTGTGAGGAGAGTTCTGAGGGGCACCTGATATTGTTCAGAGGTTTCTTTCTTCTGATTGCCTGCAGAAATGCTGGAGGATGCCATTGTTCACACTAAAAAAGCTTTGAGAATGAATTGAGAAAAAGAGTTTGCAAAGGATGAACTCAGAAATATGCAGAAAAAGCTTGAGTGTTAATGAGAAAGCGTAAAGAATAAGAATGAGAGATTAATGTCTTTAAATAGAGTTTTCAAAATTGTTTTGAAACGATAAACGTTTTTAAGAGAGAGAAAAATAATGATTGCCATTTAAAAAGCGTGATTACTTTTCATTAAATGCTTGCTGATTTTGGGGGATTTGAGAAAGATACTTAAAAACGGTTACCAGACATGTGTCTCAATGCACCCAATCAGCGCTTTGCCTTCTCAGAAGCATGCACGCGTTCTGCTTCAGAGATATGCTGATGATTGGATGACACTTGTTTGATGTAGTGATCAGCACGTCTGTCTTTGAGATTACACTCTCAGATCTTTTAGACTTGCATCTGATACAATCTGCATGTTCTATTTTTCTGAAGGAAGATTGATCAGAAGTTCACAGTAATATAATTACATTCTGAAGATAAATATACGGAATTAAAACATTTTCATTCTGGGCATACTTTCATGCTGAGATGTTTCAGAATGAAATTAAACCTATCTTCTGAAAGGGGTTTAGTAAAGATGTCAGCCCATTGATGGTCTGTATCTATAAATTTTAAGTTCAAAATACCTTTCTGAATATAGTCCCTAATAAAGTGATGTTTTATTTCTATATGCTTAGCTCTAGAATGTAAAATAGGATTCTTACTTAAGCAAATAGCAGAAGTATTATCACAAAGTATAGGAATGTTACTCTCAAAAATCTGGAAGTCTTCAAGCTGACTTTTCATCCAGAGCATTTGTGAGCTACATCCTGCTGCTGCTATGTACTCAGCTTCTGCTGTTGACAGAGCAATTGTTGATTGCCTTTTGCTGGACCAAGAGATCAGATTTTCTCCCAGAAACTGGCAGCTTCCAGAAGTACTTTTACGTTCCACTCTGTCTCCAGCAAAATCAGCATCACAGTAGCCTACTAAGCTGTAATCACTAGATTTTCTATAAAACAAACCCAGATTAGTAGTACCTTTCAGATACTTGAAAATTCGCTTAAATGCTGTTAAGTGAGATTCTCTAGGATCTGATTGGAATCTAGCACAGATACAAACGCTGAATAATATGTCAGGTCTTGAAGCAGTCAGATAGAGGAGAGAACCAATCATACCTCTGTAGACTTTCTGTTCTACACTTTTGCTTACCTCTTCTCTTTCCAGAATGCACGTGGGATGCATTGGAATCTTTGATGGCTTACATTCTGAGAGGTCAAATTTCTTCAGAAGATCTCTGATGTATTTGCTCTGATGAATGTAAGTTCCTTCTGGAGTTTGATTGATCTGAATTCCTAGAAAGAATTTCAGTTCCCCCATGAGGCTCATCTCAAATTCTGCCTGCATACACTTAGCAAATTTTCTTCCAAGAGAAGGATTAGTAGAACCAAAAATGATATCATCAACATAAATTTGACAGACTAAACTGTCACTCTTAACTGTTTTACAGAATAGAGTAGTGTCCACTTTCCCTCTGGTGAATTCATTTTCAAGCAGAAAGTTACTTAGCCTTTCATACCAAGCTCTGGGAGCTTGTTTCAGACCATACAGTGACTTCTTTAGTTTGAAAACATGTTCTGGATGTTTTGTATTTTCAAAACCTGGGGGTTGGTGAACATAAACTTCTTCTTCTATATAACCATTTAAGAATGCACTTTTGACATCCATCTGATACAGAGTGATGCCTCTATTAACAGCAAATGAAATTAAAAGTCTGATAGATTCTAACCTGGCGACTGGGGCAAAGGTTTCTGTATAGTCTATCCCCTCTTGCTGACTATAACCTTGTGCAACCAGTCGTGCCTTGTTTCTGATGACTTCACCTTGTTCATTTAGCTTGTTTCTGAACACCCATCTTGTTCCAATGACGTTGAATCCTTTTGGTCTGGGAACGAGATCCCATACGTCGTTTCTGGTGAATTGATTCAGCTCTTCTTGCATTGCCAGAATCTAGTCATTATCCAGAAGTGCTTCATCAATAGAAGAAGGTTCAATCAGAGACACAAGTCCCATAAGAGTTTCTTCAGAGTTTCTGAAGCTTGCTCTTGTTCTGATTGGATCTTCCTTTCTTCCTAGGATAGTCTCTTCTGGGTGATCCAAACTGCTTCTGGGTAATCTCTTCTGAGGTTGATCAGCAGCTGTTGTAGGATTTCTAGCAGTGCTCCTTTCAGACGTTGAAGGAATGTCTGTGTTGAGAGCTTCTGATGATTTGTCTTCAGAACCTGCAAATTCAATTTCTATACCTGCAAAAATTTCATTCTGCTTTGACTTTTCAGAGTCAAGCTTGTCATCAAAACGAACACTGATTGATTCTTCCACAATCTGTGTTTCTGTATTGTATACTCTGTACCCTCTTGAGCGTTCAGAGTATCCTAACATAATACACTTCTGTGCCTTAGAGTCAAACTTGTTCAAATAATTCTTTGTATTTAATATAAAGCAAGTACACCCAAATGGATGAAAATATGAAATGTTGGGCTTTCTGTTCTTCCATAATTCATATGGAGTCTTTTCCAGAATAGGTCTTATTGAGATTCTATTCTGAATGTAACACGCTGTGTTTATTGCCTCTGCCCAGAAAGTCTTAGCAACGTTTGTCTCATTGATCATGGTTCTGGCCATTTCTTGCAATGTTCTGTTCTTTCGTTCTACAACTCCATTTTGTTGGGGAGTTCTAGGACAAGAGAAATCATGCATGATGCCTTTGTCATTAAAGAATGACTCAAAATCTTTATTTTCAAATTCTCCACCATGATCACTTCTGACTTTAACGATTCTAAGATCTTTTTCATTCTGAACTTGGTTACATAAGGTAACAAACACAGAGTGTGACTCGTCCTTGTGTCTTAAGAACTTTACCCATGTCCATCTGCTATAGTCATCTACGATTACTAACCCATACTTCTTACCACTGACTGAAGCAGTTTTAACTGGTCCAAATAAGTCAATGTGCAGAAGTTCTAATGGCTTAGAGGTGGAAACAACATTTTTGGATTTAAAAGAAGGTTTTGCAAATTTGCCTTTCTGACATGCTTCACACAGAGCATCTGAATTGAACTTCAAATTTGGAAGTCCTCTGACCAGATTGAGTTTGTTAATCTGAGATATTCTTCTCATACTAACATGCCCCAATCTTCTGTGTCAGATCCACTGCTCGTTGTTAACAGACAGAAGACATTTTACATTCTGACTCTTTAGTTCAGAAAGTTTGATTTTGTAAATGTTGTTTTTCCTCTTACCATTAAACAGGATAGTCCCATCTTTCTGACTAACAGCTTTACATGATTTTTGATTAAAGGTTATATCATAACCGTTATCACTTAATTGACTTATGGATAACAGATTATGCATCAATCCATCTACTAGCAGAACATTATTAATAGAGGGAAGATTTCCATTACCTACAGTTCCAGAGCCAATTATCTTTCCCCTCTGATTGCCTCCAAAGCCAACGTGGCCTCCAGGCTTAAGTTCCAGGCTTTGGAACATATGCTTTCTTCCCGTCATGTGTCGTGAGCAGCCAGAGTCCAGGTACCATGACTGGTGTTTCTGACTTGCTGCTAAAGATATCTGCAACATGTATTATTTTATCCTTAGGTACCCAGATTTTCTTGGGTCCTGACTTGTTAGTTTTACCAAAACTCTGGTTGAATTTTGGTTTCACAGAGTGCTTACTGCTAGTATATTTGATATCATGTGTGTGACCATACACAAAGTGTGAATTTAAAGGAGTGTGTTTAATGGTTAGGTCCATGACATTCTTTGGTGTAGGAACCTTACCTTGGTATCCTATTCCTTTCCTGCCGTTTCTGCTAACTCCATAGATCATTGAAGCCATTCTGCTTCTATCTATGCTTTTAGCTAGGAACTTCTGGAAACTGTGATCATACTCCTTGATGATCTCATCAGCGTTGCTGGGAGTTTCAGAAATTGGTTCCTTCTGAGAGTTTTGTAAAGAGTTTTCTAATTTTGAAATTTTATCTCTCAGCTCAGAATTTTCCAATTTGAGACTCTCAGACTTATTAGAGTCAGATTCAAGATTCCTTTTCAGGTCTCTGAATTTAGCTCTAATCTGCTGATAACGTTCCAGAATCTCATTGAGGCTTTCAGCAAGTTCAGCCTTTGTAAAGTTAACAGCGAAGTTAGGAAATACCTCTTCTGTGTCTGATTCTGAGTCTGATTCAGAAGCTTCACTATCTTCTGAGATGTTAGCCATGAGTGCTATGTTTGCCCTTTCATCATCTGATTCTGAGTCAGCTTCAGACGAGTCAGAGTCATCCCATGTGGCCATGAGACTTTTCTTCTTCTCTCTTCCAAACTTCTTTTTGGGCTTTTCCCTCTGAAGCTTTGGGCAGTCACTCTTGTAGTGTCCTTGCTCATTGCACTCGTAGCAGATGATGTCTTTGGTGTTTGGCTTCTTGCTACTGGAGGAGCCTTCAGATCTTCTGTATCCAGAGGAAGAATCTGTCCTTCTGTATCTGGAGGAGGACTCGTTCTGATCAGATCTTCTGGGATTCCTGAACTTCCTTTGTCTTTGCTTCCACAGTTGATTTACTCTTCTGGAAAGAAGGGAAAGTTCGTCTTCTTCTGATGAGGATCCATCAGATGTTTCTTCAACTGCCTGCAAAACTT
This sequence comes from Vicia faba, assembly GCA_948472305.1. Classification (NCBI taxonomy): domain Eukaryota; kingdom Viridiplantae; phylum Streptophyta; class Magnoliopsida; order Fabales; family Fabaceae; genus Vicia; species Vicia faba. The sequence continues at coordinate 317,501,898 of OX451735.1, forward strand.
TAGACTCAGATTTTCTGTTAGATTTTAAAGCTAAAGGCTTACCTTGCTTCTGAGGCTCGTCAGCTTCTAGCTCTATCTCATGACTTCTGAGGGAGCTTATAAGTTCCTCCAGAGTGATCTTGTTGAGATCTTTAGCTAGCTTCAGAGCAGTAACCATAGGCCTCCACTGCTTGGGTAAACTTCTGATTATTTTCTTGACATGGTCAGCAGTAGAGTATCCTTTGTCCAGAACTTTGAGACCAGCTACCAGAATCTGGAATCTAGAGAACATAGTTTCAATGGATTCGGATTCTTCCATTTTGAACGCCTCATACTTCTGAATGAGCGCCAGAGCTTTTGTTTCTTTGACTTGAACGTTGCCCTCATGCGTCATTCTGAGAGAATCAAAGATGTTCTTTGCTGTGTCTCTGTTGGAGATCTTTTCATACTCAGTATAGGAGATGGCACTGAGGAGGATGGTTCTGGCCTTATGGTGATTCTTGAAATCACGCTTTTGTTGATCAGTCATTGATTTTCTATCAATCTTCTGACCACTTGCATTCACAGGGTGCGTGTATCCATCTGTCACCATATCCCACAGATCAGCATCATGTGCTAGAAAGAAGCTTTCAATTCTGTCTTTCCAGTAATCAAAGTTTTCTCCATCAAAGACTGGAGGTTTGCCACTGAATCTGTCTCTGTCCTCGTTATTGTCATTGCTGAAGTGAGAATTGTTTCCTGCCATTGTGTTTTTCTGACGCTGGATCTTGTACTGACACGGTTAAGTGTTTTAGCTCAGAACCAGGCGCTCTGATGCCAATTGAAGGGGTGAAAAACACAAGAAGGGGGGGTTGAATTGTAAAACTGAAATCTAAAGCAATTGACAAGATATTTTTATCCTGGTTCGTTTGATCTCAAACTACTCCAGTCCACCCGTCAAGGTGATTTCGCCTCTCTCCAACGAGGTCTTAATTCACTATATTCAACTGAATATTACAGACTGCTTTAACAACTGCTAAAGCCTTCTTGATTCAAACCACAACCCGGTTTGTCAAGGTAACACTTTCTTACAAAGAGATATTACAATGTGTTTGGATGTTTTCTACAAAACTTTATCACAACTGTGATGTATACACAAAATGAAGCTTAGAAACTAGATTGCTAAACAGAAATGGAATATCAGAGTTTGTTGTTTAGCAAAACTGGTAGAACGAAGATTATGGTTCAGCTTTGTGCGTGTAGAGATTTGGAGAGCATTAGCCATTATAATCTTCAAAGCCTTGTTTATATAGCACTTGAGAAGATGAACGTTGAATGCAATATTCTTGATTCAATGCTAATAACAAGCTTTCCTTTTTGAGCAGATCTTGTCTGGAATGAGGCCGTTGGAATTTATTAGCGTTCAATGCACAGTACCGTTGCTTCTTCAATGCACGTTCTGGCTTGGCTCATTCTGATTCTGCTTCGCTGCTGATGAACTATTGTGTTTCTGTATCAGAGTGTTTGAGCGCAGTTCTGTTCATCAAGCTTCAGCATGTTCGTGAGTTGATTATCTGATCTTGACGTTCTGATGTAGCAACTTCTGATGCTGGTGTATGAAATCAAATTCTGATGCTGAAAAGACGTGATCTTGCTTATACCAATCAGAGTATCTACAAGTCAGAACATAATAATTTTAGGCAGCAGATAGTTCAAACATGAAACCTATGAATACTATATCTTTTCACTTTGTTATCATCAAAACTTAAATATAGGGTAGTAGATTCAAACATTGTTCTAACATTGAGTTCTTCGTTTCTGATGGGGATGATGGACAAAGATGATTTTCAAGAATAAACTTGCAGGAGAAAAGAGCTCTGTTGGGGAATAAGCTGATAAAGAGATTACTCTGTGGGGAATTACTCTGTGGGGAAGAGATGTTTTGCTGAGATTTTAACGATAAACTCTGCTGGGGATTCCGCTGATAAGCTCTGTTGGGGAATAAGCTGATGAAGAGATTACTCTGCGGGGAATATTACCGTTGCTGGTGATATTGAACCTGTTGAGGATAGAAGTCCTGCTGGGGAGAAAGAAAGAACTTTGCCGGGGATGATCTTTCAGTTGCAATTTGCTGGGGATAACCCAGTTAGGCTTTTGTGAGGATAACCTTCTGAATTTGGCTGGGGAGACTTATTTGTGCTTTTCAGGGGATAAGCTTCCAGAATCTACTGGGGAAGATGATTCAACTCCATTGGGGAAACTTTTTTAGACTGCGCTGGGGAAATGACTCCATTGTGGTATCTTGTATTCCGCCGGGGAACATTCTTATATTTTGTTGAGGAATATTAAGACTGTCAGGGATGCTCTTACGCTTGCTGGAGAATGTCTTTATACTCCGTTGGGGAATATTAAGACCTTTTGGGGATACCTGACCTTTTTAGGGCTGATGGTAGATTGGCTCTGCTTAGGGGAGAGTGTTGCTGATTCATTCATGGTTGCAAGTCTTGGTGGGGAGAGCCACCATTACTGTTTTTATTCTGCGGGGAGTGAAAGTATCTTTGCCATATTCTTCAGTTGAATCTACCTTTGTACCTGGTGAGCAGAGCAGCTGTACAGTTTGGACAATTTTTATTGCCCCTGTTTCTGCGGGAGAAGGTGCCTGCGGAGGCCCTGTGGATCGAGTATTATCCCCACCTATGAGGTGCTTGGTATCTTTCGGTCAAAATGACGAGTCTTCTTCTGGAAGGCCAGTGACGAGATGACGAGAATTAGTCGTACGCTTTGATCCCTAATTTTTGCCTGGACCGCCCTTTTGGGTTTTCAGTTCACCGGGATACCCTTTTTTGCCCAAGCCGCCTTTTCAGGTTTTCGACTTGCCGGGTGTACAGATTTTTTCATTTTCATCCCTTATTTTTGCCCGAACCCTTTTGGTTCGCCGGGAAGCCCTTATTTTTTCCTAGGCTAGTCAACCTAGCGGGTCTTTGATTATGCGTAGTACTTTTTGACTATGTCCACGCTCTTAGGATGTAGGGAGGTGTCATTGTCGGTAGTGTTGTATTGCCATACTACCAGAAGATCTTCGTTTGATCATGCAAGATTCATTGTTGGAATTCACGTCCAATGCCCCAATTGATTCAGATGGAGATTTTCCCCTGGCTATTTGGTATTTTGAGAGATTCCTTGAATCTTGACTTGACTGCCCCAGATGATGGACAATGATCATGTCGTGCCCCTTGATTGGAAGTGTTTTTCCACTTGAGGTGATCCTTTTTATTGAGAAGGTTTTTGTTCACTAGATATTCGTCGTGCGAATTTCTCTGCTGTTGAACAAATAGTCATATGCAAACAATATTATTTTAAGAATGCAAAGCTTATGTCTGTTTTAAAATTTTTGAAAATGCCTTTTTCCAGTAAAACAAGCGAATTTTTGTAAAATGTGATGTCAACTCAGGATTTTACAGCGAGCCCTACAGGAGTCAGGATACCTTTTGTAACAGTATGCTTTCGAACTAACCCATGCTTCAGCTATGACTTTTAAGGGTTATAACGTGGCCTGGTTCACGGTTTAAGAAACAAAGGATAAAGGCTCAAAATTTATTTGTACCCACCCGCTCTTCGTGATGTTCTTCGATCCTAAACTCAGCTAATCGTGCATTAGATCTTGTTTGAGTTTTTGCTCTGATATACCAGTGATGGTTCGGATACTGACAATTTATTTTGAACAGGAAGTCATTTTTTTTTAGGGTTTGCAGGATTTCTTCCCTTTTTGATTTCGTTATCCCTGTCTTTTTGCCTGAACTATTTCTTTTGTGATTACAGTCAGCGGGATGCCCCAGTTTTTTTTTTTGTAAATCTCCTTCATAGGTTTTGACTTAGTGGGCTTTTATTTCGAAAGGTAATGACTGTCTGTCCTTACGATTATACGGAACCATCACCGTCTTTTATTTCGGAAGGACTTCTTTGATGCCATTCATTGTGCACCTGGATCAACTGAGAGAACTACCCTGCCCCAGGTTATAATTAAGGGTTTTAATTCATGGAAAAAAAAACTCCAACTTCTTTGGCTCAAAGGGGTTGACTAGGAATTATCTTCCTTATAACTCCACTGTTTAGGATTTGAAACAATGTCTGTACCTCATCAGCGGGGTCTATTCAAAAGCATATTGTAAAGACTGTGGTATCGTTTTCGCCATCCTCCCTCTAAAGGCTTAGAATTTTTTTAATCGAGAGTTGATCATCACAAAAATGAAAGCAATTTGAATATAGTGAATACGAATGGATTGATTCAAAACAGACATATGCGATGCATTGATAAAGTAACAAAGTTTGACATGAATAAATGTTTGAACAATCAAAAGAAAATTACAAATTGAAAATTCTAATGAACAAAAGTCTTCTCGTCTGGTCTTGTCACTTCAAATGGTGAGCCTTGGAGGGATGGTAGAAGAACTCATCCTGACCATCTTGTGTGAATTCCAATGCTCCTTCATCAATCAGGTTTTGAATTTTGTACTTCAACTTCCAACAGTCATCAGTATCATGCCCCGGGCTGTTAGAATGGTATGCACACCTTGCATCAGGGTTATAGTTAGGTGAAGAAGTCTTAGGACTCGGATGAGGTCCTACCAACGTCACCAGATTCAATCTCAACAGGTGTTGCAAAGCCTGAGACAGCGGCATGTTGAGCTTGGTAAATTGCCGCTTGGGCATATTTGGCTTACTCTGATCAACCCGTTGTTTTTGGTGAGGTTGTTGTTGGACCTGTGAGGTAGTAGCAATTTGGAGAGGTCCATTCTTTACCAAACCAAATCTTTGTTTTCTTAGAGGTTGATTAATGACTTGGTCCCCGGCCTCGACTGTTTTCTTCATACTGTTGTATTTGTCTCGATGAAGCTAGTTGATGATGGTTCTCGGCTCTTCTTGTTCCAGAGCTAAGCCTTAGATAAGATCCATCTGCCCCAGCATCTGGGTTTTTATGGCACCTAACTCAGCTTGCAGTTGTTCCAGTCGTTCGTCCTTATTGTCTTCAGGACTTTTCTTGACCAAGTCCCCAACGAGGAGTGTTTTCAACTCTTCCTGCCCCTTGGATAGGTTTAGGAAGATTTCCCTGAACTGAGTCTCTCGAGTTTAAAGATCTTGATTGTCTGGTTGGAAAGCCATTGCTGAAATAAACAGCGAGAACATGAGAGACCTATATTGGGAGACCTGTTATGCAAGGATATGTATGATATATGTATGCAATGTTTTCAAGGATCTCACGGGGTAAACAGGAAACTTGTTAGAATTTGTTAGAAGAAACTTCGCGTTTGTTAAGAGTCCTTCTTCAAGAGTCAAGCTCACCATATCGAGTGGGTCATAGCCCCTGACTCGAGTTATCGTGTTTTGATCTTTAGACGACATTGGCTAGAGGAAAATAAATCCCCTTTGCCCCTTGCTGGACATTTGATTTACCATAACCTGCATCACAAGCCCTTGATATCCTTGAAATGGTTAAGGAAATGTTAAGGCATGATGTTATGATGTGTATGATATGCGTTTAAGCAAAAGTTTGAGGTGCTGTAAGTAAACCCTGCGATAAATCTAAATTATTGGATAAGGACTGTAAAAAAAACTTGCAAGGAACTCATGTTGTCAGATGACAAGAATGTGCAAGTAGTTCAAGTTTGAAGACACACAAGTCATACAAACAGCCTTAAGTTTAGGCTGGCATGGAGTTTAGGCATTACCCTCTTTCAGTTCAGTTGGTTTAAACCTGTCCTAAAAATAGTAACCGAGTTCTAGAGGATCTCAATATCACTGACTACCCTCAATCGGTCATAATTCCAGTTTAGCAACCTTTTCTTGCGGCCGGAATCATCGCGAGAGTTTAGTCTCAATGAGTGTAGCATACTGCTACTATTCTATGGCCAAGTTGGTCAATTTAAGGTTCTAAGGTCAGTTGGTGCTTAATGACCCCTTAGAAGACCCATATTCTCCTCGTTCCAACACAAGGGATATCGGTACAGACCAAGGTGCCACACCAACGTAGCTACTGCTTCATCTGTATCGGTCTACCCCGTACAGATCCCTCACAGTTTATTGCTACTTACCTAAAGGGTATCCCCAGATCCGGGTTAGGATCTATAGAACTCCTATACAAGCCCACAAAATTAAAGCATACAAAGCATACAATTGAAAACACAAGTGATCTAATCCTAAGGTACACCTCACTTATAAAAAATCCCCAGCAGAGTCGCCAGTTCTATGATCGGTGGGAATGAGAACTGACTGTTTTGGAATGCTGGTTCACGTTTGCGTTTGTTTTTGCAAAATGTCGCGGTAAGCAAGAGTCGCCACCGTCTTTTATTTTATCCAACAAGGAAAGGACAAAAGCACAGAAAAATTCCTTTTCGAGATGTTTCTCGGGTTCGGGAGGTAGATTATAGAAAGGGAAGGTGTTAGCACCCTTTATATCCGTGGTTATCCACGGGCTCTTAGGTACTTGCTCACTATGTTTTCAAAAATTTGCTTTTTCTTTGTGATTGTGGGTTTGAAAAGAGTTTTGGTTTGAAAGAGAGTGTAAGTGCGAAAAGTTTTGTTTTTGTTTTCAAAAGAGCAAGTACTTAAGAACATCTATCTACTCAAAAAGGAATTAAACTGTGCAAATGTCCTTTAGACAATGCTATCCCACTATTGAGGAGTAGGTAGCATCATCGTTGGAGTTTTCGGGTCAATTCGATTAAGGGACGTGTGGTCACTAAAGCAATGTTAGGACGCCTTAGCGGTAACCCTAATGTCTTAGATCATTTTATCCGAGGCAACCGTTTCGAGGCAACTTATGATCTTTGGACAAGAGGACGACCTCTAAGACTTCCTATACTCAATAACCACGTTCGAGGCAACCAAGTGAGACGTACCCTAAGAGTGGCATGTGCGAGTGTGTCAATTTTCAGTTTATATTATCTTTATATGTCATGGTGAGCTACTGTTGATAAGTTAAGATAGATCTTGTCATGCATAGCCTATTATTCATACATTTAACAGTTAATGGTCGCGGAAATTAAATTGCGGAAAATAAATCTAAGCTATTACAAGGCGTCGGGTATTTACATCGCCAAAAACAAACCCTTAAAATTAAATGCGAAAAAGTAAATAAAAGTGGTAAATAAAATCCTAAGTTAAAGCTATTACATTCTCGGAGCAATTACAATTATATGGATCAAAAATAATTTGTGCGAGAGAAATTGAATCGGAAAGTCCTAGGGTTTTGACCCTTTTTATCAAATAAAACATATTTTGTTATTTTTTGAATTAAGAATTAAGTCTAAATTAAAAATGGAATTAATCAATTAAAAGAAAATATTTTTGAGTTTTTTATTTTAATTAAGGAAATAAAATTAGAAAGGTAAAAATATATCAAAACCCTAATTCTAAATCAATTTTAATTTATTGCAAAATATATTATCATTAAACCTAATTTAAAACTAAATTAATTGGTTAATTTTTATTTACAAAAATAAATAATGAAATTAATAAATATTATTTTTTGGTGTTTTCTGATTTTATAAAAAAAGTTAGTTTGTTAATTAATTGATTAAGATAATAATAATAATAAAAAAGCAAAAAAATATGAAAAGAAAATAAAAACATAAGAAAACTTTGGGGGGGTGCTGGGCCTGAAGAAGGTGTTTGAGTTGCAATTTCCAAGCCCAAACACAAGCAGCCTCGTTTGACTTTCTGAATAGCCCGCGTGCTTGTTGACTCTGGCCTATGGTGGTCCTTCCATCTAGACCATTGGATCTGTTTTGCAAGCCACGTAGCCTTCCAGATCTGCAAGCGCATAGTGGTCCACTCTTTGAACGTCACATGGGAATACCTGAAGAAGAAAAATAAACAACGTTTTGGGGGACCTGGGATTCGAAGGAGCTTGGGTTGCCCTTCGATCCAAGGGGCTGATTGAAGGTGCCTACGAGACTGCACGTACGGGGCGTTCGATCTGGATATGACATCCTCCGATCTAGAATTCTGCAAGGAAGTTTGTCAGAAACACAAAATATATGACCTGGGTATCGAACCCAGGTCCTTTTCGCTGCAACGCCTCTTCCTCACCAACCTAGTTGAAATATATTTATTGGTACAAATAAATCTGCAATGTTACATTAGAAACAAAAACACAGTATTTAATTTAAATATCGAATTTGCATGCTTAGTTACCCCCTATGGTGTTAACCCATCGAGAACGAGTTATAGTTGTGCAAATCGAAGGTAAGCTCAGATCGTGCCTTCTTACTCACATGTAACACACTCAAACACACATGAATATTAGCAGCAATATGTATATATGTTCAACATGAATTTAAATCACACTTAAAAGTTTGAGATCAAAGGAAACATTACCCACAGGGGGGTTGTATGAGGGATGCTTCACGATTCAAATGTTAGTCTGGACAGAGACTACGCGCAAAACCGGCTTTTAGTGTGACAATCTTTGGCAACTTTATGGAATCTCGTGGGGCAGGCAGCGTTTTTTTCTAAGGCAACCTCCGTGCGTTTTTCGTCTCTGCAGAGTTTTGTGTGTCTCTTTTTGATTTGTGAGGCTTGCTTGTATATAATGGAATGAATTAGGGTTGAAAACCTGGCCTCAATCTTCCTCCATCAATGTCTTGATTCTTGATTTGATTCACTTTGAATATCATTCCAAAAATAGCCTAATTCAATCTTTTTGTCCACACCATGCCTTTACACGAATTTGATTTGATTTCTTCATAAAGACTTTCTATTTTTGATTCAATCACGTGCCAATCTGCTTTCATGCGTTACTGCCAGCCTGTTATGAGCTGTTTGGGCCTCCAACATGATGAAAATCGAAAGCTGACTTGCCCTTTGTAGATCCACTTCCCTTCTAATTTACTCTCTTCGATAGCTCTAAGCTCCACTTCAAATTAATCCATCTTCGATGTCACAGCCCCTTCGATTGAGACTCCTTCTACTTCGACTTCCTGTCCTTTTTGAAGAAAAAATCCCTATTAGGAAACTTCGATCAGATCTTGGCCTTGTGATAAGTCTAAGTTATGATTCGAAGTATTCAAAATTTCCCTTATCAAAGCATCTTAGATTAAGGCAAACTCTATTCTGAAATGCCACTCGAAGGTCATTTCATTCAGATATTCCGATTGAGGGAAACTCTGAAGTTCCAGTCGAAGGACCTTTATCAAAATGCCAATTGAAGGCCACTACTATAATACCAATCGAAAGATACTTGTTAAACTATCAATCGAATGCCACTGCTACAACGTCAATCGAAAGATACTTGTTAAACTACCAATCGAATGCCACTGCTACAACGCCAATCGAAAGATACTTGTTAAACTACCAATCGAATGCCACTGCTACAACGTCAATCGAAAGATACTTGTTAAACTACCAATCGAAGAGCCTTGTTAACAGGCCCATCGAAGGACTTTTGCCCATGCCAATTGAAGGGCGCTATGTAGATACCCATTGAAAGGCATTTTGGAGATGCCAATCGAAGGAAACTTAGAAACATCACTCACCAATTTTCCTTTTCTTTAGGAAAAGGTTTGTGACCAACCATGTAGGGGGGGGAAATCATGGGAAACATGAGAGGGCAAATTTTGGGGTACAACAGGTCGTCTAACCCCCATCATCCTTGAACTCGGCATTGGCACACTCTGTAATAACACGCTTATAGGGAGCGATCAACAGGGTGTACTTGATGGAATGTCCAGCTGGACCTCTACGCTATCGAGAATCACAGGGTTTTTCATCTTTTTTCTTATCCTTGGATCGTCTAGATGGCCCAGTGTCATTGTTTCTCGGGGCACCGGGTGTTCTGCGATTCCTAGAATCACGAGCATTGTTGGCGACCTTCTTCTCTTTGTACGTGATGTAGGCTCGGACTTTATGGAGGAGTTCATCCAATAATTTAGGAGGATCAATGTCGACTGCCTTCCGGAAGTCGCTACCTGGGAGAAGCCCCCTCTCAAGCCGGTATCTCTTTATGCAGTCGGTAAGGGGGACTTGGATGGCCTCACAGTTGAATCGCTTAATGTATGCTCAGAGAGGTTCGTCGCTCCCCTGGATGATTGCCTCGAGGGACGCCTCAATCTTGGAGTTCCGTCGAGAGGTTGTGAAGTTCCTGGCTAACTAGATCTCCAGGCTCTTCCACGAGGTGATAGACTCGGAGGCGAGGCTTTTGTACCAGTCCATGGCAGTTTTCCTCAGGGTTGGGGGAATAATCAGCACTTAATGGCACCCCCAACATTGTGGAAATGGAGCATTGCCTCAAAGCTCTTGAAGTGATCGTCAGGGTCCGTAGCGCCATCATAGTTGTTCAAAGGTGGAGGTTTCTCCATCCCCTTAGGAATATGGGCCTCCAAAATGGCTCGGGATAGTGGACCGTGGGGGTCGTCTTTGTCGCTTTAGTCTGAGGATCGAGACGGGGAAGGATCGAAGCAGTGGTCTCTACAACATGGAGAATTCCTTGTCTGAGTTCTCTTTTCCTCCTCCTTACCCTTGTTCCTCTTATGAACAGATAATCATCATTCTTTGCACGGTGAAAAGCAATCGCGGTTCTTGACGATTTCAGGTTGGGTCCTCTCTAGTCGAGGGCCTCGCCTAGTACGGCGAGGAGAGGAGTTGTGAGAGTTCTCCCGTTGATGTCTCCTTAGAGGAGATCGTGAATGGGTTTAACGTCGTCATGGAGACGGGCTGCGTGAATCATTTCTTTTGTGCCTCCTGGGGGAGCACGGTTGGCGGGCCTTCTCCAACATTCTGAGGCGTTCACCCAACATGAAGATCATGTAATTGGTCTGATTGATCGCCACGAACAGGGCATGGGTCGTAGGATCAACATTGGCGGGCATCGTAATTTCCTAGTACACCGCAGGTTCGTCGAGCGGATGCGGGAGGGTGGAGGAAGAAACAATCCTCTCGTCCCTGTCGTCGAGGTCAGGAATGCAAATGTTGTTTTTGTTGTTGCCAACATCAGCGAAGTGAACATTCTGGTCACCGTTGTTGACTTGATCGGCCATGACGATCGGGAGGTTGAAAGAGTTTTCTTTTGGTCTTAAGTTAGGAAAAGACGGGGAAGCAGTTACTTTTCATAGATGGAGCCACTGATCATCGGTGGCCCACAAGCTTGGACTGAACGGTGATGAAGGTGAAGTGCGGGGTACCTGCAAGACACTCTGATGCCAAAGTAAGGTTCAGAGTAAATGCAAGTAATGAAAGTGTGAAGAATAATGTACCCGACTCTCTAGTGAAAGAGGATATTTATATCCACCAGCACTGGGCCAAGGTCCTCATGTTTGGCCGACTAGGCAGGCCCATAATAGAGACTTCCAGGACCTACGTGTGTGGTGGAGACTAGCACGTGGTCTCTTTCCTGGGTGAACTGCTCTGAAATACCTGGAAGAAGCGATCTTTTCGGGAGCAAAAGGACTCCTAATATTCAGAGTGACGCTGGTGGTGAACCCTAGGAGGAGATAGCGTCCTCGTTGGGCACGAGAAGGAGAGGCCTTCGTCAGACACGAAGAAGAGATGCCCTCGTCGGGCACTAAGAAGAGAAGTCCTCGTAAGACACGAGGGAGAGATGCCCCTATGTAGCTATAGCTACTCGTACCACCTTAATGGGCCTTCTCAGTAGTCGAGTTGGATCGAGTCCTGTCCGAGAGAAGACCAAACACAGGTCCAACCTAGCAGAAGCCTCATTGGACTTCTACCAAACAACTTTGAATTGAGTCTTATACGACAACTAGACCAAATACATGTCCAGACCAGAATAACATCCTTTTTCTTAGAATATACGTATCGGTGGCTTTGCATGGTATTTTCATATATTTGTAGAATACTTTGTCAAAAACTTATGAATATATGTTAGCATTGTTAAGTAGGTCATTCTTCTCATATAATGGAATGGTGTTTTTCCTCTAATTGAGTTAGAAAAATATATAAATATTATAGCATTTAATGGAATTTATTTTTAAAAAAATTATGGCTTCGATACTATCCATTAAAAAATTATGAATTTAATGCGGCCCATTTTAATCTTTTTGATAAATTATATAGATACTTTAAAAATATAATGAACTATTTAAATAATTATAAAGTTAAATATATTATAAATTTTTTAATGAAATATATTCAAAAATTAAATAAATTTTAAGATGTAAATACTCGTAATGTGTAAATACTCCGCTTAACTAAGTTGACAATAAATCAAATCGATTCAAAAATAATTTAAAATTTGATTTTATAATTAAACTGTTGAATTAAATTCATAAACAAAATGAGTTGAATATGAGCGAAAAATTAAATTTATTAATTAAATAAGCTGAATTTGAATTATACATAACTTGGTTTGTAAGGTTTATGAGTCAACTTTATTATATATAAGAATAATTATGTTGTCTTTAAGAATAAATTTAAAGATTTTCTCTAAATTTTAATCTTATATTTTTTTTAATTTAATAATTTTAATTGACAATTTATATTCTCAAATAAGCAAAATATTTCTTAAGAATAATAATATAAATAAAATTAACATCATATAAATTATGTTTTTTAAGAAAATAATTTAAAAATACATATATTTTCAAATTAAAAAAAAAAATCTTCTATTTTTTTTAATTTTATGAAAATTATATATATATATATATATATATATATATATATATATATATATATATATATATATATATATATATATATATATATATATATATATATATATATATATATATATATATATATATATATATATATATATATATATATATATATATATATATATATATAATATATATATATATATATATATATATATATATATATATATATATATATATATATATATATATTATATATATATATATATATATATATATATATATATATATGGATTTTTTAGACAAATTTAAATTTCAATTGAATATTTTTTGAATTAGACTTTCGAATATATTTCTTAAAAGCTGTGTAGTTTTTGAATTAGTAAATTTTTGAAACAAGATTAAATTTCAATCTCATAATTTTTTTTTAATTTCAGTATTTTGTTATAAAAATATATTAATTTAAAATATTACATTTATATAAAAATATAAAATTTAAAAATAGTTTTTAAATATATGAAATAAGCAAATTAAATCTAAAAAGATGAACTTAATAAATTAAAACTGAATTCATTTGTGAATTTATAATGAATTGAGTTTAAATTTTAAAAAAAAGAAATCGAATTAAAATCAAAATATAATTTAAATTAAACTAATTTTTCACAAATAGAATCGAATAAATACAAATTCGACTAGAGTAAACTCATTTCCAATTCTCTCCTCTTAACTTTCATGTTTCTAGCACGAAAAGTTTACAAAAGTGTCGCCGAAAGTAAATTTATTATAAAAATGTTGCTGTAAAGTTATTTGATATACATAAAAATGACTAATAAGTTTATAAACAGAGACTGAAGTATTCTATTTTTAAATCATCTTTGAAGTGATCGTAAATTTTTTGTCGAATTTGTTAGAAGATGATGTGGTAAATAAATGTAACACAGCTTTCTACTCCAACATGCAATCGCCCATTCTCTATCTATCTCTTGTTGTATGACTCACTCACAACCACAAAATGAAAGAAGATACAACAACCTGGCAATTAAGCTGTGATGACGGTGATGCCTCGTTTTTATAACCCACACCACACACGTGTCGATTACTGATTGGCTTCTTCTTGAAAATATCGTCCAATCATGATCATCTGCCTTTCAAGTAAGTTCATTCTAGAACATCGGTGAGCCGCATAAGATAAAACCATTAAATAATTGTATGTCTTTTACCATATTACCCTTCAGGAGGTTGAAGTTTAGATTTAGATCCTAGAAGAAATCATACGATGACGAGTTTCACCGAAAGTAAATTCCATACATAACCGTTGGCGTTGAGCACAGCGTGGCATTTTATATCATGTGATGGAGATGAAAATCAGAAATTTTTATTAATATATCACTCTTTTAATAATAAATTTCTATATTACCACACATTTCAATTTATATTTTTAATATATCACTTTTTCAAACAAAAAAAAATTGAAAAATAAGAGGTTCCGTTATTTGAATAGGTGGATGGTCTTTAATTTACATAGCTTTCGTTCATTAGACTGACAAAGCTGTTTGTATGCCATTTTTTTTAATATAACGTTAGAACTCTTCCGTCCATCCAATAGACGGACCACCCTCTACAAATTTCAACATTTTCGCCAAATACTTTTGCGGATGGTAAAAATTTACAACAGCCCCCGTCCATTTACTTAGTGGATGTTTTGTGACAAAAATAAAATTTATTTAAAAAGATGATAAATTAAGATTATTGAGTGAAAAGGATGATATATTAGAATTTACTGTGTAAAAAGATGACAAAGTAGTAAAAAATTATGAAAATCACTCGCTCTATTAGCGTATGTCGAGCAGCCCCATAACATATTCTTACTATCTTTAGATGTTAAAGGTGTTTGCAAACGGGAAAAAATGTTTGTTGTGAAAGTTAAATATATTGATTTGAAAGTGATTAAACAATACAAAAGCAACCAATTGAATGCTAGAAAATAAAAAATCACTTATTGAACAATTTATCACTTCTAATAACATGAAATGCTCAACCAAATATTTGATTTCTAGGAGGAAATGAGTTTTCACTAAAGATAAATCGTTTGGGTATTATCGAAATTCGATTCTTGATGGAAACAAAATTTAGTTAGTAAATTGTCTCTCTAAACTACAAAATCATATTAGTCGATTTATTATATAGATTAGAACTGATTGATTAAACCTAAAAATAATTAAACAAAAAAAATATGGAATACTGTTAAGAAAAATCAACCGACTTCCTAACAAATAAGAATTTATTAAGGAAACTAACAATTCAAAAACCTAACACTCTCCCTTGAACGAAATACTATTTAATATTTATCATTTACTTTACCATCAAACTTGAACAAACTTCAACTAATTCATATAACTTCGCAAATGCTTCCAACTTTAGAGATTTTGTCATAATATTTGTCACTTGTTTTTCACTTCGACAATAAATCAAATCCATGATTCTATCAATAACACGATCACGAATAAAAATAATATCTAACATCTATGTGTTTACTTCATCCGTGTAAAATTGGATTCTTTAATAGTTTATATTTGAACTATTATCGCAATGAATCACATTAGGCTCATCAGAATTCTTCTAAACTAAATTATTTGACATATTGAAGTTGTCGCAACTACGAACTCTGCTTCGGTTGTAAATAAAGTAACTTTTTTTTTGCTTCTTTGATGTCCATGATACAATAGTTAATCCAATCATAAACACATGGCTAGGTGTACTTCGTATATCATCCAAATCACCTACATAATCGTTGTCTGTGAAATCAACCAAAACAAATTCTTCATATCTCTTATAGAAAATACCAAAATCTATTGTTTCTTTTTGTTGGAACAGGTACGGGATTACAGATTAGAGAAAAGAGAAACACGGAAGCTTTGTTCACACAGTTCGGTCAAATTGCATATGTCAACGACTATAGAGCATTTATAGTTCCGTCTTATTGATTTATTTTGAATTACACATTAATGTTTCAGTGTTACAAATATATATATTGGGATACTAATGATCCAAATTACAATAGTACCCCTGAACCGTACCGCGACCCAACACTTGACATTACCTATGAGCCAAACTCAACACTTTCAAATAACGAAATACCCTTTTGCAACTTTGAGATACAATTATGTGGTCTTTCAATATATTTACGAATCAGACACACAACATATATAATATTGTGCCTAGTGGTCGTCAAGTACATTAAACTTTCAACAAATTGTTTGAAGTAAGTATTGTCAACCATATCTTCATCAAGATCACTTGAGAGCTTTAATCTTGGTTCAATTAAAATCTCAACTGGATTATAATTCTCCATGTTAAACCTCTTTAAAACTTCCTCAGCATATTTCCTTTGGCTAATGAATAAACCAATAGTTGTTTGTACTAATTTTATACCTATAAATTATTTTATCTTTCCTATATCAGTCATGTCAAAACCAGTCATCATAGCTTCTTAAAATTAGAAAACATAGCTTCATCATTGTTTGTGAAAATTATATCATCAACATATAAGTAAATTATCAATATTTTACCAATTTCTCCATATTTGATAAACAAAGTGCACTCGTATGGGCATTTGCTAAAACCTTCCTTCTCAAAGTGATCTTCTATACAATTATATAAGGCTCATCGTGTCTTCTTCAAACCATATAAGGTGTTTTTTTAGTTCACCTCCTTTTACCACATAACCAAAACATTTTAAATGTAGACTTACTCAACTAGATAACCATTAAGGAAGATTGATTTTACTTCAAGTTGGAAGACAGACCGTGAATTTTGTGCTGCTAATGAAACCACCAATTTGAATAGTATCCTGTCTTGCTACTAGATTAAATACTTCTTCATAATCAACTTCATGTTTTTTATTGTAACCTTTTACAACCAACCTTGCTTTGAACTTATCAATCTCTCCCTTTTCATTCAACTTTTTCTTATAAATCAACTTCACACTAATGCTTATTCATTTAGGAAGATCAGTTAACTTCAAAGTCTTATTCATCTCTATGGCGTCAATTATGCATCCATGGTTTTTATTCATATTTTACATCGTTCATTACTTCTACGAACAATATATGATCTAGGCCTATAAATAAAGCAAAATGTTTAGTTGTATCTTTATCATATTTTTCACCTCCACTCTGATAACCATTCATCCAAAATGGTCTTCTCTTTTGTCGTTGTATTTCTAAAATAGATGATTGATCTTCATGTAGAGTTGACACACTTGTTAAAGGATTTGGTGAAACTTTTCCAAAGGATTGAGTAGGAAGTTAAAATTGTGATTTAGACTCTTGACTTTCCTCGCCAACTTCCTCAACATCCTTTAAAGTTTGTTGTTGCTTGTTGCTTCTCCAATGCCATGTATTTCCTTCTTCAAAGAGAACATCTTGACTATTGATTTATTCGATAATAAGATCATATAATTTGTACGCCTTGAAATCCTTACTAACTCCTATAAAGACTCATTTCATGCTCTTATTGTTAAGCTTTATTATCTTTTCATTTGGAACATGTGCATATGATATGCACCAAAAAAATCTGAAGTGATCAACCAATGGTATGACTTTGCTCCAAGCTAATCATGGTGTGTATGCAATAATAAGTTGCCTCCTTATTCCATATGTTTCACAAAGAGTTACAAAGTAATACAAGTTAAATTCCCCACCACGATTTGTCCAAAGGGTTTGAATGTGTTCGCCTCTATGGGCCTTCGCTGAATTCTTTGTCAACTCGAGCCTTAAAGCTTTTGAAAACAATAAGAGATTCATATTTATCTTGAAAAAAATAAACTCATGTTTTTCCTACTATAATCATCTATGAAGGTGATGAAGTATATTTTGTTTCCGTTAGATGATGGATTAATAGGTCCGCAAATGTCTAAAAAGCATCAATTGTGGGATTTTTTCAGCTCTCCGTGCTTTTCCTTATGGGAAAGAGTCGTGATATTGCTTACAACCAATACAATCTTCACATGTTTCCATAGGGTTATTTATAATAAGCAGTCCTGCCACCATCTTCTTCTCACATAGTATTTTCAAGCCTTTAATGACCATAACACAAATTCTATAACCATGTTGGATCTTGAATTCTTGTGGAAAAATAATATGGACGTCGTGTTGATTGTGCAAAGGGAACACATGATTAATTGGAATTTCAGCTTCATCTATTAATCCATTCTTTGGATGAGGAATTTAAAACCTACGTTGTTGTAAGATGATTAACCATTCTCTTTGAAGTTGGCTCATACTAATAAGATTGGTATAAAACACAAAAATAAACTCATGTTTTTCGGCTATAATCATTTATGAAGGTGGTGAAATACCTATTGTTTCTGTTAGATAAGGGATTTATTGGTCCATAGATGTCTTAATGAACCAACTATGGGATTTTCTCAGCTCTTCATGCTTTTCCATTTGGGAAAGAGTCGTTATGTTGTTTACCAACAATACAATCTTCACACATTTCCATAGGATTATTGATATTGGGCAGTCCTTCCACCACCTTCTTCTTAAATAGGATTTCTAAGCCTTTAATGGACATAACGTAAATGCAATAACCATGTTAGATTTTGAATTCTTACAGAGAAACAATTATGGACATCATGTTGAATATGCAAAGGGAACATACAATTAGTTGTCATTTCAGCTTCATCTAATAAGCCCTTCTCTGGATGATGAATTTAACACCAACTTTATTGGATGATGATGGTATAACCCTTATCTCTAATGTTGGCCCATACTAATAAGATAGCTTTTCAAATCTGGGATATAAAACACACTAGAAATTTATGCATAATATTATTTTTTTATATGACATTTAATATCCCTTTTCCCATGATAGGCATGCATAAGTTGTTACCAAGCTTCATAGTTTCTCTAAATGCTTCATTCAAATCATAAAGAGTTAAATAAGTTTTTGGTCCCTCGAAATATCTCAAATTTCGTTTTTAGTCCCTCTAAATTTTTACTTCAAAGAATGGTTCTCCTAAAAAATTAAATTTTAACTTTTGGTCCCTCTTGACAAAATCGTAGCTAAAATGGTCTCTAATTCCACGCTAAATAAAAATCGTCGCTAAAACCGGCGTTAAAATCGTCGCTAAAACTGTCGCTAAGTTGTAAAAACCGTCGCTAAATTGCAGGAGGGACCAAAAATTAAAATTTAACTTTTTAGGAGGACCATTCTTTAAAGAAAAATTTTTGAAGGACTAAAAGTGAAATTTGAGATATTTAGAGGGACTAAAAACTTATTTAATCTAATCATAAAACCAAGATTTGTTTCCACACATGTGATTGCTACAACCAGAATCTAAATATTGAGTATTACATAGTGAATTATTCTTGTCTATGTAAGTCATCAAAAGCAATTCTTCTTCAGAGTCAAGAAAATTTAAATTAGTTTCCTTCTCTTTGGAAAATCATTCTACTGATAATGGTCATGCTTGTGAAAATGATACCATTTCACCCTTGCCATGCAAATTGATTGTAATATTAGCATCTTTTACATCATCCTAGAAATCCTCGTTGTCCTCTTCCTAGAGAAATAGTTATTTCATTAACAACGAATTTTAAGGCTTGCTCCTCCACAATATGGATGGTCATCCTCTGCTCATTAACTAATAATGAGTTTTTCAACACATCAATCAAAATATTATTAATTTCGTTAAATTCTTCTAGGAAACGCACCTCATAGTCAAATTTATGTGTCATTGAGTGAAGGATTTTCTCAATGACTACAACATCTTCGAGATTTTCTCCATTAATATGCATCTTGTTTGCAATTGACAATGTTCTAAAAAAATAATCATTGACTGACTCTCCTTCCTTCATGTAAATAATTTTAAACACTTTGCAAAGAGCTTGAAGTCACTCTCATTTTACCTATGTCGTGTTTTGTTGCTTCTTTTTCATCGAATCCCAAATGTCTTTAGAAGTGCCCTTATTTTGGATACTCTCTAGTACAAGACAATTTATTGTTTGAAACAAATATTTTTTGCCTTCAAAGAAGATCTTCGTTGCTGGGACAGATTCAAACTGGACTGAAGGGAGGAGGAATGAAAGACTCTCGTTGATCTTCCAATGTCTTTCTTTTCTTTATGCTTCTGTCAAAGCAGTTTCAATTATTCTAGTTTCCACAAGAGTTCAGTACTCCTTAGATCTGAGGAAATTTTTCATCACATACTCCAATGATCATAGTAATTGTCAAAGTGTGGAATAACACGTTGAACAAACTAAATTATTTTCTAAAGTAATTAAAAAAATTGTGTTGCAGAAAGAATAAAAGTTGTTTTCTTTTCAAATCAAATCAGACCCCAATAGAGAGCTAATATAGTATGGACCAATAAACATATCAACTATGTCATAGAGCTTTTGATGATTTCTTTTCTAAATTATATACTTATTAACATAATATTATGCAATCATTTTTTTAGTATACATAATATAACATTTCTTATGACAATTTATTTATATTGGTGTATAATAACAAAATTTGTATAACTTTTTAATATAATATTCATATATATATATATATATATATATATATATATATATATATATATATATATATATATATATATATATATATATATATATATATATATATATATATATATATATATATATATATATATATATATATATATATATATATATATATATATATATATATATATATATATATATATATATATATATATATATATATATATATATATATATATATATATATATATATAATTAAAAGAAATATTTAATAAAATGTTCCATCACATCTAACCACCCATTATTTAATATCATATTATTTTTTATCACTTCTAACCACCAATTATTTAATATCATTTTTTTATATTCAATCATTTCAAAATGAGTTTAAAAAGTAAATCATTTTTTAAAGTAATGCCACCCAATGATAGGCTAAGATATATGTCTAATTGATTTTTTTAAAAATAGTTCTTGGTATTCCATTATTTTGTATACTGAATCATGTGGGTAAAATAAATTTAAAATTAAATAATTGAACGATTTAGTATTAACAAAATTTTATGTGAATGATCAACATGATTTTTTTATGTAAATATATATTGAGTGATAATTTTTTTATTAAGTGAAAATAAATTGCGATCGAGTTTAAATTTTACATATATATATATATATATATATATATATATATATATATATATATATATATATATATATATATATATATATATATATATATATATATATATATATATATATATATATATATATATATATATATTGAATTTTAAAATATATTTTGATACGACGATATTAAAGGTCTAATATTGGATCCTCGTTAGTTATCAAGTAATTGAAAAGCTTCAATTTGGTGGAGGGATCTCGATTGTAATGAACGACATATGTGAGGTTGAAGGTTAGTTCAACAATAATATTTTTGGAAAGCTCAGGTCGGTTTCAAAAATCGACTTTAGAGAAATTATTGGCTCGGATCGGTTCCTTTACAACATGTTTATTCTCACTTATTTGATGAAGTTTCAGTGGCTGCTTCAAGATCAAAAGTTCGAAGTAGATTGGTCGTGGAATTTCAATGTTAATTTTGATTCTTTGTATATGCTAGCAAAGTATGACTATTGTTGGAACATGTCCATGTTTCAATATGTTGTATTTAAAAATTTCTCAAGTCCCACATTGTTAGAATATTTTTTAGGTTGAAAAAACCATTTAGTCCCACATTGCTCATGTGAGAAATATTAAATATCCTACTTCTCTATATAAGGAGTGCATATGTTTCATTCTAAATTACACCAAAAACTATTCTATTAGTTTTTCCTTCCTCACTCTCATAACTCTGCGTCTCTCGAATTGTCGAAGCGCCATCTTCTTCCCCTCTCTTCCTACTCGTTGAATTTTTCGAGTATTTTCTTGAATTCTCTTTAGAGAATTATGTTAATTTCTCCTCATTTGAGTTGAGAAATTTTCAAGTTTAATCTTTTGGATTCTCTTTGGAGAATTATTTGAATTTCTCTTTGTTTGAGAAATTATTATGAGTGGTCAAATGACCATTATTAATTTCTCTTTGGAGAATTATTTGAGTTTCTTTTTGTTTGAGAAATTATTATGACTGGTCTTTGTACCAGATACTACGAGTGGTGTTGATACCATATTTGAATGGTCTTGTACCATCAGATGGTGTATTTCTAGACCGATTATCTATCATGCAAGTAGTAATCGTACAATATAGAACTGGGCTGTTTTATCCTGGAGGCGGCGCGGTAGTTTGACTGCTTTGCATAATTTTGAGCAGTGCCGCGAAACGTCTTAAAGAGAGCGACCTAGTCCGCGACTCAACCTGGTAATTTCTTCGGTGGTAAATATTTTAAAATCCGAAACCAACAATTTTAAGACGTTTCAAACTGCCACGGCTACTGAAGAAATTATTGGTTCTTTTGCGGATATTGTCGTTGAGAAATCGTTCATGTTTGAGAGAAGTCACTTCAAACATTGGCAACAAAAGATGAAGTTCTTAATGTTGAAAAAAGTTGCTAACGTTTTGATCGATGACACTCTGTTGCTCCTTCTGGATCAATCGAATAAACTAACGGTAGTAAATCTGGAGATTTAGAGGAACACTTAATAGTGTTGAAGTTGAATCTGCTGCACAGATTAAAGCGAATGATTTACAGCATAGTAAGGAAATCACCTTATAGAAAGAGAATGAAAATCTCTACAAAATCATATTTTGAATAGACTCGCAGATGATCTGTATGATAATTACAGTTGATGTGATACTGCAAAACAAGATTGAAAGACTCAAAAAGAAGTATGACGTAGAAGTTGGAGCAAAGAAGTATGTTGTTAGCCGCTACTTCAAGTATCAAATGCAAAGATGTAAGGTCGATGGAGGCTCAATATTACGAACTTCAAAAGATTGCTTACAAGATCATCACAAAAGGTATGTGTTTAAATGAACAATTTCAAATTGGTTTTATTATTGACAAACTACCCCATAGCTTGAATGTTTAAAAAAAATAAAAAGGTAATCTTAGAGACAATATCAAAAAGAAAAAGTCTTGGTTGTTTCAAACAACAAAAAGAAATTCGGTGTAGTTCTGAAGCTATTTGGCAAATGATTAAAGAATCAGAACCACAATATTGCGAACCGAATTATGAATGGGAATCCTTCTATGATCCCAATAGCTCCAACTAGGCAACAACCATCACCTAAAAGAAATGACGTTGGTTTCTCTTTGTTTTAACTATGGAAAATCAAGTCATATGACTAAGAAATGTAGAAGTAAGGTTGAACTTGGTGTTGTCCCTAATGCACAAGTCAACTTGACTAATGGGCAATTTATTGCTATGGTCATTGAAATCAACATGGTTGATAGATATATTGGTTGGTGGATAGACATATGTGTCTCTCGTTGTGTCTGCTATGACCGTGTTATGTTTAAACATGCACGAATACTAAAGATAATAAAGTGTTGCTGGGAGATGGCCAGACCGTGAATGTTGCTGGAATTGTAGACATGGAGCTAAATTTCACCTTCAAAAAGGACTTTAATCTTAAAGAATGTTATGCAGGTTCCTAAGATTAGAAAGAATATTGTTTCTGGTTTTCTTTTAAATAAGACATGGTTTAGTTAGTCTATTGGGGTAGATTTGTACGCCATTACGAAGAATGAAGTTTATATGTTTAAAATTTTTGTAAAGAATTTGAAAATGATATAATAAGAATTTACAGTGATAGATAGACTGTATGATTCTAGTTTATTAATGAATTTTATACATGGAATTGTACATGAAACGACTACACCATACTATCTTGCAATGAATAGTAAAACAGAAATAAATAATAGAACTCTTACTGAATTTGTTGTTGCAATTATGATGAATTCTGGTGCTGCACCTCACTGGTGGGGGAAAATTTTATTGACTGTTTTCTATGTCCTGAATAGAGTCCCCAAGTAAAAATGTAAGATCTCTCCTTATGAGATATTAAAGAAAAGACAATCAAACTTGTCTTATTTGAGAACTTGGGGTTGTCTGACTTATGTTAGAATTCTGGATCCGAAACGAGTTAAACTCGTTAGTAGAGCATATGAATGCATTTTCATTCGGTATGTAGCAAACAGTAAAGCATATAGGTTTTATGACCTAAATGCAAAAGTGATCATAGAATCAACTAATGTTGAATTCTATGAAGACAAATTTCCTTTCAAATTGAGAAATAGTGGGGGCACACAATCGAGTCACATTCCTGTGATAAGAAGCACAGAAAGCAACGACAATGTAGAAACAGAACTTCAACGAAGTAAACGAGTAAGAGTTGCTAAAGACTATAGGCCTGATTATGCGGCTTATAATGTAGAAGAAGATCCAATGAATCTTCAAAAAGCCTTGTCATCTCTGGATGTTTAGTTATGGCAAGAAGCTATCAATGATGAGATAGAATCTCTAGAATATAACAAGACCTGACACTTAGTAGACTTGCCTCCTGGTTGCAAACCAATCGGTTGTAAATAGATCTTGAAAAGGAAACTAAAACCCGATGGAACTATTGATAAATACAAGGTTCGCCTTGTTGCCAAAGGTTTTAGACAAAGAGAAAATATAGATTTCTTCGACACCTTTTCTCCTGTCACTAGAATTACATCCATTAGGGTACTTATTTCAATAGTTGCTATTTATAACTTAATAGTACATCAAATGGATGTTAAAACAACTTTTTTAAACAGTGACTTAGAAGAAGAAATCTATATGAAACAACCGGAAGGGTTTGTGATCTATGGATAAGAAAACAAGGTCTATAAGTTAGATAAGTCTTTGTGTGGGCTAAAACAAGCTCCAAAGCAATGACATGTAAAGTTTGATAACTTAATGATATCGAATGTGTACAAAGTGAATGAAAGTGACAAATACGTTTATTACAAATTTGAGAATTGTATTTGCACTATCATATGTCTATATGTAGACGATCTACTCATATTTAGATCAAACATTCAGGCCATTAATGATATGACATCGTTGTTGTGCAACAACTTTGATATGAAAGACCTCGGAGAAGTGAGTGTGATTCTTGGTATCAAGATCACAAAATCCGAGCAAGGAATTTCTTTGGATCAATCACAATATGTGAAAAAGATCTTAAAGAAATATAATTACTTTGACAGTAAACTTGTGAGCACACTAAATGATCCAATCGTGAAGCTGTTTAAGAACACTGGTGAAAATGTTAGACAAACAGAACATGCGAGCATCATTGGAAGTCTTAGGTATTCCATTGATTGTACTAAACCTGACATTGCATATGTCGTAGGGATTGTTGTGTGGGTTTACTAGTAGACCGAGTAATGAACATTGACAAGCTATTGAGCGAGTCATACGGTACCTTAAAAGGACCATGAATCTCGATTTACATTAACAGAGATTTCCTGTTGTACCTGAAGGATACAATGATGCAGATTGGAATACCTTATCAAATGATTCCAAAGCAACTAGTGGCTATGTATTCAACATACCTAGAGGAGTTGTATCTTGGAAATCAAAGAAACATACTATCCTGAGAATATAGCATTAGCGACTACTAGTGAAGAAGCAAGTTGGTTAAGATGCTTGCTAACTGAGATTCCCTTATGGGAAAAACATATGTCAGTTAAGTTGATCCACTGCGATAGTAACGCGGCTATTGCAAAAATTGAGAACCGTTATTATAATGGTAAAAGACGTCAAATAAGAAGAAAGCACAACACTGTTAGAGATTGTATCTCTAAAGGAGCTGTAAGAGTGGATCATGTACGCACTGATGAAAATTTAGCAGATCCTTTGACGAAAGGATTAGCTAGAGAGAAAGTCTATAATACATCATATAAGATGGGACTAATGCCTATAGGAAAATGAGTTGCTCATGATGGTAACCCGACCTAAATGACTGGAGATCCCAAGAAATAGGTTCAATGGGTAATAACAAGTTATGAGTAATATGAGATGATCATGCAAGTAAAGCATGAATCCTAAAGTAATAAGAGGATGAGATAATAGAAACTCTCAATGAGATCTATACTATGTATGAGGGAGTACCTAGGCTACAGGAGTACTCTTGATAGACTCACCTATGTGATTGTGGAACTTAGGCCGGTTCCTATGGAATTTCGAGGCAGAATTCCTAGAGCCTTCATTAAACTGGGATACACGTGCAGGGCCATTAAAGCACGGGCTATTATAATACACCTTAACAAAAGGTTGTGTGCGGGTTTGATGTCTGAGATAGAGTTTAAGACATTTGTGTCACTCTTGTTGAATTGGAATCCTACTTGCTATGCAAAGGTTCAAGTCGTAGACACCTTTGTTTATGCACAATCTTAGAAACGTTTGACGTTACTTCTAAAATCAATTTTTTAAATTCAAGTGGGGGATTGTTGGAACATGTCCATGTTTCAATATGTTGTATTTAAAAATTTCTCAAGTCCCACATTGTTAGAATATTTTTTGGGTTGAAAAAACCATTTAGTCCCACATTGCTCATGTGAGAAATATTAACTATCCTACTTCTCTATATAAGGAGTGCATATGTTTCATTCCAAATTACACCAAAAACTATTCTATTAGTTTTTCCTTCCTCACTCTCATAACTCTGTGTCTCTCGAATTGTCGAAGCGCCATCTTCTTCCCCTCTCTTCCTACTCGTTGAATTTTCCGAGTATTTTCTTGAATTCTCTTTAGAGAATTATGTTAATTTCTCCTCATTTGAGTTGAGAAATTTTCAAGTTTAATCTTTTGGATTCTCTTTGGAGAATTATTTGAATTTCTCTTTGTCAGAGAAATTATTATGAGTGGTCAAATGACCATTATTAATTTCTCTTTGGAGAATTATTTGAGTTTCTTTTTGTTTGAGAAATTATTATGACTGGTCTTTGTACCAGATACTACGAGTGGTGTTGATACCATATTTGAATGGTCTTGTACCATCAGATGGTGTATCTCTAGACCGATTATCTATCATGCAAGTAGTAATCGTACAATATAGAACTAGGCTGTTTTATCCTGGAGGCGGCGCGGTAGTTTGACTACTTTGCATAATTTTGAGCAGTGCCACGAAACGTCTTAAAGAGAGCGACCTAGTCCGCGACTCAACCTGGTAATTTCTTCGGTGGTAAATATTTTAAAATCCGAAACCAACAACTATTCAGATATCTCTCGCATTTTATCAAAGGTGGCTCCTTCTCTCGATAATCCAGATTTCTTCATTTGACGTTGCAATCCCAAGGGGTTCTATGTGAAATCAACTTATTCAAGATTGCATCACCATTTCTTCTCCTTGTTTTACATTTATAACTCTCTTGCTCTTGTGTTAAGAGTTAGTAATTGGAAAACAAAGGTTCTTTCTAACGTCTAATTTTTAGTTTGGAGGTTGCTCCTCAATAGATTGTCGGTTCGATCTGATCTAAAAAGTTCTAGAGTTGTCAATGGCTATCGTGAAATGGTTTTGTTTCCTCTGTTTCCTCATGAAGAAAGTGCATATCACATTTTTATTTTTTGCCCAGTTGTTGTTCGGTTACGGAAGCAGGTGTTGCTTTGGTTGGGGTTGACAGATTCCTGATTTCTTCTTCTGTATTGAATCATTTTCCCAACTTTGACATTTACTTTGCAGGCAGAACAAAGGAAGATGTTAGAATATTGCTTTGGCAATCGGTGGGTAAGGAGTTTGTGGATAGTTAGAAATATCATTCTCTTTAAAGGGAAATTTCTTAATGAAAAAAAGTTATTTTATTCGGTTAATATTTGTTCTCGAAACCGATTTAGGGTTGGTTCTATTGAGTCTAATTCTTTTAGCTTAGTTCATTGGCTTGAGAACCCTTTAGTGTGTATTAATTTTGTAGTAGTAGTTAATGTTATTTTTGACTTTTTGGATTTTCTTTCTCTCTTCTTGAATTAGGTTGATACTCTCTAATATATTTTTCTTACTTATAAAAAACAAATATTTTACAAGTATTGAAAGGTTTCCAAATAAGTAAGACCTATAACATAACAAAATTAATATACCAAATACATATTTAAAAAATTAAAAAGCAGATTTTGAGTACAAAGATTATCATACAACATGTAAAACATGTAATTAAATATATTTTATTAATATATTCATAAGAAATATTATATTATGTACACTAAAAAAGAATTTTTTTTTTGCAATAACTAGATTTTGAAAAAAAACGTAAATAACCATGTTTCGGAGAAAATTACGCAAATAATCATGTTTCAGAAAACCCTATAAAAGAGGAGTCATCTCAATTGGCGCCTACACCTTAAATTAAAGGGGAGACTCCATCTCACTTGGCGCCTAGGTGTTAAAAGTGTGCCCTAAGCCAAGTGAGATGGCGCCTTAGTGCAAAGGGGGGACAATTTTTTTTCGTTTTTTATGTTAAATGCGGGACATTACGTAAATGATATAGGATCAAGAAAATTCAACTTTTTATTTACACAAAATGATTACATAAAAAAATTACAAAAGAGTTAGTGATCCCCCGGAACTCGGTAATGACCCGCAGTTTCGCATCCCCGTCCTCGGCTGTCCCGTTGTGAGGTTCGTCGTGTTTCCTGTTGTGGCAGGATCGATGGCCCAACGAAGTCAATGCATTATGAATCCATGAAATCACTCAGATCTCCATATCTAGAAGATCCGCTTTGGTACAGTCGATTACCCATACCCTCAAAGTTTGATCGTCTTGGTGGTGGGTGGGGTTCCATGGTTGGCCTATAGCATTGGTCGTCTGAGTAAGGGGGGTAGAAAGGAAATGAATCCTGGGGTGTTTGGTATTGGGAATGTTGGGTGCTTTGGTGATGTGGTGGTTGATGGTAAGTTGGGTCGGTGGAGTCATAGTCTTCGGAAAATCCCAGATCAGGGCTAAGGTTAGATGTTGAGGGGCCCGTATTGGGATATGGAGAAGATTGGAATTGTGTGTGGGGCATGCAGGTGTATTAGTATTGTGATTGAAATTGTGGTTGGGTGTGGGGCATATGGGGGTATTGGTATTGAGGTGGTGATTGTTGTTGGTTGTGGGGCATGTGGGTGTATTCGTATTGTGGTGGTGATTGTGCTTGGATGGTTGTGGATCTGTTTTGTTGGGGAGGTTGGTGGGAGGTTGATGTGTGTTGTGTTTGTTCTTGGGGAAATAAGGGTTGTGCTCATTGTGTTTGTGGGTCAACCAAATACCTTGGATTAGACACGTGAATTTCTGGGTTACTAACCGATATGTACCAAGTTAAATATTGATCAGTGTGTCGCATATTACCATGGTTGAGGAAAACTGGGAATTGCAAGACATGTCGGTGACGCCTCTGCCACATCTTACACCATTCTGGAGAAAAATCTTCCAGTTGGTAAGACCCCATTGGGCATCGACCCTTTTGAGATGCCATGAGGACAAACAAGTTGGATCGCAGGGTATCTCTTGATGCATTCCAAATGGCATCTTGACACGGTCGCTCTGGTGCATCTCCATAATGTTGAACCATATGATTGCAGTCTTTGCACTCTAAATTGCTGCATCCTTGGAGTTTGGTTCATGGTCCAAACCCAAATATGGTCTCCAGATAACCGTGGATAAAATTAAATCAGCTTAATGAAAATGTAATAAATAAATTATTTAAAGATAGAAAAGTTCAAAGGTATGACGTACATCATCAGGGTCAAGGTGATCCAATAGATTGCAATATAGAGCGACATTGAATCTTGGATTCTTGCCGTAATTCATACCCGTCACGCAGTATCTAAAGGAATTGCAAAATAGTTTATTTTTATCATATATTTGGTGAATAGATGAATAATAAATGATATTAGTTATTGACTTACTTTGTTGCGTATGGGAAAACGAATGTGTTGTTGTTGATGGGGTTTAGGGACTCCATTCTCCATCAACCCCAGGCTTGAAGTAAGAAAGCGCATCCATAAAAAAAATATTTTTCCTTGGTTGCATTTTTACACAAGGAACTGTATAGATGGGCTAAAATTGCAGAACCCCAACTATACTTTCTAGTTTTTTCAAAGTTTCTAAGTAAATTTAAATACATAAAATTTACACTATTGCCCGTACTTTCGGGAAATAAAAAGGTTCAAAAAAGTATCATTATATAATTTCTAGCTTTTATTACTTTAGCTAGCTCGGAGGAATTTTCGTTCAACGCCAGAGTCACATAATGATTTTTGAGTTCAGTAAGTAATATACCTTGGCATCTTGTGCCACCACCTTCAACCATATCCTTGCCCAACAATTCCTCGCACAGAGAATTGGGCTGTTGAACCGACCCGTTAACCGCCTTACCGTCGACAGGGAAACCCAATAACATGTACACATCCTCTAGTGTGACGGTACATTCACCTATTGGTAGATGAAATGTGTGTGTCTCAGGTCTCCACCTTTCTAACATTTTAAGTATTAACTTTGAATCTATCGTGCAGTTGGAGATCTTTATAACATTTCCAAAACCTGAATATTCAAGATATGGCACGATCAACGAGTCGGGAGCAATGTAGTTGCGTGGCCGAATTCTGAATCTTTTAGTATCCTAAATTCAGATTGTAAAAAGTGTAAGAGTCCATAAGATGTATAAATCATTAATAATATTATAAAAAATTTATAAGTATACAAGAAAATTTGAGAATTTATAAAAATTTACAAACGCTGCAATATTATCCCTCGTGCCTCTGTGAGAATCACCCATTGTGAGAAGAGGCATAGCTAAAATTGTATGAGATAATGAAAGAGTTTGTAGAAGAGAGTGAGATGATTGTTGATGTAAAACAAGTATGTGAGGCTCTGTATTTATAGGAAAATTTTTATCACGAAGTGAATAAATGAGGTGGGTGGTGGGTGCATGCATGCATGATAAGTGTCACTCTTGCAGTGTAGGTGCAGGCTAGGTGGCAGCCTTGGGGAAGGAATATCTGCATTCATGTAATACGATTGGACATGTAAGGAGGAGCCATTTGACTTGGAGAATAAGTACAAAATTGAAAGGTGTCGCCATCCCAGTTGGCGAACTAGAGGTGGCATGGGTTGCAGTGTAGGTGCAGGCTAGGTGGCAGCCTTGGGGAAGGAATCTCTGCATGCATGTAATACGATTGGACATGTAGAGAGGCGCCATTTGACTTGACGAATGAGTACAAAATTGAAAGGTGTCGTCATCTCAGTTGGCAAATTAGAGGTGGAATGGGTTGTAGTGTAGGTGCAGGCTAGGTGGCAGCCTTGGGGAAGGAGTCTCTGCATGCATGTAATATGATTGGACATGTAGGGAGGCTCCATTTGACTTGGTGAATGAGTACAAAATTTAAAGGTATCGCCATCCTAGTTGGCGAATTAGAGGTGGCATGGGTTGCAGTGTAGGTGCAGGCTAGAATACAACCTTGGGGAAGGAATCTCTGCTTGCATCTAATACGATTGGATATCTCAGTTGGCTAATTAGAGGTTGCTTACTGTTGTTTTATTCAAATTCAGTACAACCTATTTAATCCTACATTTATCAAAACACTTCTACACTCAATCACTCAAACACTCGAACATTCAAAAATTCAAACAATCAACTCAAACACTCAAACACTCAAACACTTAAACCTTGAAACACTCAAACCTCCAAACCTTCAAACATTCAAACACAATGGCCTCTGCACCACAATATGTGATCAGTGCATATTTCAACGGTGAGACATACATTTGTCCTGCCTATGGATTTTTGTTTAGAGACATTGAGAACATCCGATTTTGTTTAAACAAGAAAGCCAATTTCTTGTATTTCAAAAAATGATTGGAGGCCAAACTTGGACGAGGTCCCGTGATACAAATCTTTTATCAGAATCTAGTTTTTTTTGTGACAACCAAATATTATTTTATAAGGTTAAGGTTATAGATGATGAGGACCTTCAGAATATGTTTTCCAGTCATGAATATTCTGGGTACTACTCTATTGAGTTGTACATTATCTGTGGGAGCCTCAGCTGTCACGACCAACCCAGTCACAAGTGGTTGATCCTCTCGAAGACGAACAAGCAGAAGCAGATGTCATTGACGAAGAAGAGGAAGATGACGAGTTAGAGTTTGAAGACATGGTCAACGATGATTCGATGATTCTGAAGACGATGGGATACCTGGTATACCTCTGAACGAGATCTACACACCACCTCCACACATGTCAAACTTCAACATGGGCGGAGATGAGCCGTCATCTGATTTATTTTTCAATCCGTATATGCAGTAGGATGAAAACTTAAAAGAGAAATACAAATTTTGTAATAGAGAAGATTGTATTCGAGCCATAAAAAAGTTTCACATGCTCAACTCGGTCGATTTTAAGGTAGATCGTGTAAATCTGGAAAGGTACAAGCTTAGGTGTGTCCACCCATATTGTATGTTCAAGCTCACTGCATCATACAGATCAAAAGGTGATTGTTGGGTCATAGGTTCTATGTCCACCCACACGTGCGTCAATTCTACTCAATCACAGGATCAACGGAAACTAAATTATGATTTCATATGTCAAGAAATCCTACCTCTCGTCAGTAATGATCTATCATTAAAGGTGAAAACCATAATCTCTCACATCATTACGGTATATAACTATACTCTGTCATACCAAAAGACGTGGTTAGCAAAGACCAAGGCAATTGAAAAGGTATATGGAAACTGGGAGGAGTCATACAAAGAACTTCCTCGCTACCTGAATGCACTTCAGACTTATTCTCCTGATACTGTTTATATTATGGAAACACTGCTGGCGTACGCCCCAGATGGTACTCAAGTCACCGAAAATGGAATACTTAGTCGAGTGTTCTGGGCTTTTCAACCTTGTATCATAGGGTTTGTATCATGCAAACCTATTATTCAAATTGATGGGACTTGGTTGTATGGTAAATACAAAGGCACACTACTAATGGCAGTTGCACAAGATGGCAACAACAACATTTTCCAAATTGCCTTTGCTCTAGTCGAGGGAGAGACTGGTGGTGCTTGGAGTTTCTTTCTCAAGAATCTCTGAATACACGTGGATACTCAACTAGATCTCAGTTTGATCTCTGATAGACATGCATCTATTGAGAGTGCATATAAAAATCCTGCAAACGGTTGGCATGACCCTCCTTCTACGCATGTCTATTGCATTAGACATATCGTCCAAAATTTCACAAGGGAGATCAAAGACCTCTTAGGAAAGCGGTTATGAACGCATGGTATGCATTAACATAACCTACATTCAAATAATATCGCAACGATATCAGATTGTCAAATCCGGACGCAGGTAGGTGGATCGATAATATTCCGGTGGAGAAATGAACTAAGTCATACAATAATGGACAATGATGGAGCCACATGACAACAAATCTGATTGAATCCATGAACGGGGTATTCAAAGGCATACGAAACCTCCCAGTAACTGCATTGGTTAACTCAACATATTTTAGGATGGCTTCATCGTTTTCCAAAAAAGGTGAAATGTGGAATGTTGTCTTGCAATCGGGACAACTATGGAGTGAAAGTTGCATGAAGTATATTAAGGAAGAAAGTGCCAAAGCCAATACCCATCTTGTTATACGGTTCGACCAACACAACCACAACTTCATTGTCAAAGAGACAATCGACTACAACGAGGGGGCTGCCAAGACAAGAGTATATGGTTATACTACCTTCTCGTTGGTGCGATTGTGTCAAGTTTCAAGCCTTTCGCATGCCTTGCTCTCATGTCATTGCGGAATGTGCCTATACTCATCAAGACATATTTCAACTTCTATCTCCCATTTACAAGTCTGAAAGCTTGCTCAACGTATACAACAACAGCTTCTCATTGGTAGCGAAACCTGATTATTGGCCTGCATACGACGACGAAGTAGTCTGGCACAACGACCAAATGCGAAGGAATAAAAAGTTTCTTCCCAAAAGAAAGCGCATCACAACTGAAATGGACTCATTGGGCAAGCTAGAAAGAAAGTGTGGTTTATGTCGCCAGGTCGGACACAATCGTAAAAATTGCCCGACTCAGGCTACTAGCTCAACCACATAAAAATTGTATGCAAAACATCTTTACTTTTTTAAGTTATAAACATTACGGTTTTTCATTAAGAGCATTTGTTACAACAAACCTTGCGCAAACAACAAATAAAAACACGATAAAACGTCTAAGAAATTACAACCGTTAAAACAATTTCATCCGACCCATGCATCATCAACATTACGTCTCTGTCTGTTTTGTCTTCCTCCAACCAAAAATTAGGTCTTCCGGTTGCAAGTGAGGTGGTTGTTCTTCTTCGCTGGATCCTTCTAATTTGTTCCCCATCCTCGATGTCTCCCTCTAGCCATCGCATCAACTCTCTCTTCAGACGCTCCATGAAGTGAATGTGCCAATTTTTCATTCATTGGAGGTTTGGTGGCCGAGAAAATAATGTAACCATCTCTGGTAAAAATTATGGGAGATGTCATGACGCAAATAACAGAGAAAAAAATAAGAAGACATTGCGAAAAAGTGTAAAGAATGACGGAGAAATGGATGACTTATTTATAAAAAAAAAAGCCTTTTGCCCTAGGAGCCAAGTGAGATGGCGCCTCCTCTCACTTTTAGAGTGCATGTGCCATCTCACTTGGCTAAAAGAGAGAGCATGCGCCAAGTGAGATGGCGCCTAGGGAAAATGGGCTAGTGCAGGCGCCAACTGGATTGACTCCTCCTTTGTAAGATTTTCTAAAACATGATTATTTACGAATTTTTTTCAAAAGTTGATTATTGCAAAAAAAAAAAATCACTAAAAAATAATTGCAAAATTTTGTGCTAACTATAGGAAATTGACCCTCGAACCAGACTATACCGACGATGATATATATATGTATATGGAAATTGACCCTCGAACCAGACTATACCGACGATGATATATATATATATATATATATATATATATATATATATATATATATATATATATATATATATATATATATATATATATATATATATATATATATATATATATATATATATATATATATATATATATATATATATATATATATATATATATATATATATATATATATATATATATATATATATATATATATATATATATATATATATATATATATATATATATATATATATATATATATATATATATATATATATATATATATATATATATATATATATATATATATATATAATTGGCTAATCTTAAATATCCTCACTCAAATAGGTATGTGGTTTCAACTTATCTCACCCCAATAATTGTTTTGTAAATTATAATTAACTATTTCATTCAATTTTCTATATACAAAAATAAATGAAAAACTTTATTCATTTTATCAAAATATAAAAAATATAAAATTTTATTTTAATTTAAGTTTAATATATTTTTAGTTTCGAACATTAATTTTGCGATATATTTGTCTCATAACTTTTTAAAAAATATCATATTGGCTTCTTATATTTTTTATGTAAATTTTTTTTTCCGTTTAATTAACTATAGAAAAATTCATAATTTTTCACTAAATTTATCATTAATTAGATAAAAATAACTAACATAATAAACTTTTTAAATTAAAAAACTAATATAATATTTTTTTAAATTAATAGATTAAAATAAACCCAAAAACTAACATACAAGACTAAAAAACATTAAACCTTAATTTAATTGTTTTTAATATAATAATTATATTATAAAATTTAGTTTTCTTTTTAAATACATGACATGATACCGTTTTCAAATGATAATTTTTTATAAAAAAATATCAACTAATTAAAATAAGAGACAAAAAATCATATTTATTTGAGATTAAAAGAATTGATTTTTAAATAGAGGATAAAAACATGAAAGAAATTAAAACAAGGGACTACAAATACATTTAAGTCTTTCTTATATTAGATGTTGGTTTTCTATTACTTTCTTAATATAGGCGGGAGACTTTTTAACATAGTACTCGCCAACAGGGGGTTCGAGGTGTAGTTTACGTCAATTTTGAGGTACAAATTCATCTGAAATAAAGATAAAATTACTTACAATTTGATTTGATTTTGAATGGGTTTTGAAGTAATGTCTTAATCTTAAGTAACCAAGAGAAAGAAATATATTTCGAGATTGCATTTCCATAAATTAGCCTAGAAGTTGACAAGATGACATAACACAGAAGGAGGCTCACGATAGAGGTGGCATGACGGGAGGCTGGAGGCAAACCTAGCAGCGGCGGCGTGGCAATGGTTCTGGGTCCAATAAGCAGTTTGACTCAGTTCGGTAGAACTCGGGTTTGATTTTCTTGATTTACTTATATTAGGATCCATTGTTTTAGTTTGTGGCACTATTCGTTTATGGGTTATGTTTTGGGCTTATTATGGATATGTTGAGTTTCAACAATTATAAACATGTATCTCTTACATGTTTTCTATCACGACCTTTAGAACTTTAAGAGCTGAAGGTAAAGAAAATGGTTTGGGAATCCTAGTAGTAATCGTAGAGAGGTAAGGATAAATTTTTAATAGTGTGTTACTGGAATTTGGGAAACTCTTGAAGATATCTAAGGATGATTAGAAAACTATTTTAAACATCTTTGATTTGTGTAATTCACATATAGAGAATTTGATAGATTGAGAAATACAACACCACCGACAACAACTAAGCTTTCTCCCACTAGGGGGGTCAGATACATTAATCAATTTTCTCCATAATATTCTATCAAGGACCATACCGTTATCCAAATCATTAATCTCAATATCTTTTTTAATAACTTCTCTTATAATCTTTCTAGGTCTTCCTTTTCCTTGAATTATTTGTCTTCTCTCCATTTAATCTACTCTTCTTAATATAGAATATACATTGTGAAGGCAAAGTCCCTCTATAAGTATTTTAATGATGTCAAAACAATTATAAATCTCTCTCTATCTTGGTTGGCTCTATGAACAATCTTGCAATGGAATTATTGGAACAAAGATCTCCAGAAACAAGTAGTTTTGGGAAAATACAATTTGTGCGTCGACTCAAAGACAGGTCCGGTCAACTCAAACTGGAATTCAAAATATTCAAAGTTTGCATCGACGCAAGCCCTGAAGCGGTCGACGCACTGCACTTCAAAATAGATTTCTCTTTGACTGCTGGATGTATCACGCCGACCCTTCTGGTTGACTCAACCTGGGAATCATAATATTTGATGTTTGCGTCGATGCAAGTCCTGAAGCGGTCGAGGCATTACACTTCAAAATAGTTTTTCCTCTGGGTGCGGGTTGTGTTGCGCCGACCCCCTCTTCTGGTTGCATCGACCGCTCGCTTGCTTCAACTGATTTTTTGCTATGTTTGTGAATACTGGCTATTAGGTAACATATATATTCATTATGCATCATTATGCACATAGTGCTCATCATCTTCATCCTCTCTTCTCAAAAATCAACATCTACATATAATCATGGTTGTTGATTCAAGAAAATTGTTGTGGTAATAACGTTTAAATCAAGAATTCAATTCAGATCTGGGTTGAGCAATTGCGGAATGTTCTTGAATAAAATCATTGGGATTTTATCCTCCAAGATTTCTATTGGTGCGGCGGTTTTTGCACAAGTCTTTGCTTCATTGAATTCAGTCGAGTGAAAGGATTAAGAAACAACTGGTTTGCTTAATTAAGTAGCGGCAACTGGAGGATTGTGAAGATAGATTTGGGGTCAAATTTCTTGCGATTGAAACCAGCCGAGTGAAAGGATTAAGAGACTGTGGGTTTGCTTAATTAAGTAGTGGTAACCAGAGGTTTGTTCAAAGAATTTGGCACTTGGTTTTGCTCAAACCAAGGAAAGGGAAGAAGATTGTTACATCAGCAACATTGTTTTGTTTGTATTGTGAAATATCTCTTATCTTGTATCATTTGCAACTTAATATCAAATATCTCAATTCTAGATTATAGAATTGGGGGCAGATGTACCCTACGTGAGGACGACAAGGGGAACTGCCTTAACAAATCGTGTGTTCTTCTGCTTTTTCTTTATTTCTATACTTGCTTACTAAACTATGCGAAAATTAATTTTTCAAATTTGCACTTATTAAAATTGTAGTGTGTTGAGTTTATTTCAAAACATTGGTAACAATCCTTTTGATTGTTACCTAAGAAAACTTACCACTACAATTTTGTAAAACCAAAGCTAAGGTGCTTTTCTCACAAGGTGTTTGACAAATTTACTAATCCACAAAATTATTGATTGTGCTTATCCTTATCTCATTCAACTCATTGGTAGTAATTAGTAATCATTGAGAGTGTATAAGTAATTGATCAATTGAGTAAAACACATTGATTCTTATTTTGTCATTATATCTCATACAGTTTAGCATATCCGATCTTTTCAATAGAGGATCGTTTAGA
The DNA here is from genome assembly GCA_948472305.1 of Vicia faba. Classification (NCBI taxonomy): domain Eukaryota; kingdom Viridiplantae; phylum Streptophyta; class Magnoliopsida; order Fabales; family Fabaceae; genus Vicia; species Vicia faba. The sequence continues at coordinate 317,539,842 of OX451735.1, forward strand.
CGATTGGAGATTCTAGGAAGCTTTCGCATATTTTTCTAAAAACAATTTTAAAAAGCGTAAATTATTTTAAACGATCTATTCAACCCCCCTTCTAGATCGATCACATCGTCTAACAAATGGTATCATAGCACCGATTCATCTGGTGCTTCACATATTACTTTGTAGAAAATGGAGAACGATCCAAAAGGGGCTTATACGAGAGTTCCTGTTTTCACCGGTGAAAACTATAGCTATTGGAAAGATTGTATGCATGTGCATATTAACTCTGTTAATATAAAGATATGGAAAGTTATCGAGGATGGTCCTATGCAAATAACCATGACCAATGAGGATAACATTACCATACCAAAATCGGAAGCACTATGGGATGAGGAAGATGAGAAAAAGTATAACTATGATTAGAAAGGTAGAAATATGCTTATTGCTTCTTTAGGTGTTGATGAATATTTTAGAGTATCACATTGTGCGACTGCTAAAGCAATGTGGGATGCTCTACAAATTTCCCATGAAGGGACAAATGATGTTAAAGTTGCTAGAATCAATACATTAACTCAAGAGTTTGAATTCTTTTACATGAAGCATGGTGAACCCATTGCTGATATGCAAAAGAGGTTTTCTCATATAATCAATCGCTTACACGCTCTTGGTCATGTTACTCCCAATGTTGTTGCTACTAACAAATTTTAAGATGTCTTAATAGGGAATGACAGCCCAAAGTTACCGCAATCAAGGAAGCAAACAATCTAGCTACACTCGACATAAAAGCACTGTTTAGAAAGCTTCAAGAGCATGAGCAAGAGATCATCAATCTTAATAAGCATGAGAAAAAGGAAAAGAAGGAAAAACCAAAAGACATTGAAAATAAGTCTGTCGCATTAAAGGCTTCAAGCTCAAAGTCCTCTACCAATAACTCTTGTGTGAGTGATTTTATTGATGAAGATGAAAGCTCAAGTGAAGACATGGGGCTGTTTGTGAGAAAATATCACAGATATCTCAGAAAGAATAAAGTCCAACACTCGGACAAAAATATCATCAATTATAGAAACCAATCAAAACCTTTAAGACAAGATGAAGGCAATAAATCTAAATCAAGAGGATCATGTTTCAACTACGGAAAACCCGGTCACTACAAACCAGAATGCCTGTTGCTCAAGAAAGACAAAGGAAAAGATAAATTTCAAAAGAGACCTAACAAAGCTAGAGGAGCATACATTTCTTGGGATAGTGATAGTGAAGCCTCAAGCAAAAGTGACTCTAGTGACGAAGAAGAAACGATCAACCTTTGCCTCATGGCTCATCAAAAGAAGAAAAACAATGTAAGTCACTCTAGATATAATCACATTGATAAAATGTGTCACATAGAATTGCAAAGAGCTTTTGATACTCTACAAAATGAGGCTAAGGAAGCTTTTAAACGATTAGCCTCAAATAAGAAAACATTTTTTTACCTTGAGCATAAAGTTTCCAAATCTCAAAAAGAATTGGAAGCTCTCAAGGAATCCATGGTATAGAAAATCAAAACTAATAGCAAAGATAATAAACTTTCTTGGCATGAATGGTCTGGATGTGAAACTTGCTACATTTGGCAAAAAGAAGTAAAAACTCTTAAAGTTAAACTTGACAAGGCTTTACAACCCAAAATTACTTTTAGCATTGATAGATCTAATTTCAAAAGTAGTATAATAAATCCATATCAAAAATATAGTTATGAAATAAAATATCCACCAAGCAAAAGAAACTTTCCCAAAACTCTAACATGTTTATATTGTTACAAAAGGGGACACACCATTAGCAAATGTCGATTTAGAAGATTTTTGGTTCCTCAAGGAATTTTCAAATGGTTGCGAAAATGCAACTCAATTATCATTCACACACAAGGACCCAATAAAAATTAGGTACCTACTTACCTTGTTTAAACTTGTAGGTGGAATGTCTTGAGACTATGGAGAAAAGATGGTTTCTCGATAGTAGGTGCTCAAGACATATGACAGGTGACATCTCTCTATTTTTTGACTTTGTGGCGAAAAAGAAAGGATTTGTTACCTATGGCGATAATAACAAGGGAGCAATACTCGATAAAGGTAGTGTAGGTAATCCCTCTTCTACTACTATCTCTGATGTCCTATTAGTTGATGGTCTTAAACACAGTCTTATTAGCATTAGTCAATTATGCGACAAAGGATACAATGTATCGTTTTCAAAAGACTGTTGCATAATTGAACACAATGATAATAAAGATGATGTGTTCAAAGGCTTAAGGGTAAACAATGTGTATATGCTTGACTTAAATAATGTATCTCTATTCGGAACTAAATGTCTAGTCACATTAAATGAATATTCATGGTTGTGGCATAGACGTCTAGCTCATTTAAACTTTGATTTGTTAAATAAAGTTGTCTCAAAAGATTTAGTAGTCGGTTTACCAAAACTAAAATTTTCCAAGGATCACTTATGTGATGCTTGCCAAATTGGGAAGCAAACTAGAATCTCGTTTAAATCTAAAAACATGGTTTCTACAATGAGACCTCTCGAACTTCTTCATATGGATCTCTTTGATCCATCTAGAATTAAAAGTCTAGGTGGTAACTACTATGGATTTGTTATTGTATATGACTACTCAAGATTTTGTTGGACAATTTTCTTGGCAAATAAAAGTGATACCTTTCCGGCTTTTGAAAAATTTGCCAAGTTTTCTCAAAACAAATTGAACACTAGCATAGTTACTATTCGAAGCAATCACGCTGGCGAATTTGAGAATGATCTCTTCGATAAATTTTGTGAGAAATACGGTATTGATCATAATTTTTCCACTCCACGTACTCCTCAACAAAATGGAGTGGTGGAACGTAAAAATCGTATTTTAGAAGAACTCGAAAGAACTATGATCAATGAACACCATCTTCCAAAATACTTTTGGGTTGATGCCATCAACACGGCATGTTATGTTTTGAATATGGTTCTAATACGTCCTATTCTAAACAAAACTCCCTATGAAATTTTGAAAGGAAGAAAACCAAATATTTCTCATCTTCACGTCTTCGGATGTAAATGCTTTGTGTTAAATAATGGTAAAGAAAATTTAGGTAAATTTGATTCAAAAGCTGACGAAGGTATCTTTCTCGGATACGCTCAATCAAGCAAAGCCTATAGAGTATTTAATAAAATATTACATATAGTTGAAGAGTCTTTACATGTTTCCTTTTATGAATCCGATCCTAAATTAGTCGGAAAGGGTAGTGATTATGATGGTGCAGGTGTATCTTTGGAAAGCATACTACAAGATCCCAAAGAAAAAGACTCGGAATCTGCTAAAATTGAAGAAGAGTTGGATCAAGTATCCAAAAAAGAGAGGAAGATCATCCAAGCAATAAAAATGATCTTCCTTTAGAATGGAAAACCTCTAAGGATCATCCCATCGACAACATCCTAGGATATATATCAAAGGGAGTAACAACTCGCTCTAAGTTAAGTAACTTTTGTTATCATTTTGCTTTCGTCTCTCAAATTGAACCCAAAAACACTAAAGATGCCTTAATCAATGAACATTGGTTTTTAGCCATGCAAGAGGAACTAAATTAGTTTAAAATAAATGAGGTTTGGGACCTTGTCCCCCCTCCGTGAGATCATCGAGTTATTGGAACTAAATGGGTTTTTAGGAATAAATTAGACAAAAACAGAATTATAACTCGCAACAAAGCTCTACTTGTTGCCCAAGGTTATAACCAAGAGGAAGGCATAGATTATGAGGAAACTTATGCTCCAGTGGCCCGACTCGAGGCTATACGCCTTTTGCTTGCATATGCATGTTCACAAAACTTCAAATTATTCCAAATGAATGTAAAAAGTGCCTTCTTAAATAGATACATTAATGAAGAGGTTTATGTGTCTCAACCTCCCGGTTTTGAGAATCTTGAGAATCCTAACTATGTTTTCAAACTTAAGCATGTGCTATACGGTCTTAAACAAGCCCCTAGGGCTTGGTACAAACATCTTAGCAAATTCTTATTAGATCAAGGATTCTCAAGAGGAAAGGTTGACACAACCCTTTTTATTAAGCATGAAAGAAAGAATTTTATTTTAGTTCAAGTTTATGTAGATGACATTATTTTTAGTTCTTCTAACGCATCTTTGGTTAAGAAAATTCTCTAAGATGATGCAGGGAGAATTTGAGATGAGCATGATGGGAGAGTTAAAAATACTTTCTTGGAGTTCAAATCAAGCAATTAACTGATGGAACTTTCATGAGTCAAACCAAATATTGTCTTGACCTACTTAAGCGATTTGACATGCCAAACTCTAAAGCTATCGATACTCCTATACCTACCGCTGTAAACTTGGACCGTGATGAAAATGGTAAGCACGTCAATATAAAAAGGTATAGAGGTATGATTAGCTCCCTTCTTTATCTTACGGCCTCTCGTCCAGATATTATGTTTAGTGTTTTCATGTGTGCTAGGTTTCAATCATGTCCTAAGGAGTCACATTTAAAAGTCGTAAAGCACATACTTAGGTACCTTAGTGGTACAACTAAGTATGGACTTTGGTACTCCAAGGGTAGTGATTGTTCTTTGGTTGGATATTCCGATTCTGACTTTTTCGGTTGCAAATCGGATAGGAAAAGCACTAGTGGTACTTGTCATTTTTTTCAAATTCTTTGGTAAGTTGGCATAGCAAAAAGCAAGTTTCAGTTGCATTATCAACCGTCGAAGAGGAATACATTGCATCCGGTAACTGGTGTTCCCAAATCTTGTGGCTCAAACAATAATTACTTGACTTCAATGTCCAACTTGATCACATTCCTATTTTTTGTGACAATACAAGTGCTATCAACCTAACCAAAAATCCGATTTACACTCACGCACAAAACATATTGAGATAAAGCATCATTTTCTAAGGGTTCATGTTGAAAAAGGTGATGTTATTTTCGAGCATGTTGATAGCAAAAATCAACTTACTGATATTTTTACTAAACCACTCGCTATAGATCCCTTTCATCATATCCGTAGGGAACTTGGTGTTCTCGATATCTTGGATAGGTTGTAACTTAAGTAAGGTTCATAACTTTTAATTTATTAAACATATTCTCTTAATGCTTGATGCTCTTATGAATAGCCTTGGTTAAAGCTCTTATCAACTCTCATGAAGGTAATATCGTTCTCATCTATTCTCTACTCTTAACCATGTGTGAATGGTAAACTTTTTCTTCATTATCGTTATTATTAAAGTACATAGGGATTCTAAGAGTTACATAAATTGCATGAAATCAATTGAAAAAGGTGCATAAAAACACAATTCTTTACTTTTGAGTCGACTCATAACTTACATGCATCAACGCATACTTTAAAGTTCACTCAGTATCAATTGAAATAATTCTTGCATCGATGCAACGCTCTATGAGCGGTCGAAGCATCGCGAATAAATTCTGAATTCTATTTCTTTATCACTTTGCTATTTTGTTTTCTTTATTCACTTTCCTATCACAAAACCCTAAAACCTCTCAACACCCATCTCTCTCAAAACCAAGTGTACCTCACATACCCATCTCTTTCAAGATATTTCCCTAATGGATTCAAGGGTAGCTAAGAAGAGAACCTTTAGAGGAATCTCCTCCAATGTTCAGTCGGATAATCCGGTAACTGCTCTTTCACTTCTTTCTGATGACATTGCTGGTACTTTTGCTGACATTTTTGGTAAGAGAAACATAGTTAGACAATCTACTTTATATCTGGAAACCTTGGGTCATATGCATCTTCCTCAAATTATTGAATTGTTAAGATTTCAGAACTTCCACTTATTTCTTGAATGTGATACACCATATAATGAGGATTTAGTCAAAATGTTCTATGCTGGCATGCAAGGAAAGTTTAAGGGTTTTGAATTTAAATATAGAATGAACAACAAATATTATATGGTTAGCTCGTATGTTTGGAAATACCTATTTGGTATATGGCCAGTTGATTCTAATTCTATTAAAACCTCTGATACCATTCTTGCTCCCAATTATGAATTTAAGTCGGCCTTAAACTCCATGCTGAAGAAAACCTACAGTGACATAATAGTTAACAGTGATTCATTCCCAAGATCTGTAACAACTGGTACCCTAGCCCTGTTGTTGTACCCCAAAATTTGCCCTCGCATTTTTCCCCAAGAAATCTCAGCTTCAAACATTTCCTGACTTTTCAAACTGGCTCAAGAATCGGACAAACGGACTTTTCTTGACAGTCAAGCAGAATTAGGGTTTTTACTGATTTTCAGAGCTCTGAATTGTTTCATACAGTGGGCTTAGGGTTTAGTTGATTTTTGGTTCAATTTTGATCAAGCGAGCGTGATTTGGCATTTAATCGGGAATTAGGGTTTTATGGGCATATTCTCAGAAGAATTTAAATTCCACAGCACTTTGCGGTTCATTTCAAGATTCGGATTAAAATTCGCGTTATCTTGGTTTAATCAGCAAAAGAGACAGTGGTGTAAATGCAGTTTGTTTGGGCCAGTCAAAGAAGGTGTGCAGTTTGGATTTACAGTACTTGCAAAGAATCAGTGTTTATGACAAATCAGTAAGAGGAGGCAATTGGTTTGAATTCATCAGTCAAAAGATATGTGCAGTATTGGATTCACAGTGTTTATGCGTTTGATCAGTCTACTTGGATTGACTGCTGCTTTGCTTTGGGTGTTGAATAAGACGGGTTTAATTGACCAATATTGTTATTATTTAAGTTATTTATTATTCTAAAAAAATTGAATGATTGAAATTTATTTTTCAATTGTTTTAATTCTAAGAATTTTAAATAAATAAATAAACAATAAAGAAAATTGGAATTAATTGGATAATTTAGATTTTATTGAATAATTGAATTATTTGTACAAATTGTTGTTTATAATTTAAATTATGAACAATAATATACATTAATTTAAATATTACATAAAATTAAAACTATCCTATTTTCTAATATTCTTCATTCTTCACTTCGCTCCGGTGCTCCATTTTTTATCTGCGAAAAGAACAAGAAAAGTCAGAAAGCATTTGAAATTAAAAGACAGTTAAAATTTCTCATCATTAGGGGCCACTGACTGGGATCAGTTGACCCTCTCTGCAAATCACGGGATTTCTCCCGGTTCACAGAGAGGGAAGATTTTTTATTCATGAATGCAAATGTCAAAAATGCATAAGTTACAAATTTCAAGCTGTATAGAAATTCAAAATCCAAAATCCAAACTAAACTGAAAAATTCAATCTCAACTTTCTATCCAAAGCAAAGGCAAGCTACTGTCAAAATGCCCAAAGTCCACTCAAAGAAAATCAAGAAAGTACTCAAAAGCTGTAAAAGAAGATTTTTGGAAAAGATATCAAAATGCAAAGTCAGATCCAAACTGTCAAAAGAGAGATAAAGAAGATGCAAAATGTGTTATGCAAGCTAAACATCATTTCCCATAGTAGGCCCCTTCAGAACATAGTACAATAATAACATTATAAAATTTTTTATTGTACTGTAAAGTGAGAAAAAGAGAGATAAAGCAAGCATAGTTCAGGTTAGGCATAGGCAGTAGGACAGCAGAAAAGATATAGAAAACTCAGTTCAGCATAGCAGGTTAGGACAGAGAGAGGGAGAAAAGATACAAAACACACAACTCTGCATAATATACAGATCCACAAGACAGTTCAGCAGCAGGCAGAATAGTGAGGTTAGGATAGAAGGGAGAAAAGATACAAAACACCAACCCTGTCTCAATACACAAGATACACCCTGTTAAAGAACACATCTCAAACCCAAGCCTAAAAACCTGATATACAAAACTCAGTTCAGCAGGCAGAATAGAGAGAAAAAATATGCAAAACATACCAACTCTGCATAAAGATCCAGAAGCCAAATAAAACAGTTCAGAGGGTATAGAAGAGAAAAAGAAAACAACTCAGTTCAGCATAGGCAAGAAGTCACAACCTGAAGCTTCAAAAAACTGATAAACCTGCTAATGCCTTAACCACTATGCTGTCAAACTGAACCAGCATAAGCAAAAGTCACAAAGCCAAGCTTCAAAGGGTGAACCTGCACTACCATTACCATTAGCCTCACAAACCCATCAAACTGAAGCAAACAGAGACCAACATAACACATCTCAAAATCATGACCAGAATCACCAAACACATAACCTTAAACTGAACATCTCAAACCTTGTTAAGTCCCTGTCAAACACATAACCAGAAACACAATGCCATAATCATAAAACCTCATCAACCCTGCCCAAATACAAAACTCAGAAATACCAACAAACTGCCTGTCTAGCTCAAACATATCCAAACCAACCAAACAAGCATATAGCCTCTCAAGAAGAAGAAGAAAGAAGCAACTCAATATCCAGGGCAACAAAAACCCTCAGAATGCTGGATTCATCATAGGGCGAGGAGGAAACACGTTAAATCAAGGCAACACGAGAGAGGAAGAGCTAGCATCCAGCATATCCAAGTCATTTCAGAACAACAACTCAAGGCAATCTAGGCCCTCAGACCTCTGAGGTCATCACTGGGCAATAAATCTCAAAAAGCATCATAGTCAAAGGCAATAATTCAAAAGACAAACAGAAGCAAAGGCAACACGAAAGGAGAAGCATACAAATTCCCAAAGGTATCACAGTAGAAAAGAAGAAGATAAAGAGGTGAATTAAAGAGGATTCCTCAGCACATATCATCATCAAAACCCTAATATAGCAAAAGAGCGAAAATACCAGGAAAGCTCAAAGATTCATCCAAGCAAGCTCCATCACCAAATCGCCACTGAGCCTCCTCAAGCGCTTCCTCGTCCTCTCCTCCACATCAAAGGTAGTACATTTCCTTCCTCATCTTTCTTCTCATCATCTTGTTAAAACAAACACAGCAAATATGAAGAACAAAGCACATAAATCATGACATGCAAGAATCTAAAACAAAACGCCTAAACCAATTCGAAACGATGCGCTAACCGTCATTTGAGGACTGTCTAGTCCGTGTGAGAGGAGGAGAGGCGGTAGCGGGGTGGCTCAGGCAGAGAGGCATAGCTCAGAAGCTCGCGTAGAAGACGAAGATGAGCAGAAATCAGTGAATGGCGCCGTTTCCACACGAACCCTAGATTTCGTTCCCAATTGAACAAACAACGTGAAACCCTAAATTTTGCTTTTGGATCAACATGGGCTTGACCCGTTTCTGCCTTCCTAAGCCCATTAAACATTTCTTTTCTTATTTGACAAAATTATACTAACACGTTTTACTTCTATTCTTTATATTATGTGAACTCATCTTATTTTTTATCACAAAATCATACAAACACTTCTTTTATTACAAAATCACATCATTACTAAATATGTGAAAACCTTTTATTTAAAACACCTAATTTAAATTATAACCAAATACCTTTTACCATATAATTAAAATTGCAAGCATTTTTTTTAAATATATCTTTGTACATACATCTTAAAAACATTAATTTTGTGCATATTATATTTTTTATCATATAGTTACAATATCTTTTTTAGATAGATATTTGTATATAAAATAATAAAATACCTTTTATCATATAATTAAATTTGAAAACATCTTTTTTAATTAAAATACATATTTGTACATAACAATTTAAATACATTTATTTTCTAATATCGAAATTCACAAACATTTGACTAAAATACTTTTTTTAATTAAAACTTAACATTTAATCAAAATACTTTTTTGCAAATAAAGAAACATTCTTAATTTAAAACTTGAACTCTTTTTGTACATAATTAATCATACAAAACTCCAAGATTCACTAAGACGCATATCTAGGTCAAACCCTAATACGATTCAATTCCACAATTCGCACCTGTACATAATTACACATACACAATTCACATACATATACACTTGTACACTTACACAAATACATTCACATTGCCCTATACACATTTTTATCTTATATTTATATATTTGATATTCATTTCGATCGCACATTCGATTTGGCTGTAAATTATTGGGTACTATAAGTCTCATCCCCTTGTACATTTATACCCCCTTCCCATATTTGGTTTTGTAATAGCTTAGTAATTTTAATTTCGCACTTTATTGCTTTCTAATGATAATATGTTAGAATTAGGGTTTGTATGCGAAAAAACGATAAAAAATAGTTTGACCTAATACAAGATAAACAAGCATGAAAATGGACACACAAATCACACTTGCACCCCCTAGGGTATTCCACTTGTTGCCTTCAAATAAATGGGCCATATTGTATGTTAAACTTCTTTGGGCAAAGCAAACAATTTGAATGATCATAGTCCCTCGACAAAACTTTTCAAAACAAACAAAAACAAATGATCAAGTCCCTTAAAGAAATTGCCCAAAGACATTTAACGTCGTTACAATTATGGTCTAAAACGATGACCCGCGCCTGTCCCTTTCACATCCTAACACAAGGTTGCCCACCAAATACAATGGTGGAGCAAACTTGTTAGAAGGGTTAAAGTATAGCAATGATCTTTTGAGAAATTTAGGAGTAGATAACCTCTTAGTTACTTGAATCAACTTGCAAAACAAAACACTTGCCTAATTTCGAAATCACACATCACTACACTTTCAAAACAACTTTCAAAAACAAATGAAAACTTTTTCAAAAGACATACATCTTTGTATACATCCCCACATGGATCATTACAAAGGTTGCCACCACATTGGCCTCTTTTCAAAACATTTTTTAAACCCACACACACACCATTTTCAAAGCAATCGAAAAACAAGGCAAGTGATCTAAAAAACCAAGTAACTAAGAGCCCATGGATAACCATGGATGAAAAGGGTGCTAATACCTTCCCTTTTCATAATCTACCCCCCGAACCCACGAAATATCTCAAAAGGTTTTTGCTGTGCTTTTTTAACCTTTCCTTTAGGATAAAATAAAAAGTCGGTGGCGACTCTTGCTTAACCGCACAAGTGCGAATACGAACGCAAAACACTAGTCAGTTCTCCCACCGTATCACAGAACTGGCGACTCTGCTGGGGATTACTGTAAAGTGGGGTTACCTTAGGGTTTAGATCACCTTTACTTTCACTTGATTGCTTTGTTTGCTTTACATTTGTGGGCTTTGTATCGGAGTTTTATAGATCCTAACCCGGATCCGGGGAAACCTTTTTAGGTAGCAACAAGGCTGTGAGGGAACTGTGCGGGGTATACCGACATGGTTGAAGCAGTCTGCTACGTTGATGTGGCACTTTGGTGTGTACCGGTAACCCTTGAGTTCAGTCAAGGAGAGTACGGGGCCGCCGCGTGGTGTCGCGAAGCATCAACTGACCTTAGAACCTTAATTGACCATCTTAGCCTTTTTAGGGTAGTGAGATAACTGACTTTGGTGCAGTCCGAGGTTGGTTGATACTCGATACTACACTCGATTGAGGGTTGCTTTCCTGGGATATTTCGGTCGCCAGTTCAGTGGCTAAATCGAAACGATGAACAATGAAAGCAATCCAGTGATATTGGGATCTTTAGAACCCGGTTACTTCTAATAGGACAGGTTGAGCCCACCAACTTCAAGAGGGTGATACCCAAACCTCATGCAAGCCTAAACCTAAGGCTTTGTGTGCTTTGTGTGAATATGTTTGCCTGTATATACACTCACTTACTTATGCATACATGTACATAACATCATAACATCATACCATAGCATTTTAGCATTTTCAATAACCATTTCAAGGATCTCGAGGGTTCTTTTGATGCATGGTTACGTTGAACCAGACATCTATCAAGGGGCAAGAGGTCTCTCCTCTAACCAATCCAGTCAAAGTTCAAGTACAACAACTTGAATCAGTGGCTATGACCCACTCGACATGGTGAGCTTGATTCTCGTGGAAGGACGTCCACCGATGCAGAGATCTCCAATCCAAGAGCAGAGTTCAACCTCTAACATTTTCTTGTGTTTACCCCAAGAGATCCTTGAAAGCATGCATCCACATATCATGCATTTCATTTTGACAATCTTTCCTTTTTCAGGTTTCCTTACTCTCCTGCTGTTTATTTCAGCAAGAGATGGCTCTAGAACGGTCTGTCAAAGACATCCAAGACCAGACTACTCAACTGCAAGAGATGTTCCTGAACTTGTCTCTGGGGCAAGAAGAGATGAAAGCTCTCCTCACCAAGGACTTGGGGAGTTCCAACAATGCCAGAAGTGATCAGATTGCGGAGCTGCAGTTTGATCTGACAACACTGAGGACTCAAATGATGGGACAGTTGGTGGGCCAGATGGCTCTCATCCAAGACCTATCTCAAAGACAAGAAGAACTCAGAGTTCTTGTCCGCCAACTGCTTCCAAACAACCAACTGGGGCAAGCATCTGAGGTTGAAGAGCAAATCACCGCTCAGCCTCCATCAACTCAAGAAGACAAGGGGAAAGCTCCTCTGCTAGCTTCAGGGTCACAAACCCATCAACAACCTCGTCAGCGTCAGCGGGGCAATCGGCGTAAACAAGAAAAGTCGGGAAGACAGTTTACGGAGACTGAAATACCATCATTCTTCATACTGAAGCGCCTGTTGGAGGTCGATTTGCTCACCGTAAAGGACCCTCCTCAGAAGCTCAATATCTCCTCTCCTCACTTTAATCCCGACGCATTCTGTGTTTACCACTCCTGCAGCCCGGGACACAGTACCAACGACTGTTGGGCCTTGAAGAACAAGATTCAAGATCTGATTGACATTGGGGTGCTGGAATTCATGCCAGACGGCGAGATGAAGATCTTCCGTTAAAGGGTTCTCCGCTTGAAGTGACGAAGCTCGAATTGAGAGACTTTTGCTTCTTTTTGAATTTTCAAAGTTGTAATTTCTTTTGCTGTCAAACAATTATTTGTTGATGTTAAACTCTGTTTTCGTTAATGCATTGCATATGTTTGTCTTGAATTCATCCATTCGTTTCACTACTCTTATGCTTTTCTTTATGATATTTGACTCTTGATAAAAAGCTGCAAGCCTTTAGAGGGAGGATGACGAAACAATACCGTGATCTTATACAGCATGCTTTTGAACAAACCTTGCTGATGATGTACAGGCATTTCTTTCAATTCCCAAACACTGGAGTTATAAGGAAGTTAATCCCTAGTCAACCCCTTCGAGCCAAAGAAGTAGGAGTTTCCTGTTCTAAACGATCAAAACCTTTGATATAAACCTGGGGCAGGGTAGTATCTCAGTTAATTCAAAAGAAAATGCGCATTGAAGTCGCAAACTCTCAGTTCGTAATACAACGAACGACGTCAAAAAAGAAAGCGTTCTTTCAGAATCAAAAGACAAGGGTGGTTCCCTATCACATAGACAGTCAATCTCTCAAAAGAGAAAAGCCCACCAAGCCAAAACCTATAAAGGAGGCTTAAGAAAGCTGGGGCATCCCGCTGACAGTAATCCCGAAAACGGTAACAATCAGGCAAAAGTTAGGGATAACAAATCAAAATCAAAATAGTGAGGTCATTACAAAACCCTCAACAACATGAAAAGCGTTGAAAAAGAAAAAGGAGATGATGACTGTCTCCCAAAAATTCAAACTGGTGAACCATCGCCCAAAAGTCGTTCCAAACTCAAAACAGAGTGCGACGCACAATTGACTGAGCTTAGGTTGGAGAACATCACGAAGAGCGGGTGGGTACAAATATACTTTGAGCCTTTATCCTTTGTTTCTTAAACCGTGAACCAGGCCACGTTACAACCCTTCAAAAGTCCTAATTGAAGCATGGGTTTGTTCGAAAGCATACTGTTACAAAAGGTATCCTGACTCCTGTAGGGCTTTGCTCTAAATCTTGTGTTAACTTGTCTTGTGAAAAGTTTTCTGCTAAAAAACGCATTTTTCAAAACTTCGAGACAAACATAAACTTTGCATTATTCGAATATCATTGTCTGCATTTGACCCTTTTATTTGACAGCGAAGAAATTCATACAGCGAATGTTCGGAGGAACGAAAACTCTCTCAGTAAGTCAAAATCACTTCAAGAGGATAACACTTCCATCAAATCTCCTATCAACAAGGGGCATGACATGTCGCAATCCAATTAACCTGGGGCAGTCCAGTCAAGGTCCAACAGATCTTTCAAAAGTTCAGTTAACCTGGGGCAGTCCAGTCAAGATTTCAAGAAATCTCTCAATGGGCAGGGTAATCTGATTCAAGATTCCTTCATCACCACTTGGGGCATTCGAATGTCAAAAGTGTTCAACAAATCAACTACAACATTTCCAGATTCGACTCCTGTATCCAGCCAGGGCATATCTGTTGACCACATTTCCAGACTCGACTCCTGTATCTAGCCAGGGCACGTCTGAAGAGTTCGAAGATTCGATTCCTGTATCCAGCCAGGGCATATCTGTTGACTACATTTCCAGACTCGACTCCTGTATCTAGCCAGGGCATGTCTGAAGAGTTTGAATATTCGACTCCTGTATCCAGCCAGGGCATATCTGTTGACTACATTTCCAGACTCGACTCCTGTATCTAGCCAGGGCATGTCTGAAGAGTTTGAAGATTCGACTCCTGTATCCTGCCAGGGCATATCTATCAACTATCACCTTTCCAGATTCGACTCCTGTATCCAGCCAGGGCATGTCTGAAGAATTCCAGATCAACACCTGCAACAACCCAGGAAACATCTGTGAACGACCGATTGTAGACCAACACCTGTAATAAGCCAGGAATTTATCTACATCACCACTTGGGGCATTCGAATGTCAAAAGTGTTCAAACCCGATGCAGTTTTACACAAGCTCATCATCAGGGAGCCCTACACCGGTTCCTCTTCAAGACTTCTGAAACAAGTTTACGGATTCTTCCCAACAACGGACGCTAATCTACCGATTTGTTCAGATTCTTATCAAGACTTCTGAAAACAGTTCATGGATTCATCCCAGCAACGGATGTTAATCTATCAACTTGTTCAGATGCAACCTTTGAATTTAGTTTACGGACGCTTCCCAACAACGGATGTTGTTCTATTGCTGCTTCAACTTCAAGATTTCTGAAAATAGTTCACGGGTTCTCCAAGTAAACGGATGATAACCTATCGCTTGTTCAGATTCTTCTCAAAGCTAACCACCACGGAAGATCGCGCTCGCCAAGATTCTTCCTATCCCCAGCCAGGGAATCCCCCAGAATTCAATTCCCCTCAGAATTTAAGCTTCAGTATCCCCAGCGAAGCCAGACCATTGAACCTTCTCCCCGCAGAGTTTCGGGAGGACAATCTTGAGTTCCCCAGTAAAGTCTCCAGGGTTACCTCCCATCAAACCGAAGACTCTCAATCTGGTCTCCCCGGCATGAGTCTACTAGTTTGGGACTCCCCAGTAGAGGTCATCAGGAATTCTCTTCCCTAGTAACAGCCAAGGATTTATTTTCCCCGGCGGCAGTCAAGATGCTTTTATCTTCAGCCATCTCGGATTCATGTATCCTCGGCAAGATTAGCTCATCAGCTTACATGTGCATTCATTACATTCATATCATAAACATCAATGTCATGTATATTGCATCATGCATCATAACCTTGCATACAACTAACCCTTTGCCTTTTCAGGTAAGATCAGTCGACGGACACAGATCATCTCCTGAGATTCATCCAAAAATAGTTCAGATGTGACCCGGACACGGCAACATTTTGATACTTATTCCAGATTCATTCAGACGCATCAGCAGAAACCTTACACCGGTTCCTCTTCAACTTCTCAACTTCTGAAACAAGTTTACGGATTCTTCCCTACAACGGATGTCAATCTACCGATTTGTTCAGACTTTTCTCAACTTCTGAAACAAGTTTACGGATTCTTCCCTACAACGGATGTCAATCTACCGATTTGTTCAGACTCTTCATAGCTTCTGAAACAGTTTACGGATTCTTCCCTACAACGGATGTCAATCTACCGACTTATTCAGGCTCTTCTCGACTTTTAAAGACAGTTTACGGATTCTTCCCTACAACGGATGTCAATCTACCAACTGATTCAGACTCTTCTCAATTTTTGAAAATAGGTTACGGACGCTTCCCAACAACGGATGCTGCTCCATTGCTTGTTCAGTCCCAACTCCTGAAAATAGTTTACAGATTCTCCAGACATGGACGTCAATCTGTTGCTTGTTCAGACCCCAATTCAGAGATGTCCCAAAACAGGGATGCCCTTCTGACACTTGTCCACTCACCATTGTCATACACTACAACGTCACCATATGGCATCTGTAAGCCCATCCTCCTACCAGCAGTCGCCGAATGGCATCTGTAAGCCCATTCTCAGATGGCATCTCTAAGCCCATCCCCCGACAAATTCTCTCGCACCAGATGGCGTCTTTAAGCCCATCACCAAATGGCATCTTTAAGCCCATTCACCTCCACCATCAGATCACCGAGTGCAAATTTTCTGGGCACATTAGTGTCCAATCTCCTTTTACCTTCAAGTCGCGAAAGGCAAACTTGCCAATCTAACTCTTCAGGTCAAAGAAGATTGAACAGGGGCAACTGTTGTACCCCAAAATTTGCCCTCGCATTTTTCCCCAAGAAATCTCAGCTTCAAACATTTCCTGACTTTTCAAACTGGCTCAAGAATCGGACAAACGGACTTTTCTTGACAGTCAAGCAGAATTAGGGTTTTTACTGATTTTCAGAGCTCTGAATTGTTTCATACAGTGGGCTTAGGGTTTAGTTGATTTTTGGTTCAATTTTGATCAAGCGAGCGTGATTTGGCATTTAATCGGGAATTAGGGTTTTATGGGCATATTCTCAGAAGAATTTAAATTCCACAGCACTTTGCGGTTCATTTCAAGATTCGGATTAAAATTCGCGTTATCTTGGTTTAATCAGCAAAAGAGACAGTGGTGTAAATGCAGTTTGTTTGGGCCAGTCAAAGAAGGTGTGCAGTTTGGATTTACAGTACTTGCAAAGAATCAGTGTTTATGACAAATCAGTAAGAGGAGGCAATTGGTTTGAATTCATCAGTCAAAAGATATGTGCAGTATTGGATTCACAGTGTTTATGTGTTTGATCAGTCTACTTGGATTGACTGCTGCTTTGCTTTGGGTGTTGAATAAGACGGGTTTAATTGACCAATATTGTTATTATTTAAGTTATTTATTATTCTAAAAAAATTGAATGATTGAAATTTATTTTTCAATTGTTTTAATTCTAAGAATTTTAAATAAATAAATAAACAATAAAGAAAATTGGAATTAATTGGATAATTTAGATTTTATTGAATAATTGAATTATTTGTACAAATTGTTGTTTATAATTTAAATTATGAACAATAATATACATTAATTTAAATATTACATAAAATTAAAACTATCCTATTTTCTAATATTCTTCATTCTTCACTTCGCTCCGGTGCTCCATTTTTTATCTGCGAAAAGAACAAGAAAAGTCAGAAAGCATTTGAAATTAAAAGACAGTTAAAATTGCTCATCATTAGGGGCCACTGACTGGGATCAGTTGACCCTCTCTGCAAATCACGGGATTTCTCCCGGTTCACAGAGAGGGAAGATTTTTTATTCATGAATGCAAATGTCAAAAATGCATAAGTTACAAATTTCAAGCTGTATAGAAATTCAAAATCCAAAATCCAAACTAAACTGAAAAATTCAATCTCAACTTTCTATCCAAAGCAAAGGCAAGCTACTGTCAAAATGCCCAAAGTCCACTCAAAGAAAATCAAGAAAGTACTCAAAAGCTGTAAAAGAAGATTTTTGGAAAAGATATCAAAATGCAAAGTCAGATCCAAACTGTCAAAAGAGAGATAAAGAAGATGCAAAATGTGTTATGCAAGCTAAACATCATTTCCCATAGTAGGCCCCTTCAGAACATAGTACAATAATAACATTATAAAATTCTTTATTGTACTGTAAAGTGAGAAAAAGAGAGATAAAGCAAGCATAGTTCAGGTTAGGCATAGGCAGTAGGACAGCAGAAAAGATATAGAAAACTCAGTTCAGCATAGCAGGTTAGGACAGAGAGAGGGAGAAAAGATACAAAACACACAACTCTGCATAATATACAGATCCACAAGACAGTTCAGCAGCAGGCAGAATAGTGAGGTTAGGATAGAAGGGAGAAAAGATACAAAACACCAACCCTGTCTCAATACACAAGATACACCCTGTTAAAGAACACATCTCAAACCCAAGCCTAAAAACCTGATATACAAAACTCAGTTCAGCAGGCAGAATAGAGAGAAAAAATATGCAAAACATACCAACTCTGCATAAAGATCCAGAAGCCAAATAAAACAGTTCAGAGGGTATAGAAGAGAAAAAGAAAACAACTCAGTTCAGCATAGGCAAGAAGTCACAACCTGAAGCTTCAAAAAACTGATAAACCTGCTAATGCCTTAACCACTATGCTGTCAAACTGAACCAGCATAAGCAAAAGTCACAAAGCCAAGCTTCAAAGGGTGAACCTGCACTACCATTACCATTAGCCTCACAAACCCATCAAACTGAAGCAAACAGAGACCAACATAACACATCTCAAAATCATGACCAGAATCACCAAACACATAACCTTAAACTGAACATCTCAAACCTTGCTAAGTCCCTGTCAAACACATAACCAGAAACACAATGCCATAATCATAAAACCTCATCAACCCTGCCCAAATACAAAACTCAGAAATACCAACAAACTGCCTGTCTAGCTCAAACATATCCAAACCAACCAAACAAGCATATAGCCTCTCAAGAAGAAGAAGAAAGAAGCAACTCAATATCCAGGGAAACAAAAACCCTCAGAATGCTGGATTCATCATAGGGCGAGGAGGAAACACGTTAAATCAAGGCAACACGAGAGAGGAAGAGCTAGCATCCAGCATATCCAAGTCATTTCAGAACAACAACTCAAGGCAATCTAGGCCCTCAGACCTCTGAGGTCATCACTGGGCAATAAATCTCAAAAAGCATCATAGTCAAAGGCAATAATTCAAAAGACAAACAGAAGCAAAGGCAACACGAAAGGAGAAGCATACAAATTCCCAAAGGCATCACAGTAGAAAAGAAGAAGATAAAGAGGTGAATTAAAGAGGATTCCTCAGCACATATCATCATCAAAACCCTAATATAGCAAAAGAGCGAAAATACCAGGAAAGCTCAAAGATTCATCCAAGCAAGCTCCATCACCAAATCGCCACTGAGCCTCCTCAAGCGCTTCCTCGTCCTCTCCTCCACATCAAAGGTAGTACATTTCCTTCCTCATCTTTCTTCTCATCATCTTGTTAAAACAAACACAGCAAATATGAAGAACAAAGCACATAAATCATGACATGCAAGAATCTAAAACAAAATGCCTAAACCAATTCGAAATGATGCGCTAACCGTCATTTGAGGACTGTCTAGTCCGTGTGAGAGGAGGAGAGGCGGTAGCGGGGTGGCTCAGGCAGAGAGGCATAGCTCAGAAGCTCGCGTAGAAGACGAAGATGAGCAGAAATCAGTGAATGGCACCGTTTCCACACGAACCCTAGATTTCGTTCCCAATTGAACAAACAACGTGAAACCCTAAATTTTGCTTTTGGATCAACATGGGCTTGACCCGTTTCTGCCTTCCTAAGCCCATTAAACATTTCTTTTCTTATTTGACAAAATTATACTAACACGTTTTACTTCTATTCTTTATATTATGTGAACTCATCTTATTTTTTATCACAAAATCATACAAACACTTCTTTTATTACAAAATCACATCATTACTAAATATGTGAAAACCTTTTATTTAAAACACCTAATTTAAATTATAACCAAATACCTTTTACCATATAATTAAAATTGCAAGCATTTTTTTTAAATATATCTTTGTACATACATCTTAAAAACATTAATTTTGTGCATATTATATTTTTTATCATATAGTTACAATATCTTTTTTAGATAGATATTTGTATATAAAATAATAAAATACCTTTTATCATATAATTAAATTTGAAAACATCTTTTTTAATTAAAATACATATTTGTACATAACAATTTAAATACATTTATTTTCTAATATCGAAATTCACAAACATTTGACTAAAATACTTTTTTTAATTAAAACTTAACATTTAATCAAAATACTTTTTTTGCAAATAAAGAAACATTCTTAATTTAAAACTTGAACTCTTTTTGTACATAATTAATCATACAAAACTCCAAGATTCACTAAGACGCATATCTAGGTCAAACCCTAATACGATTCAATTCCACAATTCGCACCTGTACATAATTACACATATACAATTCACATACATATACACTTGTACACTTACACAAATACATTCACATTGCCCTATACACATTTTTATCTTATATTTATATATTTGATATTCATTTCGATCGCACATTCGATTTGGCTGTAAATTATTGGGTACTATAAGTCTCATCCCCTTGTACATTTATACCCCCTTCCCATATTTGGTTTTGTAATAGCTTAGTAATTTTAATTTTGCACTTTATTGCTTTCTAATGATAATATGTTAGAATTAGGGTTTGTATGCGAAAAAACGATAAAAAATAGTTTGACCTAATACAAGATAAACAAGCATGAAAATGGACACACAAATCACACTTGCACCCCCTAGGGTATTCCACTTGTTGCCTTCAAATAAATGGGCCATATTGTATGTTGAACTTCTTTGGGCAAAGCAAACAATTTGAATGATCATAGTCCCTCGACAAAACTTTTCAAAACAAACAAAAACAAATGATCAAGTCCCTTAAAGAAATTGCCCAAAGACATTTAACGTCGTTACAATTATGGTCTAAAACGATGACCCGCGCCTGTCCCTTTCACATCCTAACACAAGGTTGCCCACCAAATACAGTGGTGGAGCAAACTTGTTAGAAGGGTTAAAGTATATCAATGATCTTTTGAGAAATTTAGGAGTAGATAACCTCTTAGTTACTTGAATCAACTTGCAAAACAAAACACTTGCCTAATTTCGAAATCACACATCACTACACTTTCAAAACAACTTTCAAAAACAAATGAAAACTTTTTCAAAAGACATACATCTTTGTATACATCCCCACATGGATCATTACAAAGGTTGCCACCACATTGGCCTCTTTTCAAAACATTTTTTAAACCCACACACACACCATTTTCAAAGCAATCGAAAAACAAGGCAAGTGATCTAAAAAACCAAGTAACTAAGAGCCCATGGATAACCATGGATGAAAAGGGTGCTAATACCTTCCCTTTTCATAATCTACCCCCCGAACCCACGAAATATCTCAAAAGGTTTTTGCTGTGCTTTTTTAACCTTTCCTTTAGGATAAAATAAAAAGTCGGTGGCGACTCTTGCTTAACCGCACAAGTGCGAATACGAACGCAAAACACTAGTCAGTTCTCCCACCGTATCACACCTGTGATCGGTGGATCTGGAACTGAATGTTTAACGCTGGTTCGCGAAATGTCGCGGAAGCAAGAGTCGCCACCGTCTTTTATTTTCTCCAAATGGAAAGGACAAAAGCACAGAAAAATTCCTTATAGAGATTGCTCTCGGTTCGGGAGGTAGATTATAGAAAGGGAAGGTGTTAGCACCCTTTCTATCCATGGTTATCCATGGGCTCTTAGATACTTGCTCATTTGTGTTTTCAAAAATGGTTTGTTTGCTTTTCAATTGTGGGTTTAAAAAGTTTCTTTGAAAATTCCAGTTCGACTCTTGTGTCAGAGTGTTTGAAAAATTGCTTTGAAAGCTTTTGAAAAGTGTCGGTGTGAAAAGATTTTTGTTTGTTTTTGAAGAGAGCAAGTACCCTTGAGAACCTACCTACCCTAAGGAATTCGCCTGTGTAAATGTCCTTTAAAGTAGTGCCATCCCACCATTGAGAGGTAGGTAGCACCACCGTTGGAGGTGTTCGGGTCAATTCGAGTTTGTAGGGACATGGTGATCACCAGAGCAATTGGAAGACACCTTAGAAGCTACCCTCATGCCAGGTTCTCGGATCATGAGGACTTACTAAGACATCCTCTACTCGACGATCACCTTTCGAAAGGCAAGGCAACAGTGAGGCGTACCCTAGGGGTGGTGTGTGCGATTCGTGTATCGTTTTCATTGATATTTGTCTTGTCATGTTCATTGGTGTTCTACGCTTGATTTTATTTTAAGTCCATACATTCTTTCATGCTTTTGTTAACAGTTAAAAGTTGCGGGAAAAGTAAATCTAATACTATTACAAATGGCGCGGGTCCACATCGCCAAAATTAAACCGGACCCGATTTGACGGAAAGTAAATAGAGCAAAAGAAATAAAAGTGCGAGAAGTTTAAGTTACAACGCTTTGGGAGAGATACATAATGAATTAAGCGAAATAAAACAAATGTGCGAATAAAATAAATTACGAACGAGGGCGTTGGACCCTTTTGCAAAAAATTAATATTAATGAGGAATTAAAATTAAAATTAAATGTTTTTGTTTTTTTTGGTATTTTTATGTTTTTTAAGATTTAAAAGAAAAAAGAATTAATTGAAAATAACTAACCCTAATTCTAATGGTTTTTAAGCTTGTTATGAAAATATTAAAATATAACCTAAATTAAACCTAAGCTAATTTATGTACAATTTAATTGTGAAAATAAAATAAGTAATATAAAAAAGAAAAATTGAAAGGAATAAAATTTATTAAACCTAAATTCTATATTTTTTATATTTTTATGAAAAGAATTAAAGTTGCAACCTAAATTAATACTAAGTTAATTTACATGTTAACTTATTTATGAAAATAATTAAGTTAAATATTTATTATATTTGTCATCTTTTCTGATTTTTTGTGATATTTTTATATATATGGTAAAAATAATTTATTAATTAAAACAATAAAAGAAATAAAATAAGAATTGAAAACAAAATAAATAAAAAAAGGAAATTGCAAACCGGGGGGGGGGGGGGGGGGGGTTCAGGCCCTAAAGTGGAGGTGTGGATCCAGTAAATTGAGCCCAATAGCATTCAAAGTCGTTGACCCTCCCAGACATCATGTGGCAACGTTGACTAGGGTTTATTGTGCCCTTTGAATCCCTGCCTTTGATTTGCATGTGCCAGACGCGTGGATGGCTTGATATGATGAGCGTACGGTGATCCACAATGTTGTGCCTGCATAGGAATTAATGTGGAAAAATAATATTGAAATTATTCAGACCTGGGACTCGAACCCAGGTCTTGGACATTGCAAGGGTGAACGTCTACCACTGAAGCGTTTGAATCACTTTTAATATATAATGGTTAACAATTATTATAAAAGAAAAGAGCGTTAGTGGCCCCAACGCGCGCGAAATTTGAAACTAGCCAGTCACGTCTTGCCACCGAGCCTTCTTCTTCGTTGTCTTTTTTATTTTCTGAAACATAAAAACAAAGAGCAACGGTTTTAACCCGTTGCTATAGAGGACATATCAAAAAATAGCGAATAGGATTCAGGACTCCATAAATTGAGCGCGAATATATGAATCTCTTCGTCCAAGCGTGATGATTGCAATGGTGGTGGTCTGGAGTCCTAATTTTTCCTTGGGTGAAAAACCCCAAATCAAAACTCTGAAAACCCTAGAAAACCAGTTATGGCATAATCGTGTATGTAGCATAAACATTCAATTAAACATAATGGTTAGTCTCAGAACTTCATAAGGAACATGATTCCATGAAAATAATGCAGTAAAAATGCTTAGAATAAGATGTACGATTATGGAATTTTTCATGTACAGTTCATGCTCGATATACCAGTTCTTGGCGTTTAAGTTGATGTTTTGGATTGGAATCTGTTCAGGAGACCACAAGGAAGCTTTTGGAAAAGGAATTAAGCTTTGAATCGCCTTCTCTCAATGAATTCAGTTTTTGAATTTTATGACAATTTTTCAAGTTTGCCAATTGGTCTCTAGCGCAGCATTCAGTGTGTTGTGATTAGGGTTTGACTCAGTACTTATGAGGGAAGGGAATTAGGTCATTAGCTGGCCTTGATCCATGCCCATGAGAGAACTAGTCTTAGGTTTTTCACCATTAACAAACTTTCCCTTTTTTAAGCAAAACCAAGACTTGGTGTACAATCTAACCCTAGCATGAGTTTGTGAGCTGGCACATGATATATGGAAGCTATTCCAATTCAAATGACACTATTCCATTGATTTTTAAATTTTATTTGAATTTTTAAAGATTTAAAATGAATTAAATTATCAAAAATTAAATAAAATAGAAAAATCAATGTTTGATCTTGAAATTAATCATGGGACACGTGTGTGGCATGACAAGGCTGAATCAAGTGGAAGAAAGTGGGCCCTTTTGTCAAAAATTGAAGTTTCAAGGATAGTTGACTTTTGCCATTTCACAAAAATTTCCCAACTTCTCCAATGCATAACTTGCTCAATGTTTAAGCTTTTCTCATGTTCTTGGACATTTTGGAAAGGTCTTTGAGTCCTTCAACCAATGCCTTTGGTCCCATGTCATTTTGATTTTCCAATCTCAAGTTATGGCCTTTGACTTAAAGTCCCTTTTTGTTGACTTTTGAAAATGACCTATAATGTTGAAATTGATAACTTTTTGTGAGAGCATTTATTGGACTTGAAGTATGAAGATGAGTTGTAGGAAATGTCTTTCTCTTCAAAATGAGCTTTGGATGGAATTTTTCTGATAATCCATGTGAAAGTTATGCCCTGGTCAATTTCAGTTGACTTTTTCAGCTGTCCAAATAAGGAAACTTTTGCATCTTGATGATTTTCTGAGCCAAATTTTGAGAATCATGATCAAGCATTGATCAAATGATGTTTGTGGCTTCAAAATGATATGTTGACCAAAAATTTGAACTTTTGACTGTCAAATGACCATTTTGCCCCTACAGTTGACTGTAGTGCAATTTAGGGTTTTGACTGTGCAATCTTGAGCTGAATGCCTTGAAACTTGATATGAGGATGCTTGACCATGTTTGTAAGCATATGAGACTTGATTGAGCCTTTGAACACTTCCTTTTCTTGATCAGACTCAAAACCCTAATTTTGACTATTTAGGAGGCCCTTGCACTGTGCAACCCTTGGGGAATTTTGTGACTTGGCTTGGCAATTTCTTGAAGAATATGGGAGGGAAAATTTTGGGGTACAACAGTTGCCCCTGTTCAATCTTCTTAGACCTGAGGATGCAGATTGGCGGACGTGCCTTTTGTAATCCGAGGGTAGAAGATGATTGGACACTAGAGTGCCCAGAAATTTGCGCTCACATATTGGCAGTGATGGTGGAATGGGCTTATAGATGCCATCTGGATGTTTGATTGCGTAAGAGATTCCTTGGCGAGAACCTGTATACCTGCAAAACAGAAAATGAGTACCTGACACGTTGCAGGAGCTGATTTTTAGATGCCTGGTATAGATGTGTCCTGACTGGTTACAGGAGCTGAGTCTGGAGCTTCAAACGGCGATGAAAGAACCAGGGATGGTTACTACCTTAGCATGAATGGTAAGAGAACCTTGGGCGACTTTAACTTCAACAACGCTCGTTGAGAAAAATCTTGGGTGTCTTCTACTTCAACAACGCTCGTTGAGAAAAAATCTTGGATGTCTTCTACTGGGATAAGAATCAGGGAGATCTTAGGGTCGATCTGACTGAACCAGAGAGGCCTTTGACTGGGTAAGAATCAGGAAAATCTTAGGGTCGACTTAACTGAACCGGACAAGGTCTTGAAATATCTTCAACTGGATAAGCATCAGGGAGATCTTAGGGTCGATCTGACTGAACCAGAGAAGGCCTTTGACTGGATAAGCATCAGGAAAATCTTAGGGTCGATTTAACTGAACCGGTCTAGGTCTTGAAATATCTTCAACTGGATAAGCATCAGGGAGATCTTAGGGTCGATCTGACTGAACCAGAGAAGGCCTTTGACTGGGTAAGCATCAGGAAAATCTTAGGGTCGATTTAACTGAACCGGTCTAGGTCTTGAAATATCTTCAACTGGATAAGCATCAGGGAGATCTTAGGGTCGATCTGACTAAACCAGAGAAGGCCTTTGACTGGGTAAGCATCAGGAAAATCTTAGGGTCGATTTAACTGAACTGGTCTAGGTCTTGAAATATCTTCAACTTGATGAGCATCAGGGAGATCTTAGGGTCGATCTGACTGAACCAGAGAAGGCCTTTGACTGGGTACGCATCAGGAAAATCTTAGGGTCGATTTAACTGAACCGGTCTAGGTCTGGAAATATCTTCAACTGGATAAGCATCAGGGAGATCTTAGGGTCGATCTGACTGAACCAGAGAAGGCCTTTGACTGGATAAGCATCAGGAAAATCTTAGGGTCGATTTAACTGAACCGGTCTAGGTCTTGAAATATCTTCAACTGGATAAGCATCAGGGAGATCTTAGGGTCGATCTGACTGAACCAGAGAAGGCCTTTGACTGGATAAGCATCAGGAAAATCTTAGGGTCGATTTAACTGAACCGGACAAGGTCTTGGAATATCTTCAACTGGATAAGCATCAGGGAGATCTTAGGGTCGATCTGACTGAACCAGAGAAGGCCTTTGACTGGATAAGCATCAGGAAAATCTTAGGGTTGATTTAACTGAACCAAGCTAGGTCTTGAAATATGATTGAGAATTTCAACTGCATCTTTCCTGAAAGGTAAAGGTTAGTCATATGCAATGCATGATATGGATCAAGCAATGATGTTCTCAATATAAATGAGACTTGTATGATATGATGTGTCTATGCATGTTATAATGATGTATGTGATGTTTTATGTATGTTTGTGTCTAGGAAAGTGAATCCTTGACGGGTGCCGGGAAGTCGTATCCTGGGCTGATGTTAAAAAATAGATTTTGCCTCCGCTGGGGATGATAGCTGCAAGAATACCGGTAGGAGAAGATGACTCCGTTGGGGAATAAACTTGGCAAATGGAAGATTCTGCGGGGAGAAAAGATGCTCTAGCGACCATGCTGGGAAGCAATACTCTGTGGGAAGAGGGATGTCTTGCTGAGTGTTGATAATAGTTTGCTGGGGATAGGAAGACTTTGTCGACGACACTCTTTCCGTGGCTTTTGGATGAGGATAACCCAGTTATATCCTGTTAAGGAAATAACTCTTTAAATCAAGCCGGACGACGCGTTCGTGCTCTGCGAAGGATAAGCTTCCAGAATTTACTGGGGATAAGCTTACTGCTTGGGGGGATATGAATTCCAACTTTCCTGGGGAAACTAATTGGACTCTCCTGGGGAGTTTTGATATGCTGGGGAAGTGATTCCTTTGAATGTTGATGTATGCCGCCGGGGAACAATCTTTAGACCAAGACTGCCGGGGATGCTTGTTAAGAATATATGCTGCTGGGGAATGTTGAGATCTGCGGGAGGACACCCAACTTCCTTAAGGTTGATAACTGTTTTGCTTGAGGAGAGTATACTGCTTGCTGTTTCACTCTCTGGGGAATTTAAGATGCCTGGTTATGTTCTTTAGCTGAACCTACCTTGGTACTTTGGAGGATAGAACAATTAGATTGCCTAGACAACTCCTTATTGCCCCTGTTTCTAATGTCCCCTGTAATTAATTTTTTGTTTCGTATGCAAATATTTATGAGCTAGCAAATTATTGTCAATGCATATATCACAAATTGAACCTTGGACGTTCTTCACAAAACAAAACAGAAAAGGAAAAAACAAAAGGCACATTTTAACTGAAAAGTATATTTGTATTGATTTTTGAGTGGCCTGTGAATAGGAATTTTGTATACAAAAGGCTGACGTCCTAATAAGAGAACGCCACCAAGCAAAAAGGGTTTATACAAATTTTGTACAAAAGAAAATAAAACAGCTGTGTGAAATGAATGATCCACTGGGTTTCAACTCTGCTATTGCCTTTATAACTCCGAGCGTCTCATCACTTGATGACCTTGGTTGAAGGTGAAGCTGACTGATCGATGCCGTCTGATCTTGATGTAGATACCAGATTCTGGATGCAAAGTGATCAATGAGACATAGCATTACGCTTTTATCCCTAATTTTTGCCTGGACCGCCCTTTCGGGTTTTCAGTCCACCAGGATATCCATTTTTGCCCAAGCCGCCCTTTCAGGTTTTCGACTTGCCGGGTGTACAGATTTTTTCCATTTTCATCCCTTCATTTTGCCCGAACCCTTTTGGTTCGACGGGAAGCCCTGATTTTTGCCTAGGCATGTCAGCTTAGCGGGTCTTTTTTTTTCATGCGTAATATTTTTTTACTATGTCTGCATTGGCGGGGTGAGGAAGGTCGTCACCATCCATATTGGTTAATATCATTGCTCCTCCTGAGAACACATGCTTAACCACAAATGGCCCTTCATACGTAGGGGTCCATTTGCCCCTTGGATCACTCTAGGGAAGGATGATTCTCTTGATTACCAGATCCCCAACTCGATATTCCTGTGGTCTGACCTTTTTGTTAAATGCCCTGATCATCCGTTTCTGATACGTCTGACCATGACAGACAGCAGCAAGTCTCTTTTCGTCAATAAGGTTGAGTTGATCAAGTCGTGTCTGGATCCAATCATCTTCGTTCAGATTTGCATCCTTCATTATCCGGAGAGAGGGTATTTGCACTTCGATTGGCAAGACTGCCTCCATGCCATAAACCAGAGAGAAAGGAGTTGCCCCGGTTGACGTCCTAGCTGAGGTACGGTACCCATGCAGAGCGAACGGTAACATCTCGTGCCAATCTTTGTAAGTCACTGTCATCTTCTGCACGATTTTCTTGATGTTCTTATTTGCTGCTTCTACAGCCCCATTCATCTTCGGTCTGTAAGGAGAAGAATTGTGGTGCTGTATCTTGGACTGTTCGCAGAGCTCAGCGATCATCTTGTTGTTTAGATTGGTACCGTTGTCTGTAATAATTCTCTCAGGGACGCCGTACCGACAGATCAGGTTATGCCGAATGAACCGTGCTACAACAGTCTTGGTTACCGTAGCATAGGATGCTGCCTCAACCCACTTCGTGAAGTAATCAATTGCCACTAGGATGAAGCGATGTCCATTAGATGCCGTAGGTTTAATCTCGCCGATCATGTCTATGCCCCACATTGCAAACGGCCAAGGCGCAGTCAGAACATTCAGGGGGACCGGAGGAACATGCACCTTGTCTGCATAAATCTGGCACTTGTGGCATGTCCTGGAATGTTGGTAACAGTCAGCTTCCATTGTGGACCAATAGTATCCTGCCCGTAGTATTTTCTTAGCCATCGTATGTCCACTGGAATGCGTACCAAAGGTCCCTTCATGTAGCTCTTCCATGATTCTTTCTGCTTCAGTCTTATCCACACAACGCAGTAAGGTTGAATCATGGTTCCGCTTGTACAAGACGCCGTTGCTTAAGAAGAACTTGGCTGCGAACCTCCTCAGGAATTTCTTATCGTTGACAGAGGCGCCTTCAGGGTATTCCTGAGCTTCCAGATATCTCTTCACTTCGTGGTACCAAGGCTTCTCAGTCACCAATTCAGTTTCGAGATCACAACAGTATACCGGCTCGTCCAGTTTCCAGATGATGATCCGGGGAGCCTCATTATCCCATTTGACCTTGAACATTGAAGACATTGTAGCTAACGCGTCCGCCAACTGATTCTCTTCTCTTGGAAAATGCTCAAAGGTTATCTCTGTGAAGTGGGGGATCAGGGCCAGCACATATTCTCTGTAAGGAATCAGGTTTGGATGTTTCGTATCCCACTCTCCTTTGATCTGATTGATCACAAGAGCGGAATCTCCGAAGACACTCAGAAACTTAATCCTTAAGTCGATCGTAACTTGAAGACCCATGATGCACGCCTCATACTCTGCCATATTGTTGGTACAGTTGAAACACAGCCGGGCAGTGAGTGGAGTATGAGTACCTTGTGGAGATATGATTATGGCGCCGATACCATTTCCCAAAGCATTGGAGGCTCCATCAAAGTGCATAGACCATCGGGATCCTGGTTCAGGTCCTTCATCCGGTCCAGGTACTTCACAGTCAGTTACTATCATAATGCTTTCATCCGGAAACTCGAAGTTCATTGATTGGTAGTCATCCACAGCTTGATGTGCTAAGTGGTCTGCCAATACACTTCCCTTGATGGCTTTTTGGGTCGTGTACTGAATGTCGTATTCCGTCAAGATCATCTGCCATCTTGCAATTCTCCCAGACAGAGCAGGCTTTTCGAATATGTACTTTATAGGATCCATTTTTGAGATCAACAAGGTAGTGTGAGTCAGCATATACTGTCTCAGCCGGCGAGCAGCCCATACCAAAGCGCAGCAAGTTTTCTCAAGCAGTGAGTATCGGGTCTCACAGTCGGTAAACTTTTTGCTAAGGTAATAAATGGCATGCTCTTTTCGGCCAGACTCGTCTTGCTGCCCCAGCACACACCCCATTGAATTATCAAGCACTGTCAGGTAAAGTATCAAAGGTCTCCCTTCAACTGGTGGCATAAGGATGGGTGGTTCTTGGAGATATTCTTTGATTCTGTCAAAAGCAGCCTGACATTCATCATTCCAACGTACTACCTGATCTTTCTTCAGCAGCTTGAAGATTGGTTCACAGGTAGCAGTTAGGTGTGAGATGAACCGAGCAATGTAATTCAGGCGTCCTAAAAAGCCTCTGACTTCCTTCTCTGTCTTAGGAACTGGCATCTCTTGAATAGCTTTGACCTTAGCAGGGTCCACTTGAATACCTTTGTCACTGACCACAAAGCCTAATAATTTTCCAGATCTTACCCCGAAGGTGCACTTGTTCGGGTTCAATCTCAGCTTGTACAGTTTCAACCGGTCAAACAACTTCTGCAGATGATCTAAGTGCTCCTCCTCAGTCTGGGACCTAGCAATCATGTCGTCAACATACACTTCGATCTCATGATGGATCATGTCATGAAATAAAGCAACCATGGCACGTTGGTAGGTTGCCCCAGCATTCTTTAGTCCAAAAGGCATGACTTTGTAGCAGAAGGTGCCCCACTGAGTAACAAATGTAGTCTTTTCCATGTCTTCAGGAGCCATCTTGATCTGATTGTAGCCTGAAAAACCATCCATAAAAGAGAACACTTTATGCTGAGCTGTATTATCAACAAGGACATCAATGTGAGGTAGAGGGAAGTCATCCTTGGGGCTGGCCCTGTTCAGATCCCTGTAATCGACACACATTCTGACCTTGCCATCCTTCTTAGGTACCGGCACCACATTAGCAACCCACTGAGGGTAAGAAGTCACTGCAAGAAACCCGGCATCAAACTGCTTCATAACCTCGGCTTTAATCTTCTCAGACATCTCTGGACGCATACGGCAGACCTTTTGCTTAACCGGAGGGCAATCTTCTTTAGTTGGTAAGTGATGGACCACAATGTGGGTATCTAATCCGGGCATATCTTCGTAGGACCAGGCAAAGATCTCCATATAGTCATGCAGCATCTGAGTCAACCGTTGTTTCACGCTGAGCTCTAGGTTGGCACCAATCTTTACCCCTTTCTTGTCTTCTTCAGTACCCAAGTTTATTATTTCCACTGGCTCTTCATGGGGTTGAATTGCCCTCTCTTCCTGTTGTAACAGTCTTGCAAGTTCACCAGGCACTTCGCAATCATCTTCACCTTCGTCTTCGGCTAAGTTGATCGGATTTTCGAAGTCATAACTGGCAGTAGCAGAGTCGTTACCAGTGAGATCCAGAGTGGATTGAAACCTGTATGAGTGAGTGTGTGTGTAAATACAGCTGTTTTACAATATGTAAATAAAGGAAAGAAAAGGAGCGCAAAATTTGAAATGTGAAAAACGTCCAATGCTTTTATTTATGATATATGACAGTGACAAACAAAAGCCCTCATAAACAAAACCACGGTGCCCCGGGTAAGACACCGGGCCATATAGTTTCAAATTATTGTTTATTACAAATCCAAAACAAAGAAGTTCATTACTGGGGAACAAAAGTTATGGGTGTAAAGTCTTTAGCAGTCCAGTTGGTCAATCCACCGTCGGTCGTCGGGTAGATCCAGCTATCGAACTCTGACTTTTCCACTTCGTCTTCCTCTCCAATAGCATTCACTTCTGAGTGGGTGATGAGCACAGGAGGTCTTCCAATTCTCGCCTTGCGCACTGCTTTCTGAGCTTCTGTGGTGAAACCCAGCCCAAACTTGTTAGTCTTAGGAGTAAGATCAGGGAGCTTGCCCCAGTTTGCACATTCACCTCTTTCGATCACAGCCCGGGCGTCCTTTAAGGAGGCCATCTTCAAAGGAGAAACCTCTTCATCCACTGCTTCTGCTGCTGCCAAGGTTTGTGGCACTTCCTCAAAATGTTGAAAGGGGGTTTCAATGAACTCCCCCTCCATTTCTACGTATCTGAAGGAGTTGAGGTGGCTGACCATGTACTCCTCTTCCCCTTGCACCGTTACGATCTTCCCCCTGACCGGGTACTTGAGCTTCTGATGCAACGTGGAGGTCACAGCTCCAGCCTTGTGGATCCACGGGCGACCCAGCAAACAAGAATAGGACGGATGGATGTCCATCACATAGAATTTTGAATCAAATACCTGTGACCCAACCCTGATTGGGATGTCCACCTCACCATGTACCATTCTTTTGGACCCGTCAAAGGCCCGGACAACAATGTTACTTGGTTTGAGCTCTAGACCCTCACAATCCAGCCTATCCAGAGCCTTCTTGGGCAGCACGTTTAATGAAGAACCTGTGTCAACCAGCACATGAGCAAGAGTAGTGCCCCTGCATTCAATGGAGACATGCAGGGCATCATTATGGTTCTTCCCCTTTGCTGTCAAATCGGCATCAGAAAAACCCAGGCCATTATCAGCGGTTAGGTTGGCCACACAGTCGGTGAACTGGTCAGCAGACGTCTCTTGGGGTACGTGGGCTGTTTTTAAGAAAGCAATCAGAGCCTTGGCGTGGGCCTCTGAACACAGCAGCAGTGACAACATGGAGATTTTAGAGGGGGTGTGCCCCAGCTGTTCTACAACGTTGAAATCACTTTTCTTTATTATCTTGAGGATTTCTTCCATTTCCTGCCTGGAAGCCTCAACAATGGTCTTTGGTGCCTCCGTCCTGGCAGGCACATCAGCAGCAATCCCCTTGCCCCGAGCATCAGATGACTCGGTAGCAGGGGTGGATACTTGGTCAGGGGGAGAAACAGGCACCCTGGCAGGTGTGAAGACCAAAGGCCTATGAATTACCGGAGGAGCAATGTCTGGCGAGAACAGTCTTCCACTACGAGTGACCTTAGCAGGCCCAGTGATGTTGGAGACACCAGCATCAATGTTGAACTCTTGTTTCACACCCAGAACATAAACATCCGCCCCATAGTGCCATGGGACAGCCTTATCAGATTTGTAGGGGATAGGCCCCAGAACAGTAATGGTGATGGGAGCAATCTTGTGAACCGGCAAAATTTGGACAGGCTTCTTTGAAGGAGCCTTGGAAGGGTTGTTGAAGATGGTAACGATCGACACTTCTTCAACAGGAGCAGCAGGCACAACAGTCTTTCTGAACAAAATTTCTCTACTATCTATCAGGTTTTGGACGCCTAACTTCAGCAGAGAACAACCAGCAGGGGAAGCAACACATAGAGGGCAACCTTCGCTACATCCCGGAAATAAACCGGCTAGCAACAGGTTCCTCTTGACCGTCAGCAGCGGAGTAGCAACATCATCCACCGAAGCTACATACAAATCCTCCTCAACAGCATTCACTCCATGCTGGGGCATGGGAGCGGTTACAACATTCGGCCTTTCGGGCGCCTCAAACTGTATTTCCTTTGCATCAATGAGGTCTTGAACCTTATTCTTTAGGGCCCAACAGTCATCTGTGCTATGCCCCGGGCTATCAGAGTGGTAAGCACAGCGAGCATTTGGATTAAACTTGGGGGATGCAGTATTGGGAAACTTTGGAGCCTCCCTGACAGTCACTAAATTGGTGGATAGCAACTGTGGCAGGATCTGTGATAAGGTCATGTTTAACCGGGTAAACTCTCTCCGGGGTCTTTCAAACTTTTGAGGATTAGTTGGCCGAGGAGCGGCAGCAGGTTTGGCAATCATTACCGCACTGACAGATTGGCGGCGTTCAGGTTGCTCTGGTCTCCGGGAGCTATATACAGCATTAGCCTCCTTTTTGAAGGGTTTCTTTTCAGTACTGGAGGAGGCAACCTTCTGTATCTTCCCCGATTTTATACCGGCCTCGATCCTTTCACCAGTCAAGATCAGATCAGTAAACCCAGCAGAGGAATTACCAATGAGATGATTGAAAAATGGACCAGATAGGGTCCCTAAAAACATATCTACCAGCTCCCGGTCCGTCAATGGTGGCTGCACCCTGCCAGCCAGGTCTCTCCATTTCTGGGCGTACTCCTTAAAACCTTCACCCGACCCTAGCGACATACCCTGGAGCTGGGTACGCGTAGGAGCGAGGTCGGAATTATATTGATACTGCTTGTAAAAAGCAGTGGCCAGATCCTCCCAGTTACGAATGCTGATTCCATCCAGCTGATAGAACCATTCGAGGTGAGTCCCTGAAAGACTCTCCTGGAAGAAGTGGATCCAAAGGTTCTTGTCTGCTGTGTAAGGCTGGATCTTCCTTACATAAGAACGGAGGTGAATCTTGGGACAGGAAGCCCCGTCATACTTCACAAAGGCAGGTGCCTTGAACTTGTGTGGGATCACCACCCCGGTAGATAACCCCAAGTCTCCGAAATCCAGTCCAGGCACCCGCTGAACTTCCATAGCCTTTAATCTGTCCTCCAGCTGCTTGTACCGGTCTTCAGCAGGAGGGTACTGTTCGTCGTTGAAGTCTGTTTCAGTATCAGAGCCCACAGGAGTAGGGACCTCCCTTTCTTGGTGACTACCTTCCCCCACAAATGGGGTAGTCCTTTCAGCCTCAACCTGTAAGGTGTTCCCGAGTCTGCGCCCAGTGTTAAATAGCACAGTCCTCCTCTTCTTCTTAGTCTTCTTCAGAAGCATGGTCTTCAACTCTTGTTGACCCTGAGCCAAGCCCTTGATCAGCTCCTGAAATTGGGCGTTCTGCGCCTGAAGAGCCTTGATAGATGCCTCGGTTGATGATTCAGGGTTCATGATGCTGAAATAAACAGCGAAGAACAGTAAACAACCCTGAAAAGAAGAGTACCTGTGATGCACATGATGAATGATATGTGTTTATGCAATGCATTCAAGAGTTCGAAAATTCAAATTTGTTGTAGACCAAAAGGAACACACGTTATTATTAAGAAAATCATTGTTTAATACATCAAAGCCTCATGGGCAAAAGTACAAAAAATCAAATCAATCCCAAAATATGCTGCGCATCCTCTTTGGAGCTATGTAAGTGTTGAGGTTCCTCTCCTCATGCAACGGGCGGGTGAGCTCCAAGACCTTCTTTTCACTGGCACGTAGACTAGTCCCAAGAGAATTCCGCTCTTCCTTAAGCTGGATCCAGCTCTTCTGCATCTCTTCCCAGGATGTGGGCATATCAGGGTGCTGAATAACGTGAGACACTTCTCCTTCCAAGGCAGGCTCTTTGATTACTGGAAGCATGTGAGGATAAGGCATTACTAACTTCTGAGAGCGGGCTCGTACCCACTTGAGGTAAGGCTCCAAAGGGATGGAGTTCCTGTGCCCCAGTGTCTTGCTGTCTATCCTACTAGGCATCCTCCAGGCTCTGATAAATCTCTGGCGAAGTCCTTGAGTATCGTTGTCGAAGTCAAAAACTATGTCAGGAATTAACATGTCATGAGGACCATCCCTCCGAGCATAACCAAACTGTCTCCAAGCCAGGCATGGGCTATAAGTAATACCTCCTCTGATTCCAAGTAAAGGAACATTAGGGTACTCCCCGCAACGATCAATGACAGTGACATCTTCTCTGGACCGAGGGCACCAATGTATATCTGCATGTGTAAGAGTCATCAACCGTTGTGACCATCTCAAACCCCGCTCATTCTTCAAGACCGATTGTGGAAGGTGCGAAATAAACCACTTTCCCAGGAGAGGAGTGCAACACATAAGGACACCTCTTTTTCTCATGGTTCGAGTGTAACATGAGTGAAGGATGTCCCCCAGCAATGTAGGTATAGGATTCCTGGACATAAAGATCTGGACAGCACTGATATCAATGAGCTGATCTGGGTTAGGGAACAACACCAAACCATAAACAAGGAGGGCCACAACCTCTTCGAAAGCTTGCAAGTCAAGGGAGTTCCAACATTCATGGGCCTTTTCAAACAGAAACTTGGCTAAGAACCCTTTGATACCACTTCTAACTTCCCAATGTCCCTTGAGGTCAGATGACTGTAGGTGCAAGGCTTTAGCAATCTCTTCAAGCTTAGGTTCCTTTTCTGTACCGTTGAAGGGTAGCTGATCAAGGATGGGGATCTTCAGGAGCCGCGAGAACTCCTCCAATGTAGGTACCAACTGATGGTCCAAGAAGGTGAAACAGTGATGCAGAGGGTCAAAGAATTGGAACAGGACCTTTATCATATCTTCCTCAATGTTGGTGTTGACCAAGCTGATGAGGCTTCCATGCCTTTCACTGAATGAAGAGTTCTCAGGAATCCTGGATATAAGCTCCTTAAGCTGAGGAGGGATCCTTACAAGACTAATTTGAATTGTCTTTCTACGAACAGTTTCCATGTCCTACAAAACAAGAACAAAGATGAAAATTCGAACCCCTGAAATGGTTAGTTAATGCATATGATGCTGGATGATGTCATGATGCTATGATTAAACACACCACAGATATGTACAAAGACAAACATGTAAGGCACACAAGGCACACAAGACAAGCCCTTAAGGTTTAAGGCCAGCATGGGGTCTGGGTAGTACCCTCTTGAAGTTGGTGAGTTCAACCTGTCCTAATCAAAGTAACCGGGTTCTAAGGTTCCCAATATCACGGGATTGCTTTCATTGTTCATCGTTTCGATTTAGCCACTGAATTGGCGACCGAAATATTCCAGGAAAGCAACCCTCAATTGAGTGTAGTATCGAGTATCAACCAACCTCGGACTGCACCAAAGTCAGTTATCTCACTACCCTAAAGAGGCCAAGATGGTTCAATTAAGGTTCCTAAGGTCTGTTGATGCTTCATGACACCACATGGAGGCCCCGTACTCTCTTGACTGAACTCAAGGGTTACCGGTACACACCAAAGTGCCACATCAACGTAGCAGACTGTTTCAACCATGTCGGTATACCCTGCACAGTTCCCTCACAGCCTTGTTGCTACTTTCTAAGAAGGTATCCCCCAGATCCGGGTTAGGATCTATAGCACTCCCAAGCG
Organism: Vicia faba; assembly: GCA_948472305.1. Classification (NCBI taxonomy): domain Eukaryota; kingdom Viridiplantae; phylum Streptophyta; class Magnoliopsida; order Fabales; family Fabaceae; genus Vicia; species Vicia faba. The sequence continues at coordinate 317,577,009 of OX451735.1, forward strand.
ACCCACAATAATAAAGCAAGCAAAGAAGACAATTGAAAACATAATTATGACCTAGCCCTAAGGTATACCTCACTTTAAGTTTAATTCCCCAGCAGAGTCGCCAGTTCTGTGATCGGTGGATCTGGAACTGACTGTTTAACGCTGGTTCGCGAAATGTCGCGGAAGCAAGAGTCGCCACCGTCTTTTATTTTCTCCAAATGGAAAGGACAAAAGCACAGAAAAATTCCTTATAGAGATTGCTCTCGGTTCGGGAGGTAGATTATAGAAAGGGAAGGTGTTAGCACCCTTTCTATCCATGGTTATCCATGGGCTCTTAGATACTTGCTCATTTGTGTTTTCAAAAATGGTTTGTTTGCTTTTCAATTGTGGGTTTAAAAAGTTTCTTTGAAAATTCCAGTTCGACTCTTGTGTCAGAGTGTTTGAAAAATTGCTTTGAAAGCTTTTGAAAAGTGTCGGTGTGAAAAGATTTTTGTTTGTTTTTGAAGAGAGCAAGTACCCTTGAGAACCTACCTACCCTAAGGAATTCGCCTGTGTAAATGTCCTTTAAAGTAGTGCCATCCCACCATTGAGAGGTAGGTAGCACCACCGTTGGAGGTGTTCGGGTCAATTCGAGTTTGTAGGGACATGGTGATCACCAGAGCAATGGGAAGACACCTTAGAAGCTACCCTCATGCCAGGTTCTCGGATCATGAGGACTTACTAAGACATCCTCTACTCGACGATCACCTTTCGAAAGGCAAGGCAACAGTGAGGCGTACCCTAGGGGTGGTGTGTGCGATTCGTGTATCGTTTTCATTGATATTTGTCTTGTCATGTTCATTGGTGTTCTACGCTTGATTTTATTTTAAGTCCATACATTCTTTCATGCTTTTGTTAACAGTTAAAAGTTGCGGGAAAAGTAAATCTAATACTATTACAAATGGCGCGGGTCCACATCGCCAAAATTAAACCGGACCCGATTTGACGGAAAGTAAATAGAGCAAAAGAAATAAAAGTGCGAGAAGTTTAAGTTACAACGCTTTGGGAGAGATACATAATGAATTAAGCGAAATAAAACAAATGTGCGAATAAAATAAATTACGAACGAGGGCGTTGGACCCTTTTGCAAAAAATTAATATTAATGAGGAATTAAAATTAAAATTAAATGTTTTTGTTTTTTTTGGTATTTTTATGTTTTTTAAGATTTAAAAGAAAAAAGAATTAATTGAAAATAACTAACCCTAATTCTAATGGTTTTTAAGCTTGTTATGAAAATATTAAAATATAACCTAAATTAAACCTAAGCTAATTTATGTACAATTTAATTGTGAAAATAAAATAAGTAATATAAAAAAGAAAAATTGAAAGGAATAAAATTTATTAAACCTAAATTCTATATTTTTTATATTTTTATGAAAAGAATTAAAGTTGCAACCTAAATTAATACTAAGTTAATTTACATGTTAACTTATTTATGAAAATAATTAAGTTAAATATTTATTATATTTGTCATCTTTTCTGATTTTTTGTGATATTTTTATATATATGGTAAAAATAATTTATTAATTAAAACAATAAAAGAAATAAAATAAGAATTGAAAACAAAATAAATAAAAAAAGGAAATTGCAAACCAGGGGGGGGGGGGGGGGGGGTTCAGGCCCTAAAGTGGAGGTGTGGATCCAGTAAATTGAGCCCATTAGCATTCAGAGTCGTTGACCCTCCCAGACATCATGTGGTAACGTTGACTAGGGTTTATTGTGCCCTTTGAATCCCTGCATTTGATTTGCATGTGCCAGACGCGTGGATGGCTTGATATGATGAGCGTACGGTGATCCACAATGTTGTGCCTGCATAGGAATTAATGTGGAAAAATAATATTGAAATTATTCAGACCTGGGACTCGAACCCAGGTCTTGGACATTGCAAGGGTGAACGTCTACCACTGAAGCGTTTGAATCACTTTTAATATATAATGGTTAACAATTATTATAAAAGAAAAGAGCGTTAGTGGCCCCAACGCGCACGAAATTTGAAACTAGCCAGTCACGTCTTGCCACCGAGCCTTCTTCTTCGTTGTCTTTTTTATTTTCTGAAACATAAAAACAAAGAGCAACGGTTTTAACCCGTTGCTATAGAGGACATATCAAAAAATAGCGAATAGGATTCAGGACTCCATAAATTGAGCGCGAATATATGAATCTCTTCGTCCAAGCGTGATGATTGCAATGGTGGTGGCCTGGAGTCCTAATTTTTCCTTGGGTGAAAAACCCCAAATCAAAACTCTGAAAACCCTAGAAAACCAGTTATGGCATAATCGTGTATGTAGCATAAACATTCAATTAAACATAATGGTTAGTCTCAGAACTTCATAAGGAACATGATTCCATGAAAATAATGCAGTAAAAATGCTTAGAATAGGATGTACGATTATGGAATTTTTCATGTACAGTTCATGCTCGATATACCAGTTCTTGGCGTTTAAGTTGATGTTTTGGATTGGAATCTGTTCAGGAGACCACAAGGAAGCTTTTGGAAAAGGAATTAAGCTTTGAATCACCTTCTCTCAATGAATTCAGTTTTTGAATTTTATGACAATTTTTCAAGTTTGCCAATTGGTCTCTAGCGCAGCATTCAGTGTGTTGTGATTAGGGTTTGACTCAGTACTTATGAGGGAAGGGAGTTAGGTCATTAGCTGGCCTTGATCCATGCCCATGAGAGAACTAGTCTTAGGTTTTTCACCATTAACAAACTTTCCCTTTTTTAAGCAAAACCAATACTTGGTGTACAATCTAACCCTAGCATGAGTTTGTGAGCTGGCACATGATATATGGAAGCTATTCCAATTCAAATGACACTATTCCATTGATTTTTAAATTTTATTTGAATTTTTAAAGATTTAAAATGAATTAAATTATCAAAAATTAAATAAAATAGAAAAATCAATGTTTGATCTTGAAATTAATCATGGGACACGTGTGTGGCATGACAAGGCTGAATCAAGTGGAAGAAAGTGGGCCCTTTTGTCAAAAATTGAAGTTTCAAGGATAGTTGACTTTTGCCATTTCACAAAAATTTCCCAACTTCTCCAATGCATAACTTGCTCAATTTTTAAGCTTTTCTCATGTTCTTGGACATTTTGGAAAGGTCTTTGAGTCCTTCAACCAATGCCTTTGGTCCCATGTCATTTTGATTTTCCAATCTCAAGTTATGGCCTTTGACTTAAAGTCCCTTTTTGTTGACTTTTGAAAATGACCTATAATGTTGAAATTGATAACTTTTTGTGAGAGCATTTCTTGGACTTGAAGTATGAAGATGAGTTGTAGGAAATGTCTTTCTCTTCAAAATTAGCTTTGGATGGATTTTTTCTGATAATCCATGTGAAAGTTATGCCCTGGTCAATTTCAGTTGACTTTTTCAGCTGTCCAAATAAGGAAACTTTTGCATCTTGATGATTTTCTGAGCCAAATTTTGAGAATCATGATCAAGCATTGATCAAATGATGTTTGTGGCTTCAAAATGATATGTTGACCAAAAATTTGAACTTTTGACTGTCAAATGACCATTTTGCCCCTACAGTTGACTGTAGTGCAATTTAGGGTTTTGACTGTGCAATCTTGAGCTGAATGCCTTGAAACTTGATATGAGGATGCTTGACCATGTTTGTAAGCATATGAGACTTGATTGAGCCTTTGAACACTTCCTTTTCTTGATCAGACTCAAAACCCTAATTTTGACTGTTTAGGAGGCCCTTGCACTGTGCAACCCTTGGGGAATTTTGTGACTTGGCTTGGCAATTTCTTGAAGAATATGGGAGGGCAAATTTTGGGGTACAACAAGCCCCATTTGACCGAATTCTCTTTTGGATCGTTTTCCATATCATTCGACCCAAGAAGGGTGGTCTTTCTCTTGTGGATAAACCTGAGGTCCAACTGCTGTATGTTTTAAAACATAAAATAAAGGTTCATTGGCCACACTATTTTGCTAGCCACATGTTTGATCTACATAACTCTGGAAGAGGCACCACACTATGCTATCCCTCTTTCATTCAAAGAGTCCTCAATCAAGAAAAGATTAAAACTCAAGGAATTCCTTATGTTGGTATGACCTCTGATCTTGAATTCACAAAGAAATCACTGACCTAATATCGTTATGTTATGAGAAGTACATCCGTTTCGTTCCAAAATAGTGATGGTGAAGAGGATGATAATGAAGAAGAAGAAGAAGAGTCATAGGAAGAAGAAAATGAAGCAAATATGGACGAGGATGTCCCATCTGCTCAAGAAAACAATGCCAATGTGATATCTCTTTTGGAGAAAATGCAGCTCCAAAAAAAGGAAGATGCACTCCTTCAAAATGAGAGGATTTCAAACATCTACAACCTTGTCAAAGTCTAAAATGAAATGTTCTCAAACTACTCAAATATTCAAGATCAGTGATACTCCATGTTGGAAGGCATGCTTCAATCACAAACTGAGAATCTTATCTCTCTTCATTCCACCTTCCTTCAGCACTTTCCAAATCTTCCACCTGATGCTCCAGAAAACAATAATACCGACAACCTAGAAAATTGATTCATGTTTATGTAATCCTGCTTAAGTTCTTATGTTACCCTTCTTTTGATAACCTCATACAATTATTCTTATGAACTGGTTTGTAATATTCTACACACATTTGTCTAATTATTGCATTTTATGATCTACACTAATTTCATTTTATGTGAATGATTGTTGGTGTTATTAGTTGCAAATGGAAAATGATGTTGCATTTAATATATTTTGTTACTTTTGACCTTGTGCTTTATCTCTTTTTGATGTTGTCAAAGTGGGAGAAGTGAACATAGAAGACTATACATAGCTTGCAAGCGGAACACACAAACTCAGGGGGGGCATATTTGAGCATTATTTTGACATCATCAAAAAGGGGGAGTATATGAAGGCAAAGTCCCGCTATAAGTATTTTAATGATGTCAAAACAATTATAAATCTATCTCAATCTTGGTTGGCTCTATGAATAATCTTGCAACGAAATTATTGGAACAAAGATCTCCATAAACAAGTAGTTTTGAGAAAATACAATCTGTGTGACGACTCAAAGATAGGTTCGGTCGACTCATTATCTTCAATCAAGCCCTGGATGTGTCAAGTCGACCCTTCCGGTCGAATCAAATTGGAATTCAAAACATTCAAAGTTTGTGTTGATGCAAGCCCTGAAGAGGTCGACGCACTACACTTCAAAATGGATTTCTCTCTGATTGTTGGATGTATCGCGTCGACCCTTCTGGTCGAATCAACCTGGGAATCATAATATTTGATGTTTGCATCGATGCAAATCCTGAAGCGATTGATGCATTACTCTTCAAAATAGTTTTTCCTCTGGGCGAGGGTTGTGTCACGCCAACCCCCTATTTTGGTTACGTCGACCGCTCGCTTTCTTCAACTAATTTTCTTCTATGTTTGTGAATCCTGGTTAATAGGTAACATACATATATATATATATATATATATATATATATATATATATATATATATATATATATATATATATATATATATATATATATATATATATATATATATATATATATATATATATATATATATATATATATATATATATATATATATATATATATATATATATATATATATATATATATATATATATATATATATATATATATATATATATATATATATATATATATATATATATATATATATATATATATATATATATATATATATATATATATATATATATATATTCATTATGCAAAATTATTGGAAGTCAACAAGAACTAGTGAAAGATACACATAGTGCTCATTATCTTCATCCTCTCTTCTAAAAAAATCAACATCAACACATAATCATGGTTGTTGATTCAAGAAAATTGCTGTGGTGATAATGTTCAAATCAAGAATTCAATTCAAATTTGGGTTGAGAAATTTTGGGCTATTCTTGAATAAAATCAATGAGATTTTATCCTCCAAGATTATTGGTGCGGGGTTTTTTGCATAAGTCTTTGCTTCATTGAATTCAGCCGAGTGAAAGGATTAAGAAACAGTGGGTTTGCTTAATCAAGTAACGGTAACAGGAGGATTGTAAAGATAGATTTAGGGTCAAATTGCTTGCAATCGAAACCAGCTGAGTGAAAGGATTAAGAGACAATGGGTTTTCTTAATCAAGTAGCGGTAACCGGAGGTTTGTTCGAAGAATTTGGCACTTGGTTTTGCTCAAACCAAGGAAAGGGAAGAAGATTGTTACATCAACAACATTGGTTTGTTTGTATTGTGAGCTATCTCTTCTCTTGTATCATTTGAAACTTAATATCAAATATCTCAATTCTAGATTCTAGAATTGAGGGAAGACGTACCCTACGCGAGGACGACAAGGGGAACTGCCTTAACAAATCGTGTGTTCTTCCGCTTTTTCTTTATTTCTATACTTGCTTACTAAACTGTGCGAAAATTAATTTGTCAAATCTGCACTTAATGAAATTGTAGTGTGTTGAGTTCATTTCAAAACATTGGTAACAATCCTTTTGATTTATACCTAAGAAAACCTACCACTACAATTTTGTAAAACCAAACCTAAGGTGCTTTGCTCACAAGGTGTTTGACAAATTGACTAATCCACAAAATTATTGATTCTGCTTATCCTTATCTCATTCAACTCATTGGTAGTAATTAGTAATCATTGAGAGTGTATAAGTAATTGATCAATGGAGTAAAACGCATTGATTCTTATTTTGTCATTATATCCCATACGGTTTAGCATATCTGATCTTTAAATAGAGGACCGTTTAGACGATTGGAGATTCCAGGAAGCTTTCGCATATTTTTCTAAAAACAATTTTAAAAAGTGCAAATTATTTTAAACGATCTATTCAACCCCCCTTCTAGATCGATCACATCGTCTAGCATACATGTCTTCTCTCTACATGCTCAAACCACGTAAATCTATTTTCCACCATTTTCTCTACTATAGACGCTACGTCGACACTATCTTTAATATTTTATTCTGTCAAGCCTTACCACACATACACCACAACATCCTCAAATCTGCTACATTTAATATATTCTTGTGTTGATTCTTAATCATCCAACATTTTGTCCCATATAAAATTGTATTTCTTACTACAGTCCGATAAAACTTTCCCTTAAGCTTGAGCGGTACCTTTGCATCACATAAAACATATGATTCCTTTCTCCATTAAACCAAACATTCAACAACATCGCAGCGAATTCATCGTCATAAATAAACTTCTTTATAAAACAAAACTCATAATGTTTTAGTCTCATCAAAAGTTGTACTTAAAACCACTTTAACATCCAAAATAAAATCTCGTAAGAATATATTAACATAAGTAATGTAACATTCACAAAATATAGTGTTCCCAACCCGATTTACATATTAGAGCAAGACACCTATAATAAACAAAAACTAATGAAGTATTCCAAAGTTATCTTCAATGCTCCTAAAACCTACTCCTGAGCATTTGTGTGTTACCCGCATGGGGGCAACATTCAAACAGAAAGGGTGAGTAATCACAATTCATTATAAAAGACATAAGAAAAAGAATGGTAGTTATAAACAACATCGTCATATAATCAACACATGTCATTCATCAACACTTCATACTCACTAATAAATCATAATGGCACTTAGACATCTTTCATCATCAAAATCATCATATAATCATGTAGTTCATAATCATCATGACATCACAACTCATCAACAAAATTCATGAAATGTCACCTAGGATGTTAATGCAACAAATACTGACTCAATGCATGTGGTACCAATATTTTATGAACACATGGTTCATCACCCTCTATGATCTCCTCCATGGGATCGATTCCATCTTTGAACTGGAGCACATCACAAACACACTAGAACCGCACAATGGGATTGAGGCTCGTCACAAGCGGACCACCGTCCAAAAATGCTATGAATGTATGATGCACAACAACGACACATAAAGTTCGACCACGACTAGTCAATTGCATCATCATTCACATAATCATCATCACATAGCATGTATACACATAAAACATGCACATCATTAAATCATCATCATGAATAACGTCAATTACATCACAACAACAAACATCATAGCAACTTCACAGCATCATCAAACCCATCATTAAAATAGAACATGTTAAAATATCAAACATATAATAGTTCAATCTCATAAACACATAGGTACTAGAATAATGCATCAAATTACTCATATAATTCTGCGATAATATTAGTTATGCGTGTTAGCTTCCCTATGCTTTAAACGACACGTCAAACAGAGTTCTGAAACCCAAGTTACAACACTTTGAAATTACTACAAGGCATGCTCGCCTAAGCCTCACCCAACGATTGTGGGGCGCTCTACTCGGAACCTCCTCGCTTGATGCTCACCCGACAATGTGAGCGATTGGAACCATCACTGCTTAGCTCACCCAGTGAAGCACTGGTGAGCATCCCCTCCCCATACTTTTTCTAGGAGCTCTCCTTTTCCTCCATGTTGCTTGCCACTTGGCTCGCCCGATGAAGCTTGGGTGACTGCTCCCCTGGTGACGCGTTCAATTCAACAACTTCTCTATTGCAATTTTTGCACTATCCAGCCTCATTCTGATTCTGATTACAGTACTAAACCCAGTCTAAAACATATCGTAATCATCATATTTTCAAAATTCAACAACCACACATCATCTTATACATTACCGACTCAATCATGGTATCACAAATATCATCATCAATAATTTCTTTATGCTTTTCATCAAAAATTATCATATAAAGCAAAACTTACATCTACCTTAACCTCCTATGAATTATAATAAACCGAGATTACACCCTTTACCTTGAGTTCCTAGAAAGTGATCTCTTCCTTCGCGTTTTACAGATTTCTCCTCTTTGTTATCTATGCCCTAGCTCTCACTTCACGGTTTCTCCCAAATTATAAAATCTTACAAAATGATCTTTATTCCTCTTATTTTCTTTTTTTACCCCTTGAACCCCTTTCTATGCTTTTCCTCTTATACTCTCACTTATCTCACACATTTACCACCACGCCCTTATTCTGCTTTTCACATTAATATACTATTTAATTATTATTTAAATCTCAATAATTTAAACTAAATTATTTAAATCTGCATTATTCTCACTAGCACCTTAGTCTACAACTACCCCCACAACATACCACACACATATCACACAGATAATTACCAATAGTTGATAACTAATCAATTAAATAAATAATTTTAAATTTTAGGGAGTTACAACTCTCTCATACTTAAATAATCTCCTTCCTTGAAAATTACCTGAGGAAAATAGAGGGTAAGACTCTATCATCAGATCCTCATGCTCCCAAGTCAAACTTCCACCAGCTGGACCACCCCAAAGCACCTTCACCAAGGTAATCTCTTTACCACGCAATTTCTTCACTTCTCGACCTTCTATCTGCAAGGGTGATTCTACCACTATCAGGTTATCTCTCACCTGTACATCATCCATTTGGATCACATGTGAAGGATCTGGAATGTACCTCCTCAACTCAGATACATGAAACACATCATGAAGATTAGCAAGCGATGTCCATAAAGTAATTTGATAGGCCACCTCACTTATCTTTTCTGAAATCTGATATGGACCAACAAAACACAACATAACCTTTCACGACTTCAAAGCTCTACCGACACCAGTTACGAGAGTAACCCTAAAGAACACGTGATCTCCCTTCTGGAACTCAAGTGTCTTTGTCCTTTTATCATGATAACTCTTCTGACGAATCTATGAAGCTTTCATCTTTTCTTAGATCATATTTATCTTTGTAGTCGTCTCCTGCACAATCTCAGGTGTGTGCACAACACTCTCGCCTGACTCATGCCAAAACAATGGATTTTTACACCTCTTACCGTACAACACTTCATATGGTTCCATCCCAATACTAAAATGGAAACTATTTTTGTACGTAAACTCAATCAACGACAAGTGGCTATCCCAATCCCCTCATTATTCTAACACACAAGCCCTAAACAAATCTTCCAAAGACTGGATAGTCCTCTTTGTCTGACTGTTCATCTGCGGATCATAAGCAAAACTCAACTTCAACTTAATACCAAAGGAGTTCTGCAGACTTTCCCAAAACCTTGACATAAATCTTGGATCTCTATATGACACTATACTCGAAGGTATTCCACATAATCTCACAATCTCCTCTATATACATCTCAGCCAACTTCTGCATGGGGTGATTGATCTTCATCGGTAAAAAATGAGCCGATTTAGTCAATATGTCCATTATCACCCAAATCGAATCATCGCCCTTAGTAGTCTTCGGCAAACTTGACACAAAATCCATGGAAATGCAATCCCATTTCCACTCTGGAATATTCAACGGCTGCATTAGACTCAAAGGCTTCTGATGCTCAATTTTCGACTTCTGACACGTCAAACAAGCATAAACGAATTCAACAACTTCCTTTTTCATACGGGTCCACCAAAATAATTTATTTAAGTCTTGATACATCTTTGGAGCACCGGGATGATCACTCAGACCACTTCGATGCCCCTCTTCAAGAATACTATTCTTAAGTTCTAGCACATCAGAAATACTTACTATATCACCAAACCTAATTACGTTGTTTTCATCAATTCAAAATTCACCTATATTACCTGGATTAATCAGCAACAACCGCTCAACCAAACTCGGATCATATTTCTAAATTTCTCGAAACTCTTCAAGAATACCACTAGTCAGCTTTAACATCCCCAAATTCATACTGTTAGGAGTTTCTTCACACACTAAACTCATGTCTCTGGATTGTTCGATCAATTTTAACTCACACACCATAAGTATCGACATATGTAATGACTTAATATTCAAGGCATCATCCACAACATTTGATTTACCCGGATGGTAACTCAAATCAAAATCATAATCCTTCAACAACTTGAATCATATTCTCTGCCTCATATTCAACTATTTCTGATCAAACAAGTACTTCAGACTCTTATGGTCACTGAATACCTCAAGTATGGATCCAAATAGATAATGTCTCTAAATTTTCAATACATATACCACATATCCCAACTCTAAGTCATGCGTAGGATAATTCCTTTCATGAACCTTCAGTTGTCTAGACGCATAAGCAACAACTTAACCATTCTGCATAATCACACCACTAAGAATCTCCGACGCATCACAATACACCATAAAAGATTCACTCGGATTAGGAAAAACCAATACTGGAGAAGTCATCCACTTTTTCTTTAGTTCTACAAAACTTTCTTCACATGTGTTGTACGCCAAAATTTTCCCTCTCATATTTTCCCAAGATTTTCCCCTTACATGGTGGTTACAAGCACTTGTTTAAAGAAAGAAGAAATTTTTGAATCTTAGCAAAGTGTCTTTCGATTGGCAGCTCAATAATGTCCTTCGATTGGCAGTTAAATAGTGCTCTTCGATTAGCCTAACAATAAGTTTCGACTGAGCTTTCAAAATCCTTAGATACAAGCTTGACTCATTAGTATTCGATTAGGCATTTAACACCCTTCGATCAAGATTTGGTTCGCAAGTCTTCGATTGAGCTTTGTTTTCCTTTGAAATGGCTCCATTTGATTCAGAAAGAAGGGGAGCTCCTTTGGGCTTCTTTCGTTTGAAACACCTCTGGCTTCTTTCGTTTGGAGCATCTCTGGGCCTCCTTCATTTGAAGCGCCTTTGGTTTCTTCCACACAGGCCCCATTTAGACAAATGGCATGCCTGCCTGCCTGCACAAGGCAAGAATTTTCTTCATACCTACAAGGAAAACACCTGCTACATGCCTTCCTGCATAAGGCAGGAACTTCCCTCATTCTAAGTTTTGACAGCCCAATTTCTACACTATGGCATTCCAAAAGTCTATTCGAAGGATGCATATTGCTGACCATTTGAAGAAGCTGAATCAGAGCCATTCGAAGAAGCATGCAAGAGGTCCAATCGAAGGGCAAGGATTGAATGAATTCGAAGAGGGCCAAAGCATGCATAGAGAGTCCATTCAAAATGGCCATGCGAAGGAAACACTAAAGGCCCATTAGAAAGGTACACCAGAAGGACCATCTAAAGACCCAGTCGAAAGAGGCAACTTGAGCCCAGTCGAAGGCTACATAAAAAGGCCCATTCGAAGGGTGCATGGGAGGTCCAAACGAAGGATAGAGACTGGGGGTATTCGAAAGCCAAAATTTTCCATATTTATTCAAATATCAAAAGAGGAGAAGATTCCGTGTTTTTGGCCACAGTTATAAAACTTCATTCATGGCCTTGAAAACGTTTGTTTATGGCAGTTAAAATTTTGTCTTCTTGTCCCCTCCCTCCCACTCTATATAAGAAGCATGCTTGCAAGCCAAAAAGGAGAGACACGTTGGAAATACGCTGCCCATAAACCCACCATAGTTATAAAAAATAATCCAAGAGGATCCAGCAACTCTAGTCCCCACACAAGTTCAATTTTCCAGCAAGGTAAGTCCCCTGACCTTGCACCTTTCGTTTTCAGCATGACATGTAAATAACACCGATTTACCTTTTATTTCTGTCCTTTTCGATTGCATGTTTTTTCTTGTCTAAATATACATGTTAGAACCAACCCTTGTACAAACTCAAACAAAAAGAAAAGGACTATGGTGAAACGAAACCTCAGGCTTCGCCCCTCATTACCTGACTGCCCCAAACGAAAGAGGCACCTTCATGATTGTTTTGCAGGTCTATGTTCCTTCACAATCCAAACGAACTAGGAAGAAAAGAGTCCAAATGAAGAATCCTCATACTGCTTCCCAACACAATCGAAGGAGGCCAGGAGAGTCCAATCGAAGGCTGCTCACGCCAACTTTCCAGCCCAATCGAAAGAGGCCCAAGAAGGGGTGAATCGAAAGCACATCATTCCTCCTTGAATCGAAAGACTCGCTACCCCTTTTCTCTTTTGCATGCCTAAGCCCATTTAACATTTTCTTTTTTGTATTATTTCTTATATTTGTTTTTATTATTGTTTTCAGTTGTTTAATTAACCAAATATAAAAGAAAAAATACACTAAAAAAGAGTTAGGTTTAATTTTCTTAATTAAATAATTAAGTTCTTTAGTTAATTAATTAATTAAAACTTTAACCTTTTTTTTCTTAATTAAAAATGAATTAGAATTTAGGACTAATTATTTTCTTTTCATAATAAATAAAGAAAAAAACTAAAAAAGAAATTAGTTTATTTTTCTTAATTTAATTTTACTATGTAGACTTTAGGATAATTGACTATTTTCTTAAGTCAAAAACAACAACAAAAAAAAAGATTTTTCTTATTAGTTTTTTTAAGACAACTTTCAATCTTTCGCGCATTATTTATTTTTTGTATTTTTACATTATTGTATCTGCTGACAGTATGTAATAGATTAAATTAAAATTTTTACCGCTTTCCTTATTTTTTCTTCTCCCATGTTTTTGTACATTGTAAATATCTCCCTCCCCAAAGCCATGTAATAACATAGGGTTTATTTTTTGCACTTTACATTTTCATATATATATATATATATATATATATATATATATATATATATATATATATATATATATATATATATATATATATATATATATATATATATATATATATATATATATATATATATATATATATATATATATATATATATATATATATATATATTAACTGCTAGTAACTAGGCATGTATGATAAGACTAATAACAAAACGCTAGCAAACTTAACACAAGACATAAATAATTGAACACAACACACATTGCACATATACACCTCTAGGGTACCCCATTTTGGTTGCCTTTAAGAAATAAAACAGTCACGAGGCAGGAACGCTTTTGCAAAGACCCATAAATCAAAAGATCATAGTCCCTAGATGACCCTACAGTTGCCTTTTCGGTAAATGATCTAGTCCCTAAAGAAAATTGATAAAGTGTCTCCACAAGTTGCCTTCGTGACTATAAACGTCCCTTAGATGCCCCTCAAACATCCAATGATAGGGCTACCTACTCACTAATAGTAGGATAGAACTGTCTAAAGGATAGGAGGAAAAGAACGACCCTTTTCGAGTATAAAAGTAGATAGCTGTTAGAAGTTTGCTCAAAAAACATTTTGCACTTACACAAATACTACTTTTTAAAAGCAAATTTCAAAACATTTGCTTTGTTAACACTCTTAAGGACTGATACAAGAGTTAAACGCAAAGCAAATCGCCAGACTAAGGTATTTTTCAAACATTTTCAAAACACACAAAGTACAAAGGTATTTCAAAATGAGAAAACCTATAAGAGCCCGTAGATAACTACGGATGGAAAGGGTGCTAACACCTTCCCTTTCCATAATCTACCTCCCTTACTCATAAAATCTTGAAAAGATCTTTTTCTGTTCTTTTCACGTTTTCCTTAACTTGGATAAAAGAAAAGTCAGTGGCGACTCTTGCTTACCGCAACATTTGCAAACAAAAAATGCAAAACCAATATGAACAGTCGGTTCTACCACCGTATCACAGAATTGTCGACTCTGTTGGGGATACTTATAAAGTGGGGTTACCTTAGAGTTTAGTTAATCTTTAATATGCTTTACATTGTGTGTTTTGTTTGCTTTATCTTTGAGGGTTGCTTGGGTTATTGTTAAAGATTCTACACTCGGATCTGGGGCACCTTATTATGTAAGTAGCAATAAATCATGGAGGCTGTATGGCATAGACCGATACGGACGAAGGGGTGGCTACGTTAGCACGATACTCTGGATTGTACTAATGTTCCTTGAGTAAGTTAAGGATAACATTAGGCTTCATAGTGTCACTAAGCGCTAACTGACCTTTAAAACCTTTAATCGACTCATACTAGCCATTATGAAGTAATGAGATAATCGGATTTGGTTCCGACCGAAGATTGGTTGATACTCGATGCTACACTCATTGAGACTGGGTTTTCGGGATTTTTTTGGCCGCAATACTTTGGTGCGTAAGCTGAAACAATTCTTGATGGAAAAGTAAATGATATTGAGACTCCTTAGAACTCGGTTACTATTAATAGGACATGTTGAGCCAACTGAAACTTCAAGAGGGTACTTACCTACAAACCCCATGCAAGCCTAAACCTAAGGCTGCTTGTGTGACTTGTTTGCCTTCATTATCTAACAACTTGAACTCATTGCAGAGCTTTTGTTTGTATTCCTTGCAGGACCTTTTTTGTATGCATCATCCAATAAACTGATATTCTTGCAAGACATACTTGTCTTCATCACCTTACACTTTTTCTTAATGCATATCATACACATCATAACATCTCCTTAACCATTTCAAGGACCTCAAGGGTTTATGGTGTAGGTTATGATGAACCAGATGTCTAGCAAGGGGCAAGGGGATTTATTTTCCTCTAGCCAACACCGTCAAAAGACCAAAGCAACAACTTGAGCCAGAGGTTATGACCCACTTGACATGGTGAGCTTGACTCTCATAGAAGGACACTCAACGACACGAAGTTCTTCAATCAAATCTGCAAATTTTAACCTCTGGCATTTTCTTGTTTACCCCTCGAGATCCTTGAAAACATTTGCATATCATACATGTCATTGCATAACAAGTAGTCTCCAGTACAAGTCTCTCATGTTCTCGCTATTGATTTCAGCAACGGATCTCGAACAAAACAACAGAGGTTTCCAAGCTCAAGATGCCCAATTCAAAGAAATGTTCCTGAATCTAGCCAAGGGGAAATAAGAATTGAAAACACTCCTCAATGGGAACTTGACCAAGAAACATCCTGACAACAATAAGGATGACCAGTTAGAACAACTGCAAGCTGAAATGGAAAGGATGAGAATCCAAATGGGTAATCTGATGGTCCTTATCCAAAGTTTAGTTCAGGAATAAGAAGAATTGAGGATTCTCATCAATAAGCTTCTTCAGGACAAATACGACAGTCTGGGGAAAACTGCTAGAGCTTGGGGCCTAATCAATAATCAATCTCTCTTGGCAGATAAGGAATTGGGTGACTTGTTCATACGGGGTCATGTTAAAAATAAACTCAGGAGCAGTGACATTCAAGGGACTGCATCTTCAAGTACTCAGAAGAGACCGTACAATGGGAAGAAAGAGTCCAATGCCGTGTACGACCATAAGGGCCGCAATAAGAGTAATCTAAACTAATCTATGGGGGTAATGCGGACTTCTATTCCCGCACCGATGCAATCACAACGGGGTAATCAACAAAGGCAAGACAAGCCCAAAAGGTAATTCACCAAAATCAACATGTCCTTGGGTCAGGTATTGCAACACATGTTGAAGATGGAGTTGATTACATTAAGGGATCCTCATCCAAACCCGAAAACTTCTCCCCTAACTACAATCCTGATGCAATATGCGCCTACCATTTTGATAGTCCTGGACATGATACGAATGAATGTTGGGAATTGAAAATAAGATTCAAGACCTGATCAATGAAGGAGTGCTGGAGTTCACACAAGATGATCATACTGAAGTCTTCTTCCATCCCTCCAAGGCACACCATCTGAAGTGACAAGATCAGACAAAGAGGCTTTTGTTCATTAGAATTTTCAATTTGTAATTTTCTTTTGATTGTTTGAACATTTATTTATATCAAACCATATTATTTCATCAATGCATTGCATATGTTTGTCTTGAATTAATTTGTTTTCATTATGCTTAAACTGCTTTCTTACTTCCCTTTTGTGATATTCAACTCTTGATTAAAATCCCAAAGCCTTTAGAGGAAGGATGACGAGACCGATACCACAATCTCTACAGTATGCTTTTGAACAGACCATGCTGACGATGTACAGGCGTTGTTTCAAATCCTAAACAGTGGAGTTATAAGGAAGATAATCCCTAGTTAACCCCTTTGAGCCTAAGAAGTAGGAGTTTTTTTTTCACACAAATTAAAATCCTTAATCATAATCTGGGGCAGGGTAGTTTTCTCAGTTAATTCAGATGTGCATTCAGTCGCAAGCTTTCCCTTCATACACGACAAATAGTGTAGAAGATGCTCTCCAAAAGATGGAGATAATTCCACATAATCATGAAGAACAGGCAGTCATTATCTCTTAAAATAAAACCCCGTTAAGTCAAAACCTATGAAGGAGACTTAAAGAAAAACTGGGGCATCCCGCTGTCTGATATCACAAAAGAAACAGTTCAGGCAAAAGACGGGGATAGCAAAAAAAAAGAGGTCGCTACAAATCCTCAATAAAAAGAAAAGGTTATAAAAATGACTGCCTTCTCAAACAAACGTTCAATTTCTGAACCATCACCAAGCATCAGAGCAAATATTTCAGACTCAATTGGGATCTAAACGCACAATCGACTGAGCATAGGACTGAAGAACATCACGAAGAGCGGGTTGGATACAAATAAAATTTGAGCCTTTATCCTTTGTTTCTTGAACCGTGATCCATGCTACGTTATAACCCTTAAAAGTCCTAGCTGAAGCATGTGTTAGTTCGAGAGCATACTGTTACAAAGGTATCCTGACTCCTGTAAGGTTTACTATAAATCATGAGTTGACATCACATTCTTGCAAATTTTGTTTTACTACAAAAAATGCATTTTCAAAATTTTTTCAAGACAGACATATGCTTTGCATTCTTTAAAAGACATTGTTTGTATATGGTTAATTGTTCAAATGACTGAGAAATTCACACAACGAATATTCAGTGAACGAAGACCCCCTCAATGGATACAATCACCTCAGACCGAAAAAGCATTCCCAATAACAAGCCTTTCATAATCAAGGGGCATGAAATGGTGTCTAATTAATCTGGGGCAGTCAAGCTAATATGCAAAGAATCTCCCCATAAATGCTGAATAGACAGGGGAAGATCTCCATCTAAATCACTCGGGGGCTGTTACATTGATCGGGGATTCCAGTAGAAAATCACTGTGAAATTTGAATCTTTGGTACCACCGAATTGCTTGTCTGTGCTAGTAGTATCAAATGGTGTCAGTATCATGTCTTCAAATCCTTCCATGACAGTTCTTAGAAAAGATACATAGGAAATTCAAGACTATCAGAAACTTGATCAAACATCAGGTGCACCAGATTCATCCTGAAGCAGCCCACACAGGCTCCCACGTATGAAAGGCACATGCGATCACATAAACATTTTCTAGCATTTCTATAACACTTGTTATCATAGACGGTGATAACTCTCCATATCCTATGAGGGCAGACATAGTCAGAAAATACTACGCATGAAAAAGACCCACTAGGTTGACAGACCTAGGAAAAATTAAGGGCATCCCGACGAACCAAAAGAGTTCGGGAAAAAATTAGGGATATATACAAAAAATTATACACCCGGCAAGTCGAAAACCTGAAAAGGAGGCTTGAGCAAAAAAGGGTATTCTGGTGGACTGAAAACCCGAAAGGGCGGTCCAGGAAAAAGTTAGGGATTAAAAACGTACGACTATGTCCCGTCATCTTGTCATCTGTTTATCAGTAGAAGACTTATCATCCTGATCAGCATTTACCAAGCACCCTAGGAGTTGGGATGACACTCAAACCATCCATAAAGTATCTGCAGGTACTTTCTCCAGCAGGTACAAAGGCAAGGGCATCTTACTAAAAAGTCACCGCCATATCCTCAGCTTACAACCTAGTGATGTCAGGTGTTCTTGTATCCCCGGCAGAACAGGAATTTCCAACTACTGCTCCGATATCTGGTTTTCCCCAATAAAGTCGTCAAACTTCTTAGGATTCCCCAATAGGATTTCACAAAATCCTCAGAAAGCGCATCGAGTTTTCCTTCCCCAACAGAGTTTATTTCTCTAACAACGGAAGATCATCTCCCAGCAGTTCAACTTCAACAAAATCTGAAGACCTACATTCTTCATCGCCAGCTGCAATCAGGGATTTATTTTCCCTAATTCAACAACGCTGCAATAGAGCAATTAATACGTTCACATATTGCATCCATACATCATTCTACAAACGTCATAGCATCTGCAGTACAAATACATACATCCCAATCTCATTTATTTTGAGAACACCATTACACAATGCATTTCATACAT
The DNA here is from genome assembly GCA_948472305.1 of Vicia faba. Lineage (NCBI taxonomy): Eukaryota > Viridiplantae > Streptophyta > Magnoliopsida > Fabales > Fabaceae > Vicia > Vicia faba. The sequence continues at coordinate 317,596,033 of OX451735.1, forward strand.
CAGGACATTGCATACAGCTAATGCTTTACCTTTTCAGGAAAGATCAATCAACATATATTTATCATCAACAATTTTCAATAGGCCCGGGATTAGCTCCTGAAACAAAATAGAGTAATCATCTGTGTGACCAAATACAACTTTACACGGGCTCAACATGAAGCAATCTTACACGGATTTCTTCTGACTTCCAAATACAGCTTTAAACGGGCTCAACATGAAGCAATCTTACAAGGGTTTCTTCTGACTTCCAAATACAACTTTACACGGGCTCAACATGAAGAAATCTTACACGGGTTTCTTCTGACTTCCAAATACAGCTTTACACGGGCTCATCATGAAGCAATCTTACACGGCTTTACACGGGCTCATCATGAAGCAATCTTACACAGATTTCTTCTGACTTCCAAATACAACTTTATACGGGCTCTTCATGAAGAAATCTTCACGAGTTTCTTGTGACTTCCAAATACAGCTTTACACAGGCTTATCATGAAGCAGTCTTACACGGCTTTACACAGGCTTATCATGAAGCAGTCTTACACGGCTTTACACGGGCTCATCATGAAGCAATCTTACACGGGTTTCTTCTGAATTCTAAATACAAATTTATACGGGCTCTTCATGAAGCATTCTTACACGGGTTCCTTCTCCCTCCTTCTGAAGTTTTACACGAACTCATCCTGAAGCAACCCTACTCAAGTTCCTTCTCACAATCTCCAGATGCAGTTTTACACGGACTCATCCCGAGGCAACCCTACCCATGTTCCTTCTCTTGAATTTCCAGATGCAGTTTTACACGGACTCATCCTGAGGCAACCCTGCCCAGGTTCCTTCTCTTGAATTTCCAGATGCAGTTTTACATGGACTCATCCTGAGGCAACCCTACCCAGGTTCCTTCTCTTGAATTTCTAGATGCAGTTTTAAACGGACTCATCCTGAGGCAACCCTACCCAGGTTCCTTCTCACAATTTCTAGATGCATTTTTACACTGACTCATCCTGATGCAACCCTACCCAAGTTCCTTCTTACAATTTCCAGATGCAGTTTTACCCGGACTCATCCTGAAGCTGCCCTACCCAGACTCCCTCTCATATATCTCCTAAAACAGCCCTACCCAGGTTCCTTCTTATAAACTTCCAGATGAAGTCTTACCCGGACTCATCCTGAAACAGCCCTACACAGGTTTCTTCTGATACATTTCTAGATAGCAGTTAATTTCATTCTCCCCTGCAAATTACTAAGAAGCATGGATTTCAACCAAAAAACAACAAACTTTCATCTCTCCAATCCAGAGATAACCCCTTAGTAGAGCCATGGACAACTGAAGTTCCTAGACTATATTACCCAGAGAGTTATCCTCAAATAGGAAAATAATAGAAATTAACATCCCCCAGTGGACTCCTCCTCAGACAGCAGGAGCAGGAATCCCCACAAAGAGACTTCTTATGAAGTTAGCATCTACTTTGGATGGCATCTCTAAGCCCATCTCTGATAACTCTTCGTCATATTCCTTGGATGGCATCTTTAAACCCATCTCCGACAGTCTTCCGTCATCTTTTCCAAATGGAATCTGTAAGCCCATTCCTTACATCATCAATCATCAGTGTTATTTGATGCGAGTGCAAATTTCTGGGCACTCTAGTGTTCAATCATCTTCCACCTTCAGATCACGAAAGGCAGACAAGCCAATCTAAATCCCCAGGTTTAAGAAGATTGAACAGGGGCAGCTGTTGTACCCCAAAATCCCCCCTCTCATATTTTCCCAATATTTTTCCCTGACATGGTGGTTAAAAACACTTGTTTAAAGAAATAGGAAATTTTTGAATCTTAGCAAAGTGTCTTTTGATTGGCAGCTCAACAATGTCCTTCAATTGGCAGTTAAACAGTGCCCTTCGATTAGCCTAACAACAAGTTTCGATGGAGCTTTAAAAATCCTTAGATACAAGCTTGACTCATTAGTCTTCGATTGGGCATTTAACACCATTCGATCAAGCTTTGGTCCGCAAGTATTCGATTGAGCTTTGTCTTCCTTTGAAATGGCTCCCTTCGATTCAGAAAGAAGGGGAACTCCTTTGGGATTTTTTCATTTGAAACACCTCTGACTTCTTTTGTTTGGAGCATCTCTGGGCCTCCTTCGTTCGAAGCGCCTTTGGTTTCTTCCATACAGGCCCCATTTGGACAAATGGTCCGCATGCCTGCCTGCACAAGGCAAAAATTTTCTTTATACCTACAAGGCAAACACCTGCTACATTCCTTCCTGCACAAGGTAGGAACTTCCCTCATTCTAAGTTTTGACAGCCCAATTTCTACACAATGGCATTCCAAAAGTCCATTTGAAGGATTCATATTGCTGGCCATTCGAAGAAGTTGAATCAGAGCCATTCAAAGAAGCATGCAAGAGGTCCAATCGAAGAGGAAGGATTGAAGGCATTCAAAGAGGGCCAAAACATGCATATAAAGTCCATTCAAAATGGCCACGCGAAGGACACACTAAAGGCCCATTCGAAAGGTACACTAGAAGGACCATCTAAAGACCCAGTCGAAAGAGGCAACTTGAGCCCAGTCGAAGGCTACACAAAAAGGCCCATTCAAAGGGTGCATGGGAGGTCCAATAAAAGGATAGAGACTGAGGGTATTTGAAAGCCAAAATTTTCCATATTTGTTCAAATTTCAGAAGAGGACAAGATCCAATGTTTTTGGCCACTGTTACAAAAATTCATTCATGGCCTTGAAAACATTTGTTTATGGCAGTTAAACTTTTTTATTTTTGTCCTCTCCCTCCTACTCTATATAAGCAGCATGCTTGCAAGCTAAAAAGGAGATACACGTTGGAGATATGCTGCCCATAAACCCACCATAGTTATCAAAATAATCCAAGAGGATCCAACAACTCTAGTCCCCACACAAGTTCAATTTTCCAGCAAGGTAAGTTCCCCTGGCCTTGCACCTTTCATTTTCAGCATGGCATGTAAATAACACCTATTTACCTTTTATTTCTGTCCTTTTCGATTGCATATTTTTTCTTGTCTAAATATACATGTTAGAACTAACCCTTGTACAAACTCAAACGAAAAGAAAAAGACTAGGGTGAAACGAAACCTTAGGCTTCGCTCCTCATTTCCTGACTTCCCCAAACGAAAAAGGCACCTTCATGATTTTTTTGTAGGTCCACGTCCCTTCACATTCCAAATGAGCTAGGCAGAAAAGAGTCCAAACGAAGAATCCTCATACTGCTTCCCAGCACAATCGAAGGAGGCCAGGAGAGTCCAATCGAAGGATGCTCATGCCAGTTTCCCAACCCAATCGAAAGAGGCCCAAGAAGGGGTGAATCTAAAGCACATCATTCCCCCTTGAATCGAAAGACTCATTTCCCCTTTTATCTTTTGCATGCCTAAGCCCATTTGACATTTTTCTTTTTTGTATTATTTCTTATATTTGTTTTTATTATTGTTTTCAGTTGTTTAATTAACCAAATATAAAAGAAAAAGATCACTAAAAAAGGGTTAGGTTTAATTTTCTTAATTAAATAATTAAGTCCTTTAGTTAAATAATTAATTAAAACTTTAACTTTTTTTTCTTAATTAAAAATGAATTAGAATTTAGGACTAATTATTTTCTTTTCATAATAAATAAAGAAAAAAACTAAAAATGAAATTAGTTTATTTTTCTTATTTTAATTTTACTATATAGACTTTAGGATGATTGACTATTTTTCTTAAGTCAAAAACAACAAAAAAAGATTTTTCTTATTAGGTTTTTTAAGACAAATTTCAATCTTTGGCGCGTTATTTATTTTTTGTATTTTTACATTATTGTATCTGCTGGCAGTATGTAATAGATTAAATTATGATTTTTACCGCTTTCCTTATTTTTTCTTCTCCCAAGTTTTTGTACATTGTAAATATCCCCTCCCCAAAGCCATATAATAGTGTAGGGTTTATTTTTTGCACTTTACATTTTCCTGTATATATATTACCTGCTAGTAACTAGGCATGTATGACAAGACTAATGACAAAATGCTAGCAAACTTAACACAAGACATAAATAATTGAACACAACACACATTGCACATATACACCTCTAGGGTACCCCACTTTGGTTGCCTTTAATAAATAAAACAGTCATGAGGCAGGAGCACTTTAGTAAAGATCCATAAATCAAAAGATCATAGTCCCTCGATGACCCTATAGTTTCCTTTTTGGTAAATGTTCTAGCCCCTAAATAAAATTACTAAAACGTCTCCACAAGTTGCCTTCGTGACTGTAAACTTCCCTTCGATGTCCCTCAAACATCCAACAATAGGGCTACCTACTCACTAATAGTAGGATAGTACTGTCTAAAGGATAGGAGGAAAAGAACGACCCTTTTCGAGTATAAAAGTAGATAGCTGTTAGAAGTTTGCTCAAAAAACATTTTGAACTTACACAAATACTACTTTTCAAAAGCAATTTTCAAAACGTTTGCTTTGTTAACACTCTTGAGGACTGATACAAGAGTTAAACACAAAGCAAATCACCACACTAAGGCATTTTTCAAACATTTTCAAAACACATAAAGCACAAAGGTATTTTAAAATGAGCAAACTTCTAAGAGCTTGTAGATAACTACAGATGGAAAGGGTGCTAACAACTTCCCTTTCCATAATCTACCCCCTTACTCGGAAAATCTCGAAAAGGTCTTTTTCTGGTATTTTCACCCTTTCCTTAACTTGGATAAAAGAAAATTCGGTGGCGACTCTTACTTACCATAACATTTTCAAACACAAAATGAAAAACCAATATAAATAGTTGGTTCTGCCACCGTATCACAACATGCAACATCCCACACATAAGTTTGACCCTTTCGAGTTAGCTGAGTCAAAGGTAATTCCAACTTAGAAAAGCCTTTAATAAACATGTGATAATAACCTGCCAAACCAAGAAAACTTGGAATCTCAGTAAAAAACTTTGGAGTCTCCCACTGCAACACATAATGAACCTTAGAGGGATCAACAACAATTCCACCACTTATAATCACATGGTCGAGGAAACCCATTTCCTTCAACCAGAACTCATACTTTGAAAATTTGGCATACAACTTCTTCTCCTTCAACACTTGCAACACAATTCATAAATGCTCAGCATGCTCTTCTTTTGATTTAGAATAAATCAGAATATCATCAACGAGGACGACCATAAATTCATCCATATACAAGTAGAAATTTCGATTCATATACTCCATGAAAACACCTGGTGCCGTTAGATACACCAAACGACATTACAATGTACTCATAATGACCATATATCATTCTAAAAGTCGTCTAGTTTAACATGTATCTGATGATAACTGTTTCACCCTAAAATTTAACCTCTTGATTTTTGAACTTTAAAGGCTTATGTTTCATCATATGCATTCATGCACTTAGACAAGATCAAGGTATCTTTGGTTTTCATAATCCCTCTGCAAGCTATTGAGAGTTGATTATGTTGACAATCAGTGCAATACGGGTCTCATGCCCTCAATCTTTGAGTCACTCAATATTTTAAGGTCTACCATACCTCAAGACATCTAAATTGTATCTTTGATTCATCAGAAGATTAAAATTTCAAGTGTTGATTCTTGAATCACTTCTCTCCTATGCATCTCTTAAGATTAGGGTTTTAGCCAGATGAAGTGTTTGATACTTGTGTGGGCCAATTCTATGAAGCAATATCCTTTCATTGTCATATGAGACATATTTGTTCAAAGAATTTCTTAACATGTTCCTATGAATTAGGGCTTTAAAGCTTGATTATCATCTCCTAGCACAGGGGGTTAAAATTAGGGTTTTGATTTTAATCAGGAGTTCACAAACTCTTTGACCCAAATTTGATTCCATGCTTCTATACATGTCAATGAGAACATATGAGTGAGATATTGATCATCAATTTTGATTGGAATAGGTTCAATTGATCAAAAGGGGCAAAATAGTCATTTTGACCAAAGTCAACCAAAGTCAAAGTTGACCAAGTGGACTTTTGGTCAACTAACAATTCAAGTATCCTATTTTCATATTTCATGGTCAATTTTGTCATAAAATTAAGAGAAGAGCTTCTTTTGAAGTTAACTTGTTGAATAGTTATTTAAGCTTTTGAAATTTTTTCAAGTGCCCATAGTATTGAATTTTCACCATTCATAACTTGCTCATTTTTTACTCAAATGGAGAAAATCATACATGCTTAGAAAGCTTGGAAGAAATACTACAACTTTGTCACTCTGAGTTTAAGCCCCAAAAATTAAGGGGTTTTAAGTTATTGAGTTTAGAACTTTAAGGAACAAAGATGAAAGGTTGCTAGCATGCTTGCATGCCTAGGCCAGTCATTTCTACAAACACTTGGTGTGCCACATTCATCATTGGTTTTCTTTTGATTCAAGCAATGATTTGAAAAATGATTAAAATGGAGTTGTAATTGGATGTATAAGCTACAATATGCTCTTCACTTCACATCACTTTTATTATTATTGAAAGAGATATGATATTTTAAAATTCATGTTTCAAAATGGTTAACAAAGAAGCCTTGCTCGCCTGAATTCTTGCGGCCTGCGCGCGTGCAAGGCTTAATAGACCAATTTTTTCTCAACTTCATGCCAAATTTTCACAATTTTGCAAACTTCAATTTTAAAAAATCAAAATTACAATATTGTTGCCTATCATTCCAGCTTTCCAAAGGCCTAAAAAACAAAGAAAATGCACGAGTCATTTGGGAGAATTTTGAGTTGTATGTGAGCTAATCAATAAAGCCATGTATGCATGCAAGGTTTGGCCAAGTTGTAATTTTGTGCGCAGATGAATTTTTGTTACAAAATTCATGTTCTCACACTCAGTACACACGAGTATCATCTCTTTCTTTCCCAAAGTATCCAAGCAAAGCTCGCCTTATGCCATGCACATGCTTCCCTCGTGTTTTTCCAAAATTGGCAATATTCTTTCCAAACTTTTCTCACCCCATGTGCACTCAGGATTGCTAGCTCACCACTCATGCACTTTTAACTCTCTTTTCCTCTCAAAATGCAACAAGAACTACCCTCCTTACAAACAAAACGCAAGGCACCAACTCACACTTTTCTCATGTACCTTTTTCTGATTTCCTCTTATGCCCTCAACCAAACTTGCTCACCACACTTCCTCACTCTATATAAAAATCTACAGACTTCATTTTTGGGGGAGCATTCTAATTCACTCTCAATAAACTTCAAGTTTTTCTTCTTAATTCTTCAACAAACTTTCATGCTCTCTCTTATCTCTTGCTTCAAGCTATTGATTTCTTCAACAATTCACCTCCATTGAAGCTCAAGGTGAAGATCCAGCGAGTTTCTTTTCAAATCAAAGGAAAATAGTGAATTTATTTTTCACTCCTCGAGGTAGGCTTCCATGAACTTTAACTCCTCATTTTATCATGAATTTGTAGTATATATCTTGATCTTATCATGCTAGCTGGCCGGATCTTAGATCTGATGTATGAATTGGTTGAAACTTGTGCTTGATTCTTGCTCAATAAGTTTCTTGAAAAATCTATAGATCCTCTATTTTCGTGTGCAATTCTTGTTTAAATCTTACATTTTTTTGGTGAATCTAAGAGTATACGTGTGTTCCTTTCATTTTTGTGATGAGTTTTGATGTTTGGATAAGGTAAAATGGTTAAGAAATGAGTAAGATAATTGAACCTGAAAAATGTTAGATGAATTGCTTAACTTGAAATTGTGTTCATGCAACAACATTCGTGTGGCTTTTCCTTTGTGATTCGTGCATCATTTTATGATTTTCTTGGTCCTATGATGTTCTACTCGTTTAGATCTTGAGCTTTAGTGTTTATACTTTGCAAATCCAAGAAGAAACGAGTGAGAAATCGTGGCATGAACATTGCTTGATAAAAGTGAAATAGTTAGGGCTTAGTTACATGGACGATTGTCTAGAGCTTTCTAATTGAACATGATCTTAGTTTCTTTTACAGCGCCTTCTGCTTGAAACAGGTGTAATAGATGCCATTTTATTTGAATTTTCATTCAATTTTAATTGTCTTCTTTAATTTTGTTTTAATATTTTTCTTGATTAAAAAATTATCAAAAAATATTATAGACTTTATTTTTACTCTATTTTCTAATTATGAATTTTATTTCATATTTTTATCATTTTTGTATGATTAAATAATTCACTTAGTTTAATTAGGTGTTTTAATCACCTTTTAAGATTTTGAATTTTGTTTTCCAAATTTCATCAATCTAAAAAATCTACAAAAATTGTCCTGAGTTTGTTTTTGGGTTTATTCCATGAAAATGATTTTGTCTCATTTTTATAGAAACTTGTGGCATGATAATTTTGTTGCATTGTGAAAATATTTCCAGTTTAAATTTTAAATTTCAAGATAAAATTCTAGAACAATATGTCTAGATTTCTTTAGATAATAATCTGATTTTTCATGATTTTTAATTTGATTTACAATACATTTTTCTTGCTTGTTTAATTTTTAGAAGTTAATTATTGTTTTTGGTCCCTTTCGTTGTTTAGGATTAAAGAAACACTTAAATCTCTAATTTCCCTCACTTCTAAAAATCAAGAAAAATAAGTTTGATGTTCTTGAATAATTCAAAGTTACAAAAATTATTTTGTTGAATTTTTACTCCCGACTTTATATTTTCTTTGAAATAATTTTGTTAAACCTCTCTAGTTTGGGCCTTTTGCCAACTAGTCTTAATAATTTTAATTCATTTTTCATTTTTTCAAGTCAATCCAAGAACTTCAAATGATGTTTCTGACTTTTATGAGTCTTTAGGAAGTTATGATTTTTAATTAGCATGATTTTACAAGTCTTTTTCCAATTTTTAATCTAATTTTGACTTAGATATGCATATGATTTTGCCTTGACCAAAATGCTTGTATTTGAGAACTTATGTGCATAGTTTTAGGATAATTTTAGGCATAGCATATGCTACTACCTTATTTCCTTTGTGATACATTCCTACCATTTTTATCATACTTCTAACCTCCTTTGCTCTTATCAAACATTGCATGTCTTTTATGGCTTTCTTGCCTATGCTTTTGTGCATAGTCTTCTTATATTATGTGTAATGCTTGGGTATGTTTACGTTAAATGCTTTAGTGTGTGATAACATGTGTGCAGGCTTCTAATATCACTCTTATTTGACACCTAATCCCATGTTCAATCCTTCACACACTTCTTCCTACTTCACATTCAATTTTTTGTTTTGGCCTAAGTGTATGCTTGATATATGTTGATATTTGTTTAGGACTTTGAGTCTAATTTTCCAATGTTTAAATTTGTATCTTTACTTCTCTTCTCATCTAAATTCTCCATGCTCTTATAATCCTTTTAGTTGACACTCATTTGTCAACTAACATGGTGACATAATGAGAGCTACATTCACATTCTTACTTGTCTTCTTTAAGCTCCATTGTCTAATGGTTACCTCATAATATTTGTGCTATGTATCATTGAGGTATCTTGATGTTGGATTTGGACCATAACATCTAATAACTTTATGTTTGATATTTTTAGATCATATATGCTTGCATGCATTAGAGACTATAACTTTTACAAGTTGTCATGACACTTGAGCATGTCACATCAATGATATTATTTAGGGTTTAAAGTTCATGATAGATACTTTAAGAGGGATCATCCTAATTCCATATTACCTATAAGTACCACTCTCTTTCATCTTATTTGATCTTTACCAACTTCATTTGGTTTAAGGAAAATGTTTCCATCTTTTGTGATGTTTATTATCAAACCTTGTGACTTTGCTTGTGTATAAAGTTTCATCTTCAGGTTATGTTACTTTTGAATCTAATCTTAAGTTAACTTATAAAACAATTTACACATGTCATAATTCTCAAATTATTATCTCTTCACTTCATCTTTACTCTTTCAACTTAAACTTGCTAGTACTTGTCTCTTTACATAATTTCTTTTGTATGATATGTGTGCAGTTTTCTTCCATGACTTGTGGAATTTAAATGTGGTTTATTGAAATTCATAATCTACTGAATTTCATATTTTGACACCCTTCTATACATTTTCCCTCTTCATCTAATCCCATTCTTGATTCTCCTTTTGCTTTAGGGTTGATTTAGAATTTTGTTTTGACTTAGTTTGTATGCTTTGGTGTTTGTACCATGACCTTGATGTCTAATTGAGTTTTGACTTGATTATTTGGTATGTGTTGGATGTATAACATTTCCATGTTTACTTTCTCTTCTTCATATTACTTCTTTCATCTCATGTGATTGCTTGTTAGCATTGCATGATGACTTATGTCTACTTAGGGTTTTCTAACCAATTTTCCTTAAATGATTTGATTGCGAATTTTTCTCAAGTTTGATTATGTGATTATGATGAGTATTATATATTTTAACTTTTAACTTGTATACTTATTCATCCATTTTCACCTTAATTCACTTTCTTATACCATGTTTGGTTAAGCACTTGACACGTAAATGCTTTTATGCTAGTGTGCTCACTTTAATGCTTTGAATTATGACTTTTAGATCCAAATTACTTGAGAATGACCCTTAGGGATATATCTATATCACCTTGATGATATAATCTTGTTTCATTCATGCTTTCATGTTTTATCATGATATGAAGTCTTGTCTTCTAGGTTCATGTTCGCACTTCCACTTGTCTAGTTAGACAATTTCTTCACTTTCTTGACCCAAATCTCCATGCTTAATGTAATTTAAGGTATATAACATGTTAAGGTAAGAATCTATATAATTTATTTATGTGCTTTATGTCATGCCTCTTTTTTTGCTTATTATTTCTCTCTTATCTATCTTCTTCACTTCTTCAAGTTTGTTTGTAAGAGTTTCAACTCTTGTATGTTTTATGACATGAAATTTGTGTGTTCTTGATGCTTTATCATCTTGTATATTTATGTATTATCATATATGTGATATATTTCCATATATGTGATGTATTATCATTATGTGACGTATTGCCATCTTTGTGATGTATTGTCATCTTCGTGATGTATTGTCATCTTTGTGATGTGTTGTCATTTCTTAATTATATCTTGACGTTTTTCCATCTTTGTATGATGTTTTATCATTCCTCTCCTATATTTTCTTTCTTCTCCTTTTGTATGCTCTCCATAGGATATTTGGTTCACTCTTCTCTAAGTTTAAACTAAATAGACCTTAGGTTTTATATCCATGCATGACAACATTAGTTAGATACTTGCCTCGTATGCCAACTATAGGATCAACATTGCATGATAATTTTAGGACTATTTTGCTAGTCTCTCTTAGATTTTTGCATCTCATTAAGACTAAAACTTCTTTTTCTTTTCAAAATCTTAAAACACTCAATAATAATTGATGAGAATTACACTTTTTACTAAGTATGGGAAATGATAAGCAGGTTTCTTCTCGATCTTATCGTTATTTTGTTCTTAGTCTTTAGTGTGATTCAAATCTCAAATACTTTTTCAAGGTAAAAAAATAAACCAATACAAATCTTTTTGTCTTCAGACTTTTTCTTTTAAAACCTATTCAAAAAGGATATGCTTCGCCAGCAATGTTCATAAAAAACATTTCAACCAATAGAAACTTTTGAGCCGAACTACGACTCTCTGATTCCTTAAGAGGGATACGTAGGCATCTGGTCGCGGGACTCAGCCGAGTGAAAACTTGTAAATATTTCTTTCTTTTCCACGTGTTTTCTTTTGCATGCATTCTCTCTTTGCATTTTCCATTTTAGCATTAAGCTTTAGAAATATATTAGACACGCCCTTAAATTAGAACAAAATTAAGTATATTCTGTGGAGTACCACAGACATGAGGGGTGCTAATACCTTCCCCTTACGTAACTGATTTCCTTACCCTTTTTCTCTTGGTCGTGGGACCATGCTCCTTTTCGTCCCTCAGTTTTACTCAGTGTTTCATTTACCTCTCTTGGGATAAATAACATTGATGGAGACTCTTCTTTTCCTTTTTTCCTCTGTGTCACGCTTCGATAAAAATCCCAGACGCGATAAATGGAAACTCTGCTGGGGATAGGTTGACCAATTGCTGGTCCATCCTCATGCAAGTCAGTCCTAGCTTTTATTTGTTTTTTTTTCTTTAGGGTGTTTGTTTGTTTATTTCTTTATCGCTTCATTTGTTTATATGCTTTCATGCATTGTAGTTTATTTTACTTGTTTCTTATACTCTGGATATTATTGTTGTGTTGTTTCTTTGTTGGGATGGGATGATACTATTGAGGTAAAAGGCCCAGTACCCAGGCCAGAGTTGTAAACCATTAGGAACCCTAGGACTAGAGGGGGACATGACGGCTACTGGACGAGGTCCTACTAGTGCGATTATGTGTACCATGCTCAGTTGAGGTACAAATGGGGTATTTTCATCATACACGCCTGTGTTGCGATGAGTACTTTCAAGTGGACCCATGATTCTGAGTCACCCTTGCCTTACCCTGACTTAGACTTTACCCGTGAGTAGGAAGGATGATTCTTACAAGTACCGTTGGTGACATTGGTTATGTTGGTGACTATTGTTGGTGACTTATATGTGTGATCCAAAGCCATGCCGAACTTTTGATCCCGTGACTTGTGGCTCTATACAGCAGTTCAATAGTGTCCAGTTTATAGAAACCTTGATCTTATCATTATCGCATCATAGCATATTTACTTTTAAAAAAAATTATGATGTACAAAAAAAAATTTAACTAGCATATGCATTGTCATTTTCCAGAGACATTCCAAAGTTAGTATCTTCATCCGAGATGGATACCAGACACATCTTCTCCTATAGTTTCTTCCATAAGGATTTGTCACCATTAAGAGGTTTGGGTGCTCAAGTTGACAAGCAAAATTCAAGAAGCTTCACTCAATACTATGGCAACATCTCGTCTCTCTTTAATACTACCAGTGAGTCATGGGCTCTACTCACTCTTCTACAGTTCTACAACCCGAAGTTGTGCTAATTGACATTCCAGGACTATCAGCTTCTTCCTACTCTAGAGAAGTATGCATTCACTCTTGACATCATGGTTCAAAACCGAGTTCCTTTTGTCAATGTTCCATAGTTTTTAATCTTGAAGCTATCAATGAGGCTCTTTATTTGAGCCTGAGCGACGTGAAAGAGAATTGGAAGCACAAAAGTGGTGTCTTTGGATTTTCTTCCAGATTTCTGACAATGAAAGCTAAAGAGTTTGCGAGTGAAATAAACGGGTTAGCCTTTAATGTTGTGGTGTCTATCTTGATTTATGGGATGGTTATGTTCCCAAATGTCACAAACTTTGTAGATTACACCGCTGTTTATCTCTTCATGGATAAAAACCATGTGCCGACTCTTCTTGCTGATACTTACCACTCCATTCACTCCAAGTATGGAATGAAGGGAACAGTTGTTTTTTGTTTGCCATTTTTTTATAAGTGGTTCATGTCTCATCTACCCGTAAGCGGACTGTTTGTGGACGTCCGAGGCACTTACTCATTTTCTCAAAGAATCATGAGTCTCACTCAGCATGATATGAAGTGTCATAACCCTGAGATGAATACCTCTATGATCATTACGAGTTGTAGGGAGTTTCCTAACGTCCCTCTCATTGTAAGAAGGGGTTGAATTAACTACAATCCTATGCTCGCACTTCGTCGATTAGGGTATGCAATGGATGGTGAACCTTTCGACAAGGATGTAAAAGATTATATTTTCTTTGATAAGGTGGAAAATCCTGGATTATTGAAGAAAGTATAACTAGCTTGGGCTGAGATTCATAGGAAAGACGAAGCTCTCCTTGGTAGGAAGGATGCTAGTGTTGGGATTCCTTATACTAGATGGGTCATGAAGAGAGATGAAACTCTGCTATTGCCTTACCCCCGAGAAGAATCATTCCATTAACAGATTCCACAAAGTAGCTTTTGTCTTTATGTTGTTAATTATCGCATGATTACCACCAAAATTGTTGGATGGGATCTTGACACCGTATTTTGCTACTGTGGGTGTAAACTAAGTTGATTTTGGATCTCTTATGATGTAATAATTTATCTCCTGTATGAATTCATCTGATTTGCAACTTTGTTATGAATGAAGTATTTGCTTCGGTACCTCGTCTTGACTTTTGCTTATCTCTATTATCTTGTTGTTTGGTCTTTCGTGATGGTTGATGAAACTATTAGATACCTGGGAAATGACAAAAACATAACATGCATAATCATGAATTTCATGCATTACAGGTTTTTTTGACTGGTCTTCTTATCTTGTGGTTCTGCTCTTTCTTAAAAGAGGTGTTCAACGATGGCTATTCACCATTACTCAACCAGAGGAAGTCAGACATGGAAAAAGTTCAAGCAGAACTCGCTGGAATGAGAGCCCAGATGGCCAACCAAATGACTCAACTCATGGAGGGGATCACTAACATGAACAAGAGACTGGATAAGTTGAGGATCTTGTGGAAAACCCTCAGAGGAATCAGGATGTAGATGGTAATCAAAGGCTTTATAAAGATATCTCTTTTGGTCTTGAGAATGGACTAGGGGACATTCATAAAGTCAGGCCACATCCATATAATCCATTTAATCACAACTAGGGGCACTTCCCACCACCTCCTGGGTCTCATTAGCTTATGGGAGATATGGGAGGTCATCAGAACAAAAGGTATAATCAGTTGCATGAATATGACTATGATAATGAAGATCAGTTCTCTGTGCAAAATTCTGACTGAAGTTTTCCTGCTGAAGATCGTAAGTATGAAATGCTCGAGGAGCGTTTGAAGGCTATAGAGAGTCATGGCGTTTTGGGAATGGATGCCATCTAGGTATGGTTCCTGGGGAGAGGGTTCCCCAAAAGTTTAAGCCTCCTGTATTTGAGAAATATAATGGGCTCACTTGTCCTAAGACACATGCCAAAGCTTACTATCGCAAGTTGTCTGTACACACTGAGGAAGAAGGACTGTTGATTCATTACTTTCAAGATAGCATGTATGGGGCATCTTTGGAATGGTATATGAATTTAGAAAGGTCGTGTATCAGAAGTTGGAGGGATTTTGCAGAGGCTTTTGTGAAGCACTACCAATACATCATTGACATGGTTTCAAACCGCACCCAGCTGTAGAACTTGGCTCAAGGGTCAAATGAACCATTCAAAGAGTACACCCATAAATGGCGTGAACTAGCTGCCGGAGTTCAACCTCCTTTAATGGAAAGAGAACTCATTGATATGTTCATAGGAACTTTTCAAGGACCATAATATGATCGCATGTTCGGAAGTACTTCTGCAGGTTTTGCTGAATTGGTTATGGTCGATGAGAGAATAGAGGTTGGGATGAAAATTGGTAACTCTAGTGGTTCCTCGGGCGGAGGTAATAAGAAACCGTTTACTGCATACCCTAGAAAGAAAGAGGGTTAAACCAATGTTGTTCATTCTTATAGAGGAAGAGGAAGGAATCAACAACATCAGAAAGTCAATGTTGTATCTATTCTGGTGAATGCTCCTCAACAATAGCGTCTGCAACAATAGAGGCAACAAAATTCTCCTCATCAGAACAACAATTAGCAGCTAAGGCAGCCTAGAAGGTTGGATCTTTTTACCATGAGCTATTCTGAAGCACTTCGACATCTGCTAGAGACAAAGTTGGTCACCTTGAGAAATATGCCATCTAATCCTGAGAGGCTCCCGACCAACTATGATGCTAATACTAGATGCGAGTTCCATTCTGGTGGTGTAGGCCATGATGTATAAAACTGCTATGCCTTGAAATGTAAGATATATGAATTGTTGGATGCTAAGGGTATCCAGTTTGATGTCGTTCAAGGTCCTAACATTATCCAGCGTCCTATGCCACCTTATGGAGGCCCAGCTATTAATATTATCATTTATGAGGGTGAAATTTTGCATCTAGTAATGGATTTGGATTTGTTGACTACTCCTTTATTGCTTGTTAAAAAATATTTGGTTGATAATGGTATTTTCCCAGGTTATGGTCCTGACTGCTGGAAGTGTGTAGATCAGCCTAAGGGTTGCGATGACTTCAAAGCTCGTATTTCAGATTTGATTAATAATGGTTCTTTATCATTCGACATAGCTCCAAAATACAGAAAGGTTACCGAGAAAGATATTGCAGTGATTTTTATTCCCTACACTCGAAAGAGAATTCCCCTCCTGCAAAGACAGTTTCTTTAATGATTACTTTTCCTGGTCCAATACCATTTACAAGTGAGAAAGTTGTGCCCTGGAATTATGGTGTTGATGTGTATTATCATGGGGTACATAAAGTTAAAGGTACTTCACAGGAAGAGCCTATTGAAGATAATAGTGCTAATGTTGATAATTTTTATGGTGTTGGTCGTATGACACGAAGTGGAAGAGTGCTTTGTCCTCCGAATGAACAAGAAGATGATGATGCCTTGGCTAGGTCCAAGGGCAAGCAAGTGATGATTGGTAATCAGAAACCTGTGCAGGCTAGTGTGCCTAAACCAATTGTTGTGCCTGGGACTTCTTCAGCTCCCGATGACAAGGTGGAAGAGTTGATGAGAATCATAAGATAGAGTGATTATAACATCATAGATCAGTTGCACCAGACGCCCTCTAACATGTCTATTTTATCTCTGTTGATATATTCTGAAGCTCACCGAAATGCTCTGATGAAGCTACTGAAAAATGCTTTCAAGCGGAAAGAGATAATGGTTGGACAGTTTGTGCCAATATATCTGCTGAAAATGGTTTGTGCTTTACTGAATTCAATCTCCCTCCTGAAGGGCGTAACCATAACAAAGCACTGCACATTTCCATGGAGTGAAAAGGCACAACTTGATCATGTGTGTTGGTGGACACCAGATCTTCACTGAATGTATTTCCAAAGTCTGCACTAATGAAGATTGATTACTCCGGCCTTGAATTGCATCCTAGTGATTTGGTGGTGAAAGCTTTCGATGGATCTAGGCGATCAGTGTTTGGTGAAGTGGACTTACCTATCAAGGTGGGCCCTCATATTTTTACTACTACATTTTATGTAATGGACATACACCCAACATATTGTTGATTGTTGGGCGTCCATGGATTCACATAGAAGGGGAAATTACCTCTACCCTTCATCAAAAGCTCAAGTATCCTCTGGATGGAAAACCAATCACTTTTTGTGGTGAGGAAGAATACATTGTGAGTTATTTGACTTTATTTTGATACGTGGAAGTTGAAGGAGAAGTTCATGAAACTCTTTTCCAAGATTTCGAGACAGTACAAATGGTTAATATCCCTCCATCCGAGCGGAAGAAAAAACATGAGACTTCTTTGACTTCATTCAAGGATGCTCAAGCATTAGTAGAGGCGGGTCACCCTGAAGGTTGGGGTTAGGTTGTGGATGTCATTCCAAAATTCAACAAGTTCAGCTTGGGTTTAAATCCCGGAAAGAAAGTTGTAGCTCCCAAAGCTTCAAGTTTGTCTACTCCGGTAAAATTCTCCAGTTCTGGTTTTTCCCAGGATGAATGCATCAATGCAATTGTTGATGATGAAGACTATGTCTACAGTATTGATGATTGGATCCTCCCAAGAGTTCCATGCCAAGAGTTGAACAATTGGACTTCAGTGGATACCATCCAAGTTACAACTATTGAGGGTTTGTTTCTAGATCGATTGGTAGACAAAGCCGTCACACTATAGTTGGGGCACCAGGCCATTCCATCGAAGACTGTAGAGAATTCAGAGAAAAGGTACAAGACCTGCTCGATGCAAAGGCTATCAAATTCGAACTAGATAGACGAGTTTGAATTCTCCTTTGACTCAAGTCCATACGGAGTCAAGTCTCCTCAACAATGGAAACTTTCAAGTTTCATTTTGTTGTACATCAAAATTTTCCCTCTCATTTATCAAGAATTTGCTCACAAGATCTCCTTTGGCCCAAGACTGCACTAAGGTTGATCAACTCAAGACACCTCCTTAAGCACTGATGACCAAAATTAGGGTTTGAGATTGCACAAGGATATTTTAACTTCCAATGCCACATATGACTTTCATGGATCATTATGGACCCTCAAGATTACTCATGTCAAGTTTCAAGCTTTGGATCACACTTTTGCTCAACCAATTGGGCAGTTGACCTAAAAATCAGCTGTATTGGGGAAAAAGTCAACTATGGCCAATTTACAGTCAAACTTCATAATTTTTGATCCACATCAACATTTTAAACTCATATGTATCATTTGATCAATTTTGGACCACAATTCCTCAAGAAATTTCATCAAATCTTTAAAAGAGCAAAATGATCAAAATTAGGGTTTTGATTGGGAAAGGGCAATTTATGATTTTTGACCTAGCAAATGATCAATTGGTTTTAGGCATGCTCTCAAGAGTCCAATTTCATCATTTTTAACTAATGACATGGCTCAAAACATTTCTCAAGTCCAATGGATTGACAGATGAATTTTCAGTCAACTGATCAAAAGTCAGCTGTATATTGAAAAATCAAACTTTGACTTTTTGGTCAAAATCAAATGTCAAAGATCACAATTCATCAAAGCATGCTAAAATATGAAACTTATTCATCAAGAAATCAAAAATTCAAGATTTCATTTTGAAAAGTTAAAATTTCTAAACTTAGAAATTTTCTAAGTGTTGGAAATTTCTTATTTTTTCACATCTTTGAGCAAAATTTTCACCATGATGCAAGCTGATTCAAAAGAAACTTTCAACATGAAAGTTGTATATCTCCATGAAATATACAATATTGATTTACACAAAACCTTCCAATAGTGCTTGGATCTCAAGTTATAATTTTAAGAACACATGGTCATGAAACAAAACACTTAGTGAAATTTTGTCCTAATTTGGTCAGGATTTTGACCTAACTTAATGGCACTTTTTCATATAGTTCCAAGGGGAATTTTAAAAAGTGATTCAAAGAGGGGTTGTGGAGCACATTAAAATATTTCCAAAATGTCCAAGAACTCCTTGAGATCATTTTTGAGTAGGGAGAATCGAAGAGATGAAGTTAGGGTTTTCACACTTGAATTACAAGTCATTTTGTGATGAACAAGATTCAAAATTCAAACTTATGCTGCATAACCTCTACTTTTCAGGCCTCAAAATTGTTAGGCACTCCATAATTAATTGCTTGCATAGCTGTTAGAGGTCTCAATTAAAGCATTCAATGCAAGGCCATTCTTTATATCCATTTTGGGAAGAAAGTGTACTATGCCATTTTGATAAAGTAGCTTTTTGCATAAAACTTGTTCTCGAGCCTTGCACTTGTCCTCTTCTGATCATACATGTCTTATAACTCAAGAGATAATTGTTTAGACACTTACAATCACTCAGCCCATGCTTGTACTTCCTCTTGAAACTTGTTTTCCCACTTTTCTTGAAAATCAAGTAACATAGCCATTAGCTTGTAACTTGTACTTCTGACTCTCCAAAGCACTCAAACCCTTTTGCTTATACATACACAAGTTAATTTCCACAAATCTCACACATGCTTGACCCCTGAAAACACCAAGAACACAGAATCACCAAAAACACCTCAAAACTTGTCATTTCTGAGTTTTGAATCCAATCTCCAAATTTTCTCGTGCGTTTCTTGGCCTTTTACTTTCAAAAGCTTATAAATAACATATTCAAACAATTCCAACACCCGCAACACCACTGTAACACCTTCATCCTCATCCACCATTTTCAAAAACAACACCTTGCACCTTGACTTCTCCAGAACTCCTCAGGCACTTTCAGCTCAAGCTAAGCATCACATTAGCTTCCTGGGAACTTGAGGAAGCTAATCCAATCATTGGAACTCACTGGAAGCTACTCAAACTCCAAACAAGATACCCTCTTGCAAGGTGAGTTTTATGATTTTTGAACTCTTCATACATGCATCATTAATGGTTTATTTGTGAATGAAAAATGTAGATATCATTTCCCTAAAGCTAACCATGTCCATAGTTTTCATTTATATTTCTTAAGCTTAGAGAATTTTATGATTGAAGTTTCTGAAATTTTTAGGGTTCAGATTAGGGCCATTAAAATTCATGCTTGTCTTTGATCTATAATTTTATTGCTTTGCATTTCTGAAATCGTGAGGAAATTTGCTACAAGTTTCCTGTTTACATTTTTCATTTTTGTTGAGAATTGAATGAGATACAGAGGTTCAGGCTGGGCGTGAGGTTGAAGATGAAGTTGGCCTCAGGAGCGTGTTTACCATATATATTTATGGTTTGATTTATATAAACGGATGTATAGCCACCCTAGGGGTAGAAGCGCGCGCCTGTGACTATAGGGACCTGGGTTCGAGCCCCAGTGGTACCCTTTTGGATTTTTTTTCATATTTCTCACATTCTAACTTTTTTTGGCAGCGTCGGGCCTCATCTTTGGGCCTTATGTTTTTTTTCTTCACTTCTAACCCCCTTGCTGGCTATTCACACCCTGGCCCATTTTTATTTTCTTTTTCTTATTTTTATTTATTTGTTTTCTTAAATATTTTATCTAATACTAAAAAATCAGAAAAATATAAAAATATTAGATTTATATTTTGATATAGTTTATTTTTTTTACACAAAAAATATTTTATTTAATCATACTTTATTTATTTTTACTAATTGATTTCTAAATGTAATTAGAAACTAGTTTTTTTAGTTTATTTTCTTTCACAATTAAAAAAATACTCTTTTAATACCAAAAAAGACCAAAAATATTTTATAATACTATAAATTATTTTTAAGACAAAAATACGAAAAATATTCTCCTTACAAACTTAATTTCCCTTTTAATCAATTAATAAATTAGGGTTTTATTTAAAATCTTTTCCTAGTAAATTTAGCTTTTACTTTTTACTAATTTAATTAATTATTTTTCTTTTAGTTAATTAGGTTAAAACAAAACCCCTTTTTTTTTCTAAAAAAAATCAAACAAAGGTCTATTTCCTTTCCATTTACATTTTTGTATTTATTCATTTTTGTACATTATTCATCCAAATTCAATATGGTTGTAATAGATAATTAGGCTTTATTTTCTTGCAATCCCTATTTGTAATTTATACACCCCCTCCTACAAATATTATAATAGCGTAGTAATTTTAAATTCCACAATTTATCGCTTTATATGCAAATACTAGTAATTAGGGTTTGCATGGAAAGACTAAAACCAATCAATTAGAAAACCCTAATCAAAGACAAAACCAAGCATGAAAAATAATACACTTGCACACAAGCACCCTTAGGGTAAAATCCACTTGGTTGCCTTACAAAATGGTCATGTTATGCATGTGAGGTATCTTAGCAAAAACAAGCAAAATATAAGATCATAGTCCCTCGATGACACTATCTATGTTGCCTTTCAAATGATCTTAGTCCCCAAAACAGAATGCTAAGATACCTTGCAACATTGCTAATCATGGTTATACAATGACCCACGCCCATCCCGTTTACATCCAAAGATAGGGTTACTTACCAAATCAATGGTAAGATAACAATATCAAAGGTAAGAGGAAATGAACATGAAAGATTTTTGAGTAGGTAGAATGCCCCTAGTTACTTTCTCACTTTCAAAGCAAAACATCCTTGCTATTTTCAAATCAAACACCTACACTTTCAAAAAATCTTTCAAACTTGAAAATATTTTCAAAAGATCAACATCTTTGTATACATTCTTATGAACGAGAATCATTATAAAGTTTTCCTAGACAACGGCCTCTTTACAAAATACTTTAAAAAACCACACAAAGCACCATTTTAAACAAAAGCAAATGACCTAGCAAGTAACTAAGATCCCATGGAAAACCATGGATGAAAAGGGTGCTAATACCTTCCCTTTTCATAATCTACCCCCCGAACTCAAGAAATAATCTCAAAGGTCTTTTCTGTGCTTTTTCACCTTTCCTTTTGGATAAAAGAAAAGTTGGTGGCGACTCTTGCTAACCGCAACATTTGCGATAAAACACAAAACACCCAAGTCAGTTCTCCCACCGTATCAAAGAACTGGCGACTCTGCTGGGGATAATTCTAAAAGTGGGGTTACCTTAGGGCTAGATCACATTTACTTGCTTTCATTGTTTGACTTGTTTGCTTTACATTATGGTTCTTTGTTTGGGTTTGAATCCTCTACCCGGATTTTGGATACCTTAGGTAAGTAGCAATACGTTGTGGAAACTATGCAGGGTATGCCGACATTGTCTAAGCAATAGCTACGTTAGTGCGACATATTTATGGGTAACAGTAGCCCTTGAGTTAATCAAGGAGAATACTGGGCCGCTGAGTGATGTCATGAAGCACTAATGACCTTTTAGAACCTTTACTTGACCAACTTGGCCTTTAGGACGTAGTGAGATGAACGATTTTGGTGCAGTCCGAAGTTGGTAGAAACTCGATACTGCACTCATTGAGGTTTGGTTTTTTGGGATATTTCGGTCGTCATTAAAGAGGCTTGCGCTGAAACAATGACCAAAGAAACAAACCAGTGATATTGAGCTCCTTAGAACCCGATTACTATTGCTAGGACAGGTTTGAGCCAACTAAAATTCAAGAGGGTACTTAACTATAAAACTCCATGCCAGCCTAAACCTAAGGACTTGTTTGCTTTGTTTGTATATATATTACTTGTACATAACATCAGGAACATCATAACATCATACTCATATTCACTAACCATTTCAAGGATCTTAGTATTTATCTTTGTTCTGTTTTGTAGGCAATGGATTATATTCGAAGGAAAACCATTCAAGTCAATCTTGTAAGGATCCCTCCACAACTTAAAGATCTAGCTTCAAGGATTCCTGAAAACTCTCCATTCACCGAAAGACATGGTCGCCTACTAAACTTGGTCATCTCTAACACTGATGAAGACATGATGAAGGTTCTCTTTCAGTTCTTTGATCCTTTACACCATTGCTTCACATTTCCCGATTATCAACTTGTGCCAACTTTGGAAGAATTCTCCCAAATCTTGAGGATTCCCATTCTCAATCAACTACCTTTCAACGCTACGGAAAGAGATCCAAAGCCATAAGAGATTGCTCAAGCTCTACACTTGCAACCATCTGATATCATAACCAATTGGGAAACAAGGAGTGGTGTCAAGGGTTTCCTAGCAAAGTTCTTGTTTGAGAAAGCCCAAAAATTGTTGGAACTCTTTGGATCTACAAGCTTTTGAGGAAATTGTGGCTCTCCTCATCTATGGGATGGTTTTGTTTCCAAATCATGACCAACTCATAGATGTGAACGCCGTCAAAATCTTCATGTCCTGTAACCCGGTGCCCACTCTGTTAGGGGACATCCTACATTCTTTTCACACTCGCACTATGAGGAAAAGAGGTATCCTTATGTGTTGTACTCCTCTCTTGGCAAGATGGTTTATTTCGCATCTTCCCCAATCTGTATTGAAGAACGAACAAGGTTCAAGGTGGTCACAAAGGTTGATGACGTTTAAACATTCAGACATTCATTGGTGTTCCCGATCCATAGAGAATGTTACTATTGTCGATCATTGTGGAGAATTCCCTAATGTCGCTTTACTTGGCATTAGAGGGGGTATCACCTACAACCCCTTCTTAGCCTTAAGACAATTTGGTTACACCCGAAAGGATGGCCCGCATGAGAGGCTCATTCAAGGTTTGGTATTTGATTACGAGAACGACGATCAAGGTCATCGCCAGAGATTTATCCGAGCTTGGAGGATGTTGAACAAGGTAGATAGAAAGACATTGGGGCATAAAAATTCCATCCCTCTTGAGCCTTACCTCAAATGGGTACGAACTCGTGCTCAGAGTCTTATGATGCCTTATCCCTCCATTCTTCCGGAAATCATTGAGCCTATTATGGAAGAAGATGTTCCATACACTATCCTGCATCCTAACATGCCCACCTCTCTTGAAGACTTACAAAGAGATTGGATACAACTCAAGGGGGAGCAAGACACTTTCGAGGCCCAATTCTACGCTAGTGAGAAAAAGGTTTTGGAACTCACTAAGCAACTTCATGAGGAGCAGATTCTAAATGCCTACATCGCACCAAAGAGGATGCGTACAACCTTTTTATCTTAGAGTTTTTGTATTGTTTTTCCCAAAGAGGCATTGATGTACTCAAGCTTTAATTTATTAATATAACGTATGTTTCCTTTTTGTCTAAAATGAATTTGAATCTCAAAATATCCTTGAAATCATTGCATATGCATCTATCATTCATCATAACATAAGCAGGTTTCTTGCAACAAGTCTCCTCATCTTTCTACTATTTATTTCAGTAAGATAGATCTCGAGAAGACGGTGAAGGACCTCCAAGCACAAAATGCTCAGTTTCAACATATGTTCTTAACTCTAGCCAAAGGACAGGAAGAGTTGAAGACCTTGCTGGTTGAAGAGAAGAAAAAGAAAACAAAGAAAATAACTGGAGTTCTAAATATGGGAAGAAAATTCCAAGGACAAGCAAGAAGGACCCTAGACTTTGCAACGTCATCTAGTGAGAAAGACAATCAAGATGGGAAAGGCAAGGAAGCAGTTGTCCAGCCAGATTCAGAAGAGGAAGAGGAAGAAGAAGTTTATTCTGAAGAACAATATCCTCCAGCCGACAACAAGTATAAGCATCTAGAAGAATGGTTAAGTGCAATGGAAATTCAAAAAGTGCCTGGACTGGACTTTGAGGAATTGGGTTTAGTATCCGGGATTGTCATTCCTCCAAAATTCAAGGCACCGGTGTTCGCCAAGTACAACGATGTTTCATGTCCCAAAATGCATCTCCGGTCCTATGCGAGGAAAATACAGCCTCACACTACTGAAAAGGATTTATGGGTACATTTCTTTCAAGACAGTCTGTCAGGAACTCAACTTGATTGGTTTTATCAGCTAGAAAGAGTCAATGTTCATAATTGGGAAGATCTTGCCACTGCCTTTTACAAACATTACCAATACAATACAGACCTTTCTTTCACCCGTACTCAAATCCAGAGTATGGCCATGGTTTCAAGTGAAGGCTTCAAAAACTACGCGCAAAAATGGAGGGACTTAGCAGGAAGAGTCCAGCCTCCCCTATCTGAAAGAGAGTTAGTTGATATATTTTTGGGTACATTGTCCGATCCTTTCTTTAATCACTTAATTGGGAGTTCCTCGACAAGTTTTACCGAATTAATATTGACCGAAGAAAGAGTGGAAGCCGGGATAAAGAATGGGAAGATTCAAAAAGATGCATCTTCTGCTGCTGTAAGGAAACCATTTATTAGAAAAAAAATAAGTTGTTGCTGTATATCCTCAGAGAAATCATGATAGGGCTGAACGCCATCCAATGGTGGGGGCTGTCATGATTCCTAAACCCGCACCTGCTCAGCAAAGAAGAAACCATCCAATAACGGAAAGACCAGTCAGACAGTTCACCTGAATTAATATGACACTATCTCAAGTATTGTCGCACTTGTTAAGATCCAATCTAGTGACTTTGAAAGAAGCTCCAAAGAATCATAACACAACCTCTCCTCATTATCATCCTAATGCCCGCTGTGCATACCATTCTGAGAGTCCCGACCATGACACTAACAATTGTTGGGCTCTGAAAAACAAGGTACAAGACCTTCTTGAAGCCAAAGAGATTGAATTCTATGCTCCAGAAATTCCCAATGTCATCACTTCCCCTATGTCCAAGCACGACCGTGATATCAATGCCGTTGAGGAAGATATGTTTGTTACTTTGGTTGATGAACTTGTGACCCCACTCCTAACTATCAAAAAGAACTTGTTGAATGCCGGTGTATTTCCATACTGTGATAAATGCTGTCATTTCTGTTTATCCTCACTAACCAGCCGTCATTTGTTAAAAGCAGGCGTTCAATGCCTAATAGATGACAATGAGATTTTGTTCGAAAAGACTTATATTCCAACTGTTTCTTATAATAATGTTTCCATCGTGACCATTTCCGCCAATTCTTCCAGGGTCTCCACCAAAAGACCCGTTAGAATTACATCCGTTCCTAAAGTAGCTCCGTTGATAATTACAATTCCTGGACCAATCTCGTATTCGTTAGACAAAACCGTCCCATGGAATTATGGAGGTGATGTCTACTATCACGGTATCAAGCAAGATTAGCCAGCTGCTAAAAATTCAAGTTCCAAGAAAGTTGACTCTGATATCAGTAACATTGCACTAGCAAGATAACCCGAAGTGGAAGGGTATTCTCTACAGAAATTGCTCCTCCAAAATCTATTTCTGGACCTGTAATCATTCCTGTTGTTGTTGATCCTCCAACGACTATTCCCAGTCCTGCAATCATCTCTGCTAATACTCCTGTTGACAAAACTGTTACAATCCCTGTTATAACCCCTACTGATATTCCTACTGCCGAGTCAACCGGGACTCGAGGCAAAGGTATTCTGGTTGAGTCTGTCCAGATGAAGGCACAATCAGCAGCTATCCTTGAGGGCTCCCGAAAAGAGATGGAGGAAATTCTAAAGATTATAAAAAGAAGCAACTACAACGTAGTCGAACAACTGGGGTAAACTCTATCAAAAATTTCCATGCTGGGTTTATTGTTATGTTTCGAGGCTCATGCAAAAGCCTTGGTAAAGTTCCTTAAAACTACCCATGTACCCCAAGAAACATCTGCCGATCAGTTCCAAGACTGCAGAGCCACCTTGACTGCAGATAATGGTTTAGGTTTTTCAAATGCTAATTTAACGCCAAATGGGAGGAAGCATAACGAGGCATTGCATGTCTCAGTCGAATGCAGGGGCACGAATTTGGCTCATGTCTTGGTTGACACCTGTGATACGGTGGGAGAACTGACTTAGGATTTTGCATTTGTTTTCGCACTTGTTCGGTTTAGCAAGAGTCGCCACCGACTTTTTATTTTATCCGAAGGAAAGGCCAAAAAGCACAGGAAAGACCTTTGAGATGTTTTCTTGGGTTCGGGGGGTAGATTATGAAAAGGGAAGGTGCTAGCACCCTTTTCATCCATGGTTATCCATGGGCTCTTAGTTACTTGTTTTAGATCACTTGCCTTTGCTTTTCAATTGTTTGAAATGGTGCTTTGTGTGTGTGGTTTTGAAAATGTTTTGAAAAAGATGCCTTGTCTAGGCGACCTTTGTAATGATTTTTGTTTGAATATATACAAAGGTGTGTGTCTTTTTGAAAAGATAATTCAATGTTTTGAAAGTGGTTTTGAAGTTGTATAGTGAAGTGTGTTTGAAAAATGGAAAGGATGTTTTGCAAGATTTTTGATCAAGTAACTAAAAGTTGTCTACCCTATTTTACTCAAAGATCTTTCTTATGTTTTTAACCCTTTTAACAGTGTTGTTCCACCATTGTGTTTGGTGAACAACCTTGCGTTAGGATGTTAAACGGGACAGGCGCGGGTCATCGTATACAATCATTGAAGGCAACTTGTGAGACGCTCTAGCAATTTTGTAAGGGACGAGATCGTTTTATCGAAGGCGACATCGAGGGTCATCGAGGGACTAACGATCTTTGTTTATCGAAGGGACATTTGCTAGAGTGTCTCATACTCGAGGGACATGATTGCATTTTTCGAGGCAACAAGCAAGGTTACCCTAGAGGTGTAAGTGTGAATTGTGTATTGATTTTGATGCATTTATCTTTGTATTAGGTTATCTAGCGGTTGATTTTGAATCTTAGCATACAAACCCTAATTACTATACAGTATATGGAAAGCGATAAATTGCGTGAATTTAAAGTCTAAGTTATTACAAATGAGTATCTGGGGATGGGGGTACAAATGTTTACAAATGGGGATGAGTTTTATCAGAATAGTAATGTCCAAGTATATATTTACAACCAAATCGAATCGTCGCATTCTCAATGTGAAATTGTAACGAGACATAAAAAATAAAGAGAATCAAAAGTATTGTGAGATGTATATGATTATTTACAAATGATCAAATAAAATATTAACCTAATGAAAATTAAGTGTTTATTATTATTTTCTTGTATTTTTGCTAATGTTTTCAGAAATTTTATATAAAAGATGAATTAAACAAAGAGTTTTAAAACAAAGAAAAATTATTAAAAATCTATTATTTACATACTTTTAAATGCAATAAATATTAAAAAGAGCTATTAAGAATATTTTATATAAAAATTTTAATATGTTATTTTTATTTAACAAAAAAAAAAGAATTAGGTTATGGGAGATGAAAATATGGTGATAAAAATGAAAATGGTTTTAAAACATTTAAAAGAGAAAAGACAAATGGGCTTTTGAGTTTGTATGCTTTGGCCCAAATAAAAGAAGCATCATTAGACCAAAGAGGGGGTGCAGCGCTGAAAGCAACTTGGGCTTTAGGTGTTTATGGGGCGAAGGCCCAAATGCATTGCATAAAGTTTTTTAGGGTTCGTGTTTTATGTTCCTAGAATTAGGTTTGTAGTTTGTGAACGGCGCCGCTTCTCTCCTCTCGTCTTCATCCTTTTTGTCTTTCTCAAACGGAGCCATGACTAATCCTTCCACCCTCCAGCCGCCAGGGTGTTACCTCCATCCTTCTTCTCTTCACGACGACATGAGATAGTGGTTGGAAAAGGTATTGTTTTCATCTTGACGAGTTTTTTAGATTCGATTATTGCACGTTATTGTTTTATAGTGTTTTAATCATGGATGTTTTGGTGTGAGATGTAGAAAAAGAAAGAGGGAAAGGAAAATAATACCTTTGGGGTTTCGTTTCTTGGAGAGTGGACGGTGGAACGGTGGTGCTCTCAGGTGGCCGGAGGAGGGGGCATGATGATCATGCTAGCTCACTTTTGGTATTTTCTGTATCTTTGACTTTTCTTGAATCGTTTGATGATGAATTTTATTACTGAAAACGCTTGTTTCGAAACTCTTCCTTTTTGTGGGCTTTGTTGATTCTGATGATGATGAACTTTGAAGTTTGTTTGAATGTTTGTTTCTGATTTAAGCTGATGATTTTGCCAATGATGAACTTTTTGCTTATTTGATGTATTTTTTTTTGTTGGCTTGAGTTGATATTCCGATGATGAACCCTGTTCTGAGGATTGCTATTGTTGTTGATTTTCATGGATGTTTGATAATGGTGAAACTGAGAACCATTGCCCCTGAATGCTTGACAATAATGGATTTATTTGTTCTTTGTTTGTCTTTGTTGAGTTTTTTTTGTGAAGGCAGGCTGATGAGCATTTAGTGTTTTGCAGTTTGAAACAGGTTTGCTACTTTGTGGTGCTTGTGCTTACAAGCCAATTTGCAGGTTATGCAGGCAAGATGCGTTTTGTTGTGTTTTGGTAAGGCCAGGACTGGGCGGGTTATGCAGGTTTGGTAGTTGGTTGTGCTTCTGTTACAAGCAGTTTTGCAGGTTATAGGTTTTCTGTGTTTGAACAAGTTTTAAGGCTTGTTTGGTCAGGCAGGCTTGGATGCTTGTTTGGTAAGGTTTTTGACAGCAGGCTACATGTTATGCTTGTGTTTTCAAGCAGTTTGGTAGCTTGCAGGTTGTGATAACTTGCAGTTTTGCTTGCAGTTACAGTTTGTGGTTTTTCTTTGAAATGTTAGACTGTTATATTATTTGTTTTATCCCTGCTCTGTATAGCCTGCCAAACTGCAAAACATGCTTCACTCTCTCTTTCTCTCTCCATAAAAGCATCTTTTGCTTAATATATTTTTAATTCTGAAAAGATTGTTGGCTAGAAAATGATGAAAAGTTTTTGATAAGCTTGCTTGCTTGTATCTTGGTTTATCTCTGCATTTTCCATCTTTTCTGCATTGACAGTTTCTTGACAGCTTATGTACTTGGTTGACAGTTTTGTGTACTTGGTTTGGACAACTTAGTTTGACATTGTGAAAATCAGTTTGGCATTTCAGTTTGACATTGTGAAACTCAGTTTGGCATTTTAGTTTGACATTGTGAAACTCAGTTTGGCATTTTAGTTTGACATTGTGTGCAGCCTTGTACCTTCTTTGTGTACAGCCTTGTGCCTTGTATCTTTGCATTTAATTGATTGTATGCTTTGCAAATTATTTCACTTTCCTCTTTGTGAACCAAGAAGAGAAATCTTCTTGTGATTTGCAAAGAGGACGAGTAAAACATGATGAAACCAAAACAATCAGATTTCGACCAACAATCTTTAATGATGACTTTATATTTATCTGCCTGAAAATGCTTTTCAGTTCATATGCACTAATTTCTTTTTCTTCTGTCCTTTGCAGGTAATTATCATTTGAATAATGGAAGAAGCAGTAGAAGATAGAAGACTTTAAGAGACTTAGACTTTAGATTTATTTTCTTTTCAATTATTGTAATAAATATTATTGTAAACACTGTAAATAAATTTACAGTATTCGAATAACATTTGTAACAAAATTTAAAATAAATAAAAAGTCTTTGTCAGATATTTCTTTATCTCTTCTACACTGTCTATTTAATTATTTAAATATCTTGAATTAAAATAAATGGAAATGCATCCTAATAATTTTAACTTAGATAAAATAAATAATCAGCAAACTTTGTAGCCTCGCAACCTTGCATTAACCAAAATACGCCCGACATTCCAATTAATCATATGCTTTGTTCAGTTAAACAAACAAACATCCATACACTTTTCACTTCACTGATCAAACCAATGCTTCGAACTTTCAATCAAAAGCCTCAGCTCCTATCCCAGATATTTAGGTTTTGAGAAACAAACAACAATCTTGAACAAGCGTAAAAACAATGTAACAGTTAATTGAAATACTGTGGATTCAAATTCTTCTGAGAAATACGAGTGAAAAACCCTAATTCTGGATAGACTGATAAGAAAAATCTGTTTGACTGATTCAAAATCAATGGAAACCCTAATTTTGGATTGACTGATAAAGAAAAGTCTGTTTGACCGATTCTTGAGCCAATATGAAAAAATCAGGGTAAGCCCTGCAGTTGTGATTTCTTGTAAAAAAGGGAGGGAAAATTTTGGGGTACAACAGTTGCCCCTGTTCAATCTTCTTGAACTTGAATAGTTAGATTGGCAATTTTGCCGTTCGTGACTCGAAGGTAAAAGAATGATTGGACACTAAAGTGCCCAAAAAAATTTTGCACTCGTCAAAGCGTAGTTGAGGGAATGGGCTTAAAGATGCCATTTGGAGATGTGACAGAATCTTGTCGGAGATGGGCTTAAAGATGCCATCGGGAGATGTGATAGAATATTGTCGGTGATGGGCTTAAAGATGCCATCCAAGAATGTTTATTGAATTGTATGTCGTAGGTGAGTGGGTGAGTATCAGAAAGATATCCATGTTGGGAACATCTCTGAGCTGGAGGTCTGAATAAGCAATAGATTGACATCCATGTTGGGAAGCATCCGTAAACTGTTTTCCAAAAGTTGAATCTGAACAAGCGATGGATTAATATTCGTGTTTGGAGAATCCGTAAACTGTTTTCAGCAAATGAGTCTGAACAAGCGATAGATTAACATCCGTGTTTGGAGAATCCGTAAACTATTTTTAGAAGTTGAGGTTGAATAAGCAATAGATTAACATCCGTGTTGGGAAGCATCCGTAAACTGTTTTCAGCAATTGAGTCTGAACAAGCGATAGATTAACATCCGTGTTTGGAGAATCCGTAAACTGTTTTCAAAAGTTGAGGTTGAATAAGCAATAGATTAACATCCGTGTTGGGAAGCATCCGTAAACTGTTTTCAAAGGTTGCATCTGAACAAGCGATAAATTAACATCCGTGTTTGGAGAATCCGTAAACTGTTTTCAGAAGTTGAGGTTGAATAAGCAATAGATCAGCATCCGTGTTGGGAAGCGTCCGTAAATTGTTTTCAAAGGTTGAATCTAAACAAGCGATAAATTAACATCTGTGTTTGGAGAATCCGTAAACTGTTTTCAGAAGTCTTGAAGTTGAGGTTGAATAAGCAATAGATTAGCATCCGTGTTGGGAAGCGTCTGTAAACTATTTTCAAAGGTTGAATCTGAACAAGCGATAGATTAACATCCGTGTTTGGAGAATTCGTAAACTGTTTTCAGAAGTCTTGAAGTTGAATAAGCAATAGATTAACATCCGTGTTTGGAGAATCCGTAAACTGTTTTCAGAGGTTGAATCTGAACAAGCGATAGATTAACATCCGTGTTTGGAGAATCCGTAAACTGTTTTCAAAAGTCTTGAAATTGAGGTTGAATAAGCAATAGATTAGCAGGTTGAATCTGAACAAGCGATAGATTACCGTCCGTGTTTGGAGAATCCGTAAACTATTTTCAGAAGTCTTGAAGTTGAATAAGCAATAGATTAACATCCATGTTTGGAGAATCCGTAAACTGTTTTCAGAGGTTGAATCTGAACAAGCGATAGATTAACATCCGTGTTTGGAGAATCCGTAAACTGTTTTCAGAAGTCTTGAAATTGAGGTTGAATAAGCAATAGATTAACATCCGTGTTTGGAGAATCCGTAAACTGTTTTCAGAGGTTGAATCTGAACAAGCGATAGATTAACATCCGTGTTTGGAGAATCCGTAAATTGTTTTCAGAAGTCTTGAAATTGAGGTTGAATAAGCAATAGATTAACATCCGTGTTTGGAGTGTATCTGAGACTGTAACTGTATTGGAATTTTAAATGAATATCAGAATGACTGCCGTGTCTGGAGTGTATCTGAGACTGTATCTGACTCGACATTGTGAATGAATAATGGAATGACCGCCATGTCTGGGGTGTATTCATACTGTATTTGAATGATTGTTAACGATAGCCTTTTAATCTTATCCTTTAAAGGGTAAAAATGTTAGCTAAAACACAAAGTTATGTTGCATGATATGTATGATGCAATGAACTGTATTTCATCAATGTTTATGATATATGAATGTAATGGACGTGCATGTAAACTGAGTAGCTGTCTTGCTGAGGAAGATGAATCCTGGATAATGAAATCTTTGACTGCTGTCGGGGAAAGTAAATCCTTGACTGCTGCTGGGGACTGAAAATCCTTTGATCGTTAAAAATGAGAAGTCTTGGAACTACTGTTGGGGAACCATGAGTTTGGGTTGTATGCCAATCTGCTGGGAACTCCTGTTATGAGGAGATCTTCACTGGCGAATATCTTAATACTCTGTGAGAAACTGGGAATGAGAGTCTTCATTTTGCTTGGGAAATAAGAATTCTGTGGGGAATAGCCACACTGTTGAAAAGTAGCTATCCTGTCGGAGAGTAAAACTCGGGATTCTGGAAAAAGCTTATTCCTGTCTGGAAGAAGTTTAGGTCTAGGTTGTATGCCACTTTAAGAATGATAATCTTCACTCTGTCGGGAATACCAGAAATTCAGATGTTATGCCACTTTGAGAAATGAGAATCTTTATTCTGTTGGGAATAATCAGGAGGTCGGGTGTATGCCAATCTACTGGGGAAGCCAAAATGAGAATCTTCATTCAGGTCTTGGGTCATAAGATTGGGTGTATGCCAATCTCTTGAGGTTTTAAGGATGAGAGTCTTCATTCTGTTAAGGGTCAGGAGGTTGGGAGTATACCAATCTCTTGAGGTTTCAAGGATGAGAATCTTCATTCTTGAGAGAAACAGATTTTTAGGAGCTTTAATTGTCCGTTATTCTGTTGGTGGTTGTAACTTCCAACAGGCGATGAAGGAAATTTTTATGACGACCGTAACTTCCAGCAGGTGATGAAAGAAATTTTGATGATGATCGTAACTTCCAGCAGGTGATGAAGGAAATTTTGAACGACCGTTCAACTTGAAATGTAATTTGTTTTGGAGAATAAATCCTTGGCAAATGTTGGGGAAATAAACCCATGACTGCTGGTCTGTTTAGAGAGATGATAAACTTCTCGAGGATGCTTGAATTTCTTTTCAGAAAGATTTCAGAGAGATTTCATCACTGCCCCTAGTATCAGATGCTTGTGATATTGCCAGGACACTTGGACTGCACGTAACCCTTTATTGAGATTGGCGCTTAAATGCCCCAAGTGATGGTGGGGGAAACTTTCCCCAGATTATCCTACAATTGAGAGATTTCTTGAAATCTTGACTGGACTGCCCCAGGTTCACTGAGCTTTGAGAGATTTGTTGAAATCTTGACTGGACTGTCCCAGGTTTACTGGACAATACCATATCAAATCCCCTTTTGTTGATATGAGATTTTTTGTAACAGAAGTGTCATCCCAGTTGAAGTGATTTTATTCACCGAGAGAGTTTTCATTCCTCTGAACATTCACTGTTGTGAATTTCTTCGGTGTCAAACAAATAAACATGTGCAAACAATAATATTCAAATAATGCAAAGTTTATGCTTGTCTCGAAGTTTTTAAAATGCGTTAGCAGAAAACTTTTTATAAGACAAATTCAACACAAGATTTAGGGCAAAGCCTTACAGGAGTCAGGATACCTTTTGTAACAGTATGCTTTCAAACTAACCCATGCTTCAATTAGGACTTTCGAAGGGTTGTAACATGGCTTGGTTCACGGTTTAAGAAACAAAGGATAAAGGCTCAAAGTATATTTGTACCCACCCGCTCTTCGTGATGTTCTTCAATCCTAAACTCAGTTAATTGCGCGTCGAACTCTATTCGAGTTTGGAATGACATTTTGGTGATGGTCCACACCAGTTAAATTAATTGGTAGGCAGTCATCTTTTTTGCAGCATTTTTACATGTTGTTGAGGATTTATATTGACCTCTTTCTTTTGATTCGTTATCCCTAACTTTTGCCTGACTGCTCCTGTTTTCGAGATTACAGTCAGCGGGATGCCCCAGCTTTCTTAAGCCTCCTTTATAAGTTTTGGCTCAGTGGGCTTTTCTCTTTTGAGAGATTGACTGCCTATGAGATAAGGAACCATCACTGTCTTTTGGTTCCAAAAGGAATGTTTTTTGATGTCATTCGTTGTATTATGAACTGAGAGTTTGCGACTTCAACGCGCATCTTTTGAATTATCTGAGAGACTACCCTGCCCCAGGTTTAAATCAAAGGTTTTAATTTGTTTACAACAGAAAACTCCTAATTCTTTGGCTTGAAGGGGGTTGACTAGGGATTATCTTCCTTATAACTCCAGTGTTTAGGATTTGAAAGAAACGCCCGTACATCGTCAGCAAGGTCTGTTCAAAAGCATATTGTATGAGATAATGGTATTGTTTCGTCATCCTCCCTCTAAAGGCTTGTAGCTTTTTATCAAGAGTTAAATATCATAAAGAAAGTAGGAAGCATAATTCAAGAATAGTGAAAACGAATGGAGGAATTCAAGACAAACATATGCAATGCATTAATGAAACAGAGTTTGACATCAACAGATAATTATTTGAATAACAAAAGAAATTACAACTTGAAAATTCAAATGGAACAAAAGTCTCTCAGTTCGAGCTTTGTCATTTCAGGTGGAGAACCCTTAGCGGAAGATTTTCATCTCGCCATCCGGCATGAATTCCAGCACTCCTTTGTCAATCAAGTCTTGGATCTTGTTTTTCAAAGCCCAACAGTTATCGGTGTCATGTCCAGGACTATGGGAGTGGTATACGCAAAATGCGTCGGGGTGATAGCTAGGAGTAGAGGTATTGGGCTTCCGAATAGGATCCCTTAAAGCAAGAAGATTGATCTCTAACAAGTGTTTTAGTATTAGGGATGATGGTATGTCAGCCTCAGAGAAATGTCTTCCAGACGTATTTTTCTTACGCCGATTACCCCGCTGATGCTGGCGAGGTTTTGGCTGGGCTTGTGACCCTAAAGCAAGTTGGGGAGCCTTTCCCTTGTCTTCTTGTCTCAGAGGAGGTTGAATGATGACTTGATCTTCAACCCTAGCTGTTTGCTCCACTTGGTTGTCTCGAAGCAGTTTGTTGACGAGAACCCTGAGCTCTTCTTGTCTTTGAGCCAAGTCTTGAATGAGAGCCATCTGGCCCACCAGCTGTCCCATCATCTGTATCTTCATTGTTGCCAGCTCAATCTGAAGTTCTTCCAACTGATCATTCCTGACACTGCTTGAATTCCCTAGGACCATGCCCCTTGTGAGGAGAGCTTTCACTTCTTCTTGCCCCTGGGACAGGTTCAAGAACATTTCTTGAAGTTGAGCATTTTGATCTTGGATATCTTTGACAGTCCTCTCTAGAGCCATCTCTACTGAAATAAACAGTAGGAGAATAAGGAAACTTGAAAAGGAAAACCAGTTATGATACAATGCATGATATGTGGGTGCATGTTTTCAAGGATCTCTCGGGGTAAACACAAGAAAATGTTTGAACTTTGATCAACATCTTTGACTGGAGAACTTTGTATTGATGGATGTCTTTCCACGAGAATCAAGCTCACCATGTCAAGTGGGTCATAACCCTGATTCAATTTGTTATACTTGATCTTTGACGGCGTTTGTTTAGAGGAAAATGAAACCTCTTGCCCTTTGGTAGATGTCTGGTTCAACGTGACCCTCCATCAAAAGGCCCTCGAGATTCTTGAAATGGTTATTGAAAATGCTATGGTATGATGTTATGATGTTATGTACATGTATGCAAAAGTAAGCAAGTGTATATACAGGTAGTCATATTCACAAAAAGCAGACAAGTCCTTAGGTTTTAGGCTTGCATGGGGTTGGTAGGTAAGTACCCTCTTGAAGTTAGTTGGCTCAAACCTGTCCTAAAATAGAAACTAGGTTCTAAGGAGCTCAATATCACTGGATTATTTTCTGTGTTCATTGTTTTAGTTTAGCCACTTAACTGGCGACCAAAATATTCCAAGAAAACAATCCTCAATGAGTGTAGTATCGAGTATCTACCAACTTCAGACTGCACCAAAGTCGGTCACCTCACTACCTCTAAAAAGGCCAAGATGGTCAAGTAAGGTTCTAAAGTCCATTGATGCTTCAGGACACCACGCGGCGGCCCCGTACTCTCCTTGATTCAACTCAAGGGTTACCGGTACCAACCAAAGTGCCACATCAACATAGTTACTATTTCAACCATGTCGGTATACCCTGCACAGTTCCCTCACAGTTTATTGCTACTTACCTAAAAAAGGTTCCCCCAAATCCAGGTGTAGGATTTAAAACAAACCCAAACAAGGAACCCAAAAAGTAAAGCAATCAAAGCAATCAAGGTAAGCATGTAAAGGTGATCTAAAAACCCTAAGGTAACCCCACTTTTAGAATAATTCCCCAGCAGAGTCGCCAGTTCTGTGATACGATGGGAGAACTGACTTGGGATTTTGCGTTTGTTTTTGCACTTGTTCGGTTTAGCAAGAGTCGCCACCGACTTTTTATTTTATCCTAAGGAAAGGCCAAAAAGCACAGGAAAGACCTTTGAGATGTTTTCTTGGGTTCGGGGGGTAGATTATGAAAAGGGAAGGTGCTAGCACCCTTTTCATCCATGGTTATCCATGGGCTCTTAGTTACTTGTTTTAGATCACTTGCCTTTGCTTTTCAATTGTTTGAAATGGTGCTTTGTGTGTGTGGTTTTGAAAATGTTTTGAAAAAGATGCCTTGTCTAGGCGACCTTTGTAATGATTTTTGTTTGAATATATACAAAGGTGTGTGTCTTTTTGAAAAGATAATTCAATGTTTTGAAAGTTTTTTTGAAGTTGTGTAGTGAAGTGTGTTTGAAAAATGGCAAGGATGTTTGGCAAGATTTTTGATCAAGTAACTAAAAGTTGTCTACCCTATTTTACTCAAAGATCTTTCTTATGTTTTTAACCCTTTTAACAGTGTTGTTCCACCATTGTGTTTGGTGAACAACCTTGCGTTAGGATGTTAAACGGGACAGGCGCGGGTCATCGTATACAATCATTGAAGGCAACTTGTGAGACGCTCTAGCAATTTTGTAAGGGACGAGATCGTTTTATCGAAGGCGACATCGAGGGACTAAAGATCTTTGTTTATCGAAGGGACATTTTCTAGAGTGTCTCATACTCGAGGGACATGATTGCATTTTTCGAGGCAACAAGCGAGGTTACCCTAGAGGTGTAAGTGTGAATTGTGTATTGATTTTCATGCATTTGTCTTTGTATTAGGTTATCTAGCGGTTGATTTTGAATCTTAGCATACAAACCCTAATTACTATACAGTATATGGAAAGCGATAAATTGCGGGAAATTAAAGTCTAAGTTATTACAAATGAGTATCCGGGGATAGGGGTACAAATGTTTACAAATGGGGATGAGTTTTATCAGAATAGTAATGTCCAAGTATATATTTACAACCAAATCGAATCGTCGCATTCTCAATGTGAAATTGTAACGAGACATAAAAAATAAAGAGAATCAAAAGTATTGTGAGATGTATATGGTTATTTACAAATGATCAAATAAAATATTAACCTAATGAAAATTAAGTGTTTATTATTATTTTCTTGTATTTTTGCTAATGTTTTTCAGAAATTTTATATAAAAGATGAATTAAACAAAGAGTTTTAAAACAAAGAAAAATTATTAAAAATCTATTATTTACATACTTTTAAATGCAATAAATATTAAAAAGAGATATTAAGAATATTTTATATAAAATTTTTAATATGTTATTTTTATTTAACAAAAAAAAGAATTAGGTTATGGGAGATGAAAATATGGTGATAAAAATGAAAATGGTTTTAAAACATTTAAAAGAGAAAAGACAAATGGGCTTTTGAGTTTGTATGCTTTGGCCCAAATAAAAGAAGCATCATTAGACCAAAGAGGGGGTGCAGCGTTGAAAGCAACTTGGGCTTTAGGTGTTTATGGGGCAAAGGCCCAAATGCATTGCACAAAGTTTTTTAGGGTTCGTGTTTAATGTTCCCAGAATTAGGTTTGCAGTTTGTGAACGGCGCCGCTCCTCTCCTCTCGTCTTCATCCTCTTTGTCTTTCTCAAACGGAGCCATGACTAATCCTTCCACCCTCCAGCCGCCAGGGTGTTACCTCCATCCCTCTTCTCTTTACGACGGCATGAGATAAGTGTTGGAAAAGGTATTGTTTTCGTCTTGACGAGTTTTTTAGATTCGATTATTACACGTTATTGTTTCACAGTGTTTTAATCATGGATGTTTTGGTGTGAGATGTAGAAAAAGAAAGAGGGAAAGGAAAATAATACCTTTGGGGTTTCGTTTCTTGGAGAGTGGACGGTGGAATGGTGGTGCTCTCAGGTGGCCGGAGGAGGGGGCGTGATGATGATGCTAGCTCACTTTTGGTATTTTCTATATCTTTGACTTTTCTTGAATCGTTTGATGATGAATTTTATTACTGAAAACGTTTGTTTCGAGACTCTTCCTTTTTGTGGGCTTTGTTGATTCTGATGATGATGAACTTTGAAGTTTGTTTGAATGTTTGTTTCTGATTTAAGCTAATGATTTTTCCAATGATGAACTTGTTGCTTATTTGATGTATTTTTTTTGTTGGCTTGAGTTGATATTCCGATGATGAACCTTGTTCTGAGGATTGCTATTGTTGTTGATTTTCATGGATGTTTGATAATGGTGAAACTGAGAACCATTGCCCCTGAATGCTTGACAATAATGAATTTATTTGTTCTTTGTTTGTCTTTGTTGAGTTTTTTTGTGAAGGCAGGCTGATGAGCATTTAGTGTTTTGCAGTTTGAAACAAGTTTGCTACTTTGTGGTGCTTGTGCTTACAAGCCAATTTGCAGGTTATGCAGGCAAGATGCGTTTTGTTGTGTTTTGGTAAGGCCAGGTGTTGTACCCCAAAATTTTCCCTCCCATTTCCTCAACATTTTCTCACCACAAGACCCTTGGAGCTCAGGATCAAGTTAGGGTTTGCTCTGCTCAAGACTTCTCCTTGCACTGTTGACCCAAATTAGGGTTTGTGTTTGCACAAAGATGTTTTGACCTAAAATGCCTAAGATGAATTTCATGCTTCATGTTGGACTCACAAGTTTATCCATACCAAGTTTCAAGCCTTGATTCCAATCTTTGCCCAGTCAATTGGACAGTTGACCTAGAAATCAGCTGTGTTGGGGAAAAAGTCAACTGTGGTCAATTGACAGTCAAACCTCATGAAATTTGACCCACATCAACATTATGAACTCATATGAACCATTTGGTCAAGTTTGGATCATAATTCCACAAGAAATTTGATCAGATCACCAAAAGGGCAAAATGGTCATTTTTAGGGTTTTGACTGCACAAAGACAATTTTTGACTGTTTAACCTAGCCAATGGCAAACCAAGCTCACAAATGGACTCAAGGACCCAATGGCATTGTCTTGACATGTTCAACAAATTCAAAAGATCCCAAATGCACAAGATTGACAAATGAATTTTCCAGTCAATTGATCAATTTTTGACTGTATACTGAAAAGTCAAACTTTGACTTTTTGGTCAAAATCAGGTGTCAAGATTCATTTTCCATCAAAACATGTCAAATTATGAAACTTGTTCACCAAGAAATCAAAAATCACAAATTAGGGTGTGAAATGAAGAATTTTCATAACTTAGAATTTTTCTAAGTTATGAAAATCCCTAATTTTTTCCTAACTTTGTCCCATTTTTTCACCAAGATGCCTTTGGATTCAAACAAAACTCAAAACATGAAATTTATATTCCATTGCAAAATCTACAACTTTTATTCACAAAGTTTCCTCAAAAGAAGCTTTTAGATCAAGTTATGAGTTTTGGAACAAGGGTGCAAAACATTCTTAACTTAGAAAAATTTTGACCTATTTTAGGCAGGATTCTTGCCTAACTTCATGGCCACTTTTCACATGCTTCCACTTGGAATTTCAACTTGCATTACAAAGATGGATTGAAGTACACATTCCAAACTTTCCAAAATTTTCAAGAACTTCTCAAACACCCTTGTGGTTAGGGAGAATCGAATTTGGCAATATGGGCAAAAGTCACTTTGTCCATGAGCCATTTCCATGTTCATAACTTGTGCAATTTTTCAAATCAGCATGAGCAAGCTAGTTACAGGCCTCTAATACTTTTCTTACTCAATAATTAAATGCCAATCCATTGTGCCAAGGCATTATTTTGTGCATTTGGTCATTGTATGAAGAATTAAGCCTTAATTAGAAAAAGCACTTTATCCATTTTTGAAAAGTATGGCTTTATGTCAAGTTTGCAAATCAAGAAGTACAATGCAAATATTTTTGGCACAAGTTCAGGGACATAATACACTGATCAAGAGGGATTGAGGCAGCATGTTTAGGGGGCCTGCATAAGTCTAGAAACCAACTTGCCAAACTTTGCTTAAGTAAGAAGAAACCTTGCATTTTGTACAACATCTCACATTTCTGCCAACACAAGCTTAGACAAACTTGTTGAACACATTCCATACATCAAACCTGAGCTAAGGCATGAGCTAACTACCTTCCATACCTCCCTAAACCTTAAAACACCATTGTACTGCACAAAAACAGGGCATCACTGCAGTTTGAGATCCATAACTCAATCCCCTCGTGCGCCTTGACCAAAACCAGTTCATACACACTCCATACCACCTATACAAACTACCCCAAGCATTAAACACGACCTGTAACACCTCTAACCAGTTTTGCCATTTTCACTTTTCTCTCTTGCAGATTGACTTCCATGGAGTGATTCAGCAAGATTCAAAGCACACTAAGCATTGGAGAAGCATCCCTGAACTTCAAGCAAGCTGTACAAGTCCTCACCTTGCCTTGAAAGTGCCTCCATTGTCATACACGATCCAAGCTGAACAGGTAAGTTCATGGACTTCTATCTCTCAATCTAGGAAGAGTTAGGTTTAGATTTATGAATGAAAGTTGTCATACTCATGTCCCTGAAGCCACTCATATCCTCACTTTCCATTTATATTGCATATGCTGAGAGAATTTAAGACCTGAACATTGACAAAAACTTAGGTCAAGAATTAGGGATGGGAAAATTCTCTCTCATTTCTGAGAGTTAGGTTAAGTTTTTTATATGTATGGATTCGTGGTTTGATGCTTGACATTTTTCATGTTATAAGTTTGTGCTAAAAGTCCAGGAATCAGGATGTTTGAACAAGGTGGGAAAGGCGCGCATTTTTGACATTTTTGTTGCTGGAGGTTGAAGACAACCTCTTTGGGCTGGGCCTGTGTTGTTTTTCCTTTTTACACCATTGTTTTACACATGCACCCCCTGGCCCATTTTGAGTTTTATTTGTCATTTTTAACTTTTTCTTTTTGATTCTGATTTGTTATTTTTTATTAAAATATAAAAAACATTAAAATTATTTTTCTCACATTTTTTGCATTTTTATTTGATATTTATTTGTTTCATTTAGTTATATATGTAAATAAACATAAATATACTTTCATTTAAAATAACTAAAAAATAATACAAATACATTTATTTTCTAATTTTCATTTTATTTTATTTTATCTTTTGAAAACATTTTATAAAAAAATATACTTTTTTTTGTAAATATTAAATATTTCATTTTTGTACATATTTAATATATTTAGTAAATAATATAAATACTTATATATTTATTATAATATTTAGGATAAAAACATAAAAATAATACATTTTTATTTTTATTAATATTTAACTTAAAAAATCACTTTTTTACAATATACTTCCTTTTCATTTATTTTTGTACATAATTAGTAAATATTGCACATATTATATAATAAATACCTTTTTATTTATGAAATTAGGGTTTTCCCCTAAACATGTAAAAATATCCAAAACTATTCATTTTTATTTTTGTTTATTTGTCACATAAAAATACCTTTTTACATACATATAAAAATCATTTTTTGCATCTTGCATATTTATTATATTTTATTTAATTATTGTGCAATTAAATACCTTGTAAAAATTCAATTTGGATGTAATAGTTTAGGTTTAATTTCTTGCTAAAATATCCCCATTTGAACATTTGTACCCCCCATCCCATAATTTGTGTTGTAATAATTTAGGACCTTTAAATTCCACACTTTAAAAGCTTTCTAAATATGCCATGATAGAATTAGGGTTTTGTATGCAAATAAAAAACAACAAATAGTTTGACCTAAATTCAAGATAAACAAGCATGAAAATAGACAACACTAATCACACTTGCACCCCTAGGGTTATTCCACTTGTTGCCTTCAATAATGGGCCATGTTGCATGTTAGGGGTCTTTGGCAAAAGCAAAACAATATCAAATGATCATAGTCCCTCGATGAGGCTTTCGAAAGTTGCCTAAAAAATGATCAAGTCCCTCAAGAAAATGCCAAAGACACTTGGCACCATTGCAATCATGGTCTAAACGATGACCCGCGCCCGCCCCGTTCACATCCTAACACAAGATTGTCCATCAAATACAATGGTGGAACAAAATTGTTAAAAGGGTTAAAACATAGCAATAATCTTTGAGAAATTTAGGGTAGATAGCTCTTGGTTACTTGCCAACTTGCAAAACAAAAACACTTGCCTATTTTTCAAAACCACACATCACAACACACTTTCAAAAAATAACTTTCAAAAACAATTGAAAACTTTTCAAAAGACATACACCTTTGTATACATCCCAACATGGATCATTACAAAGGTTGCCACCACATTGGCCTCTTTTCAAAACATTTTCAAAACACACACACAAAGCACCATTTCAAACAATTGAAAATCAAGGCAAGTTGATCTAAGCAAGTAACTAAGAGCCCATGGATAACCATGGATAGAAAGGGTGCTAATACCTTCCCTTTCTATAATCTACTCCCCGAACCCAAGAAAACATCTCAAAGGTTTTTGCTATGCTTTTTAACCTTTCCTTAGGATAAAATAAAAAGTCGGTGGCGACTCTTGCTCAACCGAAACATTTGCGAAAACAAACGCAAAACCTCAAGTCAGTTCTCCCACCGTATCACACCAGGCCTGGGCGGGTTATGCAGGTTTGGTAGCTGGTTGTGCTTCTGTTACAAGCAGTTTTGCAGGTTATAGGTTTTATGTGTTTGAACAAGTTTGAAGGCTTGTTTGGTCAGGCAGGCTTGGATGCTTGTTTGGTAAGGTTTTTGACAGCAGGCTACAGGTTATGCTTATGTTTTCAAGCAGTTTGATAGCTTGTAGGTTGTGATAACTTGCAGTTTTGCTTGCAGTTACAGTTTGTGGTTTTTCTTTGAAATGTTAGACTGTTATATTTATTTGTTTTATCCCTGCTCTGTATAGCCTGCCAAACTGCAAAACCTGCTTCACTCTCTCTTTCTCTCTCCATAAAAGCATCTTTTGCTTAATATATTTTTAATTCTGAAAAGATTGTTGGCCAGAAAATGATTAAAAGTTTTTTATAAGCTTGCTTGCTTGTATCTTGGTTTATCTCTGCATTTTCCATCTTTTTTGCATTGACAGTTTCTTGACAGCTTGTGTACTTGGTTGACAATTTTGTGTACTTGGTTTGGACAACTTAGTTTGACATTGTGAAAATCAGTTTGGCATTTCAGTTTGACATTGTGAAACTCAGTTTGGCATTTTAGTTTGACATTGTGAAACTCAGTTTGGCATTTTAGTTTGACATTGTGTGCAGCCTTGTGCCTTCTTTGTGTGCAGCCTTGTGCCTTGTATCTTTGCATTTAATTGATTGTATGCTTTGCAAATTATTTCACTTTCCTCTTTGTGAACCAAGAAGAGAAATCTTCTTGTGATTTGCAAAGAGGACGAGTAAAACATGATGAAACCAAAACAATCTGATTCCGACCAATAATCTTTAATGATGACTTTATATTTATCTGCCTGAAAATGCTTTTCAGTTCATCTGCACTAATTTCTTTTTCTTCTGTCCTTTGCAGGTAATTATCATTTGAATAATGGAAGAAGCAGTAGAAGATAGAAGACTTTAAGAGACTTAGACTTTAGATTTATTTTCTTTTCAATTATTGTAATAAATATTATTGTAAACACTGTAAATAAATTTAGAGTATTCGAATAACATTTGTAACAACATTTAAAATAAATAAAAAGTCTT
Organism: Vicia faba; assembly: GCA_948472305.1. Lineage (NCBI taxonomy): Eukaryota > Viridiplantae > Streptophyta > Magnoliopsida > Fabales > Fabaceae > Vicia > Vicia faba. The sequence continues at coordinate 317,640,753 of OX451735.1, forward strand.
TGTCAGATATTTCTTTATCTCTTCTGCACTTTCTATTTAATTATTTAAATCTCTTGAATTAAAATAAATGGAAATGCATCCCAATAATTTTAACTTAGATAAAATAAATAATCAGCAAACTTTGCAGCCTCGCAACCTTGCATTAACCACAATACGCCCGACATTCCAATTAATCATATGCTTTATTCAGTTAAACAAACAAACATCCATACACTTTTCACTTCAATGATCAAACCAATGCTTCGAACTTTCAATCAAAATCCTCAACTCCTATCCCAGATATTTAGGTTTTGAGAAACAAACAACAATCTTAAACAAGCGTAAAAACAATGTAACAGTTAATTGAAATACCGTGGATTCAAATTGTTCTGAGAAATACGAGTGAAAAACCCTAATTCTGGATAGACTGATAAGAAAAATCTGTTTGACTGATTCAAAATCAATGGAAACCCTAATTTTGGATAGACTGATAAGAAAAGTCTGTTTGACCGATTCTTGAGCCAATCTGAAAAAATCAGGGTAAGCCCTGCAGTTGTGATTTCTTGTAAAAAAAGGGAGGGAAAATTTTGGGGTACAACAACACCGGTTCGTCTCTGAATGTGTTTCCTAAAAAGGTTCTTGATAGGCTAGACTGTGGAGGATTGACCTTGAAACCTAGCAACATAGTAGTGAGGGCCTTCGACAGCTCAAAAAGGATGGTGCATGGGGAAATGGACATCCCCATAAAAGTTGGAACCCAAACATTTGATTCAACTTTTATGTAATGGATATTCGCCCTTCATATTCCTGCTTATTAGGCCGACCGTGGATTCACAATGCTGGTGTCGTTACCTCTACGTTGCATCAAATGCTGAAATATCCAATTCAGGGGAAAATCATCACTGTTCATGGAGAAGAAGAGTATATGGTCAGTCATCTAAATTCCTTCAGATATGTGGAATTAGATGGTGAATTTATTGAAACTCCATTCCAACACTTTGAAGAAGTCCCGCAAACTGTGGCAGTACCCAAGGTTGTTTCTCAAATCCCAATGATTACAAAGCCTCCGCTCAAGATGTCATCTTTGAAAGATGCCAAGGTAGTGATAGAAGAAGATGAGTGAACTATTTGGGGCCAACTCCCAGATATCCCATACAAATCTGAAAAATTTGGTTTGGGTTTCACTTCAGGAGCCCAAAAAGCTGTACACCGTACTCGTGCTGGAGGACCACCCTTGAAGATCAACAACCACGAAGTCAACACCATGGAGGATGATGAAGACAGCTATAACCTGGAGGATTGGATTTTCCCAACAGTCAATGGAGGGCTCAGCAATTGAGAAGCTAGAGATTTTGTCTCAATCACTTTTATCCAATAGTAATTTGTCTTTAAATTTTGTCAGACCTGTAATATTAAACTATTCAGACTCTTAAAACCTTGTGTCTTACCCGAGGCACAATGGTCCATTTGTAAGGGTTATTATCTCATTTCCATATGACATCAATGAATCATGGACGTTTTTGCATACAAAATTTGTGCTCATTGTTTTTCTTTTTACATTTTCATTTCTTTCAAAGATATCTATACTCTTACACACACTCACATTCAAAATGCAGATCTACATCCATTCGGGATCCCATGGGTAACAATTCTACTATGGCCTTTTGTAACTCTGAAAATCTAATCTACCAAGCCGAAGACGAAGGTGAGGAAGGTTGTGAAGTGCCAGGGGAACTCGCCAGGTTACTACAACAAGAAGAGAGGACCATTCAGCCCCACGAAGAACCAGTGGACACAATTAACCTAGGTACCGAAGAAGACAAAATAGAAGTCAAGGTGGGTGCCAATCTAGAACCCAGTGTCAAAGAGCATTTGATTCAGTTGCTACATGATTATGTTGAGGTCTTTTCCTGGTCGTATGAAGACATGTCAGGACTTGATGTAGATATCATGGTACATCGTCTACCAACAAAAGAAGACTGCCCACCGGTAAAACAAAAGGTCCGTCGCATGCGACCAAACATGTCAGGGAAGATCAAATCTAAAGTCATGAAACAATTCAATGCCGGATTCTTGGCCGTCACTTCCTATCCACAATGGGTTTCCAAAGTTGTTTTCGTGTCCGAAAAGGACGGCAAGGTACGAATGTGCATGGACTACAGAGATTTGAATAGGGCAAGCCCTAAGGATGATTTCCCACTTCCCCACATTGATATTCTAGTTGACAATACGGCACAACATAAAGTGTTTTTCTTCATAGACGGTTTCTCAGGCTACAACCAAATCAAAATGGCGCCTGAGGACATGGATAAAACAACCTTTGTCACACAATGGGGCACATTCTGCTACAAGGTTATGCCATTCGGGTTGAAGAACGCTGGGGCAACCTATCAGCGTGCCATGGTAGCTCTATTTCATGACATGATACATCACAAAATAGAGGTCTATGTGGACGACATGATAACTAGATCTCAAACAGAAGAAGAGCATCTTGATCATTTACAGAAACTATTTGAAAGGCTAAAAAAGTACAAGCTGAGGTTAAATCCAAATAAATGCACCTTTGGAGTAAGGCCCGGTAAACTCCTAGGCTTTGTTGTCAGAATTAAAGGTATTGAAGTCGATCCCTCCAAGGTTAAAGCTATACAAGAAATGCCTTCTCCTCGTACTGAGAAGAAAGTCAGAGGATTCTTGGGACGGTTAAACTACATTTCCAGATTCATTTCTCACCTGACAGCTACTTGTGAACCAATCTTCAAATTACTAAAGAAAGATCAAGTAGTCAATTGGAATGATGAGTGCCAAACTGCCTTCGACAAGATCAAAGAATACTTGTAAGAGCCTCTGGTTTTGATGCCACCAGTCGAGGGAAGACCCTTGATCATGTATCTAACCATTTTGGAAAATTCAATGGGGTGTGTGCTGGGGAAGCATGACGAGTCTGGCCGAAAAGAGCATGCTATTTATTACCTGAGCAAAAAGTTTACCGACTGTGAAACCAGATATTCACTGCTCAAGAAAACTTGCTGCGCTCTGGCATGGGCTGCTCGCCGGCTAAGATAGTATATGCTGACCCATACTACCTTATTGATATCCAAAATGGATCCAATAAAATACATCTTCTAGAAACCTTCTCTCTCTGGGAGAATAGCGAGATGGCAAATGATCCTGACAGAATATGACATACAATATACTACCTAGAAAGCAATAACGGGAAGTGTACTAGTTGATCACCTTTCTCATCAAGCTGTGGATGACTACCAGTCCATGAAGTTCGAATTCCCAGATGAAGACATCATGATGGTAAACAACTGTGAATTTAGACCATATGACGGACCTGAACAAGGATTCTGATGGACCATGGTTTTTGATGGGGCATCTAACACACTCGGAAATGGTATAGGTGTTGTACTCATATCTCCTGAAGTATGTCATACTCCCTTTACGACAAGACTCTGCTTTAATTGTACAAATAACATGGCAGAATATGAAGCGTGCATTTTTGGTCTCAAAGCTTCCATAGATTTGGGGATCAAATCCTTAAATGTATTCAAAGATTTAACTTTGGTCATCAGCCATATCAAAGGGGAATGGGACACTAAGCACCCAAATCTCATCCCATACAAAGAACATGTGCTGACATTGATCCCACATTTTGAGAAGATTACCTTCGAGCATTTCCCGCGAGAAAAAAAATAAGCTAGCAGACGCACTAGCCACAATGTCATCCATGTTTACACTTAAATGGGATAACGAGGCTCCCCAGATCACCATTGAACGAATGGATGAACCAACTCACTATCACGAGATCAATACTGAAGAAATAGTGGATCGGCCTTGGTTTCACGAAGTCAAGAGGTATCTCGAGGCTCAAGAATATCCGGAAGGAGCTTCAGTCAATGATAAGAAGTTCTTAAGGAGATTCTCTGCTAAGTTCTTCCTTAGTAATGGCATTCTCTACAAACTCAACCATGACTATATGTTACTTCGGTGCGTAGACAAGGTTGAAGCGGAAAAGATCATGGCTAATCTACATGAGGGCACTTTTGGAACCCATTCCAGTGGGCATACGATGGCAAAGAAAATCCTACGGGCAGGTTATTACTGGTCTACCATGGAATCATACTTCTATCAACACTCTCGAACCTGCCACAAGTGTTAGATCTATGCTGACAAGGTGCACGTACCTCCGGTTCCTTTGAATGTATTTAGAGCTCCTTGGCCTTTTGCTATGTGGGGCATCGATATGATTGGGGAAATCAAGCCAACAACCTCTAATGGACACCGCTTCATCTTGGTGGCCATTGACTATTTCATAAAGTGGGTTGAGGCGACTTCTTTCGCTTCCATTACCAAGAATGTTGTAGCTCGGTTCATTAAACAAAATCTCGTCTGTCGGTATGGTATCCCAGAGAGGATCATCACAAACAATGGTACGAATCTAAACAACACTATGATCACCACATTGTGCGAGCAATTCAAGATCCAGCATCACAATTCTTCCTCTTACCGACCAAAGATGAATGGTGTTGTCGAAGCCGCAAATAAGAACATAAAAAAGATCATACAAAAAATGTCAGTCATATACAAAGACTGGTGTGAGATGCTACCATTCGCTCTCCACGGTTATCGTACCACAACACGCACATCAACCGGGGCAACATCTTACCCTTTGGTATATGGCATGGAAGTTGTCTTGCCTATTGAGGTCCAGATCCCCACTCTGAGAATTTTGAAGGATGCAGGGCTGAACGAAGACGATAGGATCCAGACTCGACTTGATCAACTGAACTTGATTGATGAGAAAAGACTTACTGCTGTCTGTCATGGTCAGATGTATCAAAATGGATGATCAAGGCTTTCAACAAAAAGGTCAGACACCAAGTATATCAAGTCAGGGATTTGGTGATCAAACGTATCATACTACCGCAGGATGATCCCAGGGGAAAATGGACTCCTATATACGAAGGACCATTTGTGATCAAAAGCATATTCTCTGGTGGAGTAATGATCTTGACCATTATGGATGGCGACGACCTGCCGCACCCCGTGAACACGGACATAGTCAAAAGATACTACGCATAAGAGACCCGCTAGGTTGACACACCTAGGCAAAACAAGGGCATCCCAGCGAACCAAAAAGGTTCGGGCAAAAATTAGGGATAAAGCAAAAAAATCTGTACACCCGACAAGTTGAAAACCCGAAAGGGTGACTTGGGCAAAAAATGGTATCTTGATGGACCGAAAACCCGAAAGGGCGGTCCAGGAAAAAGTTAGGGAATTAAAGCGTACGACTATGTCCCGTTGGATCACCTTTACAGATGAACTTTGGCTTCAACTGACAAACTCAGTGGTTCTGATCAATCCAATCAACTTCGGACAAAGCAGCAAGTGAACAAGACGCTCAGAGACACGAAGACTATAGAAGAATGGGAACCCCTTGAGATTATTACACATGGCTATCTTTTCTTTGTATCAAATTTTCATTTTTACAATGACATTCTCTTACTAGGATGTTCGTGTCATTGTACAAAATACTTATTCAAGTAAATACAAAGATACCCCTTTGGAAGTGTAAAACTATCTGTTTTTCTTTATTTCTGTGTTTTGTTTACAAAAGCGTCCAATGATTTATTTTTGAGCATATGCATTTGAACATAATTACTGTTTAAAAATGAGAAAAAAATAGAAGACAATCACTAATGGCTTTAAGAAATAGGAAAAATATCTCTAGGCTATTTCCACAAAATCCCCCATAGTATGCAGTTTAATCTCCAGCGGAACAAAACTTCCAATTATCACTCCCCGGTAGAAGTCGCCAAATTTCTCAGGATTTCCCAACAGGATTTTACAGGAAGTACACGACATTTCCCTTACGACAAAGTTTATTTCTCTAAGTGGAAGTTCATCAACACTTCAAAACAAGAAGACTTGCACTCTGTATCCTCAACAGTAGTCGGGGATTTATTTTCTCCAATTTAACAAACAGTGCAGCAGATTAGCTCACATACGCATACATCGCATTCATATATCATAAACATCGATAACACGAATGCGTGTTTCACAATCTCATTATGCCATGCATTTCATACAACATGACATTGCATGCTAGCTAACATTTTACCCTTTTCAGGATAAGGTTGGTCAACAGCAACCATTAACAATGTTCAAAGGTTTTTAGATACAGTTTAGATACGCTCTAGACACAAATGCCATTCTGAAACTCCTTCAGATTCTCTTTCAGATACAGTTTAGATACGCTCCAGACATGGATGCCTTTCTGATACTGATTCAAATTCAGCTTTCAGATACAATTCAGATACGTTCCAGACACAGATGCCATCCTGATACTCATTTAGATTCAGCTTTCAGATACAGTTCAGATACGCTCTAGACACGTACGCCATTCGGACACTCATTCAGATTCTCTTTCAGATACAGTTCAGATACGCTCCAGACACGGATGCCATCCTGATACTCATTCAGATTCAGCTTTGAGATACAGTTCAGATACGCTCTAGACACGGATTCCATTCTGGTACTCATTCAGATTTAACTTTCAGATACAGTTCAGATACGCTCTAGATACAGATGCCATCCTGATACTCATTCATATTAAACTTTCAAATACAGTTCAGATACGCTCCAGATATGGATGCCATCCTGATACTTATTCAGATTCAACTCTCGGATACGAGTAAGATACCATCCATTTATGGATATTGTTCTGACACTCAATCCAACACATCCACTATTCCAGTATAAATCAATTAGAGATTTATTCTGACACTTCTTCTATTCCTACCAGCAATTATTTTGATAGCATCTACAAGCCCATCTCCAACTTTTCATCTCTTCTCCAAATGGCATCTTTAAGACCATTTCATATACCATCAACCATGACATCATCAAGTGCAAATTTCTGGGCACTCTAATGTCCAATCATCTCCACCTTCGAGTCACGAATGGCAAAACTCGCCAATCTAACTCTTCAGGATTAAGAAGATTGAACAGGGGAATCTATTGTACGCCAAAATTTTCCCTCTCATTTATCAAGAATTTTCTCACAAGATCTCCTTTGGCCCAAGACTGCACTAAGGTTGATCAGCTCAAGACACCTCCTTTAAGCACTGATGACCAAAAATAGGGTTTGCGATTGCACAGGGATATTTGAACTTCCAATTCCCCATATGACTTTCATGGATCATTATGGACCCTCAAGATTACTCATGTCAAGTTTCAAGCTTTGGATTACACTTTTTCTCAGTCAATTGGGCAATTGACCTAAAAATCAGCTGTATTGGGGAAAAAGTCAACTATGCCAATTTAAAGTCAAACTTCATAATTTTTGATCCAAATCAACATTTTAAACTCATATGCATCATTTGATCAAGTTTGGACCATAATTCCTCTGGAAATTTGATTAAATCTTCAAAAGGGCAAAATGGTTAAAATTAGGGTTTTGATGGGAAAGGGCAATTTCTGATTTTTGACCTAGCAAATGATCAATTGGTTTAAGGCATGATCTCAAGAGTCCAATTGCATCATTTTGACCTAATGACATGGCTCAAAATATTTCTCAAGTCCAATGGATTGACAAATGAATTTTCAGTCAACTGATCAAAAGTCAACTGTATACTGAAAAGTTAAACTTTGACTTTTTGGTCAAAATCAAATGTCAAAGATCACAATTCATCAAAGCATGTCAAAATATGAAACTTATTCATCAAGAAATAAAAAATTCAAGATTTCATTTTAAAAAGTTAAAAGTTCTAAACTTAGAAATTTTTCTAAGTGTTGGAAATTTCTTATTTTTTCACAACTTTGAGCAAAATTTTCACCATGATGCAAGATGATTCAAAAGAAACTTTCAAAATGAAAGTTTTAGATCTCCATGAAATCTACAACATTTATTTACACAAATACTTCCAAAAGTGCTTGGATCTCAAGTTATAATTTTAAGAACACATGGTCATGAAACAAAACACTTAGTGAAATTTTGCCCTAATTTGGTCAGGGTTTTGACCTAACTTCATGGCACTTTTTCATATAGTTCCGAGGGGAATTTTCAAAAGTGATTCAAAGAGGGGTTGTAGGGAACATTACAAGCTTTCCAAATTGTCAAATAACTCCTTGATATCATTTTTGAGTAGGGAGAATCGAAGAGATGAAGTTAGGGTTTTCACACTTGAATTACAAGTCATTTTGTGATGAACAAGACTCAAAATTCAAACTTATGTTGCATAACCTCTACTTTTCAGGCCTCAAACTTGTTAGGCACTCCATAATTAATTGCTTGCACAACTGTTATAGGTCTCAATTCAAGCATTCAACGCAAGGCCATGCTTTATATCCATTTTGGGAAGAAAGTGCACAATGCCATTTTGATAAAGTAGCTTTTTACATAAAACTTGTTCTTGAGCCTTGCACTTGTTCTCTTCTGATCATACATGTATTATAACTCAAGAGAAACTTGTTTAGACACTTACAATCACTCAACCCATGTGTTGCACCCCAAATTTTTCCGCTAAGATTCCTTCATCATACCATGTTGATTCAATCACAACAAGATCACATTAGGGCTTTTGGTTCTTCTCTCTATCTTTAGCCTTGCTCTTTTGAGGAGTTACCAAGCACCTTGACTTGTTTTCTTTTGTGATCATGAATATTTTGCTTGATTTCTTTCTAATTAATAAAATGTAATGTTGGTTTGCCTTACTTGTTAATAATGTTGGTAAAGGCAATGAGGTTTAGCAAGCTGCTTCATGGGTTCATGAGTTTATTTCCATGCCCTAGTCAATATAGCTTGAGGGATTCAAACATCACTATTAAAGTTGTTTTGGAAGAAATGGCATTACAAGGTTTTCTTTGGTTCAACATATTCCAAAGTTATCAAAATTGATTCAAAAATACAAAGGGTTGAGGGAAGAAGTTATCATGATTGGACAAGGTCTTGCTCCTATTGGTCACAAGAGCACATTTCTCTCAAATTTCAAGATATGGAAGTGGTTTTGGTGGCTATGAGTCCTCATCATCATCCTCAACAACTTCTATTAACAAATAAAGAATATTGGCACAAGAAGTTTGTTCAAACTTGTCAAAGTTCCTCAAAGCATTCTCTTGATCTAGAGGCTAGGGTTTTGAACTTCAAAGGAGCATATCTTGCTCATCTTTTGGTATTTTTGAGTGATTCCAAGGACATCCTTCTCTTCAAAGAGTTACCAACAAATCACTTCAAAATTTCCAAGGAGTTTTCACGTGGAAGGAACTTGGTGAAGAAGAAAGATTACAAGGCATCTAGATGAATCCCCAATTTTCCATATGTGACTTCAAATAGTTATAACTTGGTCAATTTTTATCACCTTGAGTCCATTATTTTTCCATGATGATCTTAAAGATGTGTAATTCATGCCTTCTTTTATGTGCAAAGTGAGAAAATGAATGGAATTTTCCTTAAGAATGCAAACGATTATAGGTCATTTTATGATTTTTGGACAACTTCAACAAGTCATAACTTGCTCAATATTTGGAGATTTTGAGTGGTTCAAATTGCAAAATGTCATTTAAGAGGTCTAATTCATTCCATAATTTTTGGTCAAGATAAAATTCTAAGTGTAAGGACATGTTTGGATACAAAAGATTATAGGTCATTTTTGAAGAAGAACTTGAAATATTTCTAAGTATGGAAAGTCAATTCTCTTTCTTCAACTTTGACTCCATGTAACTTTCAGCTCAAGCATCCATTTGATTCCATTATTTTTCCATTTCAAAGCTTGTAACCTCATCTTTCCAAAGCATCAAGAATTATGCCCTAAGACCCTTTGAGTTGGAAATGCCATGGATTTAAATTTGGTAGTTTAAAACTGAATTTTTCACAAAGTCAGGATTTTGAAATCTTTGTTTTGGCTTCTAATCACAAGTTTTCCACGCGTTTTTGTTTCTAATCATGATTAGAAACTTGCTAGAAGTGATTAGCATCATGAAACGCACGATTTGGCTGAGTTTTGATCAAGTTTGAGTCACACTTTCTTCATGATGCAGACCCACACGAATTCCCTCCAAAACGCATCATTCACTCTCCCTTTTGATCCCATTTGCTTCCCTATAAATAGAGGGTCATCCCCCATCCATTTTCCAAAGCTTAGAGAGCCAAGAACACCCTGCCAAAACCTCACACGAACCCACTTTTTCTGAATTCAGTTTTTGAAATTTAAGCTTCCTTTTTCAAAATTCTTTACGCATTAATCATCCTTGAACTTCATACAAACTCTCCAGCACTTAAACCAATCAAAACGATCCATAATTCAAGCTACAAAAGTCTAGTTTCAGAGCTTCTTACTTGAACTTCGAAAAGGTAGAATTCTCCACCAATTGGATCCAAATCAAGCACTAATCAGTTCTACTTCTTTGTCTGATTCTAATGCTGCTTACAATTTTTAAATCCATTGAGAATTGAGAGACAAATCCCAAATTGAAGGTGCTCGCTATTTTCTGAGTTTTTGATTCATATCTCTCTCCATACTTTATATAAATTTGGCGCAATGGTTGTGTTAGAATCGTCTTGAAGAGACGAGTTCAATGATGCTATCCAGGGATCCTAATTTTTCCATTTGAAGGATCTCACAAAATCCCCATTGCAGGGTGTCTGGAGGTTGAAGACGATGACATGTCTCGTCTCAGCCAATGATAGCGTGCCAAGCATTTTAATTTTATTGGTTGCTCTTTTTCTGATCACATGTGTGTTTCACTAAGGTCCATATCAAACACAACGCGTCTGGTCCATTGGATTAGCTTACTAACACGTTTTAACTTTGATCTGATGGTCCACATCTTTTTGGTTTTATTTTATTTTCTGATTATATATTTTATTTTATTAAATTTTCAAAAATTCATAACTCTTTTATTTTTTATCCAAAAATTATGAAAAAATTCACAAAAATACTTTGGATTATTTCTGATCTCATGAATATTTTTTTTTTAAGTTTTTATTTTAACATTTGGCATTTTTAATATTTTTTGTATTATTTGCTTTCTTTTAATTACTTAAAAAATACTTTCTGACATTTTTTAATTCTGAAAAAATTCATAAATATTATTTTGCATATTTTTGACTTTCTGGGGATTTTATGGAATTTTATGTTGAGGTTTACTATTTTTGATCTATTTTATGTTTGTTTTAGCAATTTTAAATAGTTTAAAAATAGTTTCTGACTTTTAAAAATTACTAAAATTTTTATAAAAATATTTGGATCCATTTCTGATTTTTCTATGTCCTAATTTTTCATTTCTTGAATAATTTGAACATAATTGATATTTTCCTCATTATTTTCCATTTTAAAACATTTTTTAACCTTTTAATATATATATATATATATATATATATATATATATATATATATATATATATATATATATATATATATATATATATATATATATATATATATATATTAAATGTGATATTATTTTATGATTATTTTCTGGCTGTCGTGGGTTGATTTTTTTGATCATGACTTTATTAACATCATTGGATCCATGGTGTTGAGTTCAACTCCACCAAAATGGATGAATGATTTTAATAATAGTTTGATTAAATATTAATTCAAATGTGGTTTCTCTTTTTCCCTAATCCCCCTTCATCTCATCCTTTTCTCATTGCACTAAATGTTGTTGGAGCATGATCTCTATATCATGTCTAAAAAAATGGTGCATAGATTGCTATTGACCGGCCTTAAAATAGGTGCGACTTCTATATAAGTCCACTTACGATTGCTTAACATAGCGCTAAATTTTGTCCTAATTCGAATAAATGATCATTCGTGGCCCAAACTTATGATTGCAAGCCCAAGTATGTTATTGATCTCTTTGATCGAATAACCTTGAGATTCATTGTGTGGAGGCTTTGGTTCTACCAATCCTCTAATAGATCTACAACACCTTTGGTCAATGCGGATCACTTAAGCATCGTTGGTCATTAAATGGTACTTATGAGAATTCCAAATGGATGATATACTTGACAAAAAGCAAATGCAACTTGTTGTGTGGAGGCTTTGGTTCTACCAATCCTCTAATGAGTTACAAATACAAGTTTCAAGATGGTCATCCAACTAACCACTAATTATTGACTTGTTTATCTTATGCTTTTATTATTTTTATGCTTTATGTACTATTTATTTTTTTAGCATTTTCATTTCATGCCATTTTCATCTTTGCTCATTTGAGCATTTATTTTCTTGTCATTTTTACTTTGCTCACTTGAGCTTTTCTTTTCTTTTCTTTTCTTTTTTTAAGATACTTAATAATCAACATAAACCCTAAAAAACTCTTAATGGTACTTGGACTATTTGGTTACTATCATTGGCATTATGGAGCAGGGGGCTATTTCTTGGACTTAGGATTAGAAACCTTGGCCTATCTTTGAAACCTTGTGATCTTATCTGATTATTTTGTCTGGAGCTCTTGAGGTTTACCTTAAGACATTGGGTTGTTTGTTTGTTTTGTGTGCAGGTTATTGTGATTACACCCTTTATTTGTAATCTGAAATTCACCCGCATACAGCCGTTACTCTGCCTAATTTTTATGAAGACTTAATACAGTTGAAGTTTAGTTCTCTCAAGAGGTCTAGTATTTTTTTTGCTTGATTGGTTTCAATCCAAGGAATGGGAATTCTATCTTGACTCATAATGTCAAGTATTGGCTTCTTGTTGGTTAGATGGTTCTTATCCCTAACTTTTACCTTATGCTTTAGGATAGTTCCTTCTTCTCCTTCCATCTTCTTTAATTTCAAAAATCTTCTTCCTCCTTTTTAAAACTCTTCTTGTTTTGAAACTTAAACTACTTTCATAATAAACTTGGACTTAGGTCCATGCATTTACAAAAACCTTTTCATAAATAAACTTCAATCAATTTAATAATACCTTGAAATTTTTTATGAGAAGACTAAAAGTCAATCAATCTCATTCAAACCATTTTGCCACTTTGGCTTTCACTTTAAACTTTTCTCAAAAGATTAAACTCTTGTCAATCCTTGTAGTGATGCAAACAACTATACTTCTACAATATGTAGTGAATTGAGATATTTTCCACTTGTGTATTGAGTGAGGCATTGTTGATTTTAAAATCCAAGCCATATCCTCCACTTTGAGATGATGCAATTTCTCCTTTCTCATGATTGTGGGTAGTAGGTATGTTTTCCACACGGACAATGACGATGATGTTTTATCTCATAAAATTGACCAACGCATTTGTGTTTCAATTTCTTAAAAAAAAAGAGGAACTACGTGTACCCTGATCCCCTATTGCACGAAAGGTGGTACGTAGGCACTAAAGGTTCGCAACCGCGGCGGGTGCAAAAATCATAAAAAATATATTTCTTTTCTCACCTCTACCATCCATTTTATATACAACACATTTTTTTACATAGCCAAAATATACATATTTTATAAAGAGGTTCCTGTGGAGTACCATAGATGTTTAGGGTGCTAATACCTCCCCTTTGCACAACCAACCCCCTTACCTTGAATCTTTCCCCCTCTTTTTAGGTTATTCGCTATTCTCCCATTCCTTTGGAAACAATAAAGCGCAATGGCGATTTTTATTTTGATTTGTATAAAGTCTAGTCAATCAAATGGCTTAGTCTTGAATATTTCTACCGCTACAGAAAAATGGCGACATCACTGGGGAAAGATTGACCTCTTGCTGGTCCATCCCTAAGTGGGTTGAGCCTATCTTTGTTTATATCTGTATATGTGCTATTGTTGTTTATGTGCTATATTATGTATATATGTTTGGATTTTATTGGTTTTCAGGGTGCTTGGTGATTACTCATAAGTCCTATACCCGGACTTGGGCAAACTTTAAGATAGGACAGGCGGTATAGTCATGTTAACTTTGAGGGAGTAATCCCAAAAAAGGAGGCATGAGATCCCCCACTCAGTGGAGGCCCCTTTGATTGTAGTGTCATTTACCGAGTAATCGGGAAGACATACTGCTTTCGACCTGGGAGCCTACTGAAACCGAGGACCGTAGAATACCAAACCCATCTTGGCCTTTTAGGTGTAGTGCGAAAGCTATGACGGAGTAATCCGGAAATAGTTTTCACGCGATACTACGCTCGGACGAGTATTTCTTGAGAATATTACTAATTACCGAGTTAATCGGGAAGTTGGTAATATCTGAAGGAAGGATGTAGACTCTGGGAATCCCTAGAACCTTGTTCGGCAGGTGATAACTCTTAGACCAACACCTTATGGGTAGTACCTTCGACCTCATGCTCGTGACGTTGAACCTATGAACCCTATATGTGTGATCTTGTGTGTGATTGTTGCATCATGCATCCATGCACTCATAAGCATCTTTTGAAGAAAACAATATTTCATGGATTCTGGAAAGAGAAAGACCGGGAAATACAGTTTCAAGGATCCCAAGATAGTTGAGCTGGTCAGTCTAATTTCAGAGATTGAATGTTCTGCAGACTTTTGGAAGAAGTATGGATCCATTATTCCTCTCATGAAGCTGAAGATGAAGGAAGGTATTCTCTCGACCTTGGTCCAGTTCTATGATCCGGTGTATCACTGCTTTACTTTTCCCGATTATCAGTTGATGCCTACACTGGAGGAGTATTCCTATCTATTGGATTTACCTGTTACCGATTGTGTTCCTTTTACTGGTTTGGAGGGTGAGCCAAAACCACATGATATTGTTGCTTTGATTCATCTGGGGAAGTCTGAGGTGGAAGCCCATATGACTACCAAAGGAGGGATTAGAGGATTACCAGCTCAGTTCTTATTGGAGAAAGCTCGTTACTTTGCCAGAATGAAGAGTACAGTTGCTTTTGAGGCCATCTTTGCTTTACTTGCTTATGGATTATTCTTATTTCCTAATGTGGACAAGTTTGTCGACATTAACGATATCAGGATTTTCATGATTGGAAACCCGGTTCCTACACTGTTGGGTGATGCTTATTACTCTGTTCATCTTCGGAGTTCTTATCATGTGGGAATGATTATCTATTGCACGCCTTTGTTGTACCGGTGGTTCATCTCTCATATGCCACAGTCTGATGCTTTTTGGGATGTCAAGAAGGAACCCCGTTGGGCTCCTAAGATCATGGTACTTACTCACTCGGATATTGATTGGTATCATCGAGCTTATCAGGATGTGGAGATTATTGACAGTTGTGGTAGTTTCCCAAATGTGCATCTTCTTGGTACAAAGGGAGGAATTAACTATAACCTTGTTCTCGCACGGTGACAACTTGGTTATCTGATGAGGGATAAACCGAACGGTATTCATTTGAGTAGTTTCTTTCTAAAGGAAGGAGAAGACCACAGGGAAGCTATGGAGCAGATTGTGAAGGCCTGGCGTCACATTCATAAGAAGAGTAGGAAGGATTTGGGACCTAGGGGTGTTGTTTCTTTGGAGCCATATCTTCAGTGGGTCCGATTGAGAGCCATTCAGTTGAAGATGCCGTATACTCGGGAGACACCCATGCCTGATCTATTTGTGAAGACCACTCCCCCCTTATTAGACGATCTAGAAGAGTTGCAACTCGCTTTGGTTAGGATGCAAAAAGAAAGGGATGCTTGGAAGAACAAGTTCCAGACTTTAGAGAGTTCCTATAAAGCAGACTTGAAGGAGAAAGACGATTTGATTGAGATCCTTGAGAGTCGAGCGGTGGAGTCTATGGAGAGGCAAGGGGATTTATTTTCCCCTAAGCCTTAAGCAGGTGCTGATTACTCACTTCCTGATTCAGATGATTGGAAGGAGGTTGCCATCAAACATGTGGAAGAAAACCAGAGGTTGAGGGCTCAGATTGCCAGACTCACAGGGAAGCGCCAGCGTACAGATTGATCTCCATCAGTTCTTATTCTCAAGATTTTAGATTGTATTTTCATCTTGTACTTGGGATCATTAAAACTTGTAATCCATTTTGAAGTTATTATAATAAAAAATTTCAGTATTTCAAATGCGTTATTATTTTGATGTTTGCAATATGTCTATAAATCTTAAATCCCTTGAAATATTAAATAATAAAGTAAAAATAATCATGTGCATTGCATGTCATGCATCATATTTCACACATTTCTTGCATTTATTAGGCATATCCAGGTGCCTTACCCAACTTTTTACTTCATTCAGCAAGCTGACTCATCCCTACAACACTCGGGCTAATTTCAAAAATAAGATGGACAACTTAGAATAGGAGAATCGCGAGCTGCGCGAAGAAGTTTCTACTTTGAAGGCCGGCTTGGCCAATTTGACTACTCTGATGGAAGCTCTGGTGGTTGCTCAGAATCAGCCACCGAGTGTTCAACCTCAACCAACAAGGGAAAATACTGAAGTTCCGACTGTTCCTGTATCCGCTACTCTGACCGTTGTTCAAAACCGTATGCCTCAAGGTTATCCGTGGGGAATGCCAGAGAGTTTTGCACCTGAAGGTTTCAATTTTGGCCCTCAAGATGCTCTAGTGGTTCAGACTGTTGTTACTTCGGCACCTCCTGTGGTGCATGTTGTTCATGCTGCGCCTCCTTCGGTGAATTTGGTTCCGTTTGTTAATGAAGATGTGTGTCGTCCTTTCCCTCCGCCGAGCGAAGACTTGGATCTTTATGACAGAATGGATGATTTTCAAGAGCAGTTTGATAGAATGCAAAGAGAGATGAAGGCTCTTAGGGGAAAAGAGCTATTTGGGAAGAATGTGAGTGAGTTGTATTTGGTCCTGAATGTTAAAGTACCTGCTAAGTTCAAGGTCCCGAAATTTGAGAAGTACAAGGGCAACACTTGCCCTCGTGCTCACTTGGTCATGTACGTGAGGAGAATATCTACCCACATCGACGATCAACGACTGCTGATTCACTTTTTTCAGGATAGTCTGACTGGCGCAGCGTTGAAGTGGTACATGAGTTTAGACAACACCAACATCCATACTTTTAATGATTTGGGAGAAGCATTCATCAAACAATACAAGTACAATGTGGACATGGCGCCCGACCGTGACCAACTCAGGGCCATGGTTCAGAAAGACAGGGAATCATTCAAAGAGTATGTGCAGAGATAACGCAAAATAGCTGCACAAGTGATTCCTCCCGTGGAGGAGAAGGAAATGACTAAGATTTTTCTGAAGACGTTGGGCGCTTTCTACTACGAAAGAATGGTATCAAGTGCCCCAAGTTATTTTACATAGGTGGTACAAATGGGTGTCCGCCTAGAAGAGGCAGTAAGAGAGGGCCGTTTGACGAAGGGTGAAGGATCCAAAGGTGTGAAGAAGCCATCTTATGGGTTTACCAAGAAGAAATAGGGGGATACAAATGCTGTTATACAAGATAGGAGAGTAAACGTTCCTAGAAGGAATTATCAGCATCACCACAAGTCGCCTCAGTTACTCCTGTGATGAGTGCCGCTCCGACTACCGTTGCTTATCAAAGACCCTCCCAGCAGGGGAACCAATGGAAAAATCAGAGAAGGGAGAACTATGATCCTATTCCCATGAGCTATGCAAAGCTACTACCGACATTGATTCAAAAGAAGTTGGTCCAGACACGACCACCTCTCGCCGTACCATCACCATTGCCTTGGTATTACAAAGCAGACCAAATGTGTGTCTTTCATCAGGGAGCACCAGGGCATAGTGTTGAGAATTGTTATCCTTTGAGGACTGAAGTGCAAAGGTTGGTGAATTCTGGAATTCTATCTTTCAAAGACATATGATCTAATGTAAAAGATGATCCTTTACCCAAGCACGGGGGAGTGAATGATGTGAATATGGTGGCCGGTTGTCCAGGCGACTTCTGGATTTTTGACATTAATCTGGTCAGAGGAGATTTGGTGAAGATGCACGTAGACCTCTGTGAATTCAGTTACTATACGCATGACCATGCCGGTTGTGCTGTTTGCAGTACATACATACAGGGTTGCGAGAAGATAAAGGCTGACTTACAGGAGATGATGGATGAGGGTTTAATCCATATAATCAGGCCTAGGGCAGAGTATGAAGAGGAAGTGAATATGGTTTCTGGATGTCCTGGTGAATTTAGAATTTTTGATGTGGAATATTTGAATGAGGATCTCGTGCAGTTGCATGCTACCTTCTGCCGTACTGCTGGGCAGGTGGAACACCAATATGGGTCTTGCATAGTTTGCTGTCGAATTCCCCGAGGATGTTCTATTGTGAGGGAGGGTGTTCAGTTGCTGTTAGACAATGGAACTATCAAGATCACAGGTCAGAGAGATGATTATCATGAGATTGATATGGTTGAGGTTTGTTTAATGGAAGAGGAATCAGAGGAAGAGTATGCCTCTGCGGATGAGTATTTCTCTTCAGACGAAGATTTGTTTGCCTGTAATGACTTTTTGATGCCTGATTGTGTTGAGGAAGGGCTAAACGTCATTGTACCTTATTTTGGTGCACCCGCTCATCTTGAAGTGGAGTACCATAGCAAACCAGCTGCTACCCCATTGGTAATTAGTCTTCCAGGTCCTATTCCCTATAAATCAGATAAGGTTGTGCCTTACAAATATAATGCAACAATCTTCGATGATGGGGTGGAAGTTCCTATCCAGCCAATGCCTGATGTTGGAAATATAGCTGAAAATAGCAGGGTGACCCGTAGCGGTCGTGTGTTTGCGCCGGTTGTACGAAGAGATTTTGTTACTGGAAAGAAAATTAATGAGAATGATAAGCCTAAGAAGGCTACAGGAGAGACTAGCAGGGCCACATTAGAGAAAGAAGTGGATGATATTTTGAAGATAATTAAGATGAGCGACTACATAATTGTAGATCAGCTACTACAGACTCCTTCAAAGATATCTATCCTAGCTTTATTGATGAATTCCTCCGCTCATAGAGAATCACTGATGAGAGTACTAGACAAAGCTTTTGTGGAGAGTGACATGCCATTAGATCAATTCAGCAGTGTAATTGGAAACATTACGTCATGTAACAACTTGAGTTTCTGCAATGATGAGTTACCAGATGAAGGGAGGAATCACAACCTGACCCTCCACATATCTATGAACTGCAAGAATGACTCGCTATCCAATGTGCTAATTGATAATGGATCCGCGTTGAATGTTATACCTAGGAGTACTCTCGTGAAGTTAAAGTATCAGGGAACACCTATGCGCTCGAGTGGCATCATTGTGAAGGCTTTTGATGGGTCGAGGAAATCTATCATCGGTGAAGTGGACTTACCCATCCATATAGGACCACATTTGTTCCTATTAACTTTCCAGGTCATGGACATTATTCCCGCATATAGTTGTTTGCTAGGACGGCCATGGATACACGAAGCAGGGGCTGTCACTTCAACTATGCATCAAAAGCTAAAATTTGTGCATGAAGGGAAGGTAGTGATCATAAATAGGGAGCAGGCGTTGTTGATATCCCGTCTATCCTCTTTCAGTATTGTAGAAGCAGATGAGGCTGCTGTTGGAACCCATTTCCAAGCCTTATCCATTGACAACATAAGGAGAAATGAGAATTTTGTGGTTTCGCTGAAGGACGCGCAGCAGGTTGTGCGCAATGGTCATAATACATTTTGGGGACGACTTGTAGATCCACCCGTGAACAAGAATAGAACTGGTTTGGGTTTCTCTTCGAGGAATGGCAAAGGCGAAAGTTTGAAGTCAAAATCTTATGTGAACAGTTATCAGGATGTTTTCCGTAGCGGAGGCTAGCTCCATCCAATTGGTTCTGGAATTAATGTTGTTGAAGAGGATGAAGCAGAGCAGGAAGTACCGAATTATGTAACGCATGGAGTCCGAGTTCAGAACTGGGTCACCATTGATGTTCCTTCTTGCATACATGTTTCAAAGTAATTTGTTTTGTTAATCTGTTTCTTTCTTTTGAAAAGCTTTCACTCTGCCCAAGGTGGAAGTATTAATGTTGTAGGGCTTATCTTCTTGCTATGACTTTTAAGATCATTAATAAAAGTTGTCTTTGCTTCCAAAATTATGTCTTTATTTTCTGCTTTTTCTTGGGAAATGGTAATAAAATAAAAAAGACCTTTCAAAATAAATAATAATTGAAAATTAATCTGCATGATCACTTGTTATATGTGTCAGTTTCTAAAAGCAATCATAAATCATATGTGCAGATTAATTAAAAAACCCGTTGAATACAATGACCCTGCACCCTCTCCCAACTTTGAATGTCCTGTGTTTGGGGATGAAGAAGAAGATTATGACGAGATTCCGGAAGAGGGCTCACGGTTGCTTAAGCACGAGGAAAATACCATTCAATCATATAAGGAGCCTTTGGAAGTGATTAATTTGGGTTCAAAAGAAGATCCGAAAGAAGTCAAGATTGGAGCGTCGTTACATCCTGATGTGAAGAGCGAGTTTATTGAGCTGTTGAAAGAGTATGTGGATATTTTTTTCTTGGTCTTATCAAGACATGTCTGGTCTAGATACAGATATTGTCGAGCATCGTTTTCCGTTGAAGCCAGAGTGTCCGCCAGTTAAACAAAATTGAGAAGAACCCACCCAAATATGGCAGTAAAGATCAAAGAGGAGGTCCTAAAGCAGATTAATGCTGGTTTTCTTGGGACATCAGTGTATCCTTAATGGATTGTGTGATCGGTGGATCTGGAACTGACTGTTTAACGCTGGTTCGCGAAATGTCGCGGAAGCAAGAGTCGCCACCGTCTTTTATTTTCTCCAAATTGAAAGGACAAAAGCACAGAAAAATTCCTTAAAGAGATTGCTCTCGGTTCGGGAGGTAGATTATAGAAAGGGAAGGTGTTAGCACCCTTTCTATCCATGGTTATCCATGGGCTCTTAGATACTTGCTCATTGTGTTTTCAAAATTTTTTTGTTTGCTTTTCAACTGTGGGTTTTAAAAAAAGTTTCTTTGAAAATTCCAGTTCGACTCTTGTATCGGTCCTCAAGAGTGTTTGAAAAAATGCTTTCGAAAGCTTTTTGAAAATGTGTTGGTGTGAAAAGTATTTTTGAATTTGTTTTGAAATTTAGAGCAAGTATCTAGAGTCGTCTACCTACCCTAAGGAATTCGTCTGTGTAGATGTCCTTAAGGTAGTGCCATCCCACCATTGAGAGGTAGGTAGCACCACCGTTGGAGGTGTTCGGGTAAATTCGAGGTTTGGGACATGGTGATCACCAGAGCAATGGGAAGACACCTTAGAAGCTACCCTCATGCCAGGTTCCCGGATCATGAGGACTTACTAAGACATCCTCTACTCGACGATCACCTTTCGAGGCAAGGCAACAGTGAGGCGTACCCTAGGGGTGGTGTGTGATTTGTGTGTCGTTTTCATTTATTTCATCTTGTCATGTTATTGGTGATCTACGCGTTTGTTTTATTTAAGGCCATTCATTCTTGCATGCCATTATTTAACAGTTAAAATATTTGCGAGAAACGTAAAGTTCTAAACTATTACAAAAGGCGCGGGTCCACATCGCCAAAATTTCCAGGACCCGATTTGACAGAAAAATAAAGAACTAAAATAAAAGTGCGAAAGATTTAATTTACAAGGCCTTGGGAGAGGTACATAAATATTATACGAGAAAAAGAAATAAATATGCGAATTGAAATAAAATTAGAAACGAGGGCGTTGGACCCTTTTTGATGAAATTAAATTAAATTGATAAATTAATTAAATTAAAGAAAAAGAAATTGTTTTTGGTATTTTTGTATTTTTATGATTTTAATGAAAAAAGAATTAAATGAAATTAAGATTAACCCTAATTCTAATTGTTTTAGTTTATTAAAAAAGTATTAAATTTTAACCTAATATTAACCTAATTATTTACATGCAAATCTTGATTTATAAAAGTAAATAATATTTTAATAATTAATTATTGTGAAAGAAAATAAAAAAGGATAAAAAATTAATTAAACCCTAATCCTACAAATTTTAGGCTTTTATTGAAAAAATATTAAGAGTAAGTCCTAAATTTAAAACTAAGTGAATTAATGAATTTATTTACAAAAAATATTAATTAAATAAATATATTTAATTTTTGTCTTTTCTGATTTTTTGGTGTTTTTTATATTATTTTATTAAATTAATTAACTAATTAAAACAATAATTGGATTAAAATACAAAAATAAGAAAAATATAAAAGACTTGCAAACCTTGGGGGATTCTGTCCCCAGTAGGAGGTGTAAATAAGCATTTTAAGCCCATTAATCTTTGGCCTGGTGGACTTTTCCAGCTAGCATGTATAGGCGTTGACTAGAGTTTACCATGTTCTACAGATCCTGGCCCTTGATTGAATGCAATGGTACGCGTGGCCGTTTGATAGCATGGATGCATGGTGCTCTTTAACGTTGAAACTGCACACAAATATTAAGTGAAAAATAATATGAAAAGGGGGGTGGGGACCTGGGGCTCGAACCCAGGTCATGAGGATTACCACTAACCAGCTTTGCCAATTGAACCAAGCACGCGTTTTGTATATTAATTAACAAACAATCATTATAAAACAAAACCACGCGTTAATGACTTTTTAGCGCGAATTTTTGAACGACCCAATCACCAGTGGCCACCTAGTCATCTTCTTCCTTGGTTTGTTTTTTCCTGAAAATAAAAAGTGGTTAGCGGGGGTTTTGAACCCCCCCAAAACAAGCCATGTCCAATAATAGCGATTACGCCATCTTTGAGCATAAATTAGGCGCGAGGGTCCTATCTTTTTCGTCCAATCGTGCTGAGTCCATTCATGGTATTGACATGTCTTAATTTTACAGGGATGAGAAACGCCCAATTTAGAACGTGGAAAACCCTAGATGATAACAATGGTGAATCCTTCCATGGTGCACGAAAACAAAATCAAACCACACAGTTAGCTTCAGAATTGAATAATGAACATAAATCAAATGTTAAAAATTGCAAAAGATGCATGAATTGAGATGCACGAATATCAAATATTTTCTGTACAGGTGGTCATCGTTCTCACGTTTCTTGAGGTTAGGATGGATAGTTTTTATTTGGAAACCTTCCTTGAAGCCCCAGGAAGGTGATGGAACAAGTTTCTTTGCTTGAATCGACATGTAACCTTGTTTGCAGTTTTGAAATTTCAAGCAAAAAACTCAAGTGTTTTATTTGGTCTATGGCGCAGCTTTCAGGTCTAAAGCACGAGGGTTTGCTTGCATATATGTATATGAGTGATTAGGTTAAGAATTTGCTCCAAAGAAATCCATGAATTGATGAAACAAATATTTGATTTTCAAGCCATTATTTTGCAATCTTTTTCACATGTTTTTGATGCCAATCACATCCAATTCCATTGATTCTTTCTATATTTGGTTAGGCACGAAATCATAAGCTTATTCCTTGCACAAAAAGATTTGGAAAATTAGGTTTAGTATTTTTCATGTATTTAATTTAATTAAATGAATTATTAATAATTAAAAATCCAAATAAATAAATAAAAATGATAAAAAACTTCCCTTTGGGCCAAATGGTCGTGCACATGCCTTGGATGATGAATTGTGGAAGAAAAAGAGGCCCATTAGCAATTTTAGGTCATTTGAATCAATGTTGACTTTTCAAAATATCCAAATGTTTCCCAACTTCCACAAGGCATAACTTGCTCAATTTTTAAGCTTTGCTCATGTTCTTGGACATTTTGGAAAGGTCTTTGAGTCCTCTAATCAATGTCTTTGGTCCCATGTCATTTTGATTTACCAATCTCAAGTTATGGCCTTTGACTTAAAGTCCCTTTTTGTTGACTTTTGAAAATGACCTATAATGTTGAAATTGATAACTTTTTGTGAGAGCATTTCTTGGACTTGAAGTGTGAAGAGGAGTTGTTGGAAATGTCTTTCTCTTCAAAATGAGCTTTGGATGGAATTTTTCTGATAATCCATGTGAAAGTTATGCCCTGGTCAATTTACAGTTGACTTTTTCAACTGTCCAAATATGGAAACTTTTGCATCTTGATGATTTTTGAGCCAAGCTTTGAGAATCATGATCAAGCATTGATCAAATGATGTTTGTGGCTTCAAAATGAGATGTTGACCAAAAATTTGGACTTTTGACTGTCAAATGACCATTTTGCCCCTACAGTTGACTGTAGTGCAATTAGGGTTTTTGACTGTGCAATTTTGTGCTGAAAGTCTTGAAACTTGGTATGAGGATGCTTGACCATATTTATAGGCATGTGGGACTTGATTGGGCCCTTGGAAATTTCATTTTCTTGATCAGAACCAAAACCCTAATTTTGACTGTTAGGAGGCCCTTGAACTGTGCAACCCTTGGGGAGATTTTGAAGCTTGACTTGGCAATTTCTTGAAGAATATGGGAGGGAAAATTTTGGGGTACAACAGATTGCCAATATTGTCCCAGTGTCGAAAAAGACAGAAAAGTCTGCATGTGCGTAGATTACAGAGATCTAAATAAAGCTAGTCTAAAAGATGATTTTCCATTGCCTCACATTGACATGTTAGTGGACAACACTGCAAAATTCAAAGTATTCTCGTTCATGGATGGTTTTCTGGGTATAATCAAATAAGAATGGCTCCAGAGGACATGGAAAAAACAACGTTTATCACACCCTGGGGAATATTCTGTTACCGAGTGATGCCCTTCGGGTTGAAGAACACTAGTGCAACGTACCAGAGGGCTATGACAACACTATTCCATGATCTGATGCACAAAGAAATCGAAGTATATGTTAATGATATGATTGCCAAATCCCAGACTGAAGAAGGGCATATAGAAGATTTGTTTAAGTTGTTTCCGCGTTTGAGGAAATATCGTCTCTGCTTAAATCCAAATAAATGCACCTTCAGTGTTAGATCGGGGAAATTGTTGAGTTTCATTGTTAGCCAGAAAGGAATTGAAGTTGACCCTGATAAAGTCAAAGCAATTCAAGAAATGTCAGCACCAAGAACTGAAAAGCAAGTCAGAGGTTTCCTCGGGTGTTTGAATTATATTTCCAGATTTGTTTCCCACATGACTGAAACATGTGAACCGATCTTTAAGTTGTTAAAAAAGGATCAAGGTTGTGTATGGACAGATGACTGCCAAAGGGAATTTGATAGTATTAAAGAATATCTGCTTGAACCTCCTATTTTGCTCCCTCTCGTAGAAGGAAGACAGTTGATTATATATCTAACAGTGTTAGATAAATCCATGGGTTGTATTCTGGGACCACAGGATGAAACAAGAAAGAAGGAGTTCGTCATTTATTATCTCCGCAAAAAGTTCACTGGTTGTGAGTCGCGGTATTCCACGTTGGAAAAGACATGTTATGCTTTGGCCAGGGTGGCAAACCGTTTGCGGCAGTATATGTTGAATCATACCAGTTGGTTGATCTCCAAAATGGATCCAATCAAGTATTTTTTTGAGAAGTCTGCTCTTACTGGGAGAATTGCCCGCTGGCAGATGTTGTTATCTGAATATGATATCGAGTACCGCACTCAAAAGGCTATTAAAAGTAGTGTGTTGGAAGATTACCTTGCTCACCAGCCGGTGGAAGATCATCAGTCTGCAGAGTATGAATTCCCCAATGACGATATGATGTTCCTGAAAGTGAAAGATTGTGATGAACCATTGCCTGAGGAGGGCCCTGGCCCTGAATCTCGTTGGTGTATGGTATTTGATGGAGCGGTGAATGCTTATGGTAAAGGAATTGGTGTTGTGATTGTCACTTCTCATGGATCGTACATTCCTTTTACTGCGAGGTTAACATTTGATTGCACTAATAATATGGTGGAATATGAGGCTTGCATCATGGGTCTTGAGGAAGCTATTGATCTCAAAATCAAAGTTCTAGATGTGTATGGTGATTCAGCTTTGGTATTAAATTAGATTAAAGGAGAATGGGACACTCGTCACCCTGGCTTGATCCCTTACAAAGATTATGCTAGAAGATTATTACCCTTCTTCAATAAAGTTGAATTTCATCACATCCCTAGAGATGAAAATCAAATGGCGGATGCTCTGGTAACTCTGGCTTCCATGTACCAAGTAAATACTTGGAATGATATACCCTGAATTACAGTTCGACGGCTGGATATTCCCGCTCATGTGTTTACGACAGAGAAGGTAGCAGATGAAAAACCTTGGTACTATGATATCAAGCATTTTCTTCAGACTCAGGAATACCCGATTGGTGCATCGAGGAAAGATAGAAAGACACTGAGAAGATTGGCATGCAGTTTCTTCCTCAGTGAAAATGTGTTATACAAGAGAAATTATGACATGGTCTTGCTCAGATGCGTGGATAGACACAAAGCAGACATGTTAATGCATGAGATTCATGAAGGTTCATTTGGCACTCATGCTAATGGACATTCGATGGCTAAAAAGATGCTAAGGGCAAGATATTATTGGTTGACAATGGAATCTGGCTGTTACAAATTTGCAAAGAAGTGCCATAAATTCCAGGTTTATATGGACAAGGTTCATGTGCCTCCGACACTTCTCAATGTGATTTCCTCCCCATGGCCTTTCTCTATGTGGGGTATTGACATGATCGGGATGATAGAACCCAAAGCTTCAAATGGGAACCGTTTTATCTTGGTAGCAATTGACTACTTTACCAAATGGGTAGAGGCTGCTTCATATGCCAATGTTACCAAACAGGTGGTTGTGCGCTTCATCAAGAATAATCTTATATGCCGGTATGGTGTGCCGAGCAGAATCATCACCAACAATGGCTCGAATTTGAACAACAAGATGATGATAGAACTGTGTAAAGAATTCAAGATTGTCCATCACAATTCATCTCCATATAGGCAAAAAATGAATGGGGCCGTTGAAGCTGCTAATAAGAATATCAAGAGAATTATCCAGAAAATGGTTGTTACTTATAAGGATTGGCATGAAATGCTCCCTTTTGCTCTGCATGGATATCGAACATTTGTTCGCACTTCAACAGGAGCAACCCCCATTCTCCCTGGTGTATAGAATGGAAGCTATACTCCCTGTCAAAGTAGAGATTCCCTCGTTACGTGTGATAATGGAAACCAAATTGACAGAGGCTGAATGGGTCCAGAACAGGTTTGACCAATTGAATTTGATTGAAGAGAAGAGAATGACAACTTTATGTCATGGGCAGTTATATCAGAGAAGAATGAAGAAAGCATTTGATAAAAAGGTCAAACCTCGTGAATTCAGAGAAGGCGACCTCGTGCTCAGGAAGATCATGTCTTTCAACACTCATTCTATGGGCAAGTGGACTCCCAATTTTGAAGGCCCGTATGTTGTTAAGAAAGCCTTCTCTGGTGGTGCATTAATTCTTGAAACTATGGATGGCGAGGAGTTCCCACGTCCCATGAATGCTGACGCAGTAAAGAAATACTTTGCCTAAAGAATAAAAGAACAGCTCGCTAAGTTGAAAACCTGAAAGGGCGGCTTAGGCAAAAAGGAGCGTCTCGGTAGGACGAAAACCCGAAAGGGAGGTCTAGGAAAAAATTAGTGACATAAACAGAATAAATTTCCCGCTAAGTTGAAAACCTGCAAGGGCAACTTAGGAAAAAGTTAGGGATTTTTCTTGGCAAGTAACTACGTCAGACAAGACTTGATCGTTGAAGCAACAATCTTCTCAGATCCTCACCATACTTCAACAAAAGCTGCAGCTCAGGATTCCCAAAAGTTGTTAGGGGGAATAATGGTCATTGTATCTCAATGTATTTTTTCCATTATGTATTACCATTTCCCAAACTTTGTAATCATCCATAGAGTCTCGCCATTCGCAGACTACCATTCTATTAATGAAATTCGAGCTTTTACCCAATTCTTTGTGTTCTTATTTTAATTAGATTGCAAAGACTCCATTTATTACTAATAATAAATTTTAAAGCAAAAAGATTTAAAAAAAAACAAAATTGATTTTTTTTAAAAAAAAGAGAGATTTTTACAATTTATTTTTACTTTGAGATTTGTGATGAAACAATGACAGCAAAAATGGTGATCCCAGGAATGAACAAAATCCGGTTGTTTTAAGAAGTTTTACTTCCTTCATGAAGGTTTTCTCAGGTCATTTTGCTGGTATGTGAGCGATCTTGATAGTTAAAGACGATACCAATGGGTGCAAGGTACAATATTGGGTTTGTGATCCCATTATCACCAGTCAAGTCTTGGTTCACTTTTGATTTTGGGCCTGCATGGTCAGAAGCCTCTGTCCCAGATTCCCCAGCGAAGTCTTCCCTCATATGATGAAAGGTTTTATTCCCTTGGTGTGCTGAGATGTCGTTTTTTTTTGCAGTATTGGCACTAATGTTGACTTTTTGATTCCCAGGAAGGCTATCCCAGGGCATCTTTTGTTGGATTAAGTTTTCATGATGTAAAGTTTCAATCCACTTTTTTCTCTCTCCAGGGAGGTAGGCTTGAATCCCCCAGTGAGGTTTGGTTGTTTCGGCGTCAGTCTGCTTTATTTGAGGCTGGTCTTGCAATCTCCAGTAGGCATGTTGCTTCTGGAAAACTGTTTCTCCGATGAAGCCGGAAGAAGGATGTTCTACCCTGGTATCTGTTTAATTTGTCTACCTCCGGATTATATTTCTCTATAGTAAAAGTTAAAGGCAGGCAATGGGTTTGGTTTCCGCAGTTGGCTTTTTCCTTTTCTCGGAATGTTCTTTCTGGTTGAAGTTTAGCCAAGTGTTGTTAGTACCTGAGGCGGTTTTGTTTGTTTGTTCTGTGTATCTGTTTTACCAGCATATGCACGATAACGCTCATACATATATACATACATCATGCATGGCTAAAATTGACGAATCATGTTCATTGAAATTTTGCCCTGGCCTTCCTGCAACGCTCCTTGCTTAGATGGATTTGATTTTCCTTCTTGAGTTTATTTCTCAAAGGATTTATCTTTGTTGGCTGTTTTGCTCTAGTTTATTTCTGATTTGGATCTGTGGTTGCATGACAATATTATTTACTTTGGATTTATGAAAACTTTGAGTTTTGGTTTGTGCATTTATTTTGCACGGGAAGAATTTATCTCCTCAGCAGGAATATCGTGGCATTTCCCCGGGAAGTCATATTTCTATCCCCAGAAAGTCATTTCCCTTTCAAATTCCACATGACAATGAGTAACAAGTCTCTTTATTTGAGACAACTTATGTTTGATCTTTTGCAAGCAGATTTCCTTGGTTAAAGAAGAAGTTGAGACCCGTTCTAGGTAAAACACCAGAATTTTGGGGAAAACTTGATGATATTTTCTCTTTCTACCTTCTGTGAATGTTGGTAGGACATCGGCAGTGAACGTCGATGCTTATTATATTTTTTCTATCTTCAGTGAACGTTGATAGTTCATCATTAATGAACGGCGGTGGTATGATATATTTTCTCTTTCTACCTTCCGTGAATGTTGGTAGGACATCGGCAGTGAACGTCGATGCTTATTATCTTTTTGCTATCTTCAGTGAACGTTGATAGTTCATCGTCAATGAACGGCGGTGGTATGATATATTTTATTTTTCTACCTTCAGTGAACATTGGTAGGACATCGGCAGTGAACGTTGATGCTTATCATCTTTTTGCTATCTTTAGTGAACGTTGATAGTTCATCGTCAGTGAGCGGCGGTGGTATGATATATTTTATTTTTCTACCTTCAGTGAACGTTGGTAGGACTTCGGCAATGAACGTCAATGCTTTTTATCTTTTTGCTATCTTCAGTGAACGTTGATAGTTCATCGTCAGTGAACGGCGGTGGTATGATATATTTTCTTGTTCTACCTTCAGTGAACGTTGGTAGACCATCGGCAGTGAACATCGATGCTTATTATATTCCCCTCTGATTCAGTTCTTTTGGTCCACCAGTAATTTATTTTCCTGGTGGGGTTGCTCCTTTGTTTCTTTACTTTTGTGGCATCCCCAGTGATACTTTGCGTCTCTTTGGTACTGTTCATATGCATAAGCATTTGCATGGCATCTTAGGGCCAAAAATAGGGTTTGTTTTATATTTAAGTATCTTCGATCACGTCGACACGAAGATTTTTAACCTTCGTATCTCCGGATAGAAGAAACTTAAATAAGGGCAGCTGTTGTACCCCAATTTTTGCCCCTAAGATTCCTTCATCATACCATGTTGATTCAATCACAACAAGATCACATTAGGGCTTTTGGTTCTTCTCCCTATATTTAGCCTTTCTCTTTTGAGGAGTTACCAAGCACCTTGACATGTTTTCTTTTGTGATCATGAATATTTTGCTGGATTTTCTTTCTAATTAATAAAATGCAATGTTGGTTTGCCTTACTTGTTAATAATGTAGGTAAAGGCAATGAGGTTTAGCAAGCTGCTTCATGGGTTCATGAGTTTATTTCCATTCCCTACTCAACATATCTTGAGGGATTCAAACTTCACTATTAAAGTTGTTTTGGAAGAAATGGCATGACAAGGTTTACTTTGGTTCAACATATTCCAAAGTTATCAAAATTGATTCAAAAATACAAAGGGTTGAGAGAATAAGTTGTCATGATTGGACAAGGTCTTGCTCCTATTGGTCACAAGAGCACATTTCTCTCAAATTTCAAGATATGGAAGTGGTTTTGGTGGCTATGAGTCCTCATCATCATCCTCAACAACTTATATTCACAAATAAAGAATATTGGCACAAGAAGTTTGTTCAAGCTTGTCAAAGTTCCTCAAAGCATTCTCTTGATCTAGAGGCTAGGGTTTTGAACTTCAAAGGAGCATATCGTGCTCATCTTTTGGTATTTTTGAGTGATTCCAAGGACATCCTTCTCTTAAAAAAGTTACCAACAAATCACTTTAAAAGTTCCAAGGAGTTTTCATGTGGAAGGAACTTGATGAAGAAGAAAGATTACAAGTCATCCAGATGAATCCCCAATTTTCTATATGTGACTTCAAATAGTCATAACTTGATCAATTTTTATCACCTTGAGTCCATTCTTTTTCCATGATGATCTTAAAGATGTGTACTTCATGCCTTCATTTATGTGCAAAGTGAGAAAATGAATGTAAGTTTCCTTAAGAATGCAAAAGATTATAGGTCATTTCATGATTTTTGGCAAACTTCAACAAGTCATAACTTGCTCAATTTTTGGAGATTTTGAGTGGTTCCAATTTCAAAATGTCATTAAAGAGGTCTAATTCATTCCATCTTTTTTGGTCAAGATCAAATTCTAAGTAGAAGGCCATGTTTGGATACAAAAGATTATAGGTCATTTTTGAAGAAGAACTTGAAATATTTCCAAGTATGGAAAGTCAACTCTTTTTCTTAAACTTTGACTCCATGTAACTTTCAGCTCAAGCATCCACTTGATTCCATTATTTTTCCATTGCAAAGCTTGTAAACTAATCTTTCTAAAGCATCAAGAATTATTCCCTAAGACCCTTTGAGTTGGAAATGCCATGGATTTAAATTTGGTAGTTTGAAACTGAATTTTTCACAAAGTCAGGATTTTGAAATCTTTTTTTTTGGCTTCTAATCACAAGTTTTCCATGCGCTTTTGTTTCTAATCATGATTAGCAACTTGCCAGAAGTGATTAGCATCATGAAACACGCGATTTGGCTGCATTTTGATCAAGTTTGAGTCACACTTTCTTCATGATGAAGGCCCACACGAATTCCCTCCAAAATGCATCATTTACTCTCCCTTTTGATCCCATTTGCTTCCCTATAAATAGAGGGTCATCCCCCATCCATTTTCCCAAGCTTAGAGAGCCAAGAACACCCAGCCAAAACCTCACATGAACCCACTTTTTCTGAATTTAGTTTTTGAAATTTAAGCTTCCTTTTCCAAAATTCTTTGCGCATTCATCATCCTGGAACTTCATACAAACTCTCCATCACTTAAACCAATCAAAATGACCCATAATTCAAGCTACAGAAGTCTAGTTTTAGAGCTTCTTACTTGAACTTCGAAAAGGTAGAATTCTCCACCAATTAGATCCAAATCAAGCACTAATCTGTTCTACTCCTTTGTCTGATTCTAATGCTGCTTACAATTTTTAAATCCATTGAGAATTGAGAGAGAAATCCCAAATTGAAGGTTCTCGCTATTTTCTGAGTTTTTGATTCATCTCTCTCTCCATACTTTATATAAATTTGGCGCAATGGTTGTGTTAGAATCGTCTTGAAGAGACGAGTTCAATGATGCTAGCCAGGGATCCTAATTTTTCCATTTGAAGGATCTCACAAAATCCCCATTGCAGGGTGTCTAGAGGTTAAAGACGATGACATGTCTCGTCTCAGCCAATGATAGTGTGCCAAGCGTTTTAATTTTATTGGTTGCTCTTTTTCAGATTACATGTGTGTTTCACTAAGGTCCATATTAAGCACAGCGCGTCTGGTCCATTGGATTAGCTTACTAACGCGTTTTGACTTTGATCTGATGATCCACATCTTTTTGGTTTTATTTTATTTTCTGAGTTTATATTTTATTTGATTAAATTTTCAAAAATTCATAACTCTTTTATTTTTTATCCAAAAATTATGAAAAAATTCACAAAAATACTTTGGATTATTTCTGATCTCGTGAATATTTTTTTACATTTTTATTTTAACATTTGATATTTTTTTATATTTTTTGTATTATTTGCTTTCTTTTAATTACTTAAAAAATACTTTCTGACATTTTTTAATTCTGAAAAAATTCATAAATATTATTTTGCATATTTTTGACTTTCTAGGAATTTTATGGAATTTTATGTTGAGGTTTACTATTTTTGATCTATTTTATGTTTGTTTTAGCAATTTTAAATAGTTTAAAAATAGTTTCTGACTTTTAAAAATTACTAAAATTTTTATAAAAATATTTGGATCCATTTCTGATTTTTCTATGGCCTAATTTTTCATTTCTTGAATAATTTAAACATAATTGATATTTTCCTCATTATTTTCCATTTTAAAACATTTTTTAACCTTTTAATATATATATTAAATGTGATATTATTTTGTGATTATTTTCTGGCTGTATTGGGTTAATTTTTTTAATCATGACTTTATTAACATCATTGGATCCATGGTGTTGAGTTTAACTCCACCAAAATAGACGAATGATTTTAATAATAGTTTGATTAAATATTAATTCAAATGTGGTTTCTCTTTTGCCCTAATCCCCCTTCATCTCATCCTTTTCCCATTGCAATTAATGTTGTTGGAGCATGATCTCTATATCATGTCTCAAAACAAATGGTGCATAGATTGATATTGATCGGCCTCAAAATAGGCGCGACTTTTATATAAGTCCACTTACGATTGCTTAACATAGCGCTAAATTTTGTCCCGATTCGAATAAATGATCATTCGTGGCCCAAACTTATGATTGCAAGCCCAAGTATGTTAATTTGATCTCTTTGATCCAATAACCTTGAGATTCATTGTATGGAGGCTTTGGTTCTACCAATCCTCTAATGGATCTACAACACCTTTGGTCAACGCGGATCACTTAAACATCGTTGATCATTAAATGATACTTATGAGAATTCCAAATGGATGATATACTTGACAAAAAGCAAATGCAACTTGTTGTGTGGAGGCTTTGGTTCTACGAATCCTCTAATGAGTTCCAAATGCAAGTTTCAAGATGGTCATCCAACTAACCACTAATTATTGACTTGTTTATCTCATGCTTTTATTATTTTTATGCTTTATGTACTATTTATTTTTTTAGCAATATCATTTCATGCCATTTTCATCTTTGCTCATTTGAGCATTTATTTTCTTGTCATTTTTACTTTGCTCACTTGAGCTTTTCTTTTATTTTCTTAAGATACTTAATAATCTAACACAAACCCTAAAAAACTCTTAATGGTACTTGGACTATTTGGTTACTATCCTTGGCATTATGGAGCAGGGGACTATTTCTTGGACTTAGGATTAGAAACCTTGGTCTACTTGGAAACCTTGTGATCTTATCTCATTATTTTGTCTGGAGCTCTTGAGGTTTACCTCAAGACATTGGGTTATTTGTTTGTTTTGTATTTAGGTTATTGTGATTACACCCTTTGTTTGTAATATGGAATTCACCCGCATACAGCCGTTACTCTGCCCAATTTTTATAAAGACTTAATACCCTTTAAGTTTGGTTCTCTCAAGAGGTCTAGTATTTTTTTTGCTTGATTGGTTTCAATCCAAGGAATGGGAATTCTATCTTGACTCATAATGTCAAGTATTGGCTTCTTGTTGGTTAGATGGTTCTTATCTCTAGATTTTAACTTATGCTTTAGGATAGTCCCTTCTTCTCCTCCCATCTTCTTTAATTTCAAAAATCTTCTTCATCCTTTTCAAAACTCTTCTTGTTTTGAAACTTAAACTACTTTCATAATAAACTTGGACTTAGGTCCATGCATTTACAAAAACATTTTCATAAATAAACTTTAATCAATTTAATAATACCTTGACATTTTTTGTGAGAAGACTAAAAGTCAATCAATCTCATTCAAACCATTTTGCCACTTTGGCTTTCACTTTAAACTTTTCTCAAAAGATTAAACTCTTGTCAATCTTTGTAGTGATGCAAACAACTATACTTCTACAATATATAGTGAAGAGAGATATTTTCCACTTGGGTGAGTGAGGCATTTTTTATTTTAAAATCCAAGCCATATCCTCCACTTTGAGATGATGCAAATTCGTATTTCTCATGATTGTGGGTAGTAGGTATGTTTTCCACACGGACAATGACGATGATGTTTTATCTCATAAAATTGACCAACGCATTTGTGTTTCAAATTTTAATAAAAAAAGAGGAACTACGTGTACCCTGATCCCCTATTGCACGAAAGGTGGTACGTAGGAACTAAAGGTTCGCAACCGCGGCGGGTGCAAAAATCATAAAAAAATATATTTCTTTTCTCACCTCCACCATCCATTTTATATACAACACATTTTTTTACATAGCCAAAATATACAGATTTTACAAAGAGGTTCCTGCGGAGTACCGTAGATATTTAGGGTGCTAATACCTTCCCTTTGCATAACCAACCCCTTACCTTGAATCTTTCCCCCTCTTTTTGGGTTATTCGCTCTTCTCCCATTCCTTTGGAAATAATAAAGCGCGGTGGAGATTTTTATTTTGATTTGTATAAAGTCTAGTCAATCCAATGGCTTAGTCTTGAACATTTCTACCGCTACACCATGCTTGTACTTCCTCTTGAAACTTGTTTTCCCACTTTTCTTGAAAATCAAGTAACATAGCCATTAGCTTGTAACTTGTACTTCTGACTCTCCAAAGCACTCAAAACCTTTTGCTTATACATACACAAGTTATTTGCCACAAATCCCACACATGCTTGACCCCTGAAAACACCAAGAACACAGAATCACCAAAAACACCTCAAAACTTGTCATTTGAGTTTTGAATCCAATCTTCAAATTTGCTCGTGCGTTTCTTGGCCTTTTACTTTCAAAAGCTTATAAATAACATATACAAGCAATCCCAACACCTACAACGCCACTGTAACATCTTCATCCTCATCCACCATTTTCAAAAACAGCACCTTGCACCTTGACTTCTCCAGAACTCCTCAGGCACTTTCAACTCAAGCTAAGTATCACATTAGCTTCCTGGAAACTTGAGGAAGATAATCCAATAATTGGAACTCACTGAAAGCAACTCAAAATCCAAACACGATACCCTCTTGCAAGGTGAGTTTTCTGATTTTTGAACTCTTCATACAAGCATCATTAATGGTTTATTTGTGAATGAAAAATGTAGATATCATTGCCCTAAAGCTAACCATGTCCATAGTTTTAATTTATGTTGCTTAAGCTTAGAGAATTTTATGATTGAAGTTTCTGAAATTTTTTGGGTTCATATTAGGGCCATTAAAATTCATGTTTGTCTTTGATCTATAATTTTATTGCTTTACATTTCTGAAATCGTGAGGAAGTTTGCTACAAGTTTCCTGTTTACATTTTTCAATTTTGTTGAGAATTGAATGAGATACAAAGGTTCAGGCTGGGCGTGAGGTTGAAGATGAAGTTGGTCTCAGGAATGTGTTTACCATATATATTTATGGTTTGATTTATATAAACGAATGTATAACCACCCCAATGGTAGAAGCGCACGCCTGTGACTATAGGGACCTGGGTTCGAGCCTCAGTGGTACCCTTTTGGATTTTTTTTATATTTCTCATATTCTGACTTTTTTTTGGCAGCGCTGGGCCTCATCCTCGAGCCTTATGTTTTTTTTCACTTCTAATCCCCTTGATGGCTATTCACACCCTGACCCATTTTTATTTTCTTTTTCTTATTTTTATTTATTTGTTTTCTTAAATATTTTATCTAATACTAAAAAATCAGAAAAATATAAAAATATTAGATTTATATTTTGATATAGTTTATTTGTTTATTTTTACACAAAAAATATTTTATTTAATCATACTTTATTTATTTTTACTAATTGATTTGTAAATGTAATTAGAAACTAGTTTTTTTAGTTTATTTTCTTTCACAATTAAAAATTCTCTTTTAAAACCAAAAAGACCAAAAATATTTTATAATACTATAAATTATTTTTAAGATAAAAATACCAAAAATATTCTCCTTACAAACTCAATTTCCTTTTTAATTAATTAATAGATTAGGGTTTTATTTAAAATCTTTTACTAGTAAGTTTAGGTTTTACTTTTTACTAATTTAATTAATTATTTTTCTTTTAGTTAATTAGGTTAAAACCAAACCCCTTTTTTTCTTAAAAAAATCAAACAAAGGTCTATTTCCTTTCCATTTACATTTTTGTATTTATTCATTTTTGTACATTATTCATCCAAATTCAATATGATTGTAATAGATGATTAGGCTTTATTTTCTTGCAATCCGCATTTGTAATTTGTACACCCCCTCCCACAAGTATTGTAATAGCGTAGTAATTTTAAATTCCGCAATTTATCGCTTTATATACAAATGCTAAAAATTAGGGTTTGCATGGAAAGACTAAAACCAATCAATTAGAAAACCCCAATCAAAGACAAAACCAAACATGAAAAACAATACACTTGAACACAAGCACCCTTAGGGTAAAATCTATTTGGTTGCCTTACAAAATGGTCATGTTATACATGTGAGGTATCTTAGCAAAAACAAGAAAAATATAAGATCATAGTCCCACGATGACGCTATCTATGTTTCCTTTCAAATGATCTTAGTCCCCAAAAGAGAATGCTAAGATACCTTGAAACATTGCTAATCATGGTTATACGATGACCCACGCTCGTCCCGTTTACATCCAAAGATAGGGTTACTTACCAAATCAATGGTAAGATAACAATGTCAAAGGAAATAGGAAATGAACATGAAATACTTTTGAGTAGGTAGAATGCTCCTAGTTACCTGCTTACTTTTAAAGCAAAACATCCTTGCTATTTTCAAAACAAACACCTACACTTTCAAATCATCTTTCAAACTTGAAAACATTTTCAAAAGATCAACATCTTTGTATACATTCTTACGAACGAGATTCATTACGAAGTTTGCCTAGACAATGGCCTCTTTACAAAATACTTTCAAAAACCACACAAAGCACAATTTCAAACAAAAGAAAGTGATCTAGAAAGTACCTAAGAGCCCATGGAAAACCATGGATGAAAAGGGTGATAATACCTTCCCTTTTCATAATCTACCCCCCCCCCCCCTCGAACTCAAGAAATAATCTCAAAGGTCTTTCCTGTGCTTTTTCACCTTTCCTTTTGGATAAAAGAAAAGTCGGCGGTGACTCTTGCTAACCGCAACATTTGCGATAAAATGAAAAACACCCAAGTCAGTTCTCCCACCGTATTACACATTTGCATTCTCATTTGTAATCTTTCTTGTTTGGTTCGGTACTTTCTTATATGCAAACCTTGCTTATCTTTGAATGTTAATCATAATGCATTGAATATAATTGTCTTGAATTAATCCATTCACAATCACTCTTAAATGTTTTTCTTTGTTTTTGATACTCAACTCTTGTGAACAAATAAAATACCTCTGGAGGGAGGATGATGAGAAATATACAAAAAATTTCAAACGGTATGCTTTCGAGTACGAACCCTGTTCACGAGGTACGTGCCTTTTTTTCAATTCCTAAAAACTGGAAATATAAGGGAGATAGACCCTCGTTAACCCCTTTGAGCCTTCAAAGCATGAGTTTCTTTCCTTTTCAGAAAAAACCTTATTTTTGAACCCAGGAGCGGATAGTGTTCAGTTAATCCGATTGAGCGTTCAGAACTCATCAGGAGTGCGCATATAAGGATACAACAATGGTTATCCATAAAAAGTCTGAGGAAAGTCAAAACCACTAACCTTCACTTATCAGGAGTGTGCGTCAATTGACGATATCCTAATAGGTATCTCTCACACATCAGGAGATCAGTAAATGATAATACAATAATGGTTATCCCCCATCTACCAAGGACTCAAGTAGTCATAATCACTTCCAACAAATCGAAGATGACGTAAAGATCAACGACTTGTTCCAAAGGAAAGAAATCCTGCCAAGCCAGAAAAAATAATAATAGAAAAATAAATAAATAAACGACTTAGGCAAGGAAATAGAAAATAATGAAAAAGGGACGATGAAAGTTACCGATCAAGGATAAATTCAAGTGATGATAAACCAGAAGGATGATAAAGGTGAGTAACTGTCATGTCCAAGAAACCTCAGCGGTTCCTCAACCATCATAAGCTCTTCTCGATAGATGAGTGCTCGTATTGGGTTAACTGAATGTAGGACTGGAGAATATCATGGATAATGGATGGGCGCCAAATATTTTGAGCCTTAAATCATTTTTATAAAACAGTGAACCAGGCCATGTTACAACCATTGAAAGTCCTAACTAAATCATGTGTTAATTTGAAGTAATACTATAACGAGAGTACGGTAATCTGACTCCTAGAGGCTTGTTAAAACTTTTGAGTTGGTTTCACTCTATCTTTTACTGTCTTTTGTACAATAACAAAAAAATCGATATTTCAACAGGTCTTCAATAAAAGTTTTTAAATTTCAAGACAAGTATATGATTTGCATTAGAATTATCATTCTTAGAATAAACATTCTTTGCATACGAAAAAAGTACTTAAACATCAAGTGAGCTTGCATAATGAGCATCAGGTGGAAGTTTGATTATCTTGAGGGACAAATTGCTTCAGGAATGTGTTGAAAAGAAAATCATTTTGAGAATGATCTTAATCTGGGGCATATTTTCTGTTGACTCTATTTAGTAA
This sequence comes from Vicia faba, assembly GCA_948472305.1. Lineage (NCBI taxonomy): Eukaryota > Viridiplantae > Streptophyta > Magnoliopsida > Fabales > Fabaceae > Vicia > Vicia faba. The sequence continues at coordinate 317,679,810 of OX451735.1, forward strand.
AAGAATACCAGCTTGAGAAATGATCTGAATCAGATTATATGGTAGTTTTGATTTCCCAGAAGTCTCCGTTGAGTAGTGGCGCATCACTTTCAGTTGGTCCTAAAGGACAAATTGTTTCAAGTTTCTGTCTAAGTATGAAGCAGTCCAAGTTAAGAAGTACGGTTGGGTATTAGCCTACTTTCGGGACGTAAGTCAACCACCCTAAGGGTATGTTGTTGTCTAAGACTCTGTTGAACAGGGGCAGTTATTTTCAATGGTAGTACTTCATTGAGTAGAAGTAAAAGCATCAGAATTTGATTATCCTAAGGGGAAGAAGAAGTGATCCAAGGTTCATAACTGAGGAAATTTATCTTGATGGTTCAGATCTAAGAATGTCCTCTCAGGGCGAGTTCCTTCAAAGGCCCTACAGACAGGGGTAAGGCAGTTATGCAGGGGCATTCCTCCACTTCATAGTTGATTAGGTTAAGTCCATTCGAAGGCTAAAACAACTTATGAATGTGAAGAGTATGTCAGGAAGTCATGATTGTTACCCTTGGCACAGATCTCAGGAAGTCCTCTCGAGGAAAAAACTTTGTAAAGGTTAATCAATTTGAAGCAGTTGCACCGAGATTCAAAAAATATCTCTATCAATCAGTTGAAAGCTTTTCAGTGTTTGAATACACTGGGGAAGATTATATCAAGTCAGTTAGGTACCATGTTTCTACAAGGACCTTCTCGAGCGAAATTTCTCCATACTATACCTAGGGTATGTTTAGTGTGATAAGTTCTACAGAAACTATCATTCACTCACTTATGTGTAATCTGCCAATGCCAAAACCACATTTTTCAAGATGACTACGGTATCCCCAGCTTAGGTCATTTCCCCAGCAGCACTGGAGTTTCTATTTCTCCCCAGTGAGTCTTCCTCAAGCAAAGGGTTTGTAGCTGAAAGTTTGACTAATTTGGAGATTCTTAGATGATTCCCCAGCCAAGGGTTCCGACTGAGAATTTTCTTATTCCCCTATAGAGTTGCCTTTGAATATTTCTCTTATTCCCCAACCAAGGGTTCCGATTGAGAATTTTCTTATTCCTCTGCAGTGTTGAATTTGAGGATTTCTCTTATTCCCCGACAAAGTATCTCCATGAAGATTTCTTATTAAGTAATTCTCTCATCTCCCCAGCAGAAGCTTATCTCGAGACTCCTTATGTTGAGAATATTTTCTCATCCAAGTCTATTTGAGAATTATTCATTATTCCCAAGCGGAGTCGTGTTGAATACTATCACACCCCTCAGAAGAGGTTGTTTATGAAGATCTCTTGATCAAAGTTTCCCGTTTCCCCAATGGGGTTGTCACTCTGAGACTTTTTGCTTAGGGAATTGTATTTCCCCAGCTAAGTTGCCTTATGGAGATCTCTTACTCAGGAATTCTCTTCTCCCCAACTGAGCCATTTCATTGGAAACTCTTATTCAAGGATTTTCCTTCTTCCCCAGTAGAGTTTAACCTTGGAATGTTGATAAGCTATATATCCCCAGAGGAGCATGCTATCATGATTACTTATCTGAGGTTTCTCATATCCCTGACAAGCTCGTTCTTATTAAAGATCGTTTGTAAATCCCCAATTGAGCTTCTTACACCAAGATTACCTCTTATCTAACAATAGTTTTGGTGCATAAGTTCTTTTCTCTTTAGCTTGGATTCTCGTATCCCCAGTGAAAATTCTGGCTGCAGATACTCAATGTCACGTCCAATGTTATGACACCGTATCTGACTTACTATATGACATTAAATACAAAAGCAGTAAAGAACACAGTCAATTGTTTACCCAGTTCAGTGTGCAACAACACCTACTCTGGGGGCTACCAAGCCAGGGAGAGAATCCACTATAAGAGATGTTAATTCAGGAATAAACCAACCAGTTTATCTCCTTCACTTAAGACCTACCCAATGCAATTCTAATCTAAGTACAACTTAAACCTGAGTTCCTACTCACTCCCCCTCAATCACAGCAGTGATACATAAACCAATTTTACTTAAGAATTGATGAAGACACTCTTCAAAAAAAAACACACACTTGATTAAGCTTCACAGCTTTTTAATCAAGCAACACAATCACTCGTGCTTCACAGCTTTGAGTGATGTACACAACTAACTTGACTCTGCTTCACAGCTTTAGTCAAGGGACATTCAAACACTCTTGCTTCAAAGCTTTGAGTGCTACACAACCCTTACAATCGAAACCTATTCCAAGGCACTTATCACAATGATAATTGCTTGGAGTACAATTAACAAATCTATACAGATTACAAAATTGATCTTCTAATCAATCAGCAGGGATGTCTTGAAAAACAACAGCTCTGTTGAATATATAGCAGCTGCAACTTCAGTTAGGGTTTCCAAAAACCTAGGGTTAATTCCGTTTGACCTAAAGACCAGGTCACAGGACTTTATTAACCAGGTTAGGGTTGAGCTAGGTTACTCCTCAGAAAACGCAGGATTCTGTTCAGAAAGGACTGAGTTATTTCCTGAAAAAAACTCAGACTTATCCAATCCTGCAATCCTGTTAGTTCAGAACAGGATGTCATAACATCTGTTATGACATCTGAGAAAACCTGTCTACTGATTTAGCAAAATGTGATCATTTTGCAAACATGCTCAGATACACACTTATAAACATCAGTATTTGAATTACAATATTTTTCTGCATATGTACCTAATGAGTTAGTACAACCTGAACTAGAATGTTATGACATCAGTCATGACATTCACACATACACTTGGGATTTACCAAAAATGCAAGCCAATACCTAAACACCTACAAACTCCCCCTTTGGCAGATTTTTGGCTAAAGTCCCTAAACAATCAGAGATAGATAGCAGCAGAAATAAGTGACAGCAGAAAAATATAATGTCAAGTACTAATTAAGCAAGTACCAAAATATTCTCCCCCTCTTTAGCCACAAATGGGCCAAAGTTATATGTTCATAAAATTATACAGTTTATCCAAAACAAAATAATGAGAGCAGCAGCAGAAAACACCAGAATACACTTCCAAACTCCACCAGAAATCAGCAACCATCCTTCAAGTACTGTCATCAGATCCAGAGGATTCAGGCTTCTTTCTTTTCTTGTGAGCAATGTCAGCATTCTTCTCTTTGTTTGATGTCTCAACATTCTTAGAGACATTTGGATTTGTTTCAGCATTTGAGCTTTCTTGGTTCAGAGGAACAGAGATGCCAGGAACTGAGTGGTTCTCGTTCAGAATTCTTGAAACAATTTTTGCTATTGCTTGATTAACATAGGCTGTCCCTTCCCTATTTGCAATTTCTGGGGGAACTGAAGAGGAAGGATGAGATGGATTACCTGTATGTCTTGTTCTCAACTCTTTGGCCTTGGTGGGGTTAGTTCTATGAGAACAGATCTCCAGAACGTCAGAGTCCAGACAGGAAGAGATTGTCCCAGAATCTTGATCAGAGGAAGAGGTTGAGATGGTCGTATTGGATGATGATGGTGTTTGAGACATTTTGTCAGTTTTGAAGGACCAACAGCAAATGATTAGAAATTTCTGATTGAGAGACTGGGTTTTGACGAGGAGACGAGAGAGGAAGGAAGCAAAGGAGTGTCTATTCAACTTCTTAAAAGAATTGTAGGAAATGAGAAAATACAATTTTAAACCAATCAGAACAGGCATAAGTCCTTTGGTCTTTGTTTTAAGCAAAATTAATTGCTACAATTCCTCATGTTGGCAAATACCCAGCTTACCCCTTAAGTTTTCAAATTGGTTTGCATCCAAAGCCTTGGTAAAAATGTCAGCCAGCTGTAGCTCAGTGGCAACATGTTCCAATTTGATTGTCTTCTCTTCTACAAGGTCTCTAATAAAGTGATGTCGTATGTCAATATGTTTGGTCCTGCTATGCTGAATGGGATTCTTGGATATGTTGATTGTACTCAGATTGTCACAGTACAATGTCATAACATCTTGTGTGACATTATACTCAGTGAGCATCTGTTTCATCCATATCATTTGAGAGCAGCTACTACCAGCTGCAATATATTCAGCTTCAGCAGTGGAAAGAGACACACAATTCTGTTTCTTGCTGAACCAGGAAACCAGATTACTTCCCAAAAAGAAACATCCTCCAGAGGTGCTTTTTCTATCATCAGCACTACCCACCCAATCAGCATCACAGTAGCCAATCAGAGCTGGTTCACAGCCATGAGTATACAACAATCCATAGTTGTAAGTACCACTTACATACTTCAAAATTCTCTTCACTTGATTGATATGACTGACTTTGGGATCAGCTTGGTATCTAGCACAAACTCCAACTGCAAAGGCAATATCAGGTCTGCTGGTATTTAAGTACAACAAGCTTCCTATCATGCTTCTGTACAGACTTTGATCCACCTTAACCCCACTTGAATATTTGGAAAGCTTTAGATGAGTAGGAGCAGGAGTCCTTTTGTGACTTGCATTCTCCATACCAAACTTCTTTACAATATTCTTAGCATACTTGCTTTGAGATAAGAAGATTGAGTCCTCCATCTGTGAGACTTGTAGTCCAAGAAAATAAGTTAGTTCTCCCATGAGACTCATTTCAAATTCAGCCTGCAGTTTTGGAGTTCTTCTGACAGCTTCCATAGAAATAGCTCTTTTCATTCTTCCAAGCTTATGCTGCCACAGTTTCATCTCTTTTTCTTCTTTGATGATTTGACTCATAGTGGAGATATCAGTGTTCTCAGGCTGCCACACATAACAGTTATCTTTGGATTTGATTCCTCTCATTACAACATCTAGTTTTTCATTAAATACTAGACATTCAGATCTTGAGAAGTTGACCATGAATCCTAGATCACATAATTGACTGATGCTAATGAGATTAGTAGTCAACCCTTTTACCAGCAGTACCTTATTCAGACTTGGAACTCCAGGGCAGTCCAAATTACCAACTCCTTTGACTTCACCTTTAGCACCATCTCCAAAGGTCACAAAACTGGTGGTGTGAGGCATAACATTATTGAGGAGATTTTTGAATCCAGTCATGTGTCTGGAACATCCACTGTCAAAGTACCAATCTTCCTTTGCAGAGACCCTCAGGGAAGTGTGAGCTATCAGTGCAGTAGCCTTTTTCTTCCATTGAGGAGCATGTGGTACCTTTTTAGACTTAAGTTTGACATCTGAGTTCTGATTAGGATATCCATGTAGTCTGAAGCAGAAGGGCTTTATGTGACCATATTTCCCACAATGATGACATTTCCATCTTTGGTACCTCTTCTTCATATGTCTCTGTCCCTGATGTTGAGAGTAATGTTGAGACATCCGTTTTGACATTTGCTTCCCAGTACCAAATTTCTTTGTTTCCACAAATCCTAGGCCAGATTTATTTCCCATATTTTGTCCAGCCTGAAGGATCTCTTCCAATTTGTCTGTTCCATTGGTCAACATCTTGACAGATTTGGTCATTTGATTCAGTTGTGAGTTCAGCAATTGAACTTCTCCTTCTAGATGACTTATAGTTTCAAGATTCGCCCTTTTTTCAGCCTCCAGTTTGATAATGAGTTTTGATTGTTTCTCATTCTGCACACAGACTTCAGCACTTCTGATACACAATTTCTTGTAGGTATCAGCCAGTTCTCCAAATGTTACTTCTTCATCACTAGTATCACTTTCAAAAGTACAAACACTAGTTAGGGCAGTAACTAGTTTAGCAGATTCTTCTTCAGAATTACTTTCTGAATCATAGTCAGACCAAGTAACAGTCATTCCTTTCTTTTGCTTCTTAAGAAAAGTAGGACATTCAGCTCGAATATGTCCATATCCTTCACATCCATGGCATTGAATACCTCTGCCTTGGTTTCCCTTATCTTCTGACCTTGGTCTTCTGCTGGAACTGTCAATGTCAGAGGGAATGTTATGAACATTAGACCTTGACTTTGGGTCCATTCTTTTGATGAGCATGTTGAACTGTCTTCCAAGCATGGCAATAGCTTCAGATATGTTTTCTTCTTCATCCTCCTTGTATTCAACCTCAGTATTGGATACAAGTGATATGCTTTTGTTCTTCTTGTCTCCATTATCAGTGATCCCCATCTCAAAAGTCTGAAGAGACCCAATAAGTTCATCCACTTTCAACTTGCTAATGTCCTGGGCTTCCTCTATGGCAGTTACCTTCATTGCAAATCTTTTAGGCAAGGATCTGAGAATCTTCCTCACCAGTTTTTCTTCTGACATTTTTTCTCCCAGTGCTCCTGAGGTGTTGGCAATCTCCAAGATGTTCATGTGAAACTCATGAATGGTTTCATCTTCCATCATTTTTAGATTCTCAAACTTAGTGGTCAACATCTGAAGCCTTGACATTTTTACTTTGGAAGTGCCCTCATGAGTAGTTTTGAGAGTGTCCCAAACTTCCTTGGCCAGTTCATATTGATGTACTAGTCTGAAGATGTTTCTATCAATTCCATTGAACAAGGCATTTAAAGCTTTTGAATTTCCCAGAGCTAACTCATCTTCTTCTTTACTCCAATCTTCCTCAGGCTTCAGACTGATTGTCCCATCTCTCTCAGTTATGGTGGGATGAATCCATCCTTTGTCAGCAGCTCTCCAAGCCTTTTTGTCCAGAGATTTTAGGAAGGCAATCATACGAGGTTTCCAGTAGTCATAATTGGTTCCATCCAGAATGGGTGGTCTATTTCCAAAAACTCCTTCTTTGTCCATAGTGCCAGAAAGTGATATCCCTAGATCTCACCCAGTAATACAGGCAGGGTGCCTGCTCTGATACCAATTGAAAATTCTGGCTGCAGATACTCAATGTCACGTCCAATGTTATGACATCGTATCTGACTTACTATATGACATTAAATACAAAAGCAGTAAAGAACACAGTCAATTGTTTACCCAGTTCAGTGTGCAACAACACCTACTCTGGGGGCTACCAAGCCAGGGAGAGAATCCACTATAAGAGATGTTAATTCAGGAATAAACCAACCAGTTTATCTCCTTCACTTAAGACCTACCCAATGCAATTCTAATCTAAGTACAACTTAAACCTGAGTTCCTACTCACTCCCCCTCAATCACAGCAGTGATACATAAACCAATTTGACTTAAGAATTGATGAAGACACTCTTCAAAAAAAAACACACACTTGATTAAGCTTCACAGCTTTTTAATCAAGCAACACAATCACTCGTGCTTCACAGCTTTGAGTGATGTACACAACTAACTTGACTCTGCTTCACAGCTTTAGTCAAGGGACATTCAAACACTCTTGCTTCAAAGCTTTGAGTGCTACACAACCCTTACAATCGAAACCTATTCCAAGGCACTTATCACAATGATAATTGCTTGGAGTACAATAAACAAATCTATACAGATTACAAAATTGATCTTCTAATCAATCAGCAGGGATGTCTTGAAAAACAGCAGCTCTGTTGAATATATAGCAGCTGTAACTTCAGTTAGGGTTTCCAAAAACCTAGGGTTAATTCCGTTTGACCTAAAGACCAGGTCACAGGACTTTATTAACCAGGTTAGGGTTGAGCTAGGTTACTCCTCAGAAAACGCAGGATTCTGTTCAGAAAGGACTGAGTTATTTCCTGAAAAAAACTCAGACTTATCCAATCCTGCAATCCTGTTAGTTCAGAACAGGATGTCATAACATCTGTTATGACATCTGAGAAAACCTGTCTACTGATTTAGCAAAATGTGATCATTTTGCAAACATGCTCAGATACACACTTATAAACATCAGTATTTGAATTACAATATTTTTCTGCATATGTACCTAATGAGTTAGTACAACCTGAACTAGAATGTTATGACATCAGTCATGACATTCACACATACACTTGGGATTTACCAAAAATGCAAGCCAATACCTAAACACCTACACCCGGCAGTATACGTTTCTATCATCCCCAGGCAAGAGGTTGACAATTTATTCTTCAAGCAGTCAGTGATGAATTTTGATTCCCCACGAGCCAATTTTATTGGTGCATTTCCCAGTAACGCCCAGTGTCCATTGGTGTGTTTCCTAAGAAGTCACAATTTCTCCCCGATCTTCTCCAATTGTGCTCAATATTAATTTGGCATCCATTATCAAAGTTGACAGTTTCGATCTGATCTTCTCCAGCAGAGTGTGCAATTTATTTTTGCAACTTTTCTCAGTGTTTATAGCCTGTTTTTACTCGTTACTCAATTGGTTACTCCTCACAGAGTTTAAGCTCTTCAAGGGTTTCATTCCAGCGATTCCTTGTATATTCTCTTCTCCTAGGAATTTTGCAATTTATTTTTGCAAGACCTGTCAAGTTTTGACTGTTGGTTGCCGACTTTTCGATTGGATATTGCCTAGCAAAACATTTAATTATGCATCATCACATTGCATCCTCAAAGTGTATTATTTCCATTCTCTTTTTGGACATTACTCCATAAAAAAATAATAATTCAAACATGCATTGAAACATAAGCTATTATTGTTTCTGTTTTCCCCGATGAATTTTCTAAACTTCGGATGATATCCCTAGCGAGGTCATTTATCCTTAGTATCTTAGTTTTACCCCTTTACAATTATCTTTTTGACATCACCATTTAAGAGGTTGAGTGTCCACTCGCTATCTTTGATTGTGGCCCAGTTTTACCCTGGCACAGTTTTCTCGTGTTTAGTCTTTACTACCCTTGTTGGTTCATTTCAATGTCTATTGATATACCTTCTGAATTTCAGTCTCGTCCTGATATTCATTTTCATCCTAGTTTCATCTAGATGCTCTTAGGACGAGTTTTATCTTGTTACTTGTACATGCAATCCAGTTGTGTCCTGGTACTCACCTTTGGATTAGTTTCATCTAATCTTCTTGAATCGAGTTTGCTACTCGTTTTAAGTCTCATCTTTGGACCAAATTTATCTAGTCTTCTTGAGCCGAATGTTTATTCGTTATTGTTGTATCCCAATTTTCCCCCCTAAGGTCCCTTCATCATATCATATCAATTCAATCACAACAAGATCACATTATGGTTTTGTTCTTCTCCCTATCTTTAGCTTTTGCTCTAGGAGGAATCACCAAGCACCTTTACTTGTATTTTGTGATCATCCATGTTTTGTATTGATTATCCTTTAACTAATAAATACAATGAGTGCTTGCCCCAATTGTTGACGTTGTAGGTAAAAGCATACTACATTCCATCAAGATTGATCTAGGTATTCATGAGTTCATTTATGTGCCCCCCTTAACAAAGTTTAATTGAGATTCAAGCCTCACCATTAAATATGTTTTGAAGTAATATCATGAAAAAGTATTTTATGATTCATCATGCCTCAAGTTGTCAAAATTAGTTCAAAAGTACAAGGGTTGATTGAAGAAGTTTGACTCAATTGAACAAGTCTTTGATTTCAATGATCACAAATGCATATCTCCTTCAATTCTCAAGATTTGGAAGTGGTTTTGGTTTCTATGGTTTCTCCTTGTCATCCTCAAAAACTTATATTCACATGACAAAGGTATTTGTGCAAGAAGGTTGGTCAAAATTGCAAAGGTTTCCCAAGGCATTTTCTTGAGGAGATAGGGTTTTAAACTTCAAAAGGGTATATCTTGCTCATCTTTTGGTATTTTTGAGGATTCCAAATACATCCTTCTCTTCAAAAGGTTATTAACAAATCACTTCAAAATTTTCAAAGAAATTTTGTGTGGAAGAAACTTGATGATGAAGAAAGATTACAAGTCCTCCAGATGAACCTTCAAATTCCCTTTATATGACTTCAAATGATCATAACATGATCAATTTTTCCCCTTGAACCCATTATATTTCCACAATGATCTTGAAGGTGTGAACTTCAACCTTTCTTTTATGTGCAAATTGTGAAAATGGATGGAAGATGCCCTAAGGATACAAAATATTATAGGTTATTTCATGAATTTTTTGCCAACTTCAACAAGTCATAACTCTCTCAATTTTTGGAGATTTTGAATGGTTCAAGTTTCAAAATTTCATTCAAGATATCTATTTCATGACATCTTTTATGGTGAAAAGAAAATTTCAAATGGAAGGCCATGTTTGGATGCAAGATTTATAAGTCATTTTTGAAGAAAAACATAAAAAATTTCTAAGTATGGAAAGTAAACCTCTTTTCTCAACTTTGACTCATTACAACTTTCAGCTCAAACACCCATTTGATCCCATTCTTTACACATTGTAAATCTTGTAATCTCCTCTTTCTAAAGCTTCAAGAATCATGTCCTAAGACCCCTTGAGTTGAGAATGCCATGGGTTTGAATTTGGCAATTTGGAACTAAATTTTTCACCAAGTCAGAAATTTGAAACTCTTGTTTTGGATTTTAATCACAAATTTGTTCTGCGTTTTTGCTTCTAAACATGTTTACTGAAATTCTATAAGTGATTAGTGCATCAAAGCGCAAGGATTAGATGATTTTTGATACAAAACATATCACACTTTGCTCGTGTATCAGGTTCACACGATTTCCCTCCAAACTTCATCATTTCACACGCTTGAGCATCCCATTTGATTCCCTATAAATAGAGGATCATCCCTCATTCATTTCCTCAAGCTTGGAAAGCCAGAATCACCCTACCAAACTCTCTCTTGAACTCAATTTTCTGTAACTTTGAATTTGCTCTTACAACCTTTCTCAATCATTTTTCTTTGTCAATTCACCTTCCTTGAACCTCCTTGAAGCTAACAGAAGAAGAATTAAGCTCTAAAACTCCCTGAATCGTGCTAGCCAAGTCCAGTTTCAGAGCTCTGTAACTTAACTTCAATAGGTAAATTCCTTCACCAATTCTCTCAAACTTTGATACTATTGTGAAGCTCTCATCATCCTGGTTCTAGTCGTAACACTTGTCTTTAACTGGAAGAAAATTTTGACCACTAAATTTCAAATCCCTTTTCAAAAGTTCTCTTTCAAATTGTTTGAGCTACAATTTATATATATTTTTCACGAAGGTGTGGTTGTCTTTGTCTTGATGAGACGAAGCAATTGACATAGGTATGAGCTTCTGATTTTACAGTTTGAGGGACTTATGTTTCACGTTAGCTGGAGGTTGAAGATAACCAACGTGTCATCTTCCAACCAATGATGGTGTGCCATTTGGAATTTTCGAAAATATGATTTATATTTGATTCAGTGCTTTATTCAGTAATGACCATGATATGCACAGCGCGCCAGATCCCTTGGATTTGATTACTAACGCGCTTTGACTCTCATCCATTGGTCCATATTTTTTTGAATTTATTTTATTTTTCTGATTTTTATATTTAAATGGTCTTAAACTTATAATTCATAGAAAATTTATTTTAACTCCAAAAAACCTGAAAAAATTATAGAAAAAACTTTTGATTTTTCTTTCTGATTTTTATTTTTTCACAATTTTATTTTGTGTGTTGGTATTTTTTATAATTTTTCATTTTATTTGAGTTGTTTTAAATGTTAAAAAGAATACTTTTCTTCATTTTTAAATTCTAAAAAAAATAGGGAAGGACCCAATGACATTTTGATAAATATTGGTGACCTCGTTTATTTTTTATTTCTGACTTTGTTATTTTTTTTAAATCATTTTTGGTTTATTTAACCTATTTATTTTAATTTTAAAAGTAGCTTCTGACTTTAAAAAATTACCAAAAGTTTTATAAAAATATTTGAGTTCATTCCTGATTTTTCTATGATCTTACTTGTTTTTTCTTGATTAATTTGAATATGGTTGCTATTTTTATCTCTTATTTACATTTTATAATAATTTTAAAAACCTTTTTCTTTTATTTTAAATATAATTTTAATTTTTGTATATATATTCTGGCTGATCTTGGATTAAAATTTTGATCATGAACTTTGTTAACATCATTGGATCCATGGTCTTGAGTCTAACTCCATAAAAATGGATGAATGATTTTAATAATAGTTTGATTAAATTTTGGTTCAAATATGGTTTATTCATTTCCCCTTCCCTCTTCATCTTATCCCGTTCTTATTGTATCAAATGTTATTAGAGCATGATTTACATATCATGTCTCAAAACATAAGGTGCATAGATTGCTATTGCCTGGCCTCAAAATAGGTGCGACTTCTATATAAGTCCACTTACGATTACTTAACATAGCGCTAAATTTTGTCCTGAATTGAGAAAATGATCATTCGTGGCCCAAACCTATGTTTGCAAGCCCAAGTATGTTAACTTGAACCCTTTGATCCAATAACCTTGAGATCCATTGTTAGGAGGCCTTGGTTCTACCAATCCTCTAATGGTTTTTCATCAATTTTGGTCAAAGTGGATCACTTAAACATCATTGATCAATAAGTGTTAAATTGAGAATTCTTAAATGGATGATATACTTGATAAAAAGGAAATGCAACTTGTTGTTGAGAGACTTTGGTTCTACCAATCCTCTAATGAGTTCCAAATGCAAGTTTCAAGATGGTCATCCAACTAACTACTAATTCCTAACAATTGAATTTATTTTTATGCTATCTTTTTATGCTTTTACTTTATATACCATTTACTTTAGCATTTACATTTCATGCTATTTTCATCTTTGCTCACTTGAGCCTTTATGTTCATGTCATTTTTATTTCGCTCACTTGAGCTTTTCATTTCTTTTTGAAGATACCTAATAATCAACTTGAACCCTAAAAGCTTTAATGTTACTTGAACTACTTGGTTACTATCCTTGGCATTATGGAGTGGTGGACTTCTTGGACTTAGGATTAGAGACCTTGACCTACCTTAAGACCTCGTGACCTCAACTGTTATTTTGTCTGGAGTTCTTGAGGTTTACCCCAAGGCATTGAGTTGTTTGTTTGTTTTGTGTGCAGGTTATTGTGATTACATGCTTTGTCTGTGATTTGGAATTCATCTGTATACAACCGTTACTCTGCCCAATTTTTGTGAAGACTGAATGCAAATTTTCCATGGACTCATTGTGTCAAATGTTGGCTTCTTGTTGGTTAGATGGTTCTTTTACCTAGCTTTACCTTATGCTTTAGGATATTTTTTTAATCTCCTCCCATCTTCTTTAATTTCAAAAAATCTTCTCCCTCCTTTTGAAAACTCTTCTTGTTTTAAAACTTGAACCACTTTCATAATAAACTTGGACTTATGTCCATGCATTTTCAAAAATTATATCTTAAATAAACTTCAATCAACTTAACAATACTTTGACATTTTTGTGAGAAGACTAAAAGTCAATAAATCTCATTCAATCTATTTTTCCATTTTGGCTTTTATCTTTAAAAACTTTTCTCAAAAGATTTGACTCTTATCAATTCTTGTAGTGATGCAAACAACTATACTTCTACAATATGTAGTGAAGTGAGATATTTTCCACTTGGGTGTTGAGTGAGTCATTTTTGATTTTAAAGTCCAAGCCATATCCTCCATTTTGAGATGACGCAAATTCTCCTTTCCCATAATTATGGGTAGTAAGTATGTTTTCCACACGGACAATGACAATGATGTCTTGTCTCTTAAAATTAACCAACACACTTGTGTTTTTAATTTTTTTTTTAAAAAGAGGAACTACGTGTACCCTGATCCCCTATTGCACAAAAGGTGGTACGTAGGAACTAAATATTCACAACCACGGCGGGTGAAAAAGTCATAAAAAATATACTTCTTTCCTCACCACCACGATCAATTTTTTCCACAACATTTTTATAGCCAAAATATACAGATTTACAAAGAGGTTCCTTCAGAGTACCGTAGATGTTTAAGATGCTAATACCTTCCCTTTTCATAACCAACCCCCTTACCTAGAATATTCCCCCTTATTTTGGGTTATTCGCTCTTTTCCCATTCCTTTGAAAACAATAAAGCACGGTGGTAGTTTTTATTTTTATATGTGCGAGTCAAGTCAAATCCAATGGCTTAGTCTAAACATTTCTACTGCTACAGAAAAATGGTGACTTCACTGGGGAGAGGTTGACCTCTTGCTAGTCCATCCCTAAGTAGGTTGAGCCTATCTTTGTTTATCTGTATATGTGTTATTATGTGTTGTATATTATGTGTTGTATATGTGTTTGTCTGGATTTTCCTGGTTTTCAGGGTGCTTGGTGATTTCTCATAACTCCTATACCCAAACTTGGGCAAGATTAAGATAGGACGGGCGGTATAGTCATGTTAACTCTGAGGGAGTAATCCCAAAAAAGGAGACATGATATCCCCCACACAATGGAGGCCCCTTTGATTGTAGTGTCGTTTACCGAGTAATCTAAAAGACGTACTGCATTCGACCTGAGAGCCTGCTGAAACTGAGGACCATAGAATAACCAACCCATCTTGGCCTTTTATGTGTAGTGCGAAAGCTATGATGGAGTAATCCGGAATTAGTTGTCACGCGATACTATGCTCGGACGAGTTTTTCTTGAGAATATTACTAATTACCGAGTTAATCAGGAAGTTGGTAATATCCGAAGGAAGGATGTAGACTATGGGAACCTCTAGAACCTTGTTCGGCAGGTGATAATTTTTAGACCATACCTTATGGGTAATACCTTTGACCTCATGCTCGTAATGTTGAACCTATGAACCCTATGTTTGTGATCTTGTTTGTGATTGTTGCATCATGCATTCATGCACCCATGAGCATCTCTTAAAGACATTTTATTTCAAGGGACTTAAAAGTTGACTCTTTGTGAATATCTCATGTACTTTTTGACTATGGATTCTGGAAAAAGAAAGACCAGAAAGTACAGTTTCAAAGATCCCATGATAGATGAGTTGATGAGTCTGATTCCCGAGATTGAGTGTTTTGCATACTTTTGGAGGAAGTATGGGTCCACCATTTCTCTCATGAAGCTCAGGATCAAGGAGGGTATTCTCTCGACTTTGGTCCAATTCTATGATCTGATGTATCGATGCTTTACTTTCCCTGATTATCAGTTGATGCCTACATTGGAGGAGTATTCTTATCTACTAGGTTTGCCTATTACCGATCTTGTTCCTTTTACTGGTTTGGAGGGGGAGCCAAAATCCCATGAGATTACTGCTTTGATCCATTTGGGAAAGTCTAAGGTTGAAGCCCACATGACTACCAACGAAGGGATTAGAGGATTACCAGCTCAGTTCTTATTGGAGAAAGCTCGCTATTTCACTAGGATGAAGAGTACGATTGCTTTAAAGGCCATCTTTGCTCTACTTGCTTATGGGTTGTTCTTATTTCCTAATGTAGACAAATTTGTTGATATCAATGCAATCAGGATCTTTATGATTGGAAACCCGGTTCCTACATTATTAGGCGATGCTTATTATTCTATTCATCTTCGGGATTCTTATCCTGGAGAGATGATCATCTGCTGCACGCCTTTGTTGTATCAGTGGTTTACTTCTCATTCACCACTAGGTATGCAGAAGAAAACCAGAGGTTGAAGGCTCAGATTACCAGACTTACGGGTAAGCGTTAGCGTATAGAGTGATCTCTATCAACTTTGCTTCTTAGGGTTTAAGACTTTACTTTCATCTTGTACTTGGGATTATTAAAACTTGTTATCCATTTTGAAGTTATTATAATAAAAAATTTCAGTATTTCAAATGTGTTATTACTTTGATATATGCAAAATTGACTATAAATCTTTAAGCCCCTTGAAATAACAATAGTAAAATAAATCATGTGCATTACATATCGTGCATCATATGGTACACACTTCTTGCATTTTTTTGCATATCCAGGTGTCTTACTGAGCTTCTTTACTTTGTTCAGCAAGTTGTCTCACCAGTACAATACTCGAGCTAATTTCAGAAGAAAGATGGATAACCTAGAACAAGAGAATCACGAGCTACACGAAGAAGTTTATGCTCTAAAGGCCGGAATGGCTAATCTCACTGCTCTGAAGGAATCTTTGGTGGCTACTAAGAATCAGCCACCATTTGCTCAGCCTCAAAAGATAATGGTTACTATTGAAGCTCTGATTGTTCCTATTTCTGCTACTCCAGCTATTGTTCAGAACCGTATGCCTCCGGGATATCCTTGGGGAATGCCAGAGAACTTTATACCAGAAGGTTTTTGTGATACGGTGGCAGAACCTACTGATTATACTGGTTTTGAATTTGTATTCTCAAATGTTGCGGTAAGAAAGAGTCACCACCGACTTTTCTTTGATCCAACAAAGGAAAGGGTGAAAAGAACAAAAAAAGACCTTTTTCGAGATTTTCTGAATAAGGGGTAGATTATGGAAAGGGAAGGTGTTAGCACCCTTTCCATCCGTGGTTTTCCACGGGCTCTTAGGTGCTTGATCATTTTGAAAACTACTTTCGTGTTTGTGTGTTTTGAAAAGTTTGTTTGCTTTATGGTAACTCTTGTATCAGTTCTCAAGAGTGTGATAAAGAGTTTTTGAAAAGAGTTTTGAAAATGTGGTGTGAAAATGAATTAGATTTGAGCAAGTACTTAACAACTATCTACCTACTCGAAAAAGGTGTTCTTTTCCTCCTTTCCTTTAGATAGTGCTATCCTACTATTAGTGAGTAGATAGCCCTATCATTGGATGTTTTGAGGGACTATCGAAAGGGACGTTTATGGTCATTGAAGGCAACATGTAGAGATACCTTAGCAGTTCGAAGGGACTGTCATCATATGTTTGTAGGCAACATCGAGGGACAAGATCATTTCTCATAAGCCACTTGAGGGACATTGAGGGACTATGATCTTTATGATGACTTTAAACTGAGGGTCTTTGCTAAGAGTATCCCTACGTTCGAGGGATATGACCATTTCCAAAGGAAACCAAAGTGGGAAATACCCTAGGGGTGAGAGTGTGCAATAGTGTGCTTTTTTTTAGGTATTTTTATCTTGATGTTAGTGATCTAAGATTGATTGAATAGTTCTTGCCATACACGCCTAATTTACTAGCAATTTATATACAGGCATATAATATAGTGCGGAAAGTAAAACCTACAACTATTACAAGGCTTAGGGGCAATTATAATTATATCTGACTGAAAATGTAAAGTGCGGAAATTAAAACCCTAATTAGGCTATTACAAACCGGGCATAGTTACATAATTAAAAAAATGATCGCACAAAAAATAACAACGCACACAAATTAAAACAGGAACAAGTTTGGAACCCTAAGAATCTAATTGCTTATTAAAAATATTTTTGGTATTTTATGAAAAAAAACTTGAGACTTAACCTAATTTCTAATTAATTTTAATTAAAGAAAACAAGTTAATAATCAATTAAATTAATTTGCAAGAATTAATTTTAATAAAAAAACCTAAATCTCAGTTTTGTGATTTTTGTTGATTTTATGATTAAAAAATGAATTTAAGAAAATATAAACTAATTAAAAAAGAAAATAAAGTAAATTAAAAAGAAATGGGCCTGGGGTGAGAAACCAAATTGGGTGGTGCAACACTGAAATTGCTAGGGGCCCAGATCTGTTGGCCCATACAGCGTGTGATCCAATGTTATTGCTTCTGGAAGGTCCACCATGGGGCTTCATGCTTGGAGGCGCTGGATCCAAGCCACTGGAATCTGATGGTGATGGTGTGAGGACACATGGTGTGCACGCTGGAGCTTGAAGCACTGGATCCATATGAAACGTGTTAGAAAAACAAAACTCCAAACCTGGGAATCGAACCTAGGTCTTTCACTTCACACGCGTTCTTCCTTACCACCCAACCATCCTTCTCATTTGTGAACATAAGTGAAACAATAATATAATATGCAAAATTAGGTCAAATATATTAATCAAATAAAACGTGCGCATGGAGTGGGGCCCTGGTATTTGGATAGACGAATGGAAGACAGCCACGCTTGCACCGGTTAGTCTGACCACCCCTCGCGGTGGTCAACTCCTTCTTCTCCGGTGATATCAAAATTGGAACCTGCAAAATAACACGAATCAAAGCAAAATATTAAGCCTACTCCCTAAATCATATGCTGCAAGTTCAATGACGGTATCCATTTGGCCTAAAAGTCCCTGTATTGTAAGGTTCAAAGTTTTCAGTTTGTGATGCCCTAACAATGGCATCTTGTGATTCAAGCATCAAATATCTCACACGAAACGTCTAACCTGTTCTAATGAATGTCCCGAACACAAAACAACATATGAAACATGTCAACAATGCATGAATTATTAATTTTGAATTTGTCAAATCTTACCAAATCTATGGCGCTTGGTTACAGTGATCTGGGGTGCTACGAGCTTCAAGAATGATAGGGGTGGACTCCTGGGACCTTCAGGAGTGTGATGGAGTGCTTGGTTCTGATGGAGAATGGTTGGATAGTATAATACAAGTTGCACCTTCTCTTTGATTTTTTTGAAAAATATTAGGGTTCTTTTAGAGGAAGCTGCGCGTGTCCATAGGTCTGGAATTGTTTGTTCATATATATGAGACCATATTAGGTCAACAAAAACAGAGATAAGATCAAATATAATCATGTTTTTAATGTCATGAAAATTTGATCCAAAATATCAAAAACAAGAAAATCTTTCCCTCCTTTTGCCTTGTGCATTTTGACAGCTATTTGTGAGCTTTTTGGGCCTCCAACATGACCAAATGTTCAGCCTTGCACGCCTTATACATCAATCTTATATTTATTTAATTTATTTTGATTTTATTTGAATAAAATCAACAATAAATAAAATAAAAATCAAATGCATGGCTGAGTTTATAGGTTCTTCGACATGTTAGGAATAAGTTTCAAACATGAAAAGATGGGCCCATTTGGAAAAAATTCAAGTTTGGTCAATATTGGCTTCATGCACCTTTCCAAAAATTGGTCAACTTTGGAAATTCATATCTCTCTCATTTTTAACCCTAAGAGTGCGTTCTTTGACTTTTTAGAGAACCTAGGATGTCCTCTAAACAACACTTTTGGTTTCATTTCAATTGGATCTTCCATGTTCATGTAAGGAGCTTTGACCCAAAAGGTGTTTTTATTGACTTTTTGAAAGGACCTATAACGTATGAGCTTGTATCTTTTAATTGGGGAATTTATTGAACTTGGGAGCTGAAGAGAAGTTGTAGGGAATTGGATTCTCTTAAAAATGAGATTTGGTGGAAAATTTCTGATAAAGTATGAGAAAGTTATGCCTAGTCAATGTTTGGTTGACTTTTCTTATAGAAACCCTAATTTTCCATTTTTTGACTTTTGATGAATTGGGAGCATTTATTGAGGAATCATGATCAAAACTTGATCAAATGATGGATATTACTTCAAAGTGTTGATTTTGACCAAAAATCTTGAAGTTTGACTGTATATAGGCCATAATTGACTTTTGACCTAGTACAGTTGATTTTCAGGCATTAGAGCTGTTGACTGAGCAAACTTGTTGTGTAGGGCATGGAATTTGGCATGGATGATCTTGAGGACATGTTAGGGCCATGGAAAACATTTTAAACCCTTAGAGCTCAACCATCTTTATGAAAATTGAAACCCTAGTTTAAGGTTTATTGCCTTAGGAGGAGAATTTGTCTGGTCAATTCTTAGTCGTCCTAGGGGAAGTTAGGGATCTCAATGGGCATGTGATGAGTAAAATGAGAGGGAAACTTTTGGGGTATAACATCTTCCCCTGTTCAATCTTCTTAAACCTGAGGATATAGATTGGTTGGTCTGCCTTTCGTGATCTGAAGGTGGAAGATGATTGAACACTAGAGTGCCCAGAAATTTGCACTCGTCTGAAATGATACTTAAATGTGTAGATAGTATCGAGAATGGGCTTATAGATGCCATTTGGAGAATATGATGGAAGATCATCGGAGATGGGTTTAAAGATGCCATCTAGAGAACATGACGTACAGTCATCAGAGATGGGCTTAAAGATGCCATCTAGAGGACAATGTCGATTTCATGAGACATTCTTTGGTGGGGATTCCTATTCCTGTTGTTGAGGAGGATTCCGCTGAGGAATGTTTGTCTCTATTTTTGGTAATAGAGTTCAAGAGATTCAGTTTTTCATTACTCTACTGGGAGTCATCTCTTGACTGGAGAGATAGAAGTGAACTGCTATCTGGTCAGGGTCCAGGCTTCACAGTGACTTGTTGAGGATAATAAGGCTGACTGCTATCTGGTCGTATTCCAGGCTTCACAACGGCTTAATGGTTGAATGTGAAATTAACTGCTATCTGGTTAGACTCCAGGCTTTACAATTTCTTTAACTGGGTAAAAATTATAAAAATCAGTATTGATTTAACTAAACCAGTGAAAGGTCTTGAATTGTCTTCAACTAGAATAGAAATCAGGAAAATCTTAGTGTCGACTTAACTGAACCAGAGAAGGGTCTCGGATCACTTTAACTGGAATGGAAACCAGAAAAATTTTAGTATCAATTTAACTGAACCAGAAAAAGGTCTTGGGTTATCTTCAACTTCAACTGGAATAGAAATCATAAAAATGTTAGTATCGATTTAACTGAACCAGAGGAAAGTCTTGAATTATCTTCAACCGGAATAGAAATCAGAAAAATCTTAGTATCAATTTAACTGAACCGGAGAAGGTCATGGATCACTTTAACTGGAATGGAAATCAGAAAAATCTTAGTATTGATTTAACTGAACCAGAAAAGGTCTTGAATTAACTTTGACTAGAATGGAAATTAGATAAATCTTAGTATCGATTTAACTGAACCAAAAAAAGTTATTGAATTAACTTTGACTGGAATGGAATCCAGAAAAATCTTAGTATCAATTTAACTGAACTAGAAAATGGTCTTTTGAGAATATCTTTTTGAGGAAAATGCTGAAATAGCCCTTCGTCAGACATAGCCTTTGAGAAGACTGCTAGGTAATATAAGTAGTCAATGGTATTTGTTGATTTGATCAATCCTGAAAAAGGTAAAGAGTTAGTCGTATGCAATGTCATGATGTATGAAATGCATTGTGATGATGTTCTCAAAATAAATGATATTATGATGTATGCGATGTGTATGCGCATGCCATGATGTATGAATATGGGATGCTGTTGCGATATTTCCTAGTCTGGGAAAATAAATCCCTGACTATTGTTGGAGAGTATTGGGAAGATGAATCCCAGACTGTTGTTTGGTAGATGAGGAAAGTGATTCTTTTATTTTCGTCGGGGATGATGAATGTAGATGATTTGTTGGGGATTTTATCTTTCCGTTTGAGGATATTTTGCCGGGGATCCTTAACTCCTGCTTGAGAATGACTATGTGGGGGAAGGATTCTCTGTCGGAAGATTTTACCGATGTGGAGATATAAACTCTGTTGGGGGATAAAATTCTGCAGTTAGAGAAATAAACTCTACCGGAGAGGAGGTTTTATAAACTGTTTGAGATTATAAAGCTCAGCTGGGGAATATAGATTTCAGCTCTCCGAGGGAACTTGGCTGGAGGAAGTCATTCCTTCTTGGGGAGGCAAATGTAAGGATTTTGGTTGTTTTACTCTGCGAGGACATAAGCATCACTAGGACGTGTGCTGAGGATGTGACAGGAGAATGCCTTTGTGCCTGCCGAAAGAGTAACTGTCGGGGCTACAAATGACTTGTTTAGAATTTTCCCCGTTTCTTAAAGTCATTAGCAACTGTCTTTCTATTCCTTATGCAAGTGTTTGTAAACAGTAATCATATTCAAATGCATATGTCAAAAATAATCACTGGACGTTTTTGCAAAACAAAACAGAAAAATAGAAAACAAATAGTTTTGTGCTTTCAAAGAAATGATTTGTATTGATTTTTGAAGCTCGCCTATAACAAGAATTTTTGTACAAAGAGACTAACGTTCTAGTAGGAGAACGCAACCGTGAAAATGAAAACTATACAAAATAGTGTAAAAAGAGAAAGCAACTATGTTTAATAATCCCATTGGGTTTCAATTCTACTATTTCCCCTATGTCCTTGAGCGTCTCATCACTTTGCTACTTGTCTAAAGTTGACTGGATTGGTCGGTACCGCTTGAGCTTGATGGTTGATATTGAAGTCTGGTCGCAAGGTGATCCAATGGGACATAGTTATACGCTTTAAATGCCTAACTTTTTCCTGGACCGCCCTTTTAGGTTTTCGGTCCACTAGGATACCCTTTTTTGCCCAAGCCTGCCTCTCGGGTTTTCAACTTGCCAGGTGTACAATTTTTTTTGTATTTATCCCTAATTTTTTCCCGAACCCTTTTGGTTTGCCGGGATGCCCTTATTTTTTCCTAGGCCAGTCAACCTAGCGGGTCTTTATTTACGCATAGTATCTTTTCACTATGTCCGCATTCACAAGGTGCGGAAGGTCGTCACCATCCATGGAGGTCAGAATCATGGCTCCACCGGAAAATATGATTTTGATTACAAATGGCCCTTCGTACGTGGGAGTCCATTTGCCCCCGGGGTCACCTTGTTGAAGTATGATGTGCTTGATTACTAGATCACCCACTTGATATACTTGATGTCTGACCTTTTTGTTGAAATATTTGATCATTCATTTTTGGTACATCTGACCATGACAGACAGCAGTAAGCCTTTTCTCATCAATCAGATTCAGCTGGTCAAGTCGAGTCTGGATCCAATCATCTTCGTTCAAACCCGCATCCCTCATGATCCTCAAAGAAGGGATATGGACCTCAATAGGTAGGACAACCTCCATACCATACACCAGAGAATAAGGTGTTTCCCCTGTTGACGTACGTGCTGAGGTGCGGTAACCATGAAGAGCAAATGGTAACATCTCATGCCAGTCTTTGTATGTCACCATCATCTTCTGTATGATTTTTTTAATGTTCTTGTTAGCAGCCTCCACAGTGCCATTCATCTTCGGCCAATAGGGAGAAGAGTTATGACGTTGGATCTTGAATTGCTTACAGAGTTCGGTGATCATTGTATTGTTGAGATTTGTACCATTATCTATGATGATTCTTTCTGGAACACCATACCCACAGACAAGGTTATGCTTGATGAACCACGCCACAAAATTCTTGGTAGCAATAGCAAAAGAGGCAGCCTTAACCCACTTCGTGAAGTAATCAATGGCGACTAGGATAAAGCGATGCTCATTGGAAGCGGTAAGTCTAATCTCTCCGATCATGTCAATTCCCCACATTGTAAAGGGCCAGGGAGCCATCAAGACATTCAAAGGAACCAGAGGTACATGTACTTTATCATCATAGATCTGGCATTTATGACAAGTTCGGGAATGCTGATAACAGTCTGCTTCCATAGTGGACCAATAGTATCCTGCCCGTAGGATCTTTTAGACATGGTATGTCCACTAGAGTGGGTGCCAAAGGTACCTTCGTGTAAATCTGCCATAATCCTCTCTGCTTCGCTCTTGTCTACACACCGAAATAAAGTAGAGTCATGGTTGCGCTTGTAGAGGATTCCATTAATAAGGAAGAACTTTGCGGAGAGCCTTCTCAAAAACTTCTTATCATTGACAGATGCTCCCTCAGGATATTCTTGAACCTCGAGATACCTTTTCACTTCATGGAACCAAGGTTTGTCTGCTAATTCTTCAGTATCAATCTCACAGTAGTATGCTGGTTCATCCAATCTCTCAATAGTGATCTGAGTAGCTTCGTTATCCCATATAACCTTGAACATAAATGACATGGTAGCTAGCGCGTCAGCTAACTGATTCTCTTCTCGTGGAAAATGTTCAAAGGTGGTCTCTTCAAAGTGTGGAAGCAATGTCAGCACATGTTCTTTGTAAGGGATGAGATTAAGGTGCTTTGTGTCCGAATCTCCTTTGATTTGACTTATTACCAAGGCTGAATCCCCGAAAACGCTCAAGAACTTGATCCTTAGGTCAATAACAACTTTGAGACCCATGTTGCATGCTTCATACTCAGCCATATTGTTGGTGCAGTTGAAACATAATCTAGCGGTGAAAGGAGTATGACAGCCCTCGGGAGATATGATTACAACACCAATACCATTGCCAAGTGCGTTGGAGGCTCCATCAAAAACCATAGTCCATCGGGATCCTTCCTCAAGTCCTTCATCCGGTCCAGATTCTTCACAGTCAGTCACTAACATAATATTCTCATCCTGGAATTTAAAGTTCATGGATTGGTATTCATCCACAGCCTGATGAGCCAAATGATCAGCTAATACACTTCCCTTGATTGCTTTATGGGTCGTGTATTACATATCGTATTCGGTCAGGATCATTTATCATCTCGCTATTCTTCTGGAGAGAGCGGGATTCTCGAAGATGTACTTTATCGGATCCATCTTAGATATCAACAAAGTAGTGTGGGTCAACATATACTGTCTCAGTCGGCGAGAAGCCCATGCCAAAGCGCAAAAAGTTTTCTCGAGCAGTGAGTATCTTGTTTCACAGTCGGCAAACTTTTTGCTTAGGTAGTATATCGCATTCTCTTTTCGACCAGACTCGTCATGCTTCCCCAACACACACCCCATTGAATTATCTAACACTGTTAAGTACATTATCAAATTTATTCCTTCAGTCGGCGACATCATAATTGGAGGATCTTGAAGGTATTCCTTGATTCTCTTGAAGGCAGTCTGGAATTCGTCATTCTACTTTACCACTTGATCTTTCTCCAGGAGTTTGAAGATTGGCTCACAAGTGGTAGTTAGATGAGAAATGAACCTGGGAATGTAAATTAGGCGTCCCAAGAAACCTCTAACCTCCTTCTCAGTGCGAGGAGCCAGCATCTCCTGTATAGCCTTCACCTTTGCAGGGTCTACCTGAATGCCCTTGTCATTGACAATGAAACCTAGAAGTTTACCACAACTTACCCCGAAGGTGCACTTGTTCGGATTTAACCTCAGCTTGTATGTCTTCAACCTATCAAATAACTTTTGTAGATGATTAAGGTGCTCTTCCTCAGTTTGAGACATGTCTATCATGTCATCAACATAGACTTCTATCTCATGGTGAATCATGTCATTAAAAAAAGCTACCATGGCTCGCTGATAGGTTGCCCCAACATTCTTCAACCCAAACGGCATCACTTTGTAACAGAAAGTGCCCCATTGCGTGACAAAGGTTATCTTCTCTATGTCTTCGGGTGCCATCTTGATCTGATTGTAACCAGAGAAACCGTCCATGAAGGAAAAGATCTTATGTTGTGCGGTGTTGTCGACCAAAATGTCAATGTGGGGAAGAGGGAAGTCATCCTTTGGGATTTCTCTGTTCAAATCTCTGTAGTCCACACACATCTGTACCTTGTCGTCCTTCTTAGGCACCGAGACTACGTTAGAAACCCATTGCAGATAGGAGGTGACAGCTAAGAACCCAGTGTTGAACTATTTCATAACTTCTGCCTTGATCTTTTCTGACATCTCAGGGCGCATACGACAAACCTTCTGCTTCACTGGAGGGAAATCTTCTTTAGTTGGCAGGCGATGAACCACAATATCCGTGTCTAGTCCCGACATGTCTTCATATGACCAGGAAAAGATCTCGACATAATCATGCAACATCTGTATCAACCGCTGTTTGACACTAAGCTCCAATTTTGCACCTATCTTGACTTCTTTTCTGTCCTCTTCTGTACCCAAGTTCATTGTCTCCATTGGCTCTTCATGAGGCTGTATAGCCCTTTCTTCCTGTTGTAACAGTCTGTCAAGTTCTTTGGGTACCTCACAATCTTTCTCACCTTCGTCCTCGTCTTGGTTGATCAAATTTTCAAAGTCATAATCGACAATAGCAGAACCGTTATCAATGGGATCCATAGTGGATATGGATTTGCAGTTTGATACGTGAGTGTGTGTAAGAGCATAGCTGTATAGACAAAGTAAAAAGCAGAAAAGAAAAACAGAGAGCGCAAAATTTGTTATGCAAAACATTCAATGCTTTATTAATGACATATGAGATTGAAACATGATAACCATCACAAATAAACCATTATGCCCTAGGTAAGACACATGGCCATAGAGTTTATATTATTTATTACATATCCAAAAACAAGAAAGACAATTACTTCTGAATAAAAGTAATTGGTACAAAGTCTTTTGCCGTCCAGTTACTGGATCCACCGTTGGTAGTAGGGAAGATCCAGCTATCCACGACATAGTCACCATCACTGTCTTCTAAAGCGTTGACCCCATGATGGCTGATACGTAGGGGAGGTCCTCCAGTACGAGCACGACGAACATCCCTTTAAGCCCCTGAAGAGAAATCCAAACAAAACTTATCATATTTTTATGGAATGTCAGGGAGTTGGCCCCAGATGGCACACCCACCTTCTTCAATAACTGCTTTGGCGTCCTTGAGAGAAGCCATTTTCAAGGGAGGTCTGGTGATCTTCGGCAAATTGGTAACAGTCTCAGTTGCAGCCATGGTCTGGGGAACCTCTTCGAAGTTCTAACACGGAGTCTCGATGAACTCGCCATCCATTTCCACATAACTGAAAGAGTTTAGGTGACTTACCATATACTCTTCTTCACCATGCACCATGACAATCTTTCCTTCCACTAGGTACTTCATCATCTGATGCAGAGTGGACGTGACAGCTCCAGCCCCATGGATCCAAGAGCGACCCAACAAACAAGAATAAGATGGTCTAATATCCATCACGTAGAAGGTAGAGTCAAAGGTCTGAGAACCAACTTTGATGGGGATGTCCACCTCCCCGTGCACCATTCTTTTTGAACCATCGAAAGCCCTCATTACAATGTTGTTGGGTTTCAGGGTCAAACTTCACAGCCTAATCTATCCAGAGCCTTCTTGGGTAGCACGTTCAATGACGAACCAGTATCTACTAGAACATGGGCCAACGTAGTGCCCCTGCATTTGATGGAGACATGCAGCACATCATTGTGTTTTCTTCCTCTGGGTGTCAGATAAGCATAAGAAAAACCCAAACCGTTATCAGCCGTCAAACTGGCCACACAATCTTCAAATTGGTCAACGGAGGTTTCTTGTGGTACATGGGCAGTTTTAAGGAATTTCACCAAAGCTTTTGCATGAGCTTCGGAGCATAATAGTAGGGATAACATTGAAATCTTAGAAGGGGTCTGCCCCAGCTGTTTGACCATATTGTAGTCTCTCTTTTTTATTATCATCAAGATTTCTTCCATTTTCTTCTTGGAAGCCTCCAGGATAGATTCAGAATGTGCCTTCGTCTGGACAGGCTCAATTAATATGTCTTTGCCCTGAGTCTCGGCCGACTCAGTGATAGGGGTGGCAATAGGGGTAATCACAGGAGTTGCGGTGGTATTATTAGTTGGAACAACAATAGGAATGATCACACGAATAGTAATAGCTTTTGGAGGATAAATCTCAGGGGAGAACACTCTTCCACTTCTTGTTATTTTGCTGGCCCCAACGATGTTGCCAATGTCGAGATCAGTATTTTCAAAAACTTGGTCTTCAGCAGCCAACAAGTCTTGCTTGACACCATGGTAGTAGACGTCAGTCCCATAGTTCCAAGGAACATCCTTGTTCGAGGAGTATGGGATTGGCCCTGGCATAGTGATGATTAGAGGAGCTAACTTTGGAGCAGATGTAATCCTGACGGGTCTTTTGGTGGAGACCCTGGGAGGATTGGTGGAAATGGTTATGATAGAAACATCCTTACAAGAAATAGTCGGGATGGGAGTCTTCTCAAATAGGATCTCTTTATCATCCATCAGGCGCTGAACACATGCTTTAAACAAATAACAACCAGTTGGTAGAGATAAACATAGGTGGAAATCTTTGCCACAACCCGGAAATAAACTGGCTTGCAACAAGTTCCACTTAACAGTCATGAGAGGAGTAACAAGTTCCTCAACAGAATTAACAAATGTATCCTCGTCAACAACATTAACACTATGACCGTGCTTGGGCATATGACCAGTTATAACATTGGGAATCTTAGGAGAGTCAAATTCAATCTCCTTCGCCTTAATAAGGTCTTGCACCTTATTTTTCAAACCCCAACAGTCGTTTGTATCATGGCCTGGACTTTCTGAATGGTAAGCACAACGAGCATTTGGGTTATAGCAAGGAGATGCAGTGTTGCGGTTCTTGGGAGCTTCCCTCAGGGTAACCAGATTGTATTTCAGTACGTGAGGTAAAACTTGAGACAAAGTCATATTTATCCGGGTGAATTATCTTACAGGTCTTTCTACTCTAGGCTGATTATTTCGTTGTTGAGTAGCTGTAGGCTTGGATATCATAACAACCCTTACTGTTGGACAGCGCTCGATTCTGCCCTGATTTCGTTGATCATAAACAACACTGACCTTTTTTCCCTACGAAAGGTCTCTTTCCCGCACTTGAAGAGGCATCCTTTTGAATCTTTCCGCTTCTAATCCCATCTTCCACTCTTTCTCCTGTCAAAATCAACTCAATAAAGCCAACTGAGGAGCTTCCAATCAGATAATTGAAAAACGGACTAGATAGGTTACCCAAAAACATATCCACTAACTCCCTATCAGACAGGGGGAGTGGACTCTTCCTGCTAAGTCCCTCCACTTTTGAGCATAGTCTTCAAAACCCTCGCTCGAATCCATAGACATACTTTAGAGTTGTGCACAGGTGGGAGAAAGGTCTGCATTAAACTGATACTGCTTGTAGAAAGCAACAACCAGGTCTTCCCAGTTATGAATATTGGTCCCTTCCAACTGGTAGAACCATTCTAGTTGAGTCCCGGATAGGCTGTCTTGAAAGAAATGGACCCATAAGTCCTTGTTTGCAGTGTGAGGCTGAATCTTCCTCACATAAGATCGGAGATACATCTTGGGACGTGAGACCCCATCATATTTGGCGAACACCGGAACCTTAAACTTTTGCGGGATGACAACCCCAGAAACCAAACCCATCTCTTCAAAATCCAGCCCAGGTACCTTCTGGATTTCCATTGCATTTAGGCGATCCTCTAGCTGTTTGTATTTTTCGTCGGTTGGAGGATACTGCTCCTCATTATAGTCAGACTCTTTATCAGATTCCCTTGGGTTGGGGTCTTCCTCTCTTGTTTCCCCTTCTTGATTGTTTCCTTCCTTTGACAAAGATGCTAGCTCTACAAGTTGCCTTGACGGTCCTCAGAACCTCATTCCCAAATTCACCACACCAGCTGGCTTCTTGGGTTTCTTGGTCTTATCTTTAACAATCAGGGCTTTCAGTCCCTCTTTCCCCTTGGCCAGAGCCATGATCATTTGTTGAAATTGAGCATTGTAAGTTTTTAAGTTTGTAGATCCTTCAATGTTTGTTCGCGATACATTTCTTTACTACTGAAATAAATAGCGAAGAAGATGAGAAACCTGCTATGAAACTTGTTTATGCAATGATATGTATGATATGTATATGCAATGATTTCAAGGATTTCGGGAAATTTAAATTCGTAATTCAAAATGAAACAAATATTTTATTAGTAGAATTCAAAACACAATTGCCTTTTAGGCGTTCAATTAAAAATTCTAAAAACTAAGAAATCAGGTTTCCCATGGATGCTTCCTCTTCGTGCCGAGATATACATTAAGACCTTTTTCCTTGTGAAGTTTCTTTGTGAGCTCCAAAACTTTCCCCTCATGGGCATAGAAATGATCTCTATAGGTATCCCTCTCTTCCTTCAGCTGAATCCATGATCTCTGCAGTTCTTCAAGACCAGTGGGCATATCAGGATGAAGAACTATATAGGGAACATCCCCTTCAGTAATGGGCTCCACAATCACTGGTAAGATGGCTATATATGGAATCATAAGGTTCTGATCACAAGCTCGTACCCATTGGAGATAAGGTTCCATAGTGTAGTGGTAGAAATGTCCAAGACTAAGCCATTAGATTGACTTGACTTATACAGATCAAAATAAAAATCGCCACCGCGCTTTATTATTTCCAAAAGGAATGGGAAAAGAGCGAATAACCCAAAAGAAGGGGGAAATATTCAAGGTAAGAGGGTTGGTTATGCAAAGGGAAGGTATTAGCACCCTAAAAATCTATGGTACTCCGCATGAACCTCTTTGTAAAAATCAGTATATTTTGGCTATAAAAATGTTGTGTAAAAAATGGATGGTGGAGGTGAGAAAAGAAATATATTTTTATGGTTTTTTGCACCCGCCGCAGTTGTGAACCTTTAGTGCCTACGTACCAACTTTTCATGCAATAGGGGATTAGGGTACACGTAGTTCCTCTTTTTAAAAAAAAATTTAAAACACGAGTGTGTTGATTGGTTTTAAGAGATAAGACATCATCGTCATTGTCCGTGTGGAAAACATACTTACTACCCA
Source organism: Vicia faba (assembly GCA_948472305.1). Classification (NCBI taxonomy): domain Eukaryota; kingdom Viridiplantae; phylum Streptophyta; class Magnoliopsida; order Fabales; family Fabaceae; genus Vicia; species Vicia faba. Next base: position 317,709,850 of record OX451735.1, read on the forward strand.
CAATCATGAGAAAGGAGAATTTGCATCATCTCAAAGTGGAGGATATGGCTAGGATTTTAAAATCAACAATGCCTCACTCAACACCCAAGTGGAAAATATCTCTCTTCACTACATATTGTAGAAGTATAGTCGTTTGCATCACTACAAGGATTGACAAGAGTCTAATCTTTTGAGAAAGGTTTAAAAATAAAAAGCCAAAGTGGCAAAATGGTTTGAAATGAGATTGATGGACTTTTAGTCTTCTAACAAAAAATGTCAAGGTATTATTAAGTTGATTGAATTTTATTTATGAAAAGGTTTTGAAAATGCATGGACCTAGGTCCAAGTTTATTATGAAAGTGGTTCAAGTTTAAAAAACAAGAAGAGTTTTCAAAAGGAGGAAGAAGATTTCTGAAATTAAAGAAGAGGGGAGGAGAAGAAGAGACAATCCTAAAGCATAAGGTAAAAGCTAGGGATAAGAACCATCTAACCAACAAGAAGCCAATACTTGACATTATGAGCCAAGATAGAATTCTCATTCTTTGGATTGAAGCTAAGCAAGCAAAGATACTAGACCTCTTGTAAGAACCAAACATCAAGTGTATTAAGTCTTCACAAAAATTGGGCAGAGTAACGGCTGTATACGGGTGAATTCCAGATTACAAACAAAGAGTGTAATCAGAATAACTTGCAGACAAAACAAACAAACAACCCAATGTCTTGAGGTAAACCTCAAGAGATCCAGACAAAATAATCAGATAAGGTCACAAGGTCTCCAATCATAGGCCAAGGTTTCTAATCCCAAGTCCAAGAAGTCCAACGCTCCATAATGCCAAGGATAGTAACCAAATAGTCCAAGTATCATTAAGGATTTGATGGTTCATATTGATTATTAAGTATATTAAGAAAGAAAGAAAAGAAAATCTCAAGTGAGCAAAATAAAAATGACAAGAAAGTAAATGCTCAAATGAGCAAAGATGAAAATGGCACGAAATGTAAATGCTAAAAGTAAATAGTACATAAAAATAAATGGGGTATATAATAAAAATAAAGGATAAAGTCAATTATTAGTGATTAGTGGTTAGTTGGATGATCATCTTAAAACTTGCATTTGGAACTCATCAGAGGATTGGTAGAACCAAAGCCTCCGCACAACAAGTTGCATTTTCTTTTTGTCAAGTATATCATCCATTTGGAATCCTCATAAGTACCATTTAATGATCAACAATGTCTAAGTGATCCGCGTTGACCAAAGGTGTTGTAGATCCATTAGAGGATTGGTAGAACCAAAGCCTCCACACAATGGATCTCAAGGTTATTGGATCAAAGAGATCAAATTAACATACTTGGGCTTGCAAACATAAGTTTGGCCCACAAATGATCATTTATTCGAATCGGGACAAAATTTAGTGTTGTGTTAAGCAATCGTAAGTGGACTTATATAGAAGTCGCACCTATTTTTAGGCCGGTCAATAGCAATCTATTCACCATTTGTTTTGAGGCATGGTATAGAGATCATGCTCCAATAACACTTAGTGCAATAAGAATGGGATGAAATGAAGTGGAGTGGAAGAGAAAATATAAACCACTTTTGAATTAAATTTAATCAAACTATTATTAAAATCATTCATTCATTTTTGTGGAGTTAAACTCAACACCATGGATCCAATGATGTTAATAAAACTCATGATCAAAATTTTAACCCAAGATCAACCAGAAAATAATCATAAAATAATATTGCATTTAATATATACATTAAAAAAAGGTTTAAAAATGTTTAAAAATAGAAATAAAAAGAAAAAATATCAACTATGTTCCAATTAATCAAGAAATAAAAAGTAAGACCATAGAAAAATCAGAAAAGGGCTCAAATGATTTTATAAATTTTTTGGTAATTTTTTTTAAGTCAGAAACTATTTTTAAAATTAAAAGAAATGGGTAAAATAAACCAAAAATGATAAAAAAAATAGCAAAGTCAGAAACAAAAATAAAATAAGGTCACCAATATTTGTCACAATATCATTGGATCATTCCATAATTTTTTCAGAATTTAAAAATGCATAGAAGTGTTTTTAAACATTTAAAACAATTCAAATAAAGTGAAAATATATAAAAAAAATACCAAAACACAAAATTAATTTGTGAAAAATAAAAATCAGAAAGAGAATAATCAAAAATATTTTCCATAATTTTTTTCAGATTTTTTGGACTGAAAATGAATTTTCTATGATTTTTTGAAGTTTACAACAATTAAATATAAATAAAAAAATTAGAAACGAAAGTAAAAGCAAAAAATATGTGGACCATTGGATGAGAGTCAAAACGCATTAGTAATCAAATCCAAGGGATCTGGCGCGCTGTGCATCATGGTCATTAGAGAATAAAGCATAGAATTAGAAATAAAATTAGAATTCAAAAATAAAAAGTGGCGCGCCATCATTGGTTGGAAGATGACACGTTGGTCATCTTTAACCTCCAGCCAACGTGAATTGCAGGTCTCTCAAACAATAAAATCAGAAGCTCAGACCTATGCCATTCGCTTCGTCTCTTCAAGACGAAGACAACCACACCTTCACGACAAATTTATATAAACTGTAGCTCAAGCAATTTGGAAGGAAAGTTTTGAAAAGGGATTTAAAATTTCATGGTCAAAACGTGTTTCCAGTTGAAAGCAAGTGTTGCAACTAGAACCAGGGCAATGGGACCATCATAATGATATCAAAGTTTTGAAGAATTGTTGAAGGAATCTACCTATTGAAGTTGAGTTGCAGAGCTCTGAAACTGGACTTCTATGGAGAAATATAGGGCACGATTCTTGAATGTAATTATATGGTTAGCTCCAGGGAAGATCAAGGAAGGTGAATTGATAGAGAAATTGGATTGATAAAGGCTTGGGAATAGATTTCGAAGTTTCTGAATTCTGAGTTATGGAACAAGTTTGGCAGTGTGATTCTAGCTATCCAAGCTTGAGGAAATGAAGGGGGAATGACCCTCTATTTATAGGGAATCAAATGGAATGTCCAAGCGTGTGAAATGATGAAGTCTGAAGGGAAATCGTGTGAAGTTGCAAACAAGAAAAGTGTGACTTCCAATTTGATCAAAACTCATCCAAAACGCGCGTTTTTCTATGCTAATCACCTCTAGAACTTCATTAAACATGTTTAGAGGCATAAACGTGAAGAAACAAAGTGTTTAGAAGTCAAATCAAGGATTTCCAACTTCTGACTTGGTGAAAAATTCAGTTTCAAAGTGCCAACTTCTGACCAATGGCATTCTCAGCTCAAGGGGTCTTGGGGCATAATTCTTGATGTTTCAGAAAGATGAGGTTACAAGCTTTGCAATGGAAAAATAATGAAATCAAATGGATGCTTGAGCTGAAAGTTGTGTTGAGTCAAAGTTGGATAAAAAATGTTGACTTTCCATACTTAGAAATATTTCAAATTTTTTCTTCAAAAGTGACCTATAATGTTTTGCATCCAAACATAGCCTTCCACTTGGAATTTGCTCTTGACCAAAATAGATGGCATGAAGTAGATCCCTTGAATGAAATTTTGGGACTTGAAACATCCAATTGTTGAAGTTGGCAAAAATCATGAAATGACCTATAATCTTTTGCATCTTAAGGGCATCTTCCATCCATTTTCTCACCTTGAACATAAAAGAAGGCATAAAGTTCACATCCTCAAGATCATTGTGGAAAAATAAGGGGCTCAAGGTGATAAAAATTGAGCAAGTTATGATCATTTGAAGTCACACATAAGAAATTGGGGGTTCATCTGGAGGACTTGTGATCTTTCTTCATCATCAAGCTTCTTCCACATGAAAACTCCTTGGAACTTTTGAAGTTATTTGTGGATAACCCTTTTAAGAGAAGGATGATTTTTGAATCACTCAAAAATACCAAAATATGAGCAAGATATGCTTCTTTGAAGTTCAAAACCCTAGCTCCTAGATCAAGAAAATGCCTTGAGGAACCTTAACAATTTTGAACAACCTTCTTGTACAAACCCTCTTGCTTTGTAAATAGAAGTTGTTGAGGATGATAATGAGAACTCATAGCCATTAAAACCACTTTCATATCTTGAGAATTGAGAGGAATATGCACTTGTGACCAGTGGGAACAATGCCTTGTCCAACCATGACAACTTCATCAATCAACCCCTTTTACTTTTGAACCAAATTTGATAATCTTGAAATGTGGTGAACCAAAATAACCTTGCCATGCCATTTCCTCCAAAACAAATCCAATGGTGAAGTTTGAACTTCTCAAGTTTAATGACTAGGGCATGGAAATAAACTCATGAACCCATGGAGCAACTTGCTGAATCTTAATGCCTTTACCACATTATTAGTAAGACAAAACAACATTTCACTTTATTAATTAAAAGGAAAGTCAAAACAAAACATGCATGATCATAAAAGAAAAAACAAGTCAAGGTGCTTGGTGATTCCTCAAAGAGCAAAGTTAAATATACGGAGGGGAACCAAGAATCCTAATGTGATCTTGTTGTGATGGAATCAACATGGTATGATGAAGGGATCTTAGGGGAAAAAATTGGGGTACAACACATAGGGATGGAAGTATTAGGACTCAATGTCTTGGTGTCAAATCTGTTTACCATGCCCCAAGCTCGTATGAACCTCTGACAATACCCTTGAACATCATCCTCATAGTTAAACACAATGCCCTGAACAAGCATCTCGTGATGAACATCCCTTCGAGCATAACCAAATTGTAGTAGAGCCAGATAATTATTAGAGGTTATGCCGCCCCTAATTCCGAGTAGTGGGACATTAGGGAACTCCCCGCAGCGGTCAATAATAGAAATATCTCCCATTAATCGGGAATACCAGAGAATATCCACGTGCGAAAGTGACATTATCCTTTGCGACCAGCCCAAACCTTCTTCATTCTTCAGTGCTGTTTTAGGGAGGTGAGAAATAAACCACCTCGAAAGCAATGGCACACAACACATAATAATCCCTCTTTTCTTCGTGGTACGAGTGTGGAAGGTATGCAAGATGTCTCCGAGTAAAGTGGGCACAGGGTTGCGAGAGAGGAAGACCTTGATAACATTCATATCTATGAGTAAGTCTGAATTAGGGAACAATAGTAACCCATAGATTATAAGGGCCGAGACCTCCTCAAAAGCCTGGAAGTCCAAATCATCCCAAAACAGCTGAGCCTTCTCTATTAGGAACTTGGCTAGAAAACCCTTAACTCCGCTTTTTGTTTCCCAGTTGGATACAATGTCAGACCGTTTCAGGTGCAAAGTTGTTGCAATGATCTCTAGCTTTGGAGCTTCTTCCAAATCGGTGAAAGGCAACTGATCTAAAATAGGTATACCCAATTGTGATACGCTAAGAGAACTAACTTGAGGGTTTTGCATTTGATCACAAATGTTGCGGTTAGCAAGAGTTGCCATCGACTTTTCTTTTATCCAAAAAGGAAAGGTGAAAAAGCAAAGGAAAGACCTTTTAGATTATTTTTTGAGTTCGGGGGGGGGGGGGGGGGGGTAGATTATGTAAAGGGAAGGTATTAGCACCCTTTTCATCCATGGTTTTCCATGGGCTCTTAGTTACTTGCTAGATCACTTGCTTTTTGTTTGAAATTTTGGTTTGTGTGGTTTTTGAAAGTATTTTGTAAAGAGGCCATTGTTTAGGCAATCTTTGTAATGATTCTCGTTCGTAAGAATGTATACAAAGATGTTTGATCTTTTGAAAATGTTTTCAATTTTGTAAGATGTTTGAAAGTGTATGTGATTGTTTTGAAAATAGCAAGGATGCTTGTTTTGAAATGGAGCAAGTAATTAGGAGCAATTTACCTACTCAAATGTCTTTCTTGTTCATTTTCTTTTTCTTTGACATTATTGTCTTACCATTGATTTGGTAAGCAACCCTATCTTTGGATGTAAACGGGACGGTCGTGGGTCATCGTATAACCATGATTAGCAATGTTGCAAGGTATCTTAGCATTATTTTTGAGGGACTAAGATCATTTGTAAGGAAACTTAGATAGCGTCATTGAGGGACTATGATCTTGTATTTTCTAAGATACCTCACATGCGTAATATGGCCATTTATAAGGCAACCAAGTGGATTTTACCCTAGGGGTGATTGTGTGCAAGTGTATCATTTTCATGCTTGTTTTTGTCTTGAATTAAGATTTTTCTACTTGTTGATTTTAGTCTTTCCATACAAACCCTAATTACTAGCAATTGTATATAAAGCGATAAATTGCATAATTTAAAATTACTATGTTATTACAACATTTGTGGGAGGGGGTATACAAATTACAAATGGGGATTACAAGACATTAAACCCTAATTAGTCTATTACAACCAAATCGAATTTATACAAGAATTGAAATAAATAATGCAACAAGATGAATTAAATATACAAGAAGATAAATATGAAGAAAAATGGATATTTTGTTTGATGTTTTATGAAAAAGGAATTTTACTTTAACCTAATAAAATAAAGAAAATAATTTATTAAGTTTGAAATTGTTGAGAAAAGATTTTAGGTGAAAACCCTAATTCTATTAATCAAAAGAAAATAAGTTTAAGAAAAGTATTATTTTAAATGGTGTGAAGAAAAATAAATAAATAATACAATATTAATTAAATTTATAAGATTTACTTAAATAAATAAGTAAAGTATGAAGAATGAAAAATATTTTTATTTATGGATAAAATAAAATAAAATAAGTCAAAATGTAAAATATCATTTTTTTGTATTTTTTTAATCATTTTTTAGTATTTAGAAAATATATTTGAGAAAATAAAAAAAATAAAAAATGACGAAATAAAATAAAATTGGGCCAGGGTGCAAATATGAAACAGGGGGGGGGGGGGGGGGAGGTTAGAAAAAAAATCAGGCCCAGAAGGTGGAAGGCCCATGCGCTTGAAGGAACAAAAAAAAGACAAAAAATGTAAAAAATTTTGCAAAAAGGCAGTGCTGAGGTTCGAACCCATGACCTCTACCAATAACGCGCGCTGACTTACCATTGGGGTGGCTGTACATCCGTTAACTTAAATGAAAGAATAAATACATAAGGTAAAACGTCTCCATGACCTGTACATCGTCTTCAACCTTCAGCCAGCCGGACCACCTGTATCTCATTTATTTCTCAACAAAAATGGAAAATGCAAACATGAAAGTTATGCTATTTTTCCTCACGAATCCAACCATATAACTTATGTAAGCTAAAAGTCAAAGATGAAGATTAATTTTGCTGGCCCTAAATTGAAACCTAATTTTTTCATAAAGTTCAATTCCAAAATTCTCTACACACTGTCAATATAAATGAAAACTATGGACATGGTTAGCTTTAGAGCAATGATATCTACATTTTTACTTTATAATGTATGCACAGAGGATGCTTGTATCAAGAAATTGAAGTTAGAAAACTTACCTCTTGCAGATGGATTCGCGTATGGAGTTTGAGCAAGCTTTGAGGTTCCCTAGGAATCTGTTTAGCTTGCGTGGACCTCCTTGAGTGTATTCCAACTCTTACTTTGCTTTGAAAGTCCCTGAATCTCCCTACTCAAGTCAACCTGCAAGCTTGATGTTTGAAAATGGTGAATAGTGATAGAGGGGTTACAGTCTTGAAACAGGGGCTTGGATCACTTGTGTATGATGTATGTAAGGTGTTTGAATGATTAAGAATCAAAACGCACGAGTGGAAATGGAGATGGAGAGTTTTTGGCTCAAAACTGTCAAGTTGAGCAGTCTTGTGCAGCAAGGGTGTTTGGGAGAGTTTTAGGATGCTTGAAATCGTGTCCTAGCTTGCCATAAACTTGTTAATATGTATGGAAAAGATTAGAGCACAAAATCACTCCAGGCTTTTGAGTTATAGGGTTATGGCTCTATAACTTGCTTTTGAAGAAAAGTGAAATGACAAATCTCAAGTATTGTACAAGCATGTTCTGAGCTTTATTAGGTCTTAGAAACATTGCTTTTGGTTTATAGGAATTATTTGTGCAGAAAGAACAAGTTAGAAGCTCAAGACAAGTTGACTTTGTGATTAAAGCAACTTTTCAAGAATGGAATGGTAACTTTCTTCCTAAAATGGCAAATTGGCTTGGACAATGCTTGGAACAATTGGATAATAGCTCAAAAGCAAGTGTAATCTTCTGATTATGGAGAGATCTTGAGGTTTAGAAGCCTGCAAAACAAGATTGTGCAGCATAGGTTTGAAATTGGATTCTTGTTCATCATAAAATGCCTTGCAATTCAAGTGACAAAACACCAACTTCATCTCTTCGATTCTCCCTACTCAAGAATGATCTCAATGAGTTCTGTGACATTTTGGAAAGCTTGCAATGTGCTCTACAACCCATCTTTAAATTAATTTTGAAGATTACCCTTGGAACTATATGAAAAAGTGCCATGAAGTTGGGTCAAAATCCTGACCAAATTAGGGAAAAATTTCACTAAGTGTTTAGTTTCATGACCCTATGTTCATAAAATTATAACTTGAGATCCAAGAATTTTTGGAAGAAGTTTTGTGAAGCAAAGTTGTAGATTTCATGGAGATATACAACTTTCATGTTGGAATTTTCTCTTGAATCATCTTGCATCATGGTGAAAATTTGGCTCAAAATGAAATCTTGACTTTTTGATTTCTTGATGAATAAGTTTCATATTTTGACATGTTTTGATGAATTATGATCTTTGGCACTTGAATTTGACTAAAAAGTCAAAGTTTGACTTTTCAATATACAGTTGACTTTTGATCAGTTGACTGCAAAATTCATCTGTCAATCCAATGGACTTGCAATGTTTTGAACCATATCATTAAATTAAAATGATGCAAATGGACTCTTGAGATCATACTTTAAACCAATTGACCATTTTCTAGGTTAAAAATCAGAAATTGCCCTTTCCCAATCAAAACCCTAATTTCGACCATTTTGCCCTTTTGGGGATTTGATCAAATCTCTTGAGGAATTGTGGTCCAAACTTGATCAAATGATACATATGGGTTTAGAATGTTAATGTGGATCAAAAATTATGAGGTTTGACTGTAAATTGGCCATGGTTGACTTTTTCCCCATTACAACTGATTTTTAGGTCAACTATTCAATTGACTGAGCAAAAATGTGATCCAAGGCTTGAAACTTGGCACGAGTAATCTTGGGGGACCATAATGACCCATGAAAGTCATATGAGGCATTTAAAGTTCAAATGTCCTTGTGCAAACTCAGACCCTAATTTTGGTCATCAGTGCATAAGGAGGTGTCTTGAGCTGACCAAACCCTAATGCAATCTTGAGTCAAGGAGATCTTGTGAGCAAATTCTTGGTAAATGAGAGGGAAACTTTTGGGGTACAACAACTTCCCCTGTTCAATCTTCTTAAGCCTGAAGAGTTAGATTGGCGAGTTTTGCCATTCATGACTCGAAGGTGGAAGATGATTGGACACTAGAGTGCCCAGAAATTTGCACTCGATGATGTGATGGTTGAGAGAATGGGCTTAAAGATGCCATTTGGAGAGGTGATAGAAAGTTTGTAGGAGATGGGCTTAAATATGCCATCCAAAAGTGATTGTTTGTGTTGTAATTTGTAAACTGAAAGAATGAGTATTAGAATGGTGTTCGTGTATGAAGCGTATCTGGACTGTATCTGACAGTTGAATCTAAATGAGTATCAGAATGGCATCTGTGTTTGGAGCGTATCTGAACTGTATCTAAAAGTTGAATATGAATGAGTATCAGAATGGCATCTGTGTCTGGAGCGTATCTGAATTGTATCTGAAAGTTGAATCTGAATGAGTATCAGAATGGCATCCGTGTCTGGAGTGTATCTGAACTGTATCTGAAAGTTGAATCTGAATGAGTATCAGAATGGCATACGTGTCTAGAGCGTATCTGAACTGTATCTGAAAGTTGAATCTGAATGAGTATCAGGATGGCATCCACGTCTAGAGCGTATCTGAACTGTATCTGAAAGTTGAATCTGAATGAGTATCAGAATGGCATCCGTGTCTGGAGCATATCTGAACTGTATCGGAAAGTTGAATTTGAATGAGTATCAGAATGGCATCCATGTCTGGAGCGTATTTAAACTGTATCTGAAAGTTGAATCTGAATGATTATCAGAATGGCATCCGTGTCTGGAGCGTATCTGAACTGTATCTGAAAGTTGAATCTGAATGAGTATCAGAATGGCATCCGTGTCTGGAGCGTATCTGAATTGTATCTGAAAGTTGAATTTGAATGAGTATCAGAATGAAATTAGTGTCTGGAGCGTATCTGAATTGTATCTGAAAGTTGAATTTGAATGAGTATCAGAATGGCACCCGTGTCTGGAGCGTATCTGAACTGTATCTGAAAGTTGAATCTGAATGAGTATCAGAATGGCACCCGTGTCTGGAGCGTATCTGAACTGTATCTGAAAACTCTGAACATTATTAATGGTAGCAGTTAATCTTATCCTGAAAAGGGTAAAATGTTAGCTAAAATTCAAATTCATGTTGTATGAAATGTATGATATAATGCATTTGTTTTATCAATGTTTATGATATGCGGATGCAATGTATGCGTATGTGAGCTAGTCTATTATGCTATTTGTTGGATTGGGGAAAATAAATCCCTGAATGTTGCTGATTATATGTAAGTATCCATGTCTTGAAGTCGAAGTGTTGATGAATTTATGTTTAGAGAAATAAAATATGTTGTAAGGGAAATGCCATGTACTGCTTAAAATATCTGTTTGAGGAATCTGGGGAAATTGGATGATTTCTATCGTGGACTGATAACTGGAAGTTTTGTTCCGCTGGGGATTAAACTGTACATTGCGGGGGATTTTTACAGAAATTAACTTAGAGAAATTTCCCTATCTCTTAAAGCCATCAATAATTGTCTTTTATTTTGTTTATTTGTAAACAGTAATTATGTTCAAATGCATATGTTCAACAATGAATCATTGGACGTTTTTGTAAACAAAACACAAGAGTAAAGAAAAACAGATAGTTTTGCACTTTCAAAGGAATATCTTTGCGTTGACTTTGAGTAAGTATTTTTGTACAGTGAGAAAAACATTCTAGTAAGAGAATGCCGTCGTAAAAAAATGAAAATTTTAATACAAAAAAGATAGCTATGTGTAATAATCCCATGGGGTTCCCATTTTGCTATAGCCTTTGTATCTCTAAGCATCTTGTTTATTTGTTGCCTGGTCCGATGATTGAATTGGTCAGAAATGTCGAGTTTGCAAGTTTCCCCCTAACTTTTGCCTGGACCTCCCTTTCTGGTTTTCAGTCCACCGGGATACTCTTTTTTTCCCAAGTCGCCCTTTCGGGTTTATAACTTGCCGGGTGTACATATTTTTTTTGTTTCTGTCCCTAATTTTTGCCCGAACCTCTTTTGGTTCTCCGGGAGGCCCTTGTTTTGCCTAGGTGTGTCAACCTAGCGGGTCTCTTATGCGTAGTATCTTTTGACTATGTCTATGTTCACTGGGTGTGGAAGGTCGTCACCATCTATGGTAGTCAAGATCATTGCTCCACCAGAGAATATATTTTTGATTACAAATGGTCCTTCGTACGTAGGAGTCCATTTTCCCATGGGATCACCTTGCGGTAGTATGATACGTTTGATTACTAGATCCCCAACTTGATACACTTGACGTCTGACATTTTTGTTGAAAGCCTTGATCATCCATTTTTGAAACATTTAACCATGGAAGACAGCAGTAAGTCTTTTCTCATCAATCAAGTTCAATTGATCAAGTCGAGTCTGGATCCAATCGTCTTCATTCAGACCTACATCCTTCATAATTCTTGGAGAGGGGATCTGGACCTCAATAGGCAAGACAACCTCCATGTTGTATACCAGAGAATAGGGTGTTTCCCTGGTTGATGTGCGAGCTGTGGTACGATACCCGTGGAGAGCGAATGGTAACATCTCATGCCAGACTTTTTATGTGACTGCAATTTTCTGTATGATCTTTTTAATGTTATTATTTGCGGCTTCGACAGCACCATTCATCTCCGGCCAGTAAGGGGAAGAATTGTGATGCTGTATTTTGAATTGCTCGCACGGGGCGGTGATCATAGTATTATTCAAGTTTGTACCATTGTCTGTAATGATCCTCTCTGGGATACCGTAACAGCAAATGAGATTCTGCTTGATGAACCGAGCGACAACGTTCTTGGTAACGGAAGAGAAGGAAGCTGCCTCCGCCCACTTTGTGAAATAATCAATGGCCACTAAGATGAAGTGGTGTCCATTGGAAGCTGTTGGCTTAATTTCCACAATCTTATCAGTTCCCCACATAGTAAAGGGTCAAGGAGCCGTCAAGACATTCATAGGAACCGGAGGTACGTGCACCTTAACAGCATAAATCTGACACTTATGACAGGTTCGAGAGTGTTGATAGCAATATGCTTCCATGGTAGACCAGTAATAGCCTGCCCGTAGAATCTTCTTTGTCATCTCTGATACGGTGGCCAGAATCGGACTATTTGAAATGCTGGTTTGCGTTTTGCGTTTGTGTTTGCAAAATGTCGCGGTAAGCAAGAGTCGCCACCGACTTTTATTTTATCCAACTGGAAAGGAAAAAAGCACAGAAAAATTCCTTTTTCGAGATTTTGAGTACGGGGGTAGATTATAGAAAGGGAAGGTATTAGCACCATTTCTATCCGTAGTTTTCTACGGGCTCTTAGGTACTTGCTCATCATTTAAAAATTGCTTCCGTGTTTGTGTTTATTGAAAAGTTTTTGATTTCTTTTTGTTTTAACCCTTATATCAGTCCTCAAGAGTGTTACGAAGTCGTTTTGAAAACTTTGTTTGAAAAAAGTGTAAGTGTGAAAAAGTTTAATTTTGAGCAAGTACCTACTAGCATCTAGCTACTCAAAAAAGGATTGTTTCTATTCTTGTTTCTTTTAGACAATGCTATCCTACTATTGTGAAGTAGGTAACACCGTCGTTGGAGTTGTAAGGGTCAATTCGAAAGGGATGTACGATCACTAAAGCAATGTTAGGACGTCTTAGTAATAATCCTAATATCTTAAGATCAATATTCGAGGCAACATTTCCGAGGCATCCTTTCCGAGGCAACATTTCCGAACGGGACATTTGATCTTTGTTTAAACAAGAGGGCAGCCACTAAAATACCCTATACTTAATGATTGTTTACCGAAGGCAACCGAAGTGGGAGTATACCCTAGGAGTGCGCTTGTGCGAGTGATTCAATTTCAAGTTATTATCTTTGTACATTTAGGGTTTGCTAACTGTTTTAAAATTAACATACATTCTTGTCATGAAACCCTATTATCATACATCTAACAGTTAATATTTTGCGGAAATTAAAGTGCGAGAAAATAAAGCTACGCTATTACAAGGCTTCGGGTATTAATTACATGGCCAAAAAAACCCGCAAAAACGATAAATAAACGAAAAAAGTCCTAATTAATCTATTACATCCCATGAGCAATTACATCAATATTGTAAAAATAATAAAGCGCGCGCGATGAATTAAGAACGATAGGAAATTAGGGTTTTGACCCTGTCTAACCTAATTAAAAGAAAATTTATTTTTTGTTGTTTTTGATTCTGTTAAGAAAATAAAGTATTAAATTAAATATGTACAAACTTAATTACTAATTAAAGTAAATAAAACTAATTAAATTTGACCTATTTTTGTATTTTTGTGATTTTTAAGAAAAAGAAAATAAAAATTAAATTAAGCTAAAACCCTAATTTTCTAATTGTTTTTAATTTATAAAAAGAATTAAAGTTACCTAACAAATTAAATAAACTAATTAAATTAAATTAATTTTTGATAAAAAATGAACTAAATCTAATTGGATGACAAATTATTTTTATGATTTTTTAATAAAAAAGAATTAATTTTGGTGTTAGTAAAAATAATTTAAATAAATTAAATAAGATAAAATATAAAAGAATAAAGGAAAAGAGGTATTGGGCCTGTAATCAAAAAATTAGGGGTGTAAATAGTAGCCTCTGGGCCCAAACAATCTGACCCATGTTTGACCTCCATGTTCCCATGCTGTGCGTTGACCAATGCTTTTGGTGGATCATCACATGATGGCCTTTAGATCTGGCTTCCTGGAGATCCAATGATTGAGCTTTGAGGGCACATGGTGGTCTCTACGACTTGTATGCACGCCTGATCATCTAAATGAAAATAACATGAAACATGGGGGGACCCGGGATTCAAACCCAGGCCCCATGGCCTTTTCACCTGCTTCCCCGCCAACTGAGTTGGACACGTTTATTGTATATGAAATAATAATAATGGATAATATGTAATAATGTGAGTTAGTGGGGGACAAACAAAAACATGCGCGCCAGAATTCAAATGGTAAAATGGGAGGGTGCCACACAGGTCGTCTTCCTCCTCTCTCTGTTGGTAAAAGTTAGAGACTTTTACCTACGGACAAACGTCTGTCACTATAACCCCTGCTTGTTTCAAAATCTTACCCAGGCACGATAAATGGAATCCAATGCTATAGATCAAATCGCCTTGGCCTGTTGAGCATCATGGTGCCCTTCTTGTGGACAAATTTTTCCTGTACTGGAAAAACCAAAAACACAACACGAAACCCTAACAATGGTGGATTCCTATACAGTTAGTGAAAATGCAATTAACGGTTACCATGAGCTTGCAAACGCTTCAAAGATTCAGAATATGTAAATGGTTTATTCCACAAATGCCAAAATAACGAGATTGGATTTCAAAAAGGGAGGGAGGTCGTGAAGCGCTTACCTCGCATTTCTGGGCACGAAGATGCTTGTTCTTGATTGGTACATCTTCCTTGTATGTCCAGGATGCGAATGGGATGGCTTAGGAATCTTGAAAATTCCTGGAAGTACAAAATCAGATCAACACTTTCTTTAAATATTTTCAAGTTTGGTTCTGCCTCTCCACACCTCAAAACCTTGTGCTTTTGGTCTGCACTTGTCCATTATATACCACTGATGGAATTAGGGTTACAAATGTGCTCTCAATCTTTGTCAATTATGGTTTTTGATCTTGATTTGATTTCCATGAAAATCTTTCCAAAAATAGGCCAAAACCAATCTTTTTATGCACAACCATGCCTTACACGATTTGATTCACTTGCTAGCTGTATAAGGGACCTGAAACATGCATCAAATCTTAAGACGTAAATGCTTTGGATATTTTCATGATTTATTTTGATTTAAATTGATTTAATTGAAATAAAAAAAATCAAAATAAATGGTAAAAATAAAATAAAGGCAAGTGGGAAGAGCTAGGGCTCTTTAACCATGTTACAAACTCAAAACATGTGCAAAAGATTGGGCCTATTTGACAAAATTTGCAATTTGAGGCACTTTTGACTTTTGGCAATTTTGCAAAAAAGGTCAACTTCACCAATGCATAACTTCCTCAATTTTGACTCTTTGAAGGTGTTCTTGGACTTTTTAGAAATCATGAGATGTCCTCTAAGCAAAAAAAAATTCTCATCTCAATTGAGTCTTCCATGTTCATGTATGAAGCTTTGACAAAAAAGTGTTTTCGTTGACTTTTCAAAATGACCTATAATGTCCAAATTCATAACTTCTTGTGAGTGCATATTTTTAACTTGGGAGCTGAAGATGGATTGTAGAGCATTGCATCCTATTCAAAATGAGCTTTGGATGGGTCATTTCTCATAAAGTATGAGAAAGTTATGATTGGTCAAAGTTGAGTTGACTTTTCCTACAAAACCCTAATTTAGCAACTTTTGGGTTTTAATGCATTGTGAGAAATCCTTGAGGAATCATGATAAAACCTTGATCAAAGGATTAATAATACTTCAAAATGAGAATATTGACAAAAAATATTGAAGTTTGACTGTATGTGGGCCACAATTGACTTTTGCCCTTACACAATCGATTTTCAGGCATTTGAGCAATTGACTGAGCAAACTTCCTCTGCAAGGCTTAAAACTTGACATGGATGATCTTGAGAACATATTAGGACAATGGTGAGAATTTGGGATCCCTTGGAATCAAGTATCTTGATACAACATGAAACCCTAATTTGAGGTAGATTACCTTAGGAGAGAGCTTGTCTGGTCAACCCTTGGACTTCCTTGAGCAATTTGAGGATCTTACTTGAAATGTTTTGAGAAATATGGGAGGGAAAATTTTGGGGTACATCAGCTGCCCCTGTTCAATCTTCTTAAACCTGAGGATGTAGATTGGCTTGTCTGCCTTTCGTGATCCGAAGGTGGAAGATGATTGAACACTAGAGTGCCCAGAAATTTGCACTCGCATGAAGTGGTACTTGTATTGTGAGGTCGGGAATAGGCTTATAGATGCCATTTGGAGATTGATGACGGAAGATGGGCTTAAAGATGCCATCAGAAGAAGTGTCGATCGCATAAGAGATTCCTTAACGAAGGCTTGTATACCTGTTGTTGAGGAAGATTCCGATGGGGAATGCGGGTCTCTGTCTTGAGAGAAAGTTGAATTTTAGGAGCTTCGGTCGTCCGTTATTCTACTGGGAAATCGTCTCTTGGTCGAAGAGGTTAAAATGAACTACTATCTTGTCGTGATCCAGGCTTCATAGTGATAAGATCGACTGCTATCTGGTCGTAATCCAGGCTTTACGGTGACTTACTGCGGAGATGAGATTAAACTTGTTATCCAGTCGTAATCCAGGCTTCGCAATTTCTCAATTCTTATCTGGTCGTAATCCAGGCTTCAGAAGGAATTCAGTTGTTATCCGGTCACATTCGGGCTTCAACTTGAATTTAGGGCACACTAATATCCTGTCGACTTCGGGCTTCTTAGTAATTGTCCATGTAAGACTGCTATTTGGTCGAAATCCAAGCTTCGCAATGTCTTGTACCGCTATCTAGTCGTAACCCAGGCTTCACGATGTTTCATACCATTATCTAGTCGAATCCATTCTTCATGGTGTCTTGTACTGCTATTTGGTCGAATCCAGGCTTCACAATACCTCACTTCTTATCTGGTCGAAATCCAGGCTTCAGAAGAAATCAAGTGGTTATCCAGTCGTATCCGGGCTTCCATTCTATTTTAAGGCTTACTACTATCTGGTCGACTCCGGGCTTCATAGTAATTGGCCGGGTGAACTGTTATTTGGTCAAAATCCAAGCTTCACAGTGTCCCTTACTGTTATCTGGTCGTAATCCCAGGCTTCAGTGTTCTTTACCGCTATCTGGTCGTAATCCAGGCTTCACGATGTGTTATACTGCTATCTGGTCGTAATCCAGGCTTCACGATGTATTATACCATTATCCGGTCGAATCCAGGCTTCATGGTGTTCGGGGAAATCAAGATATTATATGGTCGAATCCGGGCTTCATAACTTTCATTAAAGATATACCACTATATGGTCATAATCCAGACTTCGTAGTATTCTTGGCTGCTATCTGGTCGTAACCCAGGCTTCACAACATCTTCTACCATTATCTGGTTGAGTCCAGGCTTCATGGTGTCTTGTATTGTTATCTGGTTGTAATCCAGGCTTCACAATAACTTGTTAAGCTACTATCTGGTCGACTCCGGGATTCACGGCTTGTGTTAATGATATACCACTATCTGGTCGAATCCAGGCTTCATGGTGTCCTGTATTGTTATTTGGTCATAATCCAGGCTTCACAATAACTTGCTGGGGATTAAACTACTATCCGGTCGAGTTCGGGCTTCATAGCTTGTTTAAAAGATACCACTATCTGGTCGTAATCCAGGCTTCGCGATATTCTGATACCGTTATCCGAGATTCACAATATGATGGAGGAATCAAGATATTATCCGGTCGTACCCGGGCTTCATAGCTTGAACTTTGTGAGAATTTGATTGTATCTTTTCCTGAAAGGTAAGGGTTAGTTGTATGTAATGTCATGATGTATGAAATGTATTTAGCAATGATGTTCTCAAAATAAATGAGACTGTGTTGTATGATGCGTATATGCATGCCATGATGTATGGAGGTGTAATGTTTTTATGATGTTCTTTAGCTGGGGAAAATAAATCCCAGACTGCTGCTGGAGAATATAAAGAGTTTCGCTCGCTGGGGATAACAACCGAAGATGATTTGAGAATAACTTGGCAGGAGAATAATTCTGCTGGAGAATAAGCTGGTGAGAAAATTACTCTGTGGGGAAGAGATACTCTGTCAGAAGGTCCACTGATCTAGAAAAATAACCTCGGCTGTAGATGAATTATCGTTGCTGGCGGTGATGAACCCTGTCGGGGATAAAATTTCTGCTTGTGGAACAAATAAATTCCACTGGGGATGGTCTTCCATTGTTGGTGATAACTGAACTCTGCTTGGGGAGAATTAACACCAATGTTTTTAGATACCTTTTACTCTGCGGGGAGTGTATGCACTTTTAGTCATATTCTTCAACTGGGTCTATCCCTGTTCCTGGTGAATAGAGCAACTATAAGGTTTGGACATTTCTTGTTTGCCCCTGTTTCTGGAATTACGAGTAATCGTTTTTGTTTCGCATGTAAGTATTTATGAACAACAATTATTTTCAAATGCATATATAAAAATGAATCATTGGACGTTCTTGCAAAATAAAAGAAAAAAAGAAAAAACATTTTTTTTTTAAATTTATTGTGAAAATGAATTGTATCGATTTTGAAGTTGGCCTATAATAGGTGTTTTGTACAAGAGGCTGACGTCCTAGTAAGAGAACACCGCCGAAAGATAGAAAATATACAATCTGTGAAAAACAAAGAAAAACAGTTATGGACTCTTGATATCATGCTTTAAACCAATTGACCATTTTCTAGGTTAAAAATCAGAAATTGCCCTTTCCCAATCAAAACCCTAATTTGACCATTTTTCCCTTTTTGGGATTTGATCAAATCTCTTGAGGAATTATGGTCTAAACTTGATCAAATGATAAATATGGGTTTAGAATGTTGATGTGGATCAAACATTATGATGTTTTACTGTAAATTGGCCATGGTTGACTTTTTCCCCAACACAACTGATTTTTAGGTCAACTGTTCAATTGACTGAGCAAAAATGTGATCCAAGGCTTGAAACTTGGCATGAGTAATCTTGGGGGCCCATAATGACCCATGAAAGTCATATGAGGCATTTAAATTTCAAATGTACTTGTGCAAACTCAAACCCTAATTTTGGTCATCAGTGCATAAGAAGGTGTCTTGAGCTGACCAAACCCTAATGCAGTCTTGAGTCAAGGAGATCTTGTGAGCAAATTCTTGGTAAATGAGAGGGAAAATTTTGGGGGACAACATCAATATCTGAAAGAACTCTTCTATGGTGGGTACCAACTGATAGTCTAGAAAGGTGAAGCAATAATGCTTAGGGTCAAAGAATTGAAAGAGCACACTCATCATCTTCTCGTCAAAACCTGAGGTAACCAGATTAAGAAGTCGACCATAGTTATTGGTGAATGAAGAAGTCTCAGAAACCCTTGATACTAACTCTTTGAGTTGAAGAGGTATTCTCACAAAGCTGATTCATATGGTATTTCTACGAGCGGAAGCCATGATCTGCAAAACAAAACAAAGATAAATTTCCCTAATCCTAGAAATGGTTAGTGTAATAAGGAATGGATGTTTATGATGCATGATGTCATGTTTAGGTAAGTTAATCACACACAAGCAAATCACACAATAGGCCTTAGGTTCAAAGGCCTGCATGAGGTTTAAGGTAAGTACCCTCTTGAACTATAGTTGGTTTTAAACGTGTCCTAGAAATAGTAACCGGGTTCTAAGGAGTCTCAATATCACTAATCTTTCTTTATCGGTATTATTTCAGCTTAGCAATCCCGAAAGTTCAATCTCATACAGGCATATAATATAGTGCGGAAAGTAAAACCTACAACTATTACAAGGCTTCGGGGCAATTACAATCATATCTGACTGAAAATGTAAAGTGCGGAAATTAAAACCCTAATTAGGCTATTACAAATCGGGCACAATTACATAATTAAAAAAATAATCATACAAAAAATAACAACGCGCACCAATTAAAACGGGAACAAGTTTGAAACCCTAAGAATCTAATTGCTTATTAAAAGTATTTTTGGTATTTTATGAAAAAAACTTGAGACTTAACCTAATTTCTAATTAATTTTAAATAAAGAAAACAAGTTAATAATCAATTAAATTAATTTGCAAGAATTATTTTTAATAAAAAAACCTAAATATATTTTTTTGTGATTTTATGATAAAAAAATGAATTTAAGAAAATATAAACTAATTAACAAAGAAAATAAAGTAAATTAAAAAGAAATGGGTCTGGGATGAGAAACCAAATTGGGGGGGGGGGGGGGGGTGCAACACTAAAATTGCTAGGGGCCCAGATCTTTTGGCCCATACAGCGTGTGATCCAATGTTGTTACTTCTAGAAGGTCCACCATGGGGCTGCATGCTTGGAGGCGCTGGATCCAAGCCACTGAGAACTGATGGTGATGGTGTGAGGACACATGGTGTGCACGCTGGAGTTTGAAGCGTTGGATCCATATGAAACCTGTTTTAAAAAAAAAACTCTAGACCTGGGAATTGAACCCAGGTCTTTCACTTCACACGCGTTCTTCCTTACCACCCTGCCATCCTTGTCATTCGTGAACATAAGTGAAACAATAATATAATAAGAAAAATTAGGTCAAATATATTAATCAAATAAAACGCGCGTGTGTAGTGGTGCCCTGGTACTTGGATAGACGAATGGGAGACAACCACGCTTGCACCGGTGAGTCTGACCACCCCTCACGGTGGTCAACTCCTTCTTCTCCAGTGATATTAAAATTAGAACCTGCAAAATAACACGAATCAAAGCAAGAGATTAAGCCTACCCCCCCTAAATCATATGTTGTGAGTTAAATGGTGGTAGCCATTTGGCCTAAAAGTCCTTGTATTGTAAGGTTCGAAGGTTTCAGTTTGTGATGCCTTAACAATGGCATCCTGTGATTCAAGCATCAAAGCTCTCATTTGAAACGTCTAACTTGTTCTAATGAATGTCATGAACACAAAACAACTCATTAAACATGTCAACAATGCATGAATTATTAATTTTGAATTTGTAAAATCTTACCAAACCGATGGCACTTGGTTACAGTGATCTGGGGTGCTACGAGCTTAAAGAATGATAGGGGTGGACTCCTAGGACCTTCAGGAGTATGATGGAGTGCTTGGTTCTGATGGAGAATGGTCGGATTATATAATACAAGTTGCACCTTCTCTTTTATTTTTTTGAAAAATATTAGGGTTCTTTTAGAGGCAATTGTGCGTGTCCCTAGGTCTGGAATTGTTTGTTCATATATATGAGACCATATTAGGTCAACAAAAACAACGATGAGATCAAATATAATCATGTTTTTAATGTCATGAAAATTTGATCCAAAATTTCCAAAACAAGAAAATATTTCCCTCCTCTTGCCTTGTGCATTTTTGACAGCTACTTGTGAGCTTTTTGGGCCTCCAACATGACCAAATGTTCAGCCTTGCACGCCTTATACATCAATCTTATATGTATTTAATTTATTTTGATTTTATTTGAATAAAAATCAACAATAAATAAAATAAAAATCAAACTTATGCATGTCTGAGTTTATGGGTTCTTGGACATGTTAGGAATAAGTTTCAAACATGAAAAGATGGGCCCATTTGGAAAAAAATCAAGTTTGGTCAATATTGGCTTCATGCACCTTTCCAGAAATTGGTCAACTTTGGAAATGCATATCTCTCTCATTTTTAACCCTAAGAGGGTGTTCTTGGACTTTTTAGAGAGCTTAGGATGTCCTATAAACAACCCTTTTGGTTTCATTTCAATTGGATCTTCCATGTTCACGTAAGGAGCTTTGACCCAAAAGGTGTTTTTGTTGACTTTTTAAAAGGACCTATAATGTATGAGCTTGTATCTTTTAATTGGGGCAATTATTGAACTTAGGAGCTGAAGAGAAGTTGTAGGGAATTGTATTCTCTTTAAAATGAGCTTTGGTGGAAAATTTTCTGATAATGTATGAGAAAATTATGCATGGTCAAAGTTTTGTTGACTTTTCCTATAGAAACCCTAATTTGCCATTTTTATACTTATGATGAATTGGGAGCATTTCTTGAGGAATCATGATCAAATGATGGATATTACTTCCAAATGTTGATGTTGACCAAAAATCTTGAAGTTTGACTATATATAGGCCACAATTGACTTTTGACCTAGTACAATTGATTTTCAGGCATTAGAGTTGTTGACTGAGCAAACTTGTTGTGTAGGGCTTGAAATTTGGCATGGATGATCTTGAGGACATGTTAGGGACATGGAAAACATTTGAAACCCTTGGAGCTCAACCATCTTGATGAAAATTGAAACCCTAGTTTAAGGTTTATTGCCTTAGGAGGAGAATTTGTCTGGTCAATTCTTAGTCGTCCTAGGGCAAGTTGGGGATCTCAATGGGCATGTTTTGAGTAAAATGAGAGGGCAAATTTTTGGGTACAACAGTTTCAATCAGGATCCTCAGATTTCTCCGCTTACTCATACTGCTTCTTCTCCAGCACCTTTTGTGGTGCACATTACCCCTGCTGCTAGAAATGAGATTCACTATGTTGCACCTCCCTTGGTGAATATGGCCTCATTTCCTAATGATGAAGTGTATCGCCCTACTCATCCACCAAGTGAAATCTTGGGTTTCTATGATCGAATGGACGATTTTCAAGATCAGTTTGATAAGATGCAAAAAGAGTTGAAGGCCCTCAGAGGTAAAGAGTTGTTTGGGCAGAATGTGAATGATATGTGTTAGGTTCCAAATGTGAAAATACCTGCAAAGTTCAAAGTACCGGAGTTTGAAAACTATAAGGGCAACACTTTCCCTCGTGCTCATTTGGTGATGTGTGTAAGGAGAATGTCTACTCATACAGAGGATCGACGCCTGTTGATTCATTTATTTCAAGACAGTTTAATTGTTGCAGCGTTGAAATGGTACATGAGTCTGAACAGTGCCAGTGTTCATTCTTTTAACAACTTGGGTGAAGCATTTATTAGATAGTACAAATACAATGTCGACATGGCGCCTGACTGTGATCAACTCAAGGCCATGGTCCAGAAGGACATGGAATCATTTAAAGAATATGCACAAAGATGGCGTGAGGTAGCCGCCTAAGTGATTCTTCCAATGGAAGAAAAAGATATGAAAAAAGATTTTTCTGAAGACACTAGGTGCATTCTATTATGAGAGAATGGTGGAGAGTGCACCCAGTGATTTTACTGAAATGGTGGGAATGGGCGTCCGTTTGGAAGAGGCTGTAAGAGAAGGTCGTCTGAAAAAAAGTGAAAGTTCTAGCAATGTGAAGAAGCCATCATATGGATTTGTTAAGAAGAAAGAGGGGGTAACAAATGTTGTTATTCAAGAGAGAAGGTTTAATCCCTCTAGAAGAAATCAGCAGTGCCATCAACATTTTTCCTCGATAACTCCATTTGTAAATGTGGCTCCGACTACAGTTGCTTATCAAATACCAGCCCCTCGGGGGAATCAAGGGAAAAATCAGAGGAGAGAGCCTTTTGACTCTACCCCTATGAGTTATGCAGAGCTAATCCCATCATTGATCTAGAAAAAGTTAGTCCAGACTAGGCCACCTTCTGTTATACCATTCCCTTTACCTTGGTACTACAAGGCAGATCAGACGTGTGCTTTCCATCAGGGTGCACCAGGGCATAATGTAGAAAATTGTTATCCTATGAAGTCTGAGGTACAGAAAATGGTTAGATCTGGCCTTTTCTCCTTCAAAGGTGTCGGCCCTAATATAAAATATAATCCTCTCCCAAAACATGGAGGAGCGAATGTTGTTAACATGGTTGCTGGTTGTCCAGGGGATTTATGCATTTATGATATTAACTTAGTTAGAGGAGACATGGTAAAGATTCATGCATACCTTTGCAAGTTTAGTTACTATACTCATGACCATGTTGGTTGTTGTATCTGTAGTACTAATATACAAGGTTGCAATAAGATAAAGGTTGATTTACAGGAGATGGTGGAGTAGGGCCTCATCCATATAATCAGGCCTAGGGAAGAGTATGAGGAGGAAGTGAACATGGTCTTTGGATGTCCTGGAGAATTCAGGATCTTTGATGTGGGACATATGAATGATGATCTCGTACAATTGCATGATACTTTCTGCCACATGGCTGGTCAGGTAGAGCACCACTATGGATCTTGTCGGGTTTGCTGCAGGGACTCCCGAGGATGTTCAATTGTGAGAAAAGGTATTCAGTTTTTGTTGGATAATGGAACTATCAAGGTTTCAAGCCAAAGAGATGATTACCATGAGGTTAATGAGATTGAGGTTTGTTTGGTTGAGGAAGAATCAGATGATGAATATACTTCCGTGGATGAATTCTTTTCCTCAGATGAGGGTATGTTCTTTGATGATGATTCTTTGATGTCAAATTTCTGAAGAATGTGTGAATGTGATTATGCCGTGTTTCAGTGATTCTTCCCCGGTTGAAATTGAATACTGTAGCAAGCCATTTGTTTTCCCTATGGTGATTTGCTTGCCAGGGCCCATTCCTTAAAAATCAGACAAAGTTGTACCGTACAAGTATAATGCTACAATTTTAGAGGATGGTGTGGAAGTTCCCATCCAGCCTTTGTCTAGTGTTGGAAATATTGCTAAGACTAGTAGGGTGACCCGCAGCGGTTGTGTGTTTGCACCAGTTGTTCGAGGAAATGATAATGCTGGTAAAAAGGTTATGGAAAGTGTTGAAAATAAGAAGCCTGCAGGGGAATCCAGTGGTACTACCCTGGAGAAGTACGTAGATGATATTTTGAAGATAATAAAAATGAGTGACTACCGAATTGTGGATCAATTAATGCAGACTACTTCAAAGATATCTATATTAGCATTGTTGATGAATTTTGCTGCCCATAGAGAATCTTTAATGAGGGTGTTGGACCAAGCCTTCGTGGAGTATGACATGCCATTAGATCAATTCAGCAGTGTGGTAGGTAATATTACGTCATGTAATTACCTAAGCTTTTGCAATGATGAATTTCCTGATGAGGGGAAGAATCGCAATTTGGCTCTCCACATATCCATGAACTGTAAGAGCGATTCATTATAAAATGTGTTCATTGATAATGGATCCGCCATAAATGTGATAGCGAGAAGCACGTTGATGAAGTTGAAATATCAATGGGCTCCTATGCTCCTAAGTGGTATTATTTTCAAAGCCTTCGATGGTTCAAGGAAGTCGGCTATTGGGGAGGTCGATCTTCCTATTCACATAGGCCCGCATCTGTTTTAGATCACTTTCCAAGTCATGGATATTGTACCCGCATATAGTTATCTACTAGGAAGACCATGGATACATGAAGCAAGGGCCGTTACCTCCACCTTACACCAAAAGCTGAAATTTGTGCGTGAAGGTAAAGTGTTTTATTATAAATGGAGAGCAAGCATTACTGATATCTCATATATTATCTTTTGGTATTGTAGAAGCAGATGAAGCTGTTGTGGGGACACAGTTCCAGGCTCTGTCTGTTGATAATGTAAGAGGGAATGAGAACTCTATGACTTCATTCAAGGATGCTCAGCAGGTTGTGCTCAATGGTCCAAGTAAAGTGTGGAGACAGGTTGTTGATCCTCCAGTGAACAAGAACAGAGTTGGTTTAGGATTTTTCTGCTGAGAATGGAAAAGGCGAAAGTTTGAAGTCAAAGTCTACTATGAGAATCTATCATGATGTTTTCCGGAGTAGAGGCTATCTCCATCCAACTGTTTCTAGAGTTAATTCTATTGAGGAGGATGAAGAAGATCAGAAAATACCGAATTATGTGACGCCTGTAGTCAGAATCCAGAACTGGGTCACTTATGATGTTCCCTCTTGCATCCATGTCTCAAAGTAATTTGTTTTTGTTTATCATTGCAAAAAGCTTTCACTCTTCCCAAGGTGAAAGTTAATATTGTATGGGCTTATCTGTTTGCTTTGATCATTAAAATCATAAATAAAGGTTGTCTTTGATTCTTAAAATTGTGTCTTTTATTTTTTCTGCTTTTTCATGGAAATGGTAATAATAAGAAAAAAAAACTTTTGAATAAAATAATAATTGAAAATAAATCTGCATGATCACTTGATATATGTGTCAGTTTCTAAAAGCAATCACAACTCACATGTGCAGATTAATTAATAAACATGTTGAATGCAATGACCCTGCACCCTCTCCCAACTTTGAATATCCTGTGTTTGAGACGGAAGAAGAAGAATATGATGAGATTCAAGAAGAGGTTTCACAGTTTCTCGAGCACGAGTAAAATTCCATTCAGTGGTATAAAGAGTCTTTGGAAACAATCAATTTGGGTTCAGAAGAGGAGCCAAAGGAAGTCAGGATGGAGCATTATTGCTTCCTGATATGAAGAACAAGTTGACTGAGTTGTTGAAAGAGTATGTGGACATCTTTTCTTGGTCTTACCAAGATATGCCGGGTCTAGATACTGATATTGTGGAACATCACTTTCCTTTGAAGCCAGAGTGCCTGCCCGTCAAACAAAAGTTGAGAAGAACTCACCCTGATATGGCAGTAAAAATCAAAGAAGAAGTCTTAAAGTAGATAAATGTCGGTTTCTTGTGACATCAGTGTATCCTCAATGGATAGACAACATTGTTCCCGTACCGAAGAAAGATGGAAAAGTCTACATGTGCGTAGATTACAGAGATCTAAATAAAGCTAGTCCAAAAGATGATTTTCCATTGCCACACATTGATATGCTAGTTGATAGCACAACAAAATTTAGAGTATTCTCATTCATGGATGGATTTTTCGGATATAATCAAATAAGAATGGCTCTTGAGGACATGGAAAAAACAACGTTTATCACACCCTGGGGAACATTCTGTTACAGAGTGATGTCCTTCGGGTTGAAGAATGCTGGTGCAACGTACCAGAGGGCTATGACAACCATATTCCATGATCTGATGCACAAGGAAATTGAGGTATATGATGACGACATGATTACCAAATCACAGACCGAAGAATGGCATGTGGATGATTTGTTGAAGTTATTCCAGCATTTAAGGAAGTATCGTCTCCGCTTAAATCTAAATAAATGCACCTTTGGTGTCCGGTCAAGGAAGTTGTTGGGTTTTATTGTCAGCCAGAAAGGGATTGAAGTTGACTCAGATAAGGTCAAATTGATCCAAGAAATGGCTGCGCCAAGGACTGAGAAGCAAGTTAGAGGCTTCCTTGGCCATCTTAATTATATTTCCAGACTCATCTCCCACATGATCGCAACATGTAAACCGATATTTAAGTTGCTAAAGAAAGATCAAGGTTGTGTGTGGATAGAGGATTGCCATAGGGAATTTGAAAGTATCAAAGAATATCTGCTTAAACCTCCTATCTTGCTCCCTCCCGTTGAAGGAAAACCATTGATCATGTATCTAACAGTGTTGGATAGTTCTTGGGCTGTATTTTGGGACAACAAGATGAAACAGGAAAGAAAGAACATGTCATATACCATCTCAATAAGAAATTTACTGATTGTGAGTCATGATATTCTATGTTGGAGAAGACATGTTGCGCTCTGGCCTAGGCAGCAAAGTGGTTGCGATAATATATGTTGAATAATACTACTTGGTTGATTTCCAAAATGGATCCAATTAAGTATATTTTTGAAAAGCCTGCTCTCACCGAGAGAACTGCCCGCTGGCAAATGTTATTGTCTGAATACGACATTGAGTATTGTAGCAGTAGAAATGTTTAAGACTAAGCCATTGGATTGGCTAGACTTATAAATATCAAAATAAAAATTGCCACCGCGCTTTATTGTTTCGAAAGAATGGAAAAAGAGCGAATAACCCAAAAAGAGGGGGAAAGATTCTATGTAAGGGGGTTGGTTATGCAAAGGGAAGGTATTAGCACCCTAAACATCTACGGTACTCCGCAGGAACCTCTTTGAAAAATCTGTATATTTTGGCTATAAAATGTTGTATAAAAATAGATGGTGGAGGTGAGAAAAGAAGTATATTTTTATGATTTTTGCACCCGCGGCGGTTGCGAACCTTTAGTTCCTACATACCACCTTTCATGCAATAAGTGATCAGGGTACACGTAGTTGCTCTTTTAAAATTTTTAAAACACAAGTGTGTTGGTTAATTTTATGAGATAAGACATCATCGTCATTGTCCGTGTGGAAAACATACTTACTACCCACAATCATGAGAAAGGAGAATTTGCATCATCTCAAAGTGGAGGATATGGCTTGGATTTTAAAATCAACAATGCCTCACTCAACACCCGAGTGGAAAATATCTCTCTTCACTACATATTGTAGAAGCATAGTTGTTTTCATATCTACAAGGATTAACAAGAGTCTAATCTTTTGAGAAAGGTTTTAAAATAGAAAGCCAAAGTGGCAAACATGGCTTGAAATGAGATTGATTGACTTTTAGTCTTCTCACAAAAAAAATTTCAAGGTATTATTAAGTTGATTGAAATTTTTTTATGAAAATGTTTTGGAAATGCATGGACATAAGTACAAGTTTATTATGAAAGTGGTTCAAGTTTCAAAACAAGAAGAGTTTTTAAAAGGAGGAAGAAGATTTTTGAAATTAAAGAAGATGGGAGGAGAAGAAGAGACTATCCTAAAGCATAAGGTAAAAAGCTAAGGATAAGAACCATCTAACCAACAAGAAGTCAATACTTGACATTATGAGTCAAGATAGAATTCTCATTCCTTGGATTGAAATCAAACAAGCAAAGATACTAGACCTCTTGAGAGAGCCAAACTTCAAGTGTATTAAGTCTTCACAGAAATTAAGCAGGATAACGGTTGTATACGGGTGAATTCCATATTACAAACAAAGAATGTAATCACAATAGCATGCACACAAAACAAACAAACAACCCAATGTCCTAAAGTAAACCTCAAGAACTCCAGACAAAATATCAATTAAGGTCACAAGGTCTCCAACATAGGTCAAGGCCTCTAATCCTAAGTCCAAGAAGTCCAATACTCCACAATGCCAAGGATAGTAACCAAATAGTCCACGTATCATTAAAGCATTTTATGGTTCATGTTGATTATTAGGTGTCTTAAAAGAGAAAAGAAAATATCAAGTGAGCAAAATAAAAATAACAAGAATATAAATGCTCAAGTGAGCAAAATAAAAATGGCATGAAATGTAATGCTTAATGTAAATGGTACATAAAGCACAAAATTAAAAGCATAAAGTAAAAACCATTTAATAATTAGTGGTTAGTTGGATGACCATCTTGAAACTTGCATTTGGAACTCATTAGAGGATTGGTAGAACCAAAGCCTCCACACAACAAGTTGAATTTACTTTTTGTAAAGTATATCATCCATTAGGAATCCTCAAAAGTATCATTTAATGATCAACGATGTTTAAGTGATCCGCATTGGCCAAAAGTGTTGTAGACCCATTAGAGAATTGGTAGAACCAGAGCCTCCACACAATGAATCTCAAGGTTATTGAATCAAAAAGATCAAATTAACATACTTGGGCTTGCAAACATAGGTTTGGGCCACGAATGATCATTTATTCGAATCAGGACAAAATTTAGCGCTATGTTAAGCAATCGTAAGTGGACTTATATAGAAGTCGCACCTATTTTGAGGCCGGTAAATAACAATCTATGCACCATTTATTTTGAGACATGATATAGAGATCATGCTCCAATAACACTTAGTGCAATAAGAAAGGGACAAGATGAAGAGGGGTGGGAAAGAATGTAAACCACATTTGAATTAAAATTTAACTAAACTATTATTAAAATCATTCATCCATTTTTGTGGAGTTAGACTCAACACCATAGATCCAATGATGTTAATAAAGTTCGTGATCAAAAATTCAACCCAATGTCAGCCAGAAAATAATCACAAAATAATATTACATTTAATATATACATTAAAAAAGGTTTTTAAAATGTTTTAAAATAGAAATAAGAGATAAAAATATTAACTATGTTCTAATTAATCAAGAAATATTAAGTAAGACCATAGAAAAATCAGAAATGAACTCAAATATTTTTATAAAATTTTTGGTAATTTTCTAAAGTCAGAAACTATTTTTAAAATTAAAAGAAATGAGTAAAATAACCCAAAAATGATTTAAAAAAAAACAAAGTCAGAAATAAAAAATAAACGAGGTCACCAATATTTGTCACAATATCATTGGATCATTCCATATTTTTTTCACAATTTAAAAATTCATAAAAGTATTTTTAAACATTTAAAACAATTCAAATAAAGGGAAAATTTATAAAAAATATCAAAACACAAAATAAAATTGTGAAAAACTAAAAATCAGAAAGAGTAAAATCAAAAATATTTTTCATAATTGTTTCAGATTTTTTGGACTAAAAATGAATTTTCTATGATTTTTGGAAGTTTAAAGCAATTAAATATAAAAATCAGAAATAAAAAATAAAGTCAAAAATATGTGAACCGTTGCATGAGAGTCAAAACGCGTTAGTAATCAAATCCAAGGGATCTGGCGCGCTGTGCATATCATGGTCATTACTGAATAAAGTATAGAATCAAATATAAATCAGAAATTCAACAAAAATTCAAATGGCACGCCATCATTGGTTGGAAGATGACACGTTGGTCATCTTCATCCTCCAGCCAGTCCCAAAACCAGGTTGCTCAATCTTTAAAATTAGAGCACAAGACCTATGTCATTCGCTTCATCTCTTCAAGACGAAGACAACCACACCTTCGCGACAAATTTAGTTAAATTGTAGCTCAAGAAATTTGGAAGAGAAGTTTTGAAAAGGGATTTGAAATTTCATGGTCAAAAGTGTTTCCAAATAGAAGCAAGTATGCAACTAGAACCAGGGCAATGAGAGCTTCAAAATGATATCGAAGTTTGGAAGAATTGATGGAGAAATCTACCTATTAAAGTTGAGCTGCAGAGCTCTGAAACTGGACTTCTATGGATCAATATAGGTCACAATTCTTGAAGGTAATTGTATGGTTAGCTTCAGGGAAGACCAAGGAAGGTGAATTGATAGAAAAAATGGATTGAAAAAGGCTTGAACACTGATTTCGAAGTTGCAGAAAAATTGAGTTATGGAGCAAGTTTGGCAGAGTGATTCTGGTTGTTCAAGCTTGAGGAAATGAATGAGGGATGACCCTCTATTTATAGGGAATCAAATGGAATATTTAAGCGTGTGAAATGATGAAGTTTGGAGGGAAATCGTGTGAAGTTGCAAACAAGAAAAGTGTGACTTCTACTTTGATCAAAACTCATCAAAAATGCGCATTTTACTATGCTAATCACTTTTGGAAGTTCACTAAACATGTTTAGAAGAAAAAACGCGAAGAAACAATGTGTTTAGAAGCTAAATCAAGGATTTCAAATTCTGACTTTTGAAGAAACTTCAGTTTCAAGTTACCAATTTCAAATCAATGGCATTCTCAGCTCAAGGGGTCTTAAAGCATGATTCTTGATGCTTTAGAAAGATGAGGTTACGGGCTTTGCAATGGGAAAAGAATGGAATCAAATGGATGTTTGAGCTGAAAGTTGCAATGAGTCAAAGTTGGGAAAAAGAGGTTGACTTTCCATACTTAGAAATATTTCAAGTTTTTCTTCAAAAGTGAACTATAATATTTTGCATCCAAACATGAACTTCCTCTTGGAATTTGCTCTTGACCAAAAAAGATGGCATGAAAAAGACCTCTTGAATGACATTTTGAGAGTTGAACCATTCAAAATCTCCAAAAATTGAGTTATGAATTATTGAAGTTGAAAAAAAATCATGAAATGACCTATAATCTTTTATATCCTTAAGGAATATTCCATCCATTTTCTCACTTTGCACATAAATGAAGGAATAAAGTTCACATCCTCAAGATCATTGTGGAAAAAGAGTGGGCTCAAGGTGATAAAAATTGACCAAGTTATGATCATTTAAAGTCACACATGGGAAATTGGGGATTCATCTGGAGGACTTGTAATCTTTCTTCATCATCAAGTTTCTTCCACATGAAAAATACTTGAAATTTTTGAAGTTGTTTGTTTTTAACCATTTGAAGAGAAGCATGTTTTTGGAATCACTCAAAAATACCAAAAGATGAGCAAGATATACTTCTTTGAAGTTCAAAACCTTAGCTCCTAGATCAAGAAAATGCTTTGAGGAACTTTGACAATTTTAAACAACCTTCTTGTACCAACACTCTTGCTTTGTAGTTATAAGTTACTGAGGATGATAATGAGAACTCGTAGCAATCAAAACCACTTCCATATATTGAGAATTGAGAGAAATATGCACTTGTTACCAATGGGAACCAAGCCTTGCCAACCATGACAACTTCTTCCATCAACCCGTTGTACTTTTAAATCAATCTTGATAACTTTGAAATGTGGTGAACCAAAATAAACCTTGTCATGCCATTTCTTCCAAAACAACTCCAATGGTGAGGTTTGAACTTCTCAAGCTTTATTGACTAGGGAATGGAAATAAACTCATGAACCCATGGATCAACTTGCTAAGCCACGTTGCCTTTACCTACATTATTAACAAATAAGACAAACCAACATCGCATTTTATTAATTAAAAGGAAAATCAAAACAAAACATGCATAATCACAAAAGAAAAACAATTTAAGGTGCTTGGTGATTACTCAAAGAGCAAAGCTAAAGATAGGGAGGATAACCAAAAGCCCTAATGTGATCTTGTTGTGATTGAATCAATATGGTATGATGAAGGGATCTTAGGGGGGAAAATTGGGGTACAACAAGTACCACACTCAGGAGGCCATAAAAAGAAGTGTGCTAGCAGATTATCTTGCTCACCAACCGGTAGATGACTACCAATCTGTCAAATTTGATTTCCCTGATGAGGATGTGATGTTCTTGAAAGCGAAAGATTGTGATGAACCTTTACCCGGTGAAGGTCCAGATTCTGAATCTCGTTGGGGCATGGTATTTGATGGAGCAGTGAATGCTTACAGAAAAGGAATTGGTGCGGTGATCATCACTCCACATGGATCACACATTCCTTTTACTTCAAGGATGACATTTGATTGTACCAATAATATGGCGGAATATGAGGCTTGCATTATGGGTATCGAGGAGGTCATTGATCTTAAAATCAAGGTTCTAGATGTGTATGGTGATTCGACTTTGGTTGTTAATCAGATTAAAGGAGAATGGGATGCTCGTCACCCTGGCTTGATCCCTTATAAAGATTATGCTAGAAGACTATTACCCTTCTTTAACCAAGTTGAATTCCATCATATTATTAGAGATAAAAATCAGATGGCGGACGCTTTGGTAACTCTAGCTTCTATGTATCAGGTTAATACTTGGAATGATGTGCCTCGTATTATGGTACGACATTTGGATAAACCGGATCATGTGTTTATAGCAGAGGATGTGGTAGATGAAAAACCTTGGTATTTGATATCAAGCATTTTCTTTAGACTCAAGAATACCCGGTTGGGGCATCAAATAAGGATAGAAAGACATTGAGAAGGTTGGCGGGCAACTTTTTCCTCAATAAAGATATATTGTATAAAAGAAATCATGACATGGTATTGCTCAGATGGGTGGATAGACACGAAGCAAACATGTTGATGTATGAGGTTCATGAAGGTTCATTTGGTACCCATGTCAATGGACATTCAATGGCGAAAAAGATGCTTAGGGCGGGTTACTATTGGCTGACAATGGAATCTGACTGTTACAAATTTTCAAAGAAGTGCCATAAATGCCAGATTTATGTTGATAAAATTCATGTACCTCCAACACTTCTCAATGTTATTTATTCCTCATGGCCTTTCTCTATATGGGGTATTGACATGATAGGAATGATTGAACCAAAGGCGTCAAATGGACATCGTTTCATACTAATGGCGATTGACTACTTCACCAAATGGATGGAGGAAGCTTCATATGCTAATGTCACTAAAAAAGTGGTAGTGTGCTTCATCAAGAACAACCTCACATGTCGGTATGGTGTGCCAAGCCGGATTATTACCGACAACGGCTCAAATCTGAATAACAAGATGATGGAGAAACTTTGTGAGGAGTTCAAGATTATCCATCATAATTCATATCCCTAAAGGCCAAAGATGAATGGGGCTATTGAAGCGGCCAATAAGAACATCAAGAATATCATCCAGAAAATGGTTGTTACTTATAAAGACTGTCATGAAATGCTCCCTTTTACTCTGCATGGGTATCTAACATTTGTACCCACTTCAACAGGGGCAACCTCGTTCTCTATTGTATATGGCATGGAAGCAGTGCTCCCCGTTGAAGTTGAGATTCCTTCTTTGTGTGTAATAATGGAAGCCAAGTTATCAGAAGCTGAAAGGGTCCAAAACAGGTTTGACCAGCAGAATTTAATTGAAGAGAAAAGAATAACGACTTTATGTCACGGTCAATTATACCAAAAGAGAATGAAGAAAGCTTTTAATAAGAAGGTCAAACCTCGTGAATTTAGAGAAGGCAACCTCGTACTCAGGAAGATCATGTCTTTTAACGGTGATTCTAGGGGCAAGTGGACTCCCAATTTTGAAGGCCCGTATGTTGTCAAGAAAGCCTTCTCTGGCGGTGCACTGATTCTTGAAATAATGGATGGCGAGGAGTTCCCACGTCTTGTGAATGCTGATACAGTCAAGAAATAATTTTCCTATAAAAAGTAAAAGAATAGCTCACTAAGGTGAAAACCCGAAAGGGCGGCTTAGGAAAAAAAGAGCGTCTCGGTAGGCCGAAAACCCGAAAGGGCGGTCTAGGCAAAAATTAGAGACATAAACAGAATAAATTTTCCTGGTAGATTGAAAACCCGCAAGGGCAGCCTAGGCAAAAGTTAGGGATTTTATGGCAATTTACTACATCAGACAAGACTTGATCAATGGAGCAACAATCTACTTGGGTCTTACTACTCTTCGATCGAAGTTGTGGCTCAGGAATTCAAAGTTGTCAGGGAGAATAGTGGTCATTGTAATTCAATGTATCTTTCCCAATATATATTACCGTGTTCCAAACTTTGTAATTATCTATGGAGTCTTGCCATTTGCAGACCACCATTCTATTAATAAATTTTGAGCCTTCTATCCAATTCCTTGCAATTCTTATTTTTGTTCAGCTTATAAACATTTCATTTATTATCGATAGTAATGATCAAAGCAAAAAGATTAAATAACAAAATTATTTTTGAAGAGAATTTACAAATTACTTATTGCTTTAGATTTTGTGACACAAGGAGAACAAAATCAGTGACTTCAGGGATGGATAAACTCAAAGGTTTGCATGATATGAAGATTTTGTCCAAGATTCCCCAGTGAAGGCTTAACTCATATAAATAAAGGTCTTTTCTCCCCGTGCATGCTGAGATGGACTCATTAGCAAAGCATCTCCTTTCGGCAGTACTAGCATATTGGTTATTTTCCCGGCAGTTAGGCAAGGGCAATGTCTTATTTAAGAAGTATTGAAACGGTTATCAACTTTTCAGGTTTCCTCCCTCCGAGTGCTGGTTTGGATTTAAAATCCCCATAAGTTTTCTTGATATATTGTTTTATTTCTTGAGTTCCCCAGGTGTAGTTGAGATGATATACTTCTCTAAAATTGATGTCCCCATGAGGTTTCATACTTTCTCCCCGGAGAAGTTAGTGCAATTATCACTTTCAGCATTAAAGAATGTATCTCGATGTCTCCTTCGAAGATATAATATTACCCTCCCCAATAAAGTCAGTATGTCATCCCCAACTGATGTCTCAATGATGTGATATTGTTTTCCCTAGTAAAATCAACCATGGCAAGAGTGTGAACTTCGAACATTTTTTGTCCCCCCGCTGAAGCTTGTATGGTTTTCCCAGTGGAACTTAGAGAAGATGCTAGATCACCATGTTTGTGTTATTTTACTATTATTAATCTTGTTCCTTCTCATTGAATTTAAGTTATGAAATAGGAATTTGTTTCCTCGGTTGGTGCTTGCTTTCCTATGGAATTTCCATCCTTTTTGTGATTTAGCCGAGTATTGATTATAACCAATTTTTGGTCTTATGTGTACCCCCAGTGTCATATGTCTGTTTTGTCAGCATATACATGGTAACATTCATACTTTCATAACCAGCATAATGCATAATCATTGCTCATTTGCATTTTTTAAATATATATCTTGTTGGTATATTACCCTGTTTTGCAGAGTTGTGTTAGCCTCTCTCCAAAAGAGTGTCAATCTTAAGCAGAAAGTGTATATTCTTTCAACTTCCCCACTGATTTATCCCTCGTGGAATAATTTTGTCTCAGCTTTCTTTTCAGCTCTTTGTCTGGACGGAAAGGGTTTCCCCCTCTTGAGTTTACTTCTCAGGAGATGTATTTTGATTGACTGCTGCATTCCTGTTTATTTATGTTTGAAGTGGGCACCCTCGGCAATACTCTTATTTGGGTTTTGGCAAGATTTGAGCTTTAGTTTGAGAATGTGCAATTGTTTTGCACAAGAAGATTTTATCTCCTCAGCATGAATTATATTGGCATTTCTCTAGGAGTTCCATCTCTTTCCCCAGGAAACCATATTTTCTTTCTTCAGGAAGTCTTTAGTGCAATTCCTTCTCATAGAAGCAATTGGTAGGTCTCTTTATTTGAGCAACTTGTACTTCCCCCAGTGAATCTGATAGCTCCCAGAGAAGATCCAGATTTGTTACTCCAATGGATGGTAGCCTTGTCATAATGGAAGGTAGTTCGTTGTTGAAATTTTGGTACTCCAATGGATGGTAGCCTTGTCATTATGGAAAGGTAGTTCATTTTTGGGATTTTGTTACTCCAATGAATGGTAGACTTCTCATTATGGAAGGTAGTTTGTTGTTGAGATTTTGTTACTCCTATGAATGGTAAAATTGTCATTATGGAAGGTATTTCGTTGTTCAGATTTATTACTCCAACGGATGGTAGCCTTATCATTATGGAAGGTAGTTTGTTATTGAGATTTTCTTACTTCAATGAATGGTAGCCTTGTCATTAGGGAAGGTAGTTCGTTGTTGAGATTTTGTTACTCTAATGAATGATAACCTTGTCATTATGGAACGTAGTTTGTTGTTGAGATTTTTTTACTCCGGTGAATGGTAGCCTTGTCATTATGGAAGGTAGTTTGTTGTTGAGATCTTTTTCCGATGAATGGTAGCCTTGGCATTATGGAAGGTAGTTCTTCATTGAGATTTTGTTTCTCAACAGAAGTTCATTTGTTCACAGTCATGAGTATTGAATACATCTTAAAATTTGCTGGTATTATCTTACCATTCCTTTCCTCGGAGGGTCGACGTTACTTTTTTGCTATCCCCTAAGTGAGTTGTTAGTTCACAACTATTTGTCGGTCACCGTTATCCTTGACTCTCTCTGCTCAATTTTTAGGTTGATGTTTGCTTTAGATCCTCTCTTGGGAATTACCCCCAACAAAGTATTTTATTTTCTTCACCAGTGATTTATTTTGTTGGTCAACTTGTCCTTTTGTTTCCTCTTTTACTTTTTTATATCCTCGGTGGTTTCTTGCATCCCTTTAGATTTGTTCATCTTCTTTCATAATCATAAGTATTACATGGTATCTTAGGGCCAAAAATAGGGCTTGTTTTATATTTAAGTATCTTCAATCGCGTCGTCACAAAGACTTTAATCTTTGTACCTCCTGATAGAAGACACTTAAATAAGGGCAGCTATTGTACCCCAATTTTTCCCCCTAAGATCCCTTCATCATATCATATCAATTCAATCACAACAAGATCACATTAGGGTTTGGTTCTTCTCCCCATCTTTAGCTTTTTCTCTAGGAGGAATCACCAAGCACCTTGACTTGTATTTTGTGATCATCCATGTTTTGTATTGATTATCCTTTAACTAATAAATAAAATTAGTTTTTTCCCCAATTGTTGATGTTGTTGGTAAAAGCACAATACATTCCATCAAGATTGATCTAGGGATTCATGAGTTCATTTTTGTGCCTCCCTAAATAAATTTTAATTGAGATTCAAGCCTCACCATTAAAGATGTTTTGAAGTAATATCATGACAAAGTCTTTTATGATTCATCATGCCTCAAGTTGTCTAAATTAATTCAAAAGTACAAGGGTTGATTGAAGAAGTTTGACTCAATTGGACAAGTCTTTGATTTAATTGATAACAAATGCATATCTCCTTCAAATTATCAAGATTTGGAAGTGGTTTTTGTTGCTATGGTTTTTCCTTGTTATCCTGAAAAACTTATATTCACATGAGAAAGGTATTTGTGCAAGAAGGTTGGTCAAAATTGCAAAGGTTTCCCAAGGCATTTTCTTACTCTAAGAGCTAGGGTTTCGAACTTCAAAAGGGTATATCTTGCTCATATTTTGGTATTTTTGAGTGATTCCAAAGACATCCTTCTCTTTAAAGGGTTATTAACAAATCACTTCAAAAGTTTCAAAGAAATTTTTTGTGGAAGAAACTTGATGATGAAGAAAGATTACAAGTCCTCCAGATGAACCTTCAAATTCCCTTTATATGACTTCAAATGATCATAACTTGATAAATTTTTATCCCCTTGAACCCATTATTTTTCCATAATGATCTTGAAGGTGTGAACTTCAACCTTTATTGTATGTTCAAAGTGTAAAAATGGATGGAAGATGCCCTAAGGATACAAAAGATTATAGGTCATTTCATGAATATTTGCCAACTTCAACAAGTCATAACTCTCTCAATTTTTGGAGATTTTGAATAGTTCAAGTTTCAAAATGTCATTCAATAGATCTAATTCATGCCATCTTTTATGGTCAAAAGCAAATTTCAAATGGAAGGCCATGTTTGGATGCAAGACATTATAAGTCATTTTTGAAGAAACAATTAAAAAATTTCTAAGTATGGAAAGTCAACATCTTTTTCTCAAATTTGACTAATTACAACTTTTAGCTCAAACATCCATTTGATCCCATTCTTTGCGCATTGTAAAGTTTGTAACCTCCTCTTTCTAAAGCTTCAAGAATCATCTCCTATGACCCCTTGAGTTAAGAATTCCATGGGTTTGAATTTGGAAATTTGGAACTGAATTTTTCACCAAGTCAGAAATTTGAAACTCTTGTTTTGGCTTCTAATCACAAATTTGTTGCGCGTTTTCGCTTCTAAACATGTTTACTGAACATCCATAAGTGATTAGTGCATCAAAATGCAAGGATTGGATGAGTTTTAATGCAAAACAGATCACACTTTGCTTGTGTATCAGGTTCACATGATTTCCCTCCAAACTTCATCATTTCACACGCTTGAGCATCCCATTTGATTCCCTATAAATAGAGGGTCACCCCTCATTCATTTCCTCAACCTTGGAAAGCCAGAATCACCCTGCCAAACTCTCTCTTGAACTCAATTTTCTGTAACTTCGAATTTTCTCTTATAACCTTTCTCAATCATTTTTCTTTGTCAATTCACCTTCCTTGAACCTCACTGAAGCAAACAGAAGAACAATTAAGCTCTAAAGCTCCCTGAATCATGTTAGCCAAGTCCAGTTTCAGAGCTATGCAACTTAACTTTAATAGGTAGATTCCTTCACCAATTCTCTCAAACTTTGATACTATTGTGAGCTCTCATCATCCTGGTTCTAGTCGCAACACTTGTTTTTAACTGGAAGCACATTTGACCACGAAATTTCAAATCCCTTTTCAAAACTTCTCTTCCAAATTGTTTGAGCTACAGTTTATATAAATTTTCCGCGAAGGTGTGGTTGTCTTCGTCTTGATGAGACGAAGCGAATGGCCTAGGTTTGGGCTTTGGATTTTATAGTTTGAGGGACATGTGTTTCACGCTGGCTAGAGGTTGAAGATGACCAACGTGTCATCTTTCAACCAATGATTGCATGCCATTTGGAATTTTTAAAAATCTGATTTATATTTGATTCGATGCTTTATTCAGTAATGACCACGATATGCATAATGCGACGGATCCCTTGGATTTGATTACTGACGCGTTTTGACTCTTATCCATTGGTCCACATTTTTTTCACTTTATTTTATTTTTCTGATTTTTATATTTAAATGGTTTTAAACTTCAAAAATTTGTAGAAAATTCATTTTAACTCCAAAAAATTTGAAAAAATTATAGAAAATATTTTTTATTTATCTCTTTCTGATTTTTAATTTTTTACAATTTTATTTTGTGTTTTGGTATTTTTTTATAATTTTTCTTTTTATTTGAGTTGTTTTAAATGTTAAAAAAAAATACTTTTCTTCATTTTTAAATTCTAAAAAAAATAGGGAAGGATCCAATGACATTTTGACAAATATTGGTGACCTCGTTTATTTTTTATTTCTAAATTTGTTATTTTTTATCATTTTTGGTTTATTTCACCATTTCTTTTAATTTTAAAAATATTTTCTGACTTTAAAAAATTACCGAAAATTTTATAAAAATATTTGAGTTCATTCCTGATATTTCCATTGTCTTACTTATTTTTCTTGATTAATTTGAATATAGTTTCTATTTTTCTCTCTTATTTCCGTTTTATAATCATTTTAAAAACTTTTTTCTTTTATTTTAAATAAAATTTTATTTTTTGTATTTATATTCTGGATGATCTTCGATTAAAATTTTGATTATGAACTTTATTAACATCATTGGATCCATGGTGTTGAGTCTAACTCCATAAAAATAAATGAATGATTTTAATAATAGTTTGATTAAATTTTGGTTCAAATGTGGTTTATTCATTTCCCATTCCCTGTTCATCTTATCCCATTCTTATTGTATCAAATGTTATTAGAGCATGATTTACATATCATGTCTCAAAACATAAGGTGCGTAGATTGCTATTGAGCGACCTCAAAATAGGTGTGACTTCTATATAAGTTCACTTACGATTGCTTAACATAGCACTAAATTTTATCCTGGCTTGAGAAAATGATCATTTATGGCCTAAACCTATGTTTGCAAGCCCAAGTATGTTAATTTGAACCCTTTGATCCAATAACCTTGAGATCCATTGTTAGGAGGCTTTGGTTCTACCAACCCTCTAATGGAACTTCATCAATTTTGGTCAAAGTGGATCACTTAAACATCATTGATCATTAAGTGTTATATTGAGAATTATTAAATGGATGATGTTGTACCCCAAAATTTGCCCTCTCATTTATCAAGATTTTTCTCACAAGACCTCTTGGACTCAAGACAGGATTAGGGTTTGATCAGCTCAGGACATCTCATCTTGCACTGATGACCCAAAATTAGGGTTTGAATTTGCACAAGGATTTTTGGACCATCAATGCTTCATGTGACTTTCATACATCATGTTGGACCCCTAAGATTTCTCATGTTAAGTTTCAAGCCTTGAATCACATTTTTCCTCAGCCAATTGGACAGTTGACCTAAAAATCAACTGTATTGGGGGAAAAGTCAACCATGGCCAATTTACAGTCAAACTTCATAATTTTTTATCCACAACAACATTTTAGACTCATATGAACCATTTGATCAAGTTTGGATCACAACTCCTCAAGAAATTTGATCAGATCATTAAAAGGGCAAAATGGTCAAAATAAGGGTTTTGACTGAGAAAGGGCAATTTCTAATTTCTAACCAAGCCAATGACCAATTGGGTTCAAACATGATTTCAAGGGTTCAATGGCATTATCTTGATCTAATTACATGGTTCAAAAGATCTCAAGTTCATAGGATTGACAGATGAATTTTCCAGTCAACTGATCAAAAGTCAACTATACACTGAAAAGTCAAACTTTGACTTTTTGGTCAAAATCAAGTGCCAAGGGTCATAATTCATCAAGATATGTAAAAATATGAAACTTGTTCACCAAGAAAACCAATTTTGAAAATTAGGGTTTTGAATTTGAAAATTTTCATAACTTAGAATTTTTCTAAGTATGGAAATTTTCTTATTTTTTCCCAACTTTCCACCACTTTTTCACCATGATGCAATTTGATTCAAAGAAAACTTCCAACATGAAAGTTGTAGTCCTCCATGAAATCTACAACTTTGCTTCACAAACGTTTCCAAAAAGATGCTTGGATCTCAAGTTATAAATTTGTGAATATGGGTCCATGAACTAAATAACTTAGTGAAAATTTGCCCTAATTTAGGCAGGTTTTTGACCCAACTTCATGGACATTTTTCATCTAGTTCCAAGAGGTATCTCAAAATGCATTTCAAAGATGGATTGTATATCATTTTGCAAGCTTTCCAAAATGTCCAAGAACTCTCCAAGATCATTTGTGGTTAGAGAGAATCGAAGAAGAGAAGTTGGCATTTTGTCACTTTTGATCAAGCCATTTTTACAAAGTGTTAAGTTGCAAATCTGATCTTGGATGCTTGTACCTTGCATTACAGGTCCTAAACTCATTCTACACTCCATAATTAAATGCAAACTCAGAGGATAAGGGCTTTATCTTTTCCTTTGGAGCATTGTACAAGAGATTATTCCATAAATGGCCAAAAGTTCACAATGCCATTTTCATAAAGCAAGTTTTTTGCAACTTTATCAACCTTGAGCCTTGGACCTGTTTCTTTGAGGCAAGAAATCTCCACAGATATCAAGCAACTTGTACTAACTCCTATCAGCTCACAAGATAGCCAAGTACAATCATGTTGCCATAGTCAATTCACCTTTCTTAAAATGCAAGAAAAGTGGCAAAAGGGATCAGAACTTGTACAGCTGCTAGAGAGTGGACTTTTTATCACTCTATACATATTCACAATGCAAGACACGAATGCTTGACCACAAAAACATTCACAAACTCATGAACTCCAAATTTCCACCAAAACACACAGCTTCTGCAAAATCCTTGTCAACTTCATTTTGGATCGTGCGTTTTGCCCTTTAACACTTGAAACATCTTATCCACATCATATCCAAGCTATACAAGCCTTTACATTGTTGCTGCAAGCTCTGTTTCAGCCATTTTCATTTTCAAATTTGGAGGTTGCAACTTGACTTTTACAGAGATTTTTAGCCATCCATAAAGCAAGCTAAGCATTGGAATAGCTTGAGGGAACTTCAAGGAAGCTCACACGATCCTCAGGCCTCACTCAAAGTCCCCATGTTGCCATATCCAAATCCAGCTGAAGGAGGTATTTTTCAAATCTCTATCTCTCTATTTAGGCATCCTCAAGCCACGATTTGTGAAGAAAAAATGTAGCCCTTATCATGGTGAAGTTGTACATATGCATACTTGTCATTTATATTAACTGAGCTAAGAGAATTTGAACTTTGAATTTGCTGAAAAAATTAGGTCAGAAATTAGGGGTTATAAAATTCTCTCTGATCTTTGAGAGTTAGGTCACAAATTTTATATCATTGGAATCGTGAGAACACAAGCTACATTTTTTATATTATGGGTTTTTGTTTTTATGCAAGCAATAGCAAGATACAGGTTTGAAGCAAAAACGCGCGCGCATGGAAGAGGCTGGAGGACAGGGATGAAGTGTCGGGGCCTTGGCGGGCCTTGGGCCTTCTGTTTTTTATTTTCACACCCCCTGACTTGATATTTGCACCCCCTGGTTTTATTTTGTATATTTTTCATATTTTCTTTTCATTTTTATATTTTATCACTTTTGATTATTTTTCTGAATCACAAAAATCATGAAAAAAAATTTCTTTATTTTTTTCATTTTATTTTATTTTTTTATTTTATTTTTTGCATAAAATAATAGTTTATTAAGATAATATGCTTTATTTTCTTAAATAAATTGTAAATACATTTAATAAATACTATACATTTTTTTATTTTATTATTTCACACATAAAATAATTATTTTCATACATATTTTAATTTTTAATATTTGCACATAATATTATTTATTATTTTCTTGTATAAAAAATGGACAAAATATTATAATAGAACATTATTTTTCTTTAATCAAAAAAATTAGGGTTTCTCCCTTTCAAAAATAATAACATTATTTTTACTTATTTTCTAGGGTTAATTAATT
Organism: Vicia faba; assembly: GCA_948472305.1. Classification (NCBI taxonomy): domain Eukaryota; kingdom Viridiplantae; phylum Streptophyta; class Magnoliopsida; order Fabales; family Fabaceae; genus Vicia; species Vicia faba. The sequence continues at coordinate 317,753,679 of OX451735.1, forward strand.
TATTTTCTCATACAAAAAAATAAATACAAAACATTTTTTGCATAAATACATTTTTATTGCATTTTTAATATTTGTATACTTATTTAATTTACACATAATTCAATTGGGTTGTAATAGCATTTTAGGGTTTATATTTGTGCAATATCCCCATTCAAAAACTTGTATCCCCCCTCCCATAATAATTGTTGTAATAGTTTAATTTACATTTACGCAATTTATCGTTTTATATATTTGTGTAGTAAATTAGGGTTTTGCATGATAAGACAAAAAAGCAAACAAATAGACAAGACCTAATACAAGAAAAATCAAATGCATGTAAAATGACACACATTGCACACAAGCACCCTTAGGGTTTCACCCACTTGGTTGCCTAAATGAATGGCAATGTTACGCACGCGAAGTATCTTGGCAAAACAATACAAAATAAGATCATAGTCCCTCGATGACGCTATCAAAAGGTTGCCTTAACAAAAAATGATCTTGGTCCCTCAAACATGCTAAGATACTTGTCAACATTGCTATCATGGTCATACGATGACCCACGCCCGTCCCGTTTAACATCCAAAGATAGGGTTGTTTACCAAATCAATGGTAAATCAACAATGTCAAAGGAATAAAAATGCACAAGAAAGACATTTGAGTAGGTAGATAGCTTCTAGTTACTTGATCAATTTCAAAACAATCCTTGCTATTTTCAAAAACAAACACACACATATTTCAAAACAAACTTTCAAAAAACATTGAAACATTTTTCAAAAGACAAATATCTTTGTATACATTCTTACGAATGAGAATCATTACAAAGATTGCCTAAACGATGGCCTCTTTTCAAAATACTTTCAAAACCACACAAAGCACCATTTCAAACAATTTCAAAAGCAAAAGCAAGTGATCTAAACAAGTAACTAAGAGCCCATGGAAAACCATGGATGAAAAGGGTGCTAACACCTTCCCTTTTCATAATCTACCCCCCGAACTCAAGAAAACATCTCAAAGGTCTTTCCTGTGCTTTTTTACCTTTCCTTTTGGATAAAAGAAAAGTCGGTGGCGACTCTTGCTAACCGCAACATTTGCAAACACAAACGCAAAACATCAAGTCAGTTCTCCCACCGCATCACAGAACTGACGACTCTGCTGGGGATCTATAATAAAAGTGGGGTTACCTTAGGGTTTAGATCACCTTTATTTGCTTACCTTGTTTGACTTGTTTGCTTTACACTTTGGTTCTATTGTTTGGGTTTGAATCCTCTACACGAATTTGGGAAACATTATAGGTAAATAGTAATACGTTGTGGAAACTGTGCAGGGTATACCGACATGGTCTAAGCAATAGCTATGTTAGTGCGACATATTTGTGGGTACCGGTAGCCTTTGAGTCAATCAAAGAGAATACAGGGCCGCTGAGTGATGTCATGAAGCACTAATGAACTTCTAGAACTTTTACTTGACCAACTTGGCCTTTTAGGATGTAGTGAGATGACCGGATTTGGTGCGGTCCGAAGTTGGTAGATACTCGATACTACACTCATTAAGGGTTGGTTCTTTGGAATATTTTGGTCTCCAGTAAAGAGGCTTGAATTGAAACTATGAACAAGGAAACAATCCAGTGATATTGAGCTCATAGAACCAGGTTACTTTTACTAGGACAGGTTGAGCCAACTAAACTTCAAGAGGGTACTTACCTATGAAACCCCATGCAAGCCTAAACTAGGAACTTTTGTGATTTTTTTGTACATATATACTTGTGCATAACATCATGGACATCATGGACATCATGAACATTGTTGTACCCCAAAATTTTCCCTCTTATTTTTTCAAGAAATCACAGCTTCGGGTTTTCCCTGACTTTTTCAGATTGGACCAAGAATCAGTCAAACAGACTTTTTCTTATCAGAGTATCCAAATTAGGGTTTTCATGGCTCTGGAACGATTCAAGCAGATTATTAGGGTTTGGCTGAATTTGGCTCAGTGTTTGGTCAGACAGGCGTTTCTTTGGTATTAAGTCAAGAATCAGGGTTTTTGTGCGCACATTCTCAGAAAGAATTAATTCTACATTCCTTTTCAAATTACCCTGAGATATGAGCTGAGGCAGTTGATTTAAGAACTTGCAGTGTTGGATTTAATCAGTAAAAGGAAAAGATACTTGGGCATTTGTTGTGATTGACTGTGCATGGCTATGGTTAATTGGAGCGCCGGGTTTATTATTGATTCATGCTAAATGGCAAGACCACAGTGTTTATTAATTATTTATTTTTTCTAAGTCAGAATAATTGGATTTACTTCCAGTTATTTTAATTTAAGAAACTCAAATAATTAAATAAACAATTGAAGAGAAATAAAAGAGAATTAACTGATCAAAAAAGGATTTTTATTCATCTTTAATTGTTTTGTTACAAATTATTATTTGAACAACTGTAAATTTATTTACATATTTGTTTACAATAATAATGTTACAAATAATTGAAATGAAATGAAATTGCATCCTATTTTTCTAAATCTTCATCCTCTATCTGATGCTCCTTTGCTCAATTATTTTTACCTGCAAAAAGAAGAAAAAGGAAGTCAAAGGCAGATGAAATAATAAAAGAGTAGACAGATAAAAAAGGACTCATCATTAAAAGTAACTGGCCGGAATCAGTTGTTCCCCTCTCTGCAAATCACAAGATTTCTCTTAGTTCACAAAGAGGGATAGAAATATGCTTGCAAATAAAATGTGAAATGCACAAAGTTACAATATTGCACAAATTCAAAGTTTGTCAAACAAGCTGCATAATTCCAAAAATCCAAACCAAAGTTTTCAAACTGAATAACCAAGTACAAAGGCAAACTAAACTGTCCAGAATTTCCAAACAAACTACAAAGTCACAATTTCAAACTAAGCCAAAGATGTCAAACTATCAGAACTGTCCAAAGGCTATTCAAAGCTGTCAACAAAGTACACAAAGTATGCAGGAAAGCAGGAATTATGCAGAGGAAAACTACAAATGCAAGAAACCTTCAAAGATACATCACTTTCCAAGGCCAGTCGCCTTTTCAGAGAAAAAGTACAGTAAGCAATATAATATGCTTTTAATCTGTAAAGAGAGAGAAGAGAGAGGGAAGTAGCTTACAGGCTTGAGGCTTAGGCTTAAGATATAAACAAACTTATCAGAACATAGCAAAGAGGAGGCAGATATATCACAAAGCAAAAACCACAAACTGTAACATACAAACAACCTGCCTCCACAAGTTTCAAACCACAAACTGTAACATACAAACAGCCTACCTCCCAAACCTGTTTCAAAACTCTCAAATCTGCCTAAAACATTCAAACACATCAACCTGTAAAGACAGAGCTGCCTCAAGCTTACCAAAGGCCAAGCCTTCTAACCTGTATTCAAAACCCTCAACCTGCATAATCAGTCTGAAGCCTAAAAGCCTCAAACCAGAAGCACCACAAACTCTCAAAGCCTGTAATCTGTTTTCAAGACAACAAGCCTCAAACATGAAGCCAAACCTGTTCAAACGCCTCAAAACCTGCTAACTACCTGATAAGCTTGCCTACACTGATAAGCCCTTGCAAAGTTCATCAAGCCTATACCAGAATTTATCCAAACCAATTCCAACCAAACCCTAAACCCTCAGAATAAAATCATCACAGGGTCTAAAAAACATCAACAAACAATATTCAGGATCATACCAACATCATCAACACTCAAAGCCATCACTCAGAAGCAAATAGGAAGCAAGCATACATAAGCGAAGAGTAAGCATACAGGGCAAAGAAGCAAGCAAATCATCAGAGGAAAAGAAGTGTTCAAGAACAAGTAAAGCTAAGGGTTTTTCAGAGCATTCATCATAAAACCCTAAAAGGCAAAGCAAGATACTAGACAAACCAGGGAAGACTTCCAAAGCTCACAGCATCGCTCCCTCCGTATCCGGACACCCTAGGCGCCTCCAGTACACCTCGTCTCCATCTCCAAAATCCAAAGGTAGTATCCCTTCTCTTTTTCCTTTCACACACCTCGTATGGACAACAGCACTTGAAATCAGAACACAACGAAATTAAAACATGCAAATATGAAAACCTTAAAAAATACGAGACTACCTTTGCTTGTCACTACTTGAGCAATCCATGGAGGGAGAAGAAGTGGAAGTTGCGCCTAGTAGCTGAGGCGGAGGGGAAAGTTCAGAGGCCTTGCTCAGAAGAGTTGAAGAGGACGAAGGCGATGAGGAACGACGCCTCTGTAAGCATTGTATTCCCAAAATGAACAAAACTACTGAAACCCTAAAAAACAATTGTGAAATACGTTTGGGCCTTGCCCTTTTCAGAAGCCTTAAGCCCAACTGATTCAAACAGGCGCACCCCCCCCCTTGTTTTCTCCTTCTGACTATTTGTTTTGTTTGGGTCTTGCCTCACAAATTCCTTTGAGCCCATTCACTTTTTTTTCTTTTTTATAGACTAACACTTTTATTTATTTTTCTATAACTTAACTTTTTTTTAATAAATAATACACTAATTTCTCATATATATAAAAAATGTTGTTAATATTTTTTCATTCTAATTAAAAATACCTAGATATTAGATCTTTATTAAGATCAAACATTTTCTTTTTTCTTTTATTAAAACCTATTTTTTTTATTTAAGCCCTGTACATAAAAACATTAATACATAAAATTAGAATTTATTAAAACATTTTCTTGTCTTTTATTAAATCTTTTGTTTTGTACATAATCAACAAATATCCAAAAATAAATAAATACTTTTTTCTTTAAAACTTTTGTTTATACATATTAACAAAAATACAAAAAGAATAAATATAAATACTTAATATTGTATAAGGTAAACATTCTTGCATCACTTGTAAATAAATCACATACACATTTACAATATACATTTTATTTCCCTTTGATTCTTATACATTGCTACATTTTACATTGCAATTGATTCGATTTGGTTGTAAATATTTGGACACTACTCTCCTATTAAAGTCTCATCCCCATTTGTAAATATTTGTACCCCCATTCCCGGATACTTATTTGTAATAGCGTAGACTTTAAATTCCCGCAATTTATCGCTTCCAATTATAGCATGGTTAGACCTAGGGTTTGTATGTAAATAAAATCAACCGCTAGATAACCTAATACAAAGACAAATGCATGAAATCAATACACCATTCACACTTGCACCCCTAGGGTAATCCCACTCGTTGCCTTCCAAAAATGGGCCATGCTTGCACGTTGAGTTTCTTTGGCAAAACAAAACAAAACAATTCAAATGATCATGGTCCCTCGATGACGCTTTCGAAAGTTGCCTAAACAAAATGATCAAGTCCCTTCAAGCAAAATTGCCAAAGACACTTGGCACCATTGCATTCATGGTCCATAAGATGATCCGCGCCTGTCCCGTTAACATCCTAACACAAGATTGTCCACCAAATACAATGGTGGAACAAAACTGTTAAAAGGGTTAAAACATGAGAAAAATCTTTGAGTAAATTTAGGGGTAGACAACTCTTAGTTACTTGATCAAACTTGCAAAACACACTTGCCTACTTTTCAAAATCCACTCCACAAACACTTTCAAAACAAAACTTTCAAAACATTGAAACATCTTTTCGAAAAGACACACACCTTTGTAAAATATTCGAGTAAAGAATTGTTACAACGGTTGCCGAGACGAAGGCATCTTTTTCAAAACATTTTCAAAACACACACACACACACACCATTTCAAGCAATTGAAAATCAAAGGCAAGTGATCTAAAACAAGTAACTAAGAGCCAATGGATAACCATGGATGAAAAGGGTGCTAATACCTTCCCTTTTCATAATCTACCCCCCGAACCCACGAAACATCTCAAAAGGTTTTTCCAGTGCTTTTTAACCTTTCCTTTAGGATAAAATAAAAAGTCGGTGGCGACTCTTGCTAAACCGAACAAGTGCAAATACAAACGCAAACCTCAAGTTAGTTCTCCCACCGTATCACAGAACTGGCGACTCTGCTGGGGATTGATTTAAAAGTGGGGTTACCTTAGGGTTTTAGATCACCTTTACATTCTTGCTTTGATTGCCTTGTTTGCTTTACTTTTTGGGTCCTTGTTTGGGTTTGTTGTAAATTCTACACCCGGATTTGGGGCACCTTTTTAGGTAAATAGCAATAAAACTGTGAGGGAACTGTGCGGGGTATACCAACATGGTTGAAGCAGTAAGCTATGTTAGTGTGACATATTTGTGAGTACCGGTAACCCTTGAGTTCAATCAAGGAGAGTACGGGGCCGCTGAGTGATGTCGTGAAGCACTAACGAACTCTTAGAACATTAATTGACCATCTTAGCCTTTTTAGGGGTAGTGAGATGACTGGATTTGGTGCAGTCCGAAGTTGGTAGATACTCGATACTACACTCATTGAGGGTTGTTTTCTTGGAATATTTTGGTCGCCAATTAAGTGGCTAAACCAAAACTATGAACACAGAAAATAATCCAATGATATTGAGCTCCTTAGAACCCGGTTTCTATTTTAGGACAGGATGAGCCAATTAACTTCAAGAGGGTACTTACCTACAACCCCATGCAAGCCTAAACATAAGGACTTGTTTTCTTTGTGTGAATATGATTACCTGTATATACACTCATTTGCTTTTGCATACATGTACATAACATCATGACATCATACCATAGCATTTTTCAATAACCATTTCAAGGATCTCGAGGGTTCTTTTGATGCTGGGTTACGTTGAACCAGACGTCTACCAAAGGGCAAGAGGTTTCTCCTTTAAACAAATGCCATCAAAGATCAAGTGCAACAACTTGAATCAGGGGCTATGACCCACTTGACATGGTGAGCTTGATTCTCGTGGAAAGACATCCACCGGTGCAAAGTTCTCCAATCAAAGATCAAAGTTCAACCTCTAACATTCTCTTGTGTTTACCCCAAGAGATCCTTGAAAACATGCATCCGCATATCATGCATTGCATCTTGACGTTTTTTTCCTTTTCAGGTTTCCTTACTCCCCTACTGTTTATTTCAGTAGAGATGGCTCTGGAGCAGAATATCAAGGGCCTCCAAGCTCAAAATGCTCAACTTCAAGAGATGTTCCTGAACCTATCCAGGGGGCAGGAAGAGTTGAAAGTACTCCTCGCAAGGGACCTGGCCGAGAGAAATTCGGAAGACAATAAGGACCAACAGTTGGAACAACTGCGAACTGAGGTTGAAGCAATGAGAACCCAGATGCTAGGGCGGATGGCTCTTATCCAAGGCCTAGCCCGAAGACAAGAGGAGCTGGGAATCATTATCAATCAATTTCGTCAAGACGGTCACAACCGTATGGGGCAAACACTCAGGATTGGAAATCAAGGCCTTGCTCAGCTTCCCATGAGACAAGAAACCAGTTTAAAAGAGAGAAGACCTTCTCACTTTGCTTCCACATCACGAGCCCAACAACGGCCCCGTCAACACCAACCGGATAATCATCCAAAGGGGGAAAGACTTCAAAGGCAATTCACCCAAATCAACATGCCATTGTCACAAGCATTGCAGCACATGTTGAAGATGAATCTGATTTCGGTGATAAACCCTCATCCGAACCCCAAAACTTTTTCTCCCAGCTACAATCCAGATGCCAGGTGTGCCTATCATTCTGATAGTCCTGGACATGATACAAACGATTGTTGGGCGTTGAGGTACAAAATCCAAAGTCTGATCGACGAAGGAATGCTGGAGTTCACACAAGATGGCCAGACTAAATTCTTCTACCAAGGGTTCTCCACTTGAAATGACAAAGCTCAAACTGGGAGACTTTTGTTCCATTTGAATTTTCAAGTTGTAATTTCTTTTGTTTTCAAACAATTAACTGTTGATGTCAAACTCTGTTTTCATTAATGCATTGCATATGTTTGTCTTGAATTCATCCATTCGTTTTCACTACTCTTATGCTTTCTTTATGATATTTCACTCTTGATAAAAAGCTGCAAGCTTTTAGAGGGAGGATGACGAAATAATACCATAATCTCATACAGTATGCTTTTGAACAGACCTTGCTGATGATGTACAGGCATTTCTTTCAATTCCCAAACACTGGAGTTATAAGGAAGATAATCCCTAGTCAACCCCTTCGAGCCAAAGAAGTAGGAGTTTTCTGTTCTAAACAAATTGAAACCTTTGATATAAACCTTGGGCAGGGTAGTATCTCAGTTAATTCAAAAAAAAATGCGCATTGAAGTCGCAAACTCTCAGTTCATAATACAACGAAAGACATCAAAAGCATTCCTCTGGAATCAAAAGGCAGTGATGGTTCCCTATCATATAGGCAGTCATTATCTCTCAAAAAAGAAAAAAGCCCACTAAGCCAAAACCTATAAAGGAAGCTTAAGAAAGCTGGGGCATCCTGCTGACTGTAATCTCGAAAACATGAACAGTCAGGCAAAAGTTAGGGATAACAAATCAAAAGAAAGAGGTCATTACAAATCCTCAACAACATGAAAAATGTTGCAAAAGAAAAAGGAGAGGATGACTGCCCTCCAAATTCAACTGGTGAACCATCACCCAAAAAGTCGTTCCAAATTCGAATGGAGTTCGACGCACAAATTAACTGAGCTTAGGGTTGAAGAACATCACGAAGAGCGGGTGGGTACAAATATACTTTGAGCCTTTATCCTTTGTTTCTTAAACCGTGAACCAAGCCACGTTACAACCCTTCAAAAGTCCTAATTGAAGCATGGGTTAGTTCGAAAGCATACTGTTTCAAAAGGTATCCTGACTCCTATAAGGCTTTGCTCTAAATCTTGTGTTGACTTTGTCTTATGAAAAGATTTCTGCTAAAAAACGCATTTTTCAAAACTTCAAGACAAACATAAACTTTGCATTGCTTGAATATCACTGTTTGCATTTGACTATTTGTTTGACAGCGAAGAAATTCATACAGCGAATGTTCGGAGGAACGAAAACTCTCTCAGTGAATAAAATCACTTCAAAAAGGATGACACTTCCATTGACAAGTCTCCTATCAACAAGGGGGATGACATGTCACTATCCAGCACACCTGGGGCAGTCCAGTCAAGGTTTCAACAGATCTTTCAAACTTCAGTTAACCTGGGGCAGTCCAGTCAAGATTTCAACAAAATCTCTCAAAAGTTCAGTGAACTTGGGGCAAGTCTCCTTCACCATCACTTGGGGCATTCGAATGTCAATCTCAAGGGTTACGAACAGTCCAAGTTTCTTGGCAATATCACATGCATCTGATACTGGGGGCAGTGATGAAACCTCTCTAGCAGACCTGCATTCATGGGTTTATTTCCCCAACATTTGTCAAGGATTAATTCTCCAAAACAAATTACATTTCAACAGCATTCTTAACATATGGAGATTGATCGACAGATAAGGTTCCTTCATCTTTTGAAGTAGTAATCATCAAGGTTCCTTCATCTTTTGAAGTAGTAATCATCAAGGTTCCTTCATCTTTTGAAGTAGTAATCATCAAGGTTCCTTCATCTTTTGAAGTAGTAATCGTCAAGGTTCCTTCATCTTTTGAAGTAGCAATCGTCAAGATTCCTTCATCTTTTGAAGTAGTAATCATCAAGGTTCCTTCATCTTTTGAAGTAGTAATCATCAAGGTTCCTTCATCTTTTGAAGTAGTAATCATCAAGGTTCCTTCGTCTTTTGAAGTAGTAATCATCAAGGTTCCTTCATCTTTTGAAGTAGTAATCGTCAAGGTTCCTTCATCTTTTGAAGTAGCAATCGTCAAGATTCCTTCATCTTTTGAAGTAGTAATCATCAAGGTTCCTTCATCTTTTGAAGTAGTAATCATCAAGGTTCCTTCATCTTTTGAAGTAGTAATCATCAAGGTTCCTTCGTCTTTTGAAGTAGCAATCATCAAGGTTCCTTCATCTTTTGAAGTAGTAATCATCAAGGTTCCTTCATCTTTTGAAGTAGTAATCATCAAGGTTCCTTCATCTTTTGAAGTAGTAATCATCAAGGTTCCTTCATCTTTTGAAGTAGTAATCATCAAGGTTCCTTCATCTTTTGAAGTAGTAATCGTCAAGGTTCCTTCATCTTTTGAAGTAGTAATCGTCAAGGTTCCTTCATATTTTGAAGTAGTAATCATCAAGGTTCCTTCATCTTTTGAAGTAGTAATCATCAAGGTTCCTTCATCTTTTGAAGTAGTAATCATCAAGGTTCCTTCATCTTTTGAAGTAGTAATCATCAAGGTTCCTTCATCTTTTGAAGTAGTAATCATCAAGGTTCCTTCATCTTTTGAAGTAGTAATCATCAAGGTTCCTTCATCTTTTGAAGTAGTAATCATCAAGGTTCCTTCATCTTTTGAAGTAGTAATCATCAAGGTTCCTTCATCTTTTGAAGTAGTAATCGTCAAGGTTCCTTCATCTTTTGAAGTAGTAATCGTCAAGGTTCCTTCATATTTTGAAGTAGTAATCATCAAGGTTCCTTCATCTTTTGAAGTAGTAATCATCAAGGTTCCTTCATCTTTTGAAGTAGTAATCATCAAGGTTCCTTCATCTTTTGAAGTAGTAATCATCAAGGTTCCTTCATCTTTTGAAGTAGTAATCATCAAGGTTCCTTCATCTTTTGAAGTAGTAATCATCAAGGTTCCTTCATCTTTTGAAGTAGTAATCATCAAGGTTCCTTCATCTTTTGAAGTAGTAATCGTCAAGGTTCCTTCATATTTTGAAGTAGTAATCATCAAGGTTCCTTCATCTTTTGAAGTAGTAATCATCAAGGTTCCTTCATCTTTTGAAGTAGTAATCATCAAGGTTCCTTCATCTTTTGAAGTAGTAATCATCAAGGTTCCTTAATCTTTTGAAGTAGTAATCATAAAGGTTCCTTCATCTTTTGAAGTAGTAATCATCAAGGTTCCTTCATCTTTTGAAGTAGTAATCGTCAAGGTTCCTTCATCTTTTGAAGTAGTAATCAAGGTTCCTTCATCTTTTGAAGTAGTAATCATCAAGGTTCCTTCATCTTTTGAAGTAGTAATCATCAAGGTTCCTTCATCTTTTAAAGTAGTAATCATCAAGGTTCCTTCATCTTTTGAAGTAGTAATCATCAAGGTTCCTTCATCTTTTGAAGTAGTAATCAAGGTTCCTTCATCTTTTGGAGTAGTAATCATCAAAATTCCCACATCACCTGTTGGAAATTACAATCACCAACAAGATAACAGACAACTGAAAAATCTGTTTCTCTCAAGAATGAAGACTCTCGTCCTTAAAACCTCAGAAGATTGGTATACTCCCAGTTTCTGACCGTTAACAGCATGAAGATTCTCATCACCTCAGAAGATCGGTACACTCCTAATTTCTGACCCCCAACAGAATGAAGATCCTCATTCTCAAAGTGGCATATAACCTGAGTTCTCAATTCCCCAAACAGAGTTTAACTTCAGGATCCTCAGCAGAACAAGAGCTTTCTCAAAGCTGTTTTCCCCAGCCAGAGAGCCTTGCAGAATCTAATTCCCCTCAGAATCAAAAGATTCTTGCAATACCCAGTGGAGCCAAAACTGTCAATCCCCAGCGGAGCTAAAACTTCCAACTATCAATCCCCAAGCAGAGTGAAGACTCTCATTCTCAGTTCCTCACAGAGTATTCGAATATTCTCCAGTGAAGATCCCCTCAAGACAGGAATCCCCAGTAGATTGGCATACAGTCTAAACTCCTGATTCCCCAACAGTGGTCCCAGGACTTCTCATCTTCAACGATCAAAAGATTCTTGTCCTCCCCTGCAGCAGTCAAAGAATTACTTTCTCCGGCAGCAGTCAAGATTCTTTTGTGTCCAGCTATCCAGGATTCATCTATCTTTAGCAAGACAACTCATCAGCTTACATGCGCATTCATTACATTCATATCATAAACATTGATATAACATACATTGCATCATACATTTCATACAACATGATTTTGTGTTTCAGCTAATATCTTACCCTTTTTCAGGATAAAGATTAGTAAGCTTCAACTTCCAAACTTCTGAAAACAGTTTACGGATTCTCCAGTAACGGATGTTAATCTATCGCTTGTTCAGACTCAAGACTTCTGAAAACAGTTCACGGGTTCTCCAGTAACGGATGTTAACCTATCGCTTGTTCAGACTCTTCTCAACCTCTGAAAACAGTTTACGGATTCTCCAGTAACGGATGTTAATCTATCGCTTGTTCAGACTCAAGACTTCTGAAAACAGTTCACGGGTTCTCCAGTAACGGATGTTAACCTATCGCTTGTTCAGACTCTTCTCAAAATCTGAAAACAGTTTACGAATTCTCCAATAACGGATGTTAATCTATCGCTTGTTTAGACTTAAGACTTCTGAAAACAGTTCACGGGTTCTCCAGTAACGGATGTCAACCTATCGCTTGTTCAGATGCAACTTTTGAAAACAGTTTACGGACGCTTCCCAGTAACGGATGCTTCTCTATTGCTTATTCAACTCCCAGACTTTTGAAAACAGTTTACGGATGCTTCCAGATCCGGATATCAATCCATTGCTTATTCAAGACCCCCAGTTCAGAGATGTTCCAAAACATGGACACTTTTCTGATACTCACCCGCTCACCAATGACATACAGTTCTACCAACATTTCCAGATGGCATCTTTAAGCCCATCCTCCTACCAGCAACTTCCAGATGGCATCTCTAAGCCCATCCCCCGACAAGATTCTGTCACATCCCTAGATGGCATCTCTAAGCCCATCACCAAATGGCATCTTTAAGCCCATTCCCTCTACCATCACATCACCGAGTGCAAATTTTTTGGGCACTCTAGTGTCCAATATCCTTTTACCCTCGAGTCGCGAAAGGAAAGCTTGCCAATCTAACTCTTCAGGTTCAAGAAGATTGAACAGGGGCAACAGTTGTACCCCAAAATTTGCCCTCTTATTTTTTCAAGAAATCACAGCTTCGGGTTTTCCCTGACTTTTTCAGATTGGACCAAGAATCAGTCAAACAGACTTTTTCTTATCAGTCTATCCAAATTAGGGTTTTCATGGCTCTGGAACGATTCAAGCAGATTATTAGGGTTTGGCTGAATTTGGCTCAGGGTTTGGTCAGACAGGCGTTTCTTTGGTGTTAAGTCAAGAATCAGGGTTTTTGTGCGCACATTCTCAGAAAGAATTAATTCTACATTCCTTTTCAAATTACCCTGAGATATAAGTTGAGGCAGTTGATTTAAGAACTTGCAGTGTTGGATTTAATCAGTAAAAGGAAAAGATACTTGGGCATTTGTTGTGATTGACTGTGCATGGCTATGGTTAATTGGAGCGCCGAGTTTATTATTGATTCATGCTAAATGGCAAGACCACAGTGTTTATTAATTATTTATTTTTTCTAAGTCAGAATAATTGGATTTACTTCCAGTTATTTTAATTTAAGAAACTTAAATAATTAAATAAACAATTGAAGAGAAATAAAAGAGAATTAACTGATCAAAAAAGGATTTTTATTCATCTTTAATTGTTTTGTTACAAATTATTATTTGAACAACTGTAAATTTATTTACATCTTTGTTTACAATAATAATGTTACAAATAATTGAAATGAAATGAAATTGCATCCTATTTTTCTAAATCTTCATCATCTATCTGATGCTCCTTTGCTCAATTATTTTTACCTGCAAAAAGAAGAAAAAGGAAGTCAAAGGCAGGTGAAATAATAAAAGAGCAGACAAATAAAAAAGGACTCATCATTAAAAGTAACTGGCCGGAATCAGTTGTTCCCCTATCTGCAAATCACAAGATTGCTCTTGGTTCACAAAGAGGGATAGAAATATGCTTGCAAATAAAATGTGAAATGCACAAAGTTACAATATTGCACAAATTCAAAGTTTGTCAAACAAGCTGCATAATTCCAAAAATCCAAACCAAAGTTTTCAAACTGAATAACCAAGTACAAAGGCAAACTAAACTGTCCAGAATTGCCAAACAAACTACAAAGTCACAATTTCAAACTAAGCCAAAGATGTCAAACTATCCAAACTGTCCAAAGGCTATTCAAAGCTGTCAACAAAGTACACAAAGTATGCAGGAAAGCAAGAATTATGCAGAGGAAAACTACAAATGCAAGCAACCTTCAAAGATACATCACTTTCCAAGGCCAGTCACCTTTTCAGAGAAAAAGTACAGTAAGAAATATAATATGCTTTTAATCTGTAAAGAGAGAGAAGAGAGAGGGAAGTAGCTTACAGGCTTGAGGCTTAGGCTTAAGATATAAACAAACTTATAAGAACATAGCAAAGAGGAGGCAGATATATCACAAAGCAAAAACCACAAACTGTAACATACAAACAACTTGCCTCCACAAGTTTCAAACCACAAACTGTAACATACAAACAGCCTACCTCCCAAACCTGTTTCAAAACTCTCAAATCTGCCTAAAACATTCAAACACATCAACCTGTAAAGACAGAGCTGCCTCAAGCTTGCCAAAGGCCAAGCCTGCTAACCTGTATTCAAAACCCTCAACCTGCATAATCAGTCTGAAGCCTAAAAGCCTCAAACCAGAAGCACCACAAGCTCTCAAAGCCTGTAATCTGTTTTCTAGACAACAAGCCTCAAACATAAAGCTAAACCTGTTCAAACGCCTCAAAACCTGCTAACTACCTGATAAGCTTTCCTACACTGATAAGCCCTTGCAAAGTTCATCAAGCCTATACCAAATTCCAACCAAACCCTAAACCCTCAGAATAAAATCATCACAGGGTCTAAAAAACATCAACAAACAATATTCAGGATCATGCCAACATCATCAACACTCAAAGCCATCACTCAGAAGCAAATAGGAAGCAAGCATACATAAGCGAAGAGTAAGCATACAGGGCAAAGAAGCAAGCAAATCATCAGAGGAAAAGAAGTGTTCAAGAACAAGTAAAGCTAAGGGTTTTTCAGAGCATTCATCATAAAACCCTAAAAGGCAAAGCAAGATACTAGAGAAACCAGGGAAGACTTCCAAAGCTCACAACATCGCTCCCTCCGTCTCCGGCCACCCTAGGCGCCTCCAGTCCACCTCGTCTCCATCTCCAAAATCCAAAGGTAGTATCCCTTCCCTTTTTCCTTTCACACACCTCGTATGGACAACAGCACTTGAAATCAGAACACAACGAAATTAAAACATGCAAATATGAAAACCTTAAAAAATACGAGACTATCTTTGCTTGTCACTACTTGAGTAATCCATGAAGGGAGAAGAAGTGGAAGTTGCGCCTAGTAGCTGAGGCGGAGGGGAAAGTTCAGAGGCCTTGCTCAGAAGAGATAAAGAGGACGAAGGCGGTGAGGAACGGCGCCTATGTAAGCACTGTATTCCCAAAATGAACAAAACTACTGAAACTCTAAAAAACATTTGTGAAATACGTTTGGGCCTTGCCCTTTTTAGAAGCCTTAAGCCCAACTGATTCAAACAGGCGCACCCCCCCCCCCCCC
The DNA here is from genome assembly GCA_948472305.1 of Vicia faba. Taxonomy (NCBI): domain Eukaryota; kingdom Viridiplantae; phylum Streptophyta; class Magnoliopsida; order Fabales; family Fabaceae; genus Vicia; species Vicia faba. The sequence goes on from OX451735.1 coordinate 317,769,067, forward strand.
TTGTTTTCTCCTTCTGACTATTTTTTTTGTTTGGGTCTTGCCTCAAAAATTCCTTTGAGCCCATTCACTTTTTTTTCTTTTTTATAGACTAACACTTTTATTTATTTTTCTATAACTTAACTTTTTTTTAATAAATAATACACTAATTTCTCATATATAAAAAATGTTGTTAATATTTTTTCATTCTAATTAAAAATACCTAGATATTAGATCTTTATTAAGATCAAACATTTTCTTTTTTCTTTTATTAAAACCCTTTTTTAAAATTATTTTATTTAAGCCCTGTACATAAAAACATTAATACATAAAATTAGAATTTCTTAAAACATTTTCTTGTCTTTTATTAAATCTTTTGTTTTGTACATAATCAACAAATATCCAAAAATAAATAAATACTTTTTTCTTTAAAACTTTTGTTTATACATATTAACAAAAATACAAAAAGAATAAATATAAATACTTAATATTGTATAAGGTAAACATTCTTGCATCACTTGTAAATAAATCACATACACATTTACAATATACATTTTATTTCCCTTTGATTCTTATACATTGCTACATTTTACATTGCGATTGATTCGATTTGGTTGTAAATATTTGGACACTACTCTCCTATTAAAGTCTCATCCCCATTTGTAAATATTTGTACCCCCATTCCCGGATACTTATTTGTAATAGCGTAGACTTTAAATTCCCGCAATTTATCGCTTCCAATTATACCATGTTAGACCTAGGGTTTGTATGTAAATAAAATCAACCGCTAGATAACCTAATACAAAGACAAATGCATGAAATCAATACACCATTCACACTTGCACCCCTAGGGTAATCCCACTCGTTGCCTTCCAAAAATGGGCCATGCTTGCACGTTGAGTTTCTTTGGCAAAACAAAACAAAACAATTCAAATGATCATGGTCCCTCGATGACGCTTTTAAAAGTTGCCTAAACAAAATGATCAAGTCCCTTCAAGCAAAATTGCCAAAGACACTTGGCACCATTGCATTCATGGTCCATACGATGACCTGCACCTGTCCTGTTAACATCCTAACACAAGATTATCCACCAAAGACAATGGTGGAACAAAACTATTAAAAGGGTTAAAACATGAGAAAAATCTTTGAGTAAATTTAGGGGTAGACAACTCTTAGTTACTTGATCAAACTTGCAAAACACACTTGCCTACTTTTCAAAATCCACTCCACAAACACTTTCAAAACAAAACTTTCAAAACATTGAAACATCTTTTCAAAAAGACACAAACCTTTGTAAAACATTCGAGTAAAGAATTGTTACAACGGTTGCCGAGACGAAGGCATCTTTTTCAAAACATTTTCAAAACACACACACACACACACACCATTTCAAGCAATTGAAAATCAAAGGAAAGTGATCTAAAACAAGTAACTAAGAGCCCATGGATAACCATGGATGAAAAGGGTGCTAATACCTTCCCTTTTCATAATCTACCCCCCGAACCCACGAAACATCTCAAAAGGTTTTTCCTGTGCTTTTTAACCTTTCCTTTAGGATAAAATAAAAAGTCGGTGGCGACTCTTGCTAAACCGAACAAGTGCGAATACAAACGCAAACCTCAAGTCAGTTCTCCCACCGTATCACAAACATCATATGCATCCACTAACCATTTCAAGGATTTTGGAGATTCATCTTTGTTTTTGTTTTGTAGAATATGGATTCACTTCGCAGGAAAACTATCCAAATCAACCTTGTAAGAATTCCTCTGCAACTCAAGGAGATAGCTTCAAGGATTCCCGAGAATTCTCCATTCACCGAGAGGCATGGTCGTCTACTCAACTTGGTCACTTCCAACACAGAGGAGGATATGCTGAAAGTTCTCTTCCAGTTCTTTGACCCTTTGCATCATTGCTTCACATTTCCTGACTATCAACTTATGCCTACTTTGGAGGAATTTTCTCAACTTCTGAGGATTCCTATTCTCAATCAACTACCCTTCAATGGTACGGAAAGATATCCAAAGCCAGAAGAGATTGCTCAAGCCCTGCACTTGCACTCATCTAATGTCACAACTCATTGGGAAACAAGAAGTGGTGTCAAAGGTTTCTTGTCAAAGTTTCTGTTTGAGAAGGCCCAAAGTTGTTGGAATTCTATAGACTTGCAAGCTTTTGAGGAGATTGTATATATTCTCATCTATGGGATGGTCTTGTTCCCTAATCCTGACCAACTCATAGATGTTAGCGCTGTCAAAATCTCCATGTTACGCAACCCGGTGCCTACATTGCTTGGGGATATCCTCCACTATTTTCACACTCGTACAATGAGGAAAAGAGGTGTTCTTATGTGTTGCACTCCTCTCCTGGAAAGATGGTTTACTTCTCATCTTCCCCAATCAGTCTTAAAGAATGAGCAAGGTTTGAGGTGGTCACAACGGTTAATGACACTTAACCATTCAGATATTCATTGGTGTTCTCGATCCAAAGAGAATGTCATTATCGTTGACCGTTATGGGGAATTCCCTAATGTACCTCTACTTTGCATTAGGGGAGGCATCGCTTACAACCCTTGTTTAGCTCTGAGACTGTTTGGTTATGCCTGAAGGGATGGCCCACATGATATGCTGATTCAAGGATTGGTTTTCGACTACGACAACGACGATCAAGGACTCCGTCAAAGATTCATCCGAGCTTGGAGGATGCCCAACAAGGTGGATAGCAAGACTCTGGGACACAAGAATTCCATCCCTCTTGAGCCTTACCTCAAGTGGGTACGAACCCGTGCCCAAAGTCTTATGGTGACTTACCCCTCCATTCTCCCAGTGATTATAGAGCCTGTTATGGAAGGAGAGGTTCCATACACCATCCTACATCCTGACATGCCAACATCACTCGAAGATCTGCAAAGAAGTTGGATACAGCTCAAGGGAGAGCGCGATACTTTCGAAGCCCAATTCTACGCAAGCGAGAAGAAGGTTTTGGAACTCACTCGGCTACTTCATGAAGAGTAGACTCTCAACACCTACATTGAACCAAAGAGGATGCGCAACGTCTTTTTACCTTAGAATTCTATATTATTTTGCCCAAAGGGCATTGATGTACTCACAAATTCTATCTTATTAATATGACGTGTGTTTCTTTTTTGTTTAAAACAAATTTGAATTTCTGAATCCTTGAAAGCATTGCATGAATACATATCATTCATCATAAGCATAAACAGGTCTACACACCAAGTTTCCTCATCTCTCTACTGTTTATTTCAGTAAGATGGATATCAAACAAATGGTCAAAGATCTGCAAGCTCAGAATTCACAATTTCAACAGTTACTCATGACCTTAGCCAAGGGGAAATAGGAGCTGAAGACCCTGCTAGAGAAAGAGAAAGAGAAAGAGAAAAAGAAGAAAAAGCCAATTGGTGTGGTTATCATGGGCAGAAGATTTCAGGGACAAGCCAAAAGGACCCTAGAATTCCCAACAACATCTGAAGAAGGGGGAAGAAAAGGAAAAGAAACGGCAGGACCATCAGATTCTGAAGAATAAGAGGAAGAGGAAGAGGAGGACTACTCTGAACAACAATACCCTCCTGCTGATGACAAATACAAACACCTTGAAGAGCGACTAAGCGCTATGGAAATCCAGAGAGTACCGGGGCTAGATATTGAGGAGTTGGGGTTGGTTTCAGGAATTGTAATCCCTCCAAAGTTTAAAGTGCCACTGTTTGCCAAGTATGATGGGGTGTCTTGCCCTAAAATGCACCTCAGATCCTATGTCTGGAAGATTCAACCATATTCTGCTGACAAAGACCTGTGGGTCCACTTTTTCCAAGACAGTTTATCAGGAACGCAGCTCGATTGGTTCTACCAGTTGGAGAGGGCAAATGTCCATAATTGGGAAGAGTTGGCAGCAGCCTTCTATAAACAGTATCAATACAACACCGACTTGGCGCCAACCCGTACTCAGCTACAGAGTATGGCTATGGCTTCCAATGAGGGCTTTAAAGACTATGCCCAAAAGTGGAGGGATCTAGCCGGAAGGGTGCAACCACCTTTATCTGAAAGAGAGTTAGTGGACATGTTCTTAGGAACTCTTTCAGGAACTTTCTTCAATCATCTGATTGGGAGTTCTTCTATAGGGTTTACCGAATTGATTCTAACTGGCGAAAGAGTGGAGGCTGGTTTAAGAAATGGTAAAATTCAAAAGGACGTGTCTACCTCAACTGTTGTAAAAAAGCCCTTCACTGGAAGAAAGGAAGTATCTGTTGTCTATTCACAGAGAAATCAGGGAAGAACCGAGCGCCAACCAACAGTGGGGGCCGTTATGATTCCGAAGCCTGCATCAGACCAGCCGAGAACTAATCAGCAAAGGGTAGAAAGGACAATGCGGCAATTCACCAAGATTAACATGACTCCAACCCAAGTCCTACCACATCTCCTGAAGTTGAATCTGGACACTTTGAAAGAGGCCTAAAAAAAATCCTAATACTGTTTCTCCACATTACCATCCCAACGCCAGATGCGCATACCATTCTGAAAGTCTAGGGCACGACACCAACAACAGTTGGGCTCTGAAGAATAAGATTCAAGATCTTATTGACGCAAAGGAAGTTGAATTTGCGGCGCCTGAGAAACCGAATGTTATTTCTGCCCCAATGCCGAGGCATGGTCACAATGGCAGTGTTGTTGAGGAAGACTTATTTGTTGCCACTGTGGATGAACTGTTAACTCCGCTCCTAACCATCAAGTTGAATTTGTTAAAAGCTGGCATCTTCCCAGGTTATGACAAAGACTGCTATGTTTGCCTGTCCTCATCTTTTGACTGTCCTCTGTTGAAGAAAGGTATCCAACAACTGATGGATAACCAAGAAATTTTGTTTGAGAATGCTCCTGTTTCACCCATTCCAGTTAAAGAGGTTTCAATAATAACCATCTACGCCAATCCTTCTAGGGTTCCTAAAAAACCCGTTAGGATTACATCTGCTCCGAAGACTGCTCCGCTTAAGATTACAATACCCGGGCCTGCCCCATACAAATCAGATAAATCAGTACCATGGAACTATGGTGGAGAAATCTATTATCATGGTATTAAACAAATTAAACTGACTGTTGAAGAAGAAAGCTCCGAGGAGGATAATCCCGACATCGGTAACATTGTCGGAACAAGCAAAGTTACCCGTAGTGGAAGAATATTTTCTCCAGAGATTGCTCCTCTAACAGCAATCTTTGGACCCGTGGCCATTTCGAAGATTACCTCTACACCAGTGATTGTACCTACAAGCGTACCCACCGACAAAGACAATACAATTCCTATCCCTGCTTCCACTGCTGAGAATAAAGGAAAGAACATTCAAGAGGAGCATGTCCTGACGACGGCTCAATCACTAGTTATTCCTGAAACATCCAAGAAGGAGATGGAAGAAATCCTGAGGATCATTAAGAAGAGTGATTATGATGTGGTTGAACAATTGGGGCAGACCCCTTCGAAGATCTCTATGCTAGCCCTGTTATTGTTCTCTGAAGCACATGCCAAAGCACAGGTAAAATTTCTGAAGACAACTCATGTGCCGTAAGAGACGTCTGTTGACCAGTTCGAGGACTGTGTGGCCAGCTTGACAGCTGATAATGGCCTGGGTTCCTCCGATGTTGAATTAACACCCCGAGGGAGAAAACACAACGATGCACTACATGTCTCAGTTGAGTGCAGAGGAATAACCCTAGCTCATGTCTTGGTTGATATTGGGTCATCTCTGAACGTCTTGCCAAAGAAAGCCCTTGATAGGTTGGATTGCAAGGGGCTGACTTTAAAACCCAGTAACATAGTGGTGAGAGCTTTTGATGGGTCGAAGAGGATGGGCCATGGAGAGGTGGACATTCCAATCAAAGTGGGAACTCAGCTTTTCAATTCAACATTCTACGTGATGGACATCTGTCCTTCTTATTCCTGTCTGTTGGGATGCCCCTGGATCCACAATGCTGGAGTTGTCACCTCCACCTTGCATCAAATGCTCAAGTACCCCGTCCAAGGGAAGATCGTAATTGTCCATGGGGAGGAGGAGTATATGATTAGTCATTTGAATTCCTTCCGTTATATGGAGTTAGATGGCGAGTTCATAGAGACCCCTTTCCAACATTTTGAAGAAGTCTCTGAAGAAATAGCGGCGACCAAGGCGGTATCCTCAACTCCTAAGACCACAAGACCTCCTCCTCGGATGTCATCTCTCAAGGATGCAAGAGCAGTACTTGAAGAAGGGGGATGCACAATCTGGGGTCAGCTTCCAGATATTCCTTACAAATCAGACAAGTTCGGCTTGGGGTTTACTTCGACTGGTCAGAAGGCTGTACGCTGTGCCCGTGCTGGGGGGCCACCTATGAAGATCACCAACCGAAGCGTCAATGCAGTGGAGGACAATGAAGAGGAAGGCATCTTGGAAGATTGGATATTTCCTACTATCAGCGGAGGACTTTGCAACTGGGAAGCCAAAGACTTTGTTCCGATAACTTTCATACCGCAATAATTTATCTTTTACATTTCTGTTGGACTGTGATAATTCACAAACAATTCGTACTTTAAAAACCTTGTGTCTTACCCGAGGCACAATGGTCCATTTGTAAGGGTTTTTATTTCATCTACATATGTCATTCAATGAATCATGGACGCTTTTTCACATATAAACTTTTTATGCTCATTATCTTTCTTTTACATTTTGTTTGTTTTATGATAGTTATGCCTTACACACACCCACACTCACCAATGCAGGTACCCTTCCATTCTGGATCCCATGAGTAATGATACTGCTATAGCCTTCAGTGACTCTGAAGATTTGATCTACCAAGTCGAATACGAAGGTGAGGAAGATTGTGAGGTGCCAGGGGAATTGGCCAGATTACTACAGCAAGAGAAAAGAGAAATTCAGCCTTATGAGGAGCAGTTGGATACAATCAACTTAGGTACTGAGGATGATAAAAAGTAAATCAAAATAGGTGCCAATCTAGAGACGAGTGTCAAGAAGCGCCTAATTCAGCTACTACATGATTATGTTGAGATCTTTGCCTGGTCATACGAAGACATGACGGGACTCGATACAGAAATTATGGTACACCGTCTACCCACCAGAGAAGACTGTCCACCAGTGAAACAAAAGGTCTGCTGCATGAGACCTGACATGTCAGAGAAGATCAAAGCAGAAGTTATGAAACAGTTCAATGCTAGATTTCTGGCTGTTACTTCCTATCCTCAATGGGTGGCCAACATTGTTCCCGTGCCTAAAAAGGATGGCAAAGTGAGAATGTTCATGGATTATAGAGATTTAAACAGAGCCATCCCTAAAGATGACTTTCCACTTCCACACATCGACATCCTGGTTGACAACACAACTCAGCACAAAGTATTTTCTTTCATGGACAGATTCTCAGGTTACAACCAGATCAAAATGGCACCTGAGGACATGGAGAAAACTACATTTGTTACACAGTGGGGTACGTTCTGCTACAAAGTGATGCCACTCGGACTGAAGAATGTCGGGGCAACCTATTAACGTGTCGTGGTAGCTTTGTTTCATGATATGATACATCATGAGATAGAGGTCTACGTAGATGACATGATAGCCCAATCACAAACTGAAGAAGAACACCTTGATCATTTGCAAAAGCTGTTTGTCAGGTTGAAGGAGTACAAGCTCAGATTAAACCCAAACAAGTGTACATTCGAAGTCCGGTCCGGTAAACTCTTAGGTTTCATTGTCAACAATAAAGGCATCGAGGTTGATCCTGCCAAAGTCAAAGCTATACAAGAAATGCCTGCTCCTCGCACTGAGAAGGAAGTCAGAGGTTTTTTGGGACGCCTAAACTACATCGCTAGGTTCATTTCTCACCTAACGTCTACTTGTGAACCGATCTTCAAGCTATTGAAGAAAGATCAGGTGGTCAGATGGAACGACAAATGTCAAGTTGCTTTCAATAAAATCAAGGAGTATATGCTAGAACCTCCTATCTTGATGCCACCTGTCGAGGGAAGACCACTAATCATGTATTTGACCGTCTTAGAGAATTCAATAGGTTGCGTACTGGGGCAGCATGACGAGTTTGGCCGAAAAGAGCATGCCATTTATTACCTAAGCAAAAAGTTTACCGACTGTGAAACCAGATATTCACTGCTCGAGAAAACTTGTTGCGCTTTGGTATGGGCTGCTCGCCGGCTAAGGCAGTATATGTTGACTCATACCACTTTGCTGATATCTAAGATGGATCCGATAAAGTACATCTTTGAGAAGCCTGCTTTGTTTGGGAGGATAGCTAGATGGTAGATGATCCTAACAGAATATGACATACAGTACATGACCCGAAAAGCTATAAAGGGCAGTGTGCTAGCTGATCATCTAGCTCATCAAGCTGTAGAAGATTATCAATCCATGAAGTTTGACTTCCCTGACGAAGACATCATGACAATGGACAAAGTTGAAGATTTTAGACCACATGACGGACCTGAACAAGGATCCCGATGGACCCTGTATTTCGATGGGGCATCCAATGCACTTGGTAATGGTATCGGCGCTATGCTTATATCTCCGGAAGGATACCATACTCCTTTCACTGCCCGACTTTGCTTCAACTGTACGAACAACATGGCAGAGTACGAAGCATGTATTTTTGGACTCAAGGCTGCCATAGACTTGGGAATCAAATCTTTAGATGTGTTTGGGGACTCAGCTTTGGTCATCAGTCAGATCAAAGGAGAATGGGACACTAAACATCCAAATATCATCCCTTACAAAGAATATGTTTTGACATTGTTACCACATTTCGAGCAGATTACCTTCGAGCACTTCCCGCGAGAAGAAAATCAGCTAGCAGATGCTCTAGCTACAATGTCATCTATGTTTAAACTTGATTGGGATAATGAGGCTCCCCAAATCACCATTGAACGGATGGACGAACTGGCACACTGTCACGAGATTAATATCAAAGAATTAATGGACCAACCATGGTTTCATGAAGTCAAAAGGTATCTCGAGACTCAGGAATATCCAAAAGGGGCTTCAGTCAACGACAAAAAGTTCTTAAGGAGATTCTCGGCAAAGTTCTTCCTAAGTAATGGCATCATGTACAAGCGCAATCATGATTCTATTCTGCTCCGTTGTGTGGACAAGATTGAAGCTGAAAAGATCATGGCTGAATTGCAAGAAGGTACCTTTGGCACTCATTCTAGTGGGCATACGATGGCTAAGAAGATTCTACGAGCAGGCTATTACTGGTCTACCATGGAAGCTGACTGTTATCAACACTCCCGGACCTACCATAAGTTTCAAATCTATGCTGACAAGGTCCACGTGCCTTCGGCTGCTCTAAATGTCTTAACAGCTCCTTGGCCCTTTGCTATGTGGGGAATCGACATGATTGGAGAGATCAAGCCTACAGCATCCAATGGACACCGCTTCATTCTTGTGGCCATTGACTACTTCACCAAGTGGGTTGAAGCAGCCTCCTTCGCATCCGTTACTAAGAATGTTGTTGCCCGCTTCATCAAGCAGAATCTTATTTGCCGGTACGGTATCCCCGAAAGGATCATCACTGATAACGGTATAAACCTTAACAATATTATGATCACCGCTTTATGCCAGTAGTTCAAAATTCAACATCACAATTTATCCCCCTATCGGCCAAAGATGAATGGTGCAGTTGAAGTTGCTAACAAAAATATCAATAAGATCATACAAAAGATGATAGTCACCTACAAGGACTGGCATGAGATGCTACCGCTTGCTCTCCACGGGTACCGTCCCACGGCTCGCACATCAACTAGGGCAACACTCTATTCTTTGGTTTATGGCATGGAGGTTGTTTTAACTATCGAGGTTCAGATTCCCTCTTTGAGAATCATGAAGGATGCTGGTTTGAGTGAAGATGATTGGATCCAAACCCGGCTTGATCAACTGAACTTAATTGACGAGAAGAGACTTACTACTGTTTGCCATGGTCAGACGTATCAAAAATGGATGATCAAGGCTTTCAACAAGAAAGTCATACGCCAGGTATATCAAGTTGGAGACCTAGTGATCAAGCGCATCATCTTGCCAAAAAGTGATCCCAGGGGCAAATGGACTCCTACCTATGAAGGACCATTTGTAATCAAGAACATCTTTTCTGGTGGGGCAATGATTTTAACCACCATGGACGGTGACGACCTACCACACCCTGCGAACGCAGACATAGTCAAAAGATACTACGCATAAATAACCCGCTAGGTTGACACACCTAGGCAAAACAAGGGCATCCCGGCGAACCAAAAAGGTTCGGGCAAAAATTAGGGATAAAATAAATAAAAATATGTACACCCGGCAAGTTGAAAACCCGAAAGGGCGACTTGGGCAAAAAAGGGTTTCCCGGTGGACTGAAAACATGAAAGGGCGGTCCAGGCAAAAGTTAGGGAATTAAAGCGTATAACTATGTCTCGTCGGATCACTTTAAGGATAATCTCTTCACTGACAAACTATGAGCTTCTGATCAATCCAATCATCTTCGGACAAAGCAACGGATAGACAAGATATTCGAAGATACAGAGGCTATAGCAGAACGGGAACCCCATGGGATTTTTTACACATAGCAATCTTTCTTTGTATAAATTTTTCTCATTTTTATGACACCATCCTCTTACTAGGATGCTTGTCTCCTTTGTACAAAACACTTATTCAAAGTAAATACAAAGATGTCTCTTTCAAAGTACAAAAACTATTTGTCTTTTTCTTTTACACTTGTGTTTTTATTTGCAAAAACTTCCAATGATTCATTGATAAACATATGCATTTGAACATAATTACTGTTTACAAATAAACAAAGTGGAAAAGAATAATTACTGACAGACTGAAAGGATAGGAAAACGTCTTTGGACTATTCCATGAGAAATCCCTACAGTACGTCATCTAGATCCCCAACGGAGCTAAAATTTCAAACCCTTAATCCCCATCAGAGTTAAAACTTCAAACTCCCAATCTCCAGCGGAGCCAAAACTTCTAACTATCAATCCCCGGCAGAAACCATTCAGTTTCTCTAAAATCCCCAGCAAGTTGTCTTGAAGTCTGAAAATTAACCAGATAACAATTAAATTTTGTCTCTCCCCAACCTAGGATAATTCCCCAGTAGAGTGGCAGACGACCGAAAACTCCTGAACTTACTCCTCAGCAGTAAGCCTTCTTCCCCAAAGAGTTTTCACTGCTCCTCAATAGAATGAAGATTCTCATTCTTAATTCCCTAGTGAAGTCGCCAAAGTTTTCATTGCTCCCCAACAGAATGAAGATTCTCATTTTTAATTCTTCGTAGAAGTCATCAGAGTTTTCTCTATTCGCCAGCGGAACAAGGATTCCCATTGTGTAACCCCCAGTAGAAGTCATCAAAGTTCTCTAGATTTACCAAGCACTTTACTCAAGCAGTATATGGCATCTCTCACAACAGAATTTTTGTTAATACTCCAACTTCAAGACATGAAGGATCCCTATATCCCCACAGAAGTTGCCAAGGATTTCTTGTCCCCAACATTCGCCAAGGATTTCTTATCCTCAGCAGTCAAGGATTTATTTTCCACGGCAGCAGTCAAGGATTTATTTTCCTCAGCAATACAGCACATCAGCTTACATGCGCATACATTATGTCCATATATCATAAACATTGATAAAGCACATTTATTGCATCATACATTTCATGCAACGTAACTTTATGTTTCAGCTGACATTTTACCCTTTTCAGGATAAGATTAACAGCTACCTTTAACAATGTTCAAAGATTTCAGATACGGTTCAAATACGCTCCAGACAAGGATGCCATTCTGATACTCATTCAGATTCAGATTTCAGATACAGTCCAGATACGCTCCAAACAAGGATGCCATTCTGATACTCATTCAGATTTCAACTTCAAAATATAGTACAAATACGTTTCAGATATGGTTGCCATTCTGTTACTTATTTAGACTCCCAGCAAGATACGGTCCAGATACGCTCCAGACACGGTTGCCATTCTGTCACTTATTCTGATTTTCCCCAGCTTAGATACGCTCTAGACGCGGAAGCTATTCTATTTCTCATTCAGATCAAACCTTCAGATACAGTTCAGATACACTCCAGACACGGAAGTCATTATGTTACTTATTCAGATTTCAAATTCTAAATACAGTTCAGATACACTCCAGACACGGAAGTCATTCTGTTACTTATTCATATTTCAAATTCTAGATACAGTTCAGATACACTCCAGACATGGAAGTCATTCTGTTACTTATTCAGATTCACAACTCAGATATGCTCCAGACACGGCTGCTATTCCTTTGCTCATACAGATTCAGTCTCCAGATACAATTCAGATACGTTCCAGACACGGACACCATTCTGAATACTCATTCTTCTGACTTACAACTTACAATTAGGCAAACAGTCTTGGATGGCATCTACAAGCCCATCTCCAACAAGATTCTATCACCTCTCTAAATGGCATCTATAAGCCCATTCCCTCAACTACATTTTGTCGAGTGGAAATTTATGGGCATTCTAGTGTCCAATCATCTTTTACCTTCGAGTCACGAACGACAAAACTCGCCAATATAACTCTTCAGGTTCAAGAAGATTGAACAGGGGAAGCTGTTGTACCCCAAAATTTGCCCTCTCATTTATCAAGATTTTTCTCACAAGACCTCTTGGACTCAAGACAGGATTAGGGTTTGATCAGCTCAGGACATCTCATCTTGCACTGATGACCCAAAATTAGGGTTTGAATTTGCACAAGGATTTTTGGACCATCAATGCTTCATGTGACTTTCATACATCATGTTGGACCCCTAAGATTTCTCATGTTAAGTTTCAAGCCTTGAATCACATTTTTCCTCAGCCAATTGGACAGTTGACCTAAAAATCAACTGTATTGGGGGAAAAGTCAACCATGGCCAATTTACAGTCAAACTTCATAATTTTTTATCCACAACAACATTTTAGACTCATATGAACCATTTGATCAAGTTTGGATCACAACTCCTCAAGAAATTTGATCAGATCATTAAAAGGGCAAAATGGTCAAAATAAGGGTTTTGACTGAGAAAGGGCAATTTCTAATTTCTAACCAAGCCAATGACCAATTGGGTTCAAACATGATTTCAAGGGTTCAATGGCATTATCTTGATCTAATTACATGGTTCAAAAGATCTCAAGTTCATAGGATTGACAGATGAATTTTCCAGTCAACTGATCAAAAGTCAACTATACACTGAAAAGTCAAACTTTGACTTTTTGGTCAAAATCAAGTGCCAAGGGTCATAATTCATCAAGATATGTAAAAATATGAAACTTGTTCACCAAGAAAACCAATTTTGAAAATTAGGGTTTTGAATTTGAAAATTTTCATAACTTAGAATTTTTCTAAGTATGGAAATTTTCTTATTTTTTCCCAACTTTCCACCACTTTTTCACCATGATGCAATTTGATTCAAAGAAAACTTCCAACATGAAAGTTGTATTCCTCCATAAAATCTACAACTTTTCTTCACAAACTTTTCCCAAAAGATGCTTGGATCTCAAGTTATGAATTTGTGAATAGGGGTCCATGAACTAAATAACTTAGTGAAAATTTGCCCTAATTTAGGCAGGTTTTTGACCTAACTTCATGGACATTTTTCACCTAGTTCCAAGAGGTATCTCAAAATGCATTTCAAAGATGGATTGTAGATCATGTTGCAAGCTTTCCAAAATGTCCAAGAACTCTCCAATACCATTTGTGGTTAGAGAGAATCGAAGAAGAGAAGTTTGCATTTTGTCACTTTTGATCAAGCCATTTTTACAAAGTGTCAAGTTGCAAATCTGATCTTGGATGCTTGTACCTTCCATTACAGGTCCTAAACTCGTTCTAAACTCCATAATTAAATGCAAACTCAGAGGATAAGGGCTTTATCTTTGCCTTTGGAGCATTGTACAAGAGATTGTTCCATAAATGGCCAAAAGTTCACAATGCCATTTTCATAAAGCAAGCTTTTTGCAACTTTATCAACCTTGAGCCTTGGACCTGTTTCTTTGAGGCAAGAAATCTCCACAAATATCATGCAACTTGTACCAACTCCTATCAGCTCACAAGATAGCCAGGTACAAGCATGTTGCCATAGTCATTTCACCTTTCTTAAAATGCAAGAAAAGTGGCAAAAGGGATCAGAACTTGTACAGCTGCTAGAGAGTGGACTTTGTATCACTCTATACATATTCAAAATGTTATCACAATGAAAGACACGAATGCTTGACCACAAAAACACTCACAAACTCAGAAACTCCAAATTTCTGCCAAAACACCCAGCTTCTGCAAAATCCTTGTCAACTTCATTTTGGCTCGTGCGTTTTGCCCTTTAACACTTGAAACATCTTATCCACATCATATCCAAGCTATCCAAGCCTTTACATTGTTGTTGCACGCTCTGTTTCAACCATTGCCATTTTCAAATTTGGAGGTTGCAGCTTGACTTCTACAGAGAGTTTTAGCCATCCACAAAGCAAGCTAAGCATTGGAATAACTTGAGGGAACTTCAAGGAAGCTCACACGATCCTCAGGCCTCACTCAAAGTCCCCATATTTCCATATCCAAATCCAACTGAAGGAGGTATTTTTCAAATCTCTATCTCTCTATTTAGGCATCCTCAAGCCACGATTTGTGAAGCAAAAATGTAGCCCTTATCATGGTGAAGTTGTACATATGCATACTTGTCATTTATATTAACTAAGCTAAGAGAATTTGAACTTTGAAGTTGCTGAAAAAATCAGGTAAGAAATTAGGGGTTATAAAATTCTCTCTGATCTTTGAGAGTTAGGTCACAAATTTTATATCATTGGAATCGTGAGATTACAAGCTACATTTTTTATGTTATGGGTTTTTGTTTTTATGTAAGCAATAGCAAGATACATGTTTGAAGCAAAAACACGTGCGCATGGAAGAGGCTGGAGGACAGGGATGAAGTGCCTAGGCCTTGGCGCGCCTTGGGCCTTCTGTTTTTGATTTTCACACCCCCCCTGACTTCATATTTGCACCCCCTGGTTTTATTTTGTATATTTTTCATATTTTCTTTTCATTTTTATATTTTATCACTTTTGATTATTTTTCTGAATCACAAAAATCATGAAAAACATTTTCTTTATTTTTTGCATTTTATTTTATTTATTTTATTTATTTTTTGCATAAAATAATAGTTTATTAGGATAATATGCTTTATTTTCTTAAATAAATTGTAAATACATTTAATAAATACTATACTTTTTTTTATTATTTCACACATAAAATAATTATTTTCATACATATTTTAATTTTTAATATTTGCACATAATATTATTTATTATTTTCTTGTATAAAAAATAGACAAAATATAATAATAGAACATTATTTTTCTTTAATCAAAAAATTAGGGTTTCTCCCTTTCAAAAATAATATCATTATTTTTCCTTATTTTCTAGGGTTAATTAATTTATTTTCTCATACAAAAAAATAAATACAAAACATTTTTTGCATAAATACATTTTTATTGCATTTTTAATATTTGTATACTTATTTAATTTGCACATAATTCAATTGGGTTGCAATAGTATTTTAGGGTTTATATTTGTGCAATATCCCTATTCAAAAACTTGTATCCCCCCTCCCATAATAATTGTTGTAATAGTTTAGTTTACATTTACGCAATTTATCGCTTTATATATTTGTGTAGTAAATTAGGGTTTTGCATGATAAGACCAAAAACAAACAAATAGACAAGAACTAATACAAGACAAATCAAATGCATGTAAAATGACACACATTTCACACAAGCACCCTTAGAGTTTCACCCACTTGGTTGCCTAAATGAATGGCCATGTTACGCACACGAAGTATCTTGGCAAAACAATACAAAATAAGATCATAGTCCCTCGATGACGCTATCAAAAGGTTGCCTAAACAAAAAATGATCTTGGTCCCTCAAACATGCTAAGATACTTGGCAACATTGCTAACATGGTCATATGATGACCCACGCCCGCCCCGTTTAACATCCAAAGATAGGGTTGTTTACCAAATCAATGGCAAATCAACAATGTCAAAGGAATAAAAATGCACAAGAAAGACATTTGAGTAGGTAAATAGCTTCTAGTTACTTGATCAATTTCAAAACAATCCTTGCTATTTTCAAAAACAAACACACACACATTTCAAAACAAACTTTCAAAAAACATTGAAACATTTTTCAAAAGACAAACATCTTTGTATACATTCTTACGAACGATAATCATTACAAAGATTGCCTAAACGATGACCTCTTTTCAAAATACTTTCAAAACCATACAAAGCACCACTTCAAACAATTTCAAAAGCAAAAGCAAGTGATCTAAACAAGTAACTAAGAGCCCATGGAAAACCATGGATGAAAAGGGTGCTAACACCTTCCCTTTTCATAATCTACCCCCCGAACTCAAGAAAATATCTCAAAAGTCTTTCATGTGCTTTTTTACCTTTCCTTTTGGATAAAAGAAAAGTCGGTGGCGACTCTTGCTAACCGCAACATTTGCGAACACAAATGCAAAACCTCAAGTCAGTTCTCTCACCGCATCACAGATGATATACTTGACAAAAAGAAAATGCAACTTGTTGTTAAGAGGCTTTGGTTCTACCAATACTCTAATCAGTTCCAAGTGCAAGTTTCAAGATGGTCATCCAACTAACTACTAATTCCTTACAATTGACTTTATTTTTATGCTCTCTTTTTATGCTTTTACTTTATGTACCATTTACTTTAGCATTTACATTTCATGCTATTTTCATCTTTGCTCACTTGAGCCTTTATCTTCATGTCATTTTTATTTTGTTTACTTCAGATTTTCATGTATTTTTGAAGATACCTAATAATCAACTTGAACCCTAAAAGCTTTAATGTTACTTGAACAACTTGGTTACTATCCTTGGCATTATTGAGTGGTGGACTTCTTGGACTTCAGATTAGAGACTTCGACCTACCTTGAGACCTTGTGACCTCAACTGTTATTTTGTCTGGAGTTCTTGGGGTTTACCCCAAGGCATTGGGTTGTTTGTTTGTTTTGTGTGCAGGCTATTGTAATTACATGCTTTGTCTGTGATCTGAAATTCATCTGTATACAACCGTTACTCTGCCCAATTTTTGTGAAGACTTAATCTAAATGGAGCTTGGTTTCCTTAAGAAGTCCTTTTTGTAATTGTTTGTTTGGTTTCAAATCCAAGGGATGGGAATTTTCCATTGACTCATTGTGTTAAATGTTGGCTTGTTGGTTAGATGGTTCTTTTCCTTAGCTTTTACATTATGCTTTAGGATAGTCTCATCATCTCCTCTCATCTTATTTAATTTCAAAAAATCTTCTCTCTCCTTTTGAAAACTCTTCTTGTTTTAAAACTTGAACCACTTTAATAATAAACTTGGACTTATGTCCATGCATTTTCAAAAATTATTTCTTAAACAAATTTTAATCAACTTAACAATACTTTGACATTTTTGTGACAAGACTAAAAGTCAATAAATCTCATTCAAGCTATTTTGCCATTTTGGCTTTAATCTTTAAAAACTTTTCTCAAAATATTGGACTCTTGTCAATCCTTGTAGTGATGCAAACAACTATACTTCTACAATATGTAGTGAAGTGAGATATTTTCCACTTAGGTATTGAGTGAGGCATTGTTGATTTTGAAATCCAAGCCATATCCTCCACTTTGAGATGATGCAAATTCTCCTTTCTCATAATTGTGGGTAGTAAGTATGTTTTCCACACGGACAATGACAATGATGTCTTATCTCTTAAAATTAACCAACACACTTGTGTTTTTTTTATAAAATTTAAAAAGAGGAACTATGTGTACCCTGATCCACTATTGCACGGAAGATGGTACGTAGGAACTAAAGATTCACAATCGCGGCGGGTGCAAAAGTTATAAAAACATATAGGTCTTTCCTCACCACCATAATCTATTTTTTACACAACATCTTTATAGCCAAAATATACAGATTTACAAAGAGGTTCCTGCGGAGTACCGTAGATGTTTAAGATGCTAATACCTTCCCTTTGCATACCCAACCCCCTTACCTAGAATCTTCCCCCCTTCTTTTGGGTTATTCGCTCTTTTCCCATTCCTTTGGAAATAATAAAGCATGGTGGCGAATTTTATTTTGATTTGTGTGAGTCAAGTCAAATCCAATGGCTTAGTCTCAACATTTCTACTGCTACAATTATTTGTCTCTTTTATTACTTGGGTTCTTTCAACATCGTCTATTGTCTACCCTTGTTTGAGACCAGTAGATGTCTTTTGAAATACACACATTTTTTGTCACCTTGCTATGGGACCCAATTTCTATTATTGTCCTTTCAAATACTTCTTCAGATCCTAGTTTCGTCTAGGTCCTCTCAGGTTGAGTTTTGTCATGTTACCTTGTTTGCATACTAGTTTCTACCTGGTGCATTCTTCATAAGTACTCTCGGAGGCCGAGTTTCATCTTGATAACTTCTACTCAATCCCACCATCATTCTGCTCTCAGAGGCCAAGTTTCATCCTTTGTTAATTGAGACCCCTTTATTACTGGTATACCCGTTTTGATCTGATATCTATTCATATTTTTAAAGCATAGTCTTTCCTAGTCTTCTTGGGTTGCGTTTCATCTCCTTATTTCAATTGGTGTTCCAGTTTTGTCCTAGTACATTTTTCTCAAGTCTAGTATTATCTAGTCTTCTTGGGTTGAGTTTTATCTCATATCTGTGATCTGTGTTCCAGTTTTGTCCTGATACATTTTTCTTAAGTCTAATCTTATCTAGTCTTCTTGAGTTGAGTTTCATCTCCTTATTTCAATTGGTGTTCTAGTTTTGTCCTAATACAATTTTCTCAAGTCTAGTCTTATCTAGACTTCTTAGGTTGAGTTTCATCTCCTTATTTCAATTGGTGTTCCAATTTTATCCTGGTACATTTTTCTCAAGTCTAGTCTATTCTAATCTTCTTGGGTTGAGTTTTATCTCATTATTGCAATTTGCGTTCCAGTTTTGTTCTGGTACATTCTTCTAGAGTCTAGTATTATCTAGTCTTCTTGGATTGGGTTTTGTCTCATTTTTGTGGTATGTGGTCCAGCTTTACCTGGCATATCCTTTTAGAGTCTAGTATCCACTATTCCTCTTGGTGTAAGTCTGATAAGTACAAATTGTAGTTATTTTTGCATATACTTTTTGTTGCACTTATCTACTTTTTGTTTGTCAAATCATTGAGTAATCCCGAATTTTATGTAAATTCATTTATTTTATGTTTAATTGTGTTTTTGTGTACATATTTTACCATTTGATTTTTTTCTATTCATTTTATAGGTATTTATGCGTATTTGGAGCATGAGCAATAAAGTGTCGAAGACACGGCTTCAAACGCGCGATTTTGAGCAACTCGTCAATGAATAAGGCTCAAAATAAAAGAATAAGAAATCATCAATTTGGATTATATTTTGTTATTGTTAGAAGGATAATTGAATATGCTTTCCAACTCTTCAAATCGAGCGCAAATCGGAGTTACAGTTCTCAAGTTATGGCGAAAATAAAAAGCTGATTTTTTCTCATGATAGTAGAGCACGCTTAGCGGGATTTTGCCACTTAGCGCGGTGCCCTGGACAGAATTACATTAAAAGGAGCAAAAAAACACATTTTTTAGGTTATGTTTGGGGTATTTGTTCCCAACTCACCAAACCTTCATTTTTGTAGTGGACTAGCTTAGATAACAACATTGAAGCTTGCATACAGATGATCCGGGGTAGATTGCTCTTTGATCGGCACTGGCAAACTGTTAGATTCGTGGTTCATTTCTCTTCCTCTTTGTGTAGTATTCTATGGTTGGGTTTGTATGTATATTTTCTTTAAACTAATGTATATTTATCGCCCTTGGTGTTATATAAAACTTGCTTTACGAATCTTTGTCGATTATTATCCTGGATTTTTACTCTGTGTTAGGGGTTTGAGTTGTTATAGACATATACTGCTTAGAGTCTAATCTAGGATGATTATCTATTATTTTCTGAACTCTAGATATAGATTAAGAGCTAACATCTACTTGGGTATCGGAGCTTAAATCCTATGTGTTGTTTATGTCGTTCTAAGAGATCGTCGATGCAGACGAGCACGATTGACTTCTGTGTTGTCAAGGTGGTTAAGAGATCGCTACTGAGGTGATGCAGTTGGCTTCTCAATTGGGTTAGAAATTACTTAGGTTGTGAGTGATACGTAGTGACATTGATGAAAATTGTAGGTTGAGTATGACAGGAAGATAAATTTAAGTCTGTCAGAAGGAGTATATATGCATGCCCGATAAGTTCTTCCTTAGATTTTCCTTTTGTTTACATTATTTTCTGAATACATTTTCTTTATAAACCCATTCAACCCCAAACTCAATAACAAACGAATTTTTCGAATGGAGAATCAATAACCAATCTCTGTGGACACGATACGATATAACATAAATATAACCCGGTAAAAATAATACTTTACTTTTTGCTTGTCGTTATCCCACTGCGACAAAATGGCACCGTTGCCGGAGATTGGTGTTTATTGTTTTGCATTGTGATAGTTTCTTTGTTTTTGAGTTTTGTAATTAATGTATATGTTGTATAAAAATTGTACATTGACTTGTATATAATACTTGTGCATATATGTGTTTTATATTTTTTCACGTATTATTGTGAATTGTCTCATTTTCGAAACATTTGTTGTGTGGATGTTAGGATACTTTCTTTAGGTTTACGCGGTGAGAAAATACCATGACATGACGAGAGGAGGTTACTAGCTCGCACAATAAAGGCGTCGAGCTTACGACGTAAAACAGGGATGTTGTATTGTTTTTATTTGTATTCATTTTTGTTATGAGTTGACTTGTGTTTTAACAAGTTAAACTAATATTAGTTTTTAAATTTCAATTTTTCACTTTTCAACTTGTTAAATACACTTTCAATTTTTGCGTTTCGTTATGTAACATTGTGTTTTTCCGCAAGCTTGTCGTGTTTAGCTTGTGGAAGTGTGTTTGTTAATGTTTTAAATGTTTTAATTTTTGTGCATAGAGTGTGTTGGTGATGGTGAAGTTGTATAGCAGTTGCCCCAAATGCTGTTGTCTTATTTTTCTGCATCTGGTGTAGCGCGCTCTGATGTGCAGAGCCAGTAAATTCTTTTTACATTTTTTCTTGGATTTTCTTTTTCTCACTTCCACCTAGGCCATGTAGTAGTAAATATTATTAGTATAATTAATTCTTTTGTTTCTTTTTGGACTCAATTTTTGTTAGATAGCTTAAAGTCGCTTTTGGTGATTTTCTATGTTTGAGTGTTTCAACTTGTGAATGCGTGGTAAGGACTTTGTTAAATTTTTGTACATGTTTGAGGTATGTGTTTATCACTTTCTATACTTTATAATATTCATGATACTTATACTTTTTACAATTTTTATGCCATTCATTCTTTTGTATACGTGTTCATTTATGAATCACTTTAGTTCCTACCCTTTTTTGTGAGGTAGCTTTCCATTGTTCACATATGTTGGAGACCTCAATTCTTGTTTTAACTGAACTTTATTATGTTTAATCTTTTATTTGTATTGATTGTATGAATGCAATAAAGTGATCAAGGCATTTTTTGTTCCATTTTGAGCACAACTACCTTTGGCCAAATAGTTAATTCACCTTGTGAGTGTGTGATGATTAGTAACCCCTTTGAGTGTTTTGTTGATATCCATGTCATTTTTTGCTAAATGCTTGTCTATGAAAGTTTAGTTTCCATTTTTGTATGGATGTTGATTATTTGTTTTCTTGAACCCTCAACCATTGTTTTGATTTGAATTTTTAACTTGCCTTAGAAAGCAGGGAGTATTCAATTTAAAGTATGGTTGAATTCAAGTTGGGGAGAAAAATGATTGTGTATTTATTGGTTGATTGCTATGATGTTGATAAGAAAAGAAAAGAAGAAGAAAATGTGAAAAAGAAAGATAGAAAAAGAAAGAAAAAAATTGAAAAGCATTGAAAAAAGAAAGAAAAAAATGAGTATGGAATAATGTTGTGTTAATAAGTGATGGTGCTTTGGTGTGAAATTTGTGGTAAAGGAGAAGTTTGATTAGAATTATATTGTTTGAATCTTTGATGGGTTGATCACTCCCTTAGGTTTAGGCGAGTTTTTGTTTCGATTAGCTTTAGTACTTATCACTTGTTTGTTAACCAAGCCACATTATAACCTTGAAATCCCTTGAGATTCTTGCTTTTGTATTTTCAATGTGAATTTTTGGATGAATGCATAACTTAGTCTTTTGTTTGCAAGATTGTGGATGAGTGAAAATACCCCTTTTTTTTGTTTTTTAGTATACCGATGATTATTTTTGCTAGGTGTGATTCATTTTTGAACTAGTATTGTTTTAGAATGTTCGGCATAATATTTGTATTTAGCATTTGTTTCATGTTTTTGTTATTGTTGTAGTTTAGTGGTAGGTATATTTCTTTGTGTGTACCGTTTTTCATTTGAGCCATTGCATTTGTTTTCCGTTTTTCAAAACAAGTTGTTTCTTTCTTTGGTTTATTACTTTTAGTTCTTTGAGTTGTTTGGCATTGTTTGAGGACAAACAAAGTTTAAGTTGGGGAGAGTCTGATAAGTGCAAATTGTAGTTATTTTTGTATATACTTTTTGTTGCACTTATCTACTTTTTGTTTGTAAAATCATTGAATAATCCCGACTTTTGTGTAAATTCATTTAGTTTATATTTAATTGTGTTTTTGTGTACATATCTTACCGTTTGATGTTTTTATATTCATTTTATAGGTATTGATGTGTATTTGGAGCATGAGCAATAAAGTGTCAAAGACACGGCTTCAAACGCGCGATTTTGAGCAACTCGCCAATGAATAAGGCTCAAAATCAAAGAATAAGAAATCATCAATTTGGTTTAAATTTCGTCATTGTTAGAAGGATAATTGAATAAGCTTTCTAACTCTTCGAACCGGACGCAAATCGGAGTTACGGTTCTCAAGTTATGGCGAAAATAAAAAGCTAATTTTTTTCTCATGACAGTAGAGCGCGCTTAGTGGGACTCCGCCGCTTAGCGCGGTACCCTGGACAGAATTACATTAAAAGGGGAAAAACACATTTTTTAGGTTATGTTTTGGGATATTTGTTCCTAACTATGATACAGTGGCAGAACCGACTGTTAGTACTGGGTTTGCATTTGTATTCGCAAATGTACGGTAAGCAACAGTCGCCACCGACTTTTATTTCATCCAACAAAGGAAAAGGAAAAAGAACAGAAGAAACCTTTTTCGATATGTTTTTGAGTACGGGGGTAGATTATAGAAAGGGAAGGTGTTATCACCCTTTCTATCCATGGTTTTCCACGGGCTCTTAGGTACTTGCTAATTTTTAAATTGCTTGTGTGTGCTTGTTTTGAAAAGTTTTGTTTACTTTATGATAACCCTTGAATCGATCCTCAAGAGCGTGACGAAGTTGTTTTGAAAACTGTTTTAGAAAAGTGTTGGTGTGAAAAGTTTTTTGTTTTGAGCAAGTACTTAATATTTCTACCTACTCAAAAAAAGTCTGGTTGTTTTTGTTTCCTTTAGACAGTTCTATCCTACTATTAAGGAGTAGGTAGCTTCGTCGTTGGATTTTTAAATGGACGTTCGAAGGGACGAAATGGTCTCTGAAGGCAACAAGTAAAGATACCTTAGCATTTCGAAGGGACTACCGTCATAAGATTAATTCGTAGGCAGCTTGAGGGACAAGTAGGGACTATGATCTTTATGACGACTTTGAATCATGGGTCATTGCTAAGGTATCCCTACATTCGAGGGACACGACCATTATTTCTGAGGCAACCGAGTGGAATAAACCCTAGGAGTGAACATGTGCAGCAGTGTGCTTTTTTTCCAGTTATATTTATCTTGCAGTTTAGTGATCTATGATTGATTTATTAATCATACACACCTAGGTTGCTAACAATTATATACAAGTATACAAAATATAAAAAGCGAGAAAGTAAAAGTCCTACTCTATTACAAGGCTTTGGGGTAGATACATGAAGAATTGACTGAGAGCAAAATGCAGAAATAAAACCCTAATTAAGCTATTACAAACCGGGCGCAATTACATCAATAAAAGAAATAATCGTACGGCAAAATACTAATGCGCGAGAATTAAAGCTGGAAAAGAGTTCAAAACCCTAAAAAAAACTAATTTGCGCATTAACATATTTTTGGATTTTTTATGAAAAAAAGAATTTGAATTTAACCTAACTTTTCTAATTAATTTTAATTAATGAAAAGTAAATTAAAGTTGATGAAATTAATTTATTTACAAAAAATTAATTTATTAAAAAAAGGAAATTAAGTTCTATTTTTGTGGTTTTGATTTTATGATTTTATAAAAAAATTGATTAAAAAAAGATAATTAAATTATATAATGAATAAACAAAATTAATTTAAAAAAACATGAAAAGGTTAGAAAAATGGGCCTGGGGGTGTGAAACCCAAATTGGAGGGGTGTTTGTTGAATTTGCCAAGGCCTATATCCGGTTGGCCGATTGCAAGTGTTAGATCTGGAATTGCTGGATTGGGGACGTCCACCATGGGACTGCATCCAGGAGCATTGGATCTGAGTGATACATGATCTGATGATGATGGTGTGAAGTTGTATGGTGCACTTCCATAGCCTGCAAGCATTGGATCCACAAGAATTCATTTGGAAAATAGAAAAACATTGGACCTGGGATTCAAACCCAGGTCCTCTCCTTTACCAACACGCATCAACACCAACTGAGCTACCAAGTCATTCATATATATATAACAATAATAATATATTATATGTAAAAGCAAGCCGGTGTAAATGAAAACGCATGCAATTTCAAATGAGCCAACCAGATTGTGCCACGCCTTCGTCTTCCTCCGCTGGCTGTCGTTTTAGCCTAGGGACTTTTACCTACGGTCTCATGCCTGTAACTACAATCCTGTGTTATTTAAAAATCTAGCATAGGCAATATAAATATCATTGAAGACCATGAATCGACTGGGCTTGAAGCCCTGAACATCATAGTGTCCATGCCTAGCCCTAATTTTTCCTGTAGAAGGAAGCCCTAACACGAACTCAGAAACCCTAAGAATGGAAAACCGTGATTTCTGCACTTAAAACTCAATTAAATGATCCAGCAAGCATTGAGACATTGTAATAAACAAGAATGTATGATTGAATTCTATCAAAAGGTAATAAACAAGAATGCATTGTCAATTGGGTCTTCCATGTTTATGTAAGAAGCTTTGACCCAAAAGGTATTTTTGTTGACTTTTCAAAAGGACCTATAATGTAGAAATTCATATCTTTTTATGGGTGCATTTCTTGAACTTGAGGACTGAAGATGAGTTGTAGGACATTTCATCCTCTTCAAAATGAGCCTTGGATGGAAAATTTCTAATAAAGTATGAAGAAGTTATGCTTCGTCAAAGTTTGGTTGACTTTTCTTGAGAAACCCTAATTTAGCAACTCTTGAGTTTTGATGAATTGGGAGCATTCCTTGAGGAATCATGATCAAACCTTGATCAAATGATGAATGTCACTTCAAAATGATGATGTTGACCAAAAATCTTGAAGTTTGACTGTATGTGGGCCACAGTTGACTTTTGACCAAATACAGTCGATTCTCAAGCATCTGAGCAGTTGACTGAGCAAACTTCTTGTGTAAGGCTTGAAATTTGACATGGAGGGTCTTGAGAACATATTAGGACCATGAAGAGCATATGTGGTCTTTGAAGTTCACCCATATTGATGAAAATGGAAACCCTAATTTGAGGTGCATTGCCTTGGGAGAGAGTTTGTCTGGTCAACTCTTGAGCATCCTTGAGCAAGTTGAGTATCTCAATGAACATATATTGAGTAAAGTGGGAGGTAAAATTTTGGGGTACAACAGCTGCCCCTATTCAATCTTCTTAAACCTAAGGATATAGATTGGACGGTCTGCCTTTCGTGATCTGAAGGTAGAAGAGGATTGAACACTAAAGTGCCCATAAATTTTCACTCGCCTGAAGTAATACTTGATTGGTGATATCGGGAATGGGCTTACAGATTCCATTTGGAAGTTGATAGAGAATCGTCGGAGATGGGCTTAATGATGCCATCTAGAAAATATATCGGTTGCATGAAAGTCTCTGCGAGAATTCATGTACCTACCATTGAGGAGGACTTTGCTGGAGAATGTTGATTCATGTCTTGGAAAATAGAGGCTAGGAGCTGCGACTGTCCATTACTCTACTGGGGAATTAACTCTTACTTGAGGAAGTGGAAGTGAATTGCATATCTGGTCAGGGCCCAGGCTGCACAGCGACTTACTAGGGAAAGGTGAAATCGACCGTAACTGGTCAGGTCCAGGTCTTACCATGTTGTAAACGGTCGTCTGGAGATGAAAGAGAAGGAACCTGGTTGGTAAGGTTACTTCGAAATGAAATCATGGATAGTAGGGCTATGAGAAGTAACTTGGATAGTAGGGTTACTTCGGAATGAAAGCCTGGATAGTAGGGCTATGAGAAGGAACCTGGATAGTAGGGTTACTTCGGGATGAAATCTTGGATAGTAGGGCTATTGAGAAGGAACCTAGATAGTAGGGTTTCTTCGAAATAAAAGCCTAGATAGTAGGGCTATGAGAAGGAACCTGGATAGTAGGGTTACTTCGGGATGAAATCCTAGATAGTAGGGCTATGAGAAGGAACCTGAATAGTAGGGTTACTTAGGAATGAAAGCCTGGATAGTAGGGCTATGAGAAGGAACCTGGATAGTAGGGTTACTTCGGAATGAAAGCCTGGATAGTAGGGCTATGAGAAGGAACCTGGATAGTAGGGTCACTTCGGGATGAAAGCCTAGATAGTAGGGCTATGAGAAGGAACCTGGATAGTAGGGTTACTTCGGGATGAAAGCTTGGATAGTAGGGCTATGAGAAGGAACCTAGATGGTAGGGCTACTTCGGGATGAAAGCCTGGATAGTAGGGCTATTAAGAAGGAACCTGGATAGTAGGGTTACTTCGGAATGAAAGCCTGGAAAGTAGGGCTATGAGAAGGAACCTGGATAGTAGGGTTACTTCGAAGAGATAGTGTAGATTAGTTGACCCGTTTGGTTTAGGGAACTGAGTTTCCATTAGTTGTCTACAGACGTGACCTGTATAACTGCTGGATTTGTTGAAGTTAATCGTATTTCCTGAAAAGATAACAGGGTTGATTATGTGCGATGCATGAAATGCATGGTGAGATGATATTCTCAAAGTAAATTAGATAATGTTGTATATGATATGTATGTGCATGTCATGATATATGTACATGAAATGCTATCAGAGTATGTCCGGGGAAAGATAAATCTCTGACTACTTCTGGAGATTGATGAATATTCTGTCAGGAAGAGATTCTACTTGAGAATAAACTCTGCGGGGAACAAAATTAGAAAGTGAATCTTTATAGCTGAAGTAATGAGATCTGTCGGGGAATGAGCCTTTGCATCCAGAGAAATAAACTCTGTTTGGGGGATGAATTTACTGACCCACCCGCGATTATGAAATTCGACTGGGGGATATAGCTGTCAGGTCTCAGAATGATCCTGGCTGGGGAGGTTACGTCCTATTTTCGGCAAAGCCGGCATTAATGCTTTTGAATACTTTTACTCTGTAGGGAGTGTATGTACTCATCATTGTGCTCCAAAACTGACTCTATCCCGGTACCTGCTGGGCAGAGTAACTGTCGGGTTTGGCACTTCTTGTTCTCGCCCCTGTTTCTGGAATTACGAGTAATTGTCTTTGTTTCTTATGTAAACATTTATGAGCAGCAATCATTTTCAAATGCATATGTTAAAAATAAGTCATTGGACGTTCTTGTGAAATAAAACAGAAAAAGAAAAACAGCCTCAAAATTTCTTGTGAAAATAATTTTGTATTGATTTTTGAAGTTAGCCTGTAATAGGCGTTTTTGTACAAGGAGGCTGACGCTCTAGTAAGAGAACATCGCCGAAAAAATAGAAATTATACAATTTATGTAAAAGAAAAAACAACTATGTGAAACAACCCCACTGGGTTCCATCTCTGCTATTGCTCTTATATCTTCAAGCGTCTCATCACTTTGCTACTTGGCCGAAAGTTGATCAGATGGATTGTTGCCGTCCGAGCTTGATAGCCGATACTGAAACTTGGTCGCAAGATGATCCAATGAGAAATAGTGATACGCTTTATATCCCTAACTTTTTCCTGAACTGCCCTTTCGGGTTTTCAGTCCACCGGGATACCCTTTTTTGCCCAAGTCATCCTTTCAGGTTATCGACTTGTCGGGTGTATAGATTTTTCATTTTCATCCCTTATTTTTTCCCGAACCCTTTTGGTTCTCTGGGAAGCCCGTATTTCTTCCTAGGCCAGTCAACCTAGCGGGTCTTTTGATTAGGCGTGGTATCTCTTCACTATGTCTGCATTGAAAGGGTGAGGAAGGTCGTCACCGTCCATGGTGGTTAGAATCATAGCTCCAACAGAGAAAATGTTCTTAACCATAAATGGCCCTTTGTACATTGGGATCCATTTGCCCCTGGGATCACCTTGCGGCAGTATGATGCATTTGATCACTAGATCCCCGACTTGATATTCTTGACGCATGACTTTCTTGTTAAAAGCCTTGATCATTCGCTTTTCATATGTCTGACCATGGCAGATAGAAGTAAGACTCTTTTCATTGATTAGATTTAGATGATCAAGCCGAGTTTGGATCCAGTCGTCTTCATTCAAACCTGCATCCTTCATAATCCTGAGAGAAGGTATCTGGACTTCAATGGGTAGGACTGCCTCCATGCCATATACCAGAGAGTAGGGTGTTTCCCCTGTCGACGTCCGTGCTGAGGTAAGGTACCCGTGAATAGCAAATGGCAACATCTCATTCCAGTCTTTGTATGTCACCATCATCTTCTGTACAATATTCTTGATGTTCTTGTTAGCCGCTTCAACAACGCCATTCATCTTCGGCTGGT
Source organism: Vicia faba (assembly GCA_948472305.1). Taxonomy (NCBI): domain Eukaryota; kingdom Viridiplantae; phylum Streptophyta; class Magnoliopsida; order Fabales; family Fabaceae; genus Vicia; species Vicia faba. The sequence goes on from OX451735.1 coordinate 317,798,048, forward strand.
AGGGAGAAGAATTATGATGTTGTATCTTGAACTGTTTACAGAGATCGGTGATCATTGTGTTGTTGAGATTTTTACCATTTTCAGTAATAATTCTCTCGGGCACACCATATCGATAGATCAGATTATGTCGGATAAACCGCGCCACGACATTCTTGGTTACTATAGCAAAACAAGCTGCCTCAACCCACTTCATGAAGTATTCAATGGATACTAGGATGAAGTGATGCCCATTAGAATCGGTAGGCCTGATTTCTCCGATCATGTCGATGCCCCACATTGCAAAGGGCCACGGAGCTATCAAGACGTTTAAGGGGACCGGAGTCACATGCACCTTATCAGTGTAGATTTGGCACTTACGACAAGTTTGAGAGTGCTGATAACAATCGGCTTCCATAGTGGACCAGTAATATCCTACCCGTAGGACCTTCTTAGCCATGGTATGTCTACTGGAATAGATTCCGAAGGTACCTTCATGTAAATCTGTCATGATCCGCTATGCTTCGCTCTTGTCTACACACTGTAGTAATGTAGATTCATGATTGCGCTTGTAGAGGATTCCATTACTGAGGATGAATTTCACAGCGAACCTCCTCAGAAACTTCTTATCATTGACATATGCCCCTTCGGGATACTCTTGAGCCTCGAGGTACCTTTTAACTTCGTGAAACCAGGGTTTGTCTGCCACTTCTTCGGTATCAATCTCACAACAGTGTGCTGGTTCATCCAACCTCTCAATGGTGATTTGGGGAGCTTCATTGTCCTGCCTAACTTTGAACATAGAAGACATGGCAGATAACGCGTCCGTTAAATGGTTCTCCTCTCGTGTGAAATGTTCAAAAGTTACTTCCTCAAAGTGTGGGAGCAATGTCAACACATAATCTTTATATGGGAAGAGATTTGGATGCTTCATATCCCATTCGCCTTTGATTTGGCTTATTACCAAGGCTGAATCCCCGAAAACATCCAAGTACTTGATCCTGAGGTCAATAGCGGATTTGAGACCCATGATGCAGGCTTCATACTCTGCCATGTTGTTAGTGCAGTTGAAACATAGTCGGGTGGTGAAAGGAGTATGACAGCCCTCAGGAGATGTGATTACAGCGCCGATGCCATTACCCAGTGCGTTCGAAGCTCCGTCAAAAAACATAGTCCATCGGGATCCCTCCTCGGGTCCTTCAGCCGGTCCAGGTTCTTCGTAGTCAGTTACCAGCATAATATTCTCTTCCGGGAACTCAAAATTCATGGACTGGTAGTCATCCACGGCCTGATGAGCCAAATGATCAGCCAATACGCTCCCCTTGATTGCTTTTTGGGTCGTATATTGTATATTTTACTCAGTTAAGATCATCTGCCATCTTGCTATTCTTCTAGAGAGAGCGGGTTTCTCGAAGATGTATTTGATTGGATCCATCTTAGATATCAACAAAGTAGTGTGAGTCAGCATATACTGTCTTAGTCGGCGAGAAACCCATGCCAAAGCGCAACAAGTTTTCTCGAGCAGTGAGTATCGTGTCTCACAGTCGGTAAATATTTTGCCAAGGTAGTATATTGCGTGCTCTTTTCGACCAGACTTGTCATGCTGCCCCAGCACACACCCCATTGAATTGTCTAGCAATGTTAAGTACAATATCAAAGGTCTTCCTTCAACCGGAGGCATCAGGATTGGTAGTTCTTGAAGGTATTCTTTGATTCTTTCTAAAGCGGAATGGCATTCATTATTCCACCTTACAACTTGATCTTTCTTCAGAAGCTTGAAGATGGACTCACAAGTAGCAGTCAGATGTGAACTGAACCTGGCAATATAATTCAAGCGTCCCAAGAAACCTCTAACTTCCTACTCTGTACGGGGAGCTGGCATTTCTTGTATGGCCTTTACCTTTGCAGGATCTACTTGGATGCCTTTATCGCTGACAATGAAACCCAGAAGTTTACCAGACCTTACCCCGAAGGTGCACTTGTTCAGATTCAACCTCAGCTTATATATCTTCAACCTGTCGAACAAATTTTGTAGATGATCAAGGTGCTCTTCCTTAGTTTGAGACCTGGCTATCATGTCATCAACATAAACTTCGATCTCATGGTGAATAATATCATGGAACAAAGCAACCATGGTGCGCTGATAAGTTGCCCCAGAATTCTTCAACCCAAAAGGCATCACCTTGTAGCAGAAGGTTCCCCACTGCATGACGAAGGTTGTCTTCTCCATGTCTTCAGGAGCCATCTTGATCTGGTTGTAGCCAGAGAAACCATCCATGAAGGAGAAGATTTTGTGTTGCACGGTGTGATACGGTGGCCGAACCGACTATTTTATACTGGTTTGCATTTTGTGTTTTGTGTTCGCAAAAGGTCGCGGTAAGCAAGAGTCGCCACCGACGTTTATTTCATCCAATCTTGGAAAGGAAAAAAGTATAGAAAAAATCCATTTTCGAGATATTCTGAGTACGGGGGGTAGATTATAGAAAGGGAATGTGTTAGAACCCTTTCTATCCATGGTTTTCCATTGGCTCTTAGGTACTTGCTCATCTTTTTAAAATTTCTTGTGTATGTGCTTTGTTTTTTTTGAAAAGTTTGACTTCGTGATAACCCTTGTATCAGTCCTAAAAGGTGTGACGAGGTTGTTTTGAAAGTTTGTTTGAAAATGTGTAAGTGTGAAAAGCTTTGATTTGAGCAAGTATCTACTAGCGTCTACCTACTCGAAAAAAGATTGTTTCTATTCTTGTTTACTTTAGACAATGCTATCCTACTATTGAGAAATAGGTAGCGCTGTCGTTGGAGTTTGTAAGGGACGTACGATCACTAAAGCAATATTAGGACGTCTTAGTAATAACCCTAGAGTCTTAAGATCATATTCGAGGCAACATTTCCGAGGCAACATTCGAATGGGACGTTTGATCTTTTTTAGACAGGAGGGCAACCCCTAAGACACCCTATGCTTAATAATCGTTTACCGAAGGCAACCAAAGTGGGAGTATACCCTAAGAGTGATATGTGCGAGTGATTTGTTTCAGTTATTTATCTTTGCACATTAGGGTTTTCTAACCGTATTAATTTGTCATGCATTCTTGTCATACAATCCTATTAGCATACATCTAGACAGTTAAATATTTGCAGAAAGTAAAAATGCGAGAAAATAAATCTACGCTATTACAAGGCTTCGGGGAGGGGGGTTAATTACATAGCCAAAAAAATCGGGGAAAAGGGATAAGTAAAAACCCTAGTTAAAACTATTACAAACCATGAACAGTTACAAAAATATTGGCAAAAATAATTAACAAGCGCGCGATGAATCAAATACGAAATGACTAGGGTTTTGACCCTTGACTAAACCTATTTGCGATTGATTAAAAAAAGATGTTTTTGTTATTTAAGAAAATAATGAAACGATTAAATTAAAAATAAAATCCTAATTCTAATTAATTTTAAATTTAGAAAAATAAATCAATTCACTCTAAAAGCCTATTTTTGTATTTTTGTTTATTTGAGAAAAGATAAAAGAATTAAATCAAGAACTTAACCTAATTTCTATTTGATTTTATTTATAAAAAACAAGTTAATATTTGCCCTAAGTTAAACTAAATTAAATTAATTTTGATAATAAAAAAAAACTAATTCTAATTTTTTTTATGAAGTCTTGATTTTATGATTTTTAAAAAAAAAGATCAATTTGTTAATTAAAATGACTAAAAGAAATATTAAAAGAATTAAATAAAATAAGAATAAATAATAAAAGAGTAAATGGGCCTGGTTGCATTGCTGGAGAGGGGGGTGCCAATATGATTTCTGGGCCCAAACAAATCCAGGCTTGTATTGACTACGCTGATCTGGTGCGTGTGTTGACTTGAGGTACATGGTGATCCTTCAATGATGGGACGTTGGATCTTGGATGGATATGCGTTTTATGGTTGGATCTTGATGGCATATGGTGGACGGCATAGTAAGCAACGCGCCTGATCACCTGATGAAAGATAGAATGAAACAAATGTTGGGACCTGGGGATCGAACCCAGGTCCTTCCACTCAACACCAACACGCCTTACCATCTGTACCACCTGCTTCATTTGTTATTATAACAAGAGTAATATATAATATATAATACACGGTGGTTAACTTGAAAAAACGCGTAGAATTCAAACCAACCAACCAATGATTGCCACGCCTCATCTTCTTCCCCAGACTGTCGTTTTAGGCAAACAAGCTTTTACCTACGGACGCTTCGTTGTAGCTACAGACCTGTTCATCTCAAAAATTGTATACAAGAAAGATAAATGACAAACGCTGGTACCAATCAACTCGTCTCATCCTCATGAGCATCATGGTACCAGAATCAAAGCCTGATTTTGCATATATTGAAAAAACCTAAAACGAGCAAAGGAACCCTAACAATGGCATATCATGATTCCTGTACTGAAAACACAATTGGATGATACCAATATCTTGCAAACTCAATGATGAACAAGCATATATAAATCAAATGTGCTAATGATGCGTAAATTGCAAAAATCGAATTTGAAAAATGTACTAAACCATGTGAGTTATGGAACGAGTTTTTGAGTGCTTCAGGCTCTGGGAATGATTGGAACAACTTCCTGGGGTGTCTAGGAAGGGATTGGTGATCTTGGAATGCTTTGAAACGCCTTGTAGATTGAAAACCGGTTCCCACTTTTTCTTAAATTTTTCAGTTTTTGTTCTTGGCTATGCACGACCTCTAACCTCTTTTCTTGCCTTGGCTGCATTCTCTATATGTACTAGAGTGAATTAGGGTTGTAAAAACCACTAGTATCTTTATAAAATTTGAAGATTTGATTTGGTTTTCATGGTGTATGTTATCTTTCTATTTTCATGCCAATCATGCTATTTTTGTACCAATTTCCATTGATTCAAATTAATCTTGCAAGCTCATCATATCTTGGTTGCTAGCCTGTCAAAAAAACAAATCAAATCATATCTTTGATGATTTTTATTATTTATTTAATTTAATTCACCTTTTAATTAATAAAAAATCAAAATAAACTGAAAAATGAAAAAAATAATTTATGGATAAGCATTTGAGTCGTGGACCACATTATAATTGAGGTGCAAGCATAAAAAGTTGGGCCCATTTAGCAAAAAATGCAAATTTGAGCATATTTGACTTTTGGCAATTTTGCAAAAATGGTCAATTTGGCCAATGCCTAACTCTCTCAATTTTGACCCTAGAGAGATGTTCTTTGACTTTTTAGAAAGCTTAGGATGTTCTCTAAACAATCCTTTTGGTATCATCTCAATTGAGTCTTCCATTTTCATGTATGAAGCTTTGACCTAAAAGGTGTTTTTGTTGACTTTTCAAAAGGACCTATAATGTCAAAATTCATATCTTTTTGTGAATGCATATTTTGGACTTGGGAGCTGAGGATGAATTGTAGGGAATTGCATCCTCTTAAAAATGATCTTTGGATGGGTCATTTCTGATAATGTATGAGAAAGTTATGCTTGGTCAAAGGTGAGTTGACTTTTCTTGTAAAACCCTAATTTACAACTTTTGGGGTTTGATGAATTGTGAGCAATCCTTGAGGAATCATGATCAACACTTGATCAAATGATGGATAATGCTTCAAAATGAGGATGTTGACCAAAAATCTTGAAGTTTGACTGTATGTGGGCCACAGTTGACTTTTGAGCTAGTACGGTTGATTTTCAAGCATTTGAGCAATTGACTGGGCAAACTTCTTCTCCAAGGCTTGAAACTTGACATGAATGATCTTGAGAACATATTAGGAAAATGGTGAGCATTTGAGTCCTTTGTGGTTCACACATCTTGATGAAGATGGAAACCCTAATTTGAGGTAGACTGCCTTAGGAGAGAGTTTGTCTGGTTAACTCTTGACCTTCCTTGAGCAATTTGGGGACCTCTCTTGCCATGTGTTGAGAAATATGGGAGGGAAAATTTTGGGGTACAATAGCCGCCCCTGTTAAATCTTCTTAAACCTGAAGATGTAGATTGGCTGCTCTGCCTTTCGTGATCTGAAGGTGAAAGATGATTGAACACTAGAGTGCCCAGAAATTTGCACTCGCATGAAGTGATACTTGACTTGTGATATCGGGAATGGGCTTATAGACTCCATTTGGTAGTTGTTATAGAATTGTCGGAGATGGTATTAAAGATGCCATCCGAAGAAGTGTCGGTCGCATAAGAGATTCCTTTGCGAGAACCTATATGCCTGTTGTTGAGGAGGACTTCGCTGGGGAACGCTGGCCTTTGTCTTGAGAGGAGTAGACCTTTAGGAGCTTCAGTTGTCCGTTACTCTACTGGGGAATAATTCCAATTTGGGAAGCGGTAGTGAACTGCGTATCTGGTTGGCGTATATGTTGCACCGCGACTTTCTGGGGAAATGTGAAATCAATTATGTTTGATTGGGTCTCAGTCTTACAGTGTTGTGGACTGTTGTCTGGGGATAAGAGAGGAAGAACCCAGATAGTAAGGTTATGAGAAGGAACCTGGACAGTAGGGTTACTTCGATATGAAAGCCTGGATAGTAGGGCTGTGAGAAGGAACCTGGATAGTAGGGTTACTTCGGCATGAAATCCTGGATAGTAGGGCTGTAAGAAGGAACCTGGGTAGTAGGGTTACTTCGAGGTGAAAGCCTGGATAGTAGGGCTGTGAGAAGGAACCTGGATAGTAGGGTTACTTCGAGGTGAAAGCCTGGATAGTAGGGTTGTGAGAAGGAACCTGAATAGTATGGTTACTTCGGCATGAAAGCCTGGATAGTAGGGCTGTGAGAAGGAACCTGGGTAGTAGGGTTACTTCGAGGTGAAAGCCTGGATAGTAGGGCTGTGAGAAGGAACATGGATAGTAGGCTTACTTCGGCATGAAATCCTGGATAGTAGGGTTGTGAGAAGGAACCTGGATAGTAGGGTTACTTCGAGATGAAAGCCTGGATAGTAGGCCTGTGAGAAGGAACATGGATAGTACGGTTACTTCAGCATGAAAGCCTGGATAGTAGTGTTGTGAGAAGGAACCTGGATAGTAGGGTTACTTCGAGATGAAAGCCTGGATAGTAGGGCTGTGAGAAGGAAACCAGATAGTAGGGTTACTTCTAGATGAAATCCTGGATAGTAGGGCTGTGAGGAGGAACCTGGGTAAGGTTGCTTTTGTTGCACCGATGATTACTCTGTTTAGCTTCGAGTGTTGATCATGGACCTGTTGGAAATTATTGATAATAACTGTCTTTCCTGAAAGAAGTACAGGGTTAGTTATGTGTGATGCATGAGATGCATTATATGATGACGTTCTCAAAATAAATGAGACTATGTTATATATGATGTATGCACATGTCCTGATGTATGAACATGAAATGTGGACGTAATAATCTGAGTCCGGGAAAATAAATCCCTGACTGCTATTTGAAGAGTATGAGAAATGGTATTCTTGATTGTTGTAAAAAAACCAAAGTTCCTCTGCTTCTGTTGGGGATGGTGAACAAAGATGACTATGCTGGGGATTTTCCCCTCGTTTACGGATATTCTGCCGAGTAGGGACTCTACCTGAGGACAAATATGCGGGGAATAACTCTGGTGGAGAGGAGATATTCTATTGATATATCTACTGATTTGGAGAAATAAACTCCACTGGGGATGAATTTCCGTTGCTGGTGATAATAAATTCTATTGGAGATTGAATTTCTGCTTGCGAGAGAGATAGACTCTGCTTGGGGAAAGTTTTACTGACTCAGTCGTGATTGTGCACCTCAGCTGTGGAAAGTTATGTCCTGTTCGGGAAAGCTAACATCACTGTCTTCAGATACTTTTTACTCTGTGGGGAGTGTAAGTACCACTGCCTATGTTCTCGAGTTGGCCCTATCCCAGTACCTGATGGGTAGAGTAACTGTAAGGTTTTGGCACTTCTTGTTTTCCATGTTCCTGGAATTACGAGTAATCGTCTTTTGTTTCTTATATAAATTTTTTATGAGCAACCATTATTTTCAAATGCATATATCAAAAATGAATCATTGTACGTTCTTGCAAAACAAAACAGAAAAAGAAAAACAAATTGAAATTTTTTGTATTGATTTTCAAGTTGGCTTGTAATAGGCGTTTTGTACAAGAGGCTGACGTCCTATGAAGAGAACGCCGCCGAAAGGAATTACAATTTGTGTAAAAGAAATAAAAACAGCTATGTGAAACAACCCCATTGGGTTCCAATTCTGCTATTGCCTTTATATCTTCAAGCGTCTCATCACCTTACTACTTGGCCGAAGGTGGATCAGATTGATTGGCGCTGTCCGAGCTTGCTAGTTGATACTGAAGTCTGGTTGCAAAATGATCCAATGAGACATAGTGTTACGCTTTGATCCCTAATTTTTTCCTGGACCGCCCTTTCGGGTTTTCAGTCCACCGGGATACCCTTTTTTGCCCAAGTCGACTTTTCAAGTTTTCGACTTGCCGAGTGTACAGTTTTTTTTCATTTTCATACCTTACTTTTGCCCGAACCCTTTTGGTTCGCCGGGAAGCCCTTTATTTTTGCCTAGGCCAGTCAACCTAGCGGGTCTTTGATTATGCGTAGTATCTTTTCACTATGTCTGCATTTACGGGGTGAGGAAGGTCGTCACCATCCATGGTGGTTATAATCATAGCTCCTCCCGAGAAAATGTTCTTAACCACAAATGGCCCTTCGTATGTGGGGGTCCATTTGCCCCTAGGATCACCTTGCGGCAGTATGATGCGTTTGATCACTAAATCCCCGACTTGATATTCTTGACATCTGACTTTCTTATTCTTGATCATTCGCTTTTGATACGTCTGGCCATGACAGATAGCAGTAAGTCTCTTTCCATCGATTAGATTCAGTTGATCAAGTCGGGTTTGGATCCAGTCGTCTTCGTTCAAACCCGCATCCTTCATAATCCTGAGAGAGGTTATCTGGACTTCGATTGGTAGGACTGCCTCCATGCCATATACCAGAGAGTAGGGTGTTTCCCCTGTCGATGTCCGTGCCGAGGTACGGTACCCATGAAGAGCGAATGGTAGTATCTCGTGCCAGTCTTTGTATGTCACTGTCATCTTCTGTACAATCTTCTTGATGTTCTTGTTAGCTGCTTCAACAACGCCATTCATCTTCGGCCGGTAGGGAGAAGAGTTATGATGTTGTATCTTAAACTGTTTGCAGAGCTCAGTGATCATTGTATTGTTGAGATTTGTACCATCGTCAGTAATAATTCTCTCTGGTACACCATATCGACATATCAGATTGTGTCGGATAAAATGCGCCATGACGTTATTAGTTACTGTAGAAAAGGAAGTTGCCTCAACCCACTTTGTGAAGTAATCGATGGCTACCAGAATGAAATGATGCCCGTTAGACGCAGTAGGTCTGATCTCGCCAATCATGTCAATGCCCCACATTGCAAAGGGCCAAGGAGCTGTCAAAACATTCATGGGAACCGGAGGTACATGCACCTTATCAGCATAGACTTGGCACTTATGACAGGTTCGAGAGTGATGATAACAATCGGCTTCCATAGTGGACCAGTAATATCTTGCCCGTAGGATTTTCTTCGCCATGGTATGTCCACTGGAATGGGTTCCGAAGGTACCTTCATGTAACTCTGTCATGATGCTTTCTGCCTCGCTCTTATCTACGCACCGTAGTAAGGTTGAATCATGGTTACGCTTATAGAGGATTCTGTTACTGATGAAGAACTTCGCAGCGAACCTTCTCAGAAATTTCTTATCGTTAACAGATGCCCCCTCGGGATATTCCTGAACCTCAAGATACCTCTTTACCTCGTGAAACTAGGGTTTATCTGCTACCTCTTCAGTCTCAATGTCGCAGCAATGTGCGGGTTCATCCATCCTCTCGATAGTAATCTGGGGAGCTTCATTGTCCCACCTAACTTTTAACATAGAAGACATGGTAGCTAGCGCATCCTCCAATTAGTTCTCTTCTCGTGGGAAATGTTCAAAGGTTATCCCCTCAAAGTGTGGGAGCAATATCAGTACATAATATTTGTAAGGGATGAGATTCAGGTGCTTCGTATCCCACTCGCCTTTGATCTGACTTATCACCAGAGCGGAATCTCCAAATACACTCAAGAACTTAATCCTCAGTTCAATAGCTACTCGAAGACCCATGATACATGCTTCATACTCTGCCATATTATTGGTGCAGTTAAAACATAATCGGGCGGTGAATGGAGTATGACATCCCTCGGGAGATATAATTACAGCGCCAATGCCATTACCCAATGTGTTCGAGGCTTCGTCAAAATAAATAGACCATCGGGATCCCTCCTCGGGTCCTTCATCCGGTCCAGGTTCTTCGCAGTCGGTTACCAACATGATATTCTCATCTGGGAACTCGAAATCCATGGACTGGTAGTCATCCACGGCCTGATGTGCCAAATGATCCGCCAATACACTCCCCTTGATTGCCTTTTGGGTTGTGTATTAAATGTCGTACTCAGTCAAGATCATCTGCCACCTTGTTATCCTTCCAGAGAGAGTGGGCTTCTCGAAAATATACTTGATCGGATCCATCTTTGATATCAACAAGGTAGTGTGAGTCAGCATATACTGTCTCAGTAGGCGAGCAGCCCATGCCAAAGCGCAACAAGTTTTCTCGAGCAATGAGTATCGGGTCTCACAGTCGATAAACGTTTTGCTAAGGTAATAAATGGCATACTCTTTTTGACCAGACTCGTCATGGTGCCCCAGCACACACCCCCATTGAATTGTCTAGCACTGTCAAGTATAAAATCAAAGGTCTTCCTTCAACTGGAGGCATCAAAATTGGTGGTTCTTGAAGGTATTCTTTGATTCTTTCAAAAGCAGTATGGCATTCATCATTCCACTTTACCACTTGATCTTTCTTCAGCAGCTTGAAGATTGGCTCACAAGTGGCAGTCAGATGTGAAATGAACCTGGAAATGTAATTCAGGCGTCCCAAGAAACCTCTGACTTATTTTTCTGTGTGGGGAGCCGGCATCTCTTGTATGGCCTTTACCTTTGCAGGGTATACCTGAATACCTTTGTCACTGAAAACAAAACCCAAAAGCTTACCAGACCTTACCCCGAAGGTACACTTGTTCGGATTCAACCTCAGCTTGTACGTCTTCAACCTGTCAAACAGTTTCTGGAGATGATCAAGGTGCTCTTCCTCAGTCTGGGACCTGGCTATCATGTCGTCAACATAAACCTCGATCTCATGGTGAATCATATCATGGAACAAAGTGACCATTACGCGCTGATAAGTTTCCCCAGCATTCTTCAACCCAAAAGGAATTACCTTGTAATAGAAGGTGCCCCACTATGTAATAAAGGTTGTCTTCTCCATGTCCTCAGGAGCCATCTTGATCTGGTTGTAGCCAGAAAAACCATCCATGAAGGAGAAGATCTTGTGATGCGCGGTGTTTTCGACTAGAAGATCAATATGAGGAAGTGGGAAGTCTTCCTTGGAGCTTTCCCTGTTCAGATCTCTGTAGTCCACACACATCTGTACCTTACCATCCTTCTTAGGTACTGGAACAACGTTGGCAATCCACTGCGGATAAGAAGTGACAGCTAAGAATCCTGCGTCGAACTGTTTCATGACCTCTGCCTTGATTTTCTCTGACATTTCAGGACGCATACGGCGTACCTTCTGCTTTATTGGAGGGCAGTCTTCTTTAGTCGGCAGGAGATGTACCACAATATCAGTGTCCAAACCAGGCATGTCTTTATAGGACCAGGCGAAGATCTCAACATAGTCGTGTAGCATCTGTATTAACCGTTATTTGACACTAGGCCCCATATTCGCACCTATTTTAATCTCTTTCATGTCTTCCTCTGTACCCAGATTCACTGACTCAACTGGCTCTCTATGAGGCTGTATGGCCCTTTCTTCCTGCTGTAATAGTCTAGAAAGTTCTCCAGCCACCTCACAGTCATCCTCACCTTCGTCCTCGGCTTGGTTGATCGGATTTTTGAAGTTATAACTGGCAGTAGCATAGCTGTTATCAATGGGATCTAGAGCGAATATGGATCTGCAGTATGATACGTGAGTGTGTGTAAGAGAAGAGATATTTTGATAAAGTGAGAGACAGAAAAGAAAAACAAAGAGCGCAAAATTTGTATGCAAGAAAATGTCCAATGCTTTATTAATGATATATGAAATGACAAATAATAAGCCCTCACAAGAAAAGCCAAGGTGCCTCGGGCAAGGCACCAGGCCGTAAAGTTTCAAACTCTTTATTACAAATCTTAAAACAAATGAGTCAATTATTGCGGAATAAAAGAAACAGGTATGAAGTCCCTCGCCGTCCAATTATTCGGTCCATTGTTGGTTGTTAGCTAGATCCAGCTGTCGATGTCTGGATCCTCTTCACTGTCTTCAATTGCATTAACTCCCCAATTATTGATGTGTAGAGGAGGTCTTCCAGCCCGAGCATGCCTAACAGCCCTTTGAGCCCCTGTAGTAAAGCCCAAACCAAATTTGTCAGTTTTGTGAGTGAAATCAGGGAGCTGGCCCCAATTGGTACACCCACCTTCTTCAACCACAACCCTGGCATCCTTGAGAGAAGCCATCTTCAATAGAGGTTTATTAGTAGTAACTTCAGTTGATGCCAAGACCTGAGGGGCCTCTTCGAAATTCTGACAAGGAGTTTCTATGAATTCCCCGTCCATCTCTCTGTAGCGAAAGGAATTGAGGTGGCTCACCATATATTCTTCTTCACCTCGCACTGTGACAATCTTCCCCTTCACTGGATATTTCAGCATTTAATGGAGTGTTGAAGTAACTGCCCCAGCCTCATGGATCCAAGGACGACCCAGTAAGCAAGAAAACGACGGCCTGATATCCATCACGCAGAAGATGGACCCAAAAGTCTGAGAACCCACCTTGACAGGGATGTCCACCTCCCCGTGCACCATTCTCTTCGATCCGTCAAAAGCCCTTACCATAATGTTACTAGGCTTTAGAGTTAAACCCTCACAATCCAAACGGTCCGACGCTTTCTTTGGCAGCACATTCAGTGAAGATCCAGTATCTACTAGCACATGAGCCATAGTGGTGCCCCTGCACTCAATCGAGAAATGCAGAGCATCATTATGATTCCTTCCTTTCAGTGTCAGATCCGCATCTGAAAACCCCAGCCCATTGTCAGCAGTCAGGCTGGCCATGCAATCTTTGAACTGATATGCTGAAGTTTCCTGCAGCACATGCGCAATCTTGAGGAATGCAATCAGAGCCTTCGCATGGGCTTCAGAATAAAACAATAAAGGCAACATGGATATCTTTGATTGGGTATGCCCCAGCTGCTTGACTACATTGTAGTCGCTCTTCTTGATAATTTTCAGTATTTCCTCTATTTCTTGTTTAGAGGCTTCCACAACGATTTTCTTAGGTGCCTCGGTCTGGGCAGGCTCACCTATAATTTCCTTGCCCCGAGTCCCATATGGCTCATCAGCAGGGGTGATAACTAGAGTAGGAACATGGGAAATGTCAGGAGCATGGGTTGGAGTAGCAGTTGGAATAAAAGTAGGCTTGATGATAGTCTTCGGGGAAATCTCGAGAGAGAAGACCCTTCCACTTCGGGTAACTTTACTAGTCCCGACAATATTACTGACATCAGTATTGGCTTCTTCATTCTTCAGCTCTTGCTTAAAACCATGATAAAACACATCATCACCATAATGCCATGGGACAGCCTTATCTGAGGTGTACGGGATGGGACCAGGAACAGTGATTATTAGTGGAGCAATTCTTTGAACAGGTGTAATCCTAACAGGTTTTCTCGAGGAAACCTTGGAAGGATCGGTGGAAATGGTTATAATAGCGACGTCTTCATTTGGAATCACAGGAATCATAGTCTTCTCGAACAAAATCTCTTTATTATTCATCAGGCACTGAACACCTGACTTCAACAAATGGCAACCAGAAGATAGAATCGAACATATGTGGCAACCTTCACCACAACCCGGAAATAAACCGGCCAATAGCAAATTCTTCTTAACAGTAATAAGAGGAGTAGAAATTTCTTCAACAGAGGTCACAAACAAATCAGTGTCAACAGCATTAACTCCACGACCATGTTTGGGCATGGGAGCGGTTATAACATTCGGCTTTTCTTTAGCATCGAACTCTATCTCCTTGGCTTCAAGCAAGTCTTGTACGTTGTTTCTTAGAGCCCAACAATCATTTCTATCATGGCCAGGACTCTCAAAATGGTAGGCGCACCACGCGTTGGGATTGTATCTGGGAGAAGTAGTGTTTGGATTCTTGGGAGCCTCTCTCAAAGTCGCCAAGTTGGATTTCAGCAGATGAGGTAACACTTCAGCCAATGTCATGCTAATGTAGGTAAATTATCGTTGTGGTCTTTCCACCCTTTGTTGATTGTTGCATTGTGGAGCAACTGCGGGTCTTGGTATCACTACAGCATTTACCGTTTAACGGTGTTCATATCTGCTTTGGCCCCTCGGGCTATAAACTGCACTGGCTTCCTTCTTAATGGTAAAATGCTTCTTTGTTGAACTCGAGGAGGCATCCTTCTGTATTTTACCACTCCGAATTCCAACTTCTACTCTTTCTCCAGTTAAAATCACTTTGGTGAAACCAGATGACGAGTTGCTGATTAAATGATTGAAGAACGGACCAGACAGAGTCCCCAGAAACATGTCAACCAACTCCCTATCAGACAAAGGGGTTTGAACTCTCCCAGCCAAGTCTCTCCATTTTTTAGCATAATCTTTAAAACCTTCACCGGCACCCATGGACATACTCTAAAGTTGAGTACGAGTGGGAGCAAGGTCGGCATTGTACTGATACTGCTTGTAGGAATCAGAAGCAAGGTCTTCCCAGTTTCGAACACTGGCTCCCTCCAACTGGTAGAACCATTCAAGCTGAGTCCCTGACAGACTATCTTGAAAGAAGTGCACCCACAAATTCCTATCAGCGGTGTGGGGTTGGATTTTCCTGACATACGAGGGAAGATGGAGTTTTGGGCAGGACGCCCCATCATACTTGGCAAAAACCGGAGCTTTGAACTTATGAGGGATGACCACTCCTGTTGTACCCTAAAATTTTCCCTCTCATTTATCAAGATTTTCTCACAAGATCTCTTTGACTCAAGACTAGATTAGTGTTTGACCAACTCAAGACCTCTCATCATGCACTGGTCACCCAAAATTAGGGTTTGAGATTATACAAAGATTCTTGGACTATCAATGCTTCATATGACTTTCAAACATCATTATGGACCCCTAATATTACTCATGACAAGTTTCAAGCCTTGAATCACATTTTTGATCAATCAATTGAACAGTTGACCTAAAAATCAACTGTATTGGGGGAAAAGTCAACCATGGCCAATTTACAGTCAAACATCATAATTTTTTATCCACGTCAACATTTTAGACTCATATGTATCATTTTATCAAGTTTGGACCATAATTCCTCAAGAAATTTGATCAAATCATCAAAAGGGCAAAATGGTCAAAATTAGGGTTTTGACTGAGAAAGGGAAATTTCTGATTTTTGACCTAGCAAATTACCAATTGGTTTAAAGAATGATTTCAATGGTTAAATTGCATCATCTTGACTTAATAACATGGTTCAAAACATTGCAATTTCATTGGATTGACAGATGAAATTTGCAGTCAACTGATCAAAAGTCAATTATATACTGAAAAGTCAAACTTTGACTATTTGGTCAAAATCAAGTGCCAAGGATCACAATTCATCAAAACATTTCAAAATATGAAACTTGTTCATCAAGAAATCAAAGATTGAAGATTGGGTTTTGAAATTTGAATTTTTCTTAACTTCGAAATTTTTCTAAGTATAGAAAATTTCTTATTTTTTCTCAACTTTAAGACTATTTTCCACCATGATACAAGATGATTCAAAGAAAGTTCCCAACATGAAAGTTGTAGATCTCCATGAAATCTACAACTTTGCTTCACACATCTTTCCCTAAAGATGCTTGGATCTCAAGATATAATTTTGTGAATACATGCTCATGAACTAAAATAACTTAGTGAATTTTTGCCCTAATTTAGGCAGATTTTTGACCTAACTTCATGGCAATTTTTCACCTAGTTCCAAGAGGAATATTGAAATGCATTTCAAATATGAGTTATAGAGCACATAGAAAGCATTCCAAAATATCCAAGAACTCCTTAATTTCATTCTTGAGTAGGGAGAATCGAAGAGAGGAAGTTGTCAATTTCTCACTTTGATTTCAAGCCATTCCATGAAGAACAAAATTCAAATCTGAACCTATGCTGCCTAATCCTTGCTTTACAGGTCTCAAACTTGTTTCTCACTTCATAATTTAATGCTTACACAGATGATAAAGCCTCAATCCAAGCACAAAAGTCTTTGTCCAAGCTTTAATTCCATAAATGGCACAAAGTTGCCATTGCCATTTTGGAAAAGCATAACTTTTGCAACTTTTCACTTCTTGAGCATTGGACCTGTCTTCTCTGCACACACAATTCATATAAACCAAAAGCAAGTTGTCTAGAACTTGTACCAACTCCAAGAAGGCATGTACAAGCATGTAGGGAGTGGTCTCTTCACCTTTCTTAAAAAGCAAGTAAGAGTGCAAAAAGGCTAGAAATCAGAAATCTGTTGTGGAGTGGATTAGAAACCTTCTATATACTTATACACAAACACATTATAACTTAGAACATGATTTCTCAAGGCCAAAAACTCCCTAAATCTCCCTATCACCAAAAAATTGTCAAAACTTGCAGTTTGAGACCAAGCATAGCAATCCACAAATCTACTCGTGCATTTCAAGTTTTAATCACTCAAACACTTTACCTACCTCATATCTAAGTGTTCCAAACCATCAGCCCTTCACTGTAACTCCTCCTTCTCCATCTGAAAATTTTGTTTTTCAAGCTTGCAGGTTGACTTTGATAAAGATATTCAGACACTTTCAAAGCAAGGTAAGGATTGGAACACACTCAGGGAGGTTCAGGCAAGCTAAAGGAATCTTCAGGCCTTCATAAAACCCACTCAAACTCCATTCACGATCTCAGCTGAAGGAGGTAAGAACTCTAACTTCTATCTCTTTATACAAGCATATATTGGTCACAATTTGTGAAGATAAAAATATATGTTATTGTGCTAAAGCCAACCATGTGCATAGATTTCATTTCTGTTCATTATGTATAGAGAATTTTAGAGTTCAAATTTCTATAAAAATTAGGGTTGAAATTAGGGCCATTAAAATTTGCTTTGATCTTTGATTGTTAGTTTACATGATTTACATGGTTGAAATTGTGGGAAAGAGTACTATTATTTTCATGTTTGAAGTTTCCATTTTCATGGAGAAATGAGAAAGATACAGAGGTTCTGGACAACTTGAGGAAGAAGATGAAGTACAGGGCAAGGAGGCGTTATGTGTTATGTTTTTCTTGTTTCATTTGAACTAACGAATGTACAGCTACCCCAGTGGCAAGACAGCGCGCTGAGAATGCCAAGGTCATGGGTTTGAGCCTTGGTGCCTGCCTTTTTGCATATTTTCTCATTTTTGGCCATTTCTCTCATTTTTGCAGCATGGGCTCAACTACTGGGCTTCATAATTTTTTTCTGATGCTTACATCTTGTTTACTCAGGATACCCCCTGGCCCATACATTTTATTTATTTGTTTTTATTTTCATTTTTTATTTTATTAAATATTTTCTTTAACATAAAAAATCATAAAAAAATATAAAACATGATAAATATTGTATTTTATTTATTTTATTTTATTTTCACATAAAAAAATATATTTTATTAAATTATATACTAACTATCTTTCTAAAATAAATTTGTAAAATAAAATAGACTTAAATATATTTTATTCCTTTTCCTTCATACTTGTAAATATTTATTTTGATATATTAAAATACTAAATACTTTCATAAATATTATTTATTATTTTAAGACAAAAATACACAAAAAATAATACTTAAAGAACTTTATTTTCTTTTAAAATTAGAAATTAGGGTTAACCATATTTTCAAGAAAACATTTTCC
This sequence comes from Vicia faba, assembly GCA_948472305.1. NCBI lineage: Eukaryota > Viridiplantae > Streptophyta > Magnoliopsida > Fabales > Fabaceae > Vicia > Vicia faba. The sequence goes on from OX451735.1 coordinate 317,816,028, forward strand.
TTTTCTTAAATTATTAGGATTAGGTCAAAACTCTTTTGCATATGAAAAACAAAACAAAAATCTTTTCTTTCTTGCATACAAATCATTGCATATTTATATTGTATATTATTTATTCAAATATTTGTACAAATTCGATTTGGTGGTAGTAGCTTAATCAGATTTACATTATTGTAAATCCCCATTCATAATTTGTATTCCCCCTTCCCATAAAATGTTATAATAGCGTAGTAATCTTTAAATTACGCAATTTACCGCTTTTATATACCATGCTAGTAATTAGGGTTTGAATGACAAGATCAAAACAAATCAAGTAGAAAACCCTAATCCAAGAAAAAATCAAGCATGAAAATAACACACTTGCACACAAGCATCTTTAGGGTTACTCCACTTGGTTGCCTTACATAAAAATGTCCATATTACGCATGCGAAGTATCTTAGCAAAAACAAACAAATGTAAGATCATAGTCCCTCGATGAAGTTATTCTAAGTTGCCTTACAAAATGATCTTAGTCCCTCAAAAAATGCTAAGATACTTTGCAACATTGCTAATCATGGTTATACATTGACCCACGCTCGTCCCGTTTACATCCAAATATAGGGTTGCTTACCAAATCAATGGTAAGACAACAATATCAAAGGAATAGAAAATGAACAAGAAAGACATTTGAGTAGGTAGATTACTTCTAGTTACTTGCTCCATTTCAAAACAATTATCCTTGCTATTTTTAAAACACACACATTTCAAAAACATCTTACAAACAATGAAAACATTTTCAAAAAGACAAACATCTTTGTGTACATTCTTACGAACGAGAATCTTTACAAAGATCACCTAAACAATGGCCTCTTTTACAAAATACTTTCAAAACCACACAAAGCACAATTTCAAAACAAAAAGCAAGTGATCTAGCAAGTAACTAAGAGCCCATGGAAAACCAGTGATGAAAAGGATGCTAACACCTTCCCTTTTCATAATCTACCCCCCGAACTCAAGAAAACATCTCAAAGGTCTTTCCTGTGCTTTTTCACCTTTCCTTTTGGATAAAATAAAAGTAGGTGGCGAATCTTGCTAACCGTAACATTTGCGATAAAATGCAAAACCCTCAAGTCAGTTCTCCCATCGTATCACAGAACTGGCGACTCATTGGGGATAATTTTAAAAGTGGGGTTACCTTAGGGATAGATCACATTTATTTGCTTACATTGTTTGACTTGTATGCTTTACATTATAGTGCTTTGTTTGGGTTTGAAATCCTCTACCCGGATTTGGGATACATTATAGGTAAATAGCAATACATTGTGGAAACTGTGCGGGGTATACCGACATGGTCTAAGCAATAGTTATGTTATTGTGACATATTTGTGGGTACCGGTAGCCTTTGAGTTAATCAAAGAGAATACGGGGCCGCTGAGTGCTGTCATGAAGCACTAATGAACTTCTAGAACCCTTTACTTGACCAACTTGGCCTTTAGGATGTAGTGAGATGACCGACTTTGGTGCAGTCCGAAGTTGGTAGATACTCGATACTACACTCATTGAGGTTTGGTTTCTTGGGATATTTCGGTCGCCATTAAAGAAGCTTGAGCTGAAACAATGACCAAGGAAACAATCCGGTGATATTGAGCTCCTTAGAACCCGGTTACTATTACTAGGACAGGTTTAAGCCAATTAAACTTCAAGAGGGTACTTACCTATAAAACCCCATGCAAGCCTAAACTAAGAACTTGTTTGCTTTGCTTGTATATGCATACTTGTACATAACATCATGGACATCATGGACATCATGAACATCACATACATCTACTAACCATTTCAAGGATTTTTTAGATTCATCTTTGTTCTTGTTTTGTAGGATATGGATTCACTTCGCAGGAAAACTATCCAAGTCAACCTTGTAAGAATTCCTCCACAACTTAAGGAGCTAGCTTCAAGGATCCCTGATAACTCTCCATTCACTGAGAGGCATGGTCGTATACTCAACTTGGTCACCTCCAACACAGATGAGGATATGATGAAGGTGCTCTTCCAGTTCTTTGATCCTTTGCACCATTGCTTCACATTTTCCCGATTATCAGCTTGTGCCTACTTTGGAAGAATTCTCTCAACTCTTGAGGATTCCCATTCTCAATCAACTACCTTTCAACGGTACGGAAAGAGACCCAAAGCCATAAGAGATTTCTCAAGCTCTGCACTTGCACTCATCTTATGTCACAACTCATTTGGAAACTAGAAGTGGTGTCAAAGGCTTCTTAGAAAAGTTCTTGTTTGAGAAAGCCCAAAGCTGTTGGAATTCCTTAGACTTGCAAGCCTTTGAGAAAATTATGGCTCTTCTTATCTATGGGATGGTCTTATTTCCCAATCCTGACTAACTCATAGATGTGAGCACCGTCAAAATCTTCATATCACGCAACCCGGTGCCTACATTGCTAGGGGATATCCTACACTCTTTTCATCTCACACAATGTGGTAAAGAGGTGTCCTTATGTGTTGCACTCCTCTCCTAGAAAGATGGTTTATTTCTCATCTTCCCAAATCAATCTTAAAGAATGAGCAAGGTTCAAGATGGTCACAAAGGTTAATGACGCTCAAACATTCAGATATTCATTAGTGCTCCCGATCCAAAGAGAATGTTATCATTGTTGACCGTTGTGGAGAATTCCCTAATGTCCCTCTACTTGGCATTAGGGGAGGCATCACCTAAAACCCATGCTTAGCTTTAAGACAGTTTGGTTACGCCCGAAGGGATGGCCCGCACAAGATGTTGATTTAAGGTTTGGTACTCGACTACGACAACGACGATCAAGGTCTTCGTCAGAGATTCATCCAAGCTTGGAGGATGCTAAAAAAGGTGGATAGCAAGACTTTGGGGCACAAGAATTCCATCCCTCTTGGGCCTTACCTAAAAGGGGTACGAACCCGTGCTCAAAGTATTATGATGCCTTATCCTTCCATTCTTCTGGTAATTATTGAGCTTGTTAAGGAGGGAGATGTTCCATACACTATCCAATATTCTGACATGCCCATATCTCTTGAAGACCTCCAAAGGGATTAGATACAACTCAAAGGAGAGCGAGATACTTTCGAAGCCCAATTCTACGCAAGCGAGAAGAAGGTTTTGGAGCTCACTAAGCTACTTCATGAGGATGCACACTACTTTTCTATCTTAGAGTTTTGTATTATTTTTCCCAAGGAGCATTGATGTACTCAAACTTTATCTTATTACTATAACGTGTGTTTCCTTTTTGTCTAAAACAAATTTGAATCTTTGAAATCCTTGAAAACATTGCATATGCATATATCATTCATCATAACATAAACAGGTCTTTTGCAACAAGTCTTCTGATATCTCTATTGTTTATTTCAGTAAGATGGATCTCGAACAAACAGTCAAAGATCTCCAAGCTCAAAACACGCAGTTTTAACAGTTGCTCATGACCCTAGCCAAGGGGAAAGAAGAGTTGAAGACTCTGCTGGCTGAAGAGAGAAAAAGGAAAACAAAGAAAGTCACCGAGGTTTTAAACATGGGGAGAAGATTTTAGGGGCGGACTAGAAGAACCCTGAATTTTGCAACAACAACCGGTGAAGGAGAGGGGAAAGGAAAGGAAACAGCGGTCCCGTCAGAATCTGAAGAGGAGGAAGAAGAGGAAGACTACTATGAGGAACAGTGTCCTCCAGCTGATGATAAGTACAGACATCTTGAAGAGCATTTGAGCGCTATGGAAATACAAAAGGTGCCAGGTCTAGACTTTGAAGAATTGGGACTAGTATCGGGGATTGTGATTCCTTCGAAATTCAAAGTGCCTTTGTTCATAAAATATGATGGAGTGTCATGTCCTAAGATGCATCTCCGATCATATGTGAGAAAGATCCAGCCACACTCCGTTGATAAAGAATTATGGGTGCTTTTTTTCCAAGATAGTCTATCTGGAACACAACTCGACTGGTTTTACCAACTGGAAAGGGCCAACGTCCATAATTGGGAAGATCTTGCCGCAGCATTCTACAAGAAATATCAATATAATACTGATTTGGCGCCTACCCGTACTCAACTCCAGAGTATGTCTATGGCTTCCAATGAGGGTTTCAAGGATTACGCGCAGAAATGGAGAGATATAGCTGGAAGAGTTCAACCCCCTTTATCTGAAAGAGAATTGGGGGACATGTTATTAGGCACTCTATCGGGCCCTTTCTTCAACCATTTAATTGGAAGCTCGTCTGCTGGATTTACTGAGTTAATACTGACCGGAGAAAGGGTGGAGGATGGCATAAAAAGTGGAAAGATTCAGAAGGATTCATCTTCTTCTACAACTGTGAGGAAGCCTTTTATTGGGAAGAAAGAATTAGCTGATGTATATCCACAAAGGAACCAAGGGAGAGCCGAGCGCCGACCAATGGTAGGGGTTGTTATGATCCCAAAGCCTACATCTGATCAACCAAGAAGTAATCAACCAAGGGTGGAAAGGCCAGTCCGACAATTCACCATAATCAATATGACTTTGTCCCAAGTATTACCGCATCTTCTGAAATCCAATTTGGCAACTCTGAAAGAAGCTCCAAAAAACCCCAACACAGCGTCCCCTCATTATCACCCAAATGCCAATTGCGCATATCACTCTGAAAGTCCGGGTCACGACACTAACAATTTTTGGGCCTTGAAAAACAAAATTCAAGACCTTATAGAGGCAAAGGAAATTGAGTTTGATGCGCCCGAGAAGCCAAACGTCATTTCTGCTCCTATGCCCATACATGGTCACAACGCCAATGCTATTGAAGAAGATTTGTTTATTACCACAGTTGATGAACTCGTAACTCCACTCCCAGTCATTAAGAAAAACTTGTTGAAAGTCGGTGTATTCTCGGGTTGTAATGAAGACTGTCACCTCTACTTATCCTCACCAATTGATTGCCTTTTGTTGAAAATAGGCATTTAATGCTTGATAGACAACAAAGAAATCCTGTTTGAAAGTACTCCAGTTTCACCTGTTCCTGTTGAAGACGTTTCAATCATCACCATCTCCGCCAATTCTTCCAGGGTCCCCAAAAGACCCGTTAGAATTACATCGGTTCTGAAAACTACTCCTCTTATAATCACAATGCCTGGGCAAATCCCATATGAATCTGACAGAACTGTATCGTGGAATTACGGTGGGACATCTACTACCATGGAATCAAACAAGATGGGTTGGCCGCCGAAGAGATAAACTCAGAAGAAGATTCCGACATTAGCAATATTGTCGGAACTAGTAAGATTACTCGAAGCGGTATGATCTTTTCTCCAGAGATTGCCCCCCCCCCCCCAAAGGCAGTTTTTGGACCCGTGGTTGCTCCAAAGGTTACTTCCGTACCAATAATCATCTCTGCAAGTGCTCCTATTGATGAAGCCATTACAACCCCTGATGTCATTCCTACCAACACTCCTGCTGCTGAAACTCGAGGAAAAAGTATTTAAGTAGAGCCTGTCCGGACGAAGGCTCAATCACTGACTATCCCCGAGTGCTCCAAGAAAAAAATGGAGGAGATCCTGAGAATCATAAAAAGGAGTGACTACGATGTAGTTAAACAGTTGGGGAAAACTCCCTCCAAGATCTCTATGCTGGCATTGCTACTGTGTTTCGAGGCACACGCGAAAGCCTTGGTGAAGTTCCTAAAGACAGCCCATGTACCTCAAGAGACGTCTGCTGATCAATTCCAAGATTGTGTGGCCAGCTTGACAGCGGAGAACGGCCTAGGCTTCTCAGATGCTGATCTGACACCAAGGGTAAGAAAGCACAATGAGGCATTATGTGTCTCTGTGGAATGTAGAGGCACAACTCTGGCCCATGTCTTGGTTGACACTGGCTCATCTTTGAATGTACACGGGGAGGTGGATATCCCCATAAAGGTTGGAACTCGGACTTTCAATTCAACCTTTTATGTAATGGACATCCTCCCCTCTTACTCCTGTCTGCTAGGAAGGTTATGGATCCATAATGCTGGCGATGTCACCTCTACACTGCACCAGATGCTGAAATATCCGGTCTAGGGAAAGATTATCATTGTCCACAGAGAGGAAGAATATATGATTAGCCACCTCAATTCCTTCAGGTATGTGGAATTAGATGGCGAGTTCATTGAAACTCCTTTTCAAAACTTCGAAGAGGTTCCCCAAGAGGTAGCAGTGACCATAGTTGTGTCCCAGATTCCCAAGATTACAAGACCTCCACTCCGGATGTCATCTCTGAACAACGCCGAGGAAGTAGTGGAAGAGGGTGGATGCACCATCTGGGGGCAACTTCCAGATATTCGGTATAAATCTGACAAGTTTGGCTTAGTGTGATACGGTGGGAGAACTGACTTGAGTTTTGCGTTTGTTTTCGCACTTGTTCGGTTTAGCAAGAGTCGCCACCGACTTTTTATTTTATCCTAAAGGAAAGGTTAAAAAAGCACAGGAAAAACCTTTTGAGATGTTTCGTGGGTTCGGGGGGTAGATTATGAAAAGGGAAGGTATTAGCACCCTTTTCATCCATGGTTATCCATGGGCTCTTAGTTACTTGGTTTTAGATCACTTGCCTTGATTTTCGATTGCTTAAAAATGGTGTGTATGTGTGTGTTTTGAAAATGTTTTTGAAATAGACGCCTTTGTTTCGGCAACCATTGTAATGACTCGTGTTTGAGTATATACAACGGAGTGTATCTTTTCGAAAAGATGTTTCAAAATGTTTTTTGGAAGTTTGTTTTGAAAGTGTTTGTGGAGTGTGGTTTTGGAAAAAATAGGCAAGTGTTTTTGCAAGTTCGATCCAAGTAACTAAGAGTTTTGTCTACCCCTAATGTACTCAAAGGTTTTTCTCATGTTTCAACCCCTTTTTAACAATTTTATTCCACCATTGAATTTGATGGGCAATCTTGCGTTTAGGATGTTTAACGGGACACGCGCGGGTCATCGTATGGACCATGAATGCAATGGTGCCAAGTGTCTTTGGCAATTTGCTTGAAGGGACTATGATCATTCTGTTTAAGCAACTTTCGAAAGCGTCATCGAGGGACTTATGATCATTTGAATTGTTTTGCCAAAGAGACTCGACGTGCAAGCATGGCCCATTTTTGGAAGGCAACATGTGGGATTACCCTAGGGGGTGCAAGTGTGAATTGTGTATTGAGTTCATGTATTTGTCTTGTATTAGGTTATCTAGCGTTTGCTTTTATGTACATACAAACCCTAGGTCTAACCATGGTATATTTGAAAGCGATAAATTGCGGGAATTTAAAGTCTACGCTATTACAAAATAAGTATCCGGGAGTGGGGGTACAAATTTACAAATGGGGATGAGACTTTAGGAGCGTAGTGTCCAATAATTACAACCAAATCGAATTGCGATCAAATGTAAATGTATCAAATGTACAGCAAGATAGGCAAATGTATAATGTATCAATGTATTCGTGTATTGTGAATGTGTAGGTGTATATGTAATTTATTTACAAGTTGAGAAATGTGAATTTTAATTAAAAAAACTAAGTATTGTTAACTTAATGAAAAGAATTAAACATTTTGTTTATTTAATTTTTGTATTCTTGTATTTTGTTAATATGCACAAATGAAAGTTTTAATCTTAAGAAAAGAAAAGTATTAAAAAAAGGTATTTAACTTTAAAAATCTATTTTATTATGTATTAACACTCTTGTATTTTGATAAAGTATTTTTATGTACAAAAAAGTTTTAATAAAAATAAAATGTTTGAACCTAGATAAAAAGTTTAATATTTATTTTAAATGTGATAAACAAAATTTAATGAGATTAATGTATTATTGTTTTTATGTACAAATTATTTTAAGAAAAGAAATGTTTTAAGATTTAGAAAATGTTTTAAGTTAAAAAAATGAACGTTTTGGTGTATTTTAATTAATCTTTTTATGTACAAAATCTTAATTTATATATATAAAAAAAGTATTGTTAAAATCAGTATTAAGTAAATTGTATAAAAAAAAGTATTAGAATAATGTTTTTTTTTTAGTAAAAGAGGAATGGGCCTTAGGGTTTTTGGGCTTAAGAAAAATGGACATGGAGGGGGGTGCATAACTGAATGGCAATGGGCTTAAGCTTACTGGAAAAGGGCAAGGCCCATGGCAAATTTGTTTATTTCGTTTAGGGTTTGATGATTATTGATATGTTGCCTAGCTTGTTTACCTCTATATGTTTACTTGATGCCTTGTATGTTTGCCCTGTTGCCTTGAAATGCTTCTTTGTGTTTGGTTGTCTTGATGCCTCATATGCTGGATATAGTTGCTTGTTGACTAACCCAATGATGAGCTCTTAGAGTTCTGAGGGTTTTGAGTTGCCTTTGAGTGCTTTAGCTTGATGTGTTTGTTGGTATGTTTGGTAGCCCAATGATGAATTACAATTCTGAGGGCTCTTTGTGTTGGTTTGGAAACTAGTTTGGGGGAAAGCTTTGATGGTGTTGTTATTGAAGGCTTTAGGCCGGTTTTGATATTGAATGGTTATTGGGGGATTTCAGCAGGTTGAGGACTTGTGGTGAGTTTACTGGTTTTTTGCTTTGGATATTTTGGTTTGATGTTGTTTACAGGTTATGGCCTATGGCCTTTTTTGCTTACAGTTTTGATGGACTGGTTTGTGTCTTTAGGCCATCACAGGTTAGGGGGGCTTGGCCTTGTGCTGTTTGTCTGGTTTGAAGGCTATGGTTTTAAGGTTTGTTGAGGTCTTTTGACAGGTTATCTTGGCTTAGTTTGAATGTGAACTCAGTTTGGACTTTGTGGTTCAATTTGGATTTGGACTTTGTATTTGCACATGCTGTTTGTTTTGAACTATGCAGCTTTGTTTGACCCCTTTTGAATTTGTGCATTTTACAACTTTGTGCATTTCATGTTTAGCAAGAAATATTCATCCCTTTTTGTGAACCAGGAGAAATCCCGTGATTTTCAGAGAGGGCTAACTGATTCCAGTCAGTTGCCTTTAATGATGAGCCCAAATTAACTGTCTGCCTTTAATTATTTATCTGCTTCTGACTTTTTCTTCTTTTCTTTGCAGATAAAAAATCAAATAGCCGCAAATGGAGGATGAAGAATTTGAAGACTTAGGAATTTAGGATAGTTTATTTCAATTTTATTTATTGTAACTATCATCGTTATAAATACTTTGTAAATAAATACTTGTATTTAAATAACAATTGTAACAAATATTTAAAGATGAATAAAAATTCCTTTTAACCAATTAATTCTTTTTATTCTTTTCAATTGTTTATTTATTATTTATAATTCTTTAAATTATAATAATTGAAAATAAATTCCAACCATTTAACTCAGAATAATAAATAATCCATAAACGTCCGGCATCTTGAATAATCAAAGCAATGCACCGTCAAATCATACATGCCCAAATGTCTTTTCTTCTCACTGATTTAGTCAAACATTGCAAACTCAGTCTAAATGCCTCAGTCCATATCTCGGAATAACTTGAAAAGCACTGTAGAATTTAAATCTTTCTGAGAAATCTGCGCACAAACCCGTGTTCCTGATCAAATGCCAAAGAAGCATTCTCCTGATCAAAGTTGAGCCAAAATCAACCAAACCCTAAACCAACTGCTTGAATTGTTCCAGAGCCATGAAAATCAATGAAAACCCTAATTTTGTCTGACTGATGAGAAAAGTCTGTTTGACCGATTCTTGAGCCAGTCTGAAAAATCAGGAAAAGCCCGAAGCTGTGGTTTCTTGGGGAAAAATACGAGGGAAAATTTTGGGGTACAACAGTTGCCCCTGTTCAATCTTCTTGAACCTGAAGAGTTAGATTGGAAAGTTTTCCTTTCGCGACTCGAAGGTAAAAGGAGATTGGACACTAGAGTGCCCAGAAAATTTGCACTCGGCGATGTGATGGTAGAGGGAATGGGCTTAGAGATGCCATCTAGAAATGGGTTTAACGATGCCATCTAGGGATGTGAAAGAATCTTGTCGGGGGATGGGCTTAGAGATGCCATCTGGAAATGGGCTTAAAGATGCCATTTGGTGACTGCTGATAGGAGGACGGACTTATAGATGCCATCTGAAGGTGATTGTTGAACTGTATGTAACTGGTGAGTGGACGAGTATCAGAAAGGTATCCCTGTTTTGGAACATCTCTGAACTGGGGGTCTGAACAAGCAATAGATTGACATCCATGTTTGGAGAACCCGTAAACTGTTTTCAGGAGTTGGAGTTGAATAAGCCATTGAATAGCATCCGTTGTTGGGAAGCGTCCGTAAACTGTTTTCAAAAGGTTGCATCTGAACAAGCGATAGATTAACATCCATTGTTGGGAAGAATCCGTAAACTGCTTTCAGAAGTCTTGAAGTTGAATAAGCAATGGAGCAGCATCCGTTGTTGGGAAACGTCCGTAAACTGTTTTCAAAAGTCTTGAAGTGGAGAAGGAATCGGTGTAGGGTTTCCTGATGATGAGTCCGTGTAAAACTGCATCTGGATGAATCTGGAATAAGTATCAGAATGTCGTCGTGTCTGTGTCACATTTGAACTATTTCGAGAAAGAATCTCGGAAGATGATGATCTTTGTCTGTCGACTGATCTTACCTGAAAAGGTAAAGAGTTAGTTGTATGTAATGTCATGATGCATGATGCGATGTATGTTATATCAATGTTTATGATATCAATGCGATGAATGCGTATGTAAGCTGATGAGCTATCTTGCTAAGGATAGATGGATCCTGGATGGCTGAAGATAAAAGAATCTTGACTGCTGCCGGGGAGAACCAATCCTTGGCTGCTGTAGGGGAGGGCAAGAATCTTCTGATTGCTGCAGATGAGAAGTCCTGGGACCACTGTTGGGGGATCAGGAGTCTTGATTGTAGGCCAAGCTACCGGGGAATCAGAAACTTGGGTTGTATGCCAAGCTACTAGGGAATTCCTGTCTTGAGGAGATCTTCACTGGAGAATATTCGAATATTCTGCGAGATGCTGAGAATGAGAGTCTTCACTCTGCTTGGGGATTGATAGTTGGGAGTTTTAGCTCCGCTTGGGATATTGAAACTTGACTCTGAGGGGAGTTAGCTTCTAGAAGACTCTCTGGCTAGGGATTGCAAGAATCTTCTTATTGCTGCAGATGTTGATCTGGAGTAAGTTATTGAATGTCACCATCTCTGGGTCACATCTTGAACTAATTCTAGATCTTGAGTAAGAATCTTTTGAGTTTGAGAAGGAACCGGTGTAGGGTTTCCTGATGATGAGTCCGTGTAAAACTACATCTTGGATTTGAGATCTGTATGAGTAGCAGAATGACTTCCGTGTCTGGAGTATATCTGAAACTGTAACTAGGATCTGAATGAGTAACAGAATGGCTACCGTGTCTGGAGCGTATCTGGACTGTATCTTGGAGTAGAGATCTGTATGAGTAGCAGAATGACTTCCGTGTCTGGAGTGTATCTGAAACTGTAACTAGGATCTGAATGAGTAACAGAATGGCTACCGTGTCTGGAGCGTATCTGGACTGTGTCTTCCGACAGGTGATGAAGGAATTGCTGAACACTTTTGACATTCGAATGCCCCAAGTGGTGATGTAGATAATTTCCTGGCTTGTTACAGGTGTTAATCCATAATCAGTCGTTCACAGATATTTTCCTGGCTTGTTACAGGTGTTGATCCGGAACTTAAGAAAGGTGACAGAATGGCAACCGTGTCTGGAGAACATCTGGACCGTATCTTCCAACAGGTGATGAAGGAATTGCTGAACACTTTTGACATTCGAATGCCCCAAGTGGTGTTGATCTGGAATAAGTTACTGAATGTCGCCATCTCTGGGTCACATCTTGAACTATCTCTAGATCTTGATTTGTTCAGGGTCAGAAATTGGGAGTATACCAATTTTCTGAGGCTTCAAGGATGAGAGTCTTCATTCTTGAGGGTTAACTGTTATCTGGTCGTAATCTAGTCTTCACAATAACTTATTGAGCTGTTATCCGGTTAAATCCGGGCTTCACGGCTATGGTTAAAGGTATACTATTATCTGGTCGATTCCAAGCTTCGCAGTATTCCCGGCTGTTGTCTGGTCGTAATCCAGGCTCCACAGGAATTTGTATTATCAACTGGTCGTAATCCAGGCTTCACAATAGCTTGTTAAGCTGATATCCAGTCAAATCCGGGCTTCACGGCTTGTGCTGAAGATATACCACTATCTGGTTGCAATCCAGGTTTTGCGGTAGTATGACACTGTCATCCGGTCGTAGTCCGGTCTTCACAATATGCTGTAGAGATCAAGATACTATCCGGTCAAATCCGGGCTTCATAACTTGAATTTTGTGATAATTTGGTCTTTGACGACTGTAACTTCCAATAGGTAATGAAGGAGTTGTTGAACACTTTTGACATTCGAATTCCCCAAGTAAAGATGAAGGAGACTTGCCCCGAGTTCACTGAACTTTTTGAGAGATTTGTTGAAACCTTGACTGGACTGCCCCAGGTTAACTGGATGGTGCCATGTCATGCCCCTTGCTGATAGGAGATTTGTCATTGGAAGTGTCATCCTTTTGAAGTGATTTTGTTCATTGAGAGAGTTTTCGTTCCTCCGAACATTCGTTGTATGAATTTCTTCGCTGTCAAACAAATAGTCAAATGCGAACAGTGATATTCAAGCAATGCAAAGTTTATGTTTGTCTCGAAGTTTTGAAAGATGCGTTTTTTAGCAGAAAACTTTTTATAAGACAAATCAACACAAGATTTTAGAGCAAAGCCTTACAGGAGTCAGGATACCTTTGGTAACAGTATGCTTTCGAACTAACCCGTGCTTCAATTAGGAATTTTGCAGGGTTGTAACGTGGCTTGGTTCACGGTTTACGAAACAAAGGATAAAGGCTCAAAGTATATTTGTACCCACCCGCTCTTCATGACGTTCTTCAACCCTAAGCTCAGTTAATTGTGCGTCGCACTCTATTCGAATTTGGAACGACTTTTTGGGTGATGGCTCACCAGTTGAATTGGGAGACAGTCATCATCTCCTTTTTTCTCTTGCAACATTTTTCATGTTGTTGAGGATTTGTAATGACCTCACTATTTTGATTTTGATTTGTTATCCCTAACTTTTGCCTGACCGTTCCCGTTTTTTGAGATTACAGTCAGCGGGATGCCCCAGCTTTCTTAAGCCTCCTTTACAGTTTTTGGCTTGGTGGGCTTTTCTCTTTTGAGAGATTGACTGCCTATGTGATGGGGAACCACCCTTGTCTTTTGATTCCAAGGGAATGCTTTTTTTTTTTTTGACGTCGTTCGTTGTGTTACGAACTGAGAGTTTGCGACTTCAATGCGCATTTTCTTTTGAATTAACTGAGATACTACCCTTCCCCAGGTTTATATCAAAGGTTTTGATTGTTTAGAACAGAAAACTCCTACTTCTTTGGCTCGAAGGGATTGACTAGGGATTATCTTCCTTATAACTCCAGTGTTTGGGAATCGAAAGAAATGCTTGTACATCATCAGCAAGGTCCGTTCAAAAGCATATTGTATGAGATAATGGTATTATTTCGTCATCCTCCCTCTAAAGGCTTGTAGCTTTTTATCAAGAGTCAAATATCATAAAGAAAACATAAGAGTAGTGAAAACGAATGGATGAATTCAAGACAAACATATACAATGCATTAATGAAACAGAGTTTAACATCAACAGTTAATTGTTTGAAAACAAAAGAAATTACAACTTTGAAAATTCAAATGAAGCAAAAGTCTCTCAGCTTGAGCTTTGTCACTTCAGGTGGAGAATTCCTTAACGGAAGATTTTCATCTCGCCGTCCGGCATGAACCTCAGCACTCTAATGTCGATCAGATCTTGAATCTTGTTCTTCAAGGCCCAACAGTCGTCAGTGTCGTGCCCCTGGCTGTAGGAGTGGTATACACAAAATGCATCGGGATGATAGTTAGGAGCGGAGGTATTTGGGTTCCGGATAGGATCCCTCAAAGCAGTCAGATTGACCTCCAACAAACGCTCTAGAATCAGAGATGATGGTATGTCAGTCTCTGTGAACTGTCATCCCGACGTTTCTTGTTTACGCTGATTACCCCGTTGACGCTGGCGAGGTTGTTGCTGGGCTTGTGACCCTGAAGCAAGCAAAGGAGCCTTCCCTTTGTCTTCCTGAGTGGATGGAGGCTGAGCGGTGACTTGCTCTTCAACCTCAGATGTTTGTCCCAATTGGTTGCTTTGAAGCTGTTGGCGGACGAGAACTCTGAGTTCCTCTTGTCTTTGAGACAGATCTTGGATGAGAGCCATCTGGCCCACCAACTGTCCCATCACTTGGATCCTCAATGTTTCCAAATCAAACTGCAGCTCCACAAGCTGATCGCTCATGGCATTGTTTGAATTCTCCAAGCCCTTTGCGAGGAGAGCTTTCATTTCTTCTTGCCCCAGTGACAGGTTCAAGAACATTTCCTGCAGCTGAGCAGTCTGGTCTTGGATATCCTTGACAGTCCTCTCTAGAGCCATCCCTTACTGAAATAAACAGTATGAGAGTAAGGAAACCTGAAAAAGGAAAGATCGTCAAGATGCGATGCATGACATGTGGATGCATGCTTTCAAGGATCTCTTGGGGTAAACACAAGAAAATGTTAGAGGTTGAACTTCGATCTCTGATTGGAGCCTTGCACCGGTGGATGTCTTTCCACGAGAATCAAGCTCACCATGTTAAGTGGGTCACAACCACTGATTCAAGCTATTGTTCTTGATCTTTGATTGGAGAACTATGCACATGTGGATGTCTTTCCACAAGAATCAAGCTCACCATGTCGAGTGGGTCATAGCCCCTGAGTCAAGTTGTTGCACTTGATCTTTGACTGGCATTTGTTTAGAGGAGAAACCTCTTGCCTTTTGGTAGACGTCTGGTTCAACGTAACCCTGCATCAAAAGAACCCTCGAGATCCTTGAAAATGCTATGGTATGATGTCATGATGTTATGTTCATGCATGCAAAAGCAAATGAGTGTATATACAGGCAATCATATTCACACAAAGCAAAACAAGTCCTTAGGTTCAGGCTTGCATGGGGTTGGAGGTAAGTACCCTCTTGAAGTTAGTTGGCTCATCCTGTCCTAAAAATAGAAACCGGGTTCTAAGGAGCTCAATATCATTGGATTGTTTTCTGTGTTCATTGTTTCGGTTTAGCCACTTAACTGGCGACCGAAATATTCCAAGAAAACAACCCTCCATGAGTGTAGTATCGAGTATCTACAAACTTCGGACTGTACCAAAGTCGGTCATCTCACTACCCCTAAAAAAGGATAAGATGGTCAATTAAGGTTCTTGAGTTCGTTAGTGCTTCACGACATCGCTCAGCGGCCCCGTACTCTCCTTGATTGAACTCAAGGGTTACCGGTACTCACAAATATGTCACACTAACATAGCTTACTGCTTCAACCGTGTCGGTATACCCCGCGCAGTTCCCTCACAGTTTTATTGCTATTTACCTAAAAAGGTGCCCCAAATCCGAGTGTAGGATTTACAACAAACCCAAACAAGGACCCAAAGAGTAAAGCAATCAAGGCAATCAAAGCAAGAAAGTAAAGGTGATCTAAACCCTAAGGTAACCCCACTTTTAAATAATTCCCCAGCAGAGTCGCCAGTTCTGTGATACGGTGGGAGAACTGACTTGAGTTTTGCGTTTGTTTTCGCACTTGTTCGATTTAGCAAGAGTCGCCACCGACTTTTTATTTTATCCTAAAGGAAAGGTTAAAAAACCACAGGAAAAACCTTTTGAGATGTTTCGTGGGTTCGGGGGGTAGATTATGAAAAGGGAAGGTATTAGCACCCTTTTCATCCATGGTTATCCATGGGCTCTTAGTTACTTGGTTTTAGATCACTTGCCTTGATTTTCGATTGCTTAAAAATGGTGTGTATGTGTGCGTTTTGAAAATGTTTTTGAAATAGACGCCTTTGTTTTGGCAACCATTGTAATGACTCGTGTTTGAGTATATACAACGGAGTGTATCTTTTCGAAAAGATGTTTCAAAATGTTTTTTGGAAGTTTGTTTTAAAAGTGTTTGTGGAGTGTGGTTTTGGAAAAAATAGGCAAGTGTTTTTGCAAGTTCGATCCAAGTAACTAAGAGTTTTGTCTACCCCTAATGTACTCAAAGGTTTTTCTCATGTTTTCAACCCCTTTTTAACAATTTTGTTCCACCATTGAATTTGATGGGTAATCTTGCGTTTAGGATGTTTAACGGGACAGGCGCGGGTCATCGTATGGACCATGAATGCAATGGTGCCAAGTGTCTTTGGCAATTTGCTTGAAGGGACTATGATCATTCCGTTTAAGCAACTTTCGAAAGCGTCATCGAGGGACTTATGATCATTTGAATTGTTTTGCCAAAGAGACTCGACGTGCAAGCATGGCCCATTTTTGGAAGGCAACATGTGGGATTACCCTAGGGGGTGCAAGTGTGAATTGTGTATTGAGTTCATGTATTTGTCTTGTATTAGGTTATCTAGCGTTTGCTTTTATGTACATACAAACCCTAGGTCTAACCATGGTATATTTGAAAGCGATAAATTGCGGGAATTTAAAGTCTACGCTATTACAAAATAAGTATTCGGGAGTGGGGGTACAAATTTACAAATGGGGATGAGACTTTAGGAGCGTAGTGTCCAATAATTACAACCAAATCGAATTGCGATCAAATGTAAATGTATCAAATGTACAGCAAGATAGGCAAATGTATAATGTATTAATGTATTCGTGTATTGTGAATGTGTAGGTGTATATTTAATTTATTTACAAGTTGAGAAATGTGAATTTTAATAAGAAAACTAAGTACTGTTAACTTAATGAAAAGAATTAAACATTTTGTTTATTTAATTTTTGTATTCTTGTATTTTTTTAATATGCACAAATGAAAGTTTTAATCTTAAGAAAAGAAAAGTATTAAAAAAAGGTATTTAACTTTAAAAATCTATTTTATTATGTATTAACACTCTTGTATTTTGATAAAGTATTTTTATGTACAAAAAAGTTTTAATAAAAATAAAATGTTTGAACCTAGATAAAAAGTTTAATATTTATTTTAAATGTGATAAACAAAATTTAATGAGATTAATGTATTATTGTTTTTATGTACAAATTATTTTAAGAAAAGAAATGTTTTAAGATTTAGAAAATGTTTTAAGTTAAAAAAATGAACGTTTTGGTGTATTTTAATTAATCTTTTTATGTACAAAATCTTAATTTATATATATAAAAAAGTATTGTTATAATCAGTATTAAGTAAATTGTATAAAAAAAAGTATTAGAATAATGTTTTTTTTAGTAAAAGAGGAATGGGCCTTAGGGTTTTTGGGCTTAAGCAAAATGGACATGGAGGGGGGGTGCATAACTGAATGGCAATGGGCTTAAGCTTACTGGAAAAGGGTAAGGCCCATGGCAAATTTGTTCATTTCGTTTAGGGTTTGATGATTATTGATATGTTGCCTAGCTTGTTTACCTCTATATGTTTACTTGATGCCTTGTATGTTTGCCCTGTTGCCTTGAAATGCTTCTTTGTGTTTGGTTGTCTTGATGCCTCGTATGCTGGATATAGTTGCTTGTTGACTAAACCAATGATGAGCTCTTAGAGTTCTGAGGGTTTTGAGTTTCCTTTGAATGCTTTAGCTTGATGTGTTTGTTGATATGTTTGGTAGCCCAATGATGAATTACAATTCTGAGGGCTCTTTGTGTTGGTTTGGAAACTAGTTTGGGGGAAAGCTTTGATGGTGTTGTTATTGAAGGCTTTAGGCAGGTTTTGATATTGAATGGTTATTGGGGGATTTCAGCAGGTTAAGGACTTGTGGTGAGTTTACTGGTTTTTTGCTTTGGATATTTTGGTTTGATGATGTTTACAGGTTATGGCCTATGGCCTTTTGTGCTTACAGTTTTGATGGACTGGTTTGTGTCTTTAGGCCATCACAAGTTAGGGGGCTTGGCCTTGTGCTGTTTGTCTAGTTTGAAGGCTATGGTTTTAAGGTTTGTTGAGGTCTTTTGACAGGTTATCTTGGCTTAGTTTGAATGTGAACTCAGTTTGGACTTTGTGGTTCAATTTGGATTTGGACTTTGTATTTGCACATGCTGTTTGTTTTGAACTATGCAGCTTTGTTTGACCCCTTTTGAATTTGTGCATTTTACAACTTTGTGCATTTCATGTTTAGCAAGCAATATTCATCCCTTTTTGTGAACCGGGAGAAATCCCGTGATTTGCAGAGAGGGCTAACTGATTCCAGTCAGTTGCCTTTAATGATGAGCCCAAATTAACTGTCTGCCTTTAATTATTTATCTGCTTCTGACTTTTTCTTCTTTTCTTTGCAGATAAAAAATCAAATAGCCGCAAATGGAGGATGAAGAATTTGAAGACTTAGGAATTTAGGATAGTTTATTTCAATTTTAATTATTGTAACTATCATCGTTATAAATACTTTGTAAATAAATACTTGTATTTAAATAACAATTGTAACAAATATTTAAAGATGAATAAAAATTCCTTTTAACCAATTAATTCTTTTTATTCTTTTCAATTGTTTATTTATTATTTATAATTCTTTAAATTATAATAATTGAAAATAAATTCCAACCATTTAACTCAGAATAATAAATAATCCATAAACGTCCGGCATCTTGAATAATCAAAGCAATGCACCGTCAAATCATACATGCCCAAATGTCTTTTCTTCTCACTGATTTAGTCAAACATTGCAAACTCAGTCCAAATGCCTCAGTCCATATCTCGGAATAACTTGAAAAGCACGGTAGAATTTAAATCTTTCTGAGAGATCTGCGCACAAACCCTAGTTCCTGATCAAATGCCAAAGAAGCGTTCGCCTGATCAAAGTTGAGCCAAAATCAACCAAACCCTAAACCAACTGTTTGAATTGTTCCAGAGCCATGAAAATCAATGAAAACCCTAATTTTTTCTGACTGACGAGAAAAGTCTGTTTGACCGATTCTTGAGCCAGTCTGAAAAATCAGGAAAAGCCTGAAGCTGTGGTTTCTTGGGGAAAAATACGAGGGCAAATTTTGGGGTACAACACTTAGGTTTTACTTCAAGTGCTCAGAAGGTTGTACGCCGTGCCCATGCTGGAGGGCAAACCTTGAAGATTAGCAACCGAGAGGTCAATGCGGTAGAAGATGGTGAAGAGGATTGCAACTTGGAGGCTTGGATCTTTCCTACTTCAACGGAGGACTTCGCAATTGGGAGGCCAGAAACTTTGTCGCAATAACTTTCATCCCTCAGTAATTTATCTTTACATTTTGTTGGATATGTAATATTGAAAAACAATTCTCACTCTAAAAACCTTATGTCTTGCCCGAGGCACAATGATCCATTTGTAAGGGTTATTAATTCATCTTCATATGACATTCAATGAATCATGGACGTTTTTGCATACAAACTTTTGTGCTCATTATTTTTCTTTTACATTTTATTTTTAAGGATGGTTATACCCTTACACACACCCACACTCACAAATGCAGGTACCCTTCCATTCTGGATCCCATGGGTAACGATACTGCTATGGCCTTTTGTGACTCTGAGGATCTAATCTACCAAGCCGAATACGAAAGTGAGTAAGATTGTGAAGTACCAGGGGAACTTTCCAGACTACTACAACAAGAGGAAAGAGCCATTCAGCCTCACGAGGAACCTGTGGATACAATCAACTTGGGTACCGAGGAGGATAAAAAAGAGGTCAAGGTGGGTGCCAATCTGGAGCCCAGTGTCAAGGAGCGTCTGATTCAGCTGTTGCATGATTATGTTGAGATCTTTGCTTGGTCATATGAAGATATGTCGGGACTTGATACGGACATCGTGGTACATCGTCTACCTACAAGAGAAGATTTTCCACCAGTAAAACAAAAAGTCCGCCGCATGAGGCCTGATATGTCAGAGAAGATCAAAGCGGAAGTCATGAAGCAATTCAATGTTGGATTCTTGGCTATCACTTCCTACCCTCAATGGATTGCCAACGTTGTTCCCGTACCTAAAAAAGACGGCAAAGTACGAATGTGTGTGGACTATATAGATTTGAATAGGGCAAGCCCTAAAGATGATTTTCCACTCCCCCACATTGATATCCTGGTCGACAATACGACACAGCACAAAGTGTTTTCCTTCATGGACGGATTCTCAGGTTACAACCAAATCAAAATGGCACCTGAGGACATGGAGAAAACAACATTTGTCACACAGTGGGGCACATTCTGCTACAAGGTAATGTCGTTCGGATTGAAGAATGTTGGGGCAACCTATCAACGCGTCATGGTAGCTTTATTTCCCGACATGATACATCATGAAATAGAGGTCTACATAGACGATATGATAGCCAGATCACAAATAGAAGAAGATCACTTGGATCACTTACAAAAGTTGTTTGAGAGACTAAAGAAGTACAAGTTGAGGTTGAATCCAAACAAGTGCACATTCAGAGTACGGCTCGGTAAACTCCTAGGATTTGTCGTCAGTAACAAGGGTATTGAAGTCGATCCTATCAAAGTTAAATCAATACAAGAGATGCCTGCTCCTCGTACTGAGAAGGAAGTCAGGGGATTCTTGGGACGCTTGAACTATATTGCCAGATTCATTTCTCACCAAACAACTACTTGTGAGCCAATCTTCAAACTATTGAAGAAAGATCAAGTAGTCAAATGGAATGATGAATGCCAAATTGCTTTTGACAAAATCAAAGAGTACTTACAAGAACCTCCTGTGTTGTTGCCACCAGTCGAGGGAAGACCATTGATCATGTATCTGACTGTTTTGGAAAACTCAATGGGGTGTGTATTGGGGTAGCATGACGAGTCTGGCCGAAAAGAGCACGCTATTTATTACCTGAGCAAAAAGTTTACCGACTGTGAAACCAGATATTCATTGCTCGAGAAAACTTGCTGCGCTCTGGCATGGGCTGCTCGTCGGCTAAGACAGTATATGCTAACTCATACTACTTTGTTGATATCTAAGATGGATCCGATAAAGTACATCTTCAAAAAGCCTGCTCTTTCTGGGAGAATAGCTAGATGGCAGATGATCCTAACAGAATATGACATACAATATACTACCCAAAAAGCTATAAAGGGCAGTGTGCTAGCTGACCATCTCGCTCACCAATCTGTAGAAGATTATCAGTCCATGAAGTTTTAATTCACGGATGAAGACATCATGAAATTAGACAACTGTGAAGAAATCAGGCTATATGACGGACCTGAACAAGGATCCCGATGGACCCTGTTCTTTGATGGAGCATCCAATGCACTTGGTAATGGTATCGGCGTTGTACTCATATCTCCGGAAGGGTGTCATACTCCCTTTACTTCCAGACTTTGCTTCAATTTTACAAACAACATGGCGGAATTAGAAGCATGCATCTTTGGTCTTAGAGCTGCCATAGACTTGGGAATCAAATCCTTAGACGTATTTGGAGACTCAGCTTTGGTCATCAGTCAGATCAAAGGGGAGTCGGACACCAAACACCCAAACCTTATCCCTTACAAAGAACATGTTTTGACATTGCTACCACATTTCGAGAAGATTACCTTCGAGCATTTCCCGCGAGAAGAAAATCAGCTAGCAGACGCTCTAGCCACAATGTCAACTATGTTTAAACTTAATTGGGATAACGAGGCTCCCCAAATCACCATCGAACGAATGGATGAACCAGCGCACTGTCACGAGATTAATACTCAAGAGGTAATGGACCAGCCTTGGTTTCATGAAGTCAAGAGGTATCTCGAAGCTCAAGAATATCCAGAAGGAGCTTCAATCAATGATAAGAAGTTCTTAAGGAGATTCTCTGCTAAATTCTTCCTTAGTAATGGCATCCTGTACAAACGCAATCATGACTCCATTTTGCTTCGGTGTGTGGACAAGGTTGAAGCTGAAAAGATCATGGTTGACTTACATGAAGGTACTTTTGGCACCCACTCCAGTGGGCATACGATGGTGAAGAAAATCCTACGGACAGGCTATTATTGGTCCACCATAGAAGCAGATTGCTATCAACACTCTCGAACCTGTCATAAGTGTCAAATTTATGCTGACAAGGTGCAAGTACCTCTCGTTCCTCTGGATGTCTTGACGGCTCCTTGGCCCTTTGCTATGTGGGGAATTGATATGATTTGAGAGATCAAGCCTACAGCCTCCAACAGACACCTCTTCATCCTAGTGGCCATTGACTATTTTACAAAGTGGGTTGAAGCAGCTTCCTTCGCTTCCGTTACCAAGAATGTCGTTGCCCGCTTCATCAAGTAAAACCTTATTTGCCGGTATGGTATCCCAGAAAGGATCATCACTGACAATGGTACAAATCTCAATAACACCATGATCACCGCACTGTGCAAGCAATTCAAGATCCAACATCATAATTCTTCTCCCTATCGGCCAAAGATGAATGGTGTTGTCGAAGATGCAAATAAAAACATTAAGAAGATCATACAGAAAATGACAGTCACATACAAAGACTGGCATGATATGTTACCATTCGCTCTCCACGGTTATCGTACCACGGCTCGCACGTCAACCGGGGTAACACCCTATTCTTTGGTTTATGGCATGGAGGTTGTCTTGCCTATTGAAGTCCAAATCCCCTCTCCGAGGATTATGAAAGATGCAGGGTTGAATGAAGACGATTGGATCCAGACTCGACTTGATCAACTGAACTTAATTGATGAAAAGAGACTTACTGTTGTTTGCCATGGTCAGATGTATCAAAAACGGATGATCAAGGATTTCAACAAGAAAGTCAGGCGCCAAGTATATCAAGTTGGGGATCTAGTGATCAAACGTATCATCTTGCCACAAAGTGATCCCAGGGGCAAATGGACTCCTACCTATGAAGGACCATTTGTAATCAAAAGCATATTCTCCGGTGGGGCAATGATCTTGACCACCATGGATGGCGACGACCTGCCACACCCTGCGAACACAGACATAGTCAAAAGATACTATGCATAAGAGACCCGCTAGGTTGACACACCTATGAAAAACAAGGGGCATCCTGGTGAACCAAAAGGTTCGGGCAAAAATTAGGGATAAAATTTTAAAAAAATCTGTACACCCGGCAAGTTGAAAACCCGAAAGGGCGACTTGGGCAAAAAGGGTTTCCCGGTGGATAAAGAGATTCCCGCCTCCTTCTCCATCTACCATTTTTGTTTTTCAAGCTTGCAGGTTGACTTGGATAAAGAGATTCGGGCACTTTCAAAGCAAGGTAAGGATTGGAACACATTCAGGGAGGTTCAGGCAAGCTAAAGGAATCTTCAGGCCTTCATAAAACTCACTCAAACTCCATTCACATTCTCAGTTGAAGGAGGTAAGAACTCTAACTTCTATCTCTTCATACAGGAATCTATTGGTCAGGATTTGTGAAGATAAAATGTAGATATTATTGTGCTAAAGCCAACCATGTGCATAGATTTCATTTCTGTTCATTATGTATAGAGAATTTTAGAGTTCAAATTTCTGTAAAAATTAGGGTTGAAATTAGGGCCATTAAAATTCGCTTTGATCTTTGATTTTTAGTTTACATGATTTACATGGTTGAAATCATGGGAAAGAGTACTACCATTTTCATGTTTGAAGTTTCCATTTTCATGGAGAAATGAGAAAGATACAGAGGTTCTGGCCAGCTTGAGGAAGAAGATGAAGTACATGGCAAGGAGGCGTTATGTGTTATGTTTTTCTTGTTTCATTTGAACTAACGGATGTACAGTCACCCCCGTGGCAAGGCAGCATGCTGAGAATGCCAAGGTCATGGGTTCGAGCCTTGGTGCCTGCCTTTTGGCATATTTTCTCTTTTTTGGCCATTTCTCTTATTTTTGCAGCATGGGCTCAACTACTGGGCTTCATAATTTTTTTCTGATGCTTACATCCTGTTTACTCAGGATACCCCCTGGCCCATACATTTTATTTATTTGTTTTTATTTTCATTTTTTATTTTATTAAATATTTTCTTTAACATAAAAAATCATTAAAAAAATATAAAACATGATAAATATTGTATTTTATTTATTTTATTTTATTTTCACATAAAAAATATATTTTATTAAATTATATACTAACTATCTTTCTTAAATAAATTTGTAAAATAAAATAGACTTAAATATATTTTATTCCTTTTCCTTCATACTTGTAAATATTTATTTTGATATATAAAAAGACTAAATACTTTCATAAATATTATTAATTATTTTAAGACAAAAATACACAAGAAATAATACTTAAAGAACTTTATTTTCTTTTAAAATTAGAAATTAGGGTTAACCATATTTTCAAGAAAACATTTTCCTTTTCTTAAATTATTAAGATTAGGTCAAAACTCTTTGGCATATGAAAAACAAAACAAAAATCTTTTTTTCTTGCATACAAATCATTGCATATTTATGTTGTATATTATTTATTCAAATATTTGTACAAATTCGTTTTGGTTGTAATAGCTTAATTAGATTTACATTATTGCGAATCCCCATTCATAATTTGTATTCCCCCTTGTTGTACCCCAAAATTTGCCCTCCCATATTCTTCAAGATTTATCAAGATCAATCTTCAGATGGCTCAAGACTTCTCAAAGGTTGCACAGTCAAACATCCTCCTAAGCCAGTCAAAATTAGGGTTTTGGTTCCTTCCAGGAAGTTGAGGTTTTCAGTGGTCCAATCAAGTCCCATAGGCCTACATACATTGCCAAGCATCCACATGTCAAGTCTCAAGGCTCACAGTGGCAAATTGCACAGTCAAAAGCTTCATCTGCTTCACAATCAACTGCAGGGGCAAAATGGTCATTTGGCAGTCAAAAGTCAAAAATTTTGGTCAACATCTTATTTTGAAGCCACAATCATCATTTGATCAAGTCTTTATCATGATTCCACAAGAATGGCTCATCATCAAGGATGCAAAAGTTTCTATTTTGGGACAGCTGAAAAGTCAACTGTAACTTGACCAATGCATAACTTTTTTATGGTTCATCAGAAAAATCCCATCAAATGCTCATTTTGAAGAGGATGACATTTCCTACAACTCATCTTCACATTCCAAGTCCAAGAAATGCTCTCACAAAAAGTTATCAATTTCATCATTATAGGTCATTTTCAAAAGTCAACAAAAAGGCACTTTAACTTAAAGACCATAACTTGAGATTGGTAAATCAAAATGACATGGGACCAAAGTCATTGGTTAGAGGACTTCAAGACCTTTCCAAAATGTCCAAGAACATGTGCATATGATCAAAATTGAGCAAGATGTGCATTGGAGAAGTTGGGAAATTTTTGGGAATTTGTAAAAGTCAACTTTGCCTAAAACACTTCATTTTTGCTAATGGGCCTCAAATTCTTTCTTGAAACTTTGCCCAAGGCCTATGCACGACCCATTGAGATTAATTTGAATTATTTTCTTATTTTTATTAATTATTTGGATTTTTAATTGATTAATAATTCATTTAATTAATTTAATTGTAGGAAAATGCCAAGATATGTTTTTCAAATCTTTTGTGGAGCAAATAAATTCAATACATGCTGGAGATTTCGTTTGCCAATCAAAGAGACAAAATCATCCAATTTTGGCAAGTTTTATCAATCAAAAAGATGCAAATATATTTGATTGGAAATCAAAGATGCAAAACATTATTCGATGGATTATTGGACAAAAGATTTAACCTAATTCATTCCAATACAAATACTGAAGCAAACCCTAAAGCCTTGGACGTGCAAGCTGCTGCAAAAACACCATTACCATATTGAAAAAAAGCCAAGAAATTTGAAAACTGAATTCAACCTTCCAGGTCAATTCAAAGCCATTTCTTGATTCCAATACATTGTTGGGACATTCAAGAATGCATTGCAATTACAAACAAGCTTTAACACTCAAAGAATCACTCGCTTCAGTCATACGGTTTGCTTAATTTTTCTAGAATTGAAACTCATAATTCTTGCATATTTAACATGATATAATTGTTGCTTTGCATTGCTATGACCTTTCTGAAGCTGATGGTATAGGTGAATTGAGTTATAGAGCCTTAAATCAAAAGACACCATTGGAGAAATCTAGGGTTTTGAAGCTTTGATTTTAGGGCTTTGCTGCACAAGTAAAATCAAAACCAATGATACCCATGGTTGAACTCAGAAGGACAAGACGAACTTAAACCAACCCTCGCGCCCTATTTATATAATGCACAGACCTAATCGCTATTTTTGGCATTTGCACTTTGTGGGGGTTAAAAACCCCCGCTATTTGATATATTTTATGCAGGTTTCACGAAGAAGATGAAGGACGTGTTCACGCGTGGTTGGTCCGTTCAAAAATGTGGCGCGCTTTTTCTTGGTTTCCAGAATAGTTGATTTTTTATATATTATTCTCATCATCCATTATATTAACAAAGACAATGCAGTGGCTTAGTGGAAGGTGACGTGCTTGGTAACTACTAGGACCTGGGTTCGATTCCCAGGTCCACCCAAACCTTGTTTCTATTTTTTCTAATGTTATCTCATGCAGCCTTCCAAGAGCATTCTATCATACACCCCACGTATCAGTCAGCCATGTGTCCACTAACACCCATCTAATGGCCAAGTGTGAATATCCATGGTGCTCCCAGTCAACCACGCGCCCAGCTGATCCAAAAAGTCAATGGACTGGCCAACAAATGGGCCAGAATTGCTTCTTCAAAACCTCCACTTGGGTCCATCAAACCCCCCTGGTTTTACTATTTTTTATTTTATTTTCTTTTTCCTTTTAATTCTTTTTATTATAATCATTATTGTTATTAACCAACAAACTAATTTTTCATAATAAATTCAGATAATATAAAAATTGTAAATATTTTTATTATTTATTAAATTCACTATTAATTATTTTTGTAAATAAAATACTAATAAAGTGATTTAGTTTAATTAGGTAATTTTAATCTCTTTTTTACAATAAATAAAATTAGCTTAGAATTAGGGTTTTGTTTACTAACTTTTTAATTCCTTTTATTATTTTTCATTAAAACTTAAAAAACACAAAAAAACATTTTTTTTTCTTTTTAATTTAATTAATTAATAAATTAGGTTTAATTTTAATTAATTGCAAGCAAAGACTAAAATTACTTTCTTTTCTCAAAAAAGGGTCAAAACCCTAAGGACGTCCCGATTAAATTTCTTTTCGCACGTTATCATTATTTTTAATCATTTATGTAACTGTTTCCAAGGATGTAATAGTTAATTAGGATTTTATTGCTTTCTTTTATTTTCCGCATTTATTTTCCAAAACGGGTTATGTTTTTGGCGATGTATATACCCGCGCCTTGTAATAGTTAGATTCATATTTCCGCAATTTATTTTCCGCACTCCTAACTGTTAACAATGCATGAAAGACTTGTATGAAAAATAAAACCAATTCGTAGCTCACAATTAACATGTACAAGATAATCTTAACTGAAAAACAACACACAAGCACATGCCACTCCTAGGGTACGCCTCACTGGTTGCCTCGAACGTGGTCGTCAAGTATAGGGTGTCTTAGAGGTCGCCCTCATGTCTAAAGATCATGTTGCCTCGGAACGGTTGCCTCGGATAAAAAGGATCTAGGACATTAGGGTTACTTCTAAGGTGTCCTACTATTGCTTCGGTGACCACACATGTCCCTATAATCGAATTGACCCGAATACCTCCAACGACGGTGCTACCTACCTCTCAATGGTGGGATAGCACTATCTAAAGGACTCTTACACAGTCTAATTCCTTAGAGTAGGTAGATTCTCATGGGTACTTGCTCTTTCAAACAAACAAAAATATCTTTTCACACTCACACTTTCAAAAAGTTTTCAAACAAATTTTTCATACACTCTTGAGGACAGATACAAGAGTTACCTAGAAATTTTTCAAACGAAACTTTTTCAAAACCCACACACACTTGAAAAGCAAACAAATTTTTGAAAAACATAAGAGCAAGTACCTAAGAGCCCGTGGATAACCACGGATAGAAAGGGTGCTAACACCTTCCCTTTCTATAATCTACCTCCCGAACCGAGAAACATCTCGAAAAGGAATTTTGCTGTGCTTTTGTCCTTTCCTTGTTGGAGAAAATAAAAGACGGTGGCGACTCTTGCTTACCGCGACATTTCGCGAACCAGCTTAAAAAACAGTCAGTTATATTTCCACCGATCACAAAACTGGCGACTCTGCTAGGGAATACTTATAAGTGAGGTGTACCTTAGGATTAGATCATACTCTTGTCTTCAATTGCTTGCTTTGTTTGCTTTTATATTTGTGGGCTTTGCATCGGAGTTTCATGGATCCTAACCCGGATCTGGGGAATACCCTTTAGGTAGCATAAGCTGTGAGGGACCTGTCCGGCGTAGACCGACACGGGTGAAGCAGTGGCTACGTTGGTGTGGCACCTTGGTTTATACTGATATCCCTTGTGTTGCAACGAGGAGAATATGGGTCTTCTGAGGAGTCATTAAGCACCAACCGACCTTAGAACCCTAAATTAACCCAACTTAGCCATAGAACAGTAGCAGTATGCTACACTCATTGAGGCTAAACTCTCGCAATGGTTCTGGCTGCAAGAAAAGATTGTGATGCTGGAGTTATGACCAATTGAGGGTAGTCGATGATATTGAGATCCTCAAGAACCCGGTTACTTTTGATAGGACAGGTCTTAACCAACGAAACTGAAAGAGGGTAGTACCTAAACTTCATGTTGGCCTAAACTCTAAGGGTTGTCTTGTGTGACTTGTGTGCCTTTAAACTTGGACTACTTGCACATTCTTGTTACCTAACACATGAGTTTCTTGCAGGTTTTGTTTACAGTCCTTAATCTGGACTCATAACAGGGTTCACTTACATCACTCCACGCATAGCATAACATCATACCATCATACCATTGCATACATCCTGCATAAGGACTAACCCATTTCAAGGATCTCAAGGGTCTGTGATGCAGGTCATGATGAACCAAATGTCTAGCAAGGGGCAAATGGGATTTATTTTTCTCTAGCCAAGGGTGATAACTTGAGTCAGGGGCTATGACCCACTCGATATGGTGAGCTTTGACTCTTGAAGAAGGACTCTCAACAACATGAAGTGCCTTCCATCAAGCTACAAAATGCAAATTCTAACAATTTTCTTGTTTACCCCGCGAGATCCTTGAAAACATTGCATGCATACATACATATCATTGCATTACAGGTACCCTTTTGACAGGTCACTTACCTTCTTCGCTGTTTATTTCAGCAATCAGCATGAATCCTGCATCATCCACTGAACAAGCTATCCAGGCCCTCCAGGCCCAGAATGCCCAGTTCCAGGAGTTGGTTATGAGCTTAGCCCAGGGTCAACAGGACTTGAAGGCTCTGATTCAGAAGAAGAAGAAGAAGAGGACTGTTTTGTTCAATCCTAGACGCAGATATGGGAATGGATTACCGAATGAGGCCGAGCTGACTACTTCATCTGTGGGCAAAGACAGTCCCCAAGTGAGAAGGGTTCCTAGTCCCGTGGTCTCCGACAACGAGACAGATTACAAGGATGAACAGTACCCTCTAGCCGAGGATAAATACAAACAGCTGGAAGACCGGTTAAGTGCTATGGAGATACAGAAAGTGCCCGGCCTGGACTTCGAAGATCTAGGTCTATCCTCTGGGGTGGTGATCCCACACAAGTTCAAGGTACCTGCTTTTGCAAAATACGACGGGGCATCCTGTCCTAAGCTACATCTCAGATCATATGTGAGGAAGATCCAACCGTATACTGCAGACAAGAACTTATGGATCCATTTCTTCCAGGAAAGTCTTTCAGGGACTCAACTCGAATGGTTCTATCAGCTGGATGGAGCCAATATTCGTAACTGGGATGACTTGGCTACTGCATTCTACAAGCAGTATCAGTACAATTCCGACCTCGCTCCTACGCGTACCCAACTCCAGGGTATGTCACTAGGGACGGGTGAAGGATTCAAGGAATGTGCTCAAAAGTGGAGAGACCTTGCTGGAAGGGTGCAACCACCTCTGACCGACCGTGAGCTCATTGATATGTTCTTGGGGACCCTGTCTGGTCCGTTCTTCAACCATCTGATTGGAAATTCTTCGGCTGGGTTTACAGATCTGATCTTAACTGGGGAGAGAATTAAAGTTGGTATCAAGGCTGGGAAGATTCAAGAAGCGACACCTTCTGATACTCATAAAAAGCCTTACTATGGGAAGAAAGAGTCCAATGTTGTGCATGGTAAAAAGAGCCGTCATGATCAACATGTAGGGGCAACCCAGATCTCTAATCCTATGCCTGCTCAGCAAAGACAAGGGCAGCAACGTAAGGAGGTCGCACCCAAACAACAGTTCACTAAGATCAACATGTCACTGGATCAAGCGCTACAACAAATGTTGAAGGCAGGGCTGATTACCTTAAGGTCTCCTCTCCGGAATCCAAACACTTCTGCTCCTAACTATCATCCCCACGAAAAGTGTGCATACCACTCTGATAGCCCGGGGCATACTACGGACAACTGTTGGGCTCTGAAGAACAAGGTCCAAGACATGATTGATGCTAAAGAAGTCTAGTTTGAAGCACCAGAGACTCCAAACATAATCACCGCTCCTTTGCCAAATCATTGAAGGCTTTTCTTTTATTTGAATTTCCGAGTTGTATTTTTCTTTGCTTATACAAACAATTAATGTCATAGCAAACGTTATTACTTTATCAATGCATCGCATATGTCTGTTTTGAATCAATATATTCGCATTCGCTATATTCAAATTGCTTTCATATTTTTTGTGATGATCAAATCTTGATTGAAAATTCTAAGCCTCTTGAGGGAGGATGACGAAAACGATACCACGACCTTTACAGTATGCTTTTGAACAGACCCCGCTGATGAGGTACAAGCATTGTTTCAATTCCTAAACACTGGAGTTATAAGGAAGATAATCCCTCGTCAACCCCTTTGAGCCAAAGAAGTAGGAGTTTTTCTTTTCGAAAATTAAAACCCTTAATCATAACCTGGGGCAGGGTAGTTCTCTCAGTTGATCCAAGTGCACAACGAATGACACCGAAGAGGTCCTTACAAAACAAAAGATAGTGATGGTTCCTATAATCATAAAGACAGGCGGTCGTCATCTTTCAAAATAAAAGCCCAACAAGTCAAAACCTATGAAGGAGACTTACAAAAACTGGGGCATCCCGCTAACTGTAATCACAAAAAGGAACAGTTCAGGCAAAAAACAGGGATAACGAAATAAAAAAAGAAAGAGGTCCTGCAAACCCTTATAAAAATGACTGCCTGTTCAAAATAAATTGTCAATATCCGAACCATCATTGGAATATCAGAGCAAAGACTCAAACAAGGTCTAACGCACGATTAGCTGAGTTTAGGTTTGAAGAACATCATGAAGAACGGGTGGGTACAAATAAATTTTGAGCCTTTATCCTTTGTTTCTTAAACCGTGAACCAGGCCACGCTACAACCTTTAAAAGTCCTAGCTGAAGCATGGGTTAGTTCAAAAGCATACTGTTACGAAAGGTATCCTGACTCCTTAAGGCTTGCGGTAAAATAACGAGTTGACATCACAGTTTAAAAAAAATTCACTTGTTTTTATAAAAAAAAAAAGAAAAATGCACTTTCAAAAACTTAAAGACAGACATAAGCTTTGCATTCTTGATATAACATTGTTTGCATATGACTATTTGTTCGAACAGCAAAGAAATTCGCACGACGGATGTCTAATGAACAAAAGCACCTCCAATTAAGGGGCATGGCATGATCATTGTC
This sequence comes from Vicia faba, assembly GCA_948472305.1. NCBI lineage: Eukaryota > Viridiplantae > Streptophyta > Magnoliopsida > Fabales > Fabaceae > Vicia > Vicia faba. The sequence continues at coordinate 317,847,713 of OX451735.1, forward strand.
CATCATCTGGGGCAGTTAAGTCAAGATTCGGAGAATCTCTCAAAAGGCCAACCAGCTTGGGGCAAATCTCCATCTGGATCATTTGGGGCATTGTACGATCAGACGTCTTCTGGTAGTAGGGCAATACTACATTACTGACAATGACAACTCCCTGCAACATGGACATAGTCGAAAAAATACTGCGCATAATCAAAGACCCGCTAGGTTGACTGACCTAGGCAAAAACAAGGGCTTCCCGGCGAACCAAAAGGGTTCGGGCAAAAATAAGGGATGAAATGAAAAAATTTGTACACCCGGCAAGTCGAAAACCTGAAAAGGCGGCTTGGGCAAAAATGGGTATCCCGGTGGACTGAAAACCCGAAAGGGCGGTCCAGGCAAAAATTAGGGATCACAGCGTACGACTATGTCCTGGCATCTCGTCACTTGCCTACTAGAAGAAGATTTGTCAAAATCGGCAGTCATCAAGTACCTCTACAGGTACCTTCTCCCACAGAAACAGGGGCAATAAGAATTGTCTGAACGATTTAGTTGTTCTGTCCACCAAGGTACCAAGGTAAGTTCAGTTGAAGAACATGACCAAGATACCTTCACTCCCCGCAGAGTAAGACAAGATTCAATAATTCTCCCCAAGCAGAGTTGGTCTCCCAGCAGCCCCTAAAAGGCACAGTACCTCCAGCAAGTCAGCAACACTCTCCCCCGAGCAGAGTTAGTCTACTATCAGTCTTAAGGAAGTTGGGTACCCCCAGAAGATCTCAACATTCTCCAGCGGAGTATACAGATGTTCCCAAGCAAGCATCCCTGGCAGTCTTAATATAAGATTGTCCCCCGGCGGAATACAGACATCCAGTGGAGCTACTTCCCCAGTACAGTTCAAAAGTTCCCCAGGAGAGTTGAACCATCTCCCCAATAGATTCTGGAAGCTTATCCCCAGTAGATTCTGGAAGCTTGTCCCCAGTAGAGTCTGAAAGTTGGTCCCCTACAGAGTACATACATCTCTCCCCATCTTTATTCAGAGGTTATTCCCCACAAGAGCTTATAACTGGTTTATCCTCATCTAATTACCACGGAAAAATCGTCCTCGGCGAAGTTCTATCTATTCCCAGCGGAATTCATCAAATTCCCCAACATAACTTATCAATGGAATCCCCAACGGAGTTCTCATTAAAATCTCAGTGAAGCATCTCTTCCCACAGAGTAATTCCCCGCAGAGTAATCTCTCCAACAAGTTTATTCCCCAACGGAGTCATCTTCTCCTACCGGTTTTGTGATACGGTGGGAGAACTGACTTGAGGTTTGCGTTTTGTATTCGCACTTGTTCGGTTTAGCAAGAGTCGCCACCGACTTTTTATTTTATCCTAAAGGAAAGGTTAAAAAGCACAGGAAAAAACCTTTTGAGATATTTCGTGGGTTCGGGGGGTAGATTATGAAAAGGGAAGGTATTAGCACCCTTTTCATCCATGGTTATCCATGGGCTCTTAGTTACTTGGTTTTTTAGATCACTTGCCTTGACTTTTGATTGCTTGAAATTGTGGTGTATGTGTGTGTTTTTGAAAATGTTTTTGAAATAGACGCCTTTGTTTCGGCAACCAATGTAATTGACTCGTGTTTGAGTGTTTTACAAAAGTGTGTATCTTTTCGAAAAGATGTTTCAAATGTTTTTGATAGTTTGTTTTGAAAGTGTTTGTGAGGTGTGGTTTTTGAAAAGGAGGCAAGTTTTTTTGCAAGTTCATCTCAAGTAACTAAGAGTTTTGTCTACCCCTATTATACTCAAAGGTTTTCTCTATGTTTTCAACCCCTTTTAACAATTTTGTTCCACCATTGAATTTGGTGGACAATCTTGCGTTTAGGAAGTTTAACGGGACGGGCGCGGGTCATCGTACGGACCGTGAATGCAATGGTACCAAGTGTCTTTGGCAATTTTGCTTGAAGGGACTTGATCATTTTGATAGGCGACTTTCGAAAGCGTCATCGAGGGACTTATGATCATTTGAATTTGTTTTGCCAAAGAAACTCGACGTGCAAGCATGGCCCATTTTGGAAGGCAATATGTGGGATTACCCTAGGGGGTGCGAGTGTGATTGTGTATTGATTTCATGTATTTGTCTTGTATTAGGTTATCTAGCGTTTGATTTTATGTACATGCAAACCCTAGGTCTAATCATGGTATAATTCGAAAGCGGTAAATTGCGGGAATTTTAAAGTCTACGCTATTACAAATAGTATCCGGGAGTGGGGGTACAAATTCACAAAGGGGGATGAGACTTAAATAATTACAACCAAATCGAATCGCGATCAAATGTAATCAATGTAATGTATAGCAAAGTGTAAGAATAGCAAATGTATAATGCATCAAATGTAAAGTGTATTGTGTAGGTGTAAGTGTAATTTATTTACAAGTCGAGGAATGTGAATTTAATGAGAATATTAAATATCGTTTATTTATCAAGTATTATTATCCGCTTTTGATTTAAATTTGTATTTTTATATTTTTTGTTTAATATGTACAAAAAAAGTATTTCAATTAAAAGAAAGAAAAAAATGTTTTAAATTTTAATTATATGTGTTTTTTAGTATTAATGTAAAGTATTATTTTAAGAATTATTTTTATGTATTAGTGTTTATTTACAAATTATTTTTAAGAAAAGAAAATGTATTAACTTAAAGAAAATTTATGTATAAATCGAAATAAGTTTAATAAAAAAAAAGTGTTTTAAATAATTCCAAATCTTATGTATTTCATGTTAGTATTTTTTATACACAAAGTCTTAATTAAAAAAGGAACATTTTAAGTTTTTTAGGAAAAATTAACATATTAATTAATTATGTATATTTTGTATAAACAAAAATTATAATGAAAAGAAAAAGTGTTTTTTAAAGTTTTCTTTTAAGAACAAAAATGGGCCTAAAGAAAGTTGCCTTGGCCCAAACGTAAATCAAAGCAGAAGCAAAAGGGGTGTGTTAAGGGAAACTCGTTTGGGTTTTAGGCTTATGAAACGGGTTAGGCCCAATTGGTCTCATAAATTTTCTTGTTTAGGGTTAATCAGAGTTGTTTCATTTGGGTTTAGGGCTCGCTGAGAATACAGCGGCGCGCCGTTCGTTCTCTCTTCGTCTTCTTCGACCAGCTTCTGAATACGATTCCCTTTGCCTAGCCACCAGCTGCCTCATTCGCCTTCTCTCTTCCTTGATTCAGCGAAGCAAATTACAAGGTAACTGCCTTTGTTTCCTTTTTAAAACGCGTTTAGGGTTTCACTCCCTTTTCTTGCAAGTTCTGATTTACTGTTTTTTGATTAAGTGTTTTGATTTTTATATTGCCATTGTTGAGGTGGTGGAAGGAAGAAAAAAAAGAAGGGAGAAATACTACCTTGACGGAGGAGGAGGCGAACATGGAGGCACTCCGGAGGCTTGACGGCAGAGGGACGGTGCTGATGAAGCTTTGCTTCCTGGTACTCTGTATTCTTTTTTTTTGTTTCGTGATGAGCTTCTGAAAACAAATCTTTATCCTCTTCACTTTTGCTCGTTTCTGTTTCCTTGTATGTTTCTGTATGTTTAGTTACCTTGATGATTTTTGATGATGAACCCCTTTTGGTTCTGAGAACCTCGCTTGAACTGAATCCTGTTTCACTTCTTTTCCTCTTCCTTCTGGTTGCCTCGATGCCTGCTTAGTATGCTTGAATACTTGGTTACCTAGCTTGCTTTGCTTGATGCTGTATGATTTTGAATCTGTTAACCCAATGATGAACCCTAGGTTCTGAGGGCCTCAATGCTGGACTTTGAGTTGCCTCTTTTGAAAGCTTCTTAATGCTTCTGTATGTTTTTGAATCTGTATGCTTATAAGATATGTGCCCAGTGATGAAGGTTTTCTGAGGGCTTTTTGTTGCCTTGAATGCTTAGGCTTGACAGTTTGACATGGTTGATGTTTGGATGTGAGGTTTGGACTTCTGTTTGTTTATTAGTTTTAGGACTTTTTGGCTCTTTGTCTTGGATACAGGTTGAGGGTTTATGTGTGAACTCACAGGTTTTGGCCTTGAATGATTATGGCTTAATGTTGTTTTGAGTATATTGGTTTCAGGCTTGTCATGGCTGTTGGTTTAAGGTTATGGCTTAGCAGGTTGGGTTTTACTGGTTTTTACTTGACAGGTTGAAGCTTATGGTATTTTTAGGCCATGGTTTTTAAGGTTTTTGCTGCAGGTTGTTTGATGGTTTAAGGCTTATGCTTGTTGGGTGTTTTGATAGGTTATAGCTTACTGGTTTTCAGGTTGTGGCTTCAGCAGGTTATTTGTGAACTGGTTTTTTAGTTTTGATATGGCCTTTTGCTCTGAGTTTTTGTTTGTGATTTTTTTTGCCCCCTTCTACTGTTTCATTGCAGTTTATTTTATATATTTGTGCCTAAAGCCAAAAGTCAGTAAGCCTAACTTCTCCTCTCTTCTCTCTCTCTAGTACCAATCAAAACATTAAAATAATGTTATGTGTACTTTTTCTGAAAAGGCATACAGGCTGGAAAATGATGAAACTGGAATTAGTTTGCTTGCATATATGGTCTTAACCTGCATACTTTCTTTATTTAGCTCTCCTGCCTCTTTGTTACAGTATGGAGGAGCCTTTGTATCTTGACATCCTTCCATATTTTGGACAGTTTGACATTGGACTTTGTTTTGGCAATTTGAACTTTTATACATGTTGTTGGTTTTGAACTATGCAGTTGGTTTTGAACTATGCAGTTGGTTTTGACAAAATTTGAATTTGTGCATTTCAAAACTTGTGCATTCATGCTTAGCAAGCAACATTCATCCCTCTTTGTGAACTGGGAGAAATCCCGTGATTTGCGGAGAGGGCTAACTGATTCCAGTCAGTTGTCTTTAATAATGAGCCCAAATTATTAATTGTCTGCTTTTAATTATTTATCTGCTTCTGACTTTTTCTTCTTTCTTATTCTTTGCAGATAGAATCCAATGAGGCAGAGGAAGCAAGGGAGGGAAGATGAAGAATTGAAGACTTAGAAAAATATTAGGATAGTTTTATTTAAATTTAAATAAATGTAATATTATTATTGTAAATACTTTGTAAATGAATACTTGTATTAAATAACAATTGTAACAAATATTTAAAGATGAAATAAAAGTTCCTTTTATCCAATTAATTCTTTTCTTCTTTTCAATTGTTTACTTTATTATTTATAATTCTTTAAATTAAAATAATTGAAAATAAATTCCAACTATTTAATCTCAGAATAATAAATAATTAAATAAACATTGTTTCATCATTTATCAATTAATAAACTTGGCGCTTCCGACATCCAAATCAATGCACAGTCAATCACAACAACTGCCCAGACGTTTCTCCTTCTACTGATTTTAACCAAACATTACAAATTCAATCCAAATGCAATCTTTTCACTGATTTAGTCACGCAATGCGAATTCAATCCAAATGCCTCAGTCCATTTCTCGGAATAACTTGAAAAGCACTGTAGAATTAGTATTTCTAAAAATCTGCGCACAAAAACCTAGTTCCTGATTAAATGCCAAAGAAGCGTTCGCCTGATCGAAGCTGAACCAAAATCAACCAAATCCCTAAGCAAACTGCGTGAACTGTTCTAGAGCCATGAAAACCAATGAAAACCCTAATTTTGTCTGACTGACGAGAAAAGTTTGTTTGACCGATTCTTGAGCCAGTTTGAAAAATCAGGAAACGCCTGAAGCTGTGATTTCTTGAGGAAAAATGCGAGGGCAAATTTTGGGGTACAACAGTTGCCCCTGTTCAATCTTCTTGGACCTGAAGAATTAGAAGGGCAAGTTTGCCTTTCGCGACTCGAGGGTAAAAGGAGATTGGACACTAGAGTGCCCGGAAATTTGCACTCGCATGCTGGAGTATCAGCAATGTGATGGCGGAAATGGGCTTATAGATGCCATTTGGAGATAGGATGGATAGGAGGATGGGCTTATAGATGCCATCTGGAAGTGTGACAGAACCTTGTCGGGAATGGGCTTATAGATGCCATTTGGAAGCGTTGATCGCGTAAGAGATTCCTTAGCGAGAACTTGCGTACTTTGAGAGAGGAAGATGTTTCCTGGCTTGTTACAGGTGTTGATATTCAGTCCCTTCATACAGATATGCCCTGGTTGGATACAGGTATTGAATCTGGAAAATGTTGCTCACAGATGTGCCCTGGCTGGATACAAGAATCGAATCTGGAAAATGCTGTCGACAGATGTGCCCTGGCTGGATACAGGTATCGAATCTGGAATTGTTGTCTTCAGATGTGCTCTGGCTGGATACAGGTATCGAATCTGGAATTGTTGTCTTCAGATGTGCCCTGGCTGGATACAGGAATCGAATCTGGAAAATGTTACTCACAGATGTGCCCTGGCTGGATACAGGAATCGAATCTGGAAAATGTTACTCACAGATGTGCCCTGGTTGGATACAGGAATCGAATCTGGAAAATGTTACTCACAGATGTGCCCTGGCTAGATACAGGAATCGAATCTGGAAAATGTAAAAGGTTGGTGGAGATGGCTTTCCTGGCTGGATACAGGGGTAAACCTATGACCTGAGAATGAAAGATAATTTCCTGGCTTGTTACAGGGGTTGACCTTCAAACTCTTTATGCAGATATGCCCTGGCTAGATACAGGTATCGAATCTATAATCAATCACTCACAGATGTGCCCTGGCTAGATACAGGAATCGAATCGGGATTCGTGATATTTGATAGTAATCATCTTTTGGATTGATCTTTTTCCTGAAAAGGCAAAATATCAATGGTATGCAACGTCATGATGTATGAGATGCATGATGTCATGATGCTCAAAATGAGTTAGTGTTGTATTCACTTTGTCATGTATGTAAATAGGATGTATGAAATATGAAACGTCAATGAATGTATTTTCATCTAGGAAAATAAATCCTTGACGACCGGCCAGGGAATCAAATCTTGGGCTAATATTGAAGAGAAGAGTTCTTCGTTTCCGCTGGGGATTATGGTTGCAAGATAAACCGATAGGAGAAGATGACTCTGTTGGGGCATACACCTGTTGGGAAGATCACTCTGAGGGGAAGTACTCTGTGGGAAGAGATAGTTCGATGAGGCTGTGATGAGAGCTCCGATGGGGATTGTTGAGATAGCTTGGTCATGTTCTTCAGCTGAACCTACCTTGGTACCTTGGCGGACAAAGCAACTAAACCGCTTGGTCACTTCAAAATTGCCCCCTGTTTCTGATGTCACCTGTCATTAATCCTTTGTTTCGTATGTAAACATTTATGACCTAGCAATTTAACGTCAAATGCATATATCAAAAATGAGCATTGGACGTTCTTTGCAAAACAAAACAAAAAAGGAAAAGTAATGGATAATTTGTCTGGAAAATCGAACTTGTATTGATTTTGAAATTTGCCTGTAAATAGGCGTTTATGTACAGGAGGCTGACGTCCTAGTAAGAGAACGCCGCCGAACAACATAGAGTTTATACAATTTTGAAAAGGAAACAAAACAGCTATGTGAAAAACTAATCCCACTGGGTAACGACTCTGCTATCGCCTTTATGTCTTCAAGCGTCTCATCATTTTGCCGCTTAGTTGAAGGTGAAGTTGATTGATCGATGCCGAAGTCTGAGCCCTGATAGTTGATGCCGAATTCTGGATGCAAGGTGATCTAATGAGACATAGTATTACGCTTCATCCCTAACTTTTTCCTGGACTGCCCTTTTCGGGTTTTCAGTCCACCGGGATACCCATTTTTGCCCAAGCCGCCTTTTCAGGTTTTCGACTTGCCGGGTGTACAGATTTTTTTTATTTCATCCCTTATTTTTGCCCGAACCCTTTTGGTTCGTCGGGAAGCCCTTATTTTTGCCTAGGTGTGTCAACCTAGCGGGTCCTTAGTTCACGCGTAGTATCTTTTTACTATGTCTGCATTGGCGGGGTGAGGAAGGTCGTCACCATCCATGGTGGTTAGAATCATGGCTCCTCCTGAGAACACATGTTTAACCACAAATGGCCCTTCGTACGTAGGGGTCCATTTGCCCCTGGGATCACTTTGAGGAAGAATGATGCGCTTGATTACCAGGTCCCCAACTTGATACTCTTGTGGTCTGACTTTCTTGTTAAATGCCCTGATCATCCGTTTCTGATACGTTTGACCATGATAGATGGCAGTGAGTCTCTTTTCGTCAATCAGGTTTAATTGATCAAGTCGATTCTGGATCCAGTCATCTTCGCTCAAGCCTGCATCCTTCATTATCTGGAGAGAGGGTATCTGGACTTCAATCGGCAAGACTGCCTCCATGCCATAGACCAAGGAGAAGGGAGTTGCCCCGGTTGACGTTCTTGCTGAGGTACGGTACCCATGAAGATCAAACGGTAACATCTCGTGCCAATCCTTATAGGTCATTGTCATCTTCTGCACAATCTTCTTAATATTCTTATTTGCTGCTTCTACAGCCCCATTCATCTTCGGCCAGTAAGGTGAAGAGTTGTGGTGCTGTATCTTGAATTGCTCGCAGAGCTCAGTGATCATTTTGTTGTTAAGATTGGTACCATTGTCCGTAATGATCCTTTCAGGTACACCGTATCGACAGATCAGGTTGTGTCGAATGAATCGTGCCACGACGCTCTTGGTTACAGTGGCGTAGGAAGCCGCTTCAACCCACTTTGTGAAGTAATCAATCGCTACCAAGATGAAACGGTGCCCGTTGGATGCCGTAGGTCGGATCTCGCCGATCATATCGATGCCCCACATTGCAAAAGGCCAAGGTGATGTCAAGATGTTCAGAGGTACCGAAGGAATGTGCACCTTATCCGCATAGATCTGGCATTTATGACAAGTTCGCGAATGCCGATAACAGTCGGCTTCCATTGTGGACCAGAAATACCCCGCCCAAAGGATTTTTTTCGACATGGTATGTCCACTGGAATGTGTTCCGAATGTACCTTCATGTAATTCCGCCATGATCTTTTCTGCTTCAGTCTTATCCACACAACGCAGTAAAGTTGAATCATGGTTTCGCTTGTAGAGAATGCCATTACTGAGAAAGAACTTTGCTGCAAACCTTCTCAAGAATTTCTTGTCATTAACAGATGCACCTTCGGGGTATTCTTGAGCTTCCAAGTACCTCTTTACTTCATGATACCAGGGTTTCTCTGTTACCTCTTCGGCCTCAAGATCACAGCAATATGCAGGTTCGTCCAATTTCCAGATAATGATTCGGGGCGCTTCGTTGTCCCACTTGACTTTGAACATAGAAGACATTGTAGCCAGCGCGTCCGCCAACTGATTCTCCTCTCTTGGGAAGTGTACAAAAGTTATCTCTTCGAAGTGGGGAAGCAATGTCAGCACATACTCCTTGTAAGGAATAAGATTTGGGTGTTTCGTATCCCACTCGCCCTTGACCTGATTGATCACTAGAGCGGAATCTTCGAATACACTCAGAAACTTGATCCTTAAGTCGATTGCGGCTTGAAGACCCATGATACATGCCTCATACTCCGCCATGTTGTTGGTGCAGTTAAAACATAGTCGGGCAGTGAGTGGAGTATGAGTGCCTTTAGGGGATATGATCACAGCGCCAATACCATTACCCAAAGTGTTTGAGGCTCCGTCAAAATGCATAGACCATCGGGATCCTTCCTCGGGTCCTTCATCCGGTCCAGGTACTTCACAATTAGTTACTACCATGATATCTTCGTCTGGAAATTCAAAGTTCAACGACTGGTAATCGTCCACAGGTTGGTGTGCCAAATGGTCTGCCAATACACTTCCTTTGATTGCTTTTTGAGTTGTGTACTGGATGTCATATTCCGTCAAGATCATTTGCCATCTTGCTATTCTTCCGGACAGAGCAGGCTTTTCGAATATGTACTTGATTGGATCCATTTTTGAAATCAACAGAGTAGTGTGAGTCAACATATACTGTCTCAGCCGGCGAGCAGCCCATACCAGAGCGCAGCAAGTTTTCTCGAGCAGTGAGTACCGAGTCTCACAGTCGGTAAACTTTTTGCTCAGGTAATAAATAGCATGCTCTTTTCAGCCAGACTCGTCATGCTGCCCCAGCACACACCCCATTGAGTTGTCAAGCACTGTCAAGTATAGTATTAGAGGTCTCCCTTCCACTGGTGGCATGAGGATGGGTGGTTCTTGGAGATACTCTTTTATCTTTTCAAAAGCGGCCTGACATTCATCATTCCAACGTACTACCTGATCTTTCTTCAGCAGCTTGAAGATTGGTTCACGGGTAGCAGTTAGATGCGAGATGAATCGGGCAATGTAATTCAGACGTCCTAGAAAGCCTCTGACTTCTTTCTCTGTCTTGGGAACTGGCATCTCTTGTATGGCTTTAACCTTGGCAGGGTCTACTTGAATACCTTTGTCGCTCACAATGAAACCTAACAATTTTCCCGATCTCACCCCAAAGGTGCATTTCTTTGGGTTCAATCTCAGCTTGTACAACTTCAGACGGTCAAACAGTTTCCGTAGATGATCAAGGTGTTCCTCCTCAGTTTGAGACCTTGCAATCATATCGTCGATGTACACCTCTATCTCGTGATGGATCATATCATGAAATAAAGCAACAATGGCACGTTGGTAGGTTGCCCCAGCATTTTTCAACCCAAATGGCATGACCTTGTAGCAAAAGGTGCCCCACTGAGTAACGAAAGTGGTCTTCTCCATGTCTTCAGGAGCCATCTTGATCTGATTATAACCGGAGAAGCCGTCCATGAAGGAGAAAACTTTATGCTGAGCAGTATTATCAACCAGAACGTCGATATGAGGCAGAGGGAAATCATCCTTGGGGCTGGCCCTGTTCAAATCTCTGTAATCAACACACATTCAGACTTTACCATCCTTCTTTGGTACTGGAACCACGTTGGCAACCCACTGAGGGTAAGAAGTCACTGCTAGAAACCCGGCATCAAATTGCTTCATAACCTCAGCTTTGATTTTCTCGGACATCTCTGGACGCATGCGGCGGACCTTCTGTTTTACCGGAGGGCAATCTTCCTTGGTAGGCAGGTGATGAACCACAATGTCGGCATCCAAACCAGGCATGTCTTCGTAAGACCAAGCAAAGATTTCCATGTAGTCATGCAACATCTGAATCAATCGTTGTTTCACACTGAGCTCCAGATTGGCACCAATCTTGACTTCCTTTCTATCTGTCTCAGTACCCAGATTTACCGTTTCCACTTGCTCTTCATGTGGCTGAATGGCCCTCTCTTCCTGGAGTAGCAGTCTTGCAAGTTCACCAGGTACTTCGCAATCATCTTCACCCTCGTCTTCGGCTAAGTTGATTGGATTTTCGAAGTCATAACTGGCAGTAGCAGAGTTGTTACCAGTGAGATCCAGAGTGGATTGGAACCTGTATAAGTGAGTGTGTGTAAATATAGTTGTTTTGCAATATATGGTAAAGAAAGAAATGGAGCACAAGATTTGAAATGCAACAAACGTCCAATGTTTTGATTAATGATATATGAAAATGTCATACAAAAACCCTCACAAATGGAGCCACGGTGCCCCGGGTAGGACACCGAGCTATAAAAGTTTCAACATATTGTTTGTTACAAATTGAAGACAAAAGAGTTCATTACTGAGTGACAAAAGTAATGGGTGTAAAGTCCTTGGCAGTCCAATTGCTTGGTCCATTGTCGGTTGTTGGGTAGATCCAGCTGTCAAATTCCGCTTCCTCTACGTCGTCCTCAATAGCATTCACTCATGGGTTGGTGATGAACACCGGAGGTTTTCCGATCCTTGCTTTGCGAACATCCCTCTGAGCCTCTGCAGTGAAGCCCAGCCCAAACTTGTCAGTCTTTGGAGTGAAGTCAGGAAGTCGACCCCAGTTTGCGCACTCGCCTTTCTCAATCACAGCCCGGGCATCCTTCAAGGAAGCCATCTTCAAAGGAGGGTCTTCAATCACAGTTCCAGCCAATGCCAACGTCTGAGGCACCTCTTCAAAGTGTTGAAAAGGGGTTTCAATGAATTCCTCATCCATTTCTATGTATCGGGACGAGTTCAAGTGGCTGACCATATACTCTTCTTCCCCTTGGACCGTAACAATCTTTCCTCTGACTGGGTACTTAAGCTTTTGATGTAGTGTGGAGGTCATCGCTCCGGCCTTATGGATCCATGGACGACCCAATAAACAGGAATAGGATGGACGGATATCCATCACATAGAAAGTAGAATCAAAAACTTGGGAACCAACCCGGACTGGAATGTCAACCTCGCCATGTACCATCCTCTTCGAACCGTCAAAGGCTCGGACAACAATGTTACTGGGCTTGAGTTCCAGACCCTCACAGTCCAATCTGTCTAGGGCCTTCTTGGGCAATACATTTAATGAAGAACCGGTGTCCACCAACACATGGGCCAGAGTAGTGCCCCTGCATTCAATAGAGACATGCAGAGCATCATTATGGTTCTTTCCTTTTACAGTCAGGTCGGCGTCAGAAAAGCCCAACCCGTTATCAGCAGTCAAGTTAGCCACACAATCAGTAAATTGATCAGCAGATGTTTCTTGTGGCACATGAGCTGTTTTCAGAAAGGAGATCAGGGCTTTGGTGTGGGCCTCTGAACATAACAACAATGATAGCATGGAAATTTTTGATGGGGTGTGCCCCAGCTGCTCAACAACATTGAAGTCACTTTTCTTGATAATCTTGAGGATCTCCTCCATCTCTTGCTGGGAGGCTTCAACAGCGGTCGTCTTCGGTGCCTCCATCCGGGCAGGCAAATCGGTAGCAACTCCTTTGCCCCGAGCATTAGAGGACTCGGCGGCAGGGGTAGACACAGGAACTTGATTTGGAAGGGAAACATGCACACTTGCGGGTGTGATGATAAGAGGTTTCTGAATAACTGGTGGCGCAATGTCAGGCGAGAAGAGCCTGCCACTGCGAGTAACTTTAGCGGGACCGGTGATGTTACTGATACCGGTACTGGTGCTGAACTCCTACTTTACTCCAAGCACATACACATCTGCCCCATAGTGCCATGGGACAGCCTTGTCAGACTTACAGGGGAGGGGCCCCGGAACAGTAATGATAATAGGTGCAACAGACATGATTTTGACTGGCTTCCTCGGGGGAGCCTTGGTAGGATTGTTGAAGATAGTGACAACGGATACTTCTTCAATCGGAACAACAGGAACAGCGGTCTTCTTGAACAAAATCTCTTTGCTATCCATCAGGTTTTGGACGCCTGACTTCAGCAACGGACAACCAGCGGGGGAAACGGCACATAGAAGGCAACCCTTGCCACAACCCGGAAATAAACCGGCCAGCAACAGGTTCCTTTTGACAGTCAATAAAGGGGTAGCAACATCATCCATAAAAACTGCATACAGGTCTTCTTCAATAGCATTTACTCCATGCTGGGGCATAGGAGCAGTCACAACGTTGGGCCTTTCGGGCGCCTCAAATTGTATTTCCTTGGCATCGATAAGGTCTTGAACCTTATTTCTTAGGGCCCAGCAATCATCTGTAGTATGCCCGGGGCTATCAGAGTGATAAGCGCAACGGGTGTTGGGGTTGTATTTTAGAGAAGCTGTATTCACCACCTTCGGAGCTTCTTTGACAATTACCAGGTTGGTTGACAATAGTTGCGGCAAAATCTGAGACAGGGTCATGTTAAGCCGAGTGTACTGCCTTTTGGGCCTCTCACCCCTTTGTTGATTATACTGCGGAGGAGCAGCAACAGGCTTTGAAATGACCAATGCATTGACAGCTTGGCGGTGTTCCGGCTTAATTTGTCTTCTAGGACCATAAACCGCACTAGCTTCCTTCTTGAAAGGCTTCTTCTCAGTACTCGCGGAGGCACCTTTTTGTATCTTCCCTGACTTGATACCAGCTTCTATCCTTTCACCAGTCAAGATCAAATCTGTAAACCCAGCGGAAGAATTACCAATCAGATGATTGAAGAATGGACCAGACAGGGTCCCTAGGAACATGTCAACAAGTTCACGGTCAGTCAAAGGAGGCTGCACCCTGCCAGCCAAGTCTCTCCACTTTTGCACATATTCCTTGAATCCTTCGTCCGTTCCCAACGACATACCCTGAAGTTGGGTACGCGTGGGAGCGAGGTCAGAATTGTACTGATACTGTCTATAAAACGCAGCAGCCAAGTCCTCCCAGTTTCGGATACTGGCTCCGTCTAACTGATAGAACCATTCGAGTTGAGACCCCGAAAGGCTATCCTGAAAGAAATGGATCCAAAGGTTCTTGTCTGCAGTGTAAGGTTGGATCTTCCTTACATATGATCTGAGATGCAGCTTGGGACAGGAAGCCCCGTCGTACTTTGCAAAGGCAGGCGCCTTGAACTTGTGTGGGATCACCACCCCAGAAGATAAACCTAAATCTCCGAAATCCAACCCCGGCACCTTTTGAATCTCCATGGCACTTAAACGGTCCTCTAGTTGTTTGTATCTGTCAGCAGCAGGAGGGTATTGTTCGTCATTGTAATCCGTCTCGTTGTCGAAGACTGCAGGACTAGGAGCCCTTCCCCCTTGGGGACTGTCCTTCTCTGCAGAGGAAGTAGCTTGATCGGCTTCATTATGGAGTGTATTCCCAAACCTGCGTCCAGTGTTGAACAACGCAGTCCTCTTCTTCTTCTTCTTCTTCAGGAGCAGAGCCTTCAACTCTTGTTGACCTTGGGCTAAGCTCATGACCATCTCTTGAAACTGGGCGTTCTGGGCCTGGAGGGCCTTGATAGCTTGTTCGTTGGATGATTCAGGATTCATGATGACTGTTCAAATAAATAGCGAAGAAGATTAAGCAACCTGTGGAAAAAGGGTACCTGTTGTGCACATGATGCAATGAGATGCGTATGATTTATGTTTTCAAAGACAAACGAGATTCAACTTTGTAGACAAAAGGGAAACACACTTCATTAGATTCAAATTTTAAATTGTTCAACAACTTTCCCTTAGGCATTACAGGAATGAAAATACTGAAAAGGAAATAAAATCTGTAAAAAGAAACATTCAAAGCCCATCAGTGCTCCCATGGCCTCCTCTTCTCAGTATGGATATAGTCATTCAGGATCCGCTCTTCCTCCAATTGCTTAGTCAGCTTTTGGATCTTCCGTTCATGTTCGTTGAACTTTTCCCGATAAAAATCCCGTTCTTCCTTTAGCTGCGCCCAAGATCTCTTCAGTGTATCAACATCAGTGGGCATCTGAGGAGGGAGGACAGTTGGAGGCACCCCTTCTTCACCAAGAGATTCAAGAATGACAGGTCTGACAGCTTCATACGGCATACCTAACTTCTGAGCACGGATGCGGACCCATTTGCAATAGGGTTCCATTGGTAGAGAAGTCTTTGGTCCCAACTCATGTGGGTCAGCTTTGTGAATTCTGCCCCAAGCCTTAATGAATCCATGGCGTAGTTCGTCACTGTCTACCTGAAATTCAAAATGGAAGTGAGGAACCAACATCTCATGAGGCCCTACTCTTCTGGCTCTTCCAAACTGACGGAGAGCTAAACATGGATTATAAGAGATTCCTCCCTGGGTGCCGATCAATGGAACATTAGGGTATTCTCCGCAACAATCAATAACAGCTACCTCATCCAAACCTCTGAGAGTCCAAGTGATGTCATTATCAGTGAGAGACATTAACCTATGAGCCCAACCCTTTCCTTCTTCATTCTTCAGCACGAACTTAGGAAGGTGCAAAATAAACCACCTCACTAGCAAAGGAGCACAACACCACGGAGTTCCCCGTCTTCGGGCAGTACGAGCATAGAGTTGTTGCAGGATATCACCCAAAAGAGTGGGTACAGGATTCAGAGACATGAAGATCCTTATGGCATAGATACTGATAAAGGTGTCAGGATTTGGAAACAACACCAGACAATAGATTAAAAGAGCCAGAATATCTTCGTACGCCTTGAAGTCTAAGTCACTCCAGAAATCATTAGCTTTGCCAACCAGAAACTTAACCAAAAAGCCCTTAACTCCACTTCTAGTTTCCTAGTTAGCTATTACCTCTTCTTTGGTCAAGGGCAGGACTGCAGCAATCTCTTCAGGCCTAAGAGTCTTCTCCCAACCAGTGAATGGAGATTGCTCCAAAACAGGGATACCAAGCAAGTCAGAGAATTCTTCCAGGGTAGGGACCAGCTGGAAGTCTTGAAAAGTGAAGCAATGATACAGGGGATCATAAAACTGGGTCAGGACACTTATCAGTTGTTGGTCCCACTTTGAAGTGATCAAACCGAGGAGAGAACCATGCCTCTTGATGAAGGAAGTAGTGTTTGGAATCCTACCAACCAATTCCTTGAGCAAAGTTGGTGGTTGAACAAAGTTGAGTCGGATAGTATTCCTACGCACGGGCATCATGATGTCCTACAAAACAGAGCAAAGATGAAACCCTCTTGTCTTTGAAATGGGTCAGTCTTTATAAAGGATGCATGCAATGGTATGATGGTATGATGCTATGATGAAACACACCACAAGTATTCACAAAGGCAAGCATGATAAGGCACACAAGTCACACAAGACAACCCTTAGGTTTTAGGCCAGCATGTAGTTTAGGTATTACCCTCTTTTAGTTTCGTTGGTTAAAACATATCCTATCAAAAGTAACCGGGTTCTAGAGGATCTCAAATCCTTGACTACCCTCAATCGGTCATAACTCCAGCATCGCAATCTTTTCTTGCGGCCAGAACCATCGTGAGAGTTTAGCCTCAATGAGTGTAGCATACTGCTACTGTTCTATGGCCAAGTTTGGTCAATTTAAGGTTCTAAGGTTGGTTGGTTTTTGATGACTCCTTAGAAGACCCATATTCTCCTTGTTGCAACACAAGGGATATTGGTACAGACTAAGGTGCCACACCAACGTAGCCACTGCTTCACCCATGTCGGTCTACGCCGGACAGGTCCCTCACAGATTATGCTACCTAAAAGGGGATTCCCCAGATCCGGGTTAGGATCTATGAAACTCCGATGCAAAGCCCACAGATATAAAAGCAAACAAAGCAAGCAATTGAGAAAAAGGTGATCTAAACCCTAAGGTAACCCCACTTTTTATTTTTCCCCAGCAGAGTCGCCAGTTCTGTGATACGGTGGGAGAACTAACTTGAGGTTTGCGTTTTGTATTCGCACTTGTTCGGTTTAGCAAGAGTCGCCATCGACTTTTTATTTTATCCTAAAGGAAAGGTTAAAAAGCACAGGAAAAAACCTTTTGAGATATTTCGTGGGTTCGGGGGGTAGATTATGAAAAGGGAAGGTGTTAGCACCCTTTTCATCCATGGTTATCCATGGGCTCTTAGTTACTTGGTTTTTTAGATCACTTGCCTTGACTTTTGATTGCTTGAAATTGTGGTGTATGTGTGTGTTTTTGAAAATGTTTTTGAAATAGACGCCTTTGTTTCGGCAACCAATGTAATTGACTCGTGTTTGAGTGTTTTACAAAAGTGTGTATCTTTTCGAAAAGATGTTTCAAATGTTTTTGAGAGTTTGTTTTGAAAGTGTTTGTGAGGTGTGGTTTTTGAAAAGGAGGCAAGTGTTTTTGCAAGTTGATCTCAAGTAACTAAGAGTTTTGTCTACCCCTATTATACTCAAAGGTTTTCTCTATGTTTTCAACCCCTTTTAACAATTTTGTTCCACCATTGAATTTGGTGGACAATCTTGCGTTTAGGAAGTTTAACGGGACGGGCGCGGGTCATCGTACGGACCGTGAATGCAATGGTACCAAGTGTCTTTGGCAATTTTGCTTGAAGGGACTTGATCATTTTGATAGGCGACTTTCGAAAGCGTCATCGAGGGACTTATGATCATTTGAATTCGTTTTGCCAAAGAAACTCGACATGCAAGCATGGCCCATTTTGGAAGGCAACATGTGGGATTACCCTAGGGAGTGTGAGTGTGATTGTGTATTGATTTCATGTATTTGTATTGTATTAGGTTATCTAGCGTTTGATTTTACGTACATGCAAACCCTAGGTCTAATCATGGTATAATTCGAAAGCGGTAAATTGCGGGAATTTTAAAGTCTACGCTATTACAAATAGTATCCAGGAGTGGGGGTACAAATTTACAAAGGGGGATGAGACTTAAATAATTACAACCAAATCGAATCGCAATCAAATGTAATCAATGTAATGTATAGCAAAGTGTAAGAATAGCAAATGTATAATGCATCAAATGTAAAGTGTATTGTGTAGGTGTAAGTGTAATTTATTTACAAGTCGAGGAATGTGAATTTAATGAGAATATTAAATATCGTTTATTTATCAAGTATTATTATCCGCTTTTGATTTAAATTTGTATTTTTATATTTTTTGTTTAATATGTACAAAAAAAGTATTTCAATTAAAAGAAAGAAAAAAAAATGTTTTAAATTTTAATTATATGTGTTTTTTAGTATTAATGTAAAGTATTATTTTAAGAATTATTTTTATGTATTAGTGTTTATTTACAAATTATTTTTAAGAAAAGAAAATGTATTAACTTAAAGAAAATTTATGTATAAATCGAAATAAGTTTAATAAAAAAAAGTGTTTTAAATAATTCCAAATCTTATGTATTTCATGTTAGTATTTTTTATACACAAAGTCTTAATTAAAAAAGGAACATTTTAAGTTTTTTAGGAAAAATTAACATATTAATTAATTATGTATATTTTGTATAAACAAAAATTATAATGAAAAGAAAAATTGTTTTTTAAAGTTTTCTTTTAAGAACAAAAATGGGCCTAAAGAAAGTTGCCTTGGCCCAAACGTAAATCAAAGCATAAGCAAAAGGGGTGTGTTAAGGGAAACTCGTTTGGGTTTTAGGCTTATGAAACGGGTTAGGCCCAATTGGTCTCATAACTTTTCTTGTTTAGGGTTAATCAGAGTTGTTTCATTTGGGTTTAGGGCTCGCTGAGAATACAGCGGCGCGCCGTTCGTTCTCTCTTCGTCTTCTCCGACCAGCTTCTGAATACGATTCCCTTTGCCTAGCCACCAGCTGCCTCCTTCGCCTTCTCTCTTCCTTGGTTCAGCGAAGCAAATTACAAGGTAACTGCCTTTGTTTCCTTTTTAAAACGCGTTTAGGGTTTCACTCCCTTTTCTTGCATGTTCTGATTTACTGTTTTTTTGATTAAGTGTTTTGATTTTTATATTGCCATTGTTGAGGTGGTGGAAGGAAAAAAAAAAGAAGGGAGAAATACTACCTTGACGGAGGAGGAGGTGAACGTGGAGGCACTCCGGAGGCTTGACGGCAGAGGGACGGTGCTGATGAAGCTTTGCTTCTTGGTACTCTGTATTCTTTTTTTTGTTTCGTGATGAGCTTCTGAAAACAAATCTTTATCCTCTTCACTTTTGCTCGTTTCTGTTGCCTTGTATGTTTCTGTATGTTTAGTTACCTTGATGATTTTCGATGATGAACCCCTTTTGGTTCTGAGAACCTCGCTTGAACTGAATCCTGTTTCACTTCTTTTCCTCTTCCTTCTGGTTGCCTCGATGCCTGCTTAGTATGCTTGAATACTTGGTTACCTAGCTTGCTTTGCTTGATGTTGTATGATTTTGAATCTGTTAACCCAATGATGAACCCTAGGTTCTAAGGGCCTCAATGCTGGACTTTGAGTTGCCTCTTTTGAAAGTTTCTGAATGCTTCTGTATGTTTTTGAATCTGTATGCTTATGAGATATGTGCCCAGTGATGAAGGTTTTCTGAGGGCTTTTTATTGCCTTGAATGCTTAGGCTTGACAGTTTGACATGGCTGATGTTTGGATGTGAGGTTTGGACTTCTGTTTGTTTATCAGTTTTAGGACTTTTTGGCTTATTGGCTTGGATACAGGTTGAGGGTTTATGTGTGAACTCACAGGTTTTGGCCTTGAATGATTATGGCTTAATTTTTTTTTGAGTATACTGGTTTCAGGCTTGTCATGGCTGTTGGTTTAAGCTTATGGCTTAGCAGGTTGGGTTTTACTGGTTTTTACTTGACAGGTTGAAGCTTATGGTATTTTTAGGCCATGGTTTTTAAGGTTTTTGCTGCAGGTTGTTTGATGGTTTAAGGCTTATGCTTGTTGGGTGTTTTGATAGGTTATAGCTTACTGGTTTTCAGGTTGTGGCTTCAGTAGGTTATTTGTGAACTGGTTTTTTAGTTTTGATATGGCCTTTTGCTCTGAGTTTTTGTTTGTGATTTTTTTTGCCCCCTTCTACTGTTTCATTGCAGTTTATTTTATATATTTGTGCCTAAAGCCAAAAGTCAGTAACCCTAACTTCTCCTCTCTTCTCTCTCTCTAGTACCAATCAAAACATTAAAATAATGTTATGTGTACTTTTTCTGAAAAGGCATACAGGCTGGAAAATGATGAAACTGGAATTAGTTTGCTTGCATATATGGTCTTAACCTGCATACTTTCCTTCTTCAGCTCTCCTGCCTCTTTGTTACAGTATGGAGGAGCCTTTGTATCTTGACATCCTTCCATATTTTGGACAGTTTGACATTGGACTTTGTTTTGGCAATTTGAACTTTTATACATGCTGTTGGTTTTGAACTATGCAGTTGGTTTTGAACTATGCAGTTGGTTTTGACAAAATTTGAATTTGTGCATTTCAATACTTGTGCATTCATGCTTAGCAAGTAACATTCATCCCTCTTTGTGAACCGGGAGAAATCCCGTGATTTGCGGAGAGGGCTAACTGATTCCAGTCAGTTGTCTTTAATGATGAGCCCAAATTATTAATTGTCTGCTTTTAATTATTTATCTGCTTCTGACTTTTTCTTCTTTCTTATTCTTTGCAGATAGAATCCAATGAGGCAGAGGAAGCAAGGGAGGGAAGATGAAGAATTGAAGACTTAGAAAAATATTAGGATAGTTTTATTTAAATTTAAATAAATGTAATATTATTATTGTAAATACTTTGTAAATGAATACTTGTATTTAAATAACAATTGTAACAAATATTTAAAGATGAAATAAAAGTTCCTTTTATCCAATTAATTCTTTTCTTCTTTTCAATTGTTTACTTTATTATTTATAATTCTTTAAATTAAAATAATTGAAAATAAATTCCAACTATTTAATCTCAGAATAATAAATAATTAAATAAACATTGTTTCATCATTGATCAATTAATAAACTTGGTGCTTCCGACATCCAAATCAATGCACAGTCAATTACAACAACTGCCCAGACGTTTCTCCTTCTACTGATTTTAACCAAACATTACAAATTCAATCCAAATGCAATCTTTTCACTGATTTAGTCACGCAATGCGAATTCAATCCAAATGCCTCAGTCCATTTCTCGGAATAACTTGAAAAGCACTGTAGAATTAGTCTTTCTAAAAATCTGCGCACAAAAACCTAGTTCCTGATTAAATGCCAAAGAAGCGTTCGCCTGATCGAAGCTGAACCAAAATCAACCAAATCCCTAAGCAAACTGCGTGAACTGTTCTAGAGCCATGAAAACCAATGAAAACCCTAATTTTGTCTGACTGACAAGAAAAGTCTGTTTCACCGATTCTTGAGCCAGTTTGAAAAATCAGGAAACGCCTGAAGCTGTGATTTCTTGAGGAAAAATGCGAGGGCAAATTTTGGGGTACAACAGGTTTATTCTTGCAACCATCATCCCCAGCAGAAATGAAGAACTCTACTCTTCAACCTCAGCCCAGGATTCAACTTCCCGACGTTCGTCAAGGATTTATTTTCCTAGACGAAAATACATTCATAGACATTCCACATTTTATACATCCTGCTTACATACATACAACACTATCTCATTTTTGAACATCATGACATCATGCATTTCATACATCATGACATTGCATACAACTGATGTTTTTCCTTTTCAGGAAAAAGGTCAATCCAAAGATGATTACTATCAACTGTCGCAATTCCCGATTCAATACCTGTATCTAGCCAGGGCATATCTGTGAGCGATTGATTGGGGATTCGATACCTGTATCTAGCCAGGGCATATCTACATTAAAGAGATTTCAGAGATAGCTTGGAAATGCTCCCGATGCGGATGATATTCTATTGCTTATTCAGATTTCCTTTCAGAGATAGCTTAGAGATGCTCTGGATGCAGATGTTATTCTATTGCTTATTCAGACTTCCTTCTAGAGATAGCTTAGAGATGCTCCGGACACGGATGCTATTCTATTGCTTATTCAGATGTCCTTCTAGAGATGGTTCAGATGCGATCCAGATACGGCTACATTCTGATACTTATTCCAGATTCCCTTTCAAAGATAGCTTAGAGATGCTCCCGATGCGGATGATATTCTATTGCTTATTCAGATTCCCTCTCAGATAGCTTAGAGATGCTCCGGACCCGGATGCTATTCTATCGCTTATTCAGAGTTTCTTCCCAGAAATGGCTTGGAAATGCTCCAGACATGGATGCTATTCTTTAGCTTATTCAAAGTTTCCTTTCAGAGATGGCTTAGAGATACTCCAGATTCGGATGTTATTCTACTGCTTATTCAGATTTCTCTCCAGAGATGGCCTAGAGATGCTCCAGATCTGGATGTTATTCTATTGCTTATTCAGAGATTCCTTCTAGAGATAGTTCATGATGCGACCCAGATTTGGCGACATTCTGATACTTATTCCAGATTTCCTTTCGGATATAGCTTAGAGATACTCCTGACCCGGATGTTATTCTACTGCTTATTCAGATTCCAACTTCTAAAGACAACCTAGAGATGCTCCAGACCCGGATGCTATTCTATTGTTTAGTCCAGATTCATTCAAAAGACAGTCCAGATACGATCCAGATTCGGATGACATTCTGTCACTCACTCAGATACAGTATGGATATACCCCAGACGCGGCGGTCATTCTACTGTTTATTCAGACGTCAGCAATTAGATATAGACTAGATATGCTCCAGACACGGAAGCTATTCTATTTCTTATTCAGATTCAACTATCCATGACATTTCCAAATGGCATCTATAAGCCCATTCCCGACAAGGTTCCGTCACATGTCCAGATGGCATCTATAAGCCCATCCTCATATCCACATTTCCAAATGGCATCTATAAGCCCATTCCCGACATCACACCGCTGATATTCTACTATGCGAGTGCAAATTTCTGGGCACTCTAGTGTTCAATCATCTTCCAACTTCGGATCACGAAAGGCACGCAAGCCAATCTACATCCTCAGGTCTAAGAAGATTAAACAGGGGAAACTGTTGTACCCCAAAATTTTCCCTCCCATATTCTTCAAGATTTGTCAAGATCAATCTTCAGATGGCTCAAGACTTCTCAAAGGTTGCACAGTCAAACATCCTCCTAAGCCAGTCAAAATTAGGGTTTTGGTTCCTTCCAGGAAGTTGAGGTTTTCAGTGGTCCAATCAAGTCCCATAGGCCTACATACATTGCCAAGCATCCACATGTCAAGTCTCAAGGCTCACAGTGGCAAATTGCACAGTCAAAAGCTTCATCTGCTTCACAATCAACTGCAGGGGCAAAATGGTCATTTGGCAGTCAAAAGTCAAAATTTTTGGTAAACATCTTATTTTGAAGCCACAATCATCATTTGATCAAGTCTTGATCATGATTCCACAAGAATGGCTCAGAAATCATCAAGGATGCAAAAGTTTCTATTTTGGGACAGTTGAAAAGTCAACTGTAACTTGACCAATGAATAACTTTTTCATGGTTCATCAGAAAAATCCCATCCAATGCTCATTTTGAAGAGGATGACATTTCCTACAACTCATCTTCACATTCCAAGTCCAAGAAAAGCTCTCACAAAAAGTTATCAATTTCAACATTATAGGTCATTCTCAAAAGTCAACAAAAAGGCACTTTAAGTCAAAGACCATAACTTGAGATTGGTAAATCAAAATGACATGGGACAAAAGGCATTGGTTAGAGGACTTCAATACCTTTCCAAAATGTCCAAGAACATGTTCATATGATCAAAATTGAGCAAGATGTGCATTGGAGAAGTTGGGAAATTTTTGGGAATTTGCAAAAGTCAACTTTGCCTAAAACACTTCATTTTTGCTAATGGGCCTCAAATTCTTTCTTGAAACTTTGCCCAAGGCCTATGCACGACCCATTGAGATTAATTTGAATTATTTTCTTATTTTTATTAATTATTTGGATTTTTAATTGATTAATAATTCATTTAATTAATTTAATTGTAGGAAAATGCCAAGATATGTTTTTCAAATCTTTTGTGGAGCAAATAAATTCAATACATGCTGGAGATTTCGTTTGCCAATCAAAGAGACAAAATCATCCAATTTTGGCAAGTTTTATCAATCAAAAAGATGCAAAAATATTTGATTGGAAATCAAAGATGCAAAACATTATTCCATGGATTCTTGGACAAAAGATTTAACCTAATTCATTCCAATACAAATACTGAAGCAAACCCTAAAGCCTTGGACGTGCAAGCTGCTGCAAAAACACCATTACCATATTGAAAAAAAGCCAAGAAATTCGAAAACTGAATTCAACCTTCCAGGTCAATTCAAAGCCCTTTCTTGATTCCAATACATTGTTGGGACATTCAAGAACGCATTGCAATCACAAACAAGCTTTAACACTCAAAGAATCACTCGCTTCAGTCACACGGTTTGCTTAATTTTTCTAGAATTGAAACTCATAATTCTTGCATATTTAACATGATATAATTGTTGCTTTGCATTGCTATGACCTTTCTGAAGCTGATGGTATAGGTGAATTGAGTTATAGAGCCTTAAATCAAAAGACACCATTGGAGAAATCTAGGGTTTCGAAGCTTTGATTTTAGGGCTTTGCTGCACAAGTAAAATCAAAACCAATGATACCCATGGTTGAACTCAGAAGGACAAGACGAACTTAAACCAACCCTCGCGCCCTATTTATATAATGCACAGACCTAATCGCTATTTTTGGCATTTGCACTTTGTGGGGGTTAAAAACCCCCGCTATTTGATATGTTTTATGCAGGTTTCACGAAGAAGATGAAGGACGTGTTCACGCGTGGTTGGTCCGTTCAAAAATGTGGCGCGCTTTTTCTTGGTTTCCAGAATAGTTTATTTTTTATATATTATTCTCATCATCCATTATATTAACAAAGACAATGCAGTGGCTTAGTGGAAGGTGACGTGCTTGGTAACTACTGGGACCTGGGTTCGATTCCCAGGTCCACCCAAACCTTGTTTCTATTTTTTCTATTGTTATCTCATGCAGCCTTCCAAGAGCATTCTATCATACACCCCACGTATCAGCCAGCCATGTGTCCACTAACACCCATCTAATGGCCAAGTGTGAATATCCATGGTGCTCCCAGTCAACCACGCGCCCAGCTGATCCAAAAAGTCAATGGACTGGACAACAAATGGGCCAGAATTGCTTCTTCAAAACCTCCACTTGGGTCCATCAAACCCCCCTGGTTTTACTATTTTTTATTTTATTTTATTTTTCCTTTTAATTCTTTTTATTATAATCATTATTGTTATTAACCAACAAACTAATTTTTCATAATAAATTCAGATAATATAAAAATTGTAAATATTTTTATTATTTATTAAATTCACTATTAATTAATTTTGTAAATAAAATACTAATAAATTGATTTAGTTTAATTAGGTAATTTTAATCTCTTTTTTACAATAAATAAAATTAGCTTAGAATTAGGGTTTTGTTTACTAACTTTTTAATTCCTTTTATTATTTTTCATTAAAACTTAAAAAACACAAAAAAAAACATTTTTTTTCTTTTTAATTAATTAATTAATAAATTAGGTTTAATTTTAATTAATTGCAAGAAAAGACTAAAATTACTTTCTTTTCTCAAAAAAGGGTCAAAACCCTAAGGACGTCCCGATTAAATTTCTTTTCGCACGTTATCATTATTTTTAATCATTTATGTAACTGTTTCCAAGGATGTAATAGTTAATTAGGATTTTATTGCTTTCTTTTATTTTCCGCATTTATTTTCCAAAACGGGTTATGTTTTTGGCGATGTATATACCCGCGCCTTGTAATAGTTAGATTCATATTTCCGCAATTTATTTTCCGCACTCCTAACTGTTAACAATGCATGAAAGACTTGTATGAAAAATAAAACCAATCCGTAGCTCACAATTAACATGTACAAGATAATCTTAACTGAAAAACAACACACAAGCACATGCCACTCCTAGGGTACTCCTCACTGGTTGCCTCGAACGTGGCCGTCAAGTATAGGGTGTCTTAGAGGTCGCCCTCATGTCTAAAGATCCTATTGCCTCGAAACGGTTGCCTCGGATAAAAAGGATCTAGGACATTAGGGTTACTTCTAAGGTGTCCTACTATTGCTTCGGTGACCACACATGTCCCTATAATCGAATTGACCCGAATACCTCCATTGACGGTGCTACCTACCTCTCAATGGTGGGATAGCACTATCTAAAGGACTCTTACACAGCCTAATTCCTTAGAGTAGGTAGATTCTCATGGGTACTTGCTCTTTCAAACAAACAAAAACATCTTTTCACACTCACACTTTCAAAAAAATTTCAAACAAATTTTTCATACACTCTTGAGGACAGATACAAGAGTTACCTAGAAATTTTTCAAACGAAACTTTTTCAAAACCCACACACACTTGAAAAGCAAACAAATTTTTGAAAAACATAAGAGCAAGTACCTAAGAGCCCGTGGATAACCACGGATAGAAAGGGTGCTAACACCTTCCCTTTCTATAATCTACCTCCCGAACCGAGAAACATCTCGAAAAGGAATTTTGTTGTGCTTTTGTCCTTTCCTTGTTGGAGAAAATAAAAGACGGTGGCGACTCTTGCTTACCGCGACATTTCGCGAACCAGCTTAAAAAACAGTCAGTTCTATTTCCACCGATCACACCCCTTACCATAAAATGTTATAATAGCGTAGTAATCTTTAAATTATGCAATTTACCGCTTTTATATATCATGCTAGTAATTAGGGTTTGAATGACAAGATCAGAAAAAAAATCAAATAGAAAACCCTAATCCAAGACAAAATCAAGCATGAAAATAACACACTGGCACACAAGCATCCTTAGGGTTACTCCACTTGGTTGCCTTACATAAAAATGGCCACATTACACATGTGAAGTATCTTAGCAAAAACAAACAAATGTAAGATCATAGTCCCTCGATGACGCTATTCTAAGTTGCCTTACAAAATGATCTTAGTCCCTTAAAAAATGCTAAGATACTTTGCAACATTGCTAATCATGGTTATACAATGACCCACGCCCGTCCCGTTTACATCCAAAGATAGGGTTGCTTACCAAATCAATGGTAAGACAACAATGTCAAAGGAATTGAAAATGAACAAGAAAGACATTTGAGTAGGTAGATTACTTTTAGTTACTTGCTCCATTTCAAAACAACTATCCTTGCTATTTTCAAAATATACACATTTCAAAAACATCTTACAAACAATGAAAATATTTTCAAAAAGACAAACATCTTTGTATACATTCTTACGAACGAGAATCATTACAAAGATCACCTAAACAATGGCCTCTTTTACAAAATACTTTCAAAACCACACAAAGCACAATTTCAAAACAAAAAGTAAGTGATCTAGCAAGTAACTAAGAGCCCATGGAAAACCATGGATGAAAAGGATGCTAACACCTTCCCTTTTCATAATTTACCCCCCGAACTCAAGAAAATATCTCAAAGGTCTTTCCTGTGCTTTTTCACCTTTCCTTTTGGATAAAAGAAAAGTCGGTAGCGACTCTTGCTAACCGCAACATTTGTGATAAAACGCAAAACCCTCAAGTCAGTTCTCCCATCGTATCACAACTCCCGATACCAATCCCAATTCTCTAAAATCCAAGCCAAGTATCTACTGAACTTCCATAGCACTCAGACGGTCTTCTAACTGCTTGTATTTATCCTCAGCGGGAGGATATTATTCATCATTAAAATCAGTATCATTGTCAGAGACCGCAGGACTAGGGTCTTTTTCCCTTTCTTGGTTCTCCCCTTCTTTGGATGAAGAGGTCAGGTCAGTTTGATGCTTCAACCTTTCTCCGAACCTTCTACCCATATTCAGAATACCTACCTTCTTCTTCTTCTTCTTCTCTTTCAGAATGAGGGATTTCAGATCTTCTTGCCCCTTAGCCAGACTTATGAACATCTGTTGGAATGGGGCGTTCTGTGCTTAAAGATCTTTGATGGCTTGATCGGAAGACATTTCTGCTGAAATAAACAGCGAAGAAGATGAGAAATAAACAAAAATAAACAAAACTTTATTAGCTTAAAATTGAGAGGTTCAACATGCCTTTAAGGCGTTACAAAGAAGTAAATAAAACAAATCTAAAACTAGAAAAGAAAAATCAAAAGTCCCATGGATGCTTTCTCTTTGTGCTGATATAATCATTGAGCAATCTTTCTTCCTGGAGCTGCCTGGTGAGCTTTAAAACCTTCCTCTCTTGATCATGGAATTGTTCCTTATAAGTATCCCGCTCATTCTTCAGCTGAATCCAAGACCTCTATAACTCTCCAAGATCAGTGGGCATGTAAGGATAAAGAACCGTGTAAGGAATGCCTTCTTCATTAGTGGGCTCCACAATCACTGGTAATACGACCTCATAAGTCATCATAAGCTTCTGGGAACGAGCTCGGACCCATTGGAGATAAGGCTGCTTAGGAAGGGAAGTATTTGGTCCCCACTCTTTGGGTTCAGATCTATTTACCATGCTCTAAGCTCGTATGAACCTCCGGCGATGCTCCTTAACATCATCCTTATAGTCGAATATAATGTCCTCGAGAAGTAACTCATGGGGACCATCCCTTCGAGAATGACCAAATTGTCGCAAGGCTAGACAAGGACTATAAGTTATACCTCCTCTGATACCAAGTAATGGGACATTAGGGTACCCCCCCCCCCCCCCCCACAGCGGTCAATAACAGCAGTGTCTTCCATAGCCCGGGAACACTAAGTAATATCCGTATGAGCGAGTGACATTATTCGGTATGACCAACCCAAACCTTCTTCGTTCTTCAGCACAGACTTAGGGAGGTGAGAAATAAACCACCTCGACAGCAACAACATGCAGCACATAAGAGTCCCTCTTCTCTTCATAGTACGAGTATGGAGAGCATGCAAGATATCTCCAAGCAAGGTAGGCACAGGGTTGCAAGAAAGGAAAATCTTGACAGCATTCACATCTATAAAGGAGTCCAGATTAGGGAAGAGAACTAAACCATAGATAAGAAGAGCCAAAATATCCTCAAAAGCCTGAAAATCCAAATCATCCCAAAACAACTGAGCCTGGTCTATCAGAAATTTTGCTTGAAAACCTTCGACCCCGCTTCGAGTTTCCCAATTGGATACAACATTGGCCCGTTTCAAATGGAAAGTTGAGGTAATAACTTCTGGCTTAGGAACTCCTTCCATACCTGTGAAGGGTACCTGTTCAAGAATGGATATGCCCAATAGCTGAGAAAATTCTTCCAAGGTGGGTACCAACTGATAATCTTGAAAGGTGAAGCAGTGATGCTTGGGATCGAAGAACTGAAAAAGTACGCTCATCATTTGTTCATCAAGGTTTGAAGTAACCAAGCTGAGAAGTTGATTGTGTCTCCTAATGAAAGTAGAAGTTTCAGAAACTCTTGATGCTAGTTCTTTAAGTTGGGCAGGTATCTGCACAAAGTTGATTCGGATGGTATTTCTATGCACGGAAGCCATGAACTGCAAAATAGAACAAAGATAAATTCCCTTGGTCTTTGAAATGGTTAGTGTAATGAAGCATGAATGCCATGTTATGGTGCATGATGTCATGATAAACCACAGGTATAGTAAACACAAATATTGCAAACACGGTCAAATCACACAAATCCCTTAACTTTAAGGCTTGCATGAGGTCAAAGGTAATACCCTCTTAAAGTTAAGTTGGTTCAACCTGTCCTAGAAAAGTAACCGGGTTCTAGAGGATCTCCATATCACTGACTATCCTCCATCGGTCATGGCTTCAGCTTACGCAATCTTTTCTTGCGGCCGAAATTATTCCGAGAGTATAATCTCAATGAGTGTAGCATCGAGTATCAACCAGTTCTCATCTCTACACCGAGGTCGGCTATCTCGCTACTTTCTAATGGCCAAGTTGGGCGATTAAAGGTTCTAAGGTCAGTTGATGCTTAACGACACCACGTGGCGGCCCCGTATTCTCCTCGTTTCTCCACAAGGGATACCGGGTACCAACCAAAGTGCCACACCAACGTAGCTACTGCTTCAACCGTATCGGTCTACACCGTACAATTACCTCACAGTCTATTGCTACTTACCTAAAAGGTATTCCCCATATCCATGTGTAGGATCTATAGTAACCCCAAACAAAACCCTTAAAAGTAAAGCAAACAAAACAATCAAGAGAAGCAATTATGATGACCTAGATCCTAAGGTATACCCCACTCATAAAGTCCCTAGCAGAGTCTCCATTTCTGTGATACGGTGGCAGAACTGACTGTTTTATACTGGTTTTCGTTTTGCGTTTTGTGTTCGCAAAATGTCGCAGCAAGCAAGAGTCGCCACCGACATTTATTTCATCCAATCTTGGAAAGGAAAAAAGTACACAAAAAATACTTTTTCGAGATATTCTGAGTACGGGGGGTAGATTATAGAAATGGAAGGTGTTAGCATCCATTCTATCCATGATTTTCCATGGGCTCTTAGGTACTTGTTCATCTTTTTAAAATTGCTTGTGTATGTGCTTTGTTTTTTTGAAAAGTTTGACTTCGTGATAACCCTTGTATCAGTCCTCAAAGGTGTGACGAGGTTGTTTTGAATGTTTGTTTGAAAATGTGTAAGTGTGAAAAGCTTTGATTTAAGCAAGTATCTACTAGCGTCTACTTACTCGAAAAAAGATTATTTCTATTCTTGTTTCCTTTAGACAACGCTATCCTACTATTGAGAAATAGGTAGCACTGTCGTTGGAGTTTGTAAGGGTCAATTCGAAAGGGACGTACGATCACTAAAGCAATATTAGGACGTCTTAGTAATAACCCTAGAGTCTTAAGATTATATTCGAGGCAACATTTCCGAGGCAACCTTTCCGAGGCAACATTTCCGAGGCAACATTCGAATGGGACGTTTGATCTTTTTTAGACAGGAGGGCAACCCCTAAGACACCCTATGCTTAATGATCATTTACCGAAGGCAACCAAAGTGGGAGTATACCCTAAGAGTGATATGTGCGAGTGATTTATTTCAGTTATTTATCTTTGCACATTAGGGTTTTCTAACTGTATTAATTTGTCATGCATTCTTGTCATACAATCCTATTAGCATACATCTAAACAGATAAATATTTGCAGAAATTAAAAATGCGAGAAAATAAATCTACGCTATTACAAGGCTTCGGGGAGGGGGTTAATTACATAGCCAAACAAATCGGGGAAAAGCGATAAGTAAAAACCCTAGTTAAAACTATTACAAACCATGAGCAGTTACAAAAATATTGCCAAAAATAATTAACAAGCGCGCGATGAATTAAATACGAAACGACTAGGGTTTTGACCCTTGACTAAACCTATTTGCGATTTATTAAAAAAATATGTTTTTGTTATTTAAGAAAATAATAAAACGATTAAATTAAAAAGAAAATCCTAATTCTAATTAATTTTAAATTTAGAAAAATAAATTAATTCACTCTAAAAGCCTATTTTTGTATTTTTGTTTATTTGAGAAAAGATAAAAGAATTAAATCAAGAACTTAACCTAATTTCTATTTGATTTTATTTATAAAAAACAAGTTAATATTTGCCCTAAGTTAAACTAAATTAAATTAATTTTGATAATAAAAAAAAACTAATTCTAATTTTTTTTATGAAGTCTTGATTTTATGATTTTAAAAAAAGATCAATTTGTTAATTAAAATGACTAAAAGAAATATTAAAAGAATTAAATAAAATAAGAAGAAATAATAAAAGAGTAAATGGGACTGGTTGCATTGCTGGAGAGGGGGGTGCCAATATGATTTATGGGCCCAAACAAATCCAGGCATGTATTGACTACGCTGATCTGGTGCGTGTGTTGACTTGAGGTACATGGTGATCCTTCAATGATGGCACGTTGGATCTTGGTTGGATATGCGTTTGATGGTTGGATCTTGATGGCATATGGTGGACGTCATACTGAGCAACGTGCCTGATCACCTGATGAAACATAGCATGAAACAAATGTTGGGACCTGGGGATCGAACCCAGGTCCTTCCACTCAACACCAACACACCTTACCATTTGTGCCACCTGCTTCATTTGTTATTATAACAAGAGTAATATATAATATATAATACACGGTGGTTAGCTTGAAAAAATGCGTAGAATTCAAAGCAACCAACCAACCAATGATTGCCACACCTCATCTTCTTCCCCAGACTGTCGTTTTAGGAAAACAAGTTTTTACCTACGGACGCTTTGCTGTAGCTACAGACTTGTTCATCTCAAAAATTGTATACAAGCAAGATAAATGACAAACGCTGGTACCAATCAACTCGTCTCATCCCTATGAGCATCATGGTACCAGAATCAAAGCCTGATTTTGCCTATATTGAAAAAACCTAAAACGAGCAAAGGAACCCTAACAATGGCATATCATGATTCCTGTACTGAAAACGCAATTGAATGATACCAATAGCTTGCAAACTTAATGATGAACAATAATATATAAATCAAATGTGCTAATGATGCGTAAATTGCAAAAATCGAATTTGAAAAATGTACTAAACCGTGTGAGTTATGGAACGAGTTTCTGAGTGCTTCAGGCTCTGGGAATGATTGGAACAGCTTCCTGGGATGTCTAGTAAGGGATTGGTAATCTTGGAATGCTTTGAAATGCCTTGAAGATTGAAAACCGATTCCCACTTTTTCTTTAATTTTTCAGTTTTTGTTCTTGGCTATGCACGACCTCTAACCTCTTTTCTTGCCTTGGTTGCGTTCTCTATATGTACTAGAGTGAATTAGGGTTGTAAAAACCACTAGTATCTTTACAAATTTTGATATCTTTCTATTTTCATTCCAATCATGCTATTTTTGTACCAATTTCCATTTATTCGAATTGATCATGCAAGCTCATCATATCTTGGTTGCTAGCCTGTCAAAAAAACAAATCAAATCTGTGATACAGTGGGAGAACTGACTTGAGATTTTGCGTTTGTGTTTACAATTGTGCGGTTTAGCAAGAGTCGCCCCCGACTTTTTATTTTATCCAAAGGAAAGGTAAAAAAGCACAGGAAAGACCTTTGAGATGTTTTCTTGGGTTCGGGGGGTAGATTATGAAAAGGGAAGGTGCTATAACCCTTTTCATCCATGGTTTTCCATGGGCTCTTAGTTACTTGTTTAGATCACTTGCTTTTTATTTTCAATTGTTTGAAATGGTGCTTTGTGTGTGGTTTTTGAAAATGCTTTGAAAAAGAGGCCTTGTCTAGGCAACCTTTGTAATGATTCTTGTTTGAATATATACAAAGGTGTTTGTCTTTTTGAAAAGATATTTCAATGTTTGAAAGTTTGTTTTTGGGAAATGTTTTGAAATTGTGTTGTGAGGTTTGTTTGAAAATAGAAAGGATGTTTTGCAAGTTTTGATCAAGTAACTAAGAGTTGTCTACCCTATTTTACTCAAAGATCTTTCCTAAACATTTTTAATCCTTTTGACGGTGTTGTTTTACCATTGTATTTGATAAACAAACTTGCATTTGGATGTTAAACGAGACAGGCGCGGGTCATCGTATACAATCATTGAAAGCAACTTGTGGGACGCTCTAGCAATTTTGTAAGGGACGAGATCGTTTTATCGAAGGCAACATCAAGGGTCATCGAGGGACTACGATCTTTGTTTATCGAAGGGTCATTTGCTAGAGTGTCGCGTATTCGAGGGACATGGTTGTGTTTCCGGGGCAATAGGCGAGGTTACCCTAGAGGTGCACGTGTGAGAAGTGTATTGATTTCAAGTTGTTTATTCTTGGATTAGGTCATCTAGCGATTGATTTTTAAATCTTGTCGTACACGCCTAATTACTATACAGTATATTGAAAGCAATAAATTGCGGGAATTGAAAGGCTAAGCTATTACAAAAGTATCCGGGGAAGGGGGTACAATTATTACAAATGGGGATGAGTCTCACAAGAATAATAATGTCCAAATATCAAGTATTACAACCAAATCGAATTGTCGCGATTCAATGTAAAGCTATAACAAATGAAGAAATCAATAATATTATGAAATACATGTATTTATTAAAAAGAGATAAATAAACTCTATTCTAAAAAAATTAAGAATTATTATTATTATTCTTTTTTGTATTTTATTAATTATGTAAATAAAAAGTTTAAAGGAAGAAAATTTAATTATACAAAATTTCTATTATTTTTGTATTTTTATTAATCAAAAGGGTTTAAATAAAAAAAATTAATTAAATCAATTTAAATGCTTTTTGGTATTTTATCAAATGAAACAAGATTAATTAATAAAAGAAGAAAATAAAACTAATTTAAGAAAATCAAAGTAATTTGCCAAAATAAAATTTTAATATATTATTTAGTGTTATTATTAACTAAGAGAAAAGAAAACAAATTAATTAAAATGAATTAATTAAAAAAAACATTAGTATTTGTTAAACAAAAGAAAAGAAAAGAAAATAAAAGAAATTGAATTAAAAGGTGGGCTTAGGATTTTGGGAGTTTAAGGTTAGGCCCAAAAAAAAACAATAAAAGAAGACAAAAAAAGGTCAGAATTGGTGGGGGTGCACTAGCAATTATGTATGGGCTTATGGTTTGAGGGGCGGATAAGCCCAATGCTCTGAGTTTGCAATGTTTTGATTAGGGTTTATGGTTTGAGGGGCGGATAGGCCCAATGCTCTGAGTTTGCAATGTTTTGATTAGGGTTTGTGGTTTGTCCCTTACAGCGGCGCGGCTTCTTTCGTTCTCCCTTCTTCATCTCTTAATGCTTAATCGTTCTGATTTTTCCCTCATCTAAGCCGCCGGAGCGCTCTCTCTTCCTGTCACCTCTCTCACACTCTAAGCGCGAATGATTTTTACTTCTCTGAAAGGTATTATTCTGTTTTTTTGAAGTTTGAACGTTTTTCGTTTGATTTGCTTATCTATTGTTCACGTTTTGGCTTGTTAATCTATTGTTCACGTTTGAGATGCAGAAAGTGATTGAAGAGAGGTATACCTGTGAGATTCTCTGGAAAAGGGAGAGGAAAGAGGTTGGACTGAGTACTCCTTGGTGGCTGGAAACGAGGGGAAAAGGTGATGACAGTTTATTTTCTGAAACTTTATTGTTTATGATGATTGTTGATGATGATAGTTCTGAAACTTTTGATTGTTTCTTTTCCTCTCTCTTGAACTACGAATGATGATGGTTTATGCTTTTTGAAACTCTGTTGTTGATGATGATTGTTGATGATGATAGTTCTGAAACTTTTGATTGTTTGATTTTGTTAAAGATTTGTTTGAAAACTTATTTCTGAAACTTTGTTGGATAATGGTTTGTGATGATGCTTATTATTTTGAAACCTTATTGGTAGGTTTAGATTTTTGTTGGTGTTTGGGACTGAGTTGGAATGTTGGGAAGATTTGAAACTATTGTATGTTTTAAGGCTTTTGCAGGTTTGGACTGTGTGTTTGAAAATTAGTTTTGTAGGTTTTTGTGATTGTTTGTTTGGCTGTGCAGTTTCTTTTTGGAACTGCAGGTTTTGTGGCTTCTGTTTGATAAAAGGTTTGGGTGTTTAGGTTGTCTGCTTGAACTTGCAGTTTTGCTTGTTTTGCAGTTTGAGTAGTTTGGCAGGCTTGTTACAGTTTGGTTGTAACTGTTGGGCTGTTTAGGTTTGATAGCAGGTTTGAACTGTGTGTTCGAAGATTGGTTTTATATGTTTGTGATTGTTTGTTTGGATGTTGGCCTGTTAACAGGTTTTTCTATGATGTTTGAGTTTTATAACAGGTTGGGGATTTTGGTTAGCAGGCTGGTTCTTTTTGAAACTGTTAACAGGTTTTGATACTTGTTGAGGTTTTGAAACTGTTAACAGGTTTTTGGAGTTTTTTTTTTACCACAATGCTCTCTCCTTGAACTTATGTTGTTTGATGGTCTTATATCCTTTTAGTTATTGTTTTACAACTTGTGACAGATCTTGCCAAACTGTACAATCTCCAAAAAGGTGATATCTTTTCTCTCTTTCTCTCTCAATGATAAAGCAGTTTTGCTTTTTCTTCTTTTCTGAAAAGTTTTGCCTAAAATCCTGGAAGATGATGAAAAGCTGTGACAAGCCTTTTGCTTGTGATTTGGTTTATCCTCTGCACTTTTTTCCTGCTGCATTGTACTTTGTTGCCTGCTGCATTGTTACTGTCTTGCATCCAATTTGGTTTGTACCTAGTTTGGCACCTTGCGTGTGCTGTTTGTACAGCAGGTTTTAGTTCGCCTTTGTATGCAGTTTTTCTTAGTTGCAATGTTTAGTTTGCCATGCTGTTTGGCCTTGTTGCAATTTGGCTGTTATGTTTTCATTTTGGCGCCTTAGTTGCTTGACAGTTTGGCCTTGTTGCAATGTTTTCATCTGAACCATTTGCCTTGCATTCTTTAGCTTGCATTTTTTCATTTTTCTCTTTGTGAACCAAGAAGAGCAATCTTCTTGTGATTTGCAAAGAGAACAAATAAAAACATGATGAAATGAAAATAGCTCCTCTGATTCCAAACGGCAAACTTTAATGATGAATATTTTCTTTCTTTTTTTTTGTTTGAAAATTCTATTTAATTAACTGTACTAATCCTCTTTTCTTTGTCTTTCTTTCATGTGAGCACAAATTGGGTGATGACAAAGCGGAGGAAGCAGAAGACTTTGTGGCGAGCACGGGAGCAATGGAAGCTTAGGCTTAGACTTGTAACTTAGATAGATTTTCCCTTAATTGTAATAATTTATTTTTCAAATACTATAAGTTGTAAAAACCTAAAGTATATGAATAATAATTTATTTTGTGTAACAACATTTGAAATAAATGAAAAATATTTGTGAGACAACCTGATATCCAATAAAATCTTCTACTGTCAATATCTTGCAATTCTTCCTTCAAGTCTTTACTGATTATTTAAGATTCCTGATTTAAAATAACTGAAACTGCATTCCAATAATTTCAATATAGATAACTTAAACTTTAAGTAATCCAATAACTCTACAAATCTTGTAACCTTGCAACAGCAGTCCAATCAAAATACGCACTGCGTATTCCAATAAACAAGCAAACGTTTCATTCCATTAACAAAGCAAATGTCTTAACAGACGCACATTATATGGTTAACCTGGATCAGACAAAACTTGAATATTCCAAATGAAAGTCTCAGCTCCTATCTCTTATCCCAGATAATCAGGCCTTGAGAACAACCAATAACCTTTCATTAAACTTAAAAAGCATGAAAACATGTGACAGTTAATTAAATTTCTGAGAATTCAGTTTCTTTTGAGAAATGCGAGAGAAACCCTAATTCTTGACTTACTACCAAAGAAAAATCTGTCTGATCGATTCCTGAGCCAAATCTTGAAAATCTGAGAAAACCCTAGGATTGTGATTTCTTGTGAAAAAGGGAGGGCAAATTTTGGGGTACGACAGCTGCCCCTGTTCAATCTTCTTGAACCTGAAGAGTTAGATCGGCGAGTTTGTCGTTCGCGACTCGAAGGTAAAAGATGATTGGACACTAGAGTGTCCAAAAATTTGCACTTGTCAAAGCATAGTTTGAGGGAATGGGCTTAAAGATGCCATTTGGAGATGTGACCGAATCTTGTCGGAGATGGGCTTAAAGATGCCATCCAATAATGTTTATTGAATTATATGTTGTAGGTGAAAGAATGAGTATCAGAAAGGTATCCATGTCTGGAACGTCTCTGAGCTAGGGGTCTGAATAAGCAATAGATTAGCATCCGTGTTTTGAGCATTCGTAAACTGTTTTCATGATCCTTGAATTTGAATAAGCAATAGATTAGCATCCGTGTCTGGAAGCATCCGTAAACTGTTTTCATGAGCTGAATCTGAACAAGCGATAGATTAACATCCGTGTTTGGAGCATCCGTAAACTGTTTTCATGATCCTTGAAGTTGAATAAGCAATAGATTAGGATCCGTGTCTGGAAGCATCCGTAAACTGTTTTCATGAGTTGAATCTGAATAAGAGATAGATTAACATCCGTGTTTGGAGCATCCGTAAACTGTTTTCATGATCCTTGAAGTTGAATAAGCAATAGATTGGCATCCGTGTCTGGAAGCATCCGTAAACTGTTTTCATGAGCTGAATCTGAACAAGCGATAGATTAGCATCCGTGTTTGGAGCATCCGTAAACTGTTTTCATGATCCTTGAGTTTGAATAAGCAATAGATTAGCATCCGTGTTTGGAGCATCCGTAAACTGTTTTCATGAGCTGAATCTGAACAAGCGATAGATTAACATCCGTGTTTGGAGCATCCGTAAACTGTTTTCATGATCCTTGAAGTTGAATAAGCAATAGATTAGCATCCGTGTCTGGAAGAATCCGTAAACTGTTTTCATGAGCTGAATCTGAACAAGCGATAGATTAAAATCCGTGTTTGGAAGCATCCATAAACTGTTTTCATGATCCTTGAGTTTGAATAAGCAATATATTAGCATCCGTGTCTGGAAACATCTGTAAACTGTTTTCATGAGCTGAATCTGAACAAGCAATAGATTAACATCCATGTTTGGAAGCACCCGTAAACTGTTTTCATGATCCTTGAAGTTGGTAGCTTGTTAATCTTATCCTGAAAAGGGTAAAATATTAGCCGAAACACAAAGTTATGTTGCATGAAATGTATGACGCAATATATGTGTTTTATCAATGTTTATGATATATGAATGCAATGTATGCGCATGTATGCTGATTAGCCGTCTTGCTGAGGAAGATAAATCATGGACCACTGTTGAAGAGTATATGTGTCTTCAAGCTTTGCTTAGATTATTTCTACCGGGGATCCCTGTTTTTGTTGTTTGAGGAGAACATTTGAAAACTCTGGGGAATTGAGAATGAGAATCTTCATTTTGCTAGGGGAATTTGTGTTGAGGAGTCAAGAACGAGAATCTTCAATCTGCAGTGGATTAAAAACTCTGACAAATTTATGCTGAGAGTAAAGAAGGCTCTGGAAACTTCACTGGAGAATCAAGGATGAGAATCTTCATTTTGTTGAGGAGTAAAAACTATGTGGGGAATAGCTATACTGTTGGAGAGTAAGCTCGGGACTCTGGGGAAAAGCTTATTCCTGTTTGGAAGAAGTTTAGGAGTTTAGGTTGTGTACCACTTTAAGAATGAGAATCTTCATTCTGTCGGGAATATCAGGAGTTTGGGTGTATGCCAATCTTTTGGGGTAACAAGATTGAGAATCTTCATTCAAGCATTTGGGTCAGGAGGTTGGGTGTATGCCAATCTATTGGGGAAGCAAGAATGATAATCTTCATTCAGGCGTTTGGGTCAGGAGGTTGGTTGTATGCCAATCTACTGGGGAAGCAAGAATGAGAATCTTCATTCAGGCGTTTGGGTCAGGAGGTTGGGTGTATGCCAGTCTACTGGGGAAGCAAGAATGAGAATCTTCATTCAGGCGTTTGGGTCAGGAGGTTGGGTGTATGCCAATCTTCTGGGGTTTCAAGAATGAGAATCTTCATTCTGTTAAGGGTATCAGGAGCTTGGGAGTATGCCAATCTACTGGGTAAGCAAGAATGAGAATCTTTATTCTGTTAAGGGTTAACTGTTATCTGGTTGATCTCCAGGCTTCAAAGTGTCTTGTATTGCTATCTGGTCAACGTCCAGGCTTCATGATACTTTACTTCCTATCTGGTGAACGTCCAGTCTTCAGAAGGAAATCAAATGGTCATCCGGTCAACATCCAGTTTTCCCTTTGATTTTGGGGCCTACTAATATCCGGTTGAATCTGGGCTTCAAAGTAATTGGTCGGGTAAACTGTTATTTGGTCAACATCCAAGTTTCATAGTATACCTTACTATTATCTGGTCAACGTCTAGGTTTCACAGTCTTGTATCGTTATCTGGTCAACGTCTGGGCTTCACGATATGAATTTTGTGAGAAATTGATTGTATCTTTCCTGAAAGGTGAAGGTTAGTGGCATGACATATATCAAACAATGACATTCTCAAAATAAATGAGATTGCGTTGTATGATGTCCTGATGTATGGATGTGTAATGTTTTTCAAGACCATCTCTCGCTGGGGAATATTTGAAAACTCTGTTGACGAAAAGTTTGAACTGGATCTACGACAGAAAAATCTAGAAGTGAATCAGAATAAATCGTTGAGAGATTTATCTGAAACAGCAAAACCCGAAATATCTTCCACTGGAATAAGAATCAGGGAGATCTTAGTGTCGATCTGACCGAACCAGAGAAGGTCTTGGATTAACTTTGACTCAACCGGATGATGAAGGAATCTTTGACGACTGCTACTCCAAAAGGTAATGAAGGAATCTTTGACGACTGCTACTCCAAAAGGTGATGAAGGAATCTTTGATGACTGCTACTCCAAAAGATGATGAAGGAATCTTTGACGACTGCTACTCCAAAAGATAATGAAGGAATCTTTGACGACTGCTACTCCAAAAGATGATGAAGGCATCTTTGAAAACTGCTACTCGAAAAGGTGATGAAGGAATCTTTGACGACTGCTACTCCAAAAGATAATGAACCTTTACCTGCCGATCAATCTGCATATGTTATGAATGTTGTTGAAATGTAATTTTGTTTTGGAGAATAAATCCTTGACAAGTGTTGGGGAAATAAACCCATGACCGCTGGTCTGCTAGAGAGGTGATGAACTTCTCGATGATTCTTGAATTTCTTTTCAGAAGGATTTTGGAGAGATTCGTCATTGCCCCTAGTATCAAATGTTTGAGGCACTGCCAGGAAATTTGGACTGGATGTAACCCTTTGATGAGATTGACATTTAATGCCCCAAGTGATGGAGATGGAGACTTGCCTCATGTTACTCTGCAATTGAGAGATTTCATGAAATCTTGACCAGACTTCCCCAGGTGTGCTGGACAATGGGAGATTTCTTGAAATCTTGACTGGACTGCCCCAGGTTAACTGGACTTTGAGAGATTTCTTGAAATCTTGAATGGACAGCGCCATGTTATGCGCTTTTGTTGATAGGAGATTTTTGCAATGGAAGTATCATTCCACTTGAAGTGATTTTGTTTACTGAGAGAGCTTTCGTTCATCGGAACATTCACTGTGTGAATTTTCTTCGCTATCAAACAAATATCCATATGCAAACAACGATATTCAAATAATGCAAAGTTTATGCTCGTCTTGAAATTTTGAAAAATACGTTTTTTAGCAGAAAACTTTTTATAAGAAAAATTCCACTCAAGATTTAGAGCAAAGCCTTACAGGAGTCAGGATACCTTTTGTAACAGTATGCTTTCGGACTAACCCATGCTTCAATTAGGACTTTTGAAGGGTTGTAACGTGGCTTGGTTCGCGGTTTTAAGAAACAAAGGATAAAGGCTCAAAGTATATTTGTACCCACCCGCTCTTCGTGATGTTCTTCAATCCTAAACTCAGTTAATTGTGCATTTGAATTCAAAATGAGTCTGGAATGACATTTTTGGTGATGGTTCACACAGGTTGAATTTGTTGGAAGGCAGTCATTTTTGCAACACTTTTCATGTTGTTGAGGATTTGTAATGACCTCTTTATTTTGATTTGGTATCCCTAATTTTTGCCTGACTGTTCCTATTTTCAAGATTACAGTCAGCGGGAAGCCCCAGCTTTCGTAAGTCTCCTTTGTAGCTTTTGACTTAGTGGGCTTTTCTTTTTTTAAGAGATAACAACTGCCTATGAGATAAGGAACCATCACTGTCTTTTGGTTCCAAAGGAATGTTTTTGATGTCGTTCATCGTATTATCCGAAGAGAGTTTGCGACTTTAACACGCATTTGAATTAACTGAGAGACTACACTGCCCCAGGTTTGATTAAAGGTTTCAATTTTGTGTTTAAAACAGAAAACTTCTACTTCTTTGGCTCGAAGGGGTTGACTA
The DNA here is from genome assembly GCA_948472305.1 of Vicia faba. Classification (NCBI taxonomy): domain Eukaryota; kingdom Viridiplantae; phylum Streptophyta; class Magnoliopsida; order Fabales; family Fabaceae; genus Vicia; species Vicia faba. Next base: position 317,889,647 of record OX451735.1, read on the forward strand.
GGGATTATCTTCCTTATAACTCCAGTGTTTAGGATTTGAAAGAAACGCCTGTACATCGTCAGCAAGGTCTGTCCAAAAGCATATTGTATGAGATTATGGCATTGTTTTCGTCATCCTCCCTCTAAAGGCTTGTAACTTTTAGCAAGAGTTAAACGTCATAAAGAAAGTAGAAAGCATAGTTCAGGAGTAGTGAAAATGAATGGATGAATTCAAGACAAACATATGCAATGCATTAATGAAACAGAGTTTGACATTAACAGATAATTGTTTGAATAACAAAAGAAATTACAACTTGAAAATTCAAATGAAACAAAAGCCTCTTGGTATGAACTTGTCATTTCAGGTGGAGAGCCCTCAGCAAAAGATTTTCATCTGGCCATCTTGTGTGAACTCCAGCGTTGTTTCCTTAACCAGATCTTGAATTTTGTTTCTCAATGTCCAACAGCCATCGGTGTCATGCCCAGGACTGTTGGAATGATATGCACATCTCGCATTTGGATTGTACCCTGAGGAGGCTATTTTGGGACGCCGAGGAGGATCCCTTAATACAATTAGCTCGACTTCCAACAAGAGTTACAGCACTTGGGATAACGGCATGTTAATTTTAGTGGAGTGCCTTTCAGATGTATTTTGCTCACGCCGACTATCTTGTTGATGTCGATGAGGTTGTTGTTGGGCTTGTGACCCTGAAGCAAACTGGGGAGACTTTCCCTTGGCTTCTTGTCTCAAGGGAGGCTGAATGATGACTTGATCCTCAACCCTAGTTGTTTGCCCCATTTGGTTACATCCATCTTGATGCAGTTTGTTAATGAAGACCTTTAGCTCTTCTTGTCCTTGAGCCAAGTTTTGGATGAGAGTCATCTGGCCCACTAGTTGTCCCATCATCTGAATTTTCATTGTTGCCAACTCTATCTATAACCCTTCCAACTGATCATTCCTAATTCCCCCTGGATTCCCTAGGACCATGCCCCTTGTGAGGAGAGCTTTCACTTCTTCCTGCCCCTTGGACAGGTTCAAGAACATCTCTTGAAGTTGAGCATTTTGAGCCTGGATATCCTTGATAGTCTTCTCTAGAGCCATCTCTACTGAAATAAACAGTAGGAAGGTAAGGAGACCTGAAAGGGGAAAACCTGTCATGATACAATGTATGATATGTGGATGCATGTTTTCAAGGATCTCACGGGGTAAACAGAAGAAAATGTTAGAGGTTGAACTTCGATCAGCATCTTTGATTGGAGAACTTCGTATCGGTGGATGTCTTTCCACGAGAATCAAGCTCACCATGTCAAGTGGGTCATAGCCCATGACTCAAGTTGTTGTACTTGATTTTGACGATGTTTGTTTAGAGGAAAATGAATCCTTTTTCCCTTTGGTAGACGTCTGGTTCAATGTGACCCTGCATCAAAGACCCTCGAGACCCTTGAAATGGTTATTGAAAATGCTATGGTATGATGTTATGATGTTATGTACAGATATGCAAAAGTAAGCAAGTGTATATACAAATAATCACATTCACACAAAGCAGACGAGTCCTTAGGTTTAGGCTTGCATGGAGTTCGTAGGTAAGTACCCTCTTGAAGTTAGTTGGCTCAACCTGTCCTAGAAATAGTAACCGGGTTCTAAGGAGCTCAATATCACCGGATTATTTTTTGTGTTCATCGTCTCAGTTTAGCCACTTTACTGGCGACCAAAATATTCCAAGGAAACAATCCTCAATGAGTTTAGTATCGAGTATCTACCAACTTCGGACTGCACCAAAGTCGGTCATCTCACTACCCCTAATAAGACCAAGATGGTCAAGTAAGGTTCTAAAGTCAATTGATGCTTCACGACACCACGCGGCGGCCCCGTACTCTCCTTGATTCAACTCAAGGGTTACTGGTACCAACCAAAGTGCCACATCAACGTAGCTACTGCTTCAACCATGTCGGTGTACCCCGCACAGTTCCTCACAGTTTATTGCTACTTACCTAAAAGGTGCCCCCAAATCCGAGTGTAGGATTTAAAACAAATCCAAACAAGGAACCAAAAAGTAAAGCATACAAGTCAAATAAGATAAGCATGTAAAGGTGATCTAAAACCCTAAGGTAACCCCACTTTTCTACTTTCCCCAGCAGAGTCGCCAGTTCTGTGATACGGTGGGAGAACTGACTTGAGGTTTTGTGTTTGTATTTGCAATTGTGCGGTTTAGAAAGAGTCGCCACCGACTTTTTATTTTATCCAAAGGAAAGGTCAAAAAGCACAAGAAAGACCTTTGAGATGTTTTCTTGGGTTCGGGGGGTAGATTATGAAAAGGGAATGGGCTAGCACCCTTTTCATCCATGGTTTTCCATGGGCTCTTAGTTACTTGTTTAGATCACTTGCTTTTGCTTTTCAATTGTTTGAAATGGTGCTTTGTGTGTGGTTTTTGAAAATGCTTTGAAAAATAGGCCTTGTCTAGGCAACCTTTGTAATGATTCTTGTTTGAATATATACAAAGGTGTTTGTCTTTTTGAAAAGATATTTCAATGTTTGAAAGTTTGTTTTTGGGAAATGTTTTGAAATTGTGTTGTGAGGTGTGTTTGAAAATAGCAAGGATGTTTTGAAAGTTTTAATCAAGTAACTAAGAGTTGTCTACCCTATTTTACTCAAAGATCTTTCCTACATATTTTAAACCCTTTTGACAGTGTTGTTTTATCATTGTATTTGATAAACAAACTTGCGTTTGGATGTTAAACGGGACAGGCATGGGTCATTGTATACAATCATTGAAAGCAACTTGTGGGACGCTCTAGCAATTTTTTAAGGGACGAGATCGTTTTATCGAAGGCAACATCGAGGGTCATCGAGGGACTACGATCTTTGTTTATCGAAGGGTTATTTGCTAGAGTGTCGCGTATTCGAGGGACATGGTTGTGTTTCCGAGGCAACAATGGAGGTTACCCTAGAGGTGCACGTGTGAGAAGTGTATTGATTTCAAGTTGTTTATTCTTAGATTAGGTCATCTAGTGATTGATTTTTGAATCTTGCCGTACACGCCTAATTACTATACAGTATATTGAAAGAAATAAATTGCGGGAATTGAAAGTCTAAGCTATTACAAAAGTATCCGGGGATGGGGGTACAATTATTACAAATGGAGATGAGTCTCACAAGAATAATAATATCCAAATATCAAGTATTACAACCAAATCGAATTGTCACGATTCAATGTAAAGCTATAACAAATGAAGAAATCAATAATATTATGAAATGCATGTGTTTATTAAAAAGAGATAAATAAACTCTATTCTAAAAAAATTAAGAATTATTATTATTATTCTTTTTTGTATTTTATTAATTATGTAAATAAAAAATTTAAAGGAAGAAAATTTAATTAAACAAAATTTCTATTATTTCTGTATTTTTATTAATCAAAAGGATTTAAAGAAAACAAAATTAATTAAATCAATTTAAATGCTTTTTGGTATTTTATCAAATGAAACAAGATTAATTAATAAAAGAAGAAAATAAAACTAATTTTAGAAAATAAAAGTAATTTGCCAAAATAAAATTTTAATATATTATTTAGGGTTATTATTAACTAAGAGAAAAGAAAACAAATTAATTAAAATGAATTAATTAAAAAAAACATTAGTATTTGTTAAACAAAAGAAAAGAAAAGAAAAGAAATTGAATTAAAAGGTGGGCTTAGGATTTTGGGAGTTTAAGGTTAGGCCCAAAACAAAAAAATAAAAGAAGACAAAAAAAGGTCAAAATTGGTGGGGGTGCGCTAGCAATTATGTATGGGCTTATGGTTTGAGGGGCGGATAGGCCCAATGCACTGAGTTTGCAACGTTTTGATTAGGGTTTGTGGTTTGAGGGGCGGATAGGCCCAATGCTCTGAGTTTGCAACGTTTTGATTAGGGTTTGTGGTTTGTCCCTTACAGCGGCGCCGCTTCTTTCGTTCTCCCTTCTTCATCTCTTAACGCTCAATAGTTCTGATTTTTCCCTCATCTAAGCCGCTGGAGCGCTCTCTCCTCCTCTTACCTCTCTCACACTCTAAGCGCGAATGATTTTTACTTCTCTAAAAGGTATTGCTCTGTTTTTTTGAAGTTTAAACGTTTTTCGTTTGATTTGCTTATCTATTGTTCACGTTTTGGCTTGTTAATCTATTGTTCACGTTTGAGATGCAGAAAGTGATTGAAGAGAGGTATACCTGTGAGATTTTCTGGAAAAGGGAGAGGAAAGAGGTTGGATTGAGTACTCCTTTGTGGCTGGACACGAGGGGAAGAGGTGATGACGGTTTGTTTTCTGAAACTCTGTTGTTGATGATGATTGTTGGTGATGATAGTTCTGAAACTTTTGATTGTTTCTTTTCCTCTCTCTTGAACTATGAATGATGATGGTTTATGCTTTCTGAAACTCTATTGTTGATGATGATTGTTGATGATGATAGTTCTGAAACTTTTGATTGTTTGATTTTGTTGAAGATTTGTTTGAAAACTGATTTCTGAAACTTTGTTGGATAATGGTTTGTGATGATGCTTATTGTTCTGAAACCTTATTGGTAGGTTTAGATTTTTGTAGGTGTTTGGGACTGAGTTGGAATGTTAGGAAGATTTGAAACTGTTGTATGTTTTAAGGCTTTTGCAGGTTTGGACTGTGTGTTTGAAGATTAGTTTTGCAGATTTTTGTGATTGTTTATTTGGCTGTGCAGTTTTGTTTTGGAACTGCATGTTTTGTGGCTTATGTTTGATAACAGATTTGGGTGTTTAGGTTGTCTGCTTGAACTTGCAGTTTTGCTTGTTTTGCAGTTTGAGTAGTTTGGCAGGCTTGTTACAATTTGGTTGTAACTGTATGGCTGTTTAGGTTTGATAGTAGATTTGAATTGTGTGTTTGAAGATTGGTTTTGCAGGTTTTTGTGATTGTTTGTTTGTTTGAACTGTGTGTTTGAAGATTGGGGTTGGATTTTCCTGACATACGAACGAAGATGGAATTTTGGACAGGATACTCCATCGTACTTGGCAAATACCAGAGCTTTGAACTTATGAGGGATCACCACTCCTGATACCAGTCCCAATTCTCTGAAATCCAAACCAGGTATTTTTTGAATCTCCATAGCGCTCAAACGGTCTTCTAGATGCTTGTACCTATCCTCAACAGGAGGATATTGCTCATCATCGTAATCTGTATCGTTATCAGAAACTGCAGGACTAGGGTCCTTTGCCTTTTCTTGGTTCTCCCCGTCCTTGGATGAGGAGGTCAGATCAGCTTGTTGTCTCAACCTTTCTCCAAATCTTCTACCCATGTTCAGAATTCCGACCTTCTTCTTTTTCTTATTCTCTTTTAGAATAAGGGCCTTCAAATCCTCTTGCCCTTTAGCCAGACTTATGAACATGTGTTGGAACTGGGCATTCTGTGCCTGAAGATCTTTGATGGCTTGATCAAAAGACATTTCTGCTGAAATAAACAGTGAAGAAGATGAGAAACCTGTAAGGGTACCTGTAATGATGTGCATGATAATGGGATGCGCATGTAATGATTTCAGAGACTTTGGGAGATTTAAATTTGCAAACCAAAAATAAAACAAAACTTTATTAGATTTACTTTGAAAGGTTCAACAATGCCTTTAAGGCGTTACAATGAAGTAAATAAAACAAATCTAAAACTAGCAAAAGCAAAATCAAAAGTCCCATGGACGCTTCCTCTTTGTGCTGATATAGTCATTGATCACTCTTTCTTCCTCGAGTTTCCTGGTGAGCTTCAAAATCTTTCTTTCTTGCTCATGGTATTGTTCCCGATAAGTATCCCGCTCATTCCTCAGCTGAATCCAAGACCTCTGTAACTCCCCGGGATCAGTAGGCATGTAAGGGTAGAGAACCGTGTAAGGAATGCCTTCTTCATTAGTGGGCTCCACAGTCACTGGTAATACAGCCTCATAGGGCATCCCAAGCTTCTGGGCACGAGCTTGGACCCATTGAAGGTAAGGCTGCATAGGAAGGAAAGTCTTTAGTCCCAACTCTTGGGGGTCAGATCTGTTCACCATGCCCTAAGCTCGTATAAACCTCTGACGATGCTCCTTAACATCCTCCTTATAGTCAAATACAATGTCCTCGAGAATTAACTCATGGGGACCATCTCTCCGAGCACGACCAAATTTTCGCAAAGTTAGACAAGGATTGTAAGTTATACCTCCTCTGATTCCAAGTAATGGGACATTAGGGTATCCCCCACAGCGGTCAATAACAGCAGTGTCTTCCATAGCCCGAGAACACCAAAGAATATCTGTATGAGCAAGTGACATTATTCTGTAGGACCAACCCAAACTTTCTCCGTTCTTCATCACCGTCTTAGGGAGGTGAGAAATAAACCACCTTGACAGCAACGACATGTAACACATAAGAGTCCCTCTTCTCCTTATAGTACGAGTATAGAGAGCATGTAAGATATCTCCTAGCAAGGTAGGTACAGGGTTGCGTGAAAGGAAAATCTTGAAAGCATTCACATCTACAAAGGAATCTGGATTAGGGAAGAGAACCAAACCATAGATAAGGAGAGCCAAGACATCTTCAAAAGCATGAAAATCCAAATCATCCCAGAATAGTTGAGCCTGGTCCATCAGAAATTTGGCTAGTAAACCTTCGACCCCGCTTCGTGTTTCCCAATTGGATACTACATCAGCCCGTTTCAAATGCAAAGCTGAGGCAATGTCTTCTGGTCTAGGAACTTCTTCCATATCTGTGACGGGTACCTGTTCAAGGATGGATATGCCCAATAGATGAGAGAACTCTTCCAAGGTGGGTACTAGCTGGTAATATGGAAAGGTGAAGCAATAATGCACGAGATCGAAGAACTGAAATAGTACGCTCATCATCTGCTCATCAAGATTTGAAGTAACCAAGCTGAGAAGTTGACTGTGTCTCTTAATGAACATAGAAGTCTCAGAAACTCTTGAGGCTAGCTCTTTAATTTGGGCATGTATCTGCACAAAGTTGACTCGGATAGTATTTCTACGCATGGAAGTCATGATCTACAAAACAGAACAAAGATAAATTCCCTTGGTCTTTGAAATGGTTAGTGTAATGAAGCATGAATGCCATGTTATGATGCATGATTTTATGATAAACCACGGGTATAGCAAACAACAGGTATTGCAAACACAATCAAATCACACAAAACCCTTAGGTTTAAGGCTTGCATGAGGTCAAAGGTAGTACCCTCTTGAAGTTAAGTTGGTTTCAACCTGTCCTAGAAAAAGTAACCGGGTTCTAGAGGATCTCAATATCACTGACCATCCTCCATCAGTCGTGGTTTCAGCTCACGCAATCTTTTCTTGCGGTCGGAACTATCTCGAGAGTATGGTCTCAATGAGTGTAGCATCCAGTATCAACCAGTTCCCAGCTTTACACCGAGGTCGGCTATCTCACTACTTTCTAATGGCCAAGTTGGGCGACTAAAGGTTCTAAGATCAGTTGATGCTTAATGACACCACACAGCGGCCCCGTATTCTCCTCGTTTCTCCACAAGGGATACCGGTACCAACCAATGTGCCACGCCAACGTAGCTACGGCTTCAACCGTATCGATCTACGTCGTACAGTTCCCTCACAGTTTATTGCTACTTACCTAAAAGGTATCCCCAGATCCGGGTTAGGATCTATAGTAACTCCAATACAAAACCCTTAAAAGTAAAGCAAACAAAGCAATCAAGAGAAGCAATTATGATGAACTAGATCCTAAGGTATACCCTACTTATTTGGCCCCAGCAGAGTCGCCAGTTCTGTGATACGGTGGCAGAACCGACTATTTGAATGCTGGTTTGCATTTTGCATTTTTTGTTTGCAAAATATCTCGAAAAGGAAGGTGTTAGCACCCTTTCTATCCATGGTTTTCCATGGGCTCTTAGGTACTTGCTCATCTTTTTTTTTCTTTTAAAAAATTGCTTGTGTATGTGCTTTGTTTTGAAAAGTTTGACTTCGTGATAACCCTTGTATCAGTCCTCAAAGGTGTGACGAAGTTGTTTTGAAAATTTGTTTGAAAAGTTTAAGTGTGAAAAGTTTTACTTGAGCAAGTACCTACTAGCATCTACCTACTCGAAAAAAGATCGTTTCTATTCTTGTTTCCTTTAGACAGTGTTATCCTACTATTTAAGAAATAGGTAGCACCGTCGTTGGAGTTTGTAAGGGTCAATTAGAAAGGGACATACGATTACTATAGCAATATTAGGACACCTTGGTAATAACCCTAGAGTCTTAAGATCATATTCGAGGCAACATTTCCGAGGCAACATTTCTGAGGCAACATTTTCGAGGCAACATTCGAATGGGATGTTTGATCTTTTTTAGACAGGAGGGAAACCACTAAGACACCCTATACTTAATGATCGTTTACCAAAGGCAACCAGAGTGAGGGTATACCCTAAGAGTGATATGTGCGAGTGATTTGTTTTCAATTATTTAGTCTTTGCACATTAGGGTTTTCTAACTGGATTAATTTGTCATGCATTCTTGTCATACAATCGTATTATCATACATCTAAACAGTTAAATATTTTCGGGAATTAAAATGCGAGAAAGTAAATCTACGCTATTACAAGGCTTCGGGAAGGGGGATTAATTACATAGCCAAAAACCCGGGGGAAAGCGATAAGTAAAAAGCCCTAGATTAAACTATTTCAGACCATGAACAGTTACAACAATATTGGCAAAAATAATAAACACGCGCGATGAATCGAGTATGAAACAACTAGGGTTTTGACCCTTGCCTAAACCTAATTGCGATTAATTAAAAATGTTTTTGTTATGTCTTGTTATTTTAAGAAAATAAATAAATCATTAAATTAAAAGAAAATCCTAATTCTAGTTGATTTTAAATTTAAAAAAAAAAAGAATTAATTTATTCTAAAACCTATTTTATATTTTTATTCATTTGAAAAAAGAAGCAAAATAAAATTAAATCAAAGGTTTTAACCTCATTTCTATTTTGATTTTATTTATGAAAACAAACTACAATTTCCTAAATTAAACTAAATTAAACTAATTTTGATAAATAAAAAAAAACTAATCCTAATTTTGTGAATTATTGATTTTGTGGTTTTTGTGAAAAAATAAATTAATTTGCCAATTAAATAAATAAAGGAAATTAAAGAATAAAAAATAAAGGAAAGAAATAAAAAAAAAGTTAGTAAATGGCCTGGTGGTTTTTTGCTGAAAAGGGGGCTGCTATATGAATTGTTGGGCCCAAATGGCTAAGGCCTGCTTGACTTCAATCAATCCAGTGTGCACGTTGACTGGGGGCGCATGGTATTCCTCCAAAGGAAAGGCATTAGATCTGGAGCGTTGATGAATTGGATGGCCAGATCCTGATGGTATATGGTGAACCTCCTGATGTATAATGCGCTAGATTGCCTATTGAAGAAAAATATGAAGAAAGGTTGGGACCTGGGGATCGAACCCAGGTCCTTATGCATACTTCCACTCCCTTCTTGCCAACTGAGCTATCTTCCTTATTTGTATATATGATAAAACCAAAATATAATATATGGAAAACAAAGGTTAAATGAAAAAATGCGCTAAATTCAAATTGTCCAGCCAGGGGGTGCCACGCATCCATCTTCTTCCTCCCATCCATCGTTTTAGGTAACAATGTTTTTACCTACGGTTGCCTCGCTGTAGCTACAAGCATGTTCATCATAAAAACTCTGTACAAGCAACATAAATAAAATTCAAAGGTGCCAATCGACTCATCTCATCCTCATGAGTGTCATGGCACTAAAATCCAAACCCAATTTTTCCTATACTACAAAGCCCTAAACAAGAACGTAAAACCCTAGCTATGGCAATATCCTGTACAAGCGTTAATAATGCAATTAAGTGGCACCAATAGTTTGCAAATTCAACGATGAACACGAATGTATAATCAAAACATGCATAGGATGAGTAAATCAACAAAATCGAATTTGTGTTTGGAAGCAAATCGTGATATCTGTAACTTATAATTCCAGGCGTGAAAAGGCTTGCAATTGATTGGGATATGTTCCTGGGATGTCCAGCAATCTGTTGGCAATGTGAGAATTGCACGAATTGGTCTCTAGTATGGAAATTGGATCACCACTTTTCTTGAAATTTTTTTAGTTTTGTTCTAGCTCTGTACGGCTGCTCCAACCCCCTTCATGCCCTAGATTGCTTCTATATATGTACTACAACATGTTAGGTCAACAAAAACAAAATCAATCTTGCCCATTATGAAGATTTGATTTGGTATTTCATGGCATATGATATCTTTCCAAATTTGCTCAAATTCAATCTTTTTCCAACCAAATTAGCTTTGCACGAATTGATTCTCAATTGACAGCATATAAGATCTTTTTTCAATGCAAGAATCATCCCTAAAACACATTATATGATTTATTTAGATTTATTTGATTTTATTTGAATTTTAAGTTAATAAAAATCAAAATAAATTAAATAAATAAAGCATGGAGGGTCTCATATGTCGTGGACTATGTTAGGAATGAGATGCAAGCATAAAAATTTGGGCCCATTTGGCAAAAATACAAATTTGAGCACATTTGACTTTTGACAATTTTGCAAAAAAGGTCAACTTGGCCAATGCATAACTCTCTCAATTTTGACCCAAGAGAGGTGTTCTTGGAATTTTTAGAAATCTTAGGATGTCTTCTAAGCAAACCTTTTGGTCTCATCTCAATTGAGTCTTCCATGTTCATGTATGAAGCTTTGACCCAAAAGGTGTTTTTGTTGACCTTCCAAAATGACCTATAATGTCTAAATTCATAACTTTTTGTGAGTGCATATTTTGAACTTAGGAGATGAAGATTAATTGTATGTAATTGAATCCTCTTAAAAATGAGCTTTGGATGGGTCATTTCTGATAAAGTATGAGAAAGTTATGCTTGGTCAAAGTTGAGTTGACTTTTCCTACAAAACCCTAATTTAGTAACTTTTGGGTTTTGATGAATTGTGAGCAATCCTTGATGTATCATGATAAACCCTTGATAAAATTATGAATGATACTTAAAAATGAGGATTTTGACCAAAAATCTTGAGGTTTGATTGTATGTGGGCCACAGTTGACTTTTGACCTAGCATAGTCGATTTTCAGGCCTTTGAGCAATTGATTGAGCAAACTTCTTCTGCAAGGCTTGAAACTTGACATGGATGATCTTGGGAACATATTAGGACAATGGGAGGAATTTTGGATCCTTTGGACTCAAGCATCTTGATGAAAATTAAAACCCTAGTTTTAGTAGACTGCCTTAGGAGAGAGTTTGTCTGGTCAACTCTTGGACTTCCTTGAGCAATTTGAGGACCTAACTTGCCATGTGTTGAGAAATATGGGAGGGAAAATTTTGGGGTACAACAAATGGCTAGATATATTAAAAAAATAAAAAACACTCACTTTATTTGAATTGTCCAATGGGACACTACCACACTTCGTCCCCTTCCTCCATCCGTCGTTTTAGATGCTAAGACCTATAGTGACAGTTTTGGTCTGTCACTATAGTACCTGCAATTTTAAAAAAACAGAATATGCAATATAAATCCAATGTGAGGCCATGGATCTATTGGCCTCAACCTCCTGAGAACAATAGTGTCTTTAGTTTAGGCTAATTTTGGTCATTGTAAAAAAAACCAATTCGAAAGGTCAAACCCTGAAAATGGAAAATCGTGATACCTGCATCAAAACTGCAATCCAACTATACAGGAAGCTTGCAAATACTCAAATAAACAAAAATGCATGGTCAAAATGGATTTATATCACATGATTCGAGCAAAATGAATTTGATGAAAAGAAGCAAACCGTGAAGGCTGGTTGTGAGGTTTTATGATGCTTCTGGGCTTGGTAATGATGGTAAACTCTTCAGGGGACCTCCAGGAGTGGATTAGGATCCTTGATTTGGACTAAGGAAGGTTGGAACCTGAAACTCGAATTTGATAACTTTGATATTTTTTTGCAAAATTTGTAGAGTTTTTCCAGGCTGTGTGTGCATGCTTGAAGCTTACCAATGTCTTGTATTTATAGATGAGATAGTAGGAGACAAGAAAACAAAGTTTAAACAGCCTTAAACATGATATTTCAAGGCCATGAATGGTGATTTGTAACCTTGGCCAAAATCAAGGAATCTTGTCCATTTTCAAATTTGAATGCACCTATACAATTCTGGCCTTGTTGCACACGAAATATAGGGCATCTCCATGCATCAAACCAAGCCCAATTAATAATGGCCCATATAATTTGCAACAATTTTGATTTATTTGATTTTTAATTAAATAAAATTAATATAAAATTCAAATAAAATCAAGACTATGAAAAAATGGTTTTAGGGGTCCTCTATAATCTTAGGAAGATGTTTAAAATCTAAAAAATTAAACCCTTGCCTTAAAACTTCCAATTTGCTCAATGCATCATTCTTGAAAACTCCTAAATTTTCCCAACTTGTGCAAGCCATAACTTTCTCAATTTTGATCTTATGATAATGATCTTAGACTTTTTAGAAATCCCAAGATGTCTAATTCAATCCCTATTTTTATAAATTTTGCATTTGAAGATGTTATCTTGATGTAAAAGGTCTTGGAAAAAGTGACTTTTGTTGAGTTTCTAAAAATGACCTGTAATGTATAAGTTTGTATCTTTCAAATGGTGCATTTCTGGGACTTGAGGGTTGAAGAGAAGTTGTAGGGGATGAGATTCTCTTCAATGTGAGCTTTGGTTGGGGGAAAAGGATGAAGTATGTGCAAGTTATTCCTGGTCAAAGTTTAGTTGATGTTTCCTATAGAAACCCTAATTTAGCAATTTTTGACTTTTGATGAATTAGGAGTATTTCTTGAGGAATCATGATCAACCTTTGATCAAATGATGGATATCACTTCAAAATGTGCATGTTGACGAAAAATCTTGAAGTTTGACTGTACATGGGCCATAGCTGACTTTTGACCTAGTACAATTGATTTTCAAGCATTTGAGCAATTTAACTGGGAAAACTTGTAGTGCAAGGCATGAGATTTGTCATGGACAATATTGAAGGAATATTAGGACCATGGAAAACATGTGAGACCTTTGGAGCTCAAACATCTTGATGAAAAGTGAAACCCTAGTTAGAGGTTCATTGCTTAGGAGGAGAATTTGTCTGGTCAATTCATGGTCAACCTTAAGGAATTGAGGATCTCTAGGAGCATGCTTTGAGTAAAAATGGGAGGGAAAATTTTGGGGTACAACAGCTTCCCCTGTTAAATCTTCTTAAACTTGAGGGTTTAGATTGGCTTGTCTGCCTTTCGTGATTTTAAGGTGGAAGATGATTGAACACTAGAGTGCCCAGAAATTTGCACTCACATGAAGTAATATTGTTGGTTGATGATGTCGTGAATGGGCTTATAGATGCCATTTGGAAAATATGACTGAGAGTCTTCAGAGATGGGCTTAAGGATGCCATCCAAAGCAAATTCTAATTTCACACGTAGTCCCTTTGGGGGTCCTTGTTCCTGCTGTTTGAGGAGGAGTCCGCTGGGGAATGTGAGTTTCTGTTATTCTCCTGCTTGAGTAAAACTCTGTGGGGAATAGAGTCTAGGAACTTCAGTTGTCTAAGGCTCTACTGAGGAGTTATCTCTGGTATGGAGAGATGAAAGTTTGATGTATTCTGGTTGGAATCCAGGCTTCCAGTAATTTCCTGAGGATAATGGAATTAACCATTATCTGGAAATGTACTAGAAAGAGCTTGTATAGGTCCGTTTCAGGATGAGTCTGTGTTAGACTGCATCTGGATGCCGAGAAGGAACCCGTGTAATATTGCTTCAGGATTGTCATGTAGATAGTTTTCCTATCTGGTTTCAGGTGTTAATCTACAATCATCCGTTCACATATAGTTGTCCTGTCTGGTCTCAGGTATTAATCTGGAACTTGCTTATTTTTCAGTCATCCATAAATAGTTGTCTTGGCTTGTACAGGTATTAATCTGGAACTATGTTTTTGTTTGGTCGTTGAGATAGTTGTCCAGGCTGGTTTCAGGTATTAATCTCTCTGACTTAAGAAAGAAAGATATTTTTATTGGTTGGTTACAGGTATTAATATTCAATCTCTTCATGTAGATAGTTCTCCTGGCTTGTTACAGGTATTAATCCACAGTCGTTCGTCCATAAATAGTTTTCCTGGATGGTTTCAGGCATTAATCTGGAACTTGTTTTGCTGGTCACGTAGATAGTTTCCCTGTCTGGTTTCGGGCATTAATTTGTGGCCTGCTATATTTGTTGGTAAATCTGTATTGTTTCGGGAGTTCATACCATTTGGTGATGTATATAGTTTCCCCGTCTGGTTTCAGGCATTAATCTTTGACCTGGTGTATAAGTGAACAATGTTTGTTTATCTGCTAATTTAACCTGAAAAGATAAAATCAGTTTCATGCGATGTCATGATGTATGAATTGCATGATGCTCCTAAAATAAATGATATTGTGATGTATGTATTTGTATGCACATGTCATGATGTATGAACATATAATGTTGTTGTGCAGTATCTCTGTCTGGGAAAATAAATCCCTGACTGCTGGTGAAGAGCACTGGGAAGCTGAATCTCGAACTGTTGTTGGTGAGTGAAGAAAGTGATTCTTCAATTTCCACTGGGGATAATGAATGAGAAAGTTTTGTTGGTGATTCCCTTTCTCTGTCGAGGATCTTCGACTTCTGTTTGAGAATGATTTTGCCAAGGGGAAGAGCTCTGTTGAAATATTTCACCAATTTGGAGAAATAAACTCCGTTGAGGGATAAATTTCCGTAGCTAGAGAAATAAACTCTATTGGGGATAGGGCTTTATAAACTATTTGAGGTTTATAAAACACCGTTGCTGAAGGTGAAATTCACAAACTGCTTGGGAATCCTGTTGGAGAATCTTGAGAAGCTTGGTGACTTCACTGGGGATTTTGGAGCAGTAATTGAAGATTTTTGCTTCTGCCGGGGATATGAGAACCTGGTACTTTTAGGATGCATATTGAGAATGTGGCATAGATCTTGTAGTAGGACATATCTCCCTTTGTATCTGCTGGTGAAGGTATCTTCCAGGGAACATATTGTCTCGTTTCTTAAAGTCACTAGCAATTGTCTTTATGTTTTTATATGTGTGTGTTTGTAAGCAGTAATCACATTCAAATGCATATGTTCAAAAACAAACATTGGTCATTTTCGCACACAAACAGAAAAAATAAAAATAAAAGTTTTGCACTTTCAAAGGAATAGTTTTGTATTAATTTGAAATAAGCTTTTTTGTACAAGGAGACAGACATCCTATTAAGATAATGTCGTCGTAATAATTTAAAAATAATATACAAAGAAAGACAGCTATGTGAAATAATCCCATTGAGTTCCAATTCTGCTATTGCCTTTATGTCTTTGAACGTCTCGTCTCTTTGCTGCTTGTCTAAAGCTGATTGGATTGATTAGTAACATTTGAGCTTGATAGTTGATACTGAAGATTGGTTGTAAGGTGATCCAATGGGACATAGTTATACGCTTTAAATCCCTAACTTTTTCCTGGACCGCCCTTTCGGGTTTTCAGTCCACCGGGATACCCTTTTTTTCCCAAGCCGCCTTTTCAGGTTGTCGACTTGCTGGGTGTACAGATTTTTTATGTATATCCCTAATTTTTGCTCGAACCCTTTTGGTTCGTCGGGATGCCCTAATTTTTGCCTAGGCCAGTCGACCTAGCGGGTCTTTGTTTATGCATAGTATCTTATAACTATGTCCGTGTTTATAGGGTGCGGAAGATCGTCACCGTCCATAGTGGTTAGGATCATGGCTCCACCAGAGAATATGTTCTTGACTACAAATGGCCCTTCGTATGTGGGAGTCCATTTACCCCTGGGATCACCTTACGGTAGTATGATGCATTTGATTACCAGGTCACTAGCCTGATATACCTGACGTCTGACCTTCTTGTTGAAAGATTTGATCATACGTTTTTGGTACATCTGACCATGGCAGACAGCCGCGAGCCTCTTCTCATCAATCAATTTTAACTGGTCAAGTCGAGTCTGGACCCATTCAACTTTATTCAAACCTGCATCCTTCATGATTCTCAAGGAAGGGATTTGGACCTCAATGGGTAGGACAGCTTCCATACCGTATACCAAAGAGAAAAGAGTTGCCCCTGTTGAGGTGCGCATTGTAGTGCGGTAACCATGAAGAGCAAATGGTAACATCACATGCCAATCTTTATATGTCACCGTAATCTTCTTTATGATTCTCTTGATATTTTTGTTAGCAGCTTCAACAACGCCATTCATCTTCGTCCGATAGGGAAAAGAGTTATGATATTGAATCTTGAATTATGTGCAAAGCTCGGTGATCATAGTGTTGTTGAGATTGGTACCATTATCTTTAATGATTCTTTCTGGGATTCCGTACCGACAGATAATGTTACGTCTGATAAATCAGGACACAACGTTCTTGGTAACAAAAGTGAATGAAGCTGCCTCGATCCACTTCGTGAAGTAATCAATGGAAGCCATGATGAAGCGGTGCCCATTAGAAGCTGTAGGTCTAGTCTCTCTGATCATATCGATTCCCCACATTGCGAATGGCCAAGGGGTAGTCAAGGCGTTTAGAGGAACTGGAGGCACATGTACCTTGTCAGCATAGATCTGGCATTTATGACAAGTCCGCGAATGCTGATAACAGTTTGCTTCCATAGTGGACCAATAGTATCCTGCCTGTAGGATCTTTTAGCCATTAAATGTCCACTGGAATGAGTGCTAAAGGTACCTTCATGTAAGTTAGCCATAATCCTTTCTGCCTCACTCTTGTCTACACACTAAAGCAAGGTAGAATCATGATTGCGCTTGTAAAGGATCCTGTTACTGAGAAAGAACTTAGCAGAGAACCTCCTTAGGAACTTCTTATCATTTATTAAAGCTTCTTCGAGATATTCTTGGACTTCGTGATATCTTTTGACTTCATGGAACCAAGGCCTGTCCACTACTTCTTCAGTACCAATCTCGTGACAATATGTTGGCTCGTCCATCCTCTCAATGGTGATCTGCAGATACTCATTATCCCACTTGACCTTGAACATGGATGACATCGTAGCTAGTGCGTCCGCTAGTTTATTTTCCTCTCATGGAAAATGCTCAAAGGTAATTTCTTCAAAGTATGGGAATAGTGTCAACACATGCTCTTTGTATGGGATGAGGTTAGGGTGCTTCGTGTCCCATTCTCCTTTGATCTGGTTGATTACCAAAGTTGGTTACCTTTGAAACCCATGATACAGGCTGTGGCAAACCGAAACAAACCCAGATTCGGGTTCAGGGATTGATTTTGAATGGGATGTTTTTTGTTTTGTTTAGTTTCGAACTAACTAATTTGCAGGACCAAAAGCAGGTCTCATGTATTTCGAATGAGCAAGCAGCTCAGGTGGTGAAAAGGAATTCGTGCAATCGAAGGGACCAGGGTTCGAATCCCAGGCCTTGCACTTTCAATTTCTAACGAATTTGCTTGCAGATCTAACACCCCCAAGACCCTCGAATGAGGTCTTCGATCAGCCCTCTGGATCGAAAGGCAACCCAAGCCTTTTCGATCCAGGCCTTACTTCCAAGAACGCACTTTTCTTTACATTTACTGTTTTTGTCTTTCGATTTCATCCTTTCTTTTGATTGTTTATCCTTACTTCTTTTAAGCTTTAATTAACATTAAAAAACCACAAAAACATTAGGCTTAGTTTTTTATATTAAATTAATTTTGTCAACTAATTAATTAATTATTTTAATATTTTATTTAAAAAAACTAAAATTGAATAGACTTAGGATTTTTAATTCAATTACTTTTCATAACAAAAACAAACGGAAAAATTCTTTTCACTTAGGATTTTAGACGTATTTTCAATTCATGCACGCGTTTATTTAATTTCATATTTTTTTATTATTGTAACTGTGCCCAGTTTGTAATAGCTTAATTAGGGTTTTATTTTCCGCATTTTACATTTTCAGTCAGATATAATTGTAATTACCCTGAAGCCTTGTAATAACTGTAGGTTTTACTTTTCGCACTATATTATATGCATGTATATAAACTGCTAGTAAATTAGGCATGTATGGAAAGAACTAATCAATTAATATTAGATCACTAACATCAAGATAAAAATACCTGGAAAAAGCACACTATTGCACACTTGCACCCCTAGGGTATTTCCCACTTTGGTTGCCTTCGGAAATGGTCATGTCCCTCAAACGTAGGGATACTCTTAGTAAAGACCTTCGGTTTAAAGTCATCATAAAGATCATAGTTCCTAAATGTCCCTCGAGTTTCCTACGAGAAATGATCTTGTCCCTCGAGTTGCCTACGAATATATGATGATGAAAGTCCCTTCGAAATGCTAAGGTACCCTTACATGTTGCCTTCAATGACCATAAACGTCCCTTCCGATAGTCCCTCAAACATCTAACGATAAGACTACCTACTCATTAATAGTAGGATAGCACTGTCTAAAGGAAAGGAGGAAAAGAACACCTTTCTCGAGTAGGTAGATATATGTTAAGTACTTGCTCAAATTTAATTCATTTTTACACCACACTTTCAAAACTCTTTTAAAAAAATGCTTTATCATACTCTTGAGGACTGATACAAGAGTTATCCTAAAGCAAACAAACTTTTCAAAACACACAAACACGAAAGCAATTTTCAAAAATGAGCAAGTACCTAAGAGCCCGTGGAAAACCACAAATGGAAAGGGTGTTAACACCTTCCCTTTCCATAATCTACCCCCCTTACTCAGAAAATCTCGAAAAAGGTCTTTTTTTGTTCTTTTCACCCTTTCCTTTGTTGGATAAAAGAAAAGTCGATAGTGACTCTTACTTACCGCAACATTTGAGAACACAAACGCAAACCAATATTAAACAGTCTGTTCTTCCACCGTATCACAGAACTGGAGACTCTGCTGGGAATTCTTAAAAAGTGGAGTTACCTTAGAGTTAGTTTATTTTAAAACTATTTTAATTGCTTGCTTTGTATGCTTTATCCTTGGAGGGTTTGTTTTGGTTGTTACTATAGATCCTACACCCGGATTTGGGACACCTTTTAGGTAAGTAGCAATAGATCATGGGGGTTGTGTGGGGTATACCGACATGGTTAAAGCGATAGCCACGTTGATGTGACACTTTGGTTGGTACCGATAGCCCTTGAGTAGTCAAAGAGAATACGGGGTTGTTGTGTGGTGTCATGAAGCATCAACTGACCTTAGAACCTTTAATTGAACGACTTGGCCATTATGAAGTAGTGAGATATCCATCTTTGTTGTAGTCCTAAGTCGATTGATACTCGATACTACACTCATTAAGATTTGACTCCCGAGTTTTGTTTGGTGGCAAGTCAGTTGTCGATCGGAACGAAACTTATGGGAAAAACCAGTGATATTGAGATTCCCTAGAACCCGGTTACTATTTATAGGACAGGTTGAAACTACTAAACTTCAAGAGGGTACTTGCCTATGGAACTCATGTAAGCCTGAACCTAAGGCTATTTGTGTGACTTGCTTGCTTTCACTATCTAATGACTTGAAATCTTTGCAGGGTTTTGTTTATTATCTGATGATATGAGTCGTTGTCTAATAACCTAGATTTCTAGCAAGACATAATTGTCTTCATCACCCTACATTTTTGCTTGATGCATAGCATACACATCATAGCATCATACCATAACATTTCCTTAACCATTTCAAGGATCTTGAGGGCTTGTGATACAGGTTATGATGAACTAGACGTCTAGCAAGGGCAGGGGGATTTATTTTCCTCTAGCCAATGCCATCAAAAGATAAAAACACGATAACTTGAGTCAGAGGCTATGACCCACTCGATATGGTGAGCTTGATTCTCGTAGAGGGACATTCAACAATATGAAGTTCTTCAATCAAAGCTGCAGTTCAACGCCTAACATTTTTCTTGTTTACCCCGCGGGATCCTTGAAAACATTTGCATATCATACATGTCATTGCATAACAAGAAGTCTCCAGTACAGGTCTCTCATGTTCTCGCTGTTTATTTCAGCAATGGCTCTCAAACAAGACAACAGAGATCTCCAAACTCAAGAGGCTCAGTTCATGGAAATATTCCTAAACCTATCCAAGGGGCGGGAATAATTGAAAACACTCCTCAATGGGAACTTGACCAAGAAACATCCTGACAACCACAAGGATGACCAGTTAGAACAACTGCAAGCTAAAATGTAAAGGATAAGAACCCAGATGCTGGGGAAGATGGCTCTTATCCAAGGCCTAGCCCGGGGACAAGAAGAGCTGAGAGCCATTATCAACAAACTTCATCAAGACGGATGCAACTGTATGAAGCAAACATTCGAGGCTGAGGACCAAGTCATTGATCAACCTCCAAGAAGACAAGAGGTTGGTTTGGTGAAGAGTGGACCTTTCCAAATTGCTACTACATCACGAGTCCAACAACAACCTCGCCAAAAACAACGGGTGAATCAGAGTAAGCAGGATACATCCAATAGGAAATATACCAAAATCAACATGCCGATTTATCAAGCTTTACAAAACATGTTGAAAATGAATCTGATTACGTTGATAGGGCCTCATCCGAATCCCAAGACTTCTTCTCTTAACTACATTCCTGGTGCAAGGTGTGCATATCACTCCAACAGTCCAGGGCATGATATTGATGATTGTTGGATGTTGAAATATAAAATTCAAAACTTGATTGATGAAGGGGTGCTGGGATTCACACGAGATGGTCAGACTGAAGTCTTCTTCCATCCCTCAAGGGTACACCATCTGAAGTGACAAGATCAGACAAAGAGGCTTTTGTTCATTAGAATTTTCAATTTGTAATTTTCTTTTGATTGTTCGAACATTTATTCATATCAAACCTTGTTATTTCATCAATGCATTGCACATGTTTGTCTTGAATTAATTTATTTGCACTATTTCGAAACTGCGTTTTTACTTCCTTTTTTGTATTCAACTCTTGATTAAAATCTCTAAGCCTTTAGAGGGAGGATGACGAAAAAGATACCACAATCTCATACAGTGTACTTTTGAACAGACCCCGCTGATGATGTACAGGCGTTGTTTCAAATCCTAAACAATGGAGTTATAAGGAAGATAATCCCTAGTCAACCCCTTTGAGCCTATGAAGCAGGAGTTTTCTTTTCACACAAATTAAAACCCTTAATTATAACCTGGGGAAGGGTAGTTTTCTCAGTTAATTCAGATGTGCATACAGTCGCAAGCTTTCCCTTCATACACAACAAATAATGTAGAAGATAACCTTCAAAAGATGGTGATGATTCCACATAATCGTCAATACGGGCAGTCATTATCTCTCAAAATAAAAGCCCGCGGAGTCAAAACCTATGAAGGGGACTTAAGAAAAAAAACAGGGGCATCTCGCTGACTGTAATCACAAAAGAAACAATTCAGGAAAAAGTAGGGATAACGAAAACAAAAAAAGAGATCCCACAAATCCTCAACAAAAAAAGAAAAGGTTACAAAATGATTGTCTTCTCAAACGAATGTTCAGTTCCTGGACCACCATCGGAGTATCAAAGAAAAGACTCAAGAGGGAGTTAAACGCACAATTAACTGAGCATAGGACTGAAGAACATCACGAAGAACGGGTTGGGTACAAATAAAATTTGAGCCATTATCCTTTGTTTCTTAAACCGTGAACCAGGCCACGTTATAACCCTTAAAAGTCTTAGCTGAAGCATGGGTTAGTTCGAAAGCATACTGTTATAAAAGGTATCCTGACTCCTATACGGTTTTCTATAAATCTTGAGTTGATATCGCACTCTTACAAATTTATTTGTTTTACTAAAAAAATAAATTTTCAAACTTCAAGACAGACATAAGCTTTGCATTCTTTAAATGACATTGTTTTCATATGGCTAATTGTTCAAACAGCAGAGAAATTCGCACAACGAATATTCAGTGAACGAAGATCCTCTCAATGGAAAAAATCACCTCAAACGGAAAAGACATTTCCAATAACAGGCCCTTCATAATCAAGGGGCATGGCACAGTATCCAGCTGATCTGGGGCAGTCAAGTCAAGATTCGAGGAATCTCTCAAAAATGCCAAATAACCAGGGGCAAACCTCCGTCTGAATCACTTAGGGAATTAGACATGAATTCCAGCATAGAATCATGTACGATCAAACAAACACCTTTTGGCAGTGTGGCAACACTTCTTACTATATACATGATAATCCTCTGCACCCGATGAACGCAGACATCGTCGGAAGATACGACGCATGAAAAAGACCCGCTAGGTTGACCGGCCTAGATAAAAATAAGGGCATCCCAGCTAACCAAAAGGGTTCGGGAAAAAATTAGGGATATACATATGAAAAAAACTGTACACCCAGCAAGTCGAAAACCTGAAAAGGCGGCTGGGGCAAAAAAGGGTATCCTGATGGACTGAAAATCTGAAAGGACAGTCCAGGCAAAAGTTAAGGATTAAAGCGTACAACTATGTCCCATCATCTCGTCACTTGTCTAATCAGTAGAAGGTTTATTACCCTGATTTGCATTCACCAGGGACTCTAAGAGTTGGGATAACAGTTAAACCATATACAAATCCCCGGTTGATATTTGCTACAACAGGTATCGAGACAGGGGCATTCTACTACAAGGTCACCGCCATATTCTCAGCATGCAGCCTAATAGTGTCGGGTGTTCTCATAACCCTGCAGAGCAAGAATCTCCAACTACTGCTCTGACGTCTAAGAAAAATTCCACAGTGAAGCCACCAAGCTTCTCAGGATTCCCCAACAGATTTCTTCTCAAAACAACAAAACGAGATTCCCCAACGGAAACGAAGGATTCAGCTTCCTAATACTCTCCAGCAGCAGTCAGAGATTTACTTTCCCAGACTAAGAAATATCGCAACAACATCCCATATTCATACATCATGGCATGCGCATACACATCGCATACAGCATAATCTCATTTATTTTGAGAACATCATCACAATGCATTTCATACATCATGACATTGCATACGACTAACTCTTTATTGTTTTTAGGAAAGATCAAATCAACAAACATCGTTGACTACTTACGTGACCTGGTAGTCTTCTCAAAAGCTACGTCTGATGAAGGGCTATTTCAGCATTTTCCTCAGAAAGATGTTCTCAAAAGACCTTCTCTGGTTCAGTTAGATCGATACTAAGATTTTTCTTATTTTCGTTCCAGTCAAAGTTAATTCAAGACCTTCTCTGGTTCAGTTAGATCAATACTAAGATCTCTCTGATTTCTATTCCAGTTGAAGATAATTCAAGACTTTTGTCTGGTTCAGTTAAATCGATACTAAGATTTTTTTGATTTCCGTTCCAGTCAAAGTTAATTCAAGACCTTCTCTGGTTCAGTTAGATCAATACTAAGATCTCTTTGATTTCTATTCCAGTTGGAGATAATTCAAGACTTTTGTCTGGTTCAGTTAAATCGATACTAAGATTTTTCTGATTTCCATTCCAGTCAAATTTAATTCAAGACCTTCTCTGGTTCAGTTAGATTGATATTAAGATCTCTCTGATTTCTATTCCAGTTGAAGATAATTCAAGACTTTTGTTTGGTTCAGTTAAATCGATACTAAGATTTTTCTGATTTCCATTCCAGTCAAAGTTAATTCAAGACCTTCTCTAGTTCAGTTAGATCGATACTAAGATCTCTCTGATTTCTATTCCAGTTGAAGATAATTCAAGACTTTTGTCTGGTTTAGTTAAATCGATACTAAGATTTTTCGGATTTCCATTCCAATCAAAGTTAATTCAAGACCTTCTCTGGTTCAGTTAGATCGATACCAAGATCTCTTTGATTTCTATTCCAGTTGAAGATAATTCAAGACTTCTATCTGGTTTAATTAAATCGATACTAAGATTTTTCTGATTTCCATTCCAGTCAAAGTTAATTTAAGACCTTCTCTGGTCCAGTTAGATTGATACTAAGATCTCTCTGATTTCTATTCCTGTTGAAGATAATCCAAGACTTTTGTCTGGTTCAGTTAAATCGGTACTAAGATTTTTCTGATTTCCATTCCAGTCAAAGTTAATTGAAGACCTTCTCTGGTTCAGTTAGATCGATACTAAGATCTCTCTGATTTCTATTCCAGTTGAAGATAATCCAAGACTTTTGTCTGGTTCATATAAATCGATACTAAGATTTTTCTGATTTCCATTCCAGACAAAGTTAATTCAAGACCTTCTTTGGTTCAATTAGATCAATACTAAGATCTCTCTGATTTCTATTCCAGTTGAAGATAATCCAATACCTTTTCCTGGTTCAGTTAAATCGATACTAAGATTTTTCTGATTTCTATTCCAGTCAAAGTTAATTCAAGACCTTCCTCTGGTTCAGCTAAATCGATACTAAGATTTCCCTGATTTCTATTCTAGTTGAAGACAACTCAAGCTTTTCTCTGGTTCAGTTAAATCGATACTAAGATTTTTCTAATTTCTATTCCAGTAAAAGTTAATTTAAGACCTTCCTCTGGTTCAGCTAAATCGATACTAAGATTTCCCTAATTTCTATTCCAGTTGAAGACAACTCAAGACCTTTCTCTGGTTCAGTTAAATCGACACTAAGATTTTTCTGATTTCTATTCCAGTTAAAGAAACTGCAAAGCCTGGAATCCGACAAGATAGCAGTTCACCATACTGTGAAGCCTGGACCCGACCAGATAACATTTAACCTCATTGCTGAAGCCTAGAATCCGATCGGATAATAGTCAATCAACAATTCAAGACACTGTGGATCCTAGAATCCGACCAGATAACAATATAAGGTGTTGCGAAGCCTAGAATCCGACCAGATAGAAATTTACTCTATCGATTACTTTGAAGCCTGGACTCGACCAGATAATAATATACCTCATATTCAAGTTGAAGCCTGGATCTGACCAGATAACAACTTAATCTCTTCAAATCACTGAAGCCTGAACACGACCAGATAATAGTTCAAGTCATTGAAGCCTGGATTTCGACCAGATAACAGTTTGAGTTACTGTGAATCCTGGAGTACGACCAGATAACAGTTTAATTTCATATTCCCCAATAGATTGCTGTGAATCCTGTAATACGACCAGATGGCAGTCAGCCATATCATTCTCAGTAAGTCACTGTGAAGCCTGGATCCTGACCAGATAGCAGTTCACTTCCGCCTCTTCAATCAAGAGATACCCCCTAGTAGAGTGATGGACAATTGAAGCTCCTAAACTCTACTTCCCGAACAAAGACCAAAATTCCTCAGCGGAATCCTCCTCAACAATAGGAATAGGGATCCCCACAAAGGAATATCTCATGAAGTCAACTTTGTTCTGGATGGCATCTTTAAGCCCATCTCCGACGATCTTTCGTCATCTTTTCCACATGGCATCTATAAGCCATTTCCCGATATTATCTACAAGTCAAGTATGATCTCAGACGAGTGAAAATTTCTGAGCACTCTAGTGTTCAATCATCTTCCACCTTCTGATCACGAAAGGCGAACAAGCCAAGCTAAATCCTCAGGTTTAAGAAGATCGAATAGGGGAAGCTGTTGTACCCCAAAATTTGCCCTCTCATGTTTTTCCAAGATTTGTTCTTGCATAGGTGGTTACAAAAATTTTCCTAAAGAAAAGGAAATTTTTTCAAATGATGGTTAAGTATCCTTCGATTGGCATCTGCAAAAGGTCCTTTGATTGGCATCTGCAAAAGGTCCTTCGATTGGCATCTGCAAAAGGTCCTTCGATTGGCATATGTAAAAGGTCCTTCAATTAGCATCTGCAAAAGATCCTTCGATTGGTATAGGGCCTTTCGATGGGAATTTTCAACAAGGAAGCTTCGACGGGCATCTTAAATAAGGTTATTTTTTGTTAGAGCGTACAAAGTGCCTTTCGACAGGCATGTTAACCAAGTGATGTTTCGATTGTCATATCAACAGGATGATATTCTGATTGTCCAAGTTAGAGAAAATGAGATCAAAAAGGGAAAGAACTAAGAGGGTTCCAGAAGCTCTGATGATGGGCATTCGAATTCATGCAGATTGGAGAGGATAACTCTGAGCCTTTCTGCTGACTATGGTAGAAGCTCTGATGCTGAAAATATGTGCAATTCGAATTAAGATGCAGAGCCATCGAAGGTAGTAAGGCTTAAGATTTAATCGAAGGAGCCGTGATAACAAATTTGGTGCAATTCGAATTCAGAGCCTTCGAAGGAAAACAAATGTTCTGATGAGGGAAGTTCTGGGCAATTCGAATCAGAACTTAGAGCCATCAAGGAGTGTAGAACAACACTTCGATTAGTCAATAAGATAACGCTTCGATTGGACCAAGTTCAAAGCCATCGAAGAGAGCAAAACTTGAGACTTAATCGAAGGAACCATGATGAAAGCCTTAAGCCAAATTCGAACAAAACACCTATCCTAACCTGTCCAGTTCACCCAAAGTTCAAAATGGCATGTTTTCCTTACAAATATGGCAAGAATTCAATGTTGATTGTGGATTCAATTCCTGAGTTAAAGGCCAGATTCTTGCCTTATTTGTTCCTAACTCTACAAGAGTTGATTCAACCAGGGTGATTCTCTTCAAATCAAGAAATCGAAACAGAGGGTGGCTCAATCGAAGGAGCCATGACATCAAAGATGGTGTAGTTCGAATTAGAGTTCAGAGTCTTCGAAGAGAACAAATTGGAAGGGAAATGTATTTGCAGGGGCATGTCAGCTTTCGGTTTCCATCATATTGGAGGCCCAAACAACTCATGACAGGCTGGCAGTAACGCATGAAAATAGATTGGCACCTGATTGAATCAAATATAGCAAGTTTTTATGAAGAAATCAAATCAAATCTCTTCATCATAATAGACCAAGATTTGATACACAAATGTTGACCTAAATTCCCTTGTTTATATAAACCTTATGATCTCAGAGAAAAAACGGACGGAGACACACGGAGTCTGCCTCATAAAAAACACACATACATTGCCTCACAAAAAAAGCAGCCTGCCCCACGAAGGTCCAGAAAGTAGCATCAAATTCCAAAGTTGTCAAAACTCCATACCATTGCAGGCACCTTCTGTCCAGATTAACACTCTGATCGTGTTCTTGGAGTTCACATAGACGTACATTTTCTCGTACCCCAGCCATCTCACACCCAGGACTGCAGATCTAGGCGCCTCCAGTGGTAAAAATATTCAATCCCACTTAATCTTAAATAAGACTCATCATTGCATGTTCTTAGTTTTTGTTATTATTTGTGAGCGATTTAACCAAATATATGCAAGTTACAGTGTCCATACGTTCGAACACCATGGATAGAGTTTTTCGAAGCCGGGTTACCTTTGAAACCCATGATACAGGCTGTGGCAAACCAAAACAAACCCAGATCCGGGTTCAGGGATTGATTTCGAATGGTATGTTTTCTGTTTTGTTTAGTTTCGAACTAACTAATTTGCAGGACCAAAAGTAGGTGTCATGTATTTCGAATGAGCAAGCAGCTCAGGTGGTGAAAAGGAATTCGTGCAATCGAAGGGACCAGGGTTCGAATCCCAGGCCTTGCATTTTCAATTTCTAACGAATTTGCTTGCAGATCTAGCACCCCCAAGACCCTCGAACGAGGTCTTCGATCAACCCTCTGGATCGAAAGGCAACCCAAGCCTCTTCGGTCCAAGCCTTACTTCCAAGAACGCACTTTTTTTCGTTTACTGTTTTTGTCTTTCGATTTCATCCTTTCTTTTGATTGTTTATCCTTACTTCTTTTAAGCTTTAATTAACATTAAAAAACCACAAAAACATTAGGCTTAGTTTTTTATATTAAATTAATTTTGTGAACTAATTAATTAATTATTTTAATATTTTCTTTAAAAAAACTAAAATTGAATAGACTTAGGATTTTTAATTCAATTTCTTCTCATAACAAAAACAAACGGAAAAATTCTTTTCACTATGGATTTTAGATGTATTTTCAATTCATGCGCGCGTTTATTTACTTTCATATTTTTTATTATTGTAACTGTGCCCAGTTTGTAATAGCTTAATTAGGATTTTATTTTCCGCATTTTACATTTTCAGTCGGATATAATTGTAATTACCCCGAAGCCTTGCAATAGCTGTAGGTTTTACTTTTCGCACTATATTATATGCCTGTATATAAACTGCTAGTAAATTAGGCGTGTATGGCAAGAACTAATCAATTAATCTTAGATCACTAACATCAAGATAAAAATACCTGGAAAAAGCATACTATTGCGCACTTGCACCCCTAGGGTATTTCCCACTTTGGTTTCCTTCGGAAATGGTCATGTCCCTCGAATGTAGGGATACTCTTAGTAAAGACCTTCAGTTTAAAGTCATCATAAAGATCATAGTCCCTAAATGTCCCTCGAGTTGCCTACGAGAAATGATCTTGTCCCTCGAGTTTCCTACGAATATATGATGATGATAGTCCCTTCAAAATGCTAAGGTATCCTTACATGTTGCCTTCAATGACCATAAACGTTCCTTACGATAGTCCCTCAAACATCCAGCGATAGGGCTACCTACTCATTAATAGCAGGATAGCGCTGTCTAAAGGAAAGGAGGAAAAGAACACCTTTTTCGAGTAGGTAGATAACTGTTAAGTACTTGCTCAAATTTAATTCATTTTTACACCACACTTTCAAAACTCTTTTAAAAAAATGCTTTATCACACTCTTGAGGACTGATACAAGAGTTATCCTAAAGCAAACAAACTTTTCAAAACACACAAACACGAAAGCAATTTAAAAAATGAGTAAGTACCTAAGAGCCCATGGAAAACCACGAACGGAAAGGGTGCTAACACCTTCCCTTTCAATAATCTACCCCCCTTACTCATAAAATATCGAAAAAGGTCTTTTTCTGTTCTTTTCACCCTTTCCTTTGTTGGATAAAAGAAAATTCGGTGGCGACTCTTGCTTACCACAACATTTGCAAACACAAACACAAACCAATATTAAACAGTCGGTTCTGCCACCGTATCACAATGGGCTTTAGCACTAACAGAGTATTCTCTAACTTACATACCCTTAAAAGCAATGAAAGGACAAGTAGTGGCAGATTTTTTGGTCGACCATTCAATGGTTGGTATACCTCAAAATTATGTAGATTTAGTGCCATGGAAATTATACTTTGATGGTTCTAGCCATAAGAATAAAGTTAGAATAGAAGGAATTATAATTTCTCCCAGTGGAATTTCAGCAGAGTTCAAGTATAAAATCGACGATATGTGCACAAATAATGAAGCACAATACGAGTCTTTAATAACAGGACTTGAACTACTGCTAGATTTAGGGGCAAGGAACGTCGAAATTATGGGAGACTCTGAATTAGTGATTAAACAAGTATCAAAGGAGTACAAATGTGTTAAAGAAAGTGTAATCATGTATTTTGTGATTACCATCATATTATTAAAACAATTTGAGCAAGTAAGTATTCGACATATACCTTGAAGAGATAACGAAAAGGCTAATGACCTAGCACAAGAAGCCTCGGGATACAAGAGATATCAAAATGAAGAACTTACCCAAGTAAGAGTTAAAGTTCGAGCAACTTTGTTATCCCCTTCAGATTTGTCGATCGTAAAGTTAGGGGGTATAGATGCCGAAAATTTTCAAATTTTAACCATTGACAATGGACAAGAGAATGATTGGCGAAAGCCATTGGCCAACTATATGTGCATCCCCACGGGGTCGACAGATCGTAAGATCAAGTACCGTGCTCTCAGTTATGTTTTGATAGAGAACGAATTATTTAAGAAAACTGCTGAAGGAGTTTTGTTAAAATGCCTTGGAGAAAGTGAGGCATACATGGCAGTGTCAAGTGTTCATAGTGGAGCATGTGGTGCACATCAAGCAGGACACAAAATGAAATGGAATTTTATGCGTTCAGGCGTCTATTGGCCTTCAATGCTAAAAGATTGCATCGAATTTGCTAAAGGTTGCCGAGAATGCCAAATGCATGGGGGCATACAACATGTCCCCGTAAGTGAATTACATGAAGTTATAAAGCCCTGGCCATTCAGAGGATGGGATTTAGATGTGATTGGAGAAATAAAACCAGCATCATCAAAACAGCAAAGATATATTTTAGTCGGTATTGATTACTTTACAAAATGGGCCGAGGCAGTAGCTTTAACTAACGTCGACCAAGAAGTTGTTATTGATTTATACAAAATCACATCATCTGTCGGTTTGTAATTCCATAAACAATTACGAACGACCAAGGATCAGTGTTTACTGGACGAAAAATGTAAGAATTTGCGCAAGAAGTTGGAATTAAATTGTTAACTTCTACTTCTTACTATGCTCAAACAAATGGCCAAGTCGAAGCTGCCAATAAAGTGATAATTAGCCTAATTAAGAAGCATGTAGGAAAGAAGCCAAGGAATCGGCATAAAACACTGGATCAAGCCTTATGGGCGTTTAGAACTTCCCCTAAGGAAGCAACAAGAACTACTCCATTTCGACTTGCATATGGACATGATGCAATGTTACCAGTGGAGATACATGTTCAATTGATAAGAATCCAAATACAACATGAAATACCATCTGAAGATTACTGGAATATGACGGTAGACGAGGTTGTCGACATAGATTAAGAAAGGATGTTAGCCCTTGATTCGTTAATAAGATAGAAAGAAAGAGTTGCCAGAGCTTATAACAAAAAAGTAAAGGATAAAATATTTGTTGTTGATGATCTAGTATGGAAGGTGATATTACCTATGGACAAAAATAATAGAGTCTTAGGGAAATGGTCCCCAAATTGGGAAGGACCTTTTAAGGTGATACAAGTGTTTTCAAATAATTCCTATGAGCTTGAGGAGTTAGCCCCAGACCGACGGATCTTAAGGGTAAATGGCAAGTACTTAAAAAAGTATAAGCCCATCCTTCAAGAAATCAAAATCTCGACGGAATAAATATTCGTCGAACCAACGAGCTGGTAAAATTTTGTTGAGACCAGCAAATTCAAAACTCGCATAAAATATGGAGGTTACATATAAAACGAACAAAGAAAGGATTCGTTAAATTTTAGCTTAAAGCCATGAAGAAATTACAAGATTGTTGTTACAATGATTAAAAATGGTTAAATTTGGCTTGGAACGACTGCAGTTCACCATGGAGGTTAATGGCCTGATATTTAAAACCTTATGCCTGAATCTTAAGTGTTTCAAGCTCTGTTTCGACAGAAGAAATCGTGTCACTTTCAGCCACGACGTCCACAGCCATTTGCTTAGCTTTTGCTTGGGTTGGATTAATCACATTGGTAATCTCTTCCTCTTGCTTGGCGATTAATTCTAATTCCTTGTTGAGAGCAGAAATATGGTCACGGATTTTAGCTGCTCGGTTTCGTTTGGGAATCAGTTCATGTCTCTTATTTTCAATCATTGCTAACAAATCATTAATTTCTTCAATAACTTGCACCACCATATCCAACTTTTCTTTCACAAAGGCTTCCTTCGAATCAACCGCTGCCTCATTTTCCCGAATTCTTTCAACATTTTTGCGTAGAGGGATGAAAAGTTTCTCAAATTCCGTTATCATCAACCTGGCTGATTCATACATATTGAGTTCCTTCATTTGAGCAAGAGTTTCTAAGAGTTCTAGGCCAAGAGTTGGATCAGAATGGAGCAGATGAGGCAGATCAGGATTCAAAGCATGAGTTTGAATTTAAGTCATCAAATTTTTAGCTTTAACTGCTTCAGAACTCATCTTGTCATTATGTGCTTGAGATGGGTTGGAGTCAGAAGAAAGAGTGTGAGAAATCACAAAGCGACTCAACTTAGCAATTGCTTCTAGACCATAAATATTGACTCCCATGTGTTTTAGTTTAGTGGGTGAGTCGACCTTTGTTCTCCCAGAAGAAACGAGAGGCGCACCTTGCATGCTTTCAGGAGGGGCAAGATTCGGGAAGTGGTGACATTTTTATTTGCTTCTGAATCCTGCAGGGAATCTGAAAGGCTAGAATCAGAACTAGTCAAACTATAACCCTTATGTTTGGTAGGACTAGTGACTGAGTCAGAGTCACTAAGAGTAGCCGAAATGGTTAGGTCGATAAACTCACCATCAGCAAAGTCAAGATTCTCATGATGGTGAGGGGAAGAAGCTTCTGACAAAGCGGTATAGTCAGGTACGCATTGTTGTTTCCCAAAGATGTTATCCTAAAGAAAGTAAGAAAAGGTATTAGCCAAAACAAATTCAACAAGCAGAAAATGAAAGAAACTAGAAAATAACCAGCTAATACTTGTGTCGGCGGATTAAGCTCGACAAACTCGTCCTTAGCTGAAACATAAGTAAGGTCTCTCCTTGGGCTTTGAACTTCATCAACCCTAGGAGCACAAGTCGGAGTAACCAGAGTTGTGTCGACCACGATGGTGTCAACACCCAAATCCGAAGTGGCTTCAGGGTTTTCGACCAAAACTACGTTACGTCTCCTTCTTGTAATAAGAGGAATTTCGACATCAGTTGACTCCTCTGTTTCATCAACAAGTTTCAAGCCAACCTTTGCTTCAGCATCCTGGGGTACATGTACCTTTGTCTTCTTCTTCTTCGCCACTTCGCCTTCAGTAGAGGAATCTTTTTTCCTCTTATGGCTTTTGAATTTGTGGGAGTGTTGAGAGGGTTGAACATCAGGTGATGGCTAAGTATCAGAGAAAGATGTAAGTCAAACCAATTGTGTTAGTCGATAATGGAAGTTTTGAATCGATAGAATATACCTTAGCCCTCTCATAAGTATGCTTTTTGTCCTTCTTGGACCTTTTGGATTTGTCAGAGGGAGCAGCCAAATCCGCTGAGTGTTTTTTACTCTGGAAAACAAGGAAAGTATCAATACAAGTTTAGAGCATAAATGACATAGGAACAAGAAGTATATAAATACACCCACCGAAGAAGCCTTCTTGAGAGAAGAAGAAATGGGTTCATTGTTGGAGGGTGTGTGGTAAGGAATGATCTACAAAATTAAGCTAAGTCAGATATGCCAAATCAAGAATGATAGTTGGCAGAAAGTTAAAGTTTAAACCTGACGCGTTGAAGGTTTTTGTTTGCCGACAGAAACGGCACCCGCCTGATCTATTGGTATAGCTGTAAGACAAGTGTAAAACAATTAGATAATCAACCAAAGTAAAATAGGCAGGGGGTAAGCTTTCTAGAAATCGTTACCAATTTGTGTAGTCGAAAGTACTCTAACATATCGGAGATCATAATAAATATGCCCTGAATAGTTAGGTAGGTAATACTTCGTCGGTACCACTCTATCGGCCTTTGTCTTATAGGAATTTTGCATATTCGGTATAGAGCAATACCACCAATCAGGAATACGTGGGCCAAAGGCCAAGGCCAAGGCCAAAGGGCTGGACGACAAAGGAGGAAATTTGATGTTTCCAAAATGAAGGGCGTAAAGATATTTATCTTTTGCATAGTTAGGGATTTTTAGTGTCGAGATTCTATCGGTTACCTTCTCCTTTAATTCGACAGCAGCCTCATAGATGGTCCGACGAAGATCATTAGGTCGATACACAATTCGGAAGTAATTCTGAAAAGCTCGAATTTGTTTAATGTGAGTAATCTTACACTTGGTCGCTTTTGCCTGCAAATGTGAGAAAGTTGTGGTTAGTTCAGTCAACTTAGCATAGAATCACCAATGAATGTAACAAAATATGTCTGCCACCAAGTTTCAAATTCTTTGGTGCAGAAGAAAGACGGTTCGAACGGAGTGAGAGTGAGTGTGGGCCTTCGTGCCCAGAGATTCCCTATATCATCCTTGATCATTTCGAAGGGTTGGTAAGTTGTGATGTCTACCAGTAGGCCGTGAGAATTGAACAAAGATTTAAGAACAAGTTGACAGAGGCCAAATTATCGAGCCACCAAGTTAGGCTGATAAGCGACCAAACCTGGGTTCACACTGACAATCACAATAGATAAAAATTGGGGAGTCAAGTAACGCCTCCAAAGGATTAAAGAATTTTTCTTGTCCTCTTCTCTTGTGGGTGGAAAATCCCTAATAAACCACTATATGCCATCTTGTCTAGCATGAAAAGGGTCCATCGAGGGTGTAAAGTCGACTCTTGTCAGCATAATGGTAAACAGCAGCCTGAAGACTTCAGGATTTGGGGAGCCTTTGTCGATAGGAGTCAGAGCGAGAAGGCGTTGCCAGACGATATGGCTTTGAGATGGAGGACATGCTACCTTTCTATTTCTAAAAGGCTTAATCTCCTCAGAGAAAGTGGCATTCAACCATAGTTGCAACAGACAGGAAGGACCTTGGACTAAGACGTTCTTTTTCTTTGGATTATTAGGGTCAAAACGCTTTATTTGGTTAGCAGCATCAGTCAAAGTTGAATAGAGAGAGGCCAAAATCAGCTGGCCTAAAGCAACATTTTCACCCATATGCAATTGGGTAGCCAGATAAGAAAATTGTTTGGCCACCTGCATTGACCTGGAACAAAAACAAAGCGAGATAGCCACAAGGTTAGAAACGCCACATGCTCCTCATCAGTTACAGGACCAGAGGTTTGAGCATGATGGTCGATGAAATTATTATATATTGGCTTTCCAACTTCACCCACATCTAACCTTAGTGGCACAGGTTTGGCATCCCTATAGTTGAAAACCGTGCTAGATGGTTTCAGCCCAGTGATGGCAGCAACGTCGAACAAGGTAGGAGTGATCATACCATATTTAGTATGAAAGGTGTTGGTCGATCCCTCTCAAGTGTATGGCAGCTAGGAGCATGCCACTAGAATAAGGTTGACCACATCGAGAAAGTTCTAGCAGGGTATAAATACCCATCTTTTTCCATTGGTCTCCTTTGGTAGTTTCTAAACCTGCCATCCAGGCATGAAATTTAGGGCAACGCAGAGGTGGAGCGGTCCTAAAGTTCCTGTCAATATATTTAAATGATATATGGTTTGGAGAAGAGATGATGGGTCTGGTAGTAGTACTAGTGGGAAAAACGCCTCCTTATTATTTACGTAGATTTCAGAGGGTGAATCAGCAGGAAGTGGTCCTAAAAAGGCTAAGGGTTTCTCCTCAAGAGATAAAGGGATAAGTACCTGAGATTGCCAGATTTTGGCTTTCTCCTCAACAAATGGAGGTTCCGGCACATAAGCTTTGTCGTCGACAAGGCGCAGTTGAAGAGCGATTGCTGGAGAAGAAGTTTGATTTTTAACATTCCCCATTGCAAAAGGTGTGAAGGAGGATGAAGATGAAGAAAAGTGATGGTGTGTAGTTTCTGGGTTTTGTTTTCTAAAAAGCAAGGGTTGAAGAAGTGAAGGAAAATAGAAAAAGTGGGAAATAAGGGTATTTATAGACCCTGAGGAAAGAAGAGATAAAGGGAAAAATCTTTTGTGATTTCCCAAGTTCAAATCACGTCAGTTAGTGGGACGTGTGCCGCAGGATCAAACATGAGTTAGTGGGCCACGTTTCCCACTAAAAGTGCAATGATGGCAAGCAATTAATATCGTATGTCTCGAGACTGAAAGGCATGGTATGCTACCATGATTGTGTGACGTCACGGAAAAGACAGAACAATAATG
This sequence comes from Vicia faba, assembly GCA_948472305.1. NCBI lineage: Eukaryota > Viridiplantae > Streptophyta > Magnoliopsida > Fabales > Fabaceae > Vicia > Vicia faba. Next base: position 317,925,134 of record OX451735.1, read on the forward strand.
TTCACTTTTTGAGAAATGGAAACAATTTGGTGAAATGGTGAAACCGACGCTTTAGAGATGCCATTATCTCATATTAGTCGAAATTCGAAAATGACATCTCTGGGGGGGGGCATTTTGTTACCTTGGAAAATCTTAAGGTATTCAAGTACATGTGGTAAATGAAGAAATTCTCCTAAGCCAAGAGTCATCCTCCAAAATAAGGGTTTTTTGGGAAACGGGAGCCAATGTGTGGAAAGCTGGTTTTAATAAGTTAGAGTTAATGCTTGAAAGGAGTCACACTGAAACTGCCGAAATTGAACTATGTCGACTAGGCAGAAATAAAAGAACATATGTCAGGGGTTAAAACGGGTTTAGTCGACCAAAGGATAAAAGACAAGGACTTGGTCGAAAATGGTTTTAGTCGACAAAAAAGGGTTTTTTGGATTTAGAGGAAGTGTGATTATTCTTTGCCAGAAAGAAAGCATCGAAGCAAGGCAGAAGCGATTCATGTTTAAGAGGCTTGGAGGAATCATGGGCAGTTACCAGTAACCCACGATGTGTTCAAGCGCCAAATAGGTGGAACTTCAAAATCATGAGCAGTTACCAGCAATCCAGGATATGTTTGAGCGCCAAATAGGTGGCAACATCTAGTGAAGCAGTTACCTCAAGATGTTAATATTAGCCGTCGATTTTATCTAGGTAGTTACTTTGTAAATACTATAAATATGCATATTTTATATAGTTTGCAGGTGTTCATTTGTACTCTCAAATCACTTGTCAAACTCTCTCATTTCGAGCATCGAGAAATCAAGAGTGAAGAGTGCTTGATGTACGTGAATCACCATTTTTATTTCAATGCAAATCTTTTATCTTTCAATTATATCTTTTGAGTACTTTATATGTTTTATCTTTACTGTCGAGCAAGATCTATACGTTATCTTCTGTTTCACATAAACAATTCAACACTACGGAAGTTGGGTCGAACAAGACATCCAAGGCTATTTGGGTAGAGGGTTGCAAGACATACCACTTGTCTCTAAAGTAACAGACAAAATCCATATACATCCTGACAGCCTCTTCGACTGTTTCAGGGATACCCAACTATTTTTCCCTCCCCGGGACTGTCGTTGCAGATGAAAAACCCTGAAGAACAGGGGAATGGTCGCCCCGATCCTCACGAATCGCAAGTAAGTTTGAATGCCTGGATGAAAGCAATAACATTGGGATGAAGTTGGGAGGGTGCCAAGGTCAAGTGATTAAACACCCCCATTTGGAAGTCGTTGAAGGGAAGTCGAATTCCCAGGTCTTTGAATACGACCTCGTACATATGGAAGGCATATTGGGTGAACTCCGAGCATATGCGAGCATCTGGCGCCGACCTCATGATTTTGAAGTTCCTCTGAAAACCTTCCTGGTCACCGCTATAATCGACGACAGTATAGGCTTGCCTCCCGGTATGACAAAATATCGAGGCTATTCCTCGGGGCTCTGCACCAACCCAATCTAAAGCAGGATCGTCAATTGTGTCAACTAAATTGGTGCCCTCCTCGGCTACACTGGTCTCCTCATTGTCCACATGCTCTGACGATTTAGGAGTGCCAGCCATTTACCTGCAAAGCAGAGGAAACCGGTGAATTCGACAGCAAATCCAAATCCACCTTTCCACGATGCAAATGAAGAGGCTAAGCAACGCCCAAACCAAGTCGACAGCCATTCGCGCAGAAAGGGGAAACACATGCCTCTCGACAGACCCATGAAAATCATGTCAGTCTTATAAGATCACACAATGATAATAACGACGAACATTTTTCATGAATACACCGGGCACGGGAAGAGTACGACGGGCAGAGTATGAGTTTGCCGAACAAACTCATGAATTTGTCGACCAAACTTATGAATTTGTCAACCAAACTCATGAATTCACCAAGGATCACAACAATTTTACATGCAAAACTCATGAGTTTCGCGGGGACATAGGGAGACCACGGGGAAGATTCATCTAAGTCTCGATGAGAAGATGAATCTCTCAGGAATAATCACGAATTATACGCCTAAACCCATAGATTCCCCAGGTAAAACCCCCAGTCGCTAAGCCCTACTACCAAAACATCATAAAAAAAACTACATACAGAATATCACAGAAGAAATACTTACTTGAAGAAGAATAGATGAAGAACGACAGTGGTAGATAGGGAATACGCGGCAGAATATGTGGCGGTTTCGGAGATTGCTGAGGACAGCGTGAAGAAGTGAAAAACACAAGAAGGGGGTTGAATTGTAAAACTTGAAATCAAATGCAGACAACACGTTATTTTTATCCTGGTTCGTTTGATCTCAAACTACTCCAGTCCACCCGTCAAGGTGATTTCGCCTCTCTCCAACGAGGTCTTAATCCACTATATTCAACTGAATATTACAACTGCTTTAACAACTGCTAAAGCCTTCTTGAGTCTAAACCACAGACCGGTTTCTCAAGGAAATTCTTTCTTACAGATAAATGAATACTATGTGTGGAATGTTTTCTACAAAAACTTTATATCACAACTGTGATAATACACAATTTAAGCTTATGTAAAACTAGGATGCTATAACTATAGAGTAAGCAATTTGAGAGATATAGCAAACTGTATGAGTGAGGATGAAGATGATTTGCTTTATGCGTGTGAAGAGTTGTAGAGAATTATCCAATTCATTTCTCACTGACTTGTTTATATAGCCTTGGAAAAGATACGTTGTAGTCAATTATTCCATTTCAATGCCCATTACGTTCTTTCCATATTGAGAAGATCTTTGTCTTGGAATACAACCGTTGGTAATAAAGTGTCTTGAATGCATAGTAACATTGTCAATTAAGCGTGTTGATTGGCTTTGGCTTATTCTGACGCTTCTAGGTGCTGATGATATTATTTTGGTCTTGATCAGAGTTTAGAGTATGTTACCCGCAGATCTGTTCATCAAGCTTCAGCGTAAGCACATGCTTTGATCTTCTGATGCTGGCATATGATATTTCATCTTCTGATGCTGGCATATGATATTTCATCTTCTGATGCTAATGTTGACATTCTTATGCTGATATCCATCAGAGTTTCTGTAAATGCACAATATAATTTTTAGGTAGCATATATGTCTCATATGAATTATACAATTTATTTAATCTAGCATTTTGTTATCATCAAAACTTTAACTTAGGGTAGTAGATTCAAACTTTGTTCTAACAATCTCCTCCTTTTTGATGATGACAAAAACCGGATATTTTCAATTGAAATTTAAAGAAAAAAAATATCAGAGATAACCAAATAATAAATTTGTATCAGTGATAAACAGAAAGGTATCAAAGATAAGAAGATAGGGAATAGAAAGGTATCCGAGTTATGATCAGAAAAACTCCCCCTGAGTTTATTACTTCCCTTTTAATTCCATGAGTCCTTTAGCATCAGATCTTTATTGAACTTTCTTTGAGCATCATATCTTTCCTTTACTAGAGCAGAGCTTCAGTGTATCAGAGATAATTAAATTCTTGTACCTGTAAGCTTATGCAGAATAAAGAAACATTCAAGTGTATCAGAGTGTTAGAATGTTTGAGACTTTTGTCTCAGTAATCCGTTATTGAAAAATATCATTCTTTCTCCCCCTTTTTGTCAGCAATCAAAAAGTGCAAATAGTTGAAGTTAAAGACGATCAGTGCAAAAAAACGATTGTATTCAGTTTAGAGCTCAGAAAATATTACAGATAACATGTAAAGAAAATAGTGAAAACATCAAGAATCAAAATCTAAGAATGGGGAGGAAGGCGCGTGAACAGAGCTTCTAGCACGTTCTTAATCTGATCAGTGGTTTCCTTCTGCTGATGCACCATGATGACTACTAAGTCAATCTTAGTATCCTGAACATCCATCATTTCCTTCATTCGTTGATCATTCTCATCCATTCTCTCCTGCAGTCGAAGATCATTTTGCTTCAGCTCTTCAAGAGTCTGTCTGTCCAATGCAGCTTGAGAGGTGTCAGAATCAGGATGCTTCTGAGAGCTTTCTGCAATAACTTCTTCTTGACTTAAATCTTCAGCTGGAATCGTCTATTCTTCTGCTGGTTGAACTGTTGAAGCTGGACGCTTTTCAGACCAAGGCTCACTGTCCAGATGAAGCACTTCCTCCTTCAGCAGCTGACTCAAAACTGGACCTTCAATTTCTTTTAGCAGATTGTTGAAGTTCTGTTGAGCCCGTTCATAGCTTAGGTCTTGCAGCTTAAAGGTTTCAGCGCATACCCATCCTCTGAATGGTGTCCAGAGTTGGTCTGAAATAGCAGGATCAATCACTCCTGGACTAGCCTGTTTTAGAGAAGAAATTCACTTCTGCATGTCTATTTCAAAATTCAAGATGCTAGAACCAACATCTGGTTGTTTGGGTTTGGGAATGGCGGTTTTATTTTTAAGGGTAGCAAGGCGGTCAAGGACTGTTAGATCAATGAAGGTCTTGATGTGGTCATCTGGGTTTTGCTTGGGTGAGGGAGTAGGAGAATCAGGAATGATTATTGGACTGGATGGGGTATTAGGTGGAGTAATTTCTGGTGAGGATGGTAGTTGAGGGATATTAACAGTGGTACCACTGGGAAATTGTATGGCTAAGGGTTGTGGTTCAGAGGATTCAGATGATTGAGGTTCAGGGGTTTGAGCCTCAGAGTGTTGAAACTCAGGTTCTTGAGATGATTCGTGTTGAGGTGAGGGTGGATTAAGTTCTGGTTGTGGAGATGGAGGTTGTGGAATTTCTGGTTCTGGTGAGTGTGGATCTTCTGGTATTGGTGAGAGTGTAGTTTCTGGTTGAGGTGAGTGGGGAGTTTCTGGTTGAAGATTTGGATTTTCTGTATGGGGAGCGGAAGAGTGTTGATCTATTTTTGAAAGAACTTTTTCAAGTTCTGGTTCTGTTGTGGTTGTAGGTTTTGGATTGTGAGGTTTGGCGCGGGATCTTCTGAGGGTTAATGACTCAGAAGGGTCAAACTCAGGTTCAGTATCATCAATGGTGGGAATGGGAATTGGGATTTCAAATGAAGTTGGGGTTGGAATAAATGTTGGAACAACAGATGAATTTAAAACATTAACAGAAGACAGATTACCTCTCTTCTTTGGGGTCTGCTGAGATGATCCTTCTGATGCAGCCTTTCTCTTCTTAGTCTTCTTCAGAGTAACCTCTGGTGGTTGCTGGTGCAGATCTTTAATGTTCAGATCAGGATCTGTGCCATCAGCTTTACAAGCATCCAAGTATCTGAGAACAATGACTGGTTTAGAGTCAATCTCAGAGAACATAGGAAAGTTGTCCAGAGGGACTCTTCTGCTGGTGATTTCAGCATGAGGAGTGACATTGGGCTCCTTCCTTATATTCTCTATCAGCTTCATCTTCTTCAGATTCTTGGAATTCAGCTGCTTGCCAAGAGAAGGTTCTAGAGAGCTTATTTCCTGTGCCTCTGTCAGGTGTTCAATCAGCCTATTCTCCGTTAGAATATCTGATATCAATTTGCCGAAGGGTATTCAATCCCTTTTAGTCCTTTCTTCTTCTCTCGTTTCCTTGACGCTTGTCTTCAGATGATGGAACAGAAGATGAGCTAGGTTGATCTTGGACTTCTTTGCAATGAAATAAATCAGAAATTGCTGATCTATGTTTATATAGTCAGGAGAGCTTGTAGGCTTCCTGTGGTTGAAGTAGCCCAGAATAATCCTTGCCCAAATTCTGTGCTGATCTTTCAAGTCTCTAATTTTTCTAGAGGGAACCCCATGTGTGAAAATCTCTCTTGCAATTAGGGCAGAGTTTGCACATATATCTGCCATGTCAATACAGCGGATACCACCACCAGTGTATCCAATCAGCCTTGCAATGTGATCTTCAGTAATCACTATCTTCTTTCCCATGATATACGAAGTAACCTGATGAGTTAATGAAGACGCATGTATCCAGAATTCTTTAACCAAAATTGGGAACGTTGGACCCACCAACCTATCAAAGTACCTTTCCCAACCTTGTGCCTTAATTTCTTCAGACAAATCAAAGCCATTTTCCTTCAAACTGTTGAAATCTACTATCTATTCTGACAGAACTTCCAAGTTCTTGACCGGAGTGAGGAGCGTTCTGAAAGGAGTCTGATACTGTTCAGAAGAAGCATCTTGCTGGGAACCTGCAGAAGGAGTGCTAGAAGATGCCATGTTCACACAAGGGTTTTTGAGAAAAAGCTTGAAAAGGGTATCTTTAAAAAAAATTAACACACAGTAAGAACGCAGAAAAATGTTGAAGATTTGTAAGTGACGGTAAAAAAGAATGAATGATGTTTAAGGCGTTTAAATAGGTTTCAAAAAATGTTTTGAAAACATAAACGTTTTAAGAGAGAGAATTAAATCATGATTACTCGCATTTAATGTTGGCTGATTTTGGGGGATTTAGAAAGATATTTGGAACGGTTACCCATGACATGTGTCTCAATGCATCCAATCAGCGCTTTTCCTTCTCAGAAGCGTGCACGCGTGTTCTGCCTCAGGAATTAGCTGATGACTGGATGACACTTGTTTGATTTAGTGAACAACATATCTATCCTTGAAATGAAACGCTCAGATCTTTATGGATAGAATCTGATACAATCTGCATGTCTAAATTTCTGATAGAAGATTGATCAGAAGTTCACAGTAAAATAAAACAACTTCTGAAGGTTAATATATAAAATTAAAACATTTTCACTCTGGGCAGAATGCTGAGATGTTTCAGAATGAAATTGAACCTATCTTTAGAAAGTGGTTTTGTGAAAATATCAGCCCATTGATGGTCTGTATCAATAAATTTTAAGTTTAAAATGCCTTTCTGAATATAGTCCCTAATGAAATGATGTTTTATTTCTATATGCTTAGCCCTAGAATGCAAAATTGGATTTTTACTTAAGAAAATGGCAGAAGTGTTGTCACAGAGTATAGGAATGTTACTCTCAAATATCTGGAAGTCTTCAAGCTGACTTTTCATCCAGAGCATTTGTGTGCTGCATCATGCTGCTGCTATGTATTCAGCTTCTACTATTGATAGCGCAATTGTGGATTGCCTTTTGCTGGACCAAGAGATCAGATTTTCTCCCAGAAACTGGCAGCTTCCAGAATTACTTTTACGCTCTACTCTGTCTCCAGCAAAGTCAGCATCACAGTAACCTACTAAGATGTAATCATTATATTTTCTATAAAATAAACCCAGATTAGTAGTACCTTTCAGATACTTGAAAATTCTCTTAATAGCTGTTAAGTGAGATTCTCTAGGATCTGATTGGAATCTTGCACAAATGCATACACTGAATAAAATATCAGGCCTTGAAGCCGTCAGATAAAGAAGAGAACCAATCATACCTCTGTAGACCTTTTGTTCTACCTTTTTGCTTACCTCTTCTCTTTCCAGAATGCACGTGGGATGCATTGGAATCTTTGATGACTTAAATTCTGAGAGATCAAATTTCTTCAGAAGTTCTCTGACATATTTGCTCTGATGAATGTAAGTTCCCTCTGGAGTTTGATTGATCTAAATTCCCAGAAAGAATTTCAATTCCCCCATGAGGCTCATCTCAAATTCTGCCTGCATACACTTAGCAAATTTTCTTCCAAGAGAAGGATTAGTAGATCCAAATATAATATCGTCAACATAAATCTGACACACTAAGATGTCATTCTTAACTATCTTACAAAATAAGGTTGTGTCCACTTTCCCTCTGGTGAATTCCTTTTCTAACAGAAAGTTACTTAGTCTTTCATACCAAGCTCTGGGAGCTTGTTTCAGACCATACAGTGACTTCTTTAGTTTGAAAACATACTCTGGATTTTTTGTACTTTCAAAACCAGGGGGTTGGTGCACATAAACCTCTTCTTCTATATAGACATTTAAGAATGCACTCTTGACATCCATCTGATATAGAGTGATGCCTTTATTAACAGCAAAAGAAATTAAAAGTCCGATAGATTCTAACCTGGCGACTGGAGCAAAGGTTTCTGTATAGTATATCCCCTCTTGCTTACTATAACCTTGTGCTACCAGTCGTGCCTTGTTTCTGATGACTTCACCTTGTTCGTTCAGTTTGTTTCTGAACACCCATTTTGTTCCAATGACGTTGAATCCTTTTGGTCTGGGAACTAGATCCCACACGTCATTTCTGGTGAATTGATTCAGCTCTTCTTGCATTGCTAGAATCCAGTCGTTGTCCAGAAGTGCTTCATCAATTGAAGAAGGTTCAATCATAGAAACAAGTCCCATGAGGGATTCTTCAGAGTTTCTGAAGCTGGCTCTTGTTCTGATTGGATCTTCCTTTCTTCCTAAGATTGTTTCTTCTGGGTGATCCATGCTGCTTCTGGATAGTCTTTTCTGAGGTTGATCAACAAATGTTGCTGGATTGCTTGCAATGTCTCTTTCTGATGTTGAAGGAGTGTCTTTGTTGAGAGCTTCTGATGACTTGTCTTCAGAACCTGTGAATTCAACTTCCATACCTGCAAAGACTTCATTCTGCTTTGACTTTTCAGAGTCAAGCTTATCATCAAAACGAACACTGATTGATTCTTCCACAATCTGTGTTTCTGTATTGTATACTCTGTACCCTCTTGAGCGTTCAGAGTATTCTAACATAATACACTTTTGTGCTTTAGAGTCAAACTTGTTCAAATAATTTTTTGTGTTTAACATAAAACAAGTACATCCAAATGGATGAAAATATGAAATGTTGGGCTTTCTGTTCTTCCACAATTCATATGGAGTCTTTTCCAGAATAGGTCTTATGGAGATTCTATTCTGAATGTAGCACGCTGTGTTTATTGCCTCTGCCCAGAAGATCTTAGCAACGTTAGTCTCGTTGATCATGGCTCTGGCCATTTCTTGCAATGTTCTGTTCTTTCGTTCTACAACTCCATTTTGCTGGGGAGTTCTAGGACAAGAGAAATCATGCAGAATGCCTCTGTCATTAAAGAATGACTCGAAATCTTTGTTTTCAAATTCTCCACAATGATCACTTCTGACTTTAACGATTCTAAGATCCTTTTCATTCTGAACTTGGTTACAGAAGGTGATAAACACAGAGTGTGACTCGTCCTTGTGTCTTAAGAACTTTACTCATGTCCATCTGCTATAGTCATCTATGATTACTAACCCGTACTTCTTGCCACTGACTGAAGCAGTTTTAACTAGTCCAAATAAGTCAATGTGCAGAAGTTCTAATGGCTTAGAGGTGGAAACAACGTTTTTAGATTTGAAAGCAGGTTTTGCAAACTTGCCTTTCTGACATGCTTCACACAGAGCATCTGAATTGAACTTCAGATTAGGAAGTCCTCTGACCAGATTGAGTTTGTTAATCTGAGATATTCTTCTCATAATAACATGCCCCAATCTTCTGTGCCAGATCCATTGCTCGTTGTTAACAGACAGAAGACACTTTACATTCTGACTTTTCAGTTCAGAAAGTTTGATTTTATAAATGTTGTTTTTCCTCTTTCCATTAAATAGGATAGTCCCATCTTTCTGACTAACATCTTTACATGATTTTTGATTAAAGATTATATCATAACCGTTATCACTTAATTGACTTATGGATAACAGATTATGCATTAATCCATCTACTAATAGAACATTATTTATAGAGGGAAGATTTCCATTACCTACTGTTCCATAGCCAATGATCTTTCCCCTCTGATTGCCTCTAAAGCCTACGTGGCCTCCAGGCTTAAGTTCCAGGCTTTGGAACATATGCCTTCTTCCCGTCATGTGTCGTGAGCAGCCAGAGTCCAGGTACCATGACTGGTGTTTCTGATTTGCTGCTAAAGATATCTGCAACATGTATTATTTTATCCTTAGGTACCCATATTTTCTTGGGTCCTGATTTGTTAGCTTTACCAAAACTCTGGTTGAATTTTGGTTTCACAGAATAATTACTACTAGTATATTTAATGTCATGTGTGTGACCATACACAAAGTGTGAACTCAGGAGTGCGTTTAATAATTAGATCCATGGCATTCTTTGGTGTAGGTACCTTACCTTGGTATCCTATTCCCTTTCTGCCGTTTCTGCTAACTCCATAGATCATTGAAGCCATTTTGCTTCTATCTATGCTTTTAGCAAGGAACTTCTGAAAGTTGTGATCATACTCCTTGATGATCTCATCAGCACTGCTGGGAGTTTCAAAAATTGTTTCCTTCTGAGAGTTTTGTAAAAGATTTTCTAATTTTGAAATTTTATTTTTCAACTCAGAATTTTCCAATTTAAGACTCTCAGTTTTATCAGAGTCAGAATCAAGATTCCTTTTCAGGTTTCTGAATTTAACTCTGATCTGCTGATATCTTTCCAGAATTTCGTTAAGGCTTTCAGCAAGTTCAGCCTTAGTAAAATTAATTGCAAAGTCAGGGAATACCTCTTCGGTGTCTGATTCAGAGTCTGATTCAGAAGCTTCACTATCTTCTGATATGTTAGCCATGAGAGCTATGTTTGCTCTATCATCATCTGATTATGAGTCGGCTTCAGACGAGTCAGAGTCATCCCATGTAGCCATGAGACTCTTCTTCTTTTCCCTTCCAAACTTCTTTTTGGGCTTTTCCCTCTGAAGCTTTGGACAATCACTCTTGTAGTGTCCTTGCTCGTTGCATTCATAGCAGATGATGTCCTTGGTGTTTGGCTTTCTGCTTCCTGACGAGCCTTCAGATCTTCTGTATCCAGAGGAGGAGTCTGACCTTCTGTATTTGGAGGAGGACTCATTCTGACCGGACCTTCTGGTATTCCTGAACTTTCTTTGCCTCTGCTTCCATAGTTGGTTCACTCTTCTGGAGAGGAGGGAAAGTTCGTCTTCTTCTGATGAGGACCCATCAGAGGTTTCTTCAACAGCCTGCAAAACTTTGGAGTCGGATTTTCTGTTAGATTTTAAGGCTAAAGGCTTACCTTGCTTCTGAGGTTCATCAGCTTCTAGCTCTATCTCGTGACTTCTGAGGGAGCTGATAAGTTCCTCCAGAGAGATTTTGTTTAGATCTTTAGCTAGCTTCAACGCTGTAACCATTGGCCTCCACTGTTTTGGAAAGCTTCTGATGATCTTCTTGACATGATCAATAGTAGAATACCCTTTGTCCAGAACTTTGAGACCAGCCACCAGAATTTGGAATCCTGAGAACATCGTTTCAATTGATTCACTTTCTTCCATTTTGAATGCCTCATACTTCTGAATGAGCGCAAGAGCTTTAGTTTCTTTGACCTGAATGTTGCCTTCATGCGTCATTCTGAGCGAGTCAAACATACTCTTTACAGTGTCTCTGTTAGATATCTTTTCATATTCAGCGTAAGAGATGGCGCTGAGAAGAATAGTTCTGGCCTTGTGGTGATTTTTGAAGTCACGCTTTTGTTGATCAGACATTGCCTTCCTGTCAATCTTCTGACCAATTGCATTTACTGGGTGCGTGTATCCATCTGTCACCATGTCCCACAGATCAGCATCATGTGCCAGAAAGAAGCTTTCTCTTCTGTCTTTCCAGTAATCAAAATTCTCTCCATCAAAGACTGGAGGTTTGCCGCTGAATCTGTCTCTATCCTCATTGTTGTCATTGCTGGTGTGTTGATATGTTCCTGCCATTGTGTTTTTCTGACGCTGGATCTTGTACTGACACGGTTAAGTGTTTTAGCTCAGAACCAGGCGCTCTGATGCCAATTGAAAAAGTGAAAAACACAAGAAGGGGGGTTGAATTGTAAAACTTGAAATCAAATGCAGACAACACGTTATTTTTATCCTGGTTCGTTTGATCTCAAACTACTCCAGTCCATCCGTCAAGGTGATTTCGCCTCTCTCCAACGAGGTCTTAATCCATTATATTCAAGTGAATATTACAACTGCTTTAACAACTGCTAAAGCCTTCTTGAGTCTAAACCACAGACCGGTTTCTCAAGGAAATTCTTTCTTACAGATAAATGAATACTATGTGTGGAATGTTTTCTACAAAAACTTTATATCACAACTGTGATAATACACAATTTAAGCTTATGTAAAACTAGGATGCTATAACTATAGAGTAAGCAATTTGAGAGATATAGCAAACTGTATGAGTGAGGATGAAGATGATTTTCTTTATGCGTGTGAAGAGTTATAGAGCATTAGCCAATTCATTTCTCACTGACTTATTTATATAGCCTTGGAAAAGATACTTTGTAGTCAATTATTCCATTTCAATGCCCATTACGTTCTTTCCATATTGAGAAGATCTTTGTCTTGGAATACAGCTGTTGGTAATAAAGTGTCTTGAATGCACAGTACCGTTGTCAATTAAGCGTGTTGATTGACTTTGGCTTATTCTGACGCTTCTAGGTGCTGATGATATTGTTTTGGTCTTGATCAGAGTTTAGAGTATGTTACGCGCAGATCTGTTCATCAAGCTTCAGCGTAAGCACATGCTTTGATCTTTTGATGCTGGCATATGATATTTCATCTTCTGATGCTGGCATATGATATTTCATCTTCTGATGCTGATGTTGACATTCTTATGCTGATATCCATCAGAGTTTCTGTAAATGCACAATATAATTTTTAGGTAGCATATATGTCTCATATGAATTATATAATTTATTTAATCTAGCATTTTGTTATCATCAAAACTTTAACTTAGGGTAGTAGATTCAAACAATGTTCTAACACAGCACGGCGTTGGCAGCAGAGAAAGGGGAAAGTGCGAAAATATAAAAGGGAATAATGGGCCTTGAAGCGCCATTTATAGGGCTGACGTGGAATGCGAAACGTCGCGTCTGGAAGCTCATAAGCCGCCTTTCTCCTTGACACCTACGTGCTCAGTTAATGATGACCCCTATTTCCTAGGCCATCATTGCTATCTCAAAGGTCACGCCACGTGGCTGACAGATGCGCTATCTCCTCCCCGCGAGTCGAGAAACAATTAGAACAATTCTACCTTGAATCCTTTCCGAACTCTGCTCGGGTAAACAACGTACCGACGACACTCTCTGTCAAATTCAATGAAAGCCCCACGTCGAGCAGCTCGCCTCGCGAAAGTAAAAGCTGGACATTAAGTCATAACTCCTTCATCAGGTGCAACGACTTGGGGGCTCCTGTTCTGGACTGGGTCTGCCCTTGGCCCAACTCCATGTGAGGCCCAATCCAATTATGTCGTTCAAAGCATGCTGGAAAATTCTGCCCTCGACTGAGTCGGGCAACAACTACTCTCCATGAGGAAACGGCCTCACCACACGGGGATGAACCCAGTTACCCTTAGGAAGACCACCACCGCTCAGGAGGACCTCGATGTCACACTCCAATCCTCTCCTCGACCAATAATGGTCCTATCACACGATCTCACGATCAGTGTGAGTATCCACGACGAGCAGAAGCACCTCACGAGCATACTCCTCGTAGGGCTGACTATCAACGCCTCTGAGTATCACGGAGTCTTTGTGGTCCCGAAAAGATCACTTCCATATCCTCCTGATCTTGCGGAGGAAGTCATCCAGGTAGGGGATCACGCGCGGGTTCCCACTACTCACGTAGGACCTGACAGTCTCCACGTTGGGCCTGCTTGACCAGCCTAATAAGGAGACTTTGGTCCAGCGCTGTGGGCTATAAATACTCCCTCCTACCAAAGGGTCAGGTATTGAACACTTCTGACTCACTTGCTTGCTTGCTCATTCCGGAACTTACTTTGTTATCAGAGTGTCTTACAGGTACCCCCCACCTCACTCTCAAATTCTGCTCGGAGCAAGTTGTGACGGTGCATTCTAGTCAGCTATGATCAATAACAAACATAATTTTTTTTGGAGATTTAGGGTCTGTTTGTTTCAGTTTTAAAAAATGGATTTTCTTTCATTATATTTTCAAAAAGGATTTTATGAAATTGTTTTTCAAAATATTACAAATTTTTTTATATTTTTTTTCTTCTAAATTGAAAGACTAATTTTGATATCTTATAACATTAACATATATTATTGAAGATCAAAATATAATCGAAATCACAGATTTTTAAAAAATAATAATTTAAAAATGATATTTATGAAAATTTATTTGAAATAGTTTTAAAATTAAGTGATTTTTTAAAATTTTAATATTAAAAAATAATATCACTAAAATAATAAAATATCTAAAATAATATTTTAAAAATAACTATTCAAATTAAATTTTTTATTTATAGCATTTAAGAAAAAAAATTATAAATTTTTTTACACTAAATTATATTACACTATAAAAATTATTTTAAAAAATTCAAAACAAACCGATCTTAATCTCATTTATTGTTTAAAATAATAAAATAAAAGTTCTAGATAAAATTATGTTATTTGTTTTCGTTGTTTCTATCTTAATTGTTTCATTCTAATTCAACATTGAATTGTTGTAAAAGCAAAATCAAACAATAAACAAGAATTATTTTAAATTTAATATGTTAATATTGATTTGTAGATTAGATTTAGTTCAAATCTTAAATAAAAGTTATATCAATTTGATTTGATTTAAATAATTTTAGTCACTTTTAAAATAGATTAATATAACTTTTACTTGGTAAATAAATATAATGACAGAAAACATAACCAAACAATTTAAGTTTGGGAAAATTATTTTAGTCAAATAGAAAATATTAGTCTAAGAAAAAGTTAAGTGGTGAAAGAATATTTAGGAAGGCAAATTAGTAATTTGGTAATAGAACCAACAACAACGTGTTTTTGCCGCATAAATTTTAATTTACTTTAATTATTGAAAATCAAAGCAAAAATCAACTCCTTCTTCCCTATATATATGCCGTCAAAGCCGCTCCAAACTTGTGCAAATTTCCTCTCTCTTCCTCTCTCTTCCTCTCAACCACAAAATCACTTTCACAAATCAAAATCTCTTTCACAAATCAAAATCTCAACAATCTCTTCAAATTCTCGGAAAGTCTCTCATCTCTCAACCGCAGTATGAAGAAATCCGGCCTCTTCGCTGCCTCCGTCGCCGCCGCATCCGCCACCGCCGTCTCCGTTTCATCTTCCACGCACAACTCTCATCATCAGGTACCTACATACTTTAGAATTTTTTCTTTACCTCTAAACCTTAGATCTGGTGATTTCTTGAATGTAAATTGATTTTGTTTTTTTGAAATTTGTGTTTTCAGGACGGCACGGCTGAGAGAAGAGGTCGCGATGAGGTTTCTTCGTCGGAGAAATTTGCACCGCGATTCGATGGTTTGCGGTTCATAGAAACGCTGATAACTGCTCATAGATGAAAACGGTTAGGGTTTCACCTATTTATTCACCGATTCGGGGTCCGTCTGTTTCTTCGTCTTGTGTGGTTTAGAGAAGAAGATTTCACTTGTTGGAAATATTTCTTTTTAGTTTTTTTTTCTTTAGAATTAATAGCAGAAACAGAAGAACAAAATATTTGTGATGTTACATTATTTGGTGCTTTTCTTTTTTGTAACCCTACTTGAAACTTGATGGGTAATGAAAGATAAAAGTATAAGGTTTTGGGTGGTTATTTTTGTGCTTATATTTTTATTTTATTTATATTTTTTCCTTGCTTTATATTTATAAAAAAAAAATAGATTTTAGGTTTTTTTACGAACTATTAATGGTTTACAATGAAATTTACTTATGATTTTTCAATTAAAAAGTTTCAGATTTGAAAGTCCCAATGGGTGTGAAAAGAAAATAAATTATGTTATCAAAACTTTAATTTGGGGTATTCCTATCCTTCCTTTTTAAGTTGATTTTATTAAAGTGCTGCACCGTCCACTTGTATGACCAAAGAAAGTGCATAATTGCTCGGAGAAAAATTCATTCACAAACATAAATTTTTTTTCTTACAAATAATTAATAAGAATAAAGAAAATATTTAATTCATTTAATATTTAATTTCTTTTTAAATTAATATTATGAGGTGGTTGTGATTATGAAGAAGAAAGAATTTTTTATTTTTTATTTTTTAATTAATAAAAAAATATGATTGGTTATTTTTAAAATAAAATGTTATGTTTGTGTGTATCTAAATTTTTTCCTAAGTGCTCATTTACATATAAAAAAACAGTTTTTAATTTAAAAAGGCAATTTTAGCCGATATTAATTAAGTGTCTTGGTTTGAGCTTGATCACAATATAGGTTGTCAATGGTATAGTTCAATGAGGAAATTAAATTGAATTATAGTAAAAATTTATTCGAATTGAACAAATTAATATTTGTGATCTAATTTATGCGGGGGATCGAGCTGAATCAAAATCATTAATTTAATATATTTTTTGAGATTTCATACTGAAGTGCCGACGTGTCAAATTATTACTAGAAGTTAAATTTTTCCAAATTTAATTTTTAGTTAAATGGTAGATAGAATTAAAGTAATGAAGGTAGTGAAAAATATTGCTTTTACAATAATGATGGTGATGGTTGGTTGTTTGGGATAATCTCCCTATATGCATGGAATATTCTTTTCAAACTAGTAAATTTTGTTGTTTGTGATGATGGAACAATTTTTATATATTTTGCCACTGTGCGTGGTGGATAAGCAAGCAAGCAGCTACTATCTGGTATATTCTTTTGTTTCGCGTGTAACAAAATTTCTGAATCTGATTCCCAAAAATAATTTATGAATCAAATAAGAATATGTGCAATTTGCCTAATTTCTTTTGTTTTGTTTTATTTTATGAAAGGAATTTTGATCACCATGTTTTCATGAAAGACCAGAAAGCCCTTAGGTGTGGTATGAGCTATTAAGCAATGATGTAATGTTATGGTTGTTACATGAAAAAATAAGTGTAAAATAAAGAGTAAACTAGAAGTTAAGTAATGCAAAATCAAATGATGTTTTGGTTCTCTTTTATAGTAGTTGTTATTACTTGTACATAATGGACGATTTCTTTCCCTTGTGTATTCAATAATATAATAATAATCAAATGATTAGAAGCTCTTCCCCTAATTTATATGAGTTTGTATTCAATGTTTATCTTATAAAAAGATATTAGACTGTGTACTCGTGGGATGCATGAGATTGGTATAATATATGTTGGAATTGGGTTTGTCGTCACTCTACAATACATAAAAGATAATAGTGAGCCCCTTAATAATACGATAAAAATCATTCGCCCCCAACCAAGTATAATAAGTTGTGTATTATTTAGCTTACTATATATTAATAAATAAATAACAATCATCAAAATATAAATAATCTCTACGTATTAGTTTTTTTTTTTAAAAAGTCAAAATAAAATATTTATTAAAGGCCATAACAAAAAAAAAATACAATTTAAAATTCTGAAGAAAAAAATATTAATAAAAAGCAATTTATATAATCGTTAATAAGATAAAAGATTTAATCTTCATAACTGATAATCATAATCGAAAGTAACATATTTCGACTTTAACCACTAAAACAATTACAATTGCTCCACTTTATTACGAAAATGTGTATATTTCGCTCTTTCCAGATAACTCAAATCACCGCGATAGTGTTAATTCAACCAAATATTTTTCGAAAAATCACCAATTACACCGTACTGCAATAGATGATCCCAAACCGTTCATTGGGATTCTCTACGGAACTTTAACCAATTAAGAACAATAGACCACATCCTATTAAATAAATCACATGTTACAAACAAATTATCTTTATCTTCTTCCACGCCACAATTTGCAACACATTTTTTATAATTCACGGCAAGAATCTACCTCCTAGTCAGATTATCCTTAGTCGGACTACAATCGAGTAACAACTGCTAGGCAAAAATAGATATCTTAAGTGACACAATTTTCAATCATAAAAAAAGGGAATAAGCCTTATGTTGTTTACGTCAATTTCAGACAAATTATTATAAACACGACTGACCGTGTGGCAAGAAGAGGAATGCAAACTCCAAACCAACGACCTTCTACGTCCACCTACAAAACAACTCAGATTAATCGCTCAATACACTCCCTCATTAACTCCTCTTCCCAAAAAAGCAACCTCATACACCATTTCCACGCTTCATCGTTCTCCCCCCATCCCAACTTGTTCATATATGCTATTATCACCATTTCTTATTCTCAACTAAATCAAACATCCTACTAAATATTACCATCAAAGACGTACCATCAAGCCTAGGATCTGTCCAATACAGAGTAGAAGACACATCTCCTATTCTTTGATTAATATTATCAAGCAACCACCCTTCATCAACCAACCTGACACCTCTCTTATGTTTTTCAAATTTTCCCACCAAACAGAACTACAACAACCCCTAAAACATAAGCACCCTTTCCTCACCATACCGAGCACACAAAACCCTATATCAAATTCTTCCCATCTCATTTGAAATTCTCCAACACCATTTACCTAGTAAGGATAAGTTAAGCTATTTCAATCTCCTAATCCCCAGACCTCTATTTTCTTTTCCTCACCATATCAAGCACACAAAATCCTATACCAAAATTTTCCCATCTCATTTAGAATTATCCAACACCATTTACCTAGTAAGGATAAGTTAAACTCCTTCAACCTCGTAATCACCAAACAGAAAACTAATAAATACTCCAAGAGCTATCATCCTTACTGCAGCAAGCTACTCTTGAGTATTTGTGTGTTACCCACGTGGAGGCAACATTCAAACGGAAAGAGTGAGTAATCATAATTCATTATATAAGATATAAGAAAAAGATTAACAGTACACCATCGTCATATCAACACACATCATTTATAAAAAAAACTCATACTCACACCTATGAGTCATAATAACACTTATACATCTTTCGTTATAAAAACCATCATATAATTACATAATTCACAAATATCATCATATCACATTTCATCAACAAAACTCATGAAAATGCCACATAGAATGTTAATGCAACAACAATTACTCAATGCATGTGGTAGTAAATTTAATGAACACCTGGTTCATCACCCTCCATGATCACCATCATAGGATCGATTCCCTCTTGGAAGCAGAGCAAGACATAAATCGCTACTACCATCATAGTAACTCTTCACTAAATCCCCAGACGAGGATCTATCTACTCGCACCCAATCCACATAATAGAATTGAGGCTCATCACAAGCAGACAATTGCCCAAAAATGCTATGAATGTATGATGCACAACAACGTCCATATAAGTTCGACCACAACTAGTCAATTGCATCATTATTAACATAAATCATCTTCATATAGCATTTATATACATTTGAACATGCACATCGTTAAAACATCATCACAGTACCATCATTAACATCACAACAACCTCATTGCAACAACACTCATTTTTCATCATTCACAACAAGACATCATATTGCAACATACATTTACACATCTTATAACACCATTACACATCATTTAAATTATTTCTATAAACATGAAACTATTTTTAAATTAAATTAAGTTTTCTAAGCTCTCTATAACTTCAAACAACGCATCAATCTGACACTCAAAACTCAAGTTATGAATTTTTGAAGTTTTACAAAAATCCTGCGATTTCCTTACGGGAATTTCACTCCAAAACTCTTTTTTTAAACTTAAACATATCCCATAACATGTCCAAATATCTTATTCAAAAATATATTATTATAGGTCAATTACCTACTGTTACTTTACTCTATATCTATCAACTAATATCTAATTTCACAAAATTTTGTCTGTTAAATCGATTTCACCATACAAATAAATGATTCAATTCATGGCATATCAATCATCATTATCAAATATTACATCATGGTATTCATTAAATCATATATAAGACAAAACCTACATCTATCTTAATCTCATATCAATCATAATAAACCCGATTACCCCCTTACCTCGAATTCTTAGCAGCTTTGATTTCTTCGAACCCTCGGGGATGAATCTCCTCTTATTTTCTCTATATGCCCTAGCCTCTTCTCAATTTCTCCAATTTTTCACGATCGTACATAATTACTTCTTTTTCCCTTATTTTATTTGTTACCCTTATACCCTTTCTATGATTTTCCCATTATGCCCTCACTTACACACATGCACTTACTCTTATGCCCTTATTCTCCTTTTTACCTTAATTTCCCATTCAATTATTATCATTATTTACTTGTAAACCAACTAACTACAATCTAACCACAACTAACCACATTTATTTAATCTAAATATTTCTAGGTTAATTTCTACTTCCCACCATTATCCTCACACATATCATCACACATCACATAAAATCAACAATAAATCACAAATAATCAACAGAATAGAGAAATCTATATTTTTGGGGTGTTACAATCTCCCCCACTTAAAGAATTTTCGCCCTCGAAAATTACCTGAGGAAAACAGAGTCGGGTACGACTCTCTCATCTGATATTCATGCTCCCAAGTCATACTTCCACTTGCTGGTCCACCCCACACTACCTTCACTAAGGAAATCTCTTTACCCTCGTAATTGCTTCACTTCCTGACCATCTATCCGCACATGTGATGCTTCAACAATTAGATTATCTCTCACTTGTATATCATCTATTTGGATCACATGCGATGGATTCAGAGTGTATCTCCTCAAATGAGACACATGAAACACATCATGAAGATTCAAAAGCGAAAATGGTAAAGTAATCTCATAGGCCACCTCTCATGTCCTCTTTAAAATCTGGTATAGACCAACAAAACGCGACGTGAGCTTTCACTACTTCAGAGCTCTACCAAACAAGTTGTCGGAGTAACCCTCAAGAACACTTGATCTCCCTTATGGAACCCAAGTGCCTTTATTCTCTAATCATGATAACTATTCTGAAAACTCTACGAAGCTCTCATTCTTTCTTGGATCATCTTGATCTTCTCAGTCATCTCCTACATAATCTCAGGTCTAAGCACAACACTCTCGCCTAACTCATACCAACACAATGAAGTCCTACACCTCCTATCATACAACACTTCATATGGTGCCATTCCAACACTATTATGGAAACTATTGTTGTGCATGAACCTAATCAATGGAAAATGGCTATACGAAGCTCCTCATTGATCTAACATACAAGTCCTCAACAAATATTCCAAAGATTGGATAATCCTCTATGTATGACCGTCCATCTGTAGATGATATGCATAACTCAATTTTAGCTTAGTACCAAAGGCATTCTACAAAGTTTTCCAAAACCTCGACGTAAATCTCGGATCTCTATCTGACACTATACTCAAAGATATTCCATGCAATCTCACAATCTCCTCAATATATATCTCAACCAACTTCTTCATAGGCTGATTAATCTTTATCGGTAAAAGATGAGTTAATTTAGTCAATCTATCCACTACCACCCAAATCAAGTCATTGCCCTTAGCAGTTTTTGGCAAACCCGACACAAAATCCATGAAAATGCTATCCCACTTCCACTATGGAATATTCAACGGTTACACCAGAACCAAAGACTTCTGATGTTCAATCTTCGACTTCTGACAAGTCAAACAAGCATAAACAAACTCAACAACCTCTTTTTTCATACCTGGCCACCAAAACAATTTCTTCTAGTCTTGATACATCTTCGTAGCACCGAGATGAATACTCAGACCACTTCCATGTCCTTCCTCAAGAATACTCTTTTTAAGCTTTGGCACATCTGGTGCGCACACTCTATCACCAAACTTGATTACATCGTTCTCATAAATTCGGAACTCACATCTATTACCTTGGTTAATCAACGTCAACTGATTAACCAACCTCAAATCAGATTGCTAACTTTCCCTAATTGTTGTACCCCAAAATTTTCCCTCTCATTTTATCAAGATTTCCCCTCACAAGACTCTTTGGACTCCAGTCAGGATTAGGGTTTGCTCAGCTCAAGACATCTCCTTGCACTGTTGACCTGAAATTAGGGTTTGAGTTTGCACAAGTATTTTTGGACTTACAATGCCTAATGTGACTTTCATGCTTCATGTTGGACCTATAAGATTGCTCATACCAAGTTTCAAGCCTTGAATCCAATTTTTGCCCAGTCAATTGAACAGTTGACCTAAAAATCAACTGTATTAGGGGAAAAGTCAATTGTGGCCAATTTACAGTCAAACCTTATAATTTTTTATCCACATCAACATTATAGGCTCATATGAACCATTTGATCAAGTTTGGACCACAACTCCTTAAGAAATTTGATCAGATCATCAAAAGGGCAAATGGTTATTTTTAGGGTTTTGACTGCAGAAGGGCAATTTCTGATTTTTCACCTAGCCAATGGCAAATTGGGTTCAAGCATGGTTTCAAGGATTCAATGGAATCATCTTGACCTAATCACAAGGCTCAAAAGATCTCAAATGCATTGGATTGACAGATGAATTTTCCAGTCAACTGATCAAAAATCAACTGTACACTAAAAAGTCAAACTTTGACTTTTTGGTCAAAATCAAGTGTCAAGGGTCATTTTTCATCAAGATGTGTCAAAAAATGAAACTTGTTCACCAAGAAACCTAATTTTGAAAATTAGGGTTTAAAATGGAAAATTTTCATAACTTAGAAATTTTCTAAGTTATAAAAATTTCTTATTTTTTCCCAACTTTTCCCAACTTTTTCACCATGATGCAATTGGATTCAAAGAAAATTTCCAACATGAAAGTTGTAGTACTCCACAAAAGCATTAATAAGGCCCAGTCCAAAGGGACTCATTAAGTACCACAATGGGCAAAGGGGGTCGCGACCATGCCCGACACCCTAACGTCCACCTCGACATCTCAATGTCCAGCCACGCAGTGAAGTCATGCTCGACACCCCGCCGTCCGACTCTATGTCCTGGCTTCCAGCTCGACACTCGCTGTCCAGCTCGAGGTCTTAGCGTCGAGCTCGGCACCGCGCTGCGCGGCTCGACATGGTCCCGAGCTGACTTACTAGGGCAAACTTAGTCCTCCATTGCCCCAACTACACTCCGGAAAGACCGCGTCTCCGTCCGCCCGCACTTCACGCACCACATCCAGGGAGGGGACCACGTGCTGATCCCCACTACCCACGTAGGACCTGGCAGTTCCTCCATTGGGCCAAATCCGCCCGGCCCAGTGAAGGAACCTTGGCCCAGCGCTGGGGGCTATAAATACCCTCTGCTTCCAGAGGGTCAGGTAATCATCAATTCTAACCTCAACTCTATTATCTGCTAGTACTCCCACTGACTTAAGCATCGGAGTGCCTTGCAGGTACCCCCCCCTCCTCGTTCAAAAAGCCTTCAGCTCGGAGCAGCCGTGACGGTCCAAACCTTCTGATCAGGTCAGATCAGTGGCGCCGTCTGTGGGAAACAGCTTCCCCGTCTAACGAACAGTTTTCAAAGACCAAAGCTCAATCCATTCACTGTCATGGCCTCTCCAACTCGTGAAGAACAACACACTCGCGTCGTCGACGCCAACAACGGTCCCGCGGACAAGAATGGGCACCTGGACAATCCCAGTGGTGCCGGCCACAATGCCGCCCCCCTGACAACCGCCCCTGGACCTTCCACCCGCAGGGACGGTCACACTGCGTCCTCCTCGACAACTCCCCCAGAACTCGAAGACGATCCGGAAGCTCTCGCCTATCGCCAGGCTGCCCGGTTCTATGAAGTCCAAGCCCCTGCCGGGGCAGATGCCACTGCTCAGGCACTGTTCGCGGCCATCAACCAGACAAACTATCTCCTGTTCGCGCAAGGAGAAAGACTTAGGGCACTGGAAAATGATCGACGCCCCCCGAGGAGACATCAAAGGCCGCCATCTCCACTTCCTCGGGTCGAAGAAGTTCGACACCCTACTCCCCCGCGGAGACATTACAGGGAAATCTCTAGGAGCCCCTCTCCCGCACCAAGGCAGAGGCGGCCCCAGTACGAAAGACAGCCCGTCATCCCTGCCGAAGAGCCCGTTCGCGACGCCTCAAGGCACGAACGGAGGCACAACAGAGACGGACATGTGACCTTCGCCCACCGAACATCACGTTCAAGGGAATCCCAGCACGAGCAACGTGCCCGACACAACTACAGGACCCTTTCTCTTTCTCCAGAAAGGAGCGACGAGGACGACCCCCGCGGTCCCCTGTCGCAGGCAATCATGGACGCACCTATCCCCCCGGGCATGGAGAAACCCCCACACCTAAAGGAGTATGATGGGGTGGCAGACCCAGTCGACCATATTGACGGGTTTGAAGCCATGCTCCACTATCACAATGTCGGGGGGCCAATCAAATGCCGTCTCTTCCCAACAACTCTCAGGAAGGCGGCCATGGACTGGTACAAGGGACTTTCCCCGGGCTCCATCACCTCGTGGCGGAACTTGAAGAACCAGTTCATCAGTTCCTTCACAGCGTCTCGTCGCCACCCAAAGACCGAGGCAGCCCTCGAGGCCATCATCCAAAGACATGATGAGACCTTAAGGGAATTCATCAACCGCTTCAACCGGGAAGCAATCCAGGTCCCCTGCGCGGACCATATGAAGAGGTACTTGCTGGAGAGGGGCCTCCTCCCCGGCACAGAATTCAGGAAAGCTGTAGGCATCGAGCCACCTGCAACTTTTGATGCTCTCCTCGACAAAGCCCGAGCATATATGGACTACGAGGAGAGAGAAGCTGCCAACAAGGCACGAGACTCCAGGGCTCGCAACCATGGCAGCAGCTCGAGACAAGACCCTCCTCCCCGACGCACCGGAGAGAAGAGGAAGGAAGATAGACCCCGGGAGGTCCGGGAACAAAGGGGCCCCTCGGGCAGGTTTACCGAGTACACTCCGCTCACGGCTTCCCGCGAGCGTATTCTGGCGGAGTGTGCGAGCACAGATTTTAAAGACGGTGGCGTCAAGCGTCCCCGACCAGCTCCTGCCAAGCCAGGAGTAGACAAAAACAAATACTGTCAGTACCATAGGAGTCATGGTCACTTGACAGAGGACTGCGTCCACCTGAAGGATGCTATTGAAACCCTCATCAAAGGAGGGAGACTTGCACAGTACAGAAGAAACGACGCTCCCCGTCGTGAGGCCCGCGAGGAAAAAGAGCCCGAAGAAGATGCCCGACCATCTGACGAGTCGGCGCCACTCCAGACCGCCTTCGCGATAACCAGGCCCGAGGATTTCGAGCTTCCCGAACTCCTGCAGGAGCCCTTGACTACACACAGCAGGTGGGAATACTTCCCCTCCGCCATGGTCATCAACGGGGGCGGGTTCAGCGACCTCACCATCAACTCAGCCAAGAGAAAGTTGGACGAACTGGTCGACAAAGCTCCTCCTCAAACCGTGACCTTTGAAATGGTGAGGGGCAGATCAGAGCCCATCACATTCTACTTGGAAGAGCTCCCCGGCGGAGCACCGAACGCAGTCATCCCCTTGCTGATAAGGGCAAAGATGGCAAATTTTGACGTGCATCGCATTCTGGTCGACGAAGGGAGTTCCGTCGACGTGATGTACACCCAGCTGTTCCGGACCTTACAACTGGACGACTCCCATCTGTCTCCATATATAGGTTCGGACCTTCAAGGCTTCAACGGCTCGACGTCCAAACCTTGGGGATATGTCGAGCTCCTCGTGACATTCGGGGAAGATACTGCTACAAGACAGGTAAAGGTCCGGTTCCTCGTCATTGATTGCCCGTCCCTGTACCATTGCATCCTGGGGAGGCCGACATTGGCGGAGCTAACAGCGGTCCCCTCAACCGTCCACCTAAAAATGAAGTTCTACACCAAACGGGGAAGGGTAGCCACCATCCATGGCGACCTTGCTGCTGCCCGCAGGTGCTTCAACGCCGCTTCAAGGGGCCGGGATACTGTCGACGTGGGTCCCAGCACTAGGCCCGTCAAGAAGACAAAGCAAGAGCCCGACACAGCATCTCCTGAGGTAGAAGTTCAGAAGGCTCCACCAAAGGTCGACTCCATTGCGCTCGACGCCCGTTTTGACGAAGATGAACCGTCCAGCAGCGAGCAAATTCCCCTCCGACCTATTCCGGACGGCGATTTCGAACTCGTTCCCCTTGGAGCAGACCCGACCAAAGGAGTGAAGATTGGCAAGGACCTCCCCGACTTGGCCAGGAAGCAAATCAAGGCCTGTCTGCGCGAGAATGCTGATCTCTTCGCCTGGAGCGCTGCAGAGATGCCCGGACTCGACCCCGAGGTCGCCTGTCATCACCTCGCCATTGATCCAGCCGCCAAGGCAGTAGTACAACGTAGGCGTAGGCAGTCTCCAGAAAAAACGGAGGCTGCTGAAAAAGCTGTAAAAGACCTCTTAGAGGCAAATTTTATTTCTGAAGCCCGGTATTCCACCTGGCTGTCAAATGTTGTACTTGTCAAAAAGAATAATGGAAAATGGCGTATGTGTGTTGATTATACCGATCTCAATCGGGCTTGCCCGAAGGATGCTTTTCCTCTACCGAACATTGATATGCTGGTCGACAACTCGGCCGGCTACAAAACTTTGTCGTTTATGGACGCTTACTCGGGATACAATCAAATCCCAATGGCTCCGGGCGACAAACGCTGCACGGCATTCATGACCAGCTCGGGCAACTATTACTACAACGTAATGCCCTTCGGACTAAAGAATGCCGGCGCGACGTACCAACGCATGATGAACAAGGTATTCAACAAACAGATCGGCGACATGCTCGAGGTATACATGGACGACATGATCGTCAAATCTCGAGCAGACACCGATCACGCAGCACATCTCAAGACTGTCTTCGCCCAAGCAAGACAATGCAAAATGAGGTTCAACCCCGAGAAGTGCACATTTGGGGTTAAGGCAGGAAAGTTCCTCGGATTCTATTTAACAGAACGAGGCATTGAAGCCAACCCCGACAAGTGCCGAGCATTCGCCGACCTCCCGACTCCAACGTCGAAGAAGTCGATACAGATAATGAACGGCATGTTGACATCACTTTCACGCTTCGTCGCGAAGTCCGCTCAGCACGCCCTTCCCTTTTTCAAACTCCTTCGAAAGGAAGCAGCCTTCGAATGGACCGAGGAATGCGAACACGCACTTCGCCATCTGAAGCAGAGCCTGTCTCAGCCGCCCGTGCTGTCTCGACCAGATGACAACGAGCCACTTTACCTATACTTGGCAGTTTCAAACGAAGCCATCAGTGCAGCTCTTGTCCGCGAGACTCCCGACGGGCAGAAACCTGTTTATTTCACGAGCAAAGCCTTACAAGGCCCCGAGAGCAGATATCAACAGATAGAAAAGGTTGCACTGGCCCTCGTCAATGCTGCGAGGAGGCTCAGGCACTACTTCCTAGCACACACCATCATCGTGCGAACTGATCAACCGGTGAGACAACTCCTGGGTCGGCCCGATATGGCGGGCAGAATGCTGAAGTGGTCCCTGGAACTCTCTGAATTCGACATTCAATACGAGAGCAGGAAAGCCCTAAAAGCACAAGCCCTGGCCGACTTCGTCGCCGAGATGACCTCCAGCGACATTCCCCCGGGAAAGGAACACAAGTGGACCATCTTCGTCGACGGAGCCTCCAGCTCGTCCGGAAGCGGCGCAGGGATCCTCCTGGAAAACGAAGAAGGGGTGGTGATCGAGCACTCCTTGGTTCTCTCCTTCCCGACATCAAATAACCAGGCAGAATACGAAGCCCTGCTCGCGGGACTGAGATTGGCCGAGGACCTAGGAGCCCGCGAAGTTCAAATCTACACCGACTCCCAGCTCGTCGCTTCCCAAGTACAAGGAAGCTACCAGGCCAAGAATGACAACCTCATTGAGTACTTGAACTTAGTCAAAAAGCACATGGCAAAGTTCGTACGAGCAGAAATCTCTCACGTTCCCCGCGAGCAGAACACAAGGGCGGACATACTGTCCAAACTCGCGAGCACACGAAAGAAAGGCGGGAATAAATCCGTCATCCAGGAATCCCTGGCACGGCCGAGCATCGAACCACCCTCGACTACGGTAGAGGTTCATGCTATCGGGGACGCCACGTCTTGGATGACCCCGGTCTATAATTTCCTTACAAAGGGAGAACTCCCGACGAACCAGGCCGACGCAGCCACAATAAAGCGTCGAGCATGTTCTTACGTTGTCCTCGAACAGAAACTGTACAGAAGGGGATTCTCCATTCCCCTCCTGAAATGCATTGACGAGTCCTCCATCCCTGACGTACTGCGGGAGATACACGAAGGCATCAACGCCCAGCACATGGGCGGTAAATCCTTGGCGAGGAAAGCCCTCCGCGCAGGATACTACTGGCCGACGATGCAACAGGACGCCAAGGAACACGTAAAAAAATGTGACAAGTGCCAGAAGCACGGGGATATGCACCTCGCTCCCCCACACGAGCTGACCACATTGTCATCCCCATGGCCGTTCGCCTGGTGGGGCATGGACATCCTCGGACCCTTCGTGCAAGGGACCTATCAGAACAAGTTCCTAATCGTCGCCGTGGATTACTTCACAAAATGGATCGAGGCCGAGGCCCTCGCGAAAATCACCTCACATAACATCCTCCGTTTCTACAAGAGAAACGTGCTCGCCAGGTTCGGAATTCCACAGGCACTGGTGACCGACAACGGCACCCAGTTCACCGACCACGGATTCCGAGACTTCGTCACCAAACTGGGGACCAAACATCACTTCACATCGGTCGAGCACCCTCAGACCAACGGGCAAGCCGAAGCTGCGAACAGAGTCATCCTCCGAGGGCTCAAACGTCGACTCGGCGAAGCCAAAAGAGGATGGGTCGAGGAGCTCCACAGCGTCCTGTGGGCATACCGCACCACACCCTATTCAACGACGGGTGAAACACCATTCCGACTAACGTACGGCACCGAAGCTGTCATCCCAGTCGAAATCATGGAACCATCCCGACGAACGGAGGAACCCCTCGACGAAGAAATGAATGACGAAGCACTAAGGGATGAACTCGACCTAGTCGAGGAAATCCGCTCGGGGGCTGCCCTGCGCGAAGCAACCCTAAAACAACGAGTGGCTCTACGCCACAACGACAAGGTCATCAAGCGCGAGTTCGAAATAGGCAGCCTGGTACTACGCAGAAACCAGAAAGACTCCCGCGAGGGGAAGTTGGCCGCGAACTGGGAAGGACCTTACCGCGTCCACGGCACCACGGGTACCGGGGCGTACTACCTCGAACAGTTAGACGGAGAGCCATTACCAAGACCCTGGAATGCTGCTAAGTTGAAGCAGTACTACAGTTAAAAACTGACAACACCTAGGACCCTCGACCAAAAGCAACCATGCTCGGGCAACGAGGAAAAACGTCCCACTTCGTTTAAGGCTAAGGTACAGGCCGACGCACGACCAAAATGGCACGGCATCGCGCGGTAGACGTTGACGATCTATAGTGCCCGACGTGGACAGCTATACCGAGCACCATCGTCGTCGTACCCATAAGGCAGAACACCCAGCTCGCGATGGGCAGTTCACGCCAAGGGCAAATCGTCCCTACGGGCTCCACGCCCGACTGAGCAACCTCGCTCCGAAATACCCGACATTCCATCAAGAATAACGGGACATCTACAAGGGTCAAAACAAAATCTCTCCCCTCGAGCGAAACACTCAAGCAACCTCGGCCAACCGAAATTGGGTCGAGGTTGCGCACAAACAGAGTCGAGCATAGTCGCTCGCCAAATCAAAGCCATCTACGGGCACTCGTCGGGCCCGGGACGAGCTAAATTCATACAAGCATGAGTTCATACAAGGGCGCAAAATCCAAAATAGACAAGGTATAAACGCCCGAAGGCAACAAAGTAATATTAAACCGACCAAGAAGGCCGGCGATGTTCATACAAGCAATAAACGGGCACGCAGGCCCAAAGAATACAAATTCAAATATCGAAGGCACGCAGGCCCGCTATCCAAAAAATACAAAATCAAACTTCCGCATTGTCACCACTGTCGACGCAGGGAGAGTCGGGCGGCGGAATGATCGCGCCACCGACAACCCGATGGGTGTGCCCGATGCCCTCGGTGACCAGGCCGGGATTCAGCAATGAGAGCTGGTCGACGGCAGAATTGAACCCGTCTTCCAGGGCACCGACTGCGTCCTCCTCGAGGCTCCGGATATGGGCAATAAGCTCAGCCCGACTCTTCAAAGCCATTAGATCCTCGGGCTCATCTTCGGCGGGTTGCTGAACAGCATTCAGTTCCTCAACTTTCTTGCCCAGGCGTTCGACTTCAGCAGCCAAACGATCCCTGTCCGTCCGGAGCAACTCCCCTTCCTCGGTCAACCGCCCAGACTTCTCCTTTTCCAAGGTCAGCATCTCCCGCTCGGCGTCAAGTATCGCGATCTGCTCTTGGAACATCCCCTCGGAGCGTTCCAGAGCGACCTTCAACTTCCTTGAGCTCGCAGTCAAGGCCACCTTCTCCCGCTCGAGCTCTTCAACACGAGCAGCATCCCCTGCATCTTCGGACAATACCAGAGCCATTTCAGCCATTTTAACCAACCCGTCCACACTGGCGACCAGCCGAGACCGCCTCTCCTCTTTAGTCATCCTCTTTATGGCCTCGGCTTCATGCGCGACCACGGTCGGAGGAAACCGCTCGAAAAAGCCCTCCTCCTCGATGCAAGGGGGAAAGGCAAAGCATTGAACGGGACCGGTATCTTCCCCGACAGTTGAACCGCCTTCCACGCGGGTCCTCTTCCTCTGTGTCAGAACGGCGTCGGCGTCAATAACCTCGACATCTGGATCTGACGCCGCCCCCGAGCTCGACGTCGAATCCACCCTCACATGCTGAGGAGCGCTCAGAGCTGTTGGTGGACCCATTCTCATCGCCTGAGGGGCCGGTACGACCTTCTTGCCTCGCCTCTGCCCGGTTGTCAATTTCAGGAGCCTCTCATGTCGGCTTGCCATCGTACCTGCACGAAGTAAAAGAAAAGTCAGTATCGAGCAAAACGCGTAAATAAATGACGAGTAAAGAATTTCAAACAAACAACCTAACAGGCGGGCTGCCTCCCTATAGGTCGAACATTCCACCAACGCCTTGGTGTCGATCGGGCGAGCCTCGAATGTCGGGTAACCATCCTTGTCGAGGATGTCATTCCCTTCCCGTGTAACCCACTGGGCGGGATGAAAACTGTCGACGAAGTTGCAGAGGGCCGTGTACGCCCGCTGATCCTCCGTGCACATATCCCCGACCGCGGTATGAAAATATCCTGTTCCGTGCTCGAAGTGTCGGGGCATCCAATACACCGGGAACTTAGCCCGACGTCCTAGCACGGGGCTCCCGTCATCGCCCAACAATACCTCCCCGTCATCATCGCTGACCGGCGCTTCCTCCTCGAAGAGGGAATCCACAGCAGAGTCGGTGATGGGGTGCACCACATACCATTTATCCTTGAAACCCCTCACAGAGTCCATGTACATCCTAAACAGTCTCCTCGACTGCTTCAGGGACACCCAGCTGTGTTTCCCTCCTCGGGACTGACGCTGTAGGTGGAAGACCCTAAAGAAGAGAGGGATGGTCGCCCCTATCCTTAAGTAGCGGCACGTCAGCTCAAACGCCCGGATGAAGGCGAGAGAGTTAGGGTGTAGCTGGGACGGGGCCAGCTCCAAATGCGTGAAGACCCCAGCCTCAAAGTCTGTGAATGGCAGCCGCAAACCCAAGTCTTTGAACGCGATCTCGTACATCGCAAAGCTGTAATCCGGGTACATCGAGCAAATTCTGGCGGTGGTCGACGGCACCATGACCTCGAAATTATGCTGAAAGTCGGGCTGGTCCTGCCCCTCTTCGATAGCGATGAACGGATGTCGGTCATCCCGACTGTATATCGACGCCGTCCCCCGAGGCTCGGCGCCCACCCATTCCAGCGATGGGTCGGTCACAGTGTCTATAAGGTTGGCCGACTCGTCGGCACTTTGTTCTTCGCTGTCGCGACGACCGGAGGAGCTCGGCTCATCCGCCATGGTTACCTGCAGAGCACGGGAAACCAATCAGATTGAGCATGAAGTCCTATGCTCGACATAATCATGTCATCCATACACTACCACACGAGTCCATTTTCACAAGTGGATGCCTCCCCGACTCTCCTGAATCCAGTGTTCGTCCACAAACCAACCGCGCGGCCACTCTTCAAGCATGTCGATCCGAGGTATGAACATGGCGAGCCGCATTATGAAGCCCACGGCCACGACCATAAACATACCGGGCACCGTCATGAATCAGGCGCCCAGGATCATGAAGACCCCGGGCAGCTCCGAAGTTCTTCGCCTAAAACTATGAATGTGACGGCCACAAGTACGCGTTTGCCGGCCCTAGACATGAATCTGTCGGGCAAAACACGAGTTTGCCGGGCTAATCCCACATTAACGATCCTAAAACATCTACATTTTCCAAGAATCATGCATTCTAAAACAGGAAAATAAAGAAAGTGGATCACTTACTTGGATCAAAGATGGGATTCGGCTAGGAAATGAAGAATCTGAGACGGGAAGTCACGGTTGGAGAGAGTGTTGAGAGTTGCAACGAAGAGAGCACGAAGAACGGAAAGCGTATTATGGGGCCCAAGGACCCTATTTATAGTGATGACATGGAATACCAAACGTCACCTCGTTTAGCCACGGACTCCGTCTCCTCGACGCACTGCACCCAACGCAATGATGGCCCTACCCCCCTAGGGTGGCGGCACAACTCCCGAAAGATACCCCATGTGCTCGACTGATGCGCCCGGCAAAGATCCTCCACGCATCCACCACCGAGGACGTCTTCGAGCACGACACGAGGAGACCCCTCGAGGGTCCACGCCTCCATACCGGGCACGAGACCTCAGCGACGGAACAATTGTTTCAAGTCATGGCTCCTCGCAAAGGAACCACGACTTGGGGGGCTCCTGTTCTGGACTGGGCCCGACAGGCCCAAAAGCATTAATAAGGCCCAGTCCAAAGGGACTCATTAAGGACCACAATGGGCAAAGGGGGTCGCGACCATGCCCGACACCCTAACGTCCACCTCGACATCTCAATGTCCAGCCACGCAGTGAAGTCATGCTCGACACCCCGCCGTCCGACTCTATGTCCTGGCTTCCAGCTCGACACTCGCTGTCCAGCTCGAGGTCTTAGCGTCGAGCTCGGCACCGCGCTGCGCGGCTCGACATGGTCCCGAGCTGACTTACTAGGGCAGACTTAGTCCTCCATTGCCCCAACTACACTCCGGAAAGACCGCGTCTCCGTCCGCCCGCACTTCACGCACCACATCCAGGGAGGGGACCACGTGCTGATCCCCACTACCCACGTAGGACCTGGCAGTTCCTCCATTGGGCCAAATCCGCCCGGCCCAGTGAAGGAACCTTGGCCCAGCGCTGGGGGCTATAAATACCCTCTGCTTCCAGAGGGTCAGGTAATCATCAATTCTAACCTCAACTCTATTATCTGCTAGTACTCCCACTGACTTAAGCATCGGAGTGCCTTGCAGGTACCCCCCCCTCCTCGTTCAAAAAGCCTTCAGCTCGGAGCAGCCGTGACGGTCCAAACCTTCTGATCAGGTCAGATCAGATTCAAAGAAAATTTCCAACATGAAAGTTGTAGTACTCCACAAAATCTACAACTTTGATTCACAAAGTTTTCCCAAAATATGCTTGGATCTCAAGTTATGATTTTGTGAATAAGGGTCCATGAAACTTTTAACTTAGTGAAATTTTGCCCTAGCTTAGGCAGGATTTTGACCTAACTTCATGGAAACCTTTCACATATTTCCAAGTGGAATATCAAAATTCATTTCAAAGATGGACTGTAGGGCATGTTACAAGATTTCCAAAATGTCCAAGAACTCTCCAAGATCATTTGTGGTTAGGGAGAATCGAAAGTTTGAAAATGGCATATTATCACTTTTGGCCAAGGCATTTTGCACCATGTTACAACTTGCAAATCTGTCCTAAGCATGCTTGTACTTGGTTTACAGGTTTTAATCCTTTCTACAATCATAAATTAAATGCAAATACATTAGACAAAGGCATTATTCCGAGTTTTGGAGCATTATACTTTGATTTAATCCAAAAATGGCAAAAAGGCAACATTGCTACTTTGATAAAGCATGCTTTATGTCCTTTTGTTTATCTTGAGCATTGAACTTAATCTTTTGCAGCAAGCCACATCCACAAACATCAGAAAAGGTTTACCAACTCTCCTCAGGCCTTGAGCTAGCCTGTACAGGCTGTGCCTTTGTCAACTCACCTTTTACTTCAAAAACAAGCAAGTGTGCAAAAACTCCATAACTTGAAAATCTGATAAGAGCAAGCCTAACACTCATTTCAAACAACCTCAACACATTGTAGCAAGTAGAATACACGAGTTACAAGCCTCTAAAACACCCAAATACACAAAAACACCAACTTTTGCCCAAAACAGGGCAAGCTCTGTAGAACCTTGGCCAAATCCATATTCCCTCGTGCGTTTTGCTTGGAATCATTTCAAACACATTCTAAACATTCCATCTGAACTATCCAATCCCTTCTCAAGCAACTGTAACTCCATTTTCAAGCTTCACCATTTTCAATTTCTGAGTTTGCAGGTTGAGTTCTATAGAGAGATTCAGGCCATTTCAAAGCAAGCTAAGCATTGGGAAAGGTCAAGCGAACATCAAGAAAGCTCAAAAGACCTTCAGGCCTCATTCCAAGTTGCTACATTTCCTTATTCGAACTTGACTGAACAAGGTAATTTTCAAACTTCTATCTCCTTATTTAGGCATCATTAGGCTTAGGTTTGTGAAGCAAAAATGTAGTCCTTAAGTTCCTTGAGTTGTACATATGCGTAGATTTCATTTATGTTAACTGAGCTAGGAGTATTTGATAGTTGAAGTTGCTGAAAAAACTAGGTCAAGATTTAGGGCCACTGAAATTCTCTCTGGTCTTTGAGAGTTAGATCAAGTTTTTTATATCATTAGAATCGTGTGATGATGAGCTATAACTTTCATGTTGCAAGATCTTGTTTTTAAACATGTATGCAGGAGTTACAAGTTTGTACATGGTGCGCACGTTTTCTGGTTCCAAGGACAGGGACGAAGTGGACATTGGGCTGGGCTTGGCTTGCTTGACTTTTGACACCCCCTGCTTACTTTCTGCACCCCCTTGACCCATTTCTTTATTTTTTTTATATATTTTCTTGAATATTCCACATTTCCGACTTTTATTTATTTTTCTTGAACATTAAAAATCATCAAAAATATTTTCTAAATTTTTACATTTTTATTTTATTATTTTTTATGACAAAAAATAGTTTATTAGGTTAAATGTAATTTATTTTCTTGAATAAACTTATAAATAATATAAAAAATATTATACATTTTTTTAAATTATTTATATACTTAAAATATTATTTTCTCACATATTTAATTTTTCAACATTTTTGTATATATTTTTATTTATTTTCTTGTACATAAAAATGAATAAATAAATAATAGAAATACATTTCTTTTTAAACCAAAAATTAGGGTTTTCACCCCTTTCAAAAAACAATCATTTTTATTTTTCTTTTTTTAGGACATAAATAAATTTATTTTACATACATAAAATTAATACAAAAAAACATTTTGTATATTTATATTTAATTGTCTATTTAAATATTTGCTTATTCACTTATTTGTACAAATAAATTCAATATGGTTGTAATAGTTTTAGGGTTTTATTTTGTGCAAATATCCCCCTATTCAAACTTGTACCCCTTCCCATAATATTGTGTAATAGTCTTAGATTTACTTTTACGTAATTTATCGTATTATATGCATGATAGTAAAGATTAAGGTTTTGTATGCAAAGACCAAAATCAAAACAAATAGCATGACTAAACACAAGACAAAAATGCATGTAAAATGACAACACAATGCACACAAGCACCCCTAGGGTTTCATCCACTTTGTTGCCTTAAAATGGCCATGGTATGCATGCTAGGTATCTTGGCAAAACAAAATCAAACAAAAGATCATAGTCCCTCGATGACGCTATCTTGGTTGCCTATACAAAAATGATCTAGTCCCTCAAAAACTTGCTAAAGATACTTGGCACCATTGCTATCATGGTCATATGATGACCCACACCCGTCCCGTTTAACATCCAAATACAAGGTTGTTTACCAAATACAATGGTAAAATAACAATATCAAAGGATTAAAAATGTGTAGGAAAGATCTTTGAGTAGGGTAGACAACTCCTAGTTACTTGATCAATTTGCAAACATCCTTGCTAATTTCAAAACACACACACAATTTCAAAACAGTTTCCAAACAAACTTTCAAACATTGAAACATTTTTCAAAAGACAAACATCTTTGTATACATTCTTCAAACAAGAATCATTACAAAGATTTCCAAAACGATGGCCTCTTTTCAAAATACTTTCAAAACTACACAAAGCACCATTTCAAACAATTGAAAAAGCAAAGCAAGTGATCTAAACGAGTAACTAAGAGCCCATGGAAAACCATGGATGAAAAGGGTGCTAGCACCTTCCCTTTTCATAATCTACCCCCCGAACCCAAGAAAACATCTCAAAGGTCTTTCCTGTGCTTTTTGACCTTTCCTTTGGATAAAATAAAAAGTCGGTGGCGACTCTTGCTAAATCGAAACATTTGCGAACACAAACGCAAAACCTCAAGTCAGTTCTCCCACCGTATCACACTAATCTATTCAAGAATACCACTAGTGAGCTTCAACATCTCCAACTCCACATTATTAAGAGTCTCTTCACACACTAAACTCATGTCTCTGAATTGTTTGATCAATTCTAACTCTCTTACCATAAGCATTGACATATGTAAGGATTTCCTACTCAAAGCATCAGCCACAACATTTTCTTTACCCGAATGGTAACTCAAATCAAAATCATAATCTTTCAGAAGTTCGAGCCACCTCCTCAGCCTCATGTTAGACTCTTTCTGATCGAACAAGTACTTCAGACTCTTATGATTACTGAACACGTCAAACTTAGAGCCGAAAATATAATGTCTCCAAATACTCAATACAAACACCACAACTGCCAACTCTAAATCATGCGTAGGATAATTCATTTTATGAACTTTCAGTTGTCTAGAGGCGTAAGCAACAACTTGACCATTCTGCATCAGCACACCACCAAGACCCATATTTAACACATCACAATATACAACAAAGGATTCACTTGGATTAGGAAAAATAAATACCGGAGTGGTCGTCGACTTCTTCTTCAACTACATAAAACTTTCTTCACATGTTACATCCCACACATGAGCTTGACCATTTCAAGTCAACTGAGGCAACAGTAATGCGAACTTCGAGAACCCCTCAATAAACTTGCGATAATAACTGGCCAAACTAAGAAAACTTCGAATCTCAGTTTCAGACTTCAGAGTTTCCCATTGCAACACATCATCAAATTTAGAAGGATCTACAGAAATTCCACCATTAGAAATTACATGGCCAAGGAAACTTACTTCCTTCAATCATAACTCACACTTTGATAGCTTTGCATACAACTTTTTCTCTTTCAGTACTTGCAACACACTTCACAAATGTTCAACATGTTCTTCTTCTAATTTAGAATAGATCAGAATATCATAAATGAAGACCACCACAAACTTATCTAAATACTTATGAAAGATTCTATTCATATACTCCATGAAAACACCAAGTGCATTCGACACGTCAAACAAAATCACAATGTACTCATGGTGACCATACCTCGTCCTGAATGCCGTCTTCAGAACATCATTTGGTTTAACATAAATCTGATGGTAACCAAACCTTAAATCAATCTTGCTAAACACATAAGCACCTACCAACTGATCCATCAAATCATCGATTCTTGGAAATGGATACTTATTCTTGATAGTGACTTTATTTAATTGTCTGTAGTCCACACATGACCTCATACTTCTGTCTTTCTTCTTAACCAACAACACAGGTGCACCCCACGGGGAAACACTCGATCGAACAAACTTCTTCTCAAGAAATTCTTTCAATTGTTTCTTCAACTCAACTAATTTTGATGTTGGTATCCTGTAAGGAGCCATTGAGACCGGAATAGTATCTGGTACTAATTCGATGGAAAATTCTACTTCACGCTCCGGAGGCAAATCATCGATGTTGTCTTGAAACACATCTGAAAATTCATAGACAACGGGTAATTCAACACTTGCAGCTTCACTATCGATGTATAATGATGCAAACATATGAGCTTCATCTTCTAAGAGTTTTTCTACTTGCTTATAGGATAAAAACATCAACTATTCACCTTTTTCAAACTAAGATTCATGCTCTGGAGGCAAGTTATATATATCTTTACGAAAAACATCAGTATATTTCACACCACTGGCATATCACTAGTCATCACATTGTTCTCTATTCTCCTAGAAGTAAACATAAATAATACCTGGTTGTTCTCCCTAAAGGACACCCCAACTTAGCCTGCAGACAAGAATCTTGATTCCATGTTCTCTTCCGGTTCGAGAAAAAACACATCCACAACAATGCTTGCACCCTTGCAATCAGTAGAAAACCAAACCAAAAGTCCAAAATTGAAACATCTTAGAGAAGTAAAAGCTTCTCCCCCACTTATTTCAATCCCGCCCCTGCAGACAAATAATTATAAAAGCAAGCAAACACCGACAGTGTTTCACACACATGTCGTGTACTAAGGAACAAACAACATTAGACAACCTGGCCAGACGGACCGATCTGCTCTAATACCACTAATGTAACACCCTTATAAACTCCACATATTTATTCATGTATAATTAAATTTAAAATCACCACACAAGAGTGTCACACTTCATGATAAAACAACATAAATACAATTCTGCTCTATAATACATGTTACAACAATTACAGTTATATTCTTCATGAACACACACTTTCATAATAGCTACATAACTTCAATATCTAATTTAAAACATCCCAGCAGAATCATCATTCAAATTTATCCTCAAACAACATAAACCTCAAGACATTAGTTTTATAAATAACTAGAACCACAACTGGTTCGACAATCCAAAAATCTTATAAAATTTCAACATAGTCATAACAAAGAAAATCAAACCAAGCGTTTCTAACCCAATGTTACGTATCAGAGAAAGACACCTCTAAATAACGGAAAACTAATAAATACTCCAAAAGCTATTATCATTAATGCAACAAGCTACTTCTGAGTATCTGTGTGTTACCCACGTGCAGTCAACATTTAAGTAGAAAGGGTGAGTAATCATGATTCATTATAAAATATATAAGGAAAAGATTAGAAACAACATCATCATCATCATATCAACACATATAATTTATAAAACAAGTCATACTCACACCTACAAGTCATAATAGTACTTATACATTTTTTTTTCATAAAAACCATCATATAATTACATAATTCACAAATATCATCATATCATATTTTATCAATAAAACTCATGCAAATTCCACATAGAATGTTAATGTATCAACACTGACTCAATATATGTGGTACCAAATTTTATGAACATCTGGTTCATCACCCTCCATAATCTCCATCATAGGATCAATTCTCTCTTGGAACCGGAGCACAACATGAATCACTACTACCATAATAGTAACACTTCACTAAATCCATGGACGAGGATCTAGCTACTCGCACTTAATTCGCACAATGGAATGGAGGCTCATCACTAGCGTACCACCGTCCAAAAATGCTATGAATGCATGATGCACAACGAAGTCACATATAAGTTCGACCACATCTAGTCAATTGCATCATCATTCACATAAATCATCTTCATATAGCATGTATATACATTTGAATATGCACATCTTTAAAACATCATCACAGTACCATCATTAACATCACATCAATCACATTGCAAAAACACTCAATTTTCATCATTCACAACAAGACATCATAGCGCAACATACATTTACACATCTTACAACACCATTACACATTATTAAAATTATTTCCAAAAACATGAAACAATTTTTAAATTAAATTACGTTGTCTCATCTCTCTACAGCTTTAAACGGTGCGTCAATCGTACACCCCAAACTCAAGTTATGAATTTTTTAAGTTTTATAAAAATCCTGCACTTTCCTACGATTTCCTTATGGGAATTTCACTCCAAAACTCTTTTTTTTTTTAAAACTTAAATATATCCCAAACATCCCCTAACATGTCCAAATAGCTTATTTCAAAAATCTATTATTATAGGTCAATTACCTACTGTTACTTCACTCTAAATCTATCAACTAACATCTAATTTCACAAAATTTTGCCTGTGAAATTGATTTCACCATACAAATAAATGATTCAATTCATGGCATATTAAACATCATTATCAACAATTACATCATGGTACTCATCAAATCATACATAAGATAAAACCTACATCTATTTTAACCACATATCAATCATTACCCCCTTTACCTGAATTCTTAGCATCTTTGATTTCTTCGAACCCTACGGGATGAATCTCCTCTTCTTTTCTCTATATGCCCTAGCCTCTTTTTAATTTCTCCAATTTTTTACGATCATACAAAATGACTTCTTTTTCCTTATTTTATTTGTTAACCTTGGACCCTTTCTATGATATTTCCATTATGCCCTCATTTACACACACACACACACACACTTACTCTTATGCCCCTATTCTCCTTTTTAGCTTAATTTCCCATTTAATTATTATTATTATTTACTCGTAAACGGCCTAACCACAATGTAACCACAACTAACCATAATATAACCACAACTAACTACAATCTAACCACAACTAACCATAATCTAACCACGTTTATTTAATCTAAATAGTTCTAAGTTAACTTCTACTTCCCACACTAACCTCACACATATCATCACACATCATATAAAATCAACAATAAATCACAAATAATTAATAAAATTGAGAAAACTAAATTTTTGGGGTGTTATAGTGATCCAATTGATCATGCTTGATTTATGGCTCTGATAACATATCATTACCCTTCACACAATCACTCGTCTCGATCTCCTTTACTAGCTACATGATTGGTCCAGTCGAGTTGCCAAGTCGCTAAAAGCCTTCTTCACAGAGAGTTTTGTTCCTTCATTTTCATAAATACCAACAAAAGATCATAATGTTGAGGGTATTTGCGTAAATATGTATTATTTCCTTTAAAATAGTAAAAGATCCAAGCCCTGCGAGACAAAGAGTAAAAGTGAGTCATTTTATCAGAAGGGGGCAAATCTAATCCATATATGTGTTGCATAGAAGCAATCTCGGAGCATATAAATTAATACTCTTCCTTACTCATACATTTGTTGCAATTCATAGATATAGTTGGATTCCACTTATGTCGTTGTAAGTTAAGAGCCTCTCATGAATCATAAGACACGTGAAAGTTTGGATCTAATTGGGACTTTTTCGTTTCTAAATGATATTCCATTTAATATGTGTTTCCTCGATATCCGAAGAAGAAGAAAGATATTTATAGACACTACCCACATAAAACTTGTTGTCTCTATAATCCCACATCTTATCTTATCCACACCATCTTCGTGGAGAGGAGGATGGATACCCATAATCCAATTGACCAGCTCGACATTGTACCAATTTTGAAGCAACTCTATATTCCACTTTCCTTCTACATTAGCCATCTCTTTAACCATGAGGGTGATATCTATAACCGTATCAGGTTGGATCAACTTAAAGAATAGACGTTGTTTTGTCGGAGTTCAACGATTCAGAGAAAAATTAACCCTTTGCCATCCTCAAGCTTCCACAAAATATTTTTCTCAAATTTTTCCAACACCTTTCTTAGTACTTTCCATAACGAAGAATCAATTAACTTATTAATCATATTTTCCACCATGTAGTGCTTCTTGTCATATTTATTGAAGAGAACCTGACACCATAGATCATTAGAATTATTAAATATATTTTATTAATAATATGCAAATATAATGTTAGTAGGTCTGAATTTTATTTGAACTTTCATTTTTAAAATGTATCGGATGTTATTAATATGTCAATAAAATATTTAATTTATGAGTTGCGTTGGACTTAGATGATGAATAACACCAAATAATGTCGGAACAAGCACAAAATTTAGTGGTGAATCAATGGAGAAAAGTGATAAATCGGAGAAGATGAAGTGAATTTAGAGATAATGAGAGAGATTAATTGAGTAAAATTGAGGAGAAATATAAAATCGATATTAACTAAAATAACATTACATGATAGAATATTTATAGAATACAAAAAATACAACTGGAACCATACAGACCCCCAAAAAAGCTGAAAAAACAAAAACACGAGACAAAAATCGATTTCTTCAAACATTGAAATCAATTTCCCCAATTGAAACACAAAACAAGAAAACAAATAAAAGTTGTGGAAATCGATTTCCTCTTCGAAATTTTCAATTTTCAGATTTTCAAAAATATTTTTTTAATAAGATATTTCCAACGTAATGCTCTCAAAAATTTTCACAATACACTTGAATTATTAAGGATTTCCAATAATTAAATCTCAGACTCCCATGTTGATGGTGGTCAAATTTTAGGTCTATATTAATTTTTTTAATTTTAATAATTAAATTAAAGTCATTTTAATTTAGATAACATTAAAAAAAATAAAAATAAAAGTCAGCGTGTAACACAAACGTTTTTGTTTAATCAAATTTTAAGAAGATATAAAACAACATAATTTTTCAAAGTTGAAACTTGATTTTTTTTTTTTTTTTAAAGTAAAGCAGCAATCACCCGTATGACAGAAAAAATGTTACTGACCCAAAACTAAAACTGTAAATTAAAGGATATAAA
This sequence comes from Vicia faba, assembly GCA_948472305.1. NCBI lineage: Eukaryota > Viridiplantae > Streptophyta > Magnoliopsida > Fabales > Fabaceae > Vicia > Vicia faba. The sequence goes on from OX451735.1 coordinate 317,967,663, forward strand.
ATTTTCAAAATATTATACAAAGCAGATTTGTTCCAAAAAAAAATTATCTTATTATTTTAAATTTTCTCCAAATGTATAATCCTGACACATTCAGCATAGATTCATAGCTTTCAAGATTTATCAATCTGCACTAAGTAATTTAGTGGATGAATAGAACCCATGACCAAATCCTTTTGAGGTCAGCAAATTCTTTCAATATATTGCAAAATGCAAATTCTCCACTAGCAAAAAGTATATAATTAAATTTTGTAATAAGTAGAGGAATATACACAGCATTTACCACTAGGCTTTATAGACCAAAATTTTGATCTTATCACATGATGTGTGAAAGCACCGAAAGTTGATGTTTCAAATTTGATGCATTCAACTCAACTTTCTGGGAGATGATTGACAATGTTGTGTTGCACTTTTTCAGTTTCACTTGGCGTGGGAATTCCCCATACACTTTTACAACTTTTGTGACTAATAACACCAAAAAATTATACTTCACTTTTTCAAGACACATTCAATTATTTTACTCTTTTATTTTGAAATCTATACTTCTTTTTTATTATAGGAGGTAAAAGGATGATTCAAATTCCCAACTTCCAAACTGTAGCTTCCATAATAGGCTGAAATTACATCCCACAGTCAAACATAGCATGTGAAATTTCCTTACATTATGAAACAAGTGAGTAGGTTGAAGTTGAGACAAAGAATAATTGGTAGAAGACCCCAAACCATTACCTCCCAAATTTGTGGCTAGGAGGCTAAAAGGCCACTTGAAGCATTACTACATGAAGATAGCATGTGTGACTCAATAATTTGGTGTGCAAAAGTAGTTGTATCAATAACTTATGTATAGCTCCTTATCAATTTAATGTTACTATTTATAACAAGTGGTTAGGAGTTAGAATCTTTTAAATAAAAAAATTGTTTTCAAGAGACTATCTAACTTATGAGTCTATATATTTTATATATTTTATAGGATTAAATATGTTTTTGATCTTTATAAATATTTTAAATTTTATTTTTAATTTTTATTAAAAATAATAAATTTTGAATTCTAAAATATTTTTGTTCATTCAATTTTAATTTTTGTTATTTTCTAAAATTTTAAAAACTGTTTAATTATCCTTAAACTTTTAAATTTTTGAATAATATTTTTCCATATGTGTTTGGAATACTATAAAATATTTTTTTATCAAATTTTAGAATTTTTTAAAATGAGAAGAATTAAATGTGTTTTTTTTTTAAATTTCAAAAGATATTGATAAAAATAATGAAAATTTCGACTTAAAAATCAAATTTTGAATTTCTTTTTTTCTAAGAATTTTTTTATAACGTTCTAAACATGTGTACAAAATAACCATTCAAAAATATAAATTAGTTTAACAATAAGAATTAAAACAACGTGCATAATAATTTTATAAAGATTAAAAATTATAATTATTTTAATAAAAATTAAAATAAAATTTGAGATATTTATAAAAACCAAAAATATATTTAATCCTATTTTATAAAGTTTTTATAAGTTTATTAATGGTATTTTTTATATTTGTGAGTGTTTAATTTTAAAATAATTTTTTATAATTTTTATTAAAATAATTTTTTTAACACTTTCAGTATACAAGTGTTATATAATATGCCTGTTGGCTGTTAATAGAGTTGGTATTCCGATGAAATATGATTTATGGCACATGTTTGTTAACTGCTTATAAGATCATACACCATAGACATTGTTATTGTTGTCAAGCTTGTTAAATTCGAAATTTTAATTACATTTATTTTGTCTAGATGAATTCAAAATTCAACACATAATCAACTTTGATATGCAATTTCATCATATTTGTCTCATAATAAAATTATATATATATATATATATATATATATATATATATATATCTATATATATATATATATATATATATATATATATCATGGTTCACTTTGATTCATTTTTTGTGTGCAAAAACGGTCTTTAAGTTTCAAAACGCAATCACGTTAGTCCTTCTGTTAGTGAAACGTTAATGAAATTCAAAAAGCAGAGTCTAGGTGGCCTGTCATGCTTGAAGTGGCTTGTTGGAGGCAAGTGACAGAGAATAAGGACAGAAAATTTCCTAAAGCTGAAGATAGCATATGCATGTTCTGTTTGCCCAAAACGAAAGCCAAAGGAAAGAGGAAGAGGCTTGCAAAGAGGCATGCGAAGGTGATTCCGTAGGTGACTTCAGGTATGTTAATCTTGTTTTGTCTTCGTTTCTGGATATTTGAAATGAGATTCTGAATATTTGTTATGGGGTTTCCAGAGTTTAGGTTTAATGGATGAATTTCTGAAACTCGTAATCCACCACAGTGGTGAGTTCGTTGATCAAGAGCTTAGTATCTATGAAGGAGGCCTGATATCTGAATTGTCAGTAGATGTTGATAGGTGGCGTTACTTTGAGTTAGTTGGTGTATTGAAAGACTTGGGTTATACGGACAATGTAGAGAAAATGTATTACAAAGACTCACAATTTGGGATGAATGAACTAGTTGATGACAAAGGTGCCCTAGAAATTGCAGACCTATACAGAGTGCATCATGTTGTTCATGTTTACAGAATGAGGTTCCAAGATATATTTGGTAATGATATTTTGCCTAACATTAGAAAGAAGATAGACATAACAAGTGCCTACACAAACTTATGGCTTGTCAGGTATGGTCAGTTGTTGTTAACTGTTAATTGCAGACTGTTAATTGTTAATTGTTAAATGTTAATTGCAGACTGTTAACTGTTAACTATTAATTGTTAAATGTTAATTGCAGACTGTTAACTGTTAAATGTTAATTGTTAAATATTAATTGCAGATTGTTAAATGTTTATTGTTAAATGTTAATTGCAGAATGTCAGATGAGCATATGTTTGAAGTAAGGCATGTCGAAAACCCAGCTGAAACATTCACTGTGAACTTGAAGGATTACTTGTGCTCTTGCAGAAGATGGGAACTCACAGGACTTCCATGTGTCCATGCCATGTCAACCATGAAGAGTAGGAATTTTAAAGTTGATGATTACATTCCAGATCATTATAGGGTATCTAGGTACAAGACAGTATATATGTATGTGCTTTATCATGTGAATGGACCCAATATGTGGGTCAAAACTCCATATCCTGATGTGCAGCCACCTAAGTTTAGAAAGATGCCTGATAGACCAAAGAAAAAGAGAAACCTTGAGCAAGGGGAGATTGATGGCACTGACAGAAAATTGAGAGAAACTGATTTTATTGTAAAGTGTCCTTTGTGCAATAAAACTGGACATAACAAGAAAACCTGCAAAGTCAATGCAACTCAAGGCACTGCATCTCAAACCAATGCAGCTCAAGGCAATGCAAGTCAAGCCAATGCTACACAAGGCACTGCATCTCAAACCATTGTAAGTCAGGTTACAGTAACACAAGCATCAATTGCACAGAGTTACATGAATGCAATTCAGTCTTCACAAGGAAAGTAAGTACCAGAGCAAGGCACAAAGGAGAAAGCTAGTGGAACTGGAAAGCTACAAAAACTAGGTGTGAAAAGGCCCTTTGTACCCCCTAGACCAACAACAAGACTCTCAGCATCCAGGAATGCAACTGGTTCTACCACCAGGCGATCTACTCCAACCAAGAGAAGCACATCAAAGAGGACCACCTAGTTATCATTTTAGGGTTTATGTATTTTGGAACATGTGTATGTAACATGTCATTTTGTCCACGTTTTGGAACATTTCATTTTGTCAAGCTTTTGAAAATTGTCTATGTAACATGTCAGTATTTTGGAACATACTTATGTAACATACTTATGCAACAAATGCCAACTACATATTTTCAGTTTAACTAATCTGTTGTGTGTGAGCAACCCCTTCATATAATTGATTTTGAATGATAGCAAATATATGTGAAATAATCAATGAATGTTACCTACATGTGTGCATTGTAAAAAAAATAGTATAACATGTTCAAAATGAGTTAAGAATGTGTTTTACACATAAAACACTGTTATGAGTCGACACAAACAGCTTTGCATCGACGCATACTTAAGCAAAGAATCATAAAAACGATTTTGCTTCAGTATGAGTCGACACATCCATGCCATGCATCGACTCATAACATGTGGATGCCCCTGGAATACAACCTTCAACCTTTATGCATCGATACATAACTTCATGCATTGACACATGATATGTTGATGTCCGTGAAAAACATTTTTGAACTTTTATGCATCAATACATAACATCATGCATCGACTCATAACACGTTTTGTCTTCAAAAATCAAAAGTTCAATGCAGTATGTGTCGACACATACGTGTTATACATCGACTCATGTAAAATGGTTGGTTCTGTAATATGTTGTAATATCTGCTTGCATCGACTCATAACAACATGTATCGACTCATTTTGTGTTACATAACTAACACGAGTCGACTCATGCTAACATGCATTGACTCATAATACATATTTTTGTCTAACCGTTTTCTGTTACATATATAAGTAAGTTTTTTCAGCAGCAAAAAGTATGACACATATTACAATTAACATATATAATGTGCCCAAAATTATGTTGCTACAATTAACAATATGCCAAATTGATCTGCTTTGATTAATGATATGCCAAACAAAATAATTCTTATTAAACTGATAACATATGTTAAAATTACACATAAGCTTGCACATTAATTTCCCAAACAGATAAAATTACACACAAACTGCTATATACTCCTACTTCTAATACAACTTAACAACAAATACACATAACACTATAAAACACAGAATCTTCAATGTTTTTTCCACTTCAACATCTTGTTGAGTTGAATTGGAAGTTCTAACACAATATCCCCTAATTCTTCATTTTTAATCCTCAAATTTTCGTACTGATTTTTGGTTTCATCTAAATCCTTTGCTATGCTTTCCAATCTATTACTCAAGACTTAGTTTATGTCTTCTGCCAATTCCTCGTGAAACCAATGAAAGAAGCCATATCCTCTTTGCAAGGAGCCCTGCAAATTTCACAAACTGCTCAAACTTTGTTTACATCTTCTAACATACCTAAACCAAAATTAGGGCTTACCTTGTAATTGTGACAATCCCAAAATTTTCTTCCATAATTCTTCTCAGTCTTTGCCCTACGTAGAACAATGTTGTCTCTACAACGACAAAGTGGTGTGATCCACGAGCTACTGTATACACCTGACCCAACACTTTTTGATTGACAGAGCTTCGTTGGGAAAGATGAATGCTTCGTATTCATGGAGAAAGGGAAGAAGATGAAGGAAGTACAATAATTTTTGGGAAGGAGAACGTTAACAAAATTTTGTGAAGGAGATTTTGAACCACTGTCAAATACGATGTCTGCATGTAAAGAAGAAGAAGAAAACTTCCAGCTCACTTGCCACCTCACGCAAATAAATGGACGTTGGAGGCCAATTAACGGGAGGACTAACGCGGTTGCATTTTGAAACTTAAGGGACCATTTTGACACAAAAAAAGATAAGGGACCAAAGTGAACCATGACCTATAGTTAAGGGATCAAAATGAGTATTTTGCCTATATATATATATATATATATATATATATATATATATATATATATATATATATATATATATATATATATATATATATATATATATATATATATATATATATATATATATATATATATATATATATATATATATATATATATATATATATATATATATATATATATATATATATATATATATATATATATATATATATATATATATATATATATATATATATATATATATATATATATATATATATATAAAGGGCCTGAAAGCGTGCAAGGTAGTATATCGCACAGAACTTCAAAATTTCAAAATTAACTTATAATAAAATGGAGTCACATAAAATATTTTTCAGGTTAAATCATTATTATATAGGATCTCTATTTATTTTGTCTTTATTATATATACATATTGTTGTACCCCAAAATTTCCCCTCTCATTTTACCAAGATTTCCCCTCACAAGACTCTTTGGACTCTAGACAGGATTATGGTTTGCTCTGCTCAAGACATCTCCTTGCATTGATAACCTGAAATTAGGGTTTGAGTTTGCATAGGGATTTTTTGACTTACAATGCTCAAAGTGACTTTCATACTTCATGTTGGACCTATAATATTTCTCATACCAAGTTTCATGCCTTGAATCAAATTTTTGCCCAGTCAATTGGACAGTTGACCTAAAAATCAACTCTATTGGGGAAAATGTCAATTGTGGCCAATTTACAGTCAAACCTCATAATTTTTGATCCACATAAACATTATAAACTCATATGAACCATTTGATCAAGTTTGGACCACAACTCCTCAAGAAATTTGATCAGATCATCAAAAGGGCAAAATGGTCATTTTTAGGGTTTTGACTACAGAAGGGCAATTTCTGATTTTTCACCTAGCCAATGGAAAATTGGGTTCAAGCATGGATTCAAGGACTCAATGGCATCATATTGACCTAATCACAAGGTTCAAAAGATCTCAAATGCATTAGATTGACAAATGAATTTTCCAGTCAACTGATCAAAAATCAACTGTATACTGAAAAGTCAAACTTTGACTTTTTGCTCAAAATCAAGTGCCAAGGGTAATTTTTCATCAAGATGTGTAAAAACATGAAACTTGTTCATCAAGAAACCTAATTTTTCAAATTAGGGTTTTAAAATAGAAAATTTTCATAACTTAGAAATTTTATAAGTTATGAAATTTTCTTATTTTTTCCCAACTTTGCCCAACTTTTTCTCCATGATGTAATTGGATTCAAACAAAACTTCCAACATTAAAGTTGTAGTTCTCCACAAAATCTACAACTTTGATTCACAAAGTTTTCCCAAAGGATGCTTGGATCTCAAGTTATGAGTTTTGGAATAAGGGTCCATGAAAATTTTAACTTAGTGAAATTTTGCCCTAGTTTAGGCAGGATTTTGACCTATCTTCATGGAAATATTTCAAATAGTTCCACTTGGAATCTCAAAATTCAATTTTAAAGATGGATTGTAGAGCATGTTACAAGCTTTCCAAAATGTCTATGGCATTTTTCACTGTGCTACACGTTGCAATTTCTGTCCAGCTTTATTTGTACTTACTTACAGGTCCTTAAACCCTTCCACACTCAAAAATTGAATGCAAACTCATTGGATTAATGCATTGTTCTAATCAATGGAAGATTACACAAAGGATTAATCCAAAAATGGCAAACAGTTAACAATGCCATTTTGATAAAGTTTACTTTATGCATATTTGTTTCTCTTGAGCATTGCACCCTTTCTTTGGCAGCAAACAAAGTCCATAAACTTAGGAAAAGGTACAACAACTTTGTGCATGCTTGAAGCTAGCTTGTACAGGCCTGCCCTTGGTAACTTCACACTTTTTCTTCTAAACCAAGTCAACTTGCAAAAACCACATAACTCTTGTATCTGTTATAACCAAGCTTTGAAAACATTTGAAACAAGTTTTGCATATGACATTGAGCCAGAAACACGAGCTAGCCAGTCCTCAAACACCCTTGAATACCAAAACACCAACTTCTTGCAAAACAGGGCAGCTTCTGCATTTTGATTTCCAAAACAAAAACTACTCGTGTGTTTTGCCTCAAACCTCTTCCAACATATTCCATACAACCCACCTAAGCTCTCCCAACCATTGGCCAGTGAATGTAACTCCATTTACACACTTCACCATTTCTGAATTCAGATTGTGCAGGTTGACTTCTACAAGCTTATTCAAGCAAGTTCAAAGCCAACTAAGCATTGGGGAAGGTCAGAGGAAGTTCAAGCAAGCTCCCAAGCATCTCGGGCCTCACTGAAAACCCCTACATTGCCATACTCGAGTTCAACTGAAGCAGGTATTGTTCAAACTTCTATCTCTCTATTTAGGAAACATTAGGCTTAGGTTTGTGAATAAAAAATATAGTACTCATTTCCCTTAAGTTGTACATATGCATAGATTTCATTTAAGTTAACTGTGTTGGGAGAATTTGAATGATGAACTTTCTGAAAAAGTTAGGTTAGAAATTAGGGCCAGAGAAATTCTCTCTGGTCTTTGAGAGTTAGATTAAGTTTTTTATATGGTTAGAATCGTACGATCATGCTCTATAACTTTCATGTTGCAAGTTTTTGTTTTTAAGCACAAATGCAGGATTTCCAGTTTTGAGTTCAAGCGCGCGTTTTTGTTTGGCCAGAGGTTAGAGATGAAGTGATCTAGGCTGGGCTTGGTCCTGGCTTGCTTTTGACACCCCCACTTCTGTTATTTGCACCCCTCAGCCCATTTATTTATTTTTTTGCATATTTTTCTATTTCTTTTTCATTTCTGACTTTATTTTATTTTTTTAAACATAAAAAATATCAAAAATATTTTTCTTAAAATTTCACATTTTTATTATATTTTTTTATTTTTATTTTGGCTTAGTATTTAGTTTATTAAGTTTAATATATTTGTTTTCTTAAATACAAAACTTGTAAATAATACAAAAAAATATTATATTATTTTTTATTATTTATATACTTAAATAATATTTTTCTCATTATTTTTATTTTTTATTTTTTAACATTTGTATATATTTTTACTTATTGTATTATACATGAATAATATAATTAATATATATGTTTTCTTAAAACAAAATTAGGGTTTATTACCCTTTCCAAAAAAAAAAACCATTACTATTTTTAATATTTTTGTACATTAAATAGTTTATTTTTACATACATAAAAATAATACAAAAACATTTTTTTTTGCATATTTATAATATATTGCATATTTATTTAATTGTTCATTTAAATATTTGCTTATTTATTACTTGTACAAAGAATTCAATATGGTTGTAATAATCTTAGGATTTTAATTTCTTGCAAATAATCCCCTATTCAAATTGTATCCCCCTCCCCATATCAATATTGTAATAGTTGTAGATTTACTTTTACGTATTTATAGCTTTCAAATATGCATGATAGAGATTAGAATTTGTATGCAATATCCAAAAGCAAACAAATAGCAAGACCTAATACAAGACAAAATGCATGAAAATGACAGCACAATGCACACAAGCACCCCTAGGGTTTCATCCACTTGTTGCCTTTAAAAATGGCCATGGTAGGCATGCTAGGTATCTTGGCAAAACAAAATCAAAACAAAAAGATTATAGTCCCTTGATGATTCTATCTTGGTTGCCTATACAAAATGATCTAGTCCCTCAAACAAAAAACATGCTAAGATACTTAGCACTATTGCTATCATGGTCATACGATGACCCGTGCCTGTCCCGTTTAACATCCAAACACAAGGTTGTTTACCAAATGCAATGGTAAAACAACTATGTCAAAGGGTTAAAAATGAGTAGTAAAGACTTTTTGAGTATGTAGGTAGATGCTCCTAGTTACTTGATCAAACTTGCAAACACCCTTGCTATTTTCAAAAAAATACATCACAACACCATTTCAAAACATTTTCCCAAACACTTTCAAACAATTGAAACATTTTTCAAAAGACAAACACCTTTGTATACATTCAAACAAGAATCATTACAAAGGTTTCCACAACGATGGCCTCTTTTCAAAATACTTTCAAAACCACACACAAAAGCACCATTTCAAACAATTGAAAACCAAAAGCAAGTGATCTAAACAAGTAACTAAGAGCCCATGGAAAACCATGGATGAAAAGGGTGCTAGCACCTTCCCTTTTCATAATCTACCCCCGAACCCAAGAAAACATCTCAAAGGTCTTTCATGTGCTTTTTGATCTTTCCTTTGGATAAAATAAAAAGTCGATGATGACTCTTGCTAAACCGAAACATTTGCGAACACAAACGCAAAATCTCAAGTCAGTTCTCCCACCGTATCACAGAGGCCATTCGTTTAGGCAATCTTTGTAATGATTCTCTTTCGTAAGAATGTATACAAAGATGTTTGTCTTTTGAAAATGTTTTCAATGTTTTACAAGATGTTTTTGAAATGTGTGTGTGTTTGTTTTTGAAAATAGCAAGGATTGTTTTGAAATGGAGCAAGTAACTTAGGAGCTATCTACCTACTCAAATGTCTTTCTTGTGCATTTTTATTCCTTTGACATTGTTGACTTACCATTGATTTGGTAAGAAACCCTATCTTTGGATGTAAACGGGACGGGCGTGGATCATCGTATGACCATGATAGAAATGTTGTCAAGTATCTTAGCATTTTTGAGGGACCAAGATCATTTTGTTTTAGGCAACCTTTGTATAGCGTCATCGAGGGACTATGATCTTATTCTTGTTTTGTTTTGCCAAGATACTTCGCATGCGTAACATAGCCATTTTATTTTAGGCAACCAAGTGGAAGAAACCCTAAGGGTGCTTGTGTGCAAAGTGAGTAATTTTCATGCTTTTGTCTTGCATTTAGGGTTTTCTATTTGCAAAGTTTAGTTGGCTCAACCTGTCCTATAAATAGTAACTGGGTTCTAAGGAGCTCAATATCACCAGATTATTTTCTGTGTTCATTGTTTCAGTTTAGCCACTTTACTGGCGACTGAAATATTCTAAGAAAAAAACCCTCAATGAGTGTAGTATCGAGTATCTACCAACTTCGGACTGCACCAAAGCCGGTCATCTCACTACCCTTAAAAAGGCCAATATGGTCAAGTAAAGGTTCTAAAAGTCCATTAGTGCTTCAGGACATCACTCAGCGGCCCCGTATTATAATATAGAAAGGTCTGATGTGCACAACTGGGAGGACTTGGCTGCTGCCTTCTACAGACAATATCAATATAATGCAGATTTAGCACCAACCCGTACTCAATTACAGAGTATGGGTATGGTATCAAACGAAGGTTTCAAAGAGTATGCTCAGAAATGGAGGGACTTGGCTGGAAGGGTGCAGCCACCATTGTTTGAGAGGGAGCTTGTTGTTATGTTTTTAAGGACTCTGTCAAGTCCATTCTTCAATCACTTGATAGGAAGTTCGTCTGCGGGATTCACTGAGTTAATTCTGACTGGTGAGCGAGTTGAAACCGGAATCAAGAGCGGAAAAATTCAAAAGGATACATATGCTTCCGCTGCCATCAAGAAGACCTTTCCAGCCAAGAAAGAGGTATCAGCTGTCTACTCCCAAAGAAGTCAAGGAAGAGTTGAGCGTCGGCCAGCGGTGGGGGCTGTAATGATTCAGAAGTCTCTGACTGATCAGCCTAGAAACAATCAACCCAGAACCAACCAAGCAAGAGTGAAAAGGCCTGCACGGCAATTCACCTGGATCAATATGACACCTGCTCAGGTTCTCCCTCATTTGTTGAAGTTAAACCTTGCAAGTTTAAAAGAGGCACCGAAGAATCCGAATACATCCTCTCCTTACTACCATGCTAATGCTAAGTGTGCCTATCATTCAGACAACCTAGGGCATGACACCAACAATTGTTGTCCCCTCAAAAATAAGATCCAGGACTTGATAGATGCCAAAGAGGTGGAATTCGACGCCCGTGAAAAGCCTAATGTGATATCTGCTCCAATGCCAAAACATGGTCACAATGTCCATGCTGTTGAAGAAGATCTTTATGTTGTTACTGTTGATGATTTGATGACTTTGTTACCAATAATCAAGATGAATCTGTTGAAAGCCGGGATTTTCCCAAGCTGTGAAAAAGATTGATACCTTTGTTCGTCCTTACAATCCGACTGTCCGCTGTTGAAGTTAGGCATCCAACGCCTAATGGATAATCAAGAAATCCTCTTTGAGAAAACTCATGTTACTCCAACTCCTGTCAACGATGTTGCTATAATTACCATTTCTGCCAATCTTTCCAAGGTCTCCAAAAGACCTGTTAAGATTACATCCGATCCAAAGATTGTACCTCTGAAGATAACTATGTCGGGGCCTATCCCATACAAGTCCAACAAATCAATACCGTGGAACTATGGAAGAGAGATCTTCTACCACGGTATTAAGCAGATTGAATCAGTTGAAGAAGGTTCCGATGAAGAGACTCCTGAAATAGGAAATATTGCTGGGACGAGTAAAATCACCCGCAGCGGAAGAATGTTCTCTCCGGAGATTGTTCCTCCAAGGGCGATCTTCGGACCCTCAAATTCTCCTAAGGTTACTCATGTGTCGGTCAACATATTTGTGCGAACTCCAGTTATTGAAGAAATTATTACTCCCATAGTTATACCCCCTGCTGTTGCTGCTGATAAAGGTAAGGGGATCCAAAAAGCGCCCGTCAGGATGAGGGCTCAACCTTTGGTCATCCCTGAGACCACTCAAAAGGAAATGGAGGAGATTTTAAAAATAATTAAGAAAAGCGACTATGATGTCGTAGAACAACTGGGACAAACCCCTTCAAAAATCTTTATGCTGGCCCTGTTGCTCTGTTCCGAAGCTCATGCCAAAGCTCTGATCAGATTCTTGAAGACGGCCCATGTGTCCCAGGAAACCTCCGCGGATCAGTTTCAAGAATGTGTAGCTAGCCTAACAGTAGACAATGGTTTAGGGTTCTCCGATGCCGATCTAACCATCAAAGAGAGAAAGCATAATGACGCTTTGCATGTCTCGGTAGAATGCAGAGGGACTACTCTTGCACATATTCTGGTGGACACTGGTTCATCGCTGAATGTCTTACCAAAGAAGGCATTGGATAGACTAGATTGTGAAGGTCTAATTTTGAAGCCCAGCAACATCATTGTTAGAGCCTTTGGTGGTTCTAAGCGGATGGTCCACGGGGAGGTGGACATCCCGATTAAAATGGGTACTGAGACCTTCAATTCCATATTCTATGTCATGGACATTCGTCCCTCCTACTTGTGCTTGTTGGGAAGACCCTGGATTTACCGTGCTAGAGCCGTTACTTCAACTCTGCACCAGAAGCTCAAATACCCTGTTCAGGGGAAAATTGTGACAGTTCACCGTGAGGAGGAATACATGATAAGCCATCTTAATTCTTTCCGCTATGTGGAATTGGATGGTGAATTCATCGAAACCCCCTTTTAGCATTTTGAAGAGGTAGCTCAGGAAATTGCAGCAGTGCCTTTTGTACCCATCATTACCAAACATGTGTCTCGAATGTCATCCCTCAAAGATGCGAAGGCTGTGATTGAGGAAGGAGGAAGCACAGTATGGGGTCAATTGCCAGATTTTCCTTACAAGACAGATAATTTCGGCTTGGGTTTCACTGCTTCTGCTCAAAAGGTTGTGCGCCGCTCCCGGGATGGAGGGCCACCATTGAAGATCACCCATCATGGAGTTCATTCTTTGGAGGATGGTGAAGATGAGAGTAACTTTGAAGATTGGATTTTCCCGACTATTGATGGAGGACTGAACAACTGGGAAGCAAAGGATTTTGTTCCCATTACTTTCATCAATCAGTAATTTATCTTTCGAACATTTCTGTTGGTTTGTAATAATTCCTAAATAATTCGTACACTTTTAACCTTGTGCCTTACCCGAGGCACATAGGTCCATTTGTAAGGGTTTGATTTTTCATCTTCATATGCCATTTTAATGAATCATGGACGTTTTCACATATAAACTTTTGTGTTCATTTTCTTTCTTTTTACATTTTATTTGTTTAAAGGTGGCTATCCCTTACACACACCCACACTCACAAATGCAGGTACCCATCCATTCCGGATTCCATGTGTAACAATTCTGCTATGGCCTTCAGTGACTCTGAAGATCTGGTCTACCATGCCGAGTACGAAGGTGATGAAGACTGTGAAGTGCCTAGAGAATTGGCTAGACTACTACAACAGAAAGAAAGGGCTATTCTACATCACGAGGAGTTATTAGAGACAATCAACTTGGGAACAAAGGAAGACAGAAAAGAAATTAGAGTGGGTGCCAACCTAGAGCCAAGTGTCAAGGAGCGCTTAGTTCAGTTGTTGAATGAATATGTTGAGATCTTCGCCTGGTCTTATGAAGACATACCGGGACTTGATACAGATATTGTGGTTCACTGTCTCCCTACAAGAGAAGACTGTCCACCAGTTAAACAGAAAGTCCGCCGAATGAGGCCCGATATGTCTGAAAAAATCAAAGCTGAAGTGATGAAGCAGTTCAATGTCGGGTTTCTTACTATTACATCCTATCCACAATGGGTTGCTAACATTGTGCCCGTGCCTAAGAAGGAAGGCAAAGTCAGAATGTGCGTGGATTACAAAGACTTAAACAGGGCTATCCCTAAAGATGACTTTCCACGACCGCACATTGACATCTTGGTTGACAATACAGCTCAACACAAGGTATTTTCTTTCATGGATGGATTTTTAGGGTACAACCAGATCAAAATGGCACCTGAAGACATGGAGAAGACTACTTTTGTTACACAGTGGGGTACGTTATGTTATAAAGTGATGCCATTCGGACTGAAGAATGTCGGGGCAACTTATCAGCGCGCCATGGTAGCTTTATTTCATGACATGATACATCATGAGATTGAAGTCTACGTAGACGACATGATATCCCGTTCACAAACGGAAGAAGAACACCTCGACCATCTACAAAAGCTGTTTGTCAGGTTGAAAGAGTACAAGCTCAGACTGAACCCTAACAAGTGCACTTTCGGAGTCAGGTCCGGTAAACTCTTGGGGTTCATCGTCAGTAACAAAGGCATCGAGGTTGATCCTGCCAAAGTCAAAGCTATACAAGAAATGCCTGCCCCTCGCACTGAGAAGGAGGTCAGAGGTTTCTTGGGACGCCTAAACTACATTGCAAGGTTCATCTCTCACCTAACATCTACCTGTGAACCAATCTTCAAGCTGTTGAAGAAAGATCAGGTGGTTAAATGGAATGATGACTGTCAAGTTGCTTTCGATAAAATCAAGGAGTATTTGTTGGAACCTTCTATCTTGATGCCACCCGTCGAAGGAAGGTCGTTAATCATGTATCTGACTGTCCTGGAGAATTCAATGGGGTGCGTACTGGGCCAACATGACGAGTCTGGCCGAAAAGAGCATGCTATTTATTACCTTAGCAAAAAGTTTACCGACTGTGAGACTCGCTACTCACTGCTCGAGAAAACTTGTTGCGCTTTGGTATGGGCTGCTCGCCGGCTGAGGCAGTACATGTTGACTCATACCACTCTGCTGATATCTAAGATGGATCTGATCAAGTACATCTTTGAGAAGCCTGCTCTATCCGGAAGAATCGCTAGATGGTAGATGATCCTAACCGAATACGACATACAGTACACAACCCAAAAAGCTATAAAGAGGAGTGTGCTAGCTGACCATCTGGCCCATCAGGCTGTCGAAGATTACCAATCCATGAGGTTCAACTTCCCCGACGAGGATATCATGACATTGGATAACATTGAAGAAAATAGACCGTATGACGGACCTGAACAAGGATCCCGATGGACCCTGTACTTTGATGGTGCCTCCAACGCACTTGGAAACGGTATCAGCACGGTACTTATCTCTCCAGAAGGTTGCCATACACCTTTCACTTCCAGACTCTGCTTCAGCTGCACCAATAACATGGCCGAGTATGAAGCTTGTATCTTTGGTCTCAAGGCTGCTATTGACTTGGGAATAAAATCTTTGATTGTATTTGGGGACTCCGCTTTGGTCATCAGTCAGATCAAAGGAGAGTGGGATACTAAGCATCCAAACCTCATCCCTTACAAAGAACATGTCCTGACATTGTTACCACATTTCGAGCAGATCACCTTCGAGCATTTTCCGCGAGAAGAGAATCAGCTAGCAGATTCTCTTGCTACAATGTCATCCATGTTTAAACTTAACTGGGATAATGAGACTCCTCAAATCCCCATTGAAAGAATGGACGAACCTTCACATTGTCACGAGATTAATACCGAAGAAGTAGTGGACCGACCTTGGTTTCATGACGTCAAAAGGTATCTTGAAGCACAAGAATACCCTGAAGGAGCTTCAGTCAACGATAAAAAGTTCTTAAGGAGATTCTCTGCCAAGTTCTTCCTAAGCAATGGTATCCTATACAAGCACAATCATGATTGCATTCTACTCCGTTGTGTGGACAAGGTTGAAGCTGAACAGATTATGGCTGAACTGCACAATGGTACCTTTGGCACTCACTCAAGCAGATATACGATGGCTAAGAAGATTCTACAGGCAGGCTACTACTGGTCTACCATGGAAGCTGATTGTCATCAACATTCCCGTACTTGTCACAAATGTCAAATCTATGCTGACAAGGTACATATACCTCCAGTTCCTCTCAATGTCTTAACAGCTCCTTGGCCATTCACTATGTGGGCAATCGACATGATTGGAGAGATCAAGCCTACATCATCCAATGGACACCGTTTCATCCTGGTGGCCATTAATTACTTTACCAAGTGGGTCGAAGCTGCTCCCTTTGCATCCATCACAAAGAATGTGGTTGCCCGCTTCATCAAGCAGAATCTCATTTGCCGGTATGGCATCCCTGACAGAATCATCACTGACAACGATACAAACCTGAATAACACTATGATCATCGCTCTGTGCGAGCAGTTCTAGATTCAACATCACATTTCATCTCCCTATCGGCCTAAAATGAACGGTGCTATCGAAGCTGCAAACAAAAATATCAAGAAGATCATTCAAAAGATGACAGTCACCTACAAGGACTGGCATGAGATGTTACCGTTTGCTCTGCACGGGTACCGTACCACGGTACGCACTTCAACTGGGGCAACACCCTTTTCTTTGGTATACAGCATGGAAGCTGTTTTACCTATCGAGGTTTAGATTCCCTCCTTGAGAATCATGAAGGATGCTGGTTTGAGTGAAGATGATTGGGTTCATACCCAGCTTGATCAACTTAACTTGATTGACAAGAAACGACTTACTGTTGTTTGCCATGGTCAGGCGTATCAGAAACAAATGATCAAGGCTTTCAACAAGAAAGTCAGGCTCCAGGTATATCAAGTCGGGGATCTTGTAATCAAGCGGATCATCTTGCCGCAAAGTGATCCCAGGGGAAAATGGACTCCTACTTACGAAGGACCATTTGTGATCAAAAACATCTTTTCTGGTGGGGCAATGATCCTGACCACCATGGATGGTGACGACCTGCTGCACCCTGCGAACATAGACATAGTCAAAAGATACTATGCATAAATGACCCGACAAGTTGAAAACCCGAAAGGGCGACTTGGGAAAAAATGGGCATCCTGGTGAATTGAAAACCCGAAAGGGCGGTTCAGGCAAAAATTAGGGATAAACAAAATTTTGTACACCCGGAAAGTTGAAAACCCAAAAGGGCAACTTGGGCAAAAAAGGGTTTCCCGGTGGATCGAAAACCCGAAAGGGCGGTCCAGGCAAAAGTTAGGGAATTAAAGCGTATGACTATGTCTCGTCGGATCACTTTAAGGATAATCTCTTCACATACAAGCTCTGGGTTTCTGATCAATTCATTCATCAACGGACGAAGCAACTAATGGACAAGATACTCAGAGTTACGAAGGCTATAGCAGAATGGGAACCCCATGGAATTTTTACACATAGCCATCTTTCTTTGTATAAATTTTTCTCAATTTTTATGACAACATTCTCTTACTAGGATGTCTGTCTCCTTTGTACAAAATACTTACACAAAGTTAATACAAAGATACTTCAAAGTGCAGAAAACAACTTTCCTTTTCCTTTTTCTTTATACTTGTGTTTTATTTGAAAACGTCCAATGGTTTATTAAATGAGCATATGCATTTGAATATAATCACTGTTTACAAATAAACAAAAATGTGAAAGAATAATTACTGACGGGTTGAAAGGATAGGAAAACGTCTTTCGGCTATTCCAAGAGAAATCCCCTTCAGTACATCATCTATATCTCCAGCGGAATTAAATTTCAAAATCCTCGCCAGAGTCCAAACTTCAGACTCCCAATCCCCGACGGAGTCATATTTCAAATTTTTAATTCTCATCAAGAGTTAAAATCCTCAGCAGGGCGAAACTTTGGGTCATAAGTCCCCAGCAAAAGATGAAACCTTCATCCCCAGCAAAGTCAAAATTCAACTACCAATTCACAGCGGAAACCATCCAGTTTCTCCAAATTCCCCAACAAGTTGTCTTAAAGTCTGAGAATCAACCAGATAACATTTGACTTTTATCCCCAACTAAAGATGATTCCCCAGTAGATTAGCATACAACCCAAGCTCCTGAGCTTTTTTCTAAAACAGGAATAAACCTCTTCCCTCAGAGTCCTGATCTCCCCAGAAGTGTAGCTATTCTCCAGCAGTATAACTATTCCCCACATAGTTTACTCCCCAACAGAATGAAGATTCTCGTTCTCAAATTTGAAGGCCCCAGGGATTTATTTTCCCCTAGCAGATTAAAGATTCTCATTTTGAACTCCCCAGTGAAGTTACCAGAGTATTCATAACTCCCCAACATGAGTTTGTCAGAGTTTTTAATCCCCTACAGATCGAAGATTTTCATTCTCATTTCTCCAGTAAAGCCTCCAAGGTTTCAATCCCCCAAAAAATTGAAGTTTCTCAAATTCCCCGTAGAAGCCATCAGAGTTTTCCTTATTCTCCAGCAGATCAAGGTTTTCTTTCATCTAATCTTTATTAGAGGTCATCAGAGTTTCCCTATTCCCCAGCCGAGTGAGGATTCCCATTGGTGTACTCCCCCCATCTACAGTCATCAAAATTCTCAGGATTCCCCAAGCAGGTTTCTCAGTAGACTTGAAGGATTATCACATCCCTACAGAAGTTGTCAAAGTTCTTGTTAATCCCCACAAGTTGCCAAGGATTTTCTATCCCCAAAAGAAGTCCAAGGATTTCTCATCTTCAGCAATCAAAGATTTTTGGAATCCCCAGCATCGGTCAAGGATTTATTTTCCCCGGCAGCAGTCAAGGATTTTATCATCTCCATCTATCAAGGATTTATTTTCCTCAGCAAGACAACTAATCAGCTTACATGCGCATACATTACATTCATATATCATAAACACTGATAAAACACATTTTATTGCATCATACATGTCATGCAACATAACTTTGTGTTTTCAGCTAACATTTTACCCTTTTCAGGATAAGATTAAAAGCTATCTTTAACGAATATTCGAAGATTTAAGATACAGTACGGGTACACTCCAAGACATGGAAGTCATTCTGTTACTCATTCAAATATCTTATTCAGATACAATACGGATACACTCTAAGACATGGAAGTCATTCTGTTACTCATTCAAATCTCTTATTCAGATACAGTATGGATACACCCTAGACACAGGTTATTCTATTACTCATTCAGAATTCAAAGTTAAGATACAGTACAGATACGCTCCAGACACGGATGCCATTCTGTCACTCATTCAGACTTCAGCAATCAGATACAGATTAGATACGCTCCAGACGCGGAAGCCATTCTATTTCTCATTCAGATTCAACTATCAATTTCAAAGTCCGGATACACTCCGGACACGGGAGTCATTATGCTACTCATACATATCTCAACTTCAGATACAGTCCAGATACGCACCAGACACGGTTGCCATTTTGTCACTCATTCTAACTTTATCCCCAGCCCAGAGATGCTCCAGACACGAATGTCTTTCTGTCGCTTATTCAAATTTCAGATTCAGATACCATACAAATACACTCCTGACACGGTAATCATTCTGTTATTCATTCAGAATCAGATACAATTACAGCTCGGATACGCTCCAGACACGGACGCCATTCCCTTGCTCATACTAATTCAATTTCCAGATATAACTCAGATACGTTCCAGATACGGATATCATTCTGATGTTCATTCTCCTGATTTTCAACAAACAGTCTTGGATGGCATCTTTTAAGCCCATCTCCAGCAAGATTCAACCATCTCCAAATGGCATCTTTAAGCCCATTTCCTCAACCATATTTTGACGAGTGCAAATTTACGGGCACTCTAGTGTCCAATCATCTTTTACCTTCGAGTCACGAAAGGCAAAATTCGCCAATCTAACTCTTCAGGTTCAAGAAGATTGAACAGGGGCAGCTGTTGTACGCTAAAATTTTCCCTCTCATTTTACCAATATTTCCCCTCACAAGACTCTTTGGACTCTAGACAGGATTAGGGTTTGCTCTGCTCAAGACATCTCCTTGCACTGATAACCTGAAATTAGGGTTTGAGTTTGCACATGGATTTTTGGACTTCCAATGCTCATATTGTTTGTGATTGGCTTTATTTATCACCTTTGCATATTAAATATGTATAACATAAAATAAAATATGTACAAAAATAAATTATATTTTTAATAATATTTTTAGTATGAATAAAAAATAAGAAATAAAAATAAAAGTATAATTTACATATTATTTTCAAGCTTAAATAAATAATATAAAAGTATTCAAAATGTTTTCTATATTAGAAAAATTAAAATAAAATGCCAAATAAATGTAAAAATTATGAAAATATTTTTAAGCATTTTTTATAATTGGAAATAAATAAAGAAAATCAGAAATGAAAATATAAATGCAAAAATATGAAAATACAAGAAATTGGGTCAGGGGGTGTGAAACTGAAAATGGGAGGTGTTAGAAGCAAGCCAGGCCAGGCCCAGCCCACCACTTCATCTTCTTCCTCCAGCACATTTGAAAAACGCGCGCCTGTATACATACTTGGACATCCTGTAAACGTGATCTTTTGCCAAAACTCACAACATCAAACTTGTAGAGAATTTCAATACGATTCTAACCATATAAAGCATTAATCCTAACTCTCAAAGACCAGAGAGAATTTCTCTGGCCCTAAAATCTGACCTAGTTTTTTCAGCATGTTCATGGATGAAATTATCCTAGCACACTTAATATAAATAAAATCTGAGCATATGTACAACTTCATGGCATTGAATACTATATTTTTCATTCACAAACCTAAGGCTAAATGTTCCTAAATAGAGAGATAGAAAGTGAGGAAAAACCTGTTTCAGTTGGATTCGTGCAGGGCAATGCAGTGCTTCTCAATAAGTTTTGAGGTGTCTGGTAGCTTGCCTGAACTTCATTTAATCTTTTCCAATAGCTAGCTTGCCTTGAAAGTCCCTGAATCAACCCCTAGAACTCAACCTGCACAAGCTTGAAATGAAAATGGTGAACACTATAAATGGAGTTACAATTGGCAATGGAGGTTTGGGATAGCTTGAGTGAGTGGAATGGAAGGTGTTTGAAGCAAAAAGGGGCAAAACGCACGAGCCAAATGAGCTGGAGAACTTAAGTTGCAGCACCTGTCCTGTTTTGCCAAAGAAGTGTGGTTTCTGGCTATGGTAGGTTTTGAGGCTCAAGTACTCGTGTTTCTTGCTCAAAGGGTTGTGTGAAATATGTTTGAAATGTTTGTGTAAGCTAACAATGGCTGGTTTTCAAGTTGTCAAGTGTTTGGACAAATTGCTTGTTTTTGAAGTAAGGAAGTGAACTTGTCATTACAGGCCTGTACAAGCCATAAAATATGATGCATACAATCCTATTGGTCCCTGCAATTTGTGGATTTAATTTGGCTTCTGAGATCTTGGCCCTATGCTTCAAAGATCATGGTTTGACATAAAGCATACCTTTTCAAAAATGGGAATTTGCCTTTTTCTACTTAGGGCTTAGTTTTGTGTACAATGCCCAAATGGCCAAAACAAATGCTTAGACTGATGGATTTGCATTTAATTAAGGAGTTTTAATTGTTTTAGAGGCATGCAAACTAGTACAAAGCATGCTGGTTTGAAAATTCCACTTGAGTGAACATGAATTTGCCATGGATACAAAGTGAGTTTTTGCCAACTTCAAGCATTCGATTCTCCCTAACCACAAATGTGTTTGAGGAGTTCTTGGACAATTTGGAAAGCTTGAAACATGCACTATAATCCATCTTTGAAATGAAACTTGAGACTCAAAGTCGAACTATGTTAAAAATGGCCAAGAAGATAGGGCAAAATCCTGCCTAAACTAGGGCAAAATTTCTCTAAGTTAAAAGTTTTAGGGACCCTTGTTCCAAAAATCATAACTTGAGATCCAAGCTTCTTTTGAGAAAACTTTGTGAATAAAAGTTGTAGACTTTGTGGAGGAATACAACTTTCATGTTGTAAGTTTTGTTTGAATCCATTTTCATCATGGTGAAAATGTGGGGCAAAAGTTAGGAAAAATTAAGAAAATTTCATAACTTAGAAAAATTCTAAGTTATGAAAATTTTCAATTTCAAACCCTAATTTGCAATTTTGGGTTTCTTGATGAACAAGTTTCATAATTTGACAAATCTTGATGAAAAATGATCCTTGACACTTGATTTTGACCAAAAAGTCAAAGTTTGACTTTTCAGTGTACAGTCAAATTTTGATCAGTTGACTGAAAAATTCATCTGTCAATCCCATGCATTTGAGATCTTTTGAACTTGTTGAATAATTCAAGATGATTCCATTAAGTCCTTGAGTCCATGGTTGAACTTAATTTTCCACTGGCTAGGTCAAAAAGTTAGAAATTGCCTTTGTACAGTCAAAACCCTAAAAATAACCATTTTGCCCTTTTGGTGATCTGATCAAATTTCTCGTGGAATTGTGATCCAAACTTGATCAAATGGTTAATATGAGTTAATAATGTTGATGTGGGTCAAATTTCATGAGGTTTGACTGTAAATTGGCCAAAGTTGACTTTTTCCCTAATACAGCTGATTTCTAGGTCAACTGTCCAGTTGACTGGGCAAAAATTTGATTCAAGGCTTGAAACTTGGTATGGACAAACTTATGAGTCCAAAAAGAAGTATGAAAGTAAATTTGAGCATTGAAGGTCCAAAAATCCCTGTGCAAACTCAAACCCTAGTTTAGGTCATCAGTGCAAGGAGATGTCTTGAGCAGAGCAAACCCTAGCTTGATCTTGAGTTCCAAGAGCCTGGTGAGGGAAAATGTTGATAGAATGAGAGGGAAAATTTTGGGGTACAACAAGTCCCTGACAGACTATCTTGAAAGAAATGGACCCACAGATTCCTATCAGTAGTGTAAGGTTGAATTTTTCTGACGTATGAGCAGAGGTGGAGTTTTGGGCAGGATACTCCATCGTACTTAGCAAAAACCGGAGCTTTAAACTTGTGAGGGATCACCACTCCTTATGCCAGTCCCAGATCTCCGAAATCCAAACCCGGGACCTTCTGAATCTCCATAGCACTCAGACGGTCTTCAAGTTGTTTGTACCTATCCTGAGTAGGAAGGTACTGTTCTTCATCAAAATCAGTATCATTATCAGAGACCACAGGACTAGGAACCTTTCCTTCCTCTTGATTCTCTCCTCCTCTAGATGAACGAGACAGATCAGCTTCCTGTCGCAAACTATTCCCAAATTTGTGACCCATATTCAGCAGAACCACCTTCTTCTTCTTCTTCTTCTTCTTCTTCTTCTCCTCTTTCAGGATGAGAGTCTTCAAATCTTGTTGTCCTTTGGCCAAGTTTAAAAACATTTCTTGGAATTGAGCATTCTGTGCTTGAAGAGCTTTGATGGCTTGATCAGTGGGTATTTCAGAAGACATTCTATGCTGAAATAAACAGCAAAGAAGATAAGAAACCTGTAATGGTACCTGTAATGAGGTGCATGGTAATGGAATGCGTATGAAATGATTTCGAAGACTTTGGGAGATTCAAATTTGTAAACCAAGAAATAAATAAACTTTATTAGATTAACTTTTAAAAATGTTTAACAATTCCTTCAAGGCGTTACAAAATAAATAAACTGAAAAGCAAATCTAAACTAGAAACAATAAAAGACATCAGAAATCCCATGGTCGTTTCCCCTTCGTGCTGACATAATCATTGATTGTCCTTTCATTCTCAAGTTGCCTCGTGAGCTTCAAGACTTCCTTTCCTGTTCATGATACTTCTCTCGGTAAGTATCCCTTTCTTCCTTTAATTGGATCCAGGATCTCTTCAATGCCCCAAGATCAGTAGGCATGTAGGGATAGAGGACTGTATAAGGAACACCTTCTTCATTAGTATGCTCCACAACCACTGGAAAAACAACTTCATAGGGAATCCCCAGCATTTGAGCACGGGCTCGAACCCACTAGAGATAAGGCTGCATAGGGAGAGAAGTCTTCGGTCCTAGCTCGTGAGGGTCAGACCTGTTCACCATGGCCTAAGCTCGTATAAACCTGCGGCGATGCTCACCAACATCCTCCTTGTAGTCAATTGTAATATCTGTAAGAAGCAGCTCATGAGGACCGTCTCTCTGGGCGCGACCAAACTGTCGTAAATCCAAACAAGGACTGTAGGTTATTCCCCCTCTAATTCCAAGCAACGGGACATTAGGTTATTCCCCACATCGATCAATGACAACTACTCTTTCCATATCCTTAGAACTCCAAAGAATGTTCGTATGAGCAAGGGACATGATTCTGTAAGCCCAACCTACACCTTCCTGATTCTTCAATACAGACTTGGGGAGGTGCAAAATAAACCACCTCGCCAGCAGCGGCGTGCAACACGTGAGGGTCCCCCTTCTTCACACAGTACAAGTATAGAGAGCATGTAAAATATCACCCATAAGAGTAGGCACTGGATTACGAGACAAGAAGATCTTGACCGTATTCACATCTATGAAGGAATCTGGATTCGGGAAAAGAACCAAGCCATAGATGAGGAGAGCCAAGATGTCTTCAAAAGCTTGAAAGTCCAAGTTATCCCAGAACTGTTGAGCTTGATCCATCATAAACATGGATAAGAAACCTTTAACCCCGCTCCGTGTCTCCCAGTTGGATACTACATCAGCCCTTTTTAGATGTAAGGTTGAAGCAATATCCTCGGGTCTAGGAACCTCTTCCAAACCTGTGAAGGGTGTCTTCTCGAGGATAGATATGCCCAGTAAGTCAGAAAACTCCTCCAAAGTGGGAACTAGCTGATAATCCGAGAAGGTGAAACAATGATATACTGAATCAAAGAACCGGAAGAGCACGCTCACCATCTGCTCATCCAACTTTGAAGTGACCAAACTAAGGAGCTGACCATGTCTTCTAACAAATGAAGAGGTATCAGGAACTTTTGAGACTAACTCTCTGAGTTGAGCAGGCATTTGCATGAAGTTAACTCGAATGGTGTTTCTGCGTACGGAAGCCATGATCTGCAAAACAGAACAAAGATAAATCCCCTCGGTCTTCGAAATGGTTAGTTTAATGAAGTATGCATGCTATGTTATGATACATGATGTCATGATAAAACATACAACAGGTATAGCAGGTAACAAACATGGTAAAGGCAAACAAGTCACACAAGAGCCCTTAAGTTTCAGGCTTGCATGGAGTCTAGGTACTACCCTCTTGAAGTTCAGTTGGTTTCAACCTGTCCTAATAATAGTAATTGGGTTCTAAAGGTTCTCAATATCACTGACCATCCTCCATCGGTCATGGTTTCAACTCACGCAATCTTTTCTTGCGGCCGGAACTATCTCGAGAGTATGGTCTCAATGAGTGTAGTATCGAGTATCAACTAGTTCCCAACTTTATATCGAGACCGGCTATATCACTACTTCATATGGCCAAGTTGGTCAATTATAGGTTCTAAGGTCAGTTGATGCTTAACGACCCATATAGCAGCCCCGTATTCTCCTCGTTCCTCCACGAGGGATACCGGTACCAACCAATGTGCCACATCAACGTAGCTACTGCTTCAACCGTATTGGTCTACGTCGTACAGTTCCCTCACAGTCTATTGCTACTTACCTAAAAGGTGTCCCCAAATCCGGGTTAGGATCTATAGTAACTCCAATACAAAGCCCACAAAGATAAAGCAATCAAATCAAATAATAGAAGCAATATGATGAACTAATCCTAAGGTATACCCCACTTATCTATATCCCCAGTAGAGTCGCCAATTCTGTGATACGGTGGCCAGAACCGGAACTGTTTTGAAATGCTGGTTTGCGTTTTGCGTTTATTTTTGCAAAATGTCACGGTAAGCAAGAGTCGCCACCGACTTTTATTTTATCCAACAGGAAAGGAAAAAAGCACAGAAAAATTCCCTTTTTCGAGATTTTGGGTACGGGGGTAGATTATAGAAAGGGAAGGTATTAGCACCCTTTCTATCCGTGGTTTTCCACGGGCTCTTAGGTACTTTCTCATCATTTTCAAAATTGCTTGTGCGTGTTTGATTTGAAAAAGTTTTTATTTTACTTCGATTTAACCCTTTCTTCTGTCATCAAGAGTGTTACGAAGTGTTTTTAAAAACTTTTTTTGAGAAAGTGCAAGTGTGGAAAAGTTTGTTTGGATTGAGCAAGTACTTAAGAACTAATCTACCTACTCGAAAAAAAGAATTGTTCTATGTTTGTTTCCTTTAGATAGTGCTATCCCACTATTAGTGAGTAGGTAGCACCGTCGTTGGAGTTTTAAGGGTTAATTCGAAAGGGATGTACGATCACTGAAGCAATGTTAGGACGTCTTAGTAATAACCCTAATGTCTTAAGATCAATATTCGAGGCAACATTTCCGAGGCAACCTTTCCCAGACAACTTTGATCTTTGAGACAAAAGAGCGACCACTAAAATATCCTATACTTAATGACCATTTACCGAAGGCAACCGAAGTGAGAGTATATCCTAGGAGTGCGCATGTGCGAGTGATTCAATTTCAAATTATTATCTTTGCACATTTAGGGTTTGCTAACCGTTTTAAAGTTAATCATACATTCTTGTCATGCAAACCTAATATCATACATCTAACAGTTTAATATTTTGCGGGAATTAAAGTGCGGAAAGTAAAGCTACGCTATTACAAGGCTTCGGGTATTAATTACATAGCCAAAAACAACCCGTAAAAAAACGATAAATGAATGAAAAAGGTCCTAATTAATCTATTACATCTTGTGAGCAATTACATCAATATGGTAAAAATAAATAAAGCGCGCGCGAATAGAGAACGAAAGGGAATTAGGGTTTTGACCTCGTCCAACTTAATTAAAAGAAAAAAAATTATTTTTGTTGTTTTTGATTATTTTTAAGAAAAAGAATAAGGTTTTAAATTAAATACAAACCTAATTAGTAATTAAATTAAATTAAGAAAATAAAATTATTTGACCTAATTTTATGTTTTTGGTTATTTTTTAAGAAAAAGAAAATAGGAATTAAATTATTCAAACCCTAATTTTCTAACTTGTTCTAATTTATTTACAAAATAATTAAAGTTACCCTAAAATTAAATAAACTAATTAAATTAATATGTTTTATAAAAAATAAATTCTAAATCTAATTGGATGAAAACATTATTTTTGTGATTTTATTAAAAAAGGATTAATTTTTATGTTAGTAAAAATAAATAAATAAATTAAATAAAGAAATAAAAAGAATAAAGAAAAAGATATATGGGCCTGAGAAATCAGCAATTTGAGGGGGTGGGAATAGCAATTTCTGGGCCCAAAACAAGCTGACCCACGTTGACTCCCTGGACTCCATGCTGCACGTTGACTGGGGTGTATCATGGTCACCACATGATGGCATCAGATCTGGCTTCCTGGGCATCTGGTTGGTGGGATGATGAGGGTACATGGTGGTCTCCCTGCTTATACACGCGCCTGATCATTTAAAGAAAAATAATATGAAATAATGGGGGGACCTGAGATTCGAACCCAGGCCCCAAAGCCTTTTCACCTGCATCAATGCCAACTGAGCTACACGCTTGCTTTGTATACCAAGGGCAAAACAAAGATTAAATATTAAGAAAACATAATACATCAACTCTACGCGCGAATTTTCAAACGAAGCAATGGGAGCTTGCCACGCCATCGTCCTTGTCCTCTCTCCGTGGCTAAAAGATGCAGTGACTTTTACCTACGGACAAATGTCCGTAGATATAACCCCTGCATATCTTAAAATCAAACACAAGCATGATAAACAAAATCTAATGCCATGAATCGAACCGTCTTGGCCTGCTGAGCATGATGGTGCCCTTCTTGTGGCCCAATTTTACCTGTGTAAAAAGATCCTAAATCGAAGCAAAGAACCCTAACAATTGTGGATTCTGATATAGCCAATAAAATGCAATTAATTATTATAGATAGCTTACAAATGCTTTAAGGAACAAGAATATGTGAACGATTCATATTGTAGATGCCAAAATAACGTGATTCGATTTCAAGAAAAGTTCAAGGTCGTGAACCACTTACAGTGAATTCTAGCGCTGGAAAGTGCTTGTTCTTGATTGGTACCGCCTGCTTGCAATCCCAGGAAGCGAATGAGATGGTTAGGGAACCTTGAAAACGCCTGGAAGTGCAAAATTAGTTTGTCACTTTTCTTTGTTTTTTCCAAGTTTTGTTCTCTTTCTACACGCCTCAAAAGCTTGTCTTTTAGGTCTGCAAATGTTCACTATATACCAAGGATTGAATTAGGGTTGAAATTATGCTCTCAATCTTTATCCACTATGGCTTTTGATCTTGATTTGATTCACTTGAAAATCTTTCCAAAAATAGGCCAAAACCAATCTTTTCATGCACACAAAGGCCTTGCACGAATTGATTCACTTGCCAGGTGGATATAGGACCTGGAATATGCACAAGATCTTGAGGTTTCAATGATTTGGATTTTTTTATGATTTGTTTTGATTTAAATTGATTTAATTGCAATAAAAATCAAAATAAATAACAAAAATAAGATAAAGACAAGTGGAAAGAGCTAGGACTCTTGGACCATGCTACCAACTCAAAACAAGTGAAAAAAGTTAGGCCCATTTAGCAAAAATTGCAATTTGAGGCACTTTTGGCAATTTTGCAAAAAAGGTCAACTTCACCAATGCATAACTTCCTCAATTTTGACTCCTTGAAGGTGTTCTTGGACTTTTTAGAAAGATTGAGATGTCCTCTAAGCAACCCTTTTGGTATCATGTCAATTGGGTCTTCCATGTTCATGTATGAAGCTTTGACAAAAAAAGTGTTTTTGTTGACTTTTCAAAATGACCTATAATGTCCAAATTCATAACTTCTTGTGAGTGCATATTTTGAACTTGGAAGATGAATATGGATTGTAGAGAATTGCATCCCTTTCAAAATGAGCTTTGGATAAGTCATTTCTCATAAAGTATGAGAAAGTTATGCTTGGTCAAATTTGGGTTGACTTTTCCTACAAAACCCTAATTTAGCAACTTTTGGGTTTTGATGCATTGTGAGCAATCTTTGATGAATCATGATCAACCCTTTATCAAATGATTAATAATACTTAAAAATGAGGATGTTGACCAAAAATATTGAAGTTTGACTGTATGTGGGCCACAGTTGACTTTTGCCCTAGCACAGTCGATTTTCAAACCTTTGAGCAATTGACTGAGCAAACTTTCTCTGTATGGCTTGAAACTTGACATGGATGATCTTGAGAACATTTTAGGACAATGGTTAGCATTTTGTATCCCTTGGAATCAAGTATCTTGATGTAATATGAAACCCTAATTTGAGGTACACTGCCTTAGGAGAGAGCTTGGATGGTGAACCCTTGGACTCCTTGAGCAGTTTGAGGATCTTTCTTGAAATGTTTTGAGAAATATGGGAGGGAAAATTTTGGGGTACAACAATGGGCCCAACTTTTTATGCTTTCATCTCAATTATAATGTGGTCCACGACTCAAATGTTCACTCACCCATTATTTTGATTTTTTATTAATTAAAAAGTGAATTAAATCAAATAAATGATGAAAATTAACAAAGATATGATTTGATTTGTTTTTTTGACAGATTGGAAACCAAGATATGCTGAGTTTACATGATCAAATCGAATCAAGCATAATTGGTACAAAAAGAGAATGATTGGCATGAAAATAGAAAGATATCATATGGCTTAAAAATCAAATATTCCATTCATGAATTCTCAAGATTGGATCCAAGTTTGTTAACCTAATTCATTCTAGGATATATAATGAAGCTTTCCAGATCAAAAAACAGGGGTTAGAAGTCGTGAGAAGTGCAGAACAAAACTGAAAAATTCAAAGAAAAGTGAGAGACGAATCTTCTTCCACAGGCCAATTCAAGGTGTGCTAGATATCCCAATCACTTGCTTGACATCTCAGGAAGCTAACAACATCCTTTTCAAGCTTCAACAGGCCCAGAAATGCGCGCTACGCTTCACTCAGTTTGGTAGATTTTTTCAATTCGATTATCACAATTCTTGCATCTTTAGCACCTTTGATTTATATATTCTTGTTCATTATCGTGTTTGCAAGCTAATCATGCCATTTAATTGCATTTTTTATGCTTGTACGTGATATTGCCATGGTTAGGGTTTTGTGTTTTTGTTTAGGGGTTTTCAATGCAGGAAAAATTAGGCTTTGATTCTGGTACCATGATGCTCGTGAGGATGAGACAAGTTGATTGGTACCAGTACTTTTAATTTATCTTGCTCGTATGTAATTTTGGAGATGAACATGGTTATACCTACAGTGAACGTCTGTAGGTAAAGATCTTCTTTCTAAAACGACGGAATCAGTGAAGAAGATGATGGCGTGGCAACATGGGACTGGCCCGTTTGGGATTTCGCGCGTTTGACTGACCCCACTATCTTGTTTTGAATATTATGTTTTGTTCTTATTATACTTACAAGATAACAATGCAGCGCAATTGGCAAGCAAGCATTGGAAGCGAGCATGAGGACCCGAGTTTGATCCCCAGGCCCCAAGATTTGCTTCATATTATTTTTCTTCATATGATCAAGTACTCTACTATCCCATGTATCCACCATGCAGCTCAAAGATCTGACCATCAGATTCATCAGCAAGCCAAATCCAACGTGCCAACCATGAGAGGACCACCATACTCCTCAAGTCAACACACGCACCAGATCAGGCGTGGTCAAACAGGCTTTGGAATGTTGGGCCAGAAAATCCAGATTTGCACCCCCCAACATGCTATTCAACACAGGCCCATTCTAAATTTCTTTGTTTTATTTTATTATTTTTTCTTTATTTCTTGCAATTTATTAATTTATATTTTAAAATCATTTTTTATAAAAAATCCCAAAAAATCAAGAATTCATAAATTTAGAGTTTTTTTTTATTATCAAATTTAATTCTCAATTAATTAGTTTAATTTAATTTAGGGAAATTTTAAGTTGTTTTATAATTAAAATCAATTAGAAAATTAGGTTTAAGTTCTTGATTTAATTCTTTTCTTTTTTCAAACCAAAACAAAAAATAGATTATTTAGAATTAATTTATTTATTTTCAAAAAATTAACATTAATTAGAACTTAGGATTTTATTTTAATTTAATTATTCATTATTTTCTCAAATAACAAAACATGACAAAAAACATTTTTCTTTGATCAATCGCAAATAGGATTAGTCAAAGGGTCAAAACCCTAATCGCCTCGCATTTAATTCGCAACGCGCTTGTTAATTATTTTGCCAATATTTTTATAACTGTTCATGGTTTGTAATAGTTAATTTAGGGTTTTTTTATTTACTGTTTAAATCCCTGATTTTTTGGCCATGTAATTAATCCCCCTCCCCGAAGCCTTGTAATAGCTAGGTTTATTTTCTCGCATTTTTAATTCCCGCAAATATTTAACCGTCTAGATGTATGCTAATAGGATTGTATGGCAAGAATGCATGACAAAATTAAAACAGTTAAAAAACCCTAATGTGCAAAGATAAATAACTGAAACAAATCACTCGCACATAGCACTCTTAGGGTATACACTCACTTCGGTTGCCTTCGGTAAACGATCATTAAGCATAGGGTGTCTTAGTGGTTGCCCTCTTGTCTAAAAAGATCAAATGTCCCATTCGAATGTTGCCTCGGAAAGGTTGCCTCAGAAATGTTGCCTCGAAATTGTTACCTCGAATAAGATCTTAAGACTCTAGGGTTACTATTAAGGTATCCTAATATTGCTTTAGTGACCGTATGTTCCTTTCGAATTGACCCTTACAAATTCCAACGACGGTGCTACCTATTCCTTAATAGTGGGATAGCGGTGTCTAAAGGAAACAAGAATAGAAACGATCTTTTTTTCGAGTAGGTAGATGCTAGTAGATACTTGTTCAAATCAAAACTTTTCACACTTACACATTTCAAACAAATTTTCAAAACAACTTCGTCACATCCTTGAGGACTGATACAAGGGTTATCACGAAGTAAAACTTTTCAAAAACAAAGCACATAAACACAAGCAATTTAAAAATGAGCAAGTACCTAACAGCCCCTGGAAAACCATGGATAGAAAGGATGCTACACCTTCCCTTTCTATAATCTACCCCCCGTACTCAAAATCTCGTAAAAGGATTTTTTCTGTACTTTTTTCCTTTCCGGTTGGATAAAATAAAAGTCGATGGCGACTCTTGCTTACTGTGACATTTTGTGAACACAAAACCCAAAATGCAAACCATTATTAAACAGTCAATTCTGCCACTGTATCACAGAATTGGCGACTCTACTGGGGACTAATAAGTGGGGTATACCTTAGGATCTAGGTCATTTAAATTTCTTCTCTTGATTGCCTTGTTTGCTTTATTTTTGAGGGTTTTGTTTGGGGTTATTATAGATCCTATACCCGAATATGGGGAATACCTTTTAGGTAAGTAGAAATAGATTGCGAGGGAACTGTACAGCATAGACCGATACGGTTGAAGCAGTAGCTACGTTAGTGTGGCACTTTGGTTGGTACCGGTATCCCTTGTGGTGAAACGAGGAGAATACGGGTCCGCTGCATTCTGTCGTGAAGCATCAACTGACCTTAGAACCTTTAATCGCCCAACTTGACCATTAGAAAGTAGCGAGATAGCCGGCCTCAGTGTAGAGCTGAGAATTGGTTGATACTCGATGCTACACTCATTGAGACCATACTTTCGGAATATTTCAGCCGCAAGAAAAGATTGCGTAAGCTGAAACCATGACCGATAAAGGATGGTCAGTGATATTGAGATCCTCTAGAACCCGGTTACTTTTCTAAGGCAGGTTTAAAACTAACTTAACTTCAAGAGGGTATTACCTTTGACCTCATGCAAGCCTTAAACCTAAGGGCTTTGTGTGATTTGACTGTGTTTGCAATACCTGTGTTTGTTATACATGTGGTTTATCATGAAATCATGCATCATAACATGGCATTCATGCTTCATTACACTAACCATTTCAAAGACCAAGGGAATTTATCTTTGTTCTGTTTTGTAGATCATGGCTTCCATGCGTAGAAATACTATCTGAATCAACTTTGTGTAGATACCTTCCCAACTTAAAGAGCTAGCATCAAGAGTTTCTAAAACTTCTACTTTCATTAAGAGACACGGTCAACTTCTCAGCCTGGTTACTTCAAACCTTGATGAACAGATGATGACCGTACTTTTTCAGTTCTTCGATCCCAAGCGTCACTCCTTCACCTTTCCAGATTATCAATTGGTACCCACCTTGGAAGAATTCTCTCAGCTATTGGGCATATTCATTCTTGAACAGGTACCCTTCACAGGTGTAGAAGAAGTTACTAAGCCAGAAGTCATTGCCTCAACTTTGCATTTGAAACGGGCCGACGTGGTATCCAATTGGGAAACTCGAAGCGGAGTCGAGGGTTTTCTAGCTAAATTTCTGGTAGACAAGGCTTAGCTATTTTGGGATGATTTGGATTTTCAGGCTTTCGAGGATGTCTTGGCTCTTCTTATCTATGGTTTAGTTGTCTTCCCTAATCCGGACTTCTTCGTGGATGTGAATGCTATCAAGATTTTCCTTTCTCGCAACCCTGTGCCTACCTTGCTTGGAGATATTTTACACGCTCTCCATACTCGTACCATGAAGAGAAGAGGGACTCTTATGTGCTGTATGTCGTTGCTGTCGAGGTGGTTTATTTCTCACCTCCCTAAGTCTGTACTGAAGAACGAAGAAGGTTTGGGTTGGTCGCACAGGATAATATCACTCGCTCATAGGGATATTCTTTGGTGTTCCCGAGCTATGGAAGATATTGCTATTATTGACCGCTGTGGGGAGTACCCTAATGTCCAATTACTTGGTATCAGAGGGGGTATAACTTACAATCCTTGTCTACCTTTGCGACAATTTGGTCATGCTCGAAGGGATGGTCCCCATGAGTTACTTATTGAGGGCATTATATTCAACTATGAGGATGATGTTAAGGAGTATCGCTGGAGGTTCATACGAGCTTGGAGCATGGTAAACAGATCTGACCCCAAAGATTTGGGACCAAAGACTTCCATTCCAATGCAGCCTTACCTCCAATGGGTACGAGCTCGTGCCCAGAAGCTTATGATGCCTTATGTGGCCGTATTACCAGTGATTGTTGAGCCCACTACTGAAGAAAGCATTCCTTACACGGTTCTTTATCCTTACATGCCCACTGATCTTGGGGAGTTACAGAGGTCTTGGATTCAGCTGAAGAATTAGCGGGATACTTACAGGTAGCAGTTCCATGATCAAGAGAGGAAGGTTTTAAAGCTCACCAGGCAGCTCCAGGAAGAAAGAGTACTCAATGATTATATTAGCACAAAGAGAAAGAGTCCATGGGACTTTTGATTTTTATTTTCTAGTTTAGACTTGTTTTATTTACTTATTTGTAACGCCTAAAAGGCATTTTGAACCTTCAAATTTAAAGCTAATAAAGTTTTTATTTATTTTTGGTTTGCAAATTTAAATTTCCCGAAGTCTTTGAAATCATTACATACGCATCCCATTATCATACACATCATTACAGGTACCACTACAGGTTTCTCATCTTCTTCGCTGTTTATTTCAGCAGAAATGTCTTCCGATCAAGTCATCAAAGATCTTCAGACACATAACGCCCAGTTCCAGCAGATGTTCGTCAGTCTGGCAAAGGGGCAAGAGGATCTGAAAGCCCTCATTCTAAAAGAGAAAAAGAAGAAGAAGAAGACTGGTATTCTGAATATGGGCAGAAGGTTTAGAGAAAGGTTGAAGCATCAAACTGATCTGACCTCTTCATCCAAGGAAGGGGAGAACCAAGAAGGGGAGAAGGACCATAGTCCTGCAGTTTCTGACAATAATACGAATTACAATGATGAGCAATATCCTCCTGCTGAGGATAGATGCAAGCAGTTGGAAGACCGTCTGAGTGCCATGAAAGTCCAGAAGATACCTGGTTTGGATTTAGGAGAATTGGGATTGGTATCGGGAGTGGTCATCCCTCATAAGTTCAAAGCTCCAGTTTTTTCCAAGTATGATGGGGTGTCCTGTCCAAAACTCCATCTTCGTTCGTATGTCAGGAAGATTCAACCTCACACCGCTGATAGAAATTTGTGGGTGCACTTCTTTTAGGATAGTCTGTCAGGGACTCAGCTTGAATGGTTCTACCAGTTGGAGGGAGCCAGTGTCCGAAACTGGGAAGATCTTACTGCTGCTTTCTACAAGCAGTATCAGTATAATACCGACCTTGCTCCCACTCGTACTCAACTCCAGAGTATATCCATGGTGCAGGTGAAGGTTTTAAAGATTATGCCCAAAAATGGAGAGACTTGGCTGGGAGAGTTCAACCCCCTTTGTCTGATACGGAGTTGGTGGATATGTTCCTTGGTACGATGTCAGGTCCATTTTTCAATCACTTAATCGGCAGCTCGTCATCTGGTTTCACCGAGCTGATTTTAACTGGAGAAAGAGTAGAAGCCGGAATTCAGAGTGGTAAAATACAGAAGGGTGCCTCCTCGAGTTCGGAAAAGAAGCTCTTAGCTTGTAAGAAGGAAGCCAGTGTGATCTATAGCCCAAGGGGCCAAAGCAGATCTGAACACCGTCCAACGGTAAATGCTGTAGTGATACCAAAACCCGCACTTGCTCCACAATGCAACAATCAACAAAGGGTGGAAAGACCACAACGACATTTTACCCATATCATCATGACTTTGGCTGAAGTTTTGCCTCATCTGTTAAAATCCAACTTGGCAACCTTGAGAGAGGATCCGAAGAATCCAAACATTACCTCTCCCAGATACAATCCCAACGCGCGGTGCGCCTCCCATTCTGAGAGTCCTGGCCACGATACAAATGATTGCTGGGCTCTGAGAAATAAAGTACAAGACTTGCTTGAAGCCAAGGAGATAGAGTTTGATGCTTCAGAAAAGTTGAATGTTATAACTGCTCCTATGCCCAAACATGGTCGTGGAGTTAATGTTGTTGACACTGATTTGTTTGTGACCTCAGTTGAAGAAATTTCTACTCCTCTTATGACTGTTAAGAAGAATTTGCTGTTGGTCGGTTTATTTCTGGGTTGTGGTGAAGGTTGCCACATGTGTTCGATTCTACCTTCTGGTTGCCGTTCGTTGAAGTCAGGTGTTCAGCGCCTGATGGATAATAAAGAGATTTTGTTCGAGAAGACTATGATTCCTGTTGTTCCAAATGAAGATGTTGCTATTATAACCATTTCCGCCAATCCTTCCAAGGTTTCCTCAAGAAGACCTGTTAGGATTACACCTGTTCAAAGAATTGCTCCGCTGATAATCATTGTTCCTGGTCCCATCCCGTACACCTCAGACAAGGTTGTCCCATGGCATTATGGTGCTGATGTGTACTATCATGGCATTAAGCAAGATCTGAAGAATGAAGAAGCTGATACTGATGTCAGTAATATTGTTGGGACTAGTAAGGTTACCCGAAGTGGAAGGGTTTTCTCTCCTGAGATTTCTCTGAAGATCATCAAGCCTACTGTTATTCCAACTGCTGCTCCAACCAACATTCCTGACTTGTCTCATGTTCCTACTCCAGTTATCACCCATGTTGCTGAGCCATCTGAGAATCGGGGTAAGGAAATTATAGGTGAGCCTGCCCGGACGGAGGCACCTAGGAAAGTCGTTGTGGAAGCCTCTAAGCAAGAAATAGAGGAAATACTGAAAATCATTAAGAAGAGCGACTACAATGTGGTCGAGCAGCTGGGGTAGACCCCATCAAAGATATCCATGTTGTCTCTACTTATGTGTTCTGAAGCACATGTGAATGCTTTGATTGCATTTCTCAAGACTGCGCATGTGCCGCAGGAAACTTCAGCAGATCAGTTCAAAGATTGTGTGGCCAGCCTGACTGCTGACAATGGGATGGGTTTTTCAGATGCGGATCTGACACCAAAAGGAAGGAATCATAATGATGCTATGCATGTCTCGATTGAGTGCAGGGGAAACACTATGGCTCATGTGATGGTAGATACTGGGTCTTCACTGAATGTTCTGCCGAAGAAAGCGTTGGACCATTTGGATTGTGAGGGTTTGACGCTAAAGCCTAGTAACATTGTGGTAAGGGCTTTTGACGGATCGAAGAGAATGGTGCACGGGGAGGTGGACATCCCTGTCAAAGTGGGTTCTCATACTTTTGGGTCCACCTTCTATGTAATGGATATCAGGCCATCATATTCTTACTTGCTGGGTCGTCCTTGGATCCATGAGGCTGGGGCAGTTACTTCCACACTACATCAGATGCTGAAGTATCCGGTGAAGGGGAAGATTATCACAGTGCAAGGTGAAGAAGAATATATGGTGAGTCACCTCAATTCCTTCCGCTACGTAGAGATAGACGGGGAATTCATAGAAACTCCTTGTTAGAATTTCAAAGAAGTCCCTCAGACCTTGGCATCAACTGAAGTTACTACCGACAACCCTCTGTTGAAGATGGCTTCTCTCAAGGACGCGTGGGCTATAATTGAAGAAGGTGGTGTACCAATTGGGGTCATCTCCCTGATTTCACTCACAAAACTAATAAATTTGGTTTGGGCTTTACTACAGGGGCTCAAATGGATGTCAGACACGCTCGGGCTGGAAGACCTCCTCTACACATCAGCAATCGGGGAATTAATGTAATTGAAGACAGTGAAGAGGATTCAGACATCAACAGCTGGATCTACCCAACAACCGACGGTGGACCGAATAACTGGACGGCTAGGGACTTCATACATGTTTCTTTTATTCCGCAGTAATTGACTCATTTGTTTTAAGATTTGTAATAAACAGTTTGAAACTTTACGGCCTGGTGCCTTGCCCGAGGCACCTTGGCTTTGCTTGTGAGGGCTATTATTTATCATTTCATATATCATTAATAAAGCATTGGACGTTTCTTGCATACAAATTTTACGCTCCTTGTTTTTGTTTTCTGTCTCTCACTTTATCAAAACAGCTATTCTCTTACACACACTCACGTATCATACTGCAGATCCATATCCACTCTGGATCCCATTGATAACAACTCCACTATTGCCAGTTATGACTTAAAAAATACGATCAACCAAGCCGAGGACGAAGGTGATGATGATTGTGAGGTGCCTGGAGAGCTTGCTAGACTATTACAGCAGGAAGAAAGGGCCATACAGCTGCATGAAGAATTAGTTGAGTCAGTGAATTTGGGTATAGAGGAAGACATGAAAGAGGTTAAAATAGGTGCAAATCTAGAGTTTGGTGTCAAACAACGGTTAATACAGATGCTACACGACTATGTTGAGATCTTCACCTGGTCCTATGAAGACATGCCTGGTTTGGACACTGACATCGTGGTACATCGCCTGCTGACTAAAGAAGATTATCCTCCGATAAAGCAGAAGGTCCGCCGTATGCGCCCTGAAATGTCAGAGAAAATCAAGGCAGAGGTCATGAAATAGTTTGACGCGGGATTTTTAGCTGTCACTTCTTATCTGCAGTGGGTTGCTAACATCGTTCTGGTACCTAAGAAGGACGGTAAGGTACGTATGTGTGTGGACTATAGAGATCTGAACAGGGCAAGCCCCAAGGATGACTACCCACTTCCTCACATTGATGTTCTAGTCGACAACACTGCGCGGCACAAGATCTTCTCCTTCATGGATGGTTTTTCTGGCTACAACCAGATCAAGATGGCTCCTGAGGACATGGAGAAGACAACCTTCATTACACAGTGGGGCACCTTCTGTTACAAGGTAATGCCTTTTGGGTTGAAGAATGCTGGGGCAACTTATCAGCGCGCCATAGTCGCTTTGTTCCATGATATGATTCACCACGAGATCGAGTTTTATGTTGATGACATGATAGCCAGGTCCCAGACTGAGGAAGAGCACCTTGATCATCTCCAGAAACTATTTGACAGGTTGAAGACGTACAAGCTGAGGTTGAATCCGAACAAGTGTACATTCGGGGTAAGATCTGGTAAGCTTCTGGGTTTCATCGTCAGTGATAAGGGTATTCAGGTGGACCCTGCAAAGGTAAAGGCCATACAAGAGATATCGGTCCCCCGCACAGAGAAGGAAGTTAGAGGTTTCTTGGGACGTCTGAATTACATCGCCAGGTTCATTTCACATCTGACTGCTACTTGTGAGCCAATCTTCAAGCTGCTGAAGAAAGATCAAGTGGTAAAGTGCAATGATGAATGCCAAACCGCTTTCGAAAGAATCAAGGAATACCTTCAAGAACCACAAATTTTGATGCCTCCAGTTGAAGGAAGACCTTTGATATTATACTTGACAGTGCTGGACAATTCAATGGGGTGTGTGATGGGGCAGCATGACGAGTCTGGTC
Source organism: Vicia faba (assembly GCA_948472305.1). NCBI lineage: Eukaryota > Viridiplantae > Streptophyta > Magnoliopsida > Fabales > Fabaceae > Vicia > Vicia faba. Next base: position 318,006,985 of record OX451735.1, read on the forward strand.
GAAAAGAGCATGCAATTTACTACCTTAGCAAAAAATTTACCGACTATGAGACCTGATACTCATTGCTCGAGAAAATTTGTCGCGCTTTGGCATGGGCTCCTCGCCGACTGAGACAGTATATGCTGACTCACACTACTTTGTTGATATCAAAGAAGGATCCGATCAAGTATATTTTAGAGATGCCCGCTGTGATACGGTGGGAGAACTGACTTGATGTTTTGAGTTTTATCGCAAATGTTGCGGTTAGCAAGAGTCACCACCGACTTTTCTTTTATCCAAAAGGAATGGTGAAAAAGCACAGGAAAGACCTTTGAGATTGTTTCTTGAGTTCGGGGGGTAGATTATGAAAAGGGAAGGTATTAGCACCCTTTTCATCCATGGTTTTCCATGGGCTCTTAGTTACTTGCTTAGATCACTTGCTTTTATTGTTTGAAATTGTGTTTGGTGTGGTTTTGAAAGTATTTTGTAAAAGAGGCCATTCGTTTAGGCAATCTTTGCAATGATTCTCGTTCGTAAGAATGTATACAAAGATGTTTGTCTTTTGAAAATATTTTCAATGTTTGAAGTGTATGTGTGTATTTTGAAAAATAGCAAGGATTTTGTTTGAAATGGAGCAAGTAACCAAAAGTAATCTACCTACTCAAATTTCTTTCTTGTTCATTTTATTTTCCTTTGATATTGTTGTCTTACCATTGATTTGGTAAGCAACCCTATCTTTGGATGTAAACGGGACGGGCGTGGGTCATCGTATAACCATGATTAGCAATGATTGCAAAGTATCTTAGCATTTTTGAGGGACCAAGATCGTTTTTATAAGGCAACTTTTGAATAGCATCATCGAGGGACTATGATCTTTTATTTGTTTTGTTTTGCCAAGATACTTCGCATGCGTAACATGGCCATTTTTGTTTTAGGCAACCAAGTGGGGAAACCCTAAGGGTGCTTGTGTGCAAGTGCATCATTTTCATGCTTTTGATTTTGTCTTGTATTTAGGGTGTTCTATTTTGTTTTGTTTTGTTCTTGTCATACAAACCCTAATTACTAATCATGGCATATAAAGCGATAATTGCGTAATGTAAATATTTCCAAGCTATTACAACAATTTATGGGAATGGGGATTTTGCAAGAATATAAAGCTAAATAAATTATTACAACCAAATCGAAATTGTACGAATTTAGAATAAATACAATACAATATTTAGAATGCAATGCAATGTACATGTAGAAAAGATTTTTGTGTCTTATTTTTATGTAAAAGAAAATTTAATCTAAACCTAAAAATATATTTAAAAAAAAGGAATTAATTTTTCTAAAAGGGGTTTAACCCTAATTATTATTTAAGAGAAAATAAAGTTTCTATATTATTATTTTTTGCATTTTTTGTGTGAAGATAATAAATAATATTGTATATAAATATTAAAATTAAATATATGCAAAAATAAGTATTTATAAGTATGAAAATAAAAAAATAAATTATACTAAATATATTTTATATTTACAAGCTATTAAGAAAATAAATTATATCCTATCAAAATAAACTATATTTTTATGTGAGAAATAATAAAAAAATTAAATAAAAGTGTAATATCATTAATTCATATTTTTGGGATTTTTATATATTAGAGAAAATATTTAAAATATTAAATGTGAAAATAAAACAAATAAAATAAAAAATATAGAAAAGAGTTGGCAGGGGGTGATGTAGCAAATTTGTGGTAATGTTAGCAAAAACACTGGCCCAGGAAGCTAAGCCCAATCTGCAAAAAAGTCACAAAAATAGAAAAGGAAAAAAAATGTGAAAATGCAAAAGTAGCGCGCAGGTTCGAACCCAGGACATGGGTCTCACCAGTGTGCTGCTTTGCCACTGGGGTGGCCATACATCCATTGTCTTTACTGAAACGAAAATAATATATTACAAAACGCGCTCTATGCCCTGTTTCATCTTCTTCCTCAAGCTTTGGACGGACACCCTGTAACTTCCTCATACTTCCATGAAAATAAAAACTTATAACATGAAAATGTAGTACTTGAACTCACGATTCCAACCATATAAATTATGTGACCTATTAATCAAAGAACAAAGAGAATTTTGAAAGCCCTAAATCTTAACCTAATATCTTCAGAAATTTCAACTTCTAAATTCTCTCAGCACAAGTAAAATTAATGCAAGATAATGGTATGTACAACTTCATTATGATGAGGACTACATTTTTTATTCACAAATCGTGGCCTAAGGTTGCTTTTACAAAGAGATAGAGTTTGAGATTTTACCTCCTTTAGTTGTAATCATGTATGGAAATGGAGTGACTTTAATGGAGGCCTGATGCTTGCTTGAGCTTCCCTGAATATATTCCAACCCTTGCATTGCTCTGAAAGTAGCTGGAACTCCTTGGCCAAGTCAAGTTGCAAGCTCTGAAGTCAACAATGGCAGATGGTGGAGGAGTGGTTACATAACAGGGATGATGGCTTGGATTGACTAGGTATCAAGTATATAAGGTGTTTGAATGATCCAAACTTAAAACGCACGAGTAAAATGGAAGATGGGTATGCTTGTGCAGAAACTGTGTGTTTTGGACAGTTTTTGGTGTTTTGCTTGCTGAGAGTCTTTCAGGTCCTTGCCAAGCGTGTTATGTGTTGCATAATGTTGGTATATTAGTATTGAAATGGTTTTGTGTTAGCTCTCTATCAGTTGTGCAAATGCTAGCCTTTTTGCCAACTTTCTTGTACTTGAAGCAAAGTGACAAGACCAAAGCTTCACATGCTTGTACCAGCTTGCTTAGGGTTGGTATGAGTTTGTACAACTTACTTGAGACCTGTGTGGTTTGTATGCATCAAGGGGACAAGTTCAAAGCTCAAAATTGTAAAGTTTGCAAAAGTGGTTCTTTTTCAAAATGGCAATGGAACCTTTTTGCCATAAATGGAATTACAAGTTGGATAAAGGTTCAAAAGCATGGATAAAGGCTTTTCCAACTGAGTAAGCATTTACTTAATGAGTGTGGAACAAGTTTAGGACCTGTACAGCATGAATTATCCAGCATAGGATTGATTTGCAACTTGGTTCTTCATGAAATGGCTTGAACAAAAAGTGAGAAAATGCAAACTTCCTCTCTTCGATTCTCTCTACTCAAAAATTATCTTGATGATTTCTTGGACATTTTGTAAAGCTTGAAATGTACTCTATAATTCATCTTTGAAATGCATTTTGAGATACCTCTTGGAACTAGTTGAAATATTTCCATGAAGTTGGGTCCAAAACCTGCCTAAATTAGGGCAAAAATTCACTAAGTTAACAAGTTCATGACCATGTATTCACAAATTTATATCTTGAGATACAAGCATATTTAGGGAAATGTTTGTGAAGCAAAGTTGTATATTTCATGGTGGTCTAAAACTTTCATGTTGGGGACTTCCCTTGAATCAATATGCATAATGGTGTAAAAGTTGTGTAAAGTTGAGAAAAAAATAAGAAAATTTTCTATACTTAGAAAATTTCTAAGTTAGAAAATTTTCAAATTCAAAACCCTAATTTTCAAAATTGGTTTTCTTGATGAACAAGTTTCACATTTGGAAATGTTTTGATGAGTTATGACCCTTGGCACTTGATTTTGACCAAAAAGTCAAAGTTTAACTTTTCAGTATTCAGTTGACTTTTGATTAGTTGACTGCAAATTTCATGTGTCAATCCAATGAATTTGAGATTTTTTGAGCCATGTACTTAAGTTAAGATAATGTAATTGAATCCTTGAAATCATGCTTGAACTCAATTGGTCATTTTCTAGGTTAAAAATCAGAAATTGCCCTTTCTCAGTCAAAACCCTAATTTTGACCATTTTGCCCTTTTGATGATTTGATCAAATTTCTTGAGGAATTGTGATCCAAATTTGACCAAATGATACATATGAGTCTAAAATGTTGACGTGGATCAAAAATTATGAAGTTTGACTGTAAATTGGCCATGGTTGACTTTTTCTCCACTACAGCTGATTTTTAGGTCAACTGTCAAATTGACTGATCAAAAATGTGGTTCAAGGCTTGAAATTTGTCATGAGTGATCTTAGGGATCCCTAATGATGTTTGAAAGTCATATGAAGCAATGATGGTCCAAAAATCCTTGTGCAAACCCAAACCCTAATTTTGGGTCATCAGTGCAAGATGAGATGTCTTGAGCTGACCAAACCCTAATCTTGTCTTGAGTCAAAGAAGTCTTGTGAGAAAAGTCTTGATATATGAGAGGGAAATTTTGGGGTACAACACCCGCCTTATCCGGAAGGATAGCCAGATGGCAGATGATCTTAACCGAGTACGACATCCAATACACAACCCAAAAAGCAATCAAGGGGAGTGTATTGGCGGATCATTTGGCGCATCAGGCCGTGGATGACTATCGGTCCATGAATTTCGAATTCCCGAATGAGAATATCATGTTGGTAACCGACTGCGAAGAACTTGGACCGGATGAAGGACCCGAGGAGGGATCCCGGTGGTCTATGTATTTTGATGGAGCCTCGAACGCATTGGGTAATGGCATTGGCGCTGTAATTATATCTCCTGAGGGCTGTCATACTCCGTTCACCGCTCGATTATGTTTCAACTGCACCAACAACATGGCAGAGTATAAAGCATGTATCATGGGTCTTCGAGCTGCTATTGACCTGAGGATTAAGTTATTAAGTGTATTCGGGGATTCCACTCTGGTGATAAGTCAGATCAAAGGCAAGTGGGATACGAAGCACCTGAATCTGATTCCTTACAAAGAGTATGTACTGACATTGCTCCCACACTTTGAGGAAATAACCTTTGTCTTCTATGTTCAAAGTTAGGTGGGACAATGAAGCTCCCCAGATTACAATTGAGAGGTTGGATGAACCCGCACATTGTTGTGACATTGAGACTGAAGAGGTAACGGATAAACCTTGGTTTCACGAGGTAAAGAGGTATCTTGAGGCTCAAGAATACCCCGAGGGGGCATCTATTAATGATAAGAAGTTTCTGAGAAGTTTCGCTGCGAAGTTCTTCATTAGTAATGGAATACTCTATAAGCGTAACCATGATTCAACCTTACTGCGGTGTGTAGACAAGAGCGAGGCAGAAAGGATCATGGCAGAGTTACATGAAGGTACCTTCAGAACTCATTCCAGTGGACATACCATGGCAAAGAAAATCATGTGGGCAGGATATTATTGGTCCACTATGGAAGCTGATTGTTATCAACACTCTCGAACCTGTCATAAGTGTCAAGTCTATGCTGATAAGGTGCATGTACCTCCGATTCCCCTGAATGTTTTGACGGCTCCTGGGCCTTTTGCGATATGGGGCATCGACATGATCGGCAAGATCATACCTACTGCGTCTAACGGGCATCGTTTCATTTTGGTAGCCATTGATTACTTCACGAAGTGGGTTGAGGCAGTGTCATTTGCTATAGTAACCAAGAACATCGTGGTGCAGTTCATCCGACATAATCTGATTTGTCGATATAGTGTACCAGAGAGGATTATTACTGACAATGGTACAAATCTCAATAACACAATGATCACCCAGCTCTACAAACAGTTCAATATACAGCATCATAACTTTTCTCCCTACCTACCAAAGATAAATGGGGTTGTTGAAGCAGCTAACAAGAACATCAATAAGATTGTGCAGAAGATGACGGTGACATATAAAGACTGGCACGAGATGTTACCATTCGCTCTTCATGGGTACCGTACCTCGGCACGGACGTCGACAGGGGCAACACCCTACTCTTTGGTGTATGGCATGGAGGCAGTCCTACCCATCAAAGTCTAGATATCCTCTCTTAGGATTATGAAGGATGCGGGTTTGAACGAAGACGACTGGATCCAAACCCGACTTGATCAGTTGAATTTAATCGATGAAAAGCGACTTACTGCTATCTGTCATGGTTAGACGTATCAAAAGCGAATGATCAAGGCTTTTAACAAGAAAGTCAGACGTCAAGAATATCAGGTCAGGGATCTAGTGATCAAACGCATCATACTACCGCAAGGTGATCCCAGGGGAAAATGGACCCCCACATACGAAGGGCCATTTGTGGTTAAGAACATTTTCTCGGGAGGAGCTATGATTCTAACCACCTGTAATTGCAAGCTTCTCAAGTCATATTTAAAGCATGTGTTTTGATGAAGACAACATGGACATCAACATTTCAAGGATGTGAAAAAAAGCTTATCAACATCAAATAAAAGTCTTGAAGATTATTGAAGAATTATTGAAGAATCATCAAATGTCATTATGGTATAAATAATTCTTAAAATCTTGAATATAGATGTTCACAATATGCATTCATCAACATATACATATTCCATAATTTTAACATCAAGGAAAACTTTGTTTGAAATATCTTTCAAAAATTATTTTTGAAAATAAAGCTTTAGGAACCGGTTCCTCCCTAACAGGGAACCGGGTTCCAGAATTTCTCAAAAAACATGTCCCTGGATTTTGTACCAAGAACCGGGTTGTACCAATAGGGGAACCAGTTCCTGCGTGATATTTTTGAATTCCAACTTATAACGTTCACTAAGAACCGGGTTATGTCAGTGTCGGAACCGGTTCCTAGCGAACCAGTGCAGCTTTTACTTTGTTTTTTGAACATTTTTCAAGTGGTATCTTTTCATGAATGCATTGCAACTTTTCATATGAATTGGCATGAATGAAGAGGTTCTTACAACTTTATAAAATGCAGATTTTCTTATTTCAAACAATGCTTCAATTTTCAAATTAACAAATATACTTCTTCATTAAAAATTTTCTCATTTTACTCAAATTTGAAATTATACTTTCATGTGTTCATAATTTTGTGAAACTTGCCATATACACTTTCATTATCATTACAAGTTTCATACATACATTGTGAACATTTATATACATTGTTGAGAATTGTTTTTATCTTGAAGAAGATCAATTGAAGATTGATAAAGCTCTCCATATACTTCAAAATTAATCATTGTATTACTTAAAGGTTTTTCCCTTACTATCCAGGATTGTTGGAAGTAAGTGTTGTGATTTGAAGAGGATTGTTCTTCATTCACATTAGTGTTTGTTTGGTCTTAAAGGTGTTAAGAACCTTTGATCACCCTATAGGTTAGATAGTAAGCATAGGCTGTACAATCATTCTAACTATAGTGAAATCTCTTTCGTGTTGGAAAGGGGACTGGAGTACTCTCGGATTGTCAGGGGAACCAGGATATATCACTGTGTTCTTTACTTTTCCGCATTTATCGCTTTCATCACCATAATCAAGAAAAGATAAAGATATAAACAAAACCTTCAAACACTTAACCAAAATTACTACCAAGCATTCTCATAAAACCGAATAAATTTTTATAAGACCTAATTCACCCCCCCCCTCTTAGGCACTCTGAGACTTACAATTGGCATCAGAGCAAGTTATAGGTAACTTGTTCCTAAAGATCCAGAATGGCTTCGGCAAATCATCAACCAGTTTTCAGAGATGGTGGTAGTAATAACAAGCCTCCTCTATTCTGTGGTGAATATTTTGACTTCTGGAAAATACGCATGAAGGCGCATTTAGAAGCACAAGGAGAGGAAGTATGGGATGTTGTTGAAAATGGTCCATTTATCCCAATATTAGTAATCAATGGCATTGGTTCAGCAAAGCCCAAAACTGCATGGGACGACGATGATAAAAAGAAAGTTCTCTATGACAAAAAGGCAATAAACCTTCTTCAAGGTGCACTCAGTATGGACGAATTTTTCCGTGTCTCGAACTGCAAGACAGCAAAAGAAATATGGGATACCCTGGTTCAAACTCATGAAGGAACGGCTGAAGTAAAAAGATCAAGGCTAAATACCTTGAGTCAAGAATATGAACTATTTCGAATGCAGCCCGGAGAATCCATTCTTGACTTACAAAAGAGATTTGTGCATTTGACAAATCACTTAAATGCTCTTGGTAAAACCTTGACAAATGATGAACTCAACTTGAAAATCCTTAGATCATTGACTAGGGAATGGCAACCAAAGGTAACGGCAATCTCGGAAAAGAAGAGTCTCTCCGCAATGACTTCCGCTACATTATTTGGCAAACTTCAAGAATATGAAACGGAACTCAGTAGACTTGAAAAACATGAAAATTTAGAGAAGAAATCCAAAGGCATTGCCTTGAAAGTTGATTCAAAGGAAAGTCAAGATAAAGATGCATCGGAGGAAGATGAAAACTTCTTGCTTCTTGTAAAAAGGTTAGGAAAATATTTTGGTCACAAAAATAATCTTCATAATGCTAACTTTGTCAAGAGGAAGAAATTTTATAATCATAAAGATAAAGAAGCCTCCACATCAACACAAGATGTCACATGTTATGAATGTGGAAAGTAAGGTCACATAAAGTCGGATTGTCCAAAACTCTCCAAGAAAAATGGATTCAAAGGCAAAAAGGAGTTCAAGAACAAAAAGGCTTATGTTGCATGGGAAGATAATGAGATAATTTCTTCATCCGATTCGGAAAGCGAGGAATGTGCAAATCTAGCATTAATGGCTTCACATCACTCCAACAATGAAGAAGAGGTTAGTAATGAATTTAATCTTTTTGATGATGATGTTCAAGACGCTATTGATGAACTCTTGAAAGAATGCAAAAGTTTATACAAAAAGGTGTCAAATCAAGAAAAAGAACTTCTAAGTTGTTTAGAAAAAATTGACACCATGACTAAAGATTTTGAACTTCAAAAACAGAATTTTATTAAAGAAAAAGAAAACTTTGCATGCTCCAAGTGTGAATCAAATGTCTTTCAAATTGTTCAATTGAAAAGAGTCATTGAACGATATGAAAAAGGACAAATAGGATTGGAAGGATTACTAAGCCAACAACGTTATCCAAATGATAAAAGGGATCTTGGTTATGTGAATTCTAAGAAACCAAGTAACAATCCCACTGTTTTTGTAAAGGCTAGTAATAGTTCCAATCCCAAGAAAGTAGAAAAGAAGAAAGTTGTTCATAATCATCAAAAGAAAAAGGCTAATGTATCGAAAAAGAAAACATTTCCTAAGAAGAAATCTTATCCTTCTAGATATAGAAGTAACTTTGAACCTACTTGTTTTTATTGTGGTATTAAAGGCCATACACCTAATGCTTGCTATGTTAGAAACTTTAGTATAGCAAGTGGGCATTATGTGTGGATGAAAATGGGAACTAACTATGAAGGACCCAAGGCAACTTGGGTACCTAACAAAGAATAATTTGTTTGTGTAGGTATGCTTGAAATCCACATCAAATGTTTGGTATCTTGATAGTGGATGTTCAAAGCATATGACAGGAGATGTACACCAATTTTCATATCTAGTACATAAAGCCAAAGGGTATGTCACCTATGGAGACAACACCAAAGGAAAGATTCTTGGCGTTGGAATAGTTGGCACACCTCCATCCATTCAAATTGAGGATGTTCTCTATGTTGAAGGATTAAAGCACAATCTTCATAGCATAAGTCAACTTTGCGATAGAGGGTTCAAGATCAAATTCAACAAAGATGAATGTCTCATTATGGATGAGGCAACCAATGAGGTAAAACTCAAAGGTATAAGAACTAGCAATATTTTTATGATTACTTTAGATGATTTGTCTCTGAAGGTACAATGTCTTATGGTAAACAACAATGACACTTGGTTATGGCACAAGAGGATCGCTCACATTCACATGGAGCACTTGAACAAATTGGTTAAGCATGACTTAGTTATTGGTCTACCAAAGATGAAGTTCATCAAAGACAAATTATGTAATGCATGCCAAAAGGGCAAACAGACCAAAACAACTTTCAAATCTAAGAATGTGGTGTCTACTACAAGACCACTGCAATTGTTACACATGGATCTCTTTGGTCCATCAAGAACAAAAAGCTTCGGAGGTAATGTATACGCTTTAGTCATTATTGATGATTTTTCTAGATATTCGTGGACTTTGTTTCTTGTGCAGAAAAGTGATGCTTTTAAAGCCTTTAAGAAGTATGCTAAGCAAATCCAAAATGAAAAATCACTAAAGATTGTATCCATAAGAAGTGATCATGGTGGAGAATTCCAAAATGCTCAATTTGAAGAATTTTGTGAAGAACATGGTATCTCTCATAATTTTTCAGCACCTAGAACTCCACAACAAAATGGAGTAGTTGAAAGAAAGAATAGGTTTCTAGTGGAACTTGTAAGAACAATGCTTAGTGATGCAAATCTTCCTAAATATTTTTTGGCGGATGCCGTTAGTACGGCATGTTATGTTGGAAATCGAGTTATCATTAGACCTATAATAAAGAAGACTCCATATGAACTCTTCAAAGGAAGAAAGCCAAATATTGCTCACTTTCACATTTTTGGATGCAAGTGCTTTGTTCTTAATAATGACAAAGATAATCTTGGTAAGTTTGACGAGAAATCCGACGAAGGTATATTTCTTGGTTATTCGCTTTCTAGTAAAGCATATAGAATTTATAATAAAATAACTTTAACTATTGAAGAATCTATACATGTATCTTTTGATGAAACTAACCCCTCCAAGGAGGAAGTAGTTGTTTGTGATGATGATGATCCTATAGATTTACCTTCGGAAGATCTTTCAATTGATCAAATTAAGAAATCACCGGAAATCAAGAAAACATTGTACAACAAGATTCAAACACCAATGATCTACCAAAAGAATGGAGAACTCATAGAGACCATCCTATTGACAAAATTATTGGTGACATTAGCCAAGGAGTATCAACAAGATTGAATCTAAAAGATGCTTGCTTAAACATGGCGTTTGTTTCTCAAATTGAACCTACCAAAGTTGATGAAGCCTTAGGAGATGATCAATGGATTATTGATATGCAAGAAGAATTAAATCAATTCGAGAGAAATCAAGTTTGGGAACTTGTTCCTAGACCAAGTGGTAAACACATCATAGGTACTCGATGGGTGTTTAAGAACAAACTTGATGAGAATGGTCTAATTGTTCGAAACAAAGCAAGGTTGGTTGCCCAAGGTTACAATCAAGAGGAAGGAATCGACTTTGAAGAAACATTTGCTCCGGTTGCAAGGTTAGAAGCTATACGTCTTTTACTTGCTTCTGCTTGTTCATTAAATTTTCAGCTTTTTCAAATGGACATCAAAAGCGCATTCTTGAATGGATACATCAATGAAGAAGTCTATGTCAAACAACCCCTGGGATTTGAAGACTTCAAACATCCTTCACATGTCTTTAAGTTGAGAAAGGCTCTTTATGGCTTAAAGCAAGCACCAAGAGCATGGTATGATAGACTTAGAAATTTTATGTGTGAAAAAGGTTTCGAAAAGGGTAAGGTTGATAAAACCTTGTTCATTAAGAAAATCCAAAGTAACACTTTATTGGTTCAAGTCTATGTTGATGATGTCATTTTTGTATCGACTAACAAAGAAATGTGTGAGGAATTCTCATTGATGATGCAAGGAGAATTCGAGATGTCTATGATAAGAAAGATGAACTACTTTCTTGGACTACAAATCAAGCAACTAGAAGATGGAATCTTCATCAATCAATCTAAGTATTGCAAAGAATTATTGAAAAAGTTTGATATGGACAATTGTAAAGCCATGAATACTCCAATGGGCTCCGGTACATATGTTGATCAAGATGAATCCGGTACTCCAATTGATATTACAAAGTACAGAGGTATGATTGGTTCTTTATTGTACTTGACGGCAAGCCGTCCTGACATCATGTTTAGTGTTTGTCTTTGCGCTCGCATTCAAGCAAATCCAAAGGAATCACACCTCATGGCAGTTAAAAGGATCATGAAGTATCTTAAAGGAGCAATCAATGTAGGCCTATGGTATCCGAAAGGTAGTACTTGCACTTTAATTGGTTATTCTGACGCGGATTATGCAGGTTGTAAAACTGATCGTAAAAGCACAAGTGGTACTTGTCACATTATTGGAAATGCATTAGTATCATGGGCTTGTAAAAAGCAAGCATGTGTTGCTCTTAGCACGGCCGAAGCAGAATACATAGCAGCGGGTAGTTATTGTGCACAAATTCTTTGGCTCAAGCAACAACTCCATGATTACGGACTTGATCTCGGATGCATTCCTCTTCGATGCAACAATACAAGTTCTATCAATATTACAAAGAATCCGGTCATGCATTCAAGAACTAAACATATAGATATTCGACATCATTTTCTCCGTGATCATGTACTTAAAGGAGATGTCGAAGTCACTTTTGTGGATACTCATAACCAACTCGCAGATATCTTCACTAAACCGCTTGCTCGAGAACCTTTCTTCAAAATCCGAAGAGAACTTGGTATTTTAGATGAAGGTGATATCTAATGTTTCTCTTTTTATGCACGTCTTAATTTTTTTTATGTATCTATTTCACTCTTTTCCCCATCCTTTTTGATGTTAACAAAGGGGGAGAAGAATATGCATGTGTGTTGTTTTGTTTCAAAGAAATTGCAGGCCCAAATAAATATCAAACTCACTCCAAAATTCAAAGAATCATGGACTTAGGGGGAGTATACAATTTAGGGGGAACCTTGCATTTGCTCAACATGTTTACTATACAAAACAACATAAAACATTTCAAGAAATCGTTTTCAAGACTTGGTTGTCATCATCAAAAAGGGGGAGAATGTAATTGCAAGCTTCTCAAGTCATATTTAAAGCATGTGTTTTGATGAAGACAACATGGACATCAACATTTCAAGGATGTGAAAAAAAGCTTATCAACATCAAATAAAAGTCTTGAAGATTATTGAATAATTATTGAAGAATCATCAAATGTCATTATGGTATAAATAATTCTTAAAATCTTGAATATAGATGTTCACAATATGCATTCATCAACATATACATATTACATAATTTTAACATCAAGAAAAACTTTGTTTGAAATATCTTTCAAAAATTATTTTTGAAAATAAAGCTTTAGGAACTGGTTCCTCCCTAACAGGGAACCGGGTTCCAGAATTTCTCAAAAAACATGTCCCTGGATTTTGTACCAGGAACCGGGTTGTACCAATAGGGGAACCAGTTCCTGCGTGATATTTTTGAATTCCAACTTATAACGTTCACTAAGAACCGGGTTCTGTCAGTGTCGGAACCGGTTCCTAGCGAACCAGTGCAGCTTTTACTTTGTTTTTTGAACATTTTTCAAGTGGTATCTTTTCATGAATGCATTGCAACTTTTCATACAAATTGGCATGAATGAAGAGGTTCTTACAACTTTATAAAATGCAGATTTTCTTATTTCAAACAATGCTTCAATTTTCAAATTAACAAATATACTTCTTCATTAACAATTTTCTCATTTTACTCACATTTAAAATTATACTTTCATGTGTTCATAATTTTGTGAGACTTGCCATATACACTTTCATTATCATTACAAGTTTCATACATACATTGTGAACATTTATATACATTGTTGAGAATTGTTTTTATCTTGAAGAAGAAGATCAATTGAAGATTGATAAAGCTCTCCATATACTTCAAAATTAATCATTGTATTACTTAAAGGTTTTTCCCTTACTATCCAGGATTGTTGGAAGTAAGTGTTGGGATTTAAAGAGGATTGTTCTTCATTCACATTAGTGTTTGTTTGGTCTTAAAGGTGTTAAGAACCTTTGATCACCCTATAGGTTAGATAGTAAGCATAGGCTGTACAATCATTCTAACTATAGTGAAATCTCTTTCGTGTTGGAAAGGGGACTGGAGTACTCTCGGATTGTGAGGGGAACCAGGATATATCACCGTGTTCTTTACTTTTCCGCATTTATCGCTTTCATCACCATAATCAAGAAAAGATAAAGATATAAACAAAACTTTCAAACACTTAACCAAAATTACTACCAAGCATTCTCATAAAACCGAATAAATTTTTATAAGACCTAATTCACCCCCCCCCCCCCTCCTCTTAGGCACTCTGAGACTTACACCACCATGGATGGTGACGACCTTCCCCACCCTGTCAATGCAGTCATAGTGAAAAGATACTACGCATAATCAAAGACCCGCTAGGTTGACTGGCCTAGGAAAAAATAAGGGCTTCCCGACGAACCAAAAGGGTTCGGGCAAAAGTAAGGGATGAAAATGAAAAAAATTGTACACCCGGCAAGTCGAAAACCTGAAAAGGCAACTTGGGAAAAAAAGGGTATCCCGATGGACTGAAAACCCGAAAGGGTGGTTCAGGAAAAAACTAGGGATCAAAGTGTAACACTATGTCTCATTGGATCATCTCGCTACCAGACTTCGGTATTGACTATCAAGCTCAAACGATGTTGTTGTACTCCAAAATTTTCCCTCTCATTTCTCAAGGAATAACCTTGGATCCTCAAGATTGCTTCCATCCAATTCCAAGCCTTGAACTGCAATTTTCCAAGAAAATCACTCATAAGGGCAAAATGGTCATTTGCACACTAAAAAGTCAAACTTTGACTTTTGGATCATTATCAAATCTCAAGAATCATATTTCATCAAAACATGTTAGAATATGAAGTTTGTTTCATTAAGAAATTCAAAAGTCAAATTTACTATGGAAAAGCCAAATTTTTAAATACTTGGGATTTTTCTAAGTATTTAATTAAAAATTACATTTCAAAACTTCTGAGCCAGCCTCCAGGCAGGTGCAGTCAGAAGTTGCAAACATGGTTCAACACATAGTCTCCAGTCAGAACATGGCTCTTCAACATCTACGCAAGTTCAGTCAGAGTTTGCTAGGGTAATGTAAAGAAGGCTAAGAAGCGTGTTGCAAGCTTTCTGGAAAGTCTGAAAGCTCCTTCAGAAACATGCTGGAGCCAGAAGATAAGAGAATCAGAAGATGGGATGCTACGCTTTTGATCCAGAACTAAGCAATGATACAGATTTTCACATGGCAGGATTTCTGGTTGTGATAAGTATCATCATCATTTAATGCTCACAACCACCTTCTGAATCTTTATCCAAAGGATCTTCACCACGTGTACCTCTACTGTCTTGGGATAGCAACTCTGCTTTTGCTTTTCCTTAATTCCTGCTGACAGTCACTATGCTTGCTTCAAAGACAAGGCAGCACTTTAGCACATGAAGGCTATTTTTAACGCTTTGGTCAGAACTTGACCAAATCCCAAAACCTTACTTATACAACTTGCTGCAGACCTATGACCAACAGCTAGCTCAGCATATGCCTACATCTCATGATTACACCAAACTAGCATACAAAAACTAAAAAGAAAAAGAAAAGGAACAGGATGCCAAAGCAGGTTCAAATCCCACTTGTTCCCCCCCCCCCCCCCCCAAATCACAATAAATTCATCTATAAATACTTGACTCCATCACACGTTCAAGGGGGCTGGAATTTGAAGGAGAGGATGAAGGGGAGAGAGAACTATCAAGAGAGAAAAGGAAATTGTGAAACCTTCATAAAAATCCAGATTTCTCATACATAAAAACAAACCTTTATTCTTCCCTTTGAACAAAAGGACACAACCACTCTTCCGTCTCTCTTACTGAATCAGAACATCCAAAGGCAGCCACTCAAAGCTCTAAACACGCTCCAGGTAAGTCTTTCTAACTTTACTTGCTTTTCATTCTGAACATCATTAGCATGTAAATATCATAGTATTAATGTTGTACATATCATTGCTTAAGTAGAAAAACTATGGTCAGAACTTCTAGAATAATGCTAGGCTCAGACTTAGGATTAGAACTTCTATGATTTGTCGTGTTGTGATCATTCTGATTTGCTGAACTGAATACATTGCTGATGTGCTGATGTTCACTCACGGCTTTAGCACAACACTAAACTTCTGGTGTTCACTCACTGTTGTAACACTTAGAACTTCTGATGACTCACATATTGTTAACGCAGCATAGAATTTCTGAGTTCTTCCTACTATTTTGACACGCACAGAGTTTCTAAGATTTCCTCACTGTCCTAACATTCAGAAGTTCAGCACATGGTAATCCAGGACTTTTATGTTTTTCCTCTAACATGCCTTGCAGGACCTCAGAGTTTACCAGTCCAGAATTTCTGATCCCACGGATGTCTCCTGTTGAGTCACAGCGCTCTTGGTTTCAGAACTTCTGATCCTAGTTGTTCTGCTTACAGCAACACGCTGTTTCCACCTTGCATTTATTTTCCTTAAAGAAAAAAAACATTTCTTAAACAAGTCCATTTCTTTCTTATATTATATACTTCAATATGGTTGTAATAATAACTTAGGATTTATTTTTACTTGCAACCCCCATTCATAAATTTGTACCCCCATTCCCGGATACTTCTGTAATAACTTAGACTTTTAATTCCCGCAATTTATTGCTTTCAACATGCCATGTTAGAGATTAGGGTTTGTATGCAAAATATCCAAAATCAAAAACAAATAGCTTGACTAATACAAAGACAAAAAGCATGTAAATTGACAACACAATGCACACATGCACCCCTAGGGTTTCATCCACTTGTTGCCTTTAAAATGGTCATGTTATGCATGTTGAGTATCTTGGCAAAACAAAAACAAAACAAAAGATCATAGTCCCTCGATGACGCTATCTTGGTTGCCTATACAAAATGATCTAGTCCCTCAAAAATTGCTAAAGATACTTAGCACAATTGATATCATGGTCAATACGATGACCCGCGTCTGTCCCGTTTAACATCTTAATACAAGGTTGTTTACCAAATGCAATGGTAAAACAACACTGTCAAAAGGGTTAAAAATGTATAGGAAATACCTTTGAGTAAAATAGGGTAGACAACTCTTAGTTACTTGATCAAAACTTGCAAAAACATCCTTGCTATTTTTCAAACACATCTCACAACATAATTTCAAAACATTTCCCAAAAACAAACTTTCAAACATTCAAACATTGAAATATCTTTTCAAAAGACAATACACCTTTGTATATATTCAAACAAGAATCATTACAAAGGTTGCCACAACGATGGCCTCTTTTCAAAACGTTTTTCAAAACCACACACAAAGCACCATTTCAAACAATTGAAAAGCAAAAGCAAGTGATCTAAACAAGTAACTAAGATCCCATGGAAAACCATGGATGAAAAGGGTGCTAGCACCTCCCCTTTTCATAATCTACCCCCCGAACCCAAGAAAACATCTCAAAGGTCTTTCCTGTGCTTTTTGACCTTTCCTTTGGATAAAATAAAAAGTCGATGGCGACTCTTGCTAAACCAAAACATTTGCAAACACAAACACAAAACCTCAAGTCAGTTCTCCCACCGTATCACATAACTGGCGACTCTGCTGGGGACAATGTTTAAAAGTGGGGTTACCTTAGGGCTAGATCACATTTACTTGCTTACATTGCTTGATTTGTTTGCTTTACATTTTGGTTCCTTGTTTGGGTATGTTGTAAATCCTACACCCAGATTTGGGGATATCTTTTTAGGTAAGTAGCAATAAACTGTGAGGGAACTGTGCAGGGTATACCGACACGGTTGAAGCAGTAGCTGTGTTGATGTGGCACTTTGGTTGGTACCGATAACCCTTGAGTAGTCAAGGAGAGTATGGGGCCTCCGCGTGGCATCGTGAAGCATCAACTGACCTTAGAACCTTACTTGACCAACTTGGCCATTAGAACGTAGTGAGATGACCGGCTTTGGTGCAGTCCGAAGTTGGTAGATACTCGATACTACACTCATTGAGGTTTACTCTTGAGTTTTGTTTGGTTGCGAGTCAATCGCTTATTGAATGAAACTTGGGGGAAAGATCAGTGATATTGAGATCCCTTAGAACCTGGTTACTATTAACTAGGACATGTTGAGCCAACTAAACTTCAAGAGGGTACTTACCTACAAACTCCATGCAAGCCTAAACCTAAGGACTTGTCTGATTTGTGTGAATATAATTATTTGTATATACACTTGCTTACTTTGCATACTTGTACATAACATTATAACATCATACCATAGCATTTTCAATAACCATTTCAAGGATCTCGAGGGTCTTTGATGCAGGGTCACGTTGAACCAGACGTCTACCAAGGGGCAAGAGGATTCATTTTCCTCTAATCAAACGCCGTCAAAGATCAAGTAGAACAACTTGAGTCAAGGGCTATGACCCACTTGACATGGTGATCTTGATTCTCGTGGAAAGACATCCACCGATACAAAGTTCTCCAATCAAAGTTGTTGATCGAAGTTCAACTTCTAACATTTTCTTGTGTTTACCCTGCGAGATCCTTGAAAACATGCATCCACATATCATGCATCATATCATGACAAGTTTCTCCCTTACAGGTCTTCTTATCTTCCTGTTGTTTATTTCAGTAGGATGGATATGGAACAAACAGTGAAACATCTCCAAGCTCAAAACGCTCAATTCCAACAAATGTTTCTGGCTATGGCTAAGGGGCAAGAGGACCTGAAAGCTCTACTTCTCAAAGAAAAGAAGAAAAGTCCAAGAAGTCAGTAGGCGTCTTGAACTTGAGAAAAAGACCTAAAGCCCTAGATCTTTCAACTCCATCCAACATAGGGGATAGTCTTGAAGAAGACCACAATTTGGATATTGATGAAGTTAAAGATGACTACTCTAAGGAACAATATCCTCCCGCTAATGACAAGTACAAACAGTTGGAGGATCGCCTCAGTGCTATGGAGATTCAACAAATACCTGGCTTTGATTTAGGAGACATGGGTTTGGTTTCTGGAGTGGTCATCCCGCCAAAGTTCAAAGTCCATACCTTTGCCCTGTACGATGGAGTCTCTTGCCCTAAGACGCACTTAAAGTCTTATGTCCGCAAGATTCAACCATACACAACTAATCCAAAGCTTTGGATCCATTTCTTCCAAGAAAGCCTGACAGGGACTCAACTCGAATGGTTCTATCAATTGGAGAGTTCTCGCATCCATACATGGGAGGATTTAGCTGCTGCTTTCTATAAGCAGTATCTGTACAATGCTGATCTTGCACCAACTCGTGTGCAATTGCAGAACATGACCATGAGTTCCAACGAAAACTTCAAAGGATACGCTCAAAAGTGGAGAGATCTGGCTGGTAGGGTACAACCTCCTTTAACTGACAGGGAGTTGATTGACATCTTCATGGGAACTTTGACAGGGCCTTTCTTTAAACACTTGATCGGAAGCTCTTCAGTCGGGTTCACCGAGCTAATACTGACTGGCGAAAGGGTCGAAGCTGGCATCAAAAGTGGGTAGATTTAAGAAGCTACACCTTCTGATTCTCAGAAAAAGCCCTTCAATGGGAAGAAAGAGTCCAATGTTGTGTATGGTCAAAAGAGTCGTCATGACCAACACGTCAGAGCAATCTTGATCTCTAATCCTACGCCTGCTCAACAAAGGCAGGGGCATCATTGTAAGGAGGTCGTGCCCAAAAGACAATACACTAAGATCAACATGTTGATGGATCAAGTGCTACAACACATGTTGAAGGCAGAGTTGATTACGTTAAAGGTTCCTCATCCGAACCCTAAGACCTCTTCTCCTAACTACAACCCGGATGCAAGATGTGCTTATCATTTTGGAATCCGAGGGCATGACACAAACAACTGTTGGGCTCTTAAGAACAAGGTCCAAGACATGATTGATGCCAAGGAGATCGAGTTTGACCCTCCGGAGACTCCAAACATAATCACTGCTCCTATGACGAATCATTGAAAGCTTCTGTTCATTTTGAATTTTCAAGTTGTAATTTCTCTTTTGTTATTCAAACAATTATCTGTTAATGTCAAACTTTGTTTCATTAATGAATTGCATATGTTTGTCTTGAATCAATCCATTCGTTTTCATTACATTTAAATTATGCTTTTTACTCACTTTAATACATTCAACTCTTGCTAAAAGTTACAAGCCTTTAGAGGGAGGATGACGAAAACAATGCCATAATCTCATACAGTGTGCTTTTGGATAGACCTTGCTGACGATGTACAGGCGTTTCTTTCAAATCCTAAACACTGGAGTTATAAGGAAGATAATCCCTAGTCAACCCCTTTGAGTCAAAGAAGTAGAAGTTTTCTGTTTTAAACACAAATTGAAACATTTGATCAAAACCTGGGGCAGGGTAGTCTCTCAGTTAATTCAAACGCACGTTAAGCCGCAAACTCTCATCTCGTAATACAACGGATGACATCAAAAACATTCTTCTGGAATCGAGAAAAAAAATGGTGATGGTTCCCTATCACACAGGCAGTCATTATCTCTCAAAAAGAAAGAAAAAAAGCCCACTAAGTCAAAACCTACAAAGGAGACTTAAGAAAACTGGGGCATCTCGCTGACTGTAATCTCAAAACAGGAACAGTCAGGCAAAATTAGGGATAACAAATCAATCAAAAGAGGTTACTACAAATCCTCAACAAAAAATGTTGCAGAAATGACTGCCTTCCGACAAACTTAACTTGTTTGAACCATCACCAAAACGTCATTCCAGACTCAATTGGAGTTTAAACGCGCAATTAACTGAGCTTATGATTGAAGAACATCACAAAGAACGGGTGGGTACAAATACACTTTGAGCCTTTATCCTTTGTTTCTTAAACCGTGAACCAAGCCACGGTACAACCCTTCAAATGTCCTAATTGAAGCATGGGTTAGTTCGAAAGCATACTGTTACAAAAAGGTATCCTGACTCCTGTAAGGCTTTACTCAAAATCCAGAGTTGAATTACAAACTTCTATACTTGCTAAAAACGCATTTTTCAAAACTTCAAGACAAACATAAACTTTGCATTACTTGAATATCATTGTTTGCATATGGCTATTTGTTTGACAGCGGAGAAATTCACACAATGAATATCCAGTGAACGAAAGCTCTCTCAATGAACAAAATCAATTCAAGTAGGATGACACTCCCATGCATAAATATCCTACCAACAGGGGGCATGACATGTCACTATCCATCACACCTGGGGCAGTCCAATCAAGATTCCAGGAAACCTCTCAAGCAGTGCAGAGTAACCAGGGGCAGGCCTCCATCTCCGTCACTTGGGGCATTAAACGTAAAATCTCAGCAAGGAGTTACGTACAATCAAACATTTTTGGCAATGCCACGAACATTTGCTACTAGGGGCAATGAAGAATCTCTCCAAAGTCCTTCTCATAGGATGACTCCCCAGCCAGAGTTTAATCTCTGAACACCTTTCCCCAGTTGAGACAACTTCAAGAATCCTCAAAGACTTTCCCCCAACGAAGTCGTCACCTCTCAAGCAGACCGACAACAGGGTTTATTTCCCCAACAAATGACAGGATTCCCCAGCTTGAGGTAGCCTTTCCGACTACTACAAATCAAAGGACGACAACTCCTCTTCCCCAGTAGACTATTCTACAATCCCCGACAAGTTACTGAGAAACCTGGACTCGACCAGATATCAGTTCAACTTTGATTCCCCAGTAAGAGCAACGGACAATCGAGACTTCTGAACTTTTTCCCCAAGCAGGAATCAACACTCTCCACAGAGTTTTCAATATCCCCCAACGGAGTTCTCCTCAAAGGATAAAACATGAATCCCCGGTGGAAACATTCTAAGCAAAGTTTGAAGACACACATACTCTTCAACAGCAGTCCAGGATTTAACGACTCCCTGACATTTGTCAAGGATTTATTTTCCCAGACAAAAATACATTCATAAACATTTCACATTTCATACCTCCTATTTACATACATGATAAAATGCATACGACACCATCTCATTTATTTTGAGAACATCATGACATCACGCATTTCATACATTATGACATTGCATACAACTAACGTTCTAGCTTTTTCAGGAAAGATCGATCAACAGATGGTTACCATCAACCTTTTCAAGTTCCAGATTAATACCTGTAACAAGCCAGGAAAACTATTTGTGGACGACTGATTGTAGATTAATACTTGTAACAAGCCAGGAAAAATATCTACATGAAGAGATTGAAGATTAATACCCGTAGCAATCCAGGAAAACTATCTTTCTTTCTCAGGTCAGAGATTAATACCTGAAACCAGACAGGACAACTATCTCGTCGACAAACCTTTTTAAGTTCCAGATTAATACCTGTAGCAAGCCAGGAAAACTATCTGTGGAAGACTGATTGTAGATTAATACCTGTAACAAGCCAGGAAAACTATCTACATGAAGAAATTGAAGATTAATACCTGTAGCAAGCTAGGAAAACTATCTTTCTTTCTCAGGTCAGAGATTAATACCTGAAACCAGACAGGACAACTATCTCGTCGACCAACCTTTTCAAGTTCCAAATTAATACCTATAACAAGCCAGGAAAACTATCTGTGGACGATTGACTGTAGATTAATACCTGTAACAAGCCAGGAAAGCTATCTACATGAAGAGATTGAAGATTAACACCTGTAACAAGCCAGGAAAACTATCTTTCTTTCTCAGGTCAGAGATTAAATACCTAAAAGTAGACAGGACAACTATCTACTTGACCATCATCAGGCAACCCTACACGGGTTCCTTCCTTTCAAGATGCAATTTCACACAGACTCATCATCAAACAATCCTACCTTCCGATATGGTTCATATGCGCTCCACACACGGACGCCATTCTGGCAATCATCCAGTTCCAGCTTATAGATACAGTCCAGCAATCACTTCTGAATGGCATCTTTAAGCCCATCTCCAACAACTATCCATCATCTCTCCAAATGGCATCTTTAAGCCCATTCCCTACATAATCAACTAACACATCTTCGAGTGCAAATTTTCTGGGCACTCTAGTGTTCAATCATCTTCCACCTTCAAGACACGAATGGAAGAATTACCAATCTAACTCTTCAGGTGTAAGAAGATTAAACAGGGGCAGCTGTTGTACCCCAAAATTTTCCCTTTCATTTCTCAAGGAATCACCTTGGATCCTTAAGATTGCTTCCATCCAATTCCAAGCCTTGAACTGCAATTTTCCAAGAAAATCACTCATAAGGGCAAAATGGTCATTTGCACACTAAAAAGTCAAACTTTGACTTTTGGATCATTATCAAATCTCAAGAATCATATTTCATCAAAACATGTTGGAATATGAAGTTTGTTTCATTAAGAAATTCAAAAGTCAAATTTACTATGGAAAAGCCAAATTTTTAAATACTTGGGATTTTTCTAAGTATTTAAGAAAAAATGACATTTCAGAACTTCTGAGCCAGCCTCCAGGCAGGTGCAGTCAGAAGTTGCAAACATGGTTCAGCACATAGTCTCCAGTCAGAACATGGCTCTTCAACATCTACGCAAGTTCAGTCAGAGTTTGCTAGGGTAATGCAAAGAAGGCTAAGAAGCGTGTTACAAGCTTTCTGGAAAGTCTGAAAGCTCCTTCAGAAACATGCTGGAGCCAGAAGATAAGAGAATCAGAAGATGGGATACTATGCTTTTGATCCAGAACTAAGCAATGATACAGATTTTCACATGGCAGGATTTCTGGTTGTGATAAGTCTCATCATCATTTAATGTTTATTTAATACTCACAACCACCTTCTGAATCTTTATCCAAAGGATCTTCACCATGTGTACCTCTACTGTCTTGGGATAGCAACTCTGCTTTTGCTTTTCCTTAATTCTTGCTGACAACCACCATGCTAATTTCAAAGACAAGGCAGCACTTCAGCACATGAAGGCTATTTTTAACGCTTTGGTCAGAACTTGACCAAATCCCAAAACCTCGCTTATACAACTTGCTGCATACCTATGACCAACAGCTAGCTCAGCCTACGCCTGCATCTCATGATTACACCAAACTAGCATACAAAAACTAAAGAGAAAAATCAAAGGAACAGGATGCCAAAGCAGGTTCAAATCCCACTTGTTCCCCCCCCCCCCCCCCCCCAAAAAAAAAATCACAACAAATTCATCTATAAATACTTGACTCCATCACACGTTCAAGGGGGCTGGAATTTGAAGGAGAGGCTGAAGGGGAGAGAGAACTATCAAGAGAGAAAAGGAAATTGTGAAACCTTCATAAAAATCTAGATTTCTCATACATAAAAACAAACCTTTGTTCTTCCCTTTGAACAAAAGGACACAACCACTCTTCCGTCTCTCTTACTGAATCAGAACATCCAAAGGCAGCCACTCAAAGCTCTAAACACGCTCCAAGTAAGTCTTTATGACTTTACTTGCTTTTCATTCTGAACATCATTAGCATGTAAACATCATAGTATTAATGTTGTACATATCATTGCTTAAGTAGAAAAACTATGGTCAGAACTTCTAGAATAATGCTAGGCTCAGACTTAGGATTAGAACTTCTATGATTTGTCGTGTTGTGATCATTCTGATTTGCTGAACTGAATAAATTGCTGATGTGTTGATGTTCACTCACAGATTTAGCACAACACTGAACTTCTGATGTTCACTCACTGTTGTAACACTTAGAACTTCTGATGACTCACATACTGTTAATGCAGCATAGAATTTCTGAGTTCTTCCTACTATTTTGACACGCAGAGTTTCTAAGATTTTCTCACTGTCCTAACATTCAGAAGTTCAGCACATAGAAATCCAAGACTTCTATGTTTTTCCTCTAACATGCCTTGCAGGACCTCGGAGTTTACCAGTCCAGAATTTCTGATCCCACGGATGTCTCCTACTGAGTCACAGTGCTCTTGGTTTCAGAACTTCTGATCCTAGTTGTTCTGCTTACAGCAACACGATGTTTCCACCTTGCATTTATTTTCCTTTTTTATCTTTATATATATATATATATATATATATATATATATATATATATATATATATATATATATATATATATATATATATATATATATATATATATATATATATATATATATATATATATATATATATATATATATATATATATATATATATATATATATATATATATATATATATACACACAAAAAGACATAGAAAACATAAAATATTTTCCTTTTAATTTATTTCCTTAAAGACAAAAAACATTTCTTAAACAAGTCCATTTCTTTCTTATATTATATACTTCAATATGGTTGTAATAATAACTTAGGATTTATTTTTAATTGCAACCCCCATTCATAAATTTGTACCCCCATTCCCGGATACTTCTGTAATAACTTAGACTTTTAACTCCCGCAATTTATTGCTTTCAACATGCCATGTTAGAGATTAAGGTTTGTATGCAAAATGTCCAAAATCAAAAACAAATAGCTTGACTAATACAAAGACAAAAAGCATGTAAATTGACAACACAATGCACACATGCACCCCTAGGGTTTCATCCACTTGTTGCCTTTAAAATGACCATGTTATGCATGTTGAGTATCTTGGCAAAACAAAAACAAAACAAAAGATCATAGTCCCTCGATGACGCTATCTTGGTTGCCTATACAAAATGATCTAGTCCCTCAAAAATTACTAAAGATACTTAGCACAATTGCTATCATGGTCAATACGATGACCCGTGCCTATCCCGTTTAACATCCTAATACAAGGTTGTTTACCAAATGCAATGGTAAAACAACACTGTCAAAAGGGTTAAAAATGTATAGGAAATACCTTTGAGTAAAATAGGGTAGACAACTCTTAGTTACTTGATCAAAACTTGCAAAAACATCCTTGCTATTTTTCAAACACACCTCACAACATAATTTCAAAATATTTCCCAAAAACAAACTTTCAAACATTGAAATATATTTTCAAAATACAATACACCTTTGTATATATTCAAACAAGAATCATTACAAAGGTTGCCACAACGATGGCCTCTTTTCAAAACATTTTTCAAAACCACACACAAAGCACCATTTCAAACAATTGAAAAGCAAAAGCAAGTGATCTAAACAAGTAACTGAGAGCCCATGGAAAACCATGGATGAAAAGGGTGCTAGCACATTCCCTTTTCATAATCTACCCCCCAAACCCAAGAAAACATCTCAAAGGTCTTTCATGTGCTTTTTGACCTTTCCTTTGGATAAAATAAAAAGTCGGTGGCGACTCTTGCTAAACCGAAACATTTGCAAACATAAACACAAATCCTCAAGTCAGTTCTCCCACCGTATCACAGGCACCAATCAATCTGATCAACCTTCGGCCAAGTAGCAGGGTGATGAGACGCTTGAAGATATAAAGGAAATAGCAGAGTTGGAACCCAATGGGGTCGTTTCACATAGCTGTTTTTATTTCTTTTACACAAGTTGTATAATTTCTATCTTTCACCGGCGTTCTCTTATTGGGACGTCAGCCTCTTTGTACAAAACGCCTGTTACAGGCCAACTTCAAAAATCAATACAATTCACTTTCACAAGAAATTTCAATTTTTTTTTCTTTTTCTGTTTTGTTTTGCAAGAACGTCCAATGATTCATTTTTTATATATGCATTTGAAAATGATTGCTACTCATAAGGATTTACATAAGAAACAAAAGACAATTACTCGTAATTCCAGAAACAAGGAAAACAAGAAGTACTGAACCTTACAGTTACTCTACCCATCAGGTACTGGGATAGAGCCAGCTTGAGAACATGAGTAGTGGTACAGACACTCCCTACAGAGTAAAAAGTATCCAAAGACGATGATGCTAGCATTCATGAACATGACATAACTCTCCCCAGCTGAGGTTCACCATCGCGAGCGAGTCAGTAAGATTTCCCCAAGCAGATTTTATTTCTCTCATAAGCAGAAATTCAATCTCCAACAGAATCCATTATCATTCATCTTCAGCTGAGTTTATTTCTCCAAATCATCATACCTATCAGCAGAGTATCTCCTCTCCAATAGAGTTATTCCCCGCAGAGTTATCCTCAGACAGGGTCTCTTCCGGCAAAATATTCACCAGCAGAATGGATGTGAATCCCTAGCTAGTCATCTTTGTTCACCATCCCCAACAGAAGTAGAGGAACTATGGTTTTTATAGCAGTCAAGAATATCATTTCCCATACTCTCCAAGCAGCAGTCAGGGATTTATTTTCCCCGACTCAGATTATTACATCAGCATTTCATGTTCATACATCATGACATGTGCATACATTACATATAACATAATCTCAGTTATTTTGAGAACCTCATCACAATGCATCTGATGCATCGCACATAACTGGCCCTGTATTTCTTTCAGGAAAGACAGTATTATCAATAATTTCCAGCAAGCCCATGATTAACACTCGAAGCTAAACAGAGTAATCATCGGTGCGACAAAGTAACCTTACCCAGGTTCATCCTGAATTTTTACACAAACTTATCACAAAACAACCTTACCCAGGTTCCTTCTTGGTTCAGGTGCAGTTTTACCCAAACTCCTCACGAGGTAACCCTACGACCCAGGTTCCTTCCCAAGCCCTACTATCCAGGCTTCCATCTCGAAGTAACCATGCTATCCAGGTTCCTTCTCACAGCCCTACTATCTAGGCTTTCATCTCGAAGTAACCCTACTATACAGGTTCCTTCTCACAGCCCTACTATCCAGGCTTTCATCTCGAAGTAACCCTACTATCTAGGTTCCTTCTCACAACCTTACTATCCAGGCTTTCATCTCGAAGTAACCCTACTATCCAGGTTCCTTCTCACAGCCCTAGTATCCAGGCTTTCATCTCGAAGTAACCCTACTATCCAGGTTCCTTCTCACAGCCCTATTATCTAGGCTTTCATCTCGAAGTAACCCTATTATCCAGGTTCCTTCTCATAGCCCTACTATCCAGGCTTTCATCTCGAAGTAACCTACTATCCAGGTTCCTTCTCACAGCCCTACTATCCAGGCTTTCATCTCGAAGTAACCCTACTATCCAGGTTCCTTATCACAGCCCTACTATCCAGGCTTTCATGTCGAAGTAACCCTACCATCCAGGTTCCTTCTCACAGCCCTACTATCCAAGCCTTCATATCGAAGTAACCCTACTATCTAGGTTCCTTTTCACAGCCCTACTATCCAGGAATTCATATCGAAGTAACCCTACTATCCAGGTTCCTTCTCATAACCTTACTATCCGGATTCTGCCTCTCTTATCCCCAGACAACAGTCCATAACATTGTAAGACCGGGACCCAATCAAACACAATTAATTTCATATTTCCCTAGAAAGTCGCGGTGCAGCTTATACCCCGACCAGATACGCAGTTCACTTCCGCTTCCCCAAACCGGAGTTATTCCTCAGTAGAGTAACAGACAACTGAAGCTCCTAAAACTTTATTTCTCTCAAGACAGAGACCAACATTCCCCAGCGAAATCCTCCTCGACAACAGGTATGTGGGTTCTCGCAAAGGAATCTCTTATGCGATCGACACCTCTTAGGATGGCATCTTTAAGCCCATCTCCGAAAATTCTCTAGCAACCTCCAAATGGCATTTGTAATCCCATTCTCGATATCACAAATCAAGTACCACTCCATGCGAGTGTAAATTTCTGGGCACTCTAGTGTTCAATCATCTTCCACCTTTAGATCACAAAAGGCAGACAGCCAATCTACATCCTCGGGTTTAAGAAGATTGAACAGGGGCAGCTGTTGTACCCCAAAATTTTACCTCCCATATTTCTAAACACATGGCAAATGAGGTCCCCAAATTTCTCAAGGAAGTTCAAGAGTTGACCAGACAAACTCTCTCCTAAGGCAGCATACCTCAAATTAGGGTTTCTATTTTCATCAAGATGTGTGAACCACAAAGGACTCAAATGCTCACCATTGTCCTAATATGTTCTCAAGATCATACATATCAAGTTTCAAGCCTTGCAGAAGAAGTATGCTCAGTCAACTTTTCAAATGCCTGAAAATCAACTGTACTAGGTCAAAAGTCAACTGTGGCCCACATACAGTCAAACTTCAAGATTTTTGGTAAACATCCTAATTTTCAAGTATTATTAATCATTTTATCAAGGCTTGATCATGATTCCTCAAGGATTGCTTACAATTCATCAAAACCCAAAAGTTGTTAAATTAGGGTTTTGTAGGAAAAGTCAACTCAACTTTGACCAAGCATAACTTTCTCATACTTTATCAGAAATGACCCATCCAAAACTCATTTTGAAGAGGATGCAATTCCCCACAATTTATCTTAAGCTCCCAAGTTCAAAATATGCACTCACAAAAAGATATAAATGTTGACATTATAGGTCCTTTTGAAAAGTCAACAAAAACACCTTTTGAGTCAAAGCTTCATACATGAACATGGAAGACTCAATTGAGATGATAACAAAAGTTTTTCTTAGAGGACATCCTAAGCTTTCTAAAAAGTCCAAGAACACCTCTCTAGGGTCAAAATTGAGAGAGTTATGCATTGGCCAAGTTGACCCTTTTTGCAAAATTGCCAAAAGTCAAATGTGCTCAAATTTGCATTTTTTGCTAAATGGGCCCAACTTTTTATGCTTGCACCTCAATTATAATGTGTTTCACGACTCAAATGTTCACTCACCCATTATATGCTTCATTTTTTAATTTATTTTGATTTTTTATTAATTAAAAAGTGAATTAAATTAAATAAATGATGAAAATTAACAAAGATATGATTTGATTTGTTTTTTTTTTACAGATTGGCAACAAAGATATGATGAGTTTACATGATCAAATCAAATCAAGCATAATTGGTACAAAAAGAGCATGATTGGCATGAAAATAGAAAGATATCATATGGCTTAAAAATCAAATATTCCATTCATGAATTCTCAAGATTGGATCCAAGTTTGTTAACCTAATTCATTCTAGGTTATATAATGAAGCTTTCCAGATAAAAAAACATGGGTTAGAAGTCCTGAGAAGTGCAGAACAAAACTGAAAAATTCAAAGAAAAGTGGGAGACGAATCATCTTCCACGTGCCAATTCAAGGTGTTCTAGCTATCCCAATCGCTTGCTTGACATCTCAGGAATCTAACAACATCCTTTGCAAGCTTCAACACACCCAGAAACGCGTGATATGCTTCACTCGGATTGGTACATTTTTTCAATTTGATCATCACAATTCTTGCATCTTTAGCACCATTGATTTATATATTCTTGTTCATTATCGTGTTTGCAAGCTAATCATGCCATTTAATTGCATTTTTTATACTTGTGCGTGATATTGCCATGGTTAGGGTTTTATGTTTTTTTTTAGGGGTTTTCAATGCAGGCAAAATTAGGCTTTGATTCTGGTACCATGATGCTCGTGAGGATGAAACGAGTTGATTGGTACCCGTACTTTTCATTTATCTTGCTCGTATGCAATTTTGGAGATGAACATGGTTATACCTACAGTGAACGTCTGTAGGTAAAGGTCTTCTTTCTAAAACGACGGAATCAGTGAAGAAGATGATGGCGTGGCAACATGGGACTAGCCTATTTGAAATTTCACGCGTTTGGCTGACCCCACTATCTTGTTTTGAATATTATGTTTTGTTCTTATTATACTTACAAGATAACAACGCAGCACAGTTGGAAAGCAGGCATTGGAAGGGAGCATGAGGACCTGGGTTCGATCCCCAGGTCCCAACTTTGCTTCATATTATTTTTCTTCATATGATCAGGTGCTCTACTATCCCATGTGTCCACCATGTAGCTCAAAGATCTGACCATCAGATTCATCAGCAAGCCAAATCCAACGTGCCAACCATGAGAGGACCACCATACTCCTCAAGTCAACACACGCACCAGATCAGGCATGGTCAAACAGGCTTTGGAATGTTGGGCCAGAAAATCCAGATTTGCACCCCCCAGCATGTTATTCAACACAGGCCCATTCTAAATTTCTTTGTTTTATTTTATTATTTTTTCTTTATTTCTTGCAATTTATTAATTTATATTTTAAAATCATTTTTTATAAAAAATCCCAAAAAATCAAGAATTCATAAATTTAGAGTTTTTTTTTTATTATCAAATTTAATTCTCAATTAATTAGTTTAATTTAATTTAGGGAAATTTTAACTTGTTTTATAATTAAAATCAATTAGAAAATTAGGTTTAAGTTCTTGATTTAATTCTTTTCTTTTTTCAAACCAAAACACAAAAATAGATTATTTAGAATTAATTTATTTATTTTCAAAAAATTAACATTAATTAGAACCTAGGATTTTCTTTTAATTTAATTATTCATTATTTTCTCAAATAACAAAACATGACAAAAAACATTTTTCTTTAATCAATCGCAAATAGGATTAGTCAAAGGGTCAAAACCCTAATCGCCTCGCATTTAATTCGCCACGCGCTTGTTAATTATTTTGCCAATATTTTTGTAACTGTTCATGGTTTGTAATAGTTAATTTAGGGTTTTTTTTATTTACTGTTTAAATCCTCGACTTTTTTGCCATGTAATTAATCCCCCTCCCCGAATCCTTGTAATAGTTAGGTTTATTTTCTCGCATTTTTATTCCCACAAATATTTAACCGTCTAGATGTATGCTAATAGGATTGTATGGCAAGAATTCATGACAAAATTAAAACAGTTAGAAAACCCTAATGTGCAAAGATAAATAACTGAAACAAATCACTCGCACATATCACTCTTAGGGTATACTCTCACTTCGGTTGCCTTCGGTAAACGATCATTAAGTATAGGGTGTTTTAGTGGTTGCCCTCCTATCTAAAAAGATCAAATGTCCCACTCGAATGTTGCCTCGGAAAGGTTGCCTTGGAAATGTTGCCTCGAATAAGATCTTAAGACTTTAGGGTTACTACTAAGGTATCTTAATATTGCTTTAGTGACCGTACGTCCCTTTCGAATTGACCCTTACAAATTCCAACGACGGTGCTACCTATTCCTTAATAGTGGGATAGCGCTGTCTAAAGGAAATAAGAATAGAAACAATCTTTTTTTCGAGTAGGTAGATGCTAGTAGATACTTGCTCAAATCAAAACTTTTCACACTTACACATTTCAAACAAGTTTTCAAAACAACTTCGTCACATCCTTGAGGACTGATACAAGGGTTATCACGAAGTAAAACTTTTCAAAAACAAAGCACATAAACACAAACAATTTAAAAATGAGCAAGTACCTAAGAGCCCCTGGAAAACCATGGATAGAAAGGGTGTTAACACCTTCCCTTTCTATAATCTACCCCCCGTACTAAAAATCTCAAAAAAAGATTTTTTTTTTCTGTACTTTTTTCCTTTCCGGTTGGATAAAATAGAAGTCGGTGGCGACTCTTGCTTACCGCGACATTTTGCAAATACAAAACGCAAAATGCAAACCAGTATTAAACAGTCAGTTCTTCCACTGTATCACAATGTGAAATCAGCATTTATGAATGGTCCTTTAGACGAAGAACTTTATGTCACACAACCTCCTAGGTTTGTGATTCATAAGGAATCGAGTAAAGTATATAGATTGCACAAAGCGCTCTATGGCCTCAAGCAGGAACCTAGGGCATGGAATAAGAAGATCGACTCATACTTAGTCGAATTGGGATTTGTCAAACGAAAATTAGAGTATGGTGTCTATGTTCAGGTTGTAGCATAAGATATAACAATCATCTGCTTGTATATTGATGACTTGCTAGTAACTGGAAATAGTTTGGAGAACTTGTCGAAGTTCAAAGAGCTAATGACGAAGGAATTTGAAATGTCGGATCTAGGAAAATTGTCTTATTTTCTAGGCATGGAATTTCAAATGTCGAAGCAAGGTATGGTGTTATATCAAAGAAAGTATGTCAAAGAGATACTCAAGAGATTCATAATGGATGATTTGAATCCTGCATCCTCACCTGTCGAACCAAATGTGAAGTTGGAGAAGAATGGAAAGGAAGACAACCAGGTTCGAGAAAGGGACCAGAAAAGTGAGGGAGCATTGTGGACTCACACTTGAGGGGGAGTGTTGGAATAATATAGCAAGTGTGAGTAAGTGGGTAAATAGTCCCACATTGGATATGAATATGGATACTTAAGCATATATAAGTGGGAGAACTCACTCACCTATCACCTTAAGGTTTTAGGTGGCTAAGTGGTGAGTCTCTCACAAAGGTGCTTATTCCTACACTATGTATCAATGCTCCTAGTATCTCCCCCCAACAATTTAAGGTTTTAGGTGGATAAATGGTGTGTCTCTCACAAAGGTGCTTATTATTACACTATGTATTGATGCTCCTAGTATCTCCTCCAACACCTTTATAGTAATCTTATTGAGTCAGAGGCTTCTGATAGAATATGGTAAAGCTTGATCAGAGTCCAGAGTTACTATCTTTCTTCACATCTAACTACTTGAGTCAAAGGCTTTTGATATAATATGACGAAGCTTGATCAAAGTCCAAAGTTACTATCTTTCTTCACATGTAACTACTTAAGTCAGAGGCTTCTAATAAAATATGATGAAGCTTGATTAGAGTAAGTCTTCGGTGCTTTGAGAAATGTCGATTCTTCAGATTTTTGAGTTATTAGAGTCAATATGAATAATGTTTTTTCAATTATTGACTTGATTCTTCTAGAGGCAGATAGTTTGTTATAACCACTTATTTTCCTTCTTAATCAGTTTAGAGTATGTTTGATTGCCTAGCATTCATAGTTGCGTTGTTCGGAGTCCATAACTTTACTTGTCCATAGTCTACAACTTACAAGCTCAGAGTTCAGAATCTATGAATAAAACTTTCACACTTTGTTAAGAGTGAAAACTTGTTCTCCATACTAGTGTGCATGTTATCATAAAAACTTCAAGTATTAGTTGGCAAACCAAACTTGTTCCAACAATCTCCCATTTTGTATGATGACAATACCATGTATTTTGATGAAAAATTTTTCTTTGATAAATGCACAATATTTAAAAATGTCAGAGTTAAGTTTGTAAGCTCCCCCAGAGTTTAAAACTTATCAAAATTTTCAACTTCAAGAGAGTGAGGTTTGAAAGCTTTCCCCTAAGAATATTATCGAAAATTTTCATGACTACTTCAAAGTTAGGTCTGCAAGCCCCCCCCTGAGAGTAAGACTTGGAAAATTTTGATAGTTCTGAAAATTTCATTCAAGATAAAAGTGCTTGGTTTAATCAAAATGAAAGTGACGCCCAATAGTTTAAAACATCATAGTTATGTTTGTAAACTCTCTCTGAGTTTAAACATATTAAGATTTCAATTTCATTAGAGTGAGGTTTTCAAACTCCCTATAAGAACAAGAAAATCTTAATCAGAATAGTAGTGCCATCAATCAGAATCTACACATAGAATCCCTTCAAATTTATTCAGAGAAAATATGGATATTATAATAAAATTCACATTTTCATGTATATAAAAGTTCCCACGAGATATGTCATGTGTTTGGGTTCTATTTAGGGAAATAGATATATCAAAATCAGTACTCTTTTTCTCCCCCTTTGTCATGAATCAAAAAGAATGTATAATAAGCACAATGATTGAATGAAAAGAGATAAAATGAAGATATCAAAATATGAATATGAGAAACATTCTTCATTAATCATTTTAAAAAGAGATGAGTATAACCAGGATAAAACATGACCAAGAGGCAGAAGTAGGAGAATTATAAATAAGGATAATGATGATAAACTAAGACTGTAACAACTAACAATAAACAAACAACCATATTATCCCAGATACTCAAACATTTCACATTATTCCTTAGCTAGGGAATCAACATGTATTTCCCTTCTCACTCGATTAATTGTCCCAGCCTTAAGGAAAAGCTCAGAAATAAATCTTCCATATGGAATGAACAAGGACAATTTCCTTTGAGAGGCAGTGATTGTCTCCTTGAGATAGTTAAAAATAGTTGAAGGGAAATCAATGTGAACATTATATAGCAAGAAGTAAAGGAAATGATTGTCCTCATAGGTTAGGAATTCCATTCCTTGCTCTCTAGGGCGTAGAATGACCATTAGAATTTGATGTCGTACTTTAGCCACTGGACAAAGAGTTATTGGACAGTTGATCATATCAAGATTGTTGTAGATGTTAAAAATTAGAGATTTAGAGAACAAGTTGTTGAACCGGTAATGTTCCATAGTTGAACCTTTCTCTTTGTAACCAAATGCAACAACAATGGAGGTTGGAGTGATTGTGATTGGAAACCCACAAACAAGAGAGTGTATTTCCATTCCATTAATCCCAATAGAAGCATAAACCCATAATTTCTTGACAAGATTCGGGTAAATGGGACCATTCAACATATTAAAATAGTTCACCCAGTTTTGTTTTAGGGCTACCTTCAACAGATCAAATCCCTAAAATTCCAGCTCATAGAAGTTGATAGTCTTATCGTTAATCACGAAAAGAAGTTCTTCATTACCAAGAAAAGTTTTGGAAAGCATTTTGAAAAGATATGAGAGATACTGAATAAGATAATATATTTGAAGAAAAGTGAATATTAAAAATGAGAAAGCGGGAGAAGAATTTAAATAGGGAAGAAAGGAAGAGTAAAAGACGTTCACAAATATTTGGTTCAGATAACCATCAAATGAAACTAAGAATGATATTTCTAAAACACCCATAATTAATAACAGTAACACACAAGAAATTAATAACTTAGGAGAGCGAATGGGTAATGATTAATTTTGTTCCCAAGACATAGAGAAACCCAAAGTTCTTATCAAGTGGTTTGATATCTGCATGCGTTACAACTGTCATACTTCAGAGTTTCAACAATTTTCACATGACTTTTGATTTTCCTTAGATTTTAGGCATCAGATTATTTCAAACGAAAATCTGACTAAGATCAATTCTGATTAATAAAAATTTATGTCTCCAGAAGGATAACGCTTCAGATTTTATATCCCATAAGTCTTATGTTACATATTCAGAGGCAAAAAAAAAATTCTCATTCTGGACATAATTTCATGTTAAGATTTTTCAAAATAAATAGAATTATTTCCTCAGCAGGGGGTTTTGTAAAGATATCGGCTCATTGATGGTCTGTATCGATAAATTTTACGTTTAAAATACTCTTTTGAACATAATCTCTTATAAAATGATGTTTGATCTCAATAAGTTTTGCCCTATAGTGTAAGATAGGATTCTTGGATAAACAAATAGTTGAAGTGTTATCACATAAGATAGGAATTCTAC
Source organism: Vicia faba (assembly GCA_948472305.1). NCBI lineage: Eukaryota > Viridiplantae > Streptophyta > Magnoliopsida > Fabales > Fabaceae > Vicia > Vicia faba. The sequence goes on from OX451735.1 coordinate 318,042,806, forward strand.
CTTCCTTAATCTGATAGTATCCCAGCTAACTTTTCATATAGAGTACTTGTGTGGTACACCTAGAGACTGAAATTTATCCAGCTTATGTTGTTGATAGAGCTATTGTAGATTGCCTTTTGCTGGACGAAGAAATCAGATTGTCACCTAGAAACGGACAGCTTCCACTGGTGATTTTTCTTTCAAGTCTATCTCCAGCATAGTCAGTGTGATATGGTGGGAGAACTGACTTGAGGTTTTGCGTCTGTGTTTGCAAATGTTGCGGTTTAGCAATAGTCGCCACCGACTTTTCTTTTATCCAATAAGGAAAGGTGAAAAAGCACAGGAAATACCTTTTGAGATGTTTTCTTGAGTTCAGGGGGTAGATTATGAAAAGGAAAGGTGTTAGCACCCTTTTCATCCATGGTTTTCCATGGGCTCTTAGTTACTCGCTAGATCACTTGCTTTTGTTTGAATGTGCTTTGTGGTGTGGGCTTTGAAAGCGTTTTGAAAATATCTTTGTAATGGTTCTCGTTTCTATAAGAACGCGTACAAAGTTTTTTTTCCGAAAGATAGTTCAAAGACGAGTTTGTGGATTGTGTTGTAGAAAGTGGTTTTCGAAAAGATATTTTGCAATGGTTCTCGTCTCTATAAGAACGTATACAAAATGTTTTATCTTTTTGAAAATGTTTTAGAAATGGAAGTGTTGGTGTGTAAAAATGTTTTTGTCGTGAGCAAGCGAGTAACTAGGAACGAATCTACCTACTCGAGAGGTCTTAAATGTGCTTTTCCTTCTCTTTTAGATGTGGCTATCTTACCATTGATTTGGTAAGAAGCCCCATCGTTAGATGTGAAGGGATAGACGCGGGACGTTTGAATAGTCATAGAAGGCAACTTATGAGACGTTTTAGCAATGTCGTTTAGGGACTAGATCGCTTACCGAAGGCAACATCGAGGGTCATCGAGGGACTATGATCTTTTTTATCGAAGGGTCTTTGCTAAAACGTCTCATATTCGAGGGACATGACTATTTTCCTAAAGGAAACAAAATGAGATTACCCTAGAGGTGCTAGTGTGCAAGTGTGTTAGTTTGCATGCATTTTGTCTTGTATTTGAAAGTCGTCTATTTGTTGATTTTATCTTGCCATACATCCTATTTACTAGCAATACATGAAAAGCAAGTAAAAATGCAGAAAATAAAATCTAAGCTATTACATCACTTTAGGGGGATGGGGGTACAATTTAACAATAGGGATGAAGTGGAGACTGAAATATTACAACCATATCGAATAATAATGAAAACAATGTAAAAACAGTGTAAAATAAAACAAAAAATGCACTTTGAACTTCTATGTGTCGACCCATGCTACTATGCATCGACACATAGCTTTTCCTTGCTCCTGTAAAATGAGATCTGCTCAGTATGAGTCGATACATAATGGGATGTGTCGACTTATACACCTTCTTGTATCGACGTGAAACGCGTATGTATCGACTCATAGACTTTTCCAACTTCTGTTTTGTAACCTGAAATCAGTATGGGTTGATGCATGGGGGTTATGTGTCGACTCATACCCTGTTTTTTCACTAGGATGAGTCGACACATGAGGATAAGTGTCGATACATGTTGTACTTTCGTGCTTTAAACATTGTTTTACTGACTGTACAGGTTAGTTTATGGCGTACAATGGATAAACGTAAATAACAAATGATTGAATAAGCCTAAACCATAAGCAAATGACTAGTTCAAAAAGATAAGAAAATACTACATCTTATCTTCAAAAACAACAAATTGTTAATGATGTATGAAAAGATATCAAGTCAAGAAAACTTACCTTTTGGGTTGCACTGGCTGTTTTAAATCTGGATGTTTTCCGGATGATGTGATGGCTCTAATAAATCTTCAAGAAGCTGCTTCGGACTGTTGAAACTGAGTTAGACTGTACTATAATGTTTTTTGGTATTTTGAGGGTGGAGATGATAGCACTACAAGGACTGTTTTTATGTTTGGGAAAACTTTGCATGTGATGAAGTGTTTGGCTTATGGGAGAGTTTGTATGGTGGAATGATGGGTTGGGGTTCTGTTTTGAATAAGAACATAACTAGTTTGAAAATGAGTCAAGGTTATAAAGGATATTGTTTTTCTGTTCAACAAAACTCTCTATTCTCTCTCTCAATCCTCCTCTCAAAATCCAACCCTTATGTCTTATGAGACAGTCCCTTTTGTAGACCTTTGACTGTGGTTTAGGGGGGAAACCAAATAAGTTATTTTGAATTGTTTTTGCCTACTGTTTTGATACTTTATTCACATAATTTTCCTTTGCCATTTTGGTGCAATTTTGGGGTTGTTATGATGCAGGCTTGGGCAGAGGGCATAGAGCAGTATTGGACTGTATTGGGCAGCATGCATACTTGTGGTGCAGCATAGCACAAGGTTTCTTGTAGGGAAGCATGGAGCATATTTTTGGGGTGTTGTGAGAATGTAGCATATCACACTTTCTTCAACTTGGACAGTATGGTTTGTAGCATGACACAAATTTGGTCTTGTGGAATATTTCATGCACATTATGTCAAGGGAAAAAATATTGTGGCAAGGTTTTTTTTTAGAGAACTCAATCAAGACATAGTTTTAGAATTTGTAATTTTGCAAAAATGTCACTTTGTAATAACTTGAACTACTTGCATCATTTTGAATTATTTGGAATTGTAGTAAAAAATTTCATGAAGTAAATGAAATTAACCAAGTATAGAAAATACTTTAAAAAATTTTAAAGTCTTGCAAAGTTGGATTTTTGATTCTCTTGATTTTTGATGATCAAAATCATTTTTTGGATGTCTTGACATAATGTGATTTTTGGGACTCAAATTTGGTCAAAAAGTCAAAGTTTGACTTTTTTAGTGTCCGGTTGACTTTTTTCCAACTGAAACTCCAATTTTGCTCATTTTGCCCTCTTTTGATAATTTGAATGATTCTTCTTAGAAAATATGGTCTAACGCTTGAAACTTGACTGAAGTAATTCTAAGAGTCCTTGAGACATGAGAGGGAAAATTTTGAGGTACAACAGCTGCCCCTGTTCAATCTTCTTAAACCTGAAAAGTTAGATTGGCAAACCTACCATTCGTGACTTGAAGGTGGAAGATGATTGAACACTAGAGTGCCCAGAAATTTGCACTCGATGATGTGATAGTTGATTATGCAGGGAATGGGCTTAAAAGATGCCATTTGGAGAAATTATCGGAGATGGGCTTGTAGATGCCATCCAGAAAAGATTGGTTGCATAAGGGATTCCTTGCCGAGAAATCATGTTCTTGCTGTCGAGGAGGATTTCGCCGGGGAATGTTGGTTTATGTCATGGGAAGTAAAGTCTAGGAGTTTCGGTTGTCCATTACTCCACTGGGGAATTAACTCCTGATTGGGGGGTGAAAGTAGAACGTATACCTGGTCAGGGTCCAGGCTGTACAGCAACTCGCTGGGGAAATGTGAAATCGACCGTATCTGGTCGGGTCCAGGCCTTACAGTGTTGTAAATTGTTGTCTGGAGATAAGGGAGAAGGAACCTGGATAGTAAGGTTACTTTGAGATGAAAGCTTGAATAGTGGGGCTTGTGGGAAGGAACCTGGGTAGTAGGGTTACTTTGAAATGAAAGCCTGGGTAGTAGGGCTTATGAGAAGGAACCTGGGTAGTAGCGCTGTGAGAAGGAACCTGGATAGTAGGGTTACTTCGAAATGAAAGCCTGGGTAGTAGGGTTGTGAGAAAGAACCTGGATAGTAGGGTTACTTTGAAACGAAAGCCTGGGTAGTAGGGTTGTGAGAAGGAACCTGGATAGTAGAGTTACTTCTAAATGAAAGTCTGGGTAGTAGGGCTATGAGAAGGAACCTGGATAGTAGGGTTACTTCGAAATGAAAGCCTGGGTAGTAGGGCTGTGAGAAGGAACCTGGATAGTAGGGTTACTTCGGAATGAAAGTCTGGGTAGTAGGGCTGTAAGAAGGAACCTGGATAGTAGGGTTACTTCGAAATGAAAGCCTGGGTAGTAGGGCTGTGAGAAGGAACCTGAATAGTAGGGTTACTTCGAAATGAAAGCCTGGGTAGTAGGGTTGTGAGAAGGAACCTGAATAGTAGGGTTACTTCGTTTGATTATGTAGATTAGTTGACCCGTTTGGTTTTGGGAACTGATTTTCCCTCGGTTGCCTGCAGGTATGACATGTATAACTGCTGGAATTGTTGGTGATAACTGTCTTTCCTGAAACGATAACAGGGTTAGTTATATGCGATGTATGAAATGCGTCGTGAGATGATGTTCTCAAAATAAGCGAGATTATGCCGTATGTGATATGTATGTGCATGTCATGATGTATGAGCATGAGATGTTAGTTGTGACATATCCGGATCTGGGAAAATAAATCCCTGACTGCTGCTGAAGAAAATAGCATTCTTGACTGTTGTAGAGAAATATGGCTCTTCTACTTCCCTTGGGGATGATGAATGGAAGTGACTATGCTGGGGATTTGCTCCTTATTTGCAAATGTTCTGTCGGGGAGAGACTCTGCTTAAGAATAACTCTGCGGGGAACCCCTTGAAAGGTGAATTTCCAATAGCTGAAGTAATGGGCTCTGTCGGGGATTTAGCTCCTGTATCCATAGAAATAAACTTTGCTTGGGGAGTCAGAAATTTGTGATGATCCACTCGTGATTATGAAATCCGACTGGGGACATAGGTGTCAGGTTTCTGGATGACCCTCGGCTAGGGAGATTTCTTCCCATTTTGAGAGGATTGTTATCGATGCTTTGATTACTTCTACTCTGTGGGGGGTATATATGTTATAAGGTCACATGTACTGACGACTGTGCTCCAACGTTGTCTCTCCTGGTACTTGCTTGGACAGAGTAACTGTCGGGTTTGACATTTCCTATTTTTGCCCTATGTTTCTAGAGTTACGAGTAATTGTCTTTTGTTTCTTTATGCAAATATTTGTGAACAACAATCATGTTCAAATGCATATGTCAAGAATAAATCATTGGACGTTCTTGCAAAAACAAAATAGAAAAAAGAAAACAAATAGTTTTGTAAGAATGACTTGTATTAATTTTGAAGTTGGCCTATAACAGGCGTTTTTGTACAAGGAAGCTGACGTTCTAGTAAGAGAACGCCGCCGTAAAAAATGAAAAGATATACAGTATTGTATACAACGAAAAGGAAATAGCTATGTGCAATAATCCCATTGGTTTTCAAATCTGCTATTTCCATTATGCCTTTGAGCGTCTCCTCACTTTGCCGCTTCTCCGAAGCTGATTAGATTGATTGCTTTCGTTTGAGTTTGATAGTCGATGCTGAGGTCAGATCACAGAGTGATCCAATGGGACATAGTGATACGCTTTTCATCCCTAACTTTTGCCTGGACCTCCCTTTCGGGTTTTCAGTCCACCGGGATACCCTTTTTTGCCCAAGTCGCCTTTTTCAGGTTTTCGACTTGTCGGGTGTACATATTTTTTTTCCATTTTCGCCCCTTATTTTTGCCCAAACCTTTTTGGTTCGTCGAGAAGCCCTTATTTTTGCCTAGGCTAGTCAACCAAGCGGGTCTTTTATCATGCGTAGTATCTTTTCACTATGTCCACATTGACAGGGTGAGGAAGGTCGTCACCGTCCATGGTGGTTAGAATTATGGCTCCACCCGAGAAAATGTTCTTAACCACAAATTGCCCTTCGTACGTGGGGGTCCATTTGCCCCTGGGATCACCTTGCGGCAGTATGATGTGCTTGATCACCAAATCCCCGACTTGATACTCTTGGCGTCTGACCTTCTTGTTGAAAGCCTTGATCATTTGCTTTTGATACGTCTGACCGTGGCAGATAGTAGTAAATCTCTTTTCATTGATTTGATTTAACTGATCAAGTCGAGTCTAGACCCAGTCATCTTCGTTTAAACCTACATCTTTCATGATACTGAGAGAAGGTATCTGGACTTCGATGGGTAGGACTGCTTCCATGCCATATACCAGAGAGTAGGGTGTTGCCTCTGTCGACGTCCGTGCTGAGGTACGGTACCCATAAAGAGCGAATGGTAACATCTCATGCCAGTATTTTTATGTCACTATCATCTTATGTACAATCTTGTTGATGTTATTGTTAGCTATTTCAACAACGCCATTCATCTTCGGCCGGTAGGGATAAGAGTTGTGATGTTGTACCTTGAATTGTTTATAGAGCTCGATGATCATTGTGTTGTTGAGATTCGTACCATTGTCAGTAATAATCCTCTCTGGCACACCGTATCGACAGATCAGATTATGTCGGATGAACCGCGCCACCATGTTCTTGGTTACTGTGGCAAAGGAGGATGCTTCAACCCACTTCGTGAAGTAATCAATGGCTACTAGGATGAAGCGATGTCCATTAGAAGCGGTGGGCCTGATTTCTCCGATCATCTCGATGCCCCACATTGTAAAGGGCCACGGAGCTGTCAAGACGTTCAAGGGGACCGGAGGCACGTGCACTTTATCAGTGCAGATTTGGTATTTATGACAAGTTCGTGAGTGCTGGTAACAATCGGCTTCCATAGTGGACCAGTAATATCCTACCCGTAGGGTCTTCTTAGCCATGGTGTGTCCACTGGAATGGGTTCCAAAGGTACCTTCATGTAGATCTGTCATAATCCTTTTTGCTTCGCTCTTGTCTACACACCGCAGTAAGGTAAAGTCATGATTGCGTTTATAGAGGATTCCATTACTGAGGAAGAACTTTGCGGCGAACCTTCTCAGAAACTTCTTGTCATTGACAGATGCCCCTTCGGGATAATCTTGAGTCTCGAGATACCTTTTGACTTCGTGAAACCAAGGTTTGTCTGTTACTTCCTCAGTATCAATCTCGCAGCAGTGTGCTGGTTCATTCAACCTTTCAATGGTGATTCGGGGAGCTTCGTTGTCCCACCGCATTTTGAACATGGAAGACATGGTAGCTAGCACGTCCGCTAACTGATTCTCCTCTCGTGGGAAATGTTCAAAGGTTACCTCCTTGAAGTGTGGGAGAAATGTCAGTACATACTCTTTGTACGAAATGAGATTCGGGTGTTTCGTATCCCACTCGCCTTTGATCTAACTTATCACCATAGCAGAATCCCTGAATACACTTAAAAACTTAATCCTCAGGTCAATAGCAGCTCGAAGACCCATAATACATGCTTCATACTCCGCCATATTGTTGTTGCAATTGAAACACAATTGGGCAGTGAACAGAGTATGACAACCCCTGGGAGATATGATTACAGCGCCAATGTCGTTACCCAGTGCGTTTGAGGCTCCATCAAAATGCATATACTATCGGGATCCTTCCTCGGGTCTTTCATCCAGTCCAGGTTCTTTGAAGTCAGCTACCAGCATAATATTCTCATCCGGGAACTCAAAATTTGTGGACTGGTAGTCATCCACGGCCTGATGAGCCAAATGATCAGCCAATACACTCCCCTTGATGGCTTTCTGGGTTATATATTGTATATCGTATTCAGTTAAGATCACTTGCCACCTTACTATCCTTCTGGATAGAGCGGGTTTCTCGAAAATGTACTTGATCGAATCCATCTTTGATATCAACAAGGTAGTGTGAGCCAGCATATACTGTCTCAGTCGGCGAGTAGCCTATGCCAAAGCGCAGCAATTTTTCTCGAGCAGTGAGTATCGTGTCTCACAGTCGGTAAACTTTTTGCTAAGGTAGTATATTGCGTGCTCTTTTTGACAAGACTCGTCATGCTGCCCCAGCACACACCCCATTGAATTGTCTAGCACTGTCAAGTACAATATCAAAGGTCTCCCTTCAACTGGAGGCATCAGAATTGGTGGTTCTTGCAGGTATTCCTTGATTCTTTCGAAAGCGGTCTGGCATTCATCATTCCACTTTACCACTTGATCTTTCTTTAGAAGTTTGAAGATTGGCTCATAAGTAGCATTCAAATGTGAAATGAACCTGGCGATATAATTCAGGCGTCCAAAGAAACCTATAACTTCCTTCTTTGTACGGGGAGCTGGCATTTCTTGTATAGTCTTTACCTTTGCGGGGTCTACCTGAATACCCTTGTCACTAACGATGAAACCTAGAAGCTTACCGGACCTTACCCCGAAGATACACTTGTTCGGATTCAACCTCAACTTATATATGTTCAACCTGTCGAACAGCTTTTGAAGATGATCAAGGTGCTCTTCCTCAGTCTGAGACCTGGATATCATGCCATCGACATAAACTTCGATCTCATGGTGAATTATATCATGGAACAAAGCGGCCATGGCACACTGATAAGTTGCCCCAACATTCTTCAACCCAAAAGGCATCACCTTGTAATAGAAGGTGCCCCACTGTGTGACGAAAGTTGTCTTTTCCATGTCTTCAGGAGCCATCTTGATCTGGTTGTATCCAGAGAAATCATCCATGAAGGAGAATATTTTATGTTGTGCGGTGTTATCAACCAGAACATCAATGTGGGGAAGCGGGAAGTCATCCTTGGGGCTTGCCCTGTTCAGGTCTCTGTAATCCACACACATCCATACCTTGTCGTCCTTCTTAGGTATCGGAACGACGTTAGAAACCCACTGCGGATAGGAGGTGACAACTAAGAACCCTGTGTCGAATTGTTTCATGACCTTTGCCTTGATCTTCTCTGACATTTCAGGGTGCATACGGTGGACCTTCTGTTTAACCGGAGGACAATCTTCTTTAGTTGGCAGACGGTGCACCACAATATCAGAGTCTAGACCAGGCATGTCTTCATATGACCAGAAGAAGATTTCAACGTGGTCGTGCAACATCTGTATCAACCTCTATTTGACGCTAAACGCCAGATTTGCACCTATTTTAACCTTTTTCCTGTCTATCCCTGTGCCTGAGTTTATTGTCTCAACTGGCTCTTCATGAGGCTGTATAGCCCTCTCTTCCTGTTGTAGTAGTCTAGAAAGTTCTCCAAGTACCTCACAATCGTCCTCACCTTCGTCCTCGGCTTGGTTGATCGGATTTTCGAAGTCATAACTGGCAATAGCAGGATTGTTATCAATGGGATCCAAAGTGGATATGGGTCTGCAGTTTGATACATGAGCGTGTGTAAGAGCATAGCTGTATTAATAAAGCAAAGGCAGAAAAGAAAAACAGAGAGTGAAAAATTTGTATGTAAAGAACGTCCAATGCTTCATTGATGATATATGAGATGACATATAATAACCCTCACAGATACAACCATTGTGCCTCGGGTAAGACACAAGGCCAAAAAAATTTAACTTGTCCATTACAAACTTAGAAAACAAATAAGACAATTACTGCGGAATAAAAGAAACTGGTATGTAATCTCTGGCCGTAGAATTACTCGGTCCACCATTGGTAGTTGGGTAAATCTAGTTGTCAAAATCAGAGTCTTCCTCACTGTCTTCAATAGCATTGACCCCTCGATTGCTGATGCATAGGGGGGGTCCTCAAACTCGAGTGCACCGAGCGGCCTTCTGAGCCCCTGAAGTAAAGTCCAGGCCAAACTTATCAGTTTTGTGAATATACTCAGGAAGCTATCCCCAATCGGTATTCCTGCCCTCTTCAACTACTGCTTTTGCGTCCTTGAGAGAATCCATCTCCAGAGGAGGTTTGGTGCTGGTAGTGGTCTCAATTGACACAAAAATCTGGGGAACCTCTTCAAAGTTTTAACAAGGAGTCTCTATAAATTCTCTGTCCATCTCTACGTACCTGAAGGAGTTCATGTGGCTCACCATATACTCCTCTTCGCCATGCACTGTGACTATCTTTCCTTTCACCGAATACTTTAGCATTTGGTGGAGCATGGAAGTAACAGCCCCAGCTTCGTGGATCCAAGGACGACCCAACAAACAAGAGTACGATGGCCTAATGTCCATCACATAGAAGGTGGACTCAAAAGTCTGAGAGCCTACCTTGACAGGGATGTTCACTTCCCCATGCACCATTCTTTTCGATCCATCAAAAGCCCTTACCACAACGTTACTAGGCTTTAGAGTTAAACCCTCGCAATCCAACCGGTCCAATGCCTTCTTTGGCAGAACATTCAGCGAAGACCCAGTATCCACTAACACATTAGCCATAGTGGTGCCCCTGCATTCGATTGAGACATGCAGAGCATCATTATGCTTTCTTCCTTTTGGTGTCAAGTCTGCATCTGAAAATCCCAGCTCATTATCAGCAGTCAGGATGGCCATGCAATCTTTAAATTGATCAGCTGAAGTCTCTTGCGGCACATGCGTAGTTTTAAGGAATGCAATCAAATCCTTCGCATGGGCTTCAGAGCACATCAGCAGGGATAACATGGATATCTTTGAGGGGGTCTGCCCCAGCTGTTCGACCACATTATAGTCACTCTTTTTGATTATTTTCAAAATTTCCTCTATCTCTTGCTTAGAGGCTTCCACAACAATCTTTCTAGGTGCCTCCGTCTGGGTAGGCTCACCTACAGCTTATCTGTCTCAAGTACCAGATGACTTATCGGCAGAGGTACCAGCTGGAGTAAGAATAATAATAGTAATTGAAGTACTAGCGGGTGCAGAAGATGAAATAATGACAGGCTTAGTGACAGTCTTTGGGGAGATCTCAGGATATAAAACCCTTCCACTTCTAGTAATCTTGTTGGTCCTGACAATGTTACCAACATCAGGATCAACTTCTTCGGTTTTCAAGTTTTGTTTAATGCCATGATAGTAAACATCAACACCATAATTCCAAGGGACAGCATTGTCCGAGGCGTATGGGATAGACCAGGACATGTGATTATCAACGAAGTGACTCTCGTAGTGGGTGTAATCCTAACAGGTCTTCTCGAGGAGGCCTTGGAAGGATTTGCGGAAATGGGTATAATAGTAACGTCTTCAACGGGAACAAAGGGGACCAGAGTTTTCTCGAACAAAATTTATTTGTTGTCCATCAAGCGTTGGACACCTGACTCCAGCAAATGGCAACCAGAAGGTAGAAATGAACACATGTGGCAACCTTCACCACAACCTGGAAATAAACCGGCCAACAGCAAATTCTTCTTAACAGTCATAAGAGAAGTAGAAACTTCGTCCACTGAGGTTATGAACAGATCAGTATCAATGGCGTTAAATCCATGGTTGTGCTTAGGAATAGGAGCAATTATGATATTGGGCTTCTCTAGAGCGTCGAACTCAATCTCCTTAGCTTCAATCAAATCTTGTACTTTATTTCTTAGGGCCCAACAATCGTTTGTGTCATGACCAGGACTCTCAGAATGATAGGCGCACCGAGCATTCAGATTGTATCGAGGAGAGGAGGTATTAGGATTTTTGGGAGCCTCTTTTAAAGTTGCCAAGTTAGATTTCAACAGATGGGGTAGAACCTCTGTCAATATCATGTTGATCCGGGTGAACTGTCTTTGTGGTCTTTCCACCCTTTGCTGATTGTTGCATTGTGGGGCAGCCGCCGGCCTAGGTATTATTGCAGCATTTACCGTTGGACGGTATCTCGTTCTGCTCTCTCGGATTATAAATGGCATTAGCCTCCTTCTTACCAGTAAAGGGTTTCTTTATTGTGCTCGAGGATGTATCTATTTGAATTTTTCCACTTTTTATACCGGCTTCGACCCGCTCACCAGTCATGATTAGTTCAGTAAATCCAGCTGAGGAACTTCCGATCAGGTGGTTAAAGAATGGACCTAACAAGGTGCCTAGGAACATATCCACTAATTCTCTGTCCGATAAAGGGGGTTGGACTCTGCCTGCGAGATCCCTCTATTTTTGAGCATAGGTTTTGATACTTTCACTTGTTCCCATTGACATGCCTTGCAATTGCATCCGCTTGGAGCTAAGTCAGCATTGTACTGATACTGTTTGTAGAAGGTGGCAGCCAAATCTTCCCAATTGCGAATATTGGTCCCTTCTAACTGATAGAACCAATCCAACTGCGTCCCTAATAGGCTCTCTTGGAAGAAATGCACCCACAGATTCTTATCAGCCGTGTGGGGTTGAATCTTTCTGACGTATGACCTTAAATGCAGCTTTGGGCAAGAGACACCGTCATATTTAGCGAAAGTGGGGACCTAGAATTTCTGCGGGATGACAACTCCTAAGACAAGTCCTAACTCTTCAAAATCCAATCCGGGTACCCTCTGGACCTCCATAGCATTCAAACGATCTTCTAGCTCTTTGTATTTATTATCAGCAGGAGGATATTGTTCCTCGGAGTAGTCAGGTTCTTCCTCTTCTTCGGATGTTGGGTTGTTTTTCACTTCCTGGATCCTGTCCCCTTGATTATCTCCTTCATCCGATGATGTTGCAAAGTCCAAAGTCCGTCTGGCTTGTCCTTTGAACCTTCTTCCCATGATCACAATACCGGTTGGTTTTTTCGCTTTCTTCTTCTTCTCTTTGTCCAGTAAAGTCTTCAACTCCTCTTGTGCTTTTGTCAGAGTCAAGAGCATTTGTTGAAACTGGATGTTTTGCGCCTGAAGATCTTTCATTGTCTCTTCAATATCCATCTCACTGAAATAAACAGTATAAGAATAAGGAGACCTACTGTAAGAAACCTGTATGATGTTATGATGAATGAAGATGCAATATGCAAATGATTTCAAGGAATTTAGAGATTTAAATTTGTTCAAACCAAAAAGGAGCACATGTTATATTAAATCCAATGTTTGAGCACATCATGCCTCTTTGGGATTACAATGAAAGAAACAAAATATAACAAAAACTCCTAAGACAAGAAGGTTAAATGCATCCTCTTTGGAGCGATGTAGGCGTTCAGGTTCTTCTCTTCATGAAGCAGCTTGGTGAGTTCCAGGACCTTCTTCTCACTGGCGTAGAACTGGGCTTCAAAGGTGTCTCGCTCTTCCTTCAATTGAACCCAAGATTTCTGCAAGTCTTCGAGAGAGGTAGGCATGTCAGGATGAAGGACGGTGTATGGGACATCTCCTTCAACAACAGGCTCTATGATAACAGGGAGGATGAAAGGGTAAGGCATTACGAGACTCTGATCATGAGCTCGCACCCACCTAAGATAAGGCTCGAGAGGGATAGAGTATTTGTGTCCCAAAGTTATACTGTCCACCTTGTTCACCATTCTCCAAGCTCGTGTAAACCTCTGTCGGTAACCTTGATCTTATTTGTCATAGTCGAACACCAGACCATGAATGAGCGTCTCATGAGGGCCGTCTCTTCGGGAATACCCAAACTGTCGAAGAGCTAAGCAGGGATTGTAGGTGATACCTCCCCTAATACCAAGCAGAGGTACATTAGGGAATTCCCCACAGCGGTCAATAATAGAGACGTCTTCCAAGGATCTTGAACACCAACGGATGTCAGAATGGGTGAGGGACATCATCCTTTGGGACCATGTCAGTCTTTGCTCGTTCTTTAATACTGATTGAGGTAGGTGTGAAGTGAACCACTTAGAGAGTAGGGGAATACAACACAAAATATTACCTTTTTTCTTCATGGTGCGGGTATGAAGGTAATGCAAGATGTCTCCCAGTATGGTAGGTACAAGGTTGCAAGAGAGAAATACTTTGATGGTGTTAACGTCTATGAATTGGTCTGAATTGAGGAACATAACCAAACCATAAATGAGAAGATCTAGGATGTCTTCAAAAGCTTGGAAATCCATGTCGTCCCAAAATGAACGAGCCTTCTCCAATAGAAACTTGGCTAGGAAACCCTTAACCCCGCTTCTTGTCTCCCAATTGTCTATGATGTCGGCTCTCTTGAGATGCAAAGCTTCGGCGATGACTTCAGGTTTTGGAATCCCCTCTAGACCGGTGAATGGTATTTGATCAAGCACGTGCACCCCTAAGAGTAGAGAGAATTCTTCTAGTGTAGCTACCAACTGATAGTCCGGGAAAGTGAAACAATGATGTACGGGATCAAAGAATTGGAATAACACACACATCATCTCTTCTTGGAAACTGGATGTAGCCAAACTGAGGAGTCGACCGTACTTCTTGGTAAAAGGAGAATCCCCGGGCACTCTTGAGGCTAACTCTTGAAGCTGAGGGTGTGCTTTTACAAAGCTGATTCGGATGGTGTTCCTTCGGACGGAATTCATGACCTACAAAACAAAAACAAAGATAAACTTCTAAATCCTTGAAATGGTTAGTGAGCATGCGTATGATGCTTATGATGTTTATGATGTTATGTACAAGTAAATGTATACACACAAAGCAAACAAGTCCCTATGTTTTAGGCTTGCATGAGGTTTTATATGTAAGTATCCTCTTGAAGTTTAGTTGGCTCAACCTGTCCTAGTAATAGTGACCGGGTTCTAAAGGATCTCAATATCACTGACCTTTCTCTTAGGCGTTGTCTCAGCATAATCAATATTTTCTTGCGGCCGAGATATCCCAAAAGTCTAGCCTCAATGAGTGTAGTATCGAGTATCAACCGATTTTCAGCTCTACACTGAAACCAGTTATCTCACTACGTCCTAATGGCTAAGTTAGTTCAATTAGGGTTCTAAAGTCAGTTAGTGCTTCATGACGCCACTCAGCGGCCCCGTATTCTCCTCAATTCACCACGAGGGATACCGGTACCCACAAATGTGTCACACTAACATAGCCATTGTTTCAACCATATCGGTCTACGTCGTACAGTTTCCACAATCTATTGCTATTTACCTAAAAAGGTGTCCCAGATCTGGGTGGAGGATCAAAGCAAGCCCAAACAAAGAAAAAAATGTAAAGCATATAAATCAAACAATGAAAGCAAGTAAAGGTGATCTAACCCTAAGGTAACCCCACTTTTAAGAATTCACCAGAAGAGTCGCCAGTTCTATGATACGGTGGGAGAACTGACTTGAGGTTTTGCGTTTGTGTTTACAAATGTTGCGGTTTAGTAAGAGTCGCCACTGACTTTTCTTTTATCCAATAAGGAAAGGTGAAAAAGCACAGGAAAGACCTTTTGAGATGTTTTCTTGAGTTCGGGGGTAGATTATGAAAAGGGAAGGTGTTAGCACCCTTTTCATCCATGGCTTTCCATGGGCTCTTAGTTACTCGCTAGATCACTTGCTTTTGTTTGAATGTGCTTTGTGGTGTGGGATTTGAAAGCGTTTTGAAAATATCTTTGTAATGGTTCTCGTTTCTATAAGAACGCGTACAAAGTTTTGTTTTCGAAAGATGGTTCAAAGACGTGTTTGTGGATTGTGTTGTGGAAAGTGGTTTTTGGAAATATATTTTGCAATGGTTCTCGTCTTTATAAGAACGTATACAAAATGTTTTATCTTTTTGAAAATGTTTTAGAAATGGAAGTGTTGGTGTGTAAAAATGTTTTTCTCGTGAGCAAGCGAGTAACTAGGAATGAATCTACCTACTCGAAAGGTCTTAAGCATGCTTTTACTTCTCTTTTAGATGTGGCTATCTTACCATTGATTTGGTAAGAAGCCCCATCGTTGGATGTGAAGGGACAGGCGCGGGACGTTTGAATAGTCATAAAAGGAAACTTATGATACGTTTTAGCAATGTCGTTTAGGGACTAGATCGCTTACCGAAGGCAACATCGAGGGTCATCGAGGGACTATGATCTTTTTTATCGAAGGGTCTTTGCTAAAACGTCCCATATTCGAGGGACATGACTATTTTCCGAAAGGCGACAAAATGAGATTACCCTAGAGGTGCTAGTGTGTTAGTTTGCATGCATTTTGTCTTGTATTTGAAAGTCATCTATTTGTTGATTTTATCTTGCCATACATCCTATTTACTAGCAATACATGAAAAGCAAGTAAAAATGTAGAAAATAAAAATCTAAGCTATTACATCACTTTAGGGGGGTGGGGGTACAATTTAACAATAGGGATGAAGTGGAGACTGAAATATTACAACCATATTGAATAATAATGAAAACAATGTAAAAACAGTGTAAAATAAAAGGAAAAATGCACTTTGAACTGCTATGTGTCGACCCATGCTGCTATGCATCGACACATAGCTTTTCCTTGCTCCTGTAAAACGAGATCTTCTTAGTATGAGTCGACACATAATGGGATGTGTCGACTCATACACCTTCTTGTATAGGCGTGAAACGCGTATGTATCGACTCATAGACTTTTCCAACTTTTGTTTTGTAACCTGAAGTCAGTATGGGTTGATGCATGGGGGTTATGTGTCGACTCATACCATGTTTTTTCACTAGGATGAGTCGACACATGAGGATAAGTGTCGATACATGTTGTACTTTCGTGCTTTAAACATTGTTTTACTGACTGTACAGGTTAGTTTATGGCGTACGATGGATAAACGTAAATAACAAATGATTGAATAAGCCTAAACCATAAGCAAATGACTAGTTCAAAAAGATAAGAAAATACTACATCTTATCTTCAAAAACAACAAATTGTTAATGATGTATGAAAAGATATCAAGTCAAGAAAACTTACCTTTTGGGTTGCACTGGCTGTTTTAAATCTGGATGTTTTCCGGATGATGTGATGGCTCTAATAAATCTTCAAGAAGCTGCTTCAGACTGTTGAAACTGAGTTAGACTGTACTATAATGTTTTTTGGTATTTTGAGGGTGGAGATGATAGCACTACAAGGACTGTTTTTATGTTTGGGAAAACTTTGTATGTGATGAAGTGTTTGGCTTATGGGAGAGTTTGTATGGTGGAATTATGGGTTGGGGTTCTGTTTTGAATAAGAACAGAACTAGTTTGAAAATGAGTCAAGGTTAAAAAGGGTATTGTTTTTCTGTTCAACAAAACTCTCTATTCTCTCTCTCAATCCTCCTCTCAAAATCCAACCCTTATGTCTTATGAGACAGTCCCTTTTGTAGACCTTTGACTGTGGTTTAGGGGGGAAACCAAATAAGTTATTTTGAATTGTTTTTGCCTACGGTTTTGATACTTTCTTCACATAATTTTCCTTTGCCATTTTGGTGCAATTTTGGGGCTGTTATGATGCAGGCTTGGGCAGACTGCATAGAGCATTTTTGGACTGTATTGGGCAGCATGCATACTTGTGGTGCAGCATAGCACAAGGTTTCTTGTAGGGCAGCATGGAGCAGATTTTTGGGGTGTTGTGGCAATGTAGCATATCACACTTTCTTCAACTTGGACAGTATGATTTGTAGCATGACACAAATTTGGTCTTGTGGAATATTTCATGCACATTATGTCAAGGGCAAAAATATTGTGGCAAGGTTTTTTTTTGAGAGAACTCAATCAAGACATAGTTTTAGAATTTGTAATTTTGCAAAAATGCCACTTTGTAATAACTTGAATTACTTGCATCATTTTGAATTATTTGGAATTGTAGTAAAAAATGTCATGAAGTAAATGAAATTAACCAAGTATAGAAAATACTTAGAAAAATTTCAAAGTCTTGCAAAGTTGGATTTTTTATTCTCTTGATTTTTGATGATCAAAATCATTTTTTGGATGTCTTAACATAATGTGATTTTTGGGACTCAAATTTGGTCAAAAAGTCAAAGTTTGACTTTTTTAGTGTCCGGTTGACTTTTTTCCAGCTGAAACTCCAATTTTGCTCATTTTGCCCTCTTTTGATAATTTGAATGATTCTTCTTAGAAAATGTGGTCTAACGCTTGAAACTTGACTGAAGTAATTCTAAGAGTCCTTGAGACATGAGAGGGAAAATTTTGGGGTACAACAGTCAACATCCCAATAACCTACTTACTTGTATTCTTTTAGTTTTCTATATATCAAACCAAGGTTAGTAGTTCCTTTCACATATCTGAAGATTCTCTTAATAATTGTTAAGTGAGATTTGTTAGGATCTGATTAGAATATAGCACATAAACATACACTGAATAGAATGTCAGGTCTAGAAGCACTCGAATACAGAAGAGAACCAATCATACTTTTGTATAACTTCTATTCGACATTTTTACCTGATTCATCCAACTCAAGAATGCGTGTTGGATGCATATGAGTCTTAGATGTTTTACATTCTGATAAGTCAAACTTTTTTAAAAGTTCCTATGTGTACTTGCTCTGATGATTGTAGGTTCCTTCTGGACTTAGATTTATCTGGATTCCCATAAAGAACTTTAGTTCACCCATAATACTCATTTCAAACTCTTCCTATATAGACTTATAAAATTCCTTGCAAAGAGAGGCATTAGCATAACCAAAAATAATATCATCCTCATGAATTTGAACTACAAGAATATAATTTTTGAATGATTTGCAAAACATAGTTGTATGACCATCCCTCTTGTAAAATTAATTTTCAAAAGAAAATATCTTAGTCTTTCATACCATGCTCTAGGAGCTTGTTTCAGACCATACAATGATTTCTTTAGTTTATAAACAAAATCAGGATTTTTATGATTTTCAAAATCGGGAGGTTGATGAACATAAACTTCTTCTGTATTGTAACCATATAAGAATGAACTCTTGACATCCATTTGATACAAAATGATATCATGATTAACAACAAATAAAATTAGAAGACTATTAGATTCTTACCAGGCCACTGGTGCAAAGGTTTTAGTATAGTCAATTCCTTTTTGGTGACTATAGCCTTGTGCAACAAGTCTGGCTTTGTTTCTTACCATATCTCCTTGCTCATTCAGCTTGTTTCTGAATACCCATTTGATTCCAATAATGTGCTTTCCCTTTGGTCTAGGCACCAGATCCCACACATCATTTTTGAAGAATTGATTAAGTTCTTCTTGCATAGCCAAAATCCACTCAGAAGCGAGAAGAGCTTCATTGATATATGTTGGTTCTATGACAGACATCAGACCCATAAGAGTTTCTCCGTCTTGTCTAAATGAAGATCTGATTCTGGCAGGTTTAGTTTTATCTCCTATAATCAATTCCTCAAGATGTGAGATATGTTGCCTATGCTTCTTCGAGGTGCTGGAGTGTTAGATGCTTCTGGTTGAGCACATTCATAGTATTTGACCTTAGAGTCCTTATTTTTGGAGTATAAATATGTGATTTCAACATATGCAAAATTTTCAACTAGATTTGACTTTTTAGGGTCAAGCTTATCATCAAACTTAACATAAATTGATTCTTCAATGATTCATATTTTAGTGTTGTGCACTTTATAGCCTTTTGAGAATTTAGAGTATCCTAACATGATACACTTCTGTTCCTTAGAATCAAACTTGTTAAGGGCATCTTTGGTGTTAAGAATAAAACTGACACACCCAAAAGGATGAAAATAAAAGATGTTGGAATTTATATTCTTCCATAATTAATAGGGAGTTCTATTCAGAATTAGTCTTATAGAGATCTTATTCTGAATATAACAAGTTGTGTTTACTTCCTCTTCCCAAAAGTGATTTGCCACATTAGTCTCATTGATCATGGTTCTGGCCATTTATTGTATATTTTGATTTTTTTCTTTCTACAACTCCATTCTTTTGAGGAGTTCTAGGGCAATCGAAATCATGAAAAATATCATTTTCATCAAAAAAGTTCAAAATATTTATTTTCAAATTCTCCACCATGATCACTTCTGACTTTGACAATTTTTAAATCTTTTTCATTTTGTACTTACGAGCAGAAGGTAGCGAACATACAATGTGACTCATCCGTGTGTTTTAAGAATCTGACTCATGTCCATCAGTTGTAACCATCAAAGATGACTAACCCATACTTCGTACCACTGAAAGAGGATGTTTTCATAGGCCCAAACAGCTCAACGTGTAAGAGCTCCATAGGCTTAGAGGTAGAAACAACACTTTTAGCTTTGAAAGCAGTCTTTGAAAACTTTCCTTTCTGACATGATTCACAAAGATCATTTAAAGCAAACTTTAGATTTGGAAGGCCTCTGACCAGGTTCAACTTGTTTAGCTTTGAGATTCTTCTCATGCTAACATGGCCTAACCTTTTGTGCCAGGTCCATTGATCTTCATTCATAAACAGAAGACATTTAACATTTTGACTTTATAAATGTGAAAGATTGATTTTGTAAATGTTTTTTTCCTCGTGCCTCTGAATATTATGGAGCCATCCTTCTGACTGACAGCTTTACAAGACTCTTGGTTGAAGATAATATCATAACCATTTCACTTAATTGACTTATGGACAAGAGGTTATGCATTAATCCTTCAACTAATAAAACATTAGAGATATAGGATAAATAAATGTTACCAATATTTCTGGAGCCAATGATTTTTCCTTTCTGGTCTGAAACCTATAGAACCTCCAGGCTTAAGTTCAAGGTCTTGGAACATATACCTTCCTATCATCATATGTGATGAGCATCCAGAGTCCATGTACTATGGTTGGTGCTTTGACTTGGCTGCTAAAGATATCTCTTCGCATTTTGATTTTAGTTTTGACTCAGAGTTTCTTGCTTTTGTCTTTACCATCAGTGACATGTTATCTTGTTCTTCTTTAGATTAATCATATGAAGAGTCAGATTCATCCCAAGTTGCCATTAGGCCTTTCTTATTATCTTTTAAGAACTTCTTCTTTGGTATTTCTCTATTGAGTCCGGGACACTCGTTTTTGAAGTGGCCATGCTCTTTGCATTCGAAGCAAATAACCTTTCTTTCAATTACAAATTTTTTCTACCTGGATTTTGACTCAAACCGCCCATCAATTCTTCTATAGCCTCTGGACCTCTTTTCAGTTTTCTTCTGGAGTTGATTAATTCTTTTGGACAACAAAGACTCTTTTTCCTCATCATCAGATTCTTCTTCTTCTTGAAAAGATTTTGTCTTTTCATACTTGGTTTTGGATTTCAGAGCAACATATTTTCCTTTATACATAGGCTCATCTTCCTCAAGATCTATTTCGTGACTCCTTAAAGAACTTATGAGTTCTTCTAGAGTCGTGTTGGTTAAGGTTCCTTGACACCTTTAGTGTAGTCACCATAGGTCTCCATTTCTTTGGAAGACTTAGGATGATTTTCTTAACGTGATCTGCAGTAGTGTAGCCTTTATCTAGAACTTTCATATATGCTAAAAGAGTTTGAAACCTTGAGAACATATTCTCAATAGTTTCATTATCTTCCATCTTGAAGTATTCATATTTTTGAACCAAGGCCAAAGTCTTGGTTTCTTTGACTTGCTCATTTCCTTCATGAATCATTCTAAGAGAATAAAATATAGACTTCACAGAGTCTTTATTTGTTATCTTTTGGTACTCGATGTATGAGATGGCGTTCATCATAATCGTTCTTGATCTGTGATGATTTTTTGTGTCCTTTTTCAATTGGTCATTCATAGCACTCCTTTCAGGTTTGACACCATTGGCTTTTAAAAGATGTGTGTAACCAACTGTTACCATATCCCATATATCAACATCAAAACCAAGGAAGAAAATTTAGATTATATCCTTCCATTATTCAAACTTTTCACAATCAAAGACTGGTGGTTTAACAGCAAAATGATTTTATCATTGTTGGTATTTGCAGGTGGAACTTCTGTCATTATGTTTCAAGTAATCTTTATCCAAAATTATTAAGTGTTTTGATACTAATCAATACCAGAACCGGAGCTTTGAGTCCAATTGAATGTTCAAAGAAACAAAAGAAGGGGGTTTGAATTGAGTTTCAAGATTTAAAGCTTTTTCGAACACCTAATCACAAACAACACAATAACAACAAAGATAAATAACACACAATTTTATCCTGGTTTATTGTTAACTAGGATACCTCCAGTCCACCCTACCAGGTGATTTCTCCTTATCAACAAGGACTTAATCCACTAATCAAATAACTTTTGATTACAACCTCAATGATACACCAGTCAAAGAATTCTTGAGGATCCTGACTAAACCTTTAGTCCCCCAAGGAAATTTAATCAACCTGGTTAAGTTATAAGGTGATGTGTTTACAAAGTGCTTCTTAAAAAGATGATACAGATAATTTTAATACAACAAGATTTACAAAAAATGAAAGTTATGAAGCTTTCAAAATAAAAATGACTTTCTTCTTTGTGTTGATTCTCAACTAAGTGTTTCGACTTGTTTCTCTTTTCATATAAGTTTGTTGTTTTTCTTGTAGTTGTTCTTCTTTTCCATGGCTTCAAACACTTCTTTATATAGATGAAAATAGATCTGTTAAAGGGTGAAGTTGGAATTTCATGATCCACAACTTGCATGAAGACGTTGAGTAGTATAGTTGTAGAGTGGTGGTAGCAACATTGTGGAAGGTGAAGATGGGATGTTTTGATAAAGTAGGTGCCGACATACAGTCTTTTGTCCAATCTCACAGGGTCGTGGAAATGATGTTAATTTGTACTATTTTAATATTTTCACAATATATTCCTTCATAGTAATCTTCTTGAGTCAGAGGCTTCTGGTAGAATATGGTGAAGCTTGATCAGAGTCCAGAGTTACATCTTACATCACATCTAACTACTTGAGTCAAGGGCTTATGATAAAATATGATAAAGCTTGATCAGAGTCTATAGTTACTATTTTTCTTCACATCTAACTACTTGAGTTAGAGGCTTGTGATAGAATATGATGAAGTTTGATCAGAGTAAGTCTTCAGTGTTTTGAGAAACGTCGAGTCTTCAGATTCTTGAGTTTCTAGAGTTAATCTGGATAAATTTCTTTCAATTGTTAACTTGATACTTATAGTAGCAGATAGGTCATTGTAAACACTTCTTTGCATTCTTCACCGGTTCAAAGTGTGTTTGATTGTCCATAGTCCGAAGTTTCTTTGTTCAGAGTCCATAACTTCACTCGTCCAGAGTCTACAACTTGCAAGCTCATAGTCCAAAGTCTATGAATAAAATCTTGACAATTAAACAAATCGTTAGAGTATAAAAAATTACTTCATACTAGTGTACTTGTTATCATCAAAATTTCAAGGATTAGTTGGTGAACCAAACTTGTTCCAACAGTTTTGAACGTAGCTGGTGTACCCTCTCTTAGTAACTAGTTAATCCAATGGCGTACACGGTGGAGTTCGGAGACGTCCATCCCGAACCAGGTCAAAACTGAGGGCTTGGACATGAGCCTTATCTTTGGCTGGAGAGAGTTCCTAGTGACGTTGAAGAACGAAAATAACTATTTCTGATTCAAAGCTAGTAATAACGAAACTCCAGTTGAGACTATAAAGTTTAATAGATACACCCGATCCCATTAGCACACAAAAGACGAACAACTCAAAGATACAAATACGATGAGCAAGTCTTGACACGGCAAGAACTCGCCATTTGATCCAAAGCGTGGAGACTATTAATTTGTATGATGGGCCAGAGGACCACAAAGAAAAAGAAAAAGATATATATATATATATATATATATATATATATATATATATATATATATATATATATATATATATATATATATATATATATATATATATATATATATAAACAAAAAAAAATCAAGTTTCCTCGCTCTGAGACGCTTTTCACTTCGATTTCGATTGTCCACCAAAGCTTCATCTTGAACAACCTTAAAAGGGTCCAGTTTAATGCTGAGAATGGAGATGTTTGAGCAAAACCCTTTAGCTTGATCCACTCTCTGATCATAAACCCCATATATGTTTGTCAGAATTTATTGAAAGGACTCTCATAATCTTTCTTTTAGCTCAGATGTTTGACCATCATGAGCCCATTAAATTTTAACACGAGACTCCTTAAAAACTTTTTGAGCTTCCTCATTACAACAATTCTCCTCATAATATGAGTGAAAAATATATAAATAAATAAAAAATGTTGGCCTTAAACCTTAATCCTTCTAAAAAAACAAAGACAAAACAAACATATCCCACAAATCAAACTTGTTTTGTCTGCCTATCACTAACTCTTCTTATATTCAACACAATTAGTTAGGATTACTTATCATATTTTAAAACAATTAACATTTAAAAAAATAAGTTTTTTACTAAAATAATGATTTTAAGTTATTTGTTACTTTTAAAATCAAAGAGACCGTTACAAGAAGTATTCAACAACTTCAGTAATCCTTATCCAAAGCCTTCAAAATTAAACACCAATTATTTTGAAGTAGAGGGAATACGAGACCATTACAAGAACAAATGGCCAAATGAGTGGTCAAGTATCAATATTTATATTTAACTAATATCGAGAAAATAGTTATTTAATGATATTGATGAACATAAAGTTGGTTGATTCAACTTTTGAGTAGCGCTTGTCATCCTTAAAAAAATTTAAAAACATCAAAATTTATCTTGTTGAGTAATCACATAAATTTCCATCAGAACACATTGAACATTCGTTATGAATTTTATATTTCAGTCACTTTATTTACTTAAAAAAAAATATTAGGTGCACCGAAAAGTTTGATCATGGTAATTTTCAGGCTTATTAAATGTAAATTACCTGCACAATTTGTTTGTTACTTCTTATTTATTAGAACTAGCTAGTATTTTATTTTCAGGTCAATCATTTATTTATTTATTTATTTATTTATCGAGGTTTAGTCAATCATTAAATTATTAGTAGTGTGGATATTCTTATAAATCACCTTTTGGTATTGGAGAATTTTTTTATATGATGTTTTTGGTCAAAGTTATTGCACAGCAATTTGAAAGTGTCAACCCCACTCACTCGTATTATAGTCGGTGGTATGCTATATCAGCAACTGTCAAAGGGGAATCCATATCACATGGGAGAGATAATATCTTGTATTTTGTATAAGTAAGGATTTATGGTAGATTTGTGAAATTTTCGGTATTTTGTATTGGAAATTTTAAAATATCTAGTATTTTTGTATTGGAAATTTTAAAATATCTGGTATTTTTATATATCATTTATATCAGAAATTTTGAAATTTTGGTAGTTTAATTTTTTTTGAAAAATACCAAAAATTTAGAAATTTCCGGTAGTTCGTATTTTCCTAATATTTTCTTATTTTGCAGTGAGGACCAGAGGCAGAGATGGTTCTATTGCGGAACGGACCACTGATAGAGCTAATGTTGAAGCTCGAGCTGACGAGGTGCAGGCTTCAGAGTTACGAGGTGGACGTTCTCCTCCGACCGATTCTCACCAGAAACAGATGGCTGAGCAGCATGCGCAGTTCCACGCATCCCGTCGTCAGGGTGTTAGGGTACCCACTACTGAGGAGGTACAGGATCCTACTTAGGAGGTACAGACTCCTACTTAGGAGATATAATCTCTTGTTCCTATTGTAGAGTCGGTAGTTGAGGAGCACATTGTGCAGTCTGTGGTGCAGGAGGCTGAACAGGAGGTTGTTGTTAAGCGAGTTGATGAGGTGTCTCCCGTTGATACAAACACCACGACTCGTGCGTCTACAGAGCCATCAGTACACACTGATGGAGGTTTCCCTGGAGGACATTCAAACAGGTCCGTGCTGACAGGATTTGCGAACCATGTCGCTTACAGGATATGGCATGGTGAGGTATATATTTTTGATTTTGTTTAATTACATAATTTTTACTTTTGCTTACAAGATTTGATGTATAATAATTTGTTTTTGCTTCTTACAGAAGCGTCCGCTATTGAAGGTCGCTTCTCATGGTTTGAAGTTGAAGAACTTCCCTAAGAGTCTCATGCTTGAGGAGGTGAGGAGGATCGTTAGAGAGTTCCATCTCCTGGAGTTTGCTGATTACTCCTTGACCATGTTGGACGCCTCCCTGTTATCAGCTTTTGTAGAGACGTGACACTCGGAGACATCATCCTTCCATCTTCTATTTAGGGAGATGATAGTGACTTTAGATGATGTGGACACCCTCTTTCATATTTCGATTGTTGGTACATTTTTACACCAGTTTATAGGGACCAGGCGACGACGGTGCGCATAGTTATGGATGATTTGGAGGTTTCTGAGACGCAGGTGCTACATGAGTTTGGTGAGACTCGGGAATTTCACTTTCGAATGTCTTGGTTAAGGAGGTTGTATGGGGAACTTGTGGAGGCACATAGGTATCAGGCTGCCGCTAGGGCATACATGCTACATCTGGCGGCATGTATTCTCTTTGCGGACAAGTTTGGAGTTTATATTGATGTTGAGTACTTGTCTCTCTTCAGCGCACTTGACACTCCATGTTGGGCTTGGGGAGTGGCGGTCTTGACCATGTTGTACACGACACTTGACGTTGCTTCTCGTCCTGAGACCAGGCAGCTTGTTGGTTACCTCAGCTTGTTACAAGTATACTATAATTTATTTGATGGTTTTTATTAATTATTTAGATGTATTTATTTGATGATTTTTATTTATGCAATGTTGGATATACGAGCACTTTCCTCACATCTGTGAGCGGAAGATCCAGCGTGTCCAGACATCTGGGCCATGTGTGAGGAGATGGAATACCAAACAAACCATTCCAGGAGATTTGATAGAGTACCGGAGGAGGCTTGACGCTCTGACCTTGGAGGATGTCGTCTGGACACCATATGCATCTCACTGCTCTCATCGTCCATTTGAGATATCTACTTTATATTCAGGGCATATTAGATGAGAGAATCATGTGGCTAGACACTTGCCTGAGAGGTGTCTACATCAGTATGGCTATGTACAGGGCATCTCTCGTCTAGTTCTTGAGTCTCCAACTGGTGGCATTGATAGATGGTTTCAGAGTCACATCCTCAGCTCCTCCTGTGAGAGGCTAGATACAACCGTTGAGGTTCAACAGCATGTATTATATATATTTTGTGACAAACAGACTTCTTATTTATTGTATAATATTTTAGCGATTACATGTTTCGAATCGATGATGAACATAACATAAAATAGTACAATAAATATAACCTTAAAACAACTAAACATGAAAACATAAGCACTTTCGAACGACTCTGAATGTTTCAGCATCTTCATTATGTCATCGACGGATCTTCGAATTTGCGCATCCAACTCGGTCGGACCTTTAGTTATCCTACGACGAAATAATTTCCGCATGACCTTCACATCTTCAGCATTCTTCAACTCGATTAGGTTGTATTTCACCATTCCATTTGTATCAATCCAATCCTCCCGAAACTCTACTTTTGTCACCCTTTTGTTATCGGAATCATGCAGCAAACTATTCAACGTTTCTTTCAAGATGGCAAAGGATTCGGAGTCATCTAGAAGTTTGAATTCAATAGGAGCGTTGATATCGTTGTAATACACTTCTGTCTGAATCAGAAATTGAGGAAGAGACTTTTTTTGAGATGTATTTTCTCTATAACACATGCCCCTATTTATACAAATGGTGATGCATCATAGACCACACAAATATGTCGGTACAATCAGAATCATCCAAATATGTCGGCAAAATCTTAGCCATTTAAAAAACCATGTTTTTATAACTACCGAAAATTTCAGTTAATTTGAAATTTTCGGTACATCAAAAATTTTAAATACACTACCAGAAATTTTATAAGAATATACTAAAAATTTTGATGGTACCAGAAATTTCAATCCTTCTACCCGAAATTTCACCCAAAAATAATGTACATCTCATCCAAAAATAAAAGTCGAATAAAAAAATTAGAGAGTGGCATGTTTAATTTAGAGGGCAACACCTTAATTTCTCCACATATCACCATTACTTAAAAGATTTATGTCACTCTCATACCAATCAATTTCATATTTCAATCACTTTTCCCATTTTATTAGATTGGAGTTGGAGGGTAACCATGAAAATGGGATAGACTATTTTTATAAATAATATTGTGTTCAATTATTTGGAGAGTTGAGGAAATAGAAAGAGAGAGTTACGTGATAAAATCGTACTTTTAATCGATTTTAGAAATTTTTAATAATTTTCATAGGTTTATATTTGGATTGATCGCTACATTTGTTTATATTTCATGGTTTGAATTGATAAAAGGAAAGATGAAATTGAAAGGAACTTGATAGAGCACATTTCATAATTTACCTTCATTATTGTTTCCTTTTAAATTGGGAGAAGTAACAATTTTGTTTCATTCTATTCTAGACTAATCGAAACAATAAAATCAAATCTTTATTACACTCCATTCAATTAGGAGAACTAACTACTTTGTTCCATTCCCATCGTAGAATTTGAAAACATTGAGTTGAAAAAAAGGGGGGGTGAACTTTAAAGATGAGTTAATAAATAAAAAGAAATGGAACTTTAGGTAGTCCCTCCATATTATTATGTGATTTTATTTTTCTGTTATACCAAATTCTTCACACAAAAAAATAACTCAAAAATTGCCTTGAGTTTCAAGGAGATATTAAATAAATTTTCAAATTGGTTGTTTCATTTTACATTACTTTTAAATTAAAATAAAAGTGTTTCGAAAATATTTTCAACTCACTTCCTCTTTTCTCCAATTTGCAAGAAGAGGAGATTGTGGTTGGATGTTGGACATATGTGTCCTTCAAGTAATAATGAGACAAGATCCTTGTCACACCAAATGGGATAATCATAAAACTTTAGGAAGCATGGATGTCTGTATGTATCTCTTGCAGGGCTGCCTTATTCACTTATCTCCTTGTCTTAATATGGAAGTGTACTTTCTATCCAAAAGTAGCAAGAAAAATTCTACATTGTTCTCTAATATCCTCCTACCCAAGCTACCGACATGTATAATGCATTTCCTTTTTCATTTTGCACTAGTAGTTTCTTCATAAAGTACTAAGTGGCATTTCCTTTTTCATTTTGCACTAGTAGTTTCTTCATAAAGTACTAAGTGGTTATTAGGAAGATTGTGTTGGAGGATATAGGTATATAACATCAATCTTCTTGTAAATGAAAGGAAGAAATACAAGTCACTGTTTCAACTGAACTTTGAGACGTGAAACCTTTGTAAAAATTGAACATATAGGAAGATAATTCGCATAACCGCAGCCACGATTTCTCGTTAAAAGCTTAAAAGGGTTGTAATTTACTCATTTTAAAAATTGCAAGGGGCTATAATTTGTCAGGAAAAAACTTGGTTAGATCTCTAACAGATGTTATTTGGCCTTACTTTTCTTGTTATGGACCTTCCCATTCGAAGTCGTCTCTTTGTGAGGGCTTCTAATAGGACTGTCAAAGCATGTTCTACTGCTTCCGACTGTTTATCCAATCCAACCGAGCTAAATCTTGGAAGAAGTTGGAGTTCCGAGAGCAGACCAGCGGCGGCTGCTGCTGTACAAGTACGATCCCAAGATGGTTGAGGCCTGCCATTGAAATACCATAAATGTGTGGCCATTAGACTTCACATTAAACACAACAAAAATCCAACAGCTAAGATAAGAAAGCAAGAATGGAAAAGCAGCAACGGATAATTAGTTAATCTTAAGTTCACTTTCTCTCTCACCTAAGTTTGTGCATGGCAGAAGTACCAGGATTTAGGGATATACAAGAAAGATCCTCATCTCCCCAAATTGACTTTGCTTGATCCTGTGGAAAACAAAATTTCACACTTTAAATTAGTATTTGTAAATGGTGTTTCAGTATTAGAAAAGGAGTGCAGGGGGGTACTCAAACCCATTACAAAACCCGAATTACAACTCACTTCAAACAAACAGCAATACCTAATAAGTTACTATCGACCCAAACACTCTAAAGGAGCCATAAGCCACTCATAAAACTGACACGGCCCAACCTTAAACTTAGCTAACAACCATCTCCTTTAAGTGACCTTAATAGAATCTAATGCCAACGAAACACCAGGGGCTAAGTCAGAGAAAATGCACCCATTCCAAAGCTCCCAAACCACAATATGCCAAATAAGAATAAAACCTTAATTTCATTATAACTAATTAGTTTCATTGAATTGAATTGAAAAACTTGTATATTACATGCTCCAGGTTTACAATGAACCCAACTGGCCAACAAGATGAATAAACCTGATTATGACGAGCTGAAACCCAGCTCTACCAAGTTGAATCTAGCTCCAATGAGGGAAACTCAATCCCACCAACATTCATTCTAGTAATTTAAATGATGTGATTTATCATTTTGGCAAACGAAATTGAACTTATGCGCTCTTTTTGCGTGCTAAGTCGTGGACTGTAAATTCTTTCAATAATTTTTAATCGTGATGCGATGTGTGTTCTGAGTCTAGTTTAATTTGGAGCTATGAAGTCATCTTAGTTTATTCATGGGTTGCCACTACTTAAATTCTAGTTTAATTTGGAGCTATGAAGTCATCTTAGTTTATTCATGGGTTGCCACTACTTAAATTCTAGTTTAATTTGGAGCTACGAAGTCATCTTAGTTTATTCATGGGTTGCCACTACTTAAATTCTAGTTTAATTTGGAGCTATGAAGTCATCTTAGTTTATTCATGGGTTGCCACTACTTAAACTTTGTAATTGTCGTTTGCTTTATAACCATGTTATAATGTGATAAGTAATGAAGAACTTGAAGAACCTTCCCTTAAAAGCTAGCTGTTAAGAGGGGAAGAACTAGGCCACTTAAAAAATTTACCAAACACACCATACTACTCAATGTGGGACTTGGGCACCCCCATAATATCAAATCTCTATCATAGCACCACCCTGGAGAGCTGACATTGCGGCAGCTGTATTCTACAATGCTTTACTAGGCTTTTCCAACCAGCCCTTTCGTAGGTAGTTCAATCCAAGCCACTCGCAACCAGCTCTAGTACCAGCTGATAGAATGGTTACCAGATAAGAGATGCAAAAGTTGAATCTCTTAAGACAAATATTGAACCTCCCTCTAAATGATTTATTTCCGAACACAAATCTCTCAAGTTATTCATGGAACCTGAAAACCTCCCAATACAACTATTATTTGACAAGCATGCCTCTACATTACATTCTTGATTCTTCTAATCATAGACTGTGCTCTCACTAATCTCCAAACTGCTAACTGACTATTGACAGTTATAACAGCTGTCAGTTACAAAGTGTTCCTATTTGCAAAATAATGGCTTCCTCCTTTCATAGATTTGCTTGATATAATGATAGGTTTGTTATTATTAGTTAAGAAATTGTTACTTGTTAGTTAAATAGTTGGTTAGTTAGTTAATAGGTAATTAGCAGTTTTGTTGATGGGTAGTTAGGCCAAATAAGACATGCTGCCTATAAATAAAAAGAAAGATTAAAGAGGGAATCATCTTATCTTATCAATTTGAAAGGAATAGGGCCTTTTGGCACTGGGAGGTGTTGACAAACAATTTTCGACTAGGATAAAAAGCCTTAAGCTGTGAGGTTTATTTGACTGAATTGGCGTAAGTTTGTTATGAACAATAGAACGTGTCGATCAAGGTGAAAGGTATCGACCAAAAGAAACTAGTCGACGAAAGGCTTGGGATTCAGATGCGGTCATCGACAGGCGAAGGTGTCGACGAGCAAAGATACAAGTTGGCGGGAACGGTTATCAACACACAAGAACGTGGGAGATGTTCAAGAGCAGTTTGGAGCAATTCTCCACAAGGCCTAATGTGGGCTAGTAACCGTCGACGGTTACAGTACTTAGGATTTCTATTTAAGCTTGTATTTGTGTCAAAGGTCGCATTTCTTCGCATTTAAGAGCGCAATACACTCAAAGTACCCGCATCTAAGAGAGAAACGAGTTTCAGGCTTAACAATGTATGAATGCTTCCACATTTAAATTCATAGCAATTTCCAGTCTTTCACTTTAAATTACAAGTCTTGTCTTTAATTTATTCACTTTGCAATTGTCTTTATCTTTTGTCCTTTTGCCCTTTATAAACCAGTTTCAACCCAAAAACACTCAAAACACTAAGTCTAGGATTATTGTAGCCGATCTGCAAGTAATTTTTAATAAGAAGCTATCGATTGTTTCGCCATGAGATATTCCCTCAAGAGTAGATTGTTGAACTGCATCTAATGAAGGATCATTAGATGAGTCCAATAGGGCCTTCTGACACTCGAGGTCAACAACCTTCTGATTGAGCGCTGCGATTTGGTTTTGATAACCCAGGATTTCCTGGTCCAAAGCAGAGTGTTGCTCCAGACGGTCTTTTTTCTTAGCCTCGAGGTCATTAGCCTTTTGCACACAAATTTCGCTCAAGTCCCACTCACCTCTCATCTCATTTGCTTTGGGTTGAAGTTGGAGGTCAGTATGTCGACGGAATGAGAGATCTTTTGCAAGTTGGTTGAAGAAAGCCTCAAAATCGATTAAGTACTGAGCCAAAAAATCGGGAAGAGGATATTGAGAGATGGTGTCGAAAAGTTTAAAAATCACAGCTGCCATGAAAGCATCCTCCTCGACGACTGCTAAAAACTCACTTTCAAACAGATAAGACCTTAGTTCGTGAAGCGCGTGGATTACTTCAGCGTCCAGTTCAGCGATGGGTAGAGACGTCGAACCAAGGTTTGGTGAAGCAATTGATGTATGTCAGAGAAGGTGAATCTTTCTAAATGCTGCCATTGAATCTTGTTTCTTCAACACTTCGATCTCATTTTGGGTGGCGGAGTCGAGGGACGGAGCATCATTCAGACTATGACAGGAGGTTTGATGAAGGCTGGATGACTGGACCTTGCAATGTTGTCACCAACATGGGCGTTTCTATTTGGATTCAGCTCGACATCGCCTGCACAAGGTAGCCCCTGGAGAGGATTTCCAAGTTAGCATAAAGAACAAGACTAGAAGCGGAAAATAAAAGAGGAAAAGAAATACCTCTAAGTTTGGTGACACAACATTGTTCTTTTGTGAGACTGAGCCTACAAAGAGTGTCGTTTCCTGCACTTTTTCAGAAGGGGAGGTTTGGTTCAATTCGACCGGTGAAGGACACTCCTGTTCCTGAGGGATCAACGGCGCAGGAGGTTGTCGAGTTTCCAGAGCACTAAAGGCATCAATGAGCCTTTGAAGAAAGTTGGGTATAGAGAAATATTTCTCATGGTACTGGGGCCACCACTGGTCGAAAAACTTTGAAGTAAAGAAGGAGTGTTCAAAGTCAAACACCGGAAGTTCGAGAGTTTGAGTTGTCCAATGAAATTTGAGGTAAGCCCGATGGTCCTCAGCAGTGAGTTGTCTACCCACCCAGACGATGTCGGCATGGCGGTAGAACAAGGACGAAGGCGGCATTTGACTGAGTCCCAATTGTCGAGATACCAAGTTTGATTGGTAACCCATGAAACTATATCATGTCGACTCAGTGTTGATTCGACAAGAAAGCACTGTGGGTGTTAAAAAGGCCCTCCAGATGGCATTTATACAAGCGGAATTTGGAGAAGTATTAGGAAAAGGTTCTCGAAACTAGTCTGGACCAAATCGGCGTTCCACAAAAGGGGCCATGGTGAGACAAACGTCGTTGTTTCGACGAACATATTGATATACTTCATGAACACAAATCGATCAAGTTTGTGGAGGGGAGTGATCAAGGATAGCCTCAGACCTTCAATGGCTCTAACTTTGTTAAGACGCAAATTTTTTTCGTAAAATGGATAACCCAGTTGAAATTCGAATGTGACACTTAGCCAGTGTTGCAGAAACCAAAAGGGTCCTGAAAGAGTGAAGTCATTGTTATGATCAAGGAGTGTCTTCAGTTGCGTGGAAGCATTGCCCAAAGTTTGGTAAAGATTCGTCAGCAAAAGCTTTCCCAGCGAGATGTTTTATCCCTCATGGAGTTGGGTTGCCAGAGGTATGAAATCCTAAATTGTGGTAAAAGATCCTGCGCAAAACAAGAAATGGGAAAGCCAGAGGGTGAGAAAGGTTATGTGTTCAGCGTCGGAGACATCGTTCGTATCCACAAGATGATGATCAGCAATGTAGCTGCCGAAGTCTGATTGGTTGAAGCAAAATGTGTGTTTCGTTGGCAGAGTTGGGTGGAAAGTCATACCCCACGGGGAATGCTCAGTGATGGTTGCTACGTCAAACTGGGTAGGTGTCAACATTCTACAAAGAAGTTGGAAAGTGTTAGTCGAACTTTCCCAAAAGAAAAGTGAGGCGAGAATAAAGTTGGGATCAATTGTATGGACTCTCCGTGAAATTTGAATTGTGTCGAAGATGCCAAGTTTTTCCCATTGAGATTTTCGTTGTTCTTGAACTCTATCAAACCAAGCAAGGTACGCTGTATTACCCGGAGTGGGTATGGAGGTAAATACTGCGATATCAGAGACCATAAATCTAACATCAATGGGTTTTGTATGGTTGAAAGCAGAAGGGATAGCAGGAAAAAAACAGGGAAAATATTGATTGACGGTTTTAGGATGCATTTCCTGGGCTGGATAAGGCCCATGGAATGTGAAGAGTTTCTTCGCAACAACAAAAGGACTGAGCATTTTGGTGTTGCCATGCTTGAACTTTGGATTCCACTTTAGATGGAGGATCCAGGACGTAGTTCAAACTTTGCTTCCCAGAAATTTAGAAAGCTATGGGGTTGTTACCAGTGTTGAAGGGAGTACCAGATGGAGCGGCCACGATGAAAGCGGAGTAAGTTTCCTTAGGATTTTCAGAAGTTGCAGAATTGTGAAACTAAAGCAGAAGGAGAGAAGAAAGCAACTAAGGGCTTTGAAAGTCTATTTAAAGGAAAGTCAGAATCGTTAGAAGTGAAACAAATGTCACTCAAAAAGCGTGAACAGGCCAAAAGAAGTGGAATTGTTTAAAAACTCACGTCCTAAAACCTAGGAGTAATCATGAGAAGTGATTAAAGTGACATGGGAAATTGTTGCACAGAAAGTAGTCATGATTGCGCATGACGTCACCCCAAAGAAGCATGCAGTCGAAAAAGTAGAAGAGAAAACGCTAGAGTTCTCTCATCGACAAGGCGCCGTCGAACATGGCGTTTTGGGGGGCAATTTGTTGACAGGCAATTTTCGACTAGTATAAAAAGCCTTAAGTTGTGGGGTTTATTCGACTGAAAAGGCGTAAGTTTGTTATTAACAACATAACGTGTCGATCAAGGCGAAAGGTATCGACCAAAAGGAGCTAGTCGACGACAGGCAAAGGTGTCGACGAGCAAGGATACATGTTGGTGGGAATGGTTCTCAACACACAAGAACGTGGTAGATGTTCAAGAGCAGTTTGGAGCAATTCTCCACAAGGCCCAACGTAGGCTAGTAACCGTCGACGGTTACAGTACTTAGGATTTCTATTTAAGCAAATGTTTGTATTTGTGTCAAAGATCGCATTTCTTCCCATTTAAGAGCAATACACTCAAAGTACCTGCATCTAAGAGAGAAACGAGTTTCAGGCTTAACAATGTATGAACGCTTCCACATTTAAATTCATAGCAATTTCCAGTCTTTCACTTTAAATTACAAGTCTTGTCTTTAATTTATTCACTTTGCAATTGTCTTTATCTTTTGCCCTTTTACCATTTATAAACCAGTTTCAACCCAAAAACACTCAAAACACTAAATCTAAGATTATTGTAAGTAACCTTTAATAAGAGGGTAGCGATTGTTTCGCAGAGAAACAGGAGATAGACAGTCCCTCGAAGTGCTGCCATTGTTTGAAATCAAAGGGGATTCTTCCACATTATCAGTTATAATATATCAGCTGGTTCTATCAAACTATTAGGAGGTAACTATGTTCTATCAGCCTGTTCAATATGCACTGTTACATTGTATCAAATAGTATTTAAATTCTGTGCTATACAATTTAAACACTGCTTTAGTAGTAAGTAAACTCTTTGATTGTACTAGACTACTAGTTAATGGAGACTTCGGAGTGTACAAACTCTCATGTTTGGCAAGCTTCAGTCTAATATTAGATCTAATCGGTATCCTACGGTTAAAAACTCCTGTTTTAAACTAATTGTAGAAACCTTAAAATTTTAAAAGCTTTTTCATTTGGTGTTTAGAGTTTATAAGGAGCAAAAAATGATAGGTCAACTAATTAAATAATATTTTTGTTCTCTTCGGAAAACATCCCATATTTCCGGTGGCCAGATAGGATAAAGAAAATATTATACCAGTGTATGATTAAAATAGATCATTGTAACTCACATTTGTAAGAGGAATTGGAAACTACAACCTATACATAAAAATATGCAGTTGAATAAGATTTTATTCTTCCTTGGCACCTAATCAACATTCATGGAGTAGGTTAATTCTGTGATGCTCAATTACAGTCATATATGAAAGTTCTCAACTTTAAACTGAAGAAAATGCAGAAGAAATCCTCCTAGAAGTTACCTGTAGGCGCCTAAACATTGCTGCTGAATTGCTCCACGTCCCATCAATCAAAATAAAATGCTGAGTTGTATCTACTTTTACCTGCTTTATAATTAAGAGAAAATTATAACTTGATAGCACCAAATGGGAGATAGTGAAATTTATATCAAAAGGTTAAAAGAAGCAATAATAAATGAATTTTGGTTCACAAGTAGAATCGACTTCAGAAAAGCTAAAAAAATGATATATGTAGTGTTTTTCATTTCTTCTCGTTTACATAGCCTTAATATTTTACTCTATAGGTCAAACAACAGCTATCAATTTAATACATGAAATGGAAAGTAATTGACATTGAAAATGCTCAAATAATCTAGGTGGCTTCAAGGGAGATTCACACATCCAACTCTCCACTACAGACACAATCACTACTATTATTTGCAAATCAACAACGAGAAATACAATAATCAATATAATGATAAAATATACCTTTTCTGATGTTACATCATTATTTGCAACTGATTCCTGACTAAATGCATTTTCAACTGATTCCAAGATGGCATTTTTGTTGGGATAAAGGCACCACACATTACTTCTTCCTGAATTAAGTTAAAAATCAAAAGCATAAGCAATGGAATTTGATATCATCACCAGGTTAAGATATAAAAAGATACAGTCCCCCAGAGCACGTGAATACAATACAACATGGCTAGGATGATGTAGTAA